>CM055123.1:186953252-188430752 GCA_029206835.1 Rana muscosa
TCCGTCCCAATGACAACTGTTTTTGAAATGTGGTGTTTTTCTTGAAACAAGGATTGCTGATAAAGCATCAGTACAGATGAGACCCCTTTCTCCCATATTTATTCTTACAGGAGAGAATTTTCCTTTCTAGGGGTAGATTTCCTCTCACTTCCTGTTGTCTTCTTTCGTTTGCAAGTAGGAGTCGTTTGTAAGTTGGATGTTTGAAAGTAGGGACCTGCCGTATATACTCTGCAGAAATAGGCCCCTTAGTTGTTGGTGTTGGCACAACACTGTAAGCACTCAGTTACTCTTGGTTGGTGCTGGAACGCCCTGCTGTCAACTATTATATCAGGAATTTTAATTACATATAATTGTTGAACAGTGGTAGTAAAAATTGGGGCTTTGATGGTGGTGCTGGTGCCACAACACTGTAAGCCCTGACAGTTACTCTTGGTGGGTGCAGCAATGGGCCCTGCTGTGAATTATTAGATCAAGAATTGTAATTACATGCCCCTTTTGAACAGGGGCTGAAAAATTGGGCCTTTCGTGGTGGTGGTGGTGGTGGCGTTGCCACAAGACTGTAAGCCCTCAGAGTTACTCTTGGTGGGTGCAGCAATAGACCCTGCTGTGAATTATTAGATCAAGAATTGTAATTGCATGCCCCTGTTGAACAGGGGCTGAAAAATTGGGCCTTAGGCACTGGTGGCACAACACTACAACCCCTCACAGATACTGTACTTGGAGCACAGCAATGAGCCCTGTTGCAAAGTATTGCTTCAAAAATTGTAATGACACGCCCCTGTTAAACAGGGGCTGAAAAATTGGGCCTTAGGCACTGGTGCCACAACACTCCAACCCCTCACAGATACTGTACTTGGAGCACAGCAATGAGCCCTATGGCAAATTATTGCTAAAAAAATTGTAATTACACGCCCCTGTAAAACAGGGGCTGAAAAATTGGGCCTTAGCCACTGGTGGCGGCACCCATAAACAAAAATGATCTTCCAAGCTATCATCATCAATCGTATCATTGAGGACTCGGAGGAGGAGGATAGCCAGTCAACATAACAGCACAGGCACTCAGCATCAGCATCAGTCTTGAAGGGATGTGACATGTTAAAATCAATTAGTCTGTTATATCAGCATCAGGTGTGTGGTAGCTGGTGGTGATCCAAGACTGGTTCATCTTGATGAAAGTCAGTCGATCAACCGAGTCGGTGGACAGGCGCACCCTGTGATCCGTGACAAATCCTCCAGCAGCACTGAATGTGCGTTCCGAAAGAACGCTGGATGCAGGACAGGCCAGTAGCTCAATTGCATACTGTGCAAGCTCTGGCCAGTGATCCATCCTCAAGACCCAGTAAGCCAGAGGATTTTCGGTGGGGAAGGTGTCCAAGTCTGACCTTGCCCCTAGATATTCCTGCACCATGTTTATCAGACGCTGGCGATGGTTGCTGGAACCGATCATACTTTGGGGCTGCGGACTAAAGAATTGTCTGAACGCATCGGTCAGACGGCCACCTTCCCCACCGCTCCTTCTTTGACTGGCCGAAGCCTCAGCAACTCGTTGTCCAGGACCAGGAGTTTGTAACCTCCCAGTCTCTGGGAACGCGTTGCACAGACCTTTCTGCAAGGCCTCCCGGAGTTGTCTCATCCTCTGCTCCCTCTGCGACGGTAACATAAGGTCCGCAACCTTACCCTTGTACCGTGGATCAAGGAGAGTGGCCAGCCAGTAATGGTCCCTCTCCTTGATCCGAAGAATACGAGGATCCTTCCGCAGACTTTGCAGGATCAGGGAGGCCATGCAGCGTAGGTTTGCTGAGGCATTCGCTCCGGAGTCCTCTGGGTCACTAAGGACGACATGATCCGCAGCCACCTCCTCCCAGCCACGTACAAGTCCACTGGTTTCTTGGGACTGTAAATCATCCCTAAAAGACTGCTGCTGATGATGCTGAGTGCCAGCCTCCACCTCCATGCTGACACAATCCTCCTCCTCCTCCTCCTCCTCTTCCTGTGCGATGGGTGGGACAGAAGGAACACTGTCTGGGTAAAGGGGGCCTTGAGAGGCAAGGAAGTCCTCCTCTTCCTGCCTCTGTTCTGCCTCAAGTGCCCTGTCCATTATTCCACGCAGCGTGTGCTCCAACAGGTGGACAAGAGGTACAGTGTCACTGATGCATGCACTGTCACTGCTCACCATCCTCGTGGCCTCCTCAAATGGTGCCAGGACAGTGCATGCATCCCTGATCATGCCCCACTGGCGTGGAGAAAAAAAACCAAGCTCCCCTGACCCTGTCCTGGTGCCGTAGTCGCACAGGTACTCATTGATGGCCCTCTGCTGCGTGTGCAGCCGCTGCAGCATGGCCAACGTTGAGTTCCACCTGGTGGGCATGTCACATATAAGGCGGTTCTTGGGCAGGTTCAACTCCTTTTGCAGCTCAGCCAGGCGAGCACTGGCATTATAAGATCTGCGGAAATGCACACAGACTTTCCTGGCCTGCCTCAGGACATCCTGTAAGCCCGGGTACCTGCCCAAGAACCGCTGCACCACCAGGTTAAGGACGTGAGCCACACAGGGCACATGGGTCAGTTGTCCCTGTCGGAGGGCGGAGAGGAGGTTGGTGCCATTGTCGCAAACCACCATTCCTGGCTTAAGCTGGCGTGGCGTCAACCACCTCTCGGCCTGGCCCTGCAGAGCAGACAGGACCTCTGCCCCAGTGTGGCTTCTGTCCCCCAAACACACCAGCGCAAGCACGGCATGGCATCTTTTTGCCTGCGTACTTGCGTAGCCCCGTGAACGGCTACGGAGCACCGCTGGTTCATAGGACAAACCACAGGAAGAGGCCATGGAGGAAGAAGAAGAGGAGGGGGTGGAGGAGAGAGGTGTGTCACAACCAGTAGTAGCATTTTGGAGGCGTGGCGGTGGGACAACCTCCAACACTACTGCACCTTGTCCTGCATCCTTCCCAGCTGCCAAAAGAGTGACCCAATGGGCCGTGAAAGAAAGGTAACGTCCCTGTCCATGCCTGCTGGACCATGAGTCAGCGGTAATATGCACCTTACCGCTGACCGCCCTGTCCAGCGAGGCCAAGACATTGCCTTCCACATGCCGGTAGAGAGCCGGAATAGCCTTCCGTGAGAAAAAGTGGCGTTTGGGAACCTGCCACTGAGGAACCGCACATTGCACAAACTCACGGAAGGGGGCCGAGTCTACCAACTGAAAAGGCAGCAGTTGAAGCGCTAGCAATTTAGCCAAGCTAGCATTCAACCGCTGGGCATGTGGATGGCTGGGAGTGAACTTCTTTCGACGGTCCAGCAGCTGGGGCAGGGAAATTTGCCTGCTAGAATCGGACGTCGGTGTACTGCTAGCAGAGTGGCCGCAAGTACTTGGCTGTGACACACCTAATTCTACACCTTCATTCCTCTCAGTGCATGTTTCAGAGAGGACTGAAGTTATAGTGGGGTTGGAGATCCCAGCTGATGCGGTGCAAGGAGAGGTCCGCTTTGTTCTTTGGTGTGGGTCTTTGAGGTAGGCTTGCCAACGAGCTGCATGGCAGGTCAACATATGTCTGGTCAGGCATGTGGTACCCAAGCGGCTGATGTTTTGGCCACGCGATATACGCTTGAGACATATGTTGCAAACAGCAGCTGTGCGATCTGATGCACTAGCCTCAAAAAAGGCCCACACCAAAGAACTTTTTGAATGACGGGCAGAGGCAGCGCCCTGCACAGGCGGAGCTCTGCGGTGTGATTCCGTCGGTGTACTGCCCTTACGCTGGCCACCAAAGGGCATCCTGCCTCGTTGGAGATGTGCCTCCTCCTCATCCTCCTCCTCCTCCTCTCTCCTATTAGGCACCCACGTGGAGTCAGTGACCTCATCATCACCTCCCTCCTCATCACTGGAGCCAATCTGGCAGTATGCTGCAGCTACTGGAACATGACTGCCAGATTGGTGTCCTTCTTGAGCATCCCCTCTGTCTGCTCTCACGCTACTGCCTTCCTCTAGCTGGGTTTCATCATCAGACCCTTCGAAACGCTGGGCATCCTCCTGGAGCATGTACCCAACACTGTGCTGAAACAGTTCGGGGGACTCCTCAGGAGGAGGACATGGTGGGTCTAGGGAAGGAGTGACTGATGATGAGTCTGACATTGATACCAGGGAAGAGGACGCTTTGGCAGCTGCTTTTCCAGTACCCTGAGCCTGGGTGAGAGAGGATGAGGAGGAGGAGGAGGGCTTGGTCATCCACTCTACCAAGTCTTCGGCATGATGTGGCTCAACATGTCCAGCTGCCGAAAAGAAGGACAAGCGTGTCCCATGGCCATGTGCTGATGACAATGCACCGCGTCCACGACCAGCACTGTTGCCCCCAGACACAGAGCCTGCTTGCCCTCTTTTATTGCCTCCTGACTGTCTGCCTCTCCTTGTTTGCCTTCCAGACATTCTAATAGATGGCCTGCAGGGAGATGGGAAAAAAGCAATAAGGGCTACCTTCAGGTGTCCTTCTCTGTCCCTTGAAACAAGGACTTTGACAGTGAAAGAAACTGACACTCTCCCTACCTACAGTTTTCTGTCCCTAGAAAAAATGTTTTTTTTAAGCACAATTTAGCACAAGGAGAATTCACTCACTGTCCTTCCAGGTCCCTGGAAACAAGGACTTTGACAGTGAAAGAAACTGACACTCTCCCTACCTACAGTTTTCTGTCCCTAGAAAAAATGTTTTTTTTAAGCACAATTTAGCACAAGGAGAATTCACTCACTGTCCTTCCAGGTCCCTGGAAACAAGGACTTTGACAGTGAAAGAAACTGACACTCTCCCTACCTACAGTTTTCTGTCCCTAGAAAAAATGTTTTTTTTAAGCACAATTTAGCACAAGGAGAATTCACTCACTGTCCTTCCAGGTCCCTGGAAACAAGGACTTTGACAGTGAAAGAAACTGACACTCTCCCTACCTACAGTTTTCTGTCCCTAGAAAAAATGTTTTTTTTAAGCACAATTTAGCACAAGGAGAATTCACTCACTGTCCTTCCAGGTCCCTGGAAACAAGGACTTTCACAGTGAAAGAAACTGACACTCTCCCTACCTACAGTTTTCTGTCCCTAGAAAAAATGTTTTTTTTAAGCACAATTTAGCACAAGGAGAATTCACTCACTGTCCTTCCAGGTCCCTGGAAACAAGGACTTTCACAGTGAAAGAAACTGACACTCTCCCTACCTACAGTTTTCTGTCCCTAGAAAAAATGTTTTTTTTAAGCACAATTTAGCACAAGGAGAATTCACTCACTGTCCTTCCAGGTCCCTGGAAACAAGGACTTTGACAGTGAAAGAAACTGACACTCTCCCTACCTACAGTTTTCTGTCCCTAGAAAAAATGTTTTTTTTAAGCACAATTTAGCACAAGGAGAATTCACTCACTGTCCTTCCAGGTCCCTGGAAACAAGGACTTTGACAGTGAAAGAAACTGACACTCTCCCTACCTACAGTTTTCTGTCCCTAGAAAAAATGTTTTTTTTAAGCACAATTTAGCACAAGGAGAATTCACTCACTGTCCTTCCAGGTCCCTGGAAACAAGGACTTTGACAGTGAAAGAAACTGACACTCTCCCTACCTACAGTTTTCTGTCCCTAGAAAAAATGTTTTTTTTAAGCACAATTTAGCACAAGGAGAATTCACTCACTGTCCTTCCAGGTCCCTGGAAACAAGGACTTTGACAGTGAAAGAAACTGACACTCTCCCTACCTACAGTTTTCTGTCCCTAGAAAAAATGTTTTTTTTAAGCACAATTTAGCACAAGGAGAATTCACTCACTGTCCTTCCAGGTCCCTGGAAACAAGGACTTTGACAGTGAAAGAAACTGACACTCTCCCTACCTACAGTTTTCTGTCCCTAGAAAAAATGTTTTTTTTAAGCACAATTTAGCACAAGGAGAATTCACTCACTGTCCTTCCAGGTCCCTGGAAACAAGGACTTTGACAGTGAAAGAAACTGACACTCTCCCTACCTACAGTTTTCTGTCCCTAGAAAAAATGTTTTTTTTAAGCACAATTTAGCACAAGGAGAATTCACTCACTGTCCTTCCAGGTCCCTGGAAACAAGGACTTTGACAGTGAAAGAAACTGACACTCTCCCTACCTACAGTTTTCTGTCCCTAGAAAAAATGTTTTTTTTAAGCACAATTTAGCACAAGGAGAATTCACTCACTGTCCTTCCAGGTCCCTGGAAACAAGGACTTTGACAGTGAAAGAAACTGACACTCTCCCTACCTACAGTTTTCTGTCCCTAGAAAAAATGTTTTTTTTAAGCACAATTTAGCACAAGGAGAATTCACTCACTGTCCTTCCAGGTCCCTGGAAACAAGGACTTTCACAGTGAAAGAAACTGACACTCTCCCTACCTACAGTTTTCTGTCCCTAGAAAAAATGTTTTTTTTAAGCACAATTTAGCACAAGGAGAATTCACTCACTGTCCTTCCAGGTCCCTGGAAACAAGGACTTTCACAGTGAAAGAAACTGACACTCTCCCTACCTACAGTTTTCTGTCCCTAGAAAAAATGTTTTTTTTAAGCACAATTTAGCACAAGGAGAATTCACTCACTGTCCTTCCAGGTCCCTGGAAACAAGGACTTTGACAGTGAAAGAAACTGACACTCTCCCTACCTACAGTTTTCTGTCCCTAGAAAAAATGTTTTTTTTAAGCACAATTTAGCACAAGGAGAATTCACTCACTGTCCTTCCAGGTCCCTGGAAAAAAGGACTTTGACAGTGAAAGAAACTGACACTCTCCCTACCTACAGTTTTCTGTCCCTAGAAAAAATGTTTTTTTTAAGCACAATTTAGCACAAGGAGAATTCACTCACTGTCCTTCCAGGTCCCTGGAAACAAGGACTTTGACAGTGAAAGAAACTGACACTCTCCCTACCTACAGTTTTCTGTCCCTAGAAAAAATGTTTTTTTTAAGCACAATTTAGCACAAGGAGAATTCACTCACTGTCCTTCCAGGTCCCTGGAAACAAGGACTTTGACAGTGAAAGAAACTGACACTCTCCCTACCTACAGTTTTCTGTCCCTAGAAAAAATGTTTTTTTTAAGCACAATTTAGCACAAGGAGAATTCACTCACTGTCCTTCCAGGTCCCTGGAAACAAGGACTTTGACAGTGAAAGAAACTGACACTCTCCCTACCTACAGTTTTCTGTCCCTAGAAAAAATGTTTTTTTTAAGCACAATTTAGCACAAGGAGAATTCACTCACTGTCCTTCCAGGTCCCTGGAAACAAGGACTTTCACAGTGAAAGAAACTGACACTCTCCCTACCTACAGTTTTCTGTCCCTAGAAAAAATGTTTTTTTTAAGCACAATTTAGCACAAGGAGAATTCACTCACTGTCCTTCCAGGTCCCTGGAAACAAGGACTTTCACAGTGAAAGAAACTGACACTCTCCCTACCTACAGTTTTCTGTCCCTAGAAAAAATGTTTTTTTTAAGCACAATTTAGCACAAGGAGAATTCACTCACTGTCCTTCCAGGTCCCTGGAAACAAGGACTTTGACAGTGAAAGAAACTGACACTCTCCCTACCTACAGTTTTCTGTCCCTAGAAAAAATGTTTTTTTTAAGCACAATTTAGCACAAGGAGAATTCACTCACTGTCCTTCCAGGTCCCTGGAAACAAGGACTTTCACAGTGAAAGAAACTGACACTCTCCCTACCTACAGTTTTCTGTCCCTAGAAAAAATGTTTTTTTTAAGCACAATTTAGCACAAGGAGAATTCACTCACTGTCCTTCCAGGTCCCTGGAAACAAGGACTTTGACAGTGAAAGAAACTGACACTCTCCCTACCTACAGTTTTCTGTCCCTAGAAAAAATGTTTTTTTTAAGCACAATTTAGCACAAGGAGAATTCACTCACTGTCCTTCCAGGTCCCTGGAAACAAGGACTTTGACAGTGAAAGAAACTGACACTCTCCCTACCTACAGTTTTCTGTCCCTAGAAAAAATGTTTTTTTTAAGCACAATTTAGCACAAGGAGAATTCACTCACTGTCCTTCCAGGTCCCTGGAAACAAGGACTTTCACAGTGAAAGAAACTGACACTCTCCCTACCTACAGTTTTCTGTCCCTAGAAAAAATGTTTTTTTTAAGCACAATTTAGCACAAGGAGAATTCACTCACTGTCCTTCCAGGTCCCTGGAAACAAGGACTTTGACAGTGAAAGAAACTGACACTCTCCCTACCTACAGTTTTCTGTCCCTAGAAAAAATGTTTTTTTTAAGCACAATTTAGCACAAGGAGAATTCACTCACTGTCCTTCCAGGTCCCTGGAAACAAGGACTTTGACAGTGAAAGAAACTGACACTCTCCCTACCTACAGTTTTCTGTCCCTAGAAAAAATGTTTTTTTTAAGCACAATTTAGCACAAGGAGAATTCACTCACTGTCCTTCCAGGTCCCTGGAAACAAGGACTTTCACAGTGAAAGAAACTGACACTCTCCCTACCTACAGTTTTCTGTCCCTAGAAAAAATGTTTTTTTTAAGCACAATTTAGCACAAGGAGAATTCACTCACTGTCCTTCCAGGTCCCTGGAAACAAGGACTTTCACAGTGAAAGAAACTGACACTCTCCCTACCTACAGTTTTCTGTCCCTAGAAAAAATGTTTTTTTTAAGCACAATTTAGCACAAGGAGAATTCACTCACTGTCCTTCCAGGTCCCTGGAAACAAGGACTTTGACAGTGAAAGAAACTGACACTCTCCCTACCTACAGTTTTCTGTCCCTAGAAAAAATGTTTTTTTTAAGCACAATTTAGCACAAGGAGAATTCACTCACTGTCCTTCCAGGTCCCTGGAAACAAGGACTTTGACAGTGAAAGAAACTGACACTCTCCCTACCTACAGTTTTCTGTCCCTAGAAAAAATGTTTTTTTTAAGCACAATTTAGCACAAGGAGAATTCACTCACTGTCCTTCCAGGTCCCTGGAAACAAGGACTTTGACAGTGAAAGAAACTGACACTCTCCCTACCTACAGTTTTCTGTCCCTAGAAAAAATGTTTTTTTTAAGCACAATTTAGCACAAGGAGAATTCACTCACTGTCCTTCCAGGTCCCTGGAAACAAGGACTTTCACAGTGAAAGAAACTGACACTCTCCCTACCTACAGTTTTCTGTCCCTAGAAAAAATGTTTTTTTTAAGCACAATTTAGCACAAGGAGAATTCACTCACTGTCCTTCCAGGTCCCTGGAAACAAGGACTTTGACAGTGAAAGAAACTGACACTCTCCCTACCTACAGTTTTCTGTCCCTAGAAAAAATGTTTTTTTTAAGCACAATTTAGCACAAGGAGAATTCACTCACTGTCCTTCCAGGTCCCTGGAAACAAGGACTTTGACAGTGAAAGAAACTGACACTCTCCCTACCTACAGTTTTCTGTCCCTAGAAAAAATGTTTTTTTTAAGCACAATTTAGCACAAGGAGAATTCACTCACTGTCCTTCCAGGTCCCTGGAAACAAGGACTTTGACAGTGAAAGAAACTGACACTCTCCCTACCTACAGTTTTCTGTCCCTAGAAAAAATGTTTTTTTTAAGCACAATTTAGCACAAGGAGAATTCACTCACTGTCCTTCCAGGTCCCTGGAAACAAGGACTTTCACAGTGAAAGAAACTGACACTCTCCCTACCTACAGTTTTCTGTCCCTAGAAAAAATGTTTTTTTTAAGCACAATTTAGCACAAGGAGAATTCACTCACTGTCCTTCCAGGTCCCTGGAAACAAGGACTTTGACAGTGAAAGAAACTGACACTCTCCCTACCTACAGTTTTCTGTCCCTAGAAAAAATGTTTTTTTTAAGCACAATTTAGCACAAGGAGAATTCACTCACTGTCCTTCCAGGTCCCTGGAAACAAGGACTTTGACAGTGAAAGAAACTGACACTCTCCCTACCTACAGTTTTCTGTCCCTAGAAAAAATGTTTTTTTTAAGCACAATTTAGCACAAGGAGAATTCACTCACTGTCCTTCCAGGTCCCTGGAAACAAGGACTTTGACAGTGAAAGAAACTGACACTCTCCCTACCTACAGTTTTCTGTCCCTAGAAAAAATGTTTTTTTTAAGCACAATTTAGCACAAGGAGAATTCACTCACTGTCCTTCCAGGTCCCTGGAAACAAGGACTTTCACAGTGAAAGAAACTGACACTCTCCCTACCTACAGTTTTCTGTCCCTAGAAAAAATGTTTTTTTTAAGCACAATTTAGCACAAGGAGAATTCACTCACTGTCCTTCCAGGTCCCTGGAAACAAGGACTTTGACAGTGAAAGAAACTGACACTCTCCCTACCTACAGTTTTCTGTCCCTAGAAAAAATGTTTTTTTTAAGCACAATTTAGCACAAGGAGAATTCACTCACTGTCCTTCCAGGTCCCTGGAAACAAGGACTTTGACAGTGAAAGAAACTGACACTCTCCCTACCTACAGTTTTCTGTCCCTAGAAAAAATGTTTTTTTTAAGCACAATTTAGCACAAGGAGAATTCACTCACTGTCCTTCCAGGTCCCTGGAAACAAGGACTTTGACAGTGAAAGAAACTGACACTCTCCCTACCTACAGTTTTCTGTCCCTAGAAAAAATGTTTTTTTTAAGCACAATTTAGCACAAGGAGAATTCACTCACTGTCCTTCCAGGTCCCTGGAAACAAGGACTTTCACAGTGAAAGAAACTGACACTCTCCCTACCTACAGTTTTCTGTCCCTAGAAAAAATGTTTTTTTTAAGCACAATTTAGCACAAGGAGAATTCACTCACTGTCCTTCCAGGTCCCTGGAAACAAGGACTTTGACAGTGAAAGAAACTGACACTCTCCCTACCTACAGTTTTCTGTCCCTAGAAAAAATGTTTTTTTTAAGCACAATTTAGCACAAGGAGAATTCACTCACTGTCCTTCCAGGTCCCTGGAAACAAGGACTTTGACAGTGAAAGAAACTGACACTCTCCCTACCTACAGTTTTCTGTCCCTAGAAAAAATGTTTTTTTTAAGCACAATTTAGCACAAGGAGAATTCACTCACTGTCCTTCCAGGTCCCTGGAAACAAGGACTTTGACAGTGAAAGAAACTGACACTCTCCCTACCTACAGTTTTCTGTCCCTAGAAAAAATGTTTTTTTTAAGCACAATTTAGCACAAGGAGAATTCACTCACTGTCCTTCCAGGTCCCTGGAAACAAGGACTTTCACAGTGAAAGAAACTGACACTCTCCCTACCTACAGTTTTCTGTCCCTAGAAAAAATGTTTTTTTTAAGCACAATTTAGCACAAGGAGAATTCACTCACTGTCCTTCCAGGTCCCTGGAAACAAGGACTTTGACAGTGAAAGAAACTGACACTCTCCCTACCTACAGTTTTCTGTCCCTAGAAAAAATGTTTTTTTTAAGCACAATTTAGCACAAGGAGAATTCACTCACTGTCCTTCCAGGTCCCTGGAAACAAGGACTTTGACAGTGAAAGAAACTGACACTCTCCCTACCTACAGTTTTCTGTCCCTAGAAAAAATGTTTTTTTTAAGCACAATTTAGCACAAGGAGAATTCACTCACTGTCCTTCCAGGTCCCTGGAAACAAGGACTTTGACAGTGAAAGAAACTGACACTCTCCCTACCTACAGTTTTCTGTCCCTAGAAAAAATGTTTTTTTTAAGCACAATTTAGCACAAGGAGAATTCACTCACTGTCCTTCCAGGTCCCTGGAAACAAGGACTTTCACAGTGAAAGAAACTGACACTCTCCCTACCTACAGTTTTCTGTCCCTAGAAAAAATGTTTTTTTTAAGCACAATTTAGCACAAGGAGAATTCACTCACTGTCCTTCCAGGTCCCTGGAAACAAGGACTTTCACAGTGAAAGAAACTGACACTCTCCCTACCTACAGTTTTCTGTCCCTAGAAAAAATGTTTTTTTTAAGCACAATTTAGCACAAGGAGAATTCACTCACTGTCCTTCCAGGTCCCTGGAAACAAGGACTTTGACAGTGAAAGAAACTGACACTCTCCCTACCTACAGTTTTCTGTCCCTAGAAAAAATGTTTTTTTTAAGCACAATTTAGCACAAGGAGAATTCACTCACTGTCCTTCCAGGTCCCTGGAAACAAGGACTTTGACAGTGAAAGAAACTGACACTCTCCCTACCTACAGTTTTCTGTCCCTAGAAAAAATGTTTTTTTTAAGCACAATTTAGCACAAGGAGAATTCACTCACTGTCCTTCCAGGTCCCTGGAAACAAGGACTTTGACAGTGAAAGAAACTGACACTCTCCCTACCTACAGTTTTCTGTCCCTAGAAAAAATGTTTTTTTTAAGCACAATTTAGCACAAGGAGAATTCACTCACTGTCCTTCCAGGTCCCTGGAAACAAGGACTTTCACAGTGAAAGAAACTGACACTCTCCCTACCTACAGTTTTCTGTCCCTAGAAAAAATGTTTTTTTTAAGCACAATTTAGCACAAGGAGAATTCACTCACTGTCCTTCCAGGTCCCTGGAAACAAGGACTTTGACAGTGAAAGAAACTGACACTCTCCCTACCTACAGTTTTCTGTCCCTAGAAAAAATGTTTTTTTTAAGCACAATTTAGCAGAAAGGAGAATTCACTCACTGTCCTTCCAGGTCCCTGGAAAAAAGGACTTTCACAGTGAAAGAAACTGACACTCTCCCTACCTACAGTTTTCTGTCCCTAGAAAAAATGTTTTTTTTAAGCACAATTTAGCACAAGGAGAATTCACTCACTGTCCTTCCAGGTCCCTGGAAACAAGGACTTTGACAGTGAAAGAAACTGACACTCTCCCTACCTACAGTTTTCTGTCCCTAGAAAAAATGTTTTTTTTAAGCACAATTTAGCACAAGGAGAATTCACTCACTGTCCTTCCAGGTCCCTGGAAACAAGGACTTTCACAGTGAAAGAAACTGACACTCTCCCTACCTACAGTTTTCTGTCCCTAGAAAAAATGTTTTTTTTAAGCACAATTTAGCACAAGGAGAATTCACTCACTGTCCTTCCAGGTCCCTGGAAACAAGGACTTTCACAGTGAAAGAAACTGACACTCTCCCTACCTACAGTTTTCTGTCCCTAGAAAAAATGGTTTTTTTAAGCACAATTTAGCACAAGGAGAATTCACTCACTGTCCTTCCAGGTCCCTGGAAACAAGGACTTTGACAGTGAAAGAAACTGACACTCTCCCTACCTACAGTTTTCTGTCCCTAGAAAAAATGTTTTTTTTAAGCACAATTTAGCACAAGGAGAATTCACTCACTGTCCTTCCAGGTCCCTGGAAACAAGGACTTTCACAGTGAAAGAAACTGACACTCTCCCTACCTACAGTTTTCTGTCCCTAGAAAAAATGTTTTTTTTAAGCACAATTTAGCACAAGGAGAATTCACTCACTGTCCTTCCAGGTCCCTGGAAACAAGGACTTTGACAGTGAAAGAAACTGACACTCTCCCTACCTACAGTTTTCTGTCCCTAGAAAAAATGTTTTTTTTAAGCACAATTTAGCACAAGGAGAATTCACTCACTGTCCTTCCAGGTCCCTGGAAACAAGGACTTTGACAGTGAAAGAAACTGACACTCTCCCTACCTACAGTTTTCTGTCCCTAGAAAAAATGTTTTTTTTAAGCACAATTTAGCACAAGGAGAATTCACTCACTGTCCTTCCAGGTCCCTGGAAACAAGGACTTTCACAGTGAAAGAAACTGACACTCTCCCTACCTACAGTTTTCTGTCCCTAGAAAAAATGTTTTTTTTAAGCACAATTTAGCACAAGGAGAATTCACTCACTGTCCTTCCAGGTCCCTGGAAACAAGGACTTTCACAGTGAAAGAAACTGACACTCTCCCTACCTACAGTTTTCTGTCCCTAGAAAAAATGTTTTTTTTAAGCACAATTTAGCACAAGGAGAATTCACTCACTGTCCTTCCAGGTCCCTGGAAACAAGGACTTTCACAGTGAAAGAAACTGACACTCTCCCTACCTACAGTTTTCTGTCCCTAGAAAAAATGTTTTTTTTAAGCACAATTTAGCACAAGGAGAATTCACTCACTGTCCTTCCAGGTCCCTGGAAACAAGGACTTTGACAGTGAAAGAAACTGACACTCTCCCTACCTACAGTTTTCTGTCCCTAGAAAAAATGTTTTTTTTAAGCACAATTTAGCACAAGGAGAATTCACTCACTGTCCTTCCAGGTCCCTGGAAAAAAGGACTTTGACAGTGAAAGAAACTGACACTCTCCCTACCTACAGTTTTCTGTCCCTAGAAAAAATGTTTTTTTTAAGCACAATTTAGCACAAGGAGAATTCACTCACTGTCCTTCCAGGTCCCTGGAAACAAGGACTTTGACAGTGAAAGAAACTGACACTCTCCCTACCTACAGTTTTCTGTCCCTAGAAAAAATGTTTTTTTTAAGCACAATTTAGCACAAGGAGAATTCACTCACTGTCCTTCCAGGTCCCTGGAAACAAGGACTTTCACAGTGAAAGAAACTGACACTCTCCCTACCTACAGTTTTCTGTCCCTAGAAAAAATGTTTTTTTTAAGCACAATTTAGCACAAGGAGAATTCACTCACTGTCCTTCCAGGTCCCTGGAAACAAGGACTTTCACAGTGAAAGAAACTGACACTCTCCCTACCTACAGTTTTCTGTCCCTAGAAAAAATGTTTTTTTTAAGCACAATTTAGCACAAGGAGAATTCACTCACTGTCCTTCCAGGTCCCTGGAAACAAGGACTTTGACAGTGAAAGAAACTGACACTCTCCCTACCTACAGTTTTCTGTCCCTAGAAAAAATGTTTTTTTTAAGCACAATTTAGCACAAGGAGAATTCACTCACTGTCCTTCCAGGTCCCTGGAAACAAGGACTTTCACAGTGAAAGAAACTGACACTCTCCCTACCTACAGTTTTCTGTCCCTAGAAAAAATGTTTTTTTTAAGCACAATTTAGCACAAGGAGAATTCACTCACTGTCCTTCCAGGTCCCTGGAAACAAGGACTTTGACAGTGAAAGAAACTGACACTCTCCCTACCTACAGTTTTCTGTCCCTAGAAAAAATGTTTTTTTTAAGCACAATTTAGCACAAGGAGAATTCACTCACTGTCCTTCCAGGTCCCTGGAAACAAGGACTTTCACAGTGAAAGAAACTGACACTCTCCCTACCTACAGTTTTCTGTCCCTAGAAAAAATGTTTTTTTTAAGCACAATTTAGCACAAGGAGAATTCACTCACTGTCCTTCCAGGTCCCTGGAAACAAGGACTTTCACAGTGAAAGAAACTGACACTCTCCCTACCTACAGTTTTCTGTCCCTAGAAAAAATGTTTTTTTTAAGCACAATTTAGCACAAGGAGAATTCACTCACTGTCCTTCCAGGTCCCTGGAAACAAGGACTTTGACAGTGAAAGAAACTGACACTCTCCCTACCTACAGTTTTCTGTCCCTAGAAAAAATGTTTTTTTTAAGCACAATTTAGCACAAGGAGAATTCACTCACTGTCCTTCCAGGTCCCTGGAAACAAGGACTTTGACAGTGAAAGAAACTGACACTCTCCCTACCTACAGTTTTCTGTCCCTAGAAAAAATGTTTTTTTTAAGCACAATTTAGCACAAGGAGAATTCACTCACTGTCCTTCCAGGTCCCTGGAAACAAGGACTTTGACAGTGAAATAAACTGACACTCTCCCTACCTACAGTTTTCTGTCCCTAGAAAAAATGTTTTTTTTAAGCACAATTTAGCACAAGGAGAATTCACTCACTGTCCTTCCAGGTCCCTGGAAACAAGGACTTTCACAGTGAAAGAAACTGACACTCTCCCTACCTACAGTTTTCTGTCCCTAGAAAAAATGTTTTTTTTAAGCACAATTTAGCACAAGGAGAATTCACTCACTGTCCTTCCAGGTCCCTGGAAACAAGGACTTTCACAGTGAAAGAAACTGACACTCTCCCTACCTACAGTTTTCTGTCCCTAGAAAAAATGTTTTTTTTAAGCACAATTTAGCACAAGGAGAATTCACTCACTGTCCTTCCAGGTCCCTGGAAACAAGGACTTTGACAGTGAAAGAAACTGACACTCTCCCTACCTACAGTTTTCTGTCCCTAGAAAAAATGTTTTTTTTAAGCACAATTTAGCACAAGGAGAATTCACTCACTGTCCTTCCAGGTCCCTGGAAACAAGGACTTTCACAGTGAAAGAAACTGACACTCTCCCTACCTACAGTTTTCTGTCCCTAGAAAAAATGTTTTTTTTAAGCACAATTTAGCACAAGGAGAATTCACTCACTGTCCTTCCAGGTCCCTGGAAACAAGGACTTTGACAGTGAAAGAAACTGACACTCTCCCTACCTACAGTTTTCTGTCCCTAGAAAAAATGTTTTTTTTAAGCACAATTTAGCACAAGGAGAATTCACTCACTGTCCTTCCAGGTCCCTGGAAACAAGGACTTTCACAGTGAAAGAAACTGACACTCTCCCTACCTACAGTTTTCTGTCCCTAGAAAAAATGTTTTTTTTAAGCACAATTTAGCACAAGGAGAATTCACTCACTGTCCTTCCAGGTCCCTGGAAACAAGGACTTTCACAGTGAAAGAAACTGACACTCTCCCTACCTACAGTTTTCTGTCCCTAGAAAAAATGTTTTTTTTAAGCACAATTTAGCACAAGGAGAATTCACTCACTGTCCTTCCAGGTCCCTGGAAACAAGGACTTTGACAGTGAAAGAAACTGACACTCTCCCTACCTACAGTTTTCTGTCCCTAGAAAAAATGTTTTTTTTAAGCACAATTTAGCACAAGGAGAATTCACTCACTGTCCTTCCAGGTCCCTGGAAACAAGGACTTTGACAGTGAAAGAAACTGACACTCTCCCTACCTACAGTTTTCTGTCCCTAGAAAAAATGTTTTTTTTAAGCACAATTTAGCACAAGGAGAATTCACTCACTGTCCTTCCAGGTCCCTGGAAACAAGGACTTTGACAGTGAAATAAACTGACACTCTCCCTACCTACAGTTTTCTGTCCCTAGAAAAAATGTTTTTTTTAAGCACAATTTAGCACAAGGAGAATTCACTCACTGTCCTTCCAGGTCCCTGGAAACAAGGACTTTCACAGTGAAAGAAACTGACACTCTCCCTACCTACAGTTTTCTGTCCCTAGAAAAAATGTTTTTTTTAAGCACAATTTAGCACAAGGAGAATTCACTCACTGTCCTTCCAGGTCCCTGGAAACAAGGACTTTGACAGTGAAAGAAACTGACACTCTCCCTACCTACAGTTTTCTGTCCCTAGAAAAAATGTTTTTTTTAAGCACAATTTAGCACAAGGAGAATTCACTCACTGTCCTTCCAGGTCCCTGGAAACAAGGACTTTCACAGTGAAAGAAACTGACACTCTCCCTACCTACAGTTTTCTGTCCCTAGAAAAAATGTTTTTTTTAAGCACAATTTAGCACAAGGAGAATTCACTCACTGTCCTTCCAGGTCCCTGGAAACAAGGACTTTCACAGTGAAAGAAACTGACACTCTCCCTACCTACAGTTTTCTGTCCCTAGAAAAAATGTTTTTTTTAAGCACAATTTAGCACAAGGAGAATTCACTCACTGTCCTTCCAGGTCCCTGGAAACAAGGACTTTGACAGTGAAAGAAACTGACACTCTCCCTACCTACAGTTTTCTGTCCCTAGAAAAAATGTTTTTTTTAAGCACAATTTAGCACAAGGAGAATTCACTCACTGTCCTTCCAGGTCCCTGGAAAAAAGGACTTTGACAGTGAAAGAAACTGACACTCTCCCTACCTACAGTTTTCTGTCCCTAGAAAAAATGTTTTTTTTAAGCACAATTTAGCACAAGGAGAATTCACTCACTGTCCTTCCAGGTCCCTGGAAACAAGGACTTTGACAGTGAAAGAAACTGACACTCTCCCTACCTACAGTTTTCTGTCCCTAGAAAAAATGTTTTTTTTAAGCACAATTTAGCACAAGGAGAATTCACTCACTGTCCTTCCAGGTCCCTGGAAACAAGGACTTTGACAGTGAAAGAAACTGACACTCTCCCTACCTACAGTTTTCTGTCCCTAGAAAAAATGTTTTTTTTAAGCACAATTTAGCACAAGGAGAATTCACTCACTGTCCTTCCAGGTCCCTGGAAACAAGGACTTTCACAGTGAAAGAAACTGACACTCTCCCTACCTACAGTTTTCTGTCCCTAGAAAAAATGTTTTTTTTAAGCACAATTTAGCACAAGGAGAATTCACTCACTGTCCTTCCAGGTCCCTGGAAACAAGGACTTTGACAGTGAAAGAAACTGACACTCTCCCTACCTACAGTTTTCTGTCCCTAGAAAAAATGTTTTTTTTAAGCACAATTTAGCACAAGGAGAATTCACTCACTGTCCTTCCAGGTCCCTGGAAACAAGGACTTTCACAGTGAAAGAAACTGACACTCTCCCTACCTACAGTTTTCTGTCCCTAGAAAAAATGTTTTTTTTAAGCACAATTTAGCACAAGGAGAATTCACTCACTGTCCTTCCAGGTCCCTGGAAACAAGGACTTTGACAGTGAAAGAAACTGACACTCTCCCTACCTACAGTTTTCTGTCCCTAGAAAAAATGTTTTTTTTAAGCACAATTTAGCACAAGGAGAATTCACTCACTGTCCTTCCAGGTCCCTGGAAACAAGGACTTTCACAGTGAAAGAAACTGACACTCTCCCTACCTACAGTTTTCTGTCCCTAGAAAAAATGTTTTTTTTAAGCACAATTTAGCACAAGGAGAATTCACTCACTGTCCTTCCAGGTCCCTGGAAACAAGGACTTTCACAGTGAAAGAAACTGACACTCTCCCTACCTACAGTTTTCTGTCCCTAGAAAAAATGTTTTTTTTAAGCACAATTTAGCACAAGGAGAATTCACTCACTGTCCTTCCAGGTCCCTGGAAACAAGGACTTTGACAGTGAAAGAAACTGACACTCTCCCTACCTACAGTTTTCTGTCCCTAGAAAAAATGTTTTTTTTAAGCACAATTTAGCACAAGGAGAATTCACTCACTGTCCTTCCAGGTCCCTGGAAACAAGGACTTTGACAGTGAAAGAAACTGACACTCTCCCTACCTACAGTTTTCTGTCCCTAGAAAAAATGTTTTTTTTAAGCACAATTTAGCAGAAGGAGAATTCACTCACTGTCCTTCCAGGTCCCTGGAAACAAGGACTTTGACAGTGAAATAAACTGACACTCTCCCTACCTACAGTTTTCTGTCCCTAGAAAAAATGTTTTTTTTAAGCACAATTTAGCACAAGGAGAATTCACTCACTGTCCTTCCAGGTCCCTGGAAACAAGGACTTTCACAGTGAAAGAAACTGACACTCTCCCTACCTACAGTTTTCTGTCCCTAGAAAAAATGTTTTTTTTAAGCACAATTTAGCACAAGGAGAATTCACTCACTGTCCTTCCAGGTCCCTGGAAACAAGGACTTTCACAGTGAAAGAAACTGACACTCTCCCTACCTACAGTTTTCTGTCCCTAGAAAAAATGTTTTTTTTAAGCACAATTTAGCACAAGGAGAATTCACTCACTGTCCTTCCAGGTCCCTGGAAACAAGGACTTTGACAGTGAAAGAAACTGACACTCTCCCTACCTACAGTTTTCTGTCCCTAGAAAAAATGTTTTTTTTAAGCACAATTTAGCACAAGGAGAATTCACTCACTGTCCTTCCAGGTCCCTGGAAACAAGGACTTTCACAGTGAAAGAAACTGACACTCTCCCTACCTACAGTTTTCTGTCCCTAGAAAAAATGTTTTTTTTAAGCACAATTTAGCACAAGGAGAATTCACTCACTGTCCTTCCAGGTCCCTGGAAACAAGGACTTTGACAGTGAAAGAAACTGACACTCTCCCTACCTACAGTTTTCTGTCCCTAGAAAAAATGTTTTTTTTAAGCACAATTTAGCACAAGGAGAATTCACTCACTGTCCTTCCAGGTCCCTGGAAACAAGGACTTTCACAGTGAAAGAAACTGACACTCTCCCTACCTACAGTTTTCTGTCCCTAGAAAAAATGATTTTTTTAAGCACAATTTAGCACAAGGAGAATTCACTCACTGTCCTTCCAGGTCCCTGGAAACAAGGACTTTCACAGTGAAAGAAACTGACACTCTCCCTACCTACAGTTTTCTGTCCCTAGAAAAAATGTTTTTTTTAAGCACAATTTAGCACAAGGAGAATTCACTCACTGTCCTTCCAGGTCCCTGGAAACAAGGACTTTGACAGTGAAAGAAACTGACACTCTCCCTACCTACAGTTTTCTGTCCCTAGAAAAAATGTTTTTTTTAAGCACAATTTAGCACAAGGAGAATTCACTCACTGTCCTTCCAGGTCCCTGGAAACAAGGACTTTGACAGTGAAAGAAACTGACACTCTCCCTACCTACAGTTTTCTGTCCCTAGAAAAAATGTTTTTTTTAAGCACAATTTAGCACAAGGAGAATTCACTCACTGTCCTTCCAGGTCCCTGGAAACAAGGACTTTGACAGTGAAATAAACTGACACTCTCCCTACCTACAGTTTTCTGTCCCTAGAAAAAATGTTTTTTTTAAGCACAATTTAGCACAAGGAGAATTCACTCACTGTCCTTCCAGGTCCCTGGAAACAAGGACTTTGACAGTGAAAGAAACTGACACTCTCCCTACCTACAGTTTTCTGTCCCTAGAAAAAATGTTTTTTTTAAGCACAATTTAGCACAAGGAGAATTCACTCACTGTCCTTCCAGGTCCCTGGAAACAAGGACTTTGACAGTGAAAGAAACTGACACTCTCCCTACCTACAGTTTTCTGTCCCTAGAAAAAATGTTTTTTTTAAGCACAATTTAGCACAAGGAGAATTCACTCACTGTCCTTCCAGGTCCCTGGAAACAAGGACTTTGACAGTGAAAGAAACTGACACTCTCCCTACCTACAGTTTTCTGTCCCTAGAAAAAATGTTTTTTTTAAGCACAATATAGCACAAGCACAAAACACACTGACACTCTCCCTACCTATCCTTCTCTTTCCCTAAACTAAAGGAATCCAGGTTAAGCAAGAAAGAAATAAAAGTCACTGTCCCTGCCTATGCTGCTCTATCCCTGCTCCGGAACACACTACACTAGGCCGCCGTGCTGGCGGCCTTTTATAGTGTGGGGCGTGTACTAAACACCCTCAGCAATAATTGGCCACAGGCATCCTGCCTGTGGCCAATCATTGCTCTCCTCGCTGCCGGCGCTGTGATTGGCCAAGCATGCGGGGTCACAGTGCATGCTTGGCCAATCACAGCGCCTGGATGACACTGCGATGGCGTAGTGCATTGTGGGCCGTTCGCGTCACTCGAATTTGGCGCGAACGGCCCAAATCGTTCGATCTTCGTCGAACGATCGAACAGCCGATGTTCGAGTCGAACGTATGTTCGACTCGAACACGAAGCTCATCCCTAATCACCAGCATCAGAGGAACCTCCAGGACTCAAGTAATATTTGTATTGTTATACAGACCTCAGCAGGAGATGTTAACCCATACGGAGAAAAAAAGGCAGCATAGTGAAGCCCGTAAGGTCAAATAAAAGGTTTATTTAAAATTCTACTTACAATAAGGTGACCAGATTTTTAAAATGAAATCCGGGGACATTTTTTTTTTTTTTTACTAGTAATGGCGGCAATCAGCGACTCTCTGCCCATCGCCGCCCGCCTCACAGCCTCACAGCCTGTCAAGTCTTACTCTTCGGGCCCCAGCTACTACTGGGTGGGGAGCAGAGGAAGATCACTCCACCAGGGAAGGCAAGGAGATAAGCAGGCAGGCAGCTGGCCGGGACTTGAGCCAAGTCAGAAGAACATGCGAGCGAAGCTGAATTGGCATGCACCCGAAACTGAAGAAATATTCCCTCCTCTCCGACCAGCACATGATCATCAGAAAGGGGCACAGATAATGGAAAGAAATAGACCCCCCTAAGGTAGTAGGAGCGGCGGAGCAGGGGGGTGTAATTCAGATTATTTATTTTTTAATTCTGCACTGACTGTCTTTGAAATTGAACCAGCACCTGTTCAAATGCAATCCGGGGACAAAACCGGGGACAGACTTGGTCCGGGGACAGTGTCCTCAATCCGGGGACTGTCCCCGGAAACCGGGGATGTCTGGTCACCCTAACTTACAAGGTAAAAGGATCATCAAGGCAAAAATACAATCTGCGGTTCTTAGCGTGCTCACATTAAATATTGATATTTGCACTGAAAATTGTAATTTCAGGCATTTTTTTGCAGTGTCAGTAAATTTCATGATTTTTGCCGGGAAAAATTTGGTGCCATTTGTGAATTTTGGCATCTTTCACTTTGGGGGGGGGGCGGGTGGTAACACTGTCTGGGAGCAAACTGGAGTACCTGCAACAATACCACACAGGCCCTGGAAATATATGAAAACTCCAGGTAGTTAATGCCGTGGTTTGGATTCACTACCTGCCTTGGATTTGCATGTTCTCCCTGTGCCTGTGTGGGCAATTTCTTTTTTTTTTTTTGTACACTTTAACATGCAATGGGGTTGATTTACTAAAACTGGAGAGTGCAAAATCTGGTGCAGCTGTGCATGGCAGTGTTGCCAACCGCCAGTGACAGGAAAAGATTGCCAGTAAAAAATACGGCTGTGATGCTCGGTTCGGAACTGTGCATGCGCAGTTCCAGTCTGGAGCTGGCAGAGACTGAGTGCCTGCTACAGTGATTTCAGGGGCAGGTCTGGCAAAGGCAGTGCCTGAGCGTGTCATGTGATGTCACGGTGCAAGGGAGCCAAGTGAAGCGGGCGGAGCCTCTTGTGTGGGTCTGCAGGACAGGAGCAAGGCAAGCCGGGATCGGGACTGTCAGTGCCCTTTGGATCGGAACGGACTGAAGGGATCATCTGGTGTGGAGAGAGACTGTCACTGTGGAGTGTGGAGTGGATTTAGGAGGCAATGTGTTGTGTTGGTGAGGCGTCATCATCATCTGTGCTGCTGCACACTGCTGTCAGTGTCACTGTGAGAGGCAATTTCATGTGTGTGTGCCTGCTCATTCTTATTTAATTTCTTGCCCTCCTGAGTCCTGTCCCTGTAATTTTGTAACTTGTGAAAATGTCAGTAAAAACTTGGCTGTGCCAGTAAATTTCGGGTGCCATGTCAGTAAATTTCAGTCTGGTAGGTTGGCAACACTGATGCATGGTAGCCAATCAGCTTCTAACTTCAGCTTGTTAAAATAAGCTTCAGAAAAAAAAAAATGGAAGCCGATTTTACAAGTGTAGCGGACCCCTCTCCCCAGTTCCCTCTATTAAAGTTCAACTCGCACTGTCTCTGGTCTAGGGGTATGATAGGGGAGGGAGAGGGTGAGCTACGCCAGTTTTCTACCACAGGGGTGATGTGGTATCAGCAATGTCTCTCTTGTTTTTACCTTCGGGTCTGTGCTGTGCATCTGGATCCTCCCTCCAAGAGTCTCCGTGAACCTCGTCTGCCAGAAATTTGAGCCCCACACCATTAACGTCCAACACACTTTTATTGTAGAACATAACATGGACTCCCTTGGCTATAGAACGGAAAAGAAGGTGTGGGTGCGAATAGGCCCAGACACAAATTCAATCCTCCACTCTCCTCCCTGAGAGTGGGCTATGGTCTCCGCACGAGGGAAATTCTCCTTCCGGACGGTCTCCGACAAGAGACTCACCCGTCACCGGCAGTATGCTGCACCGGGTCTTCAGATGAGGAGCTCTTCCCGGTCCATTACGCCCCCCTCGGATTCAGGCATCCATCCCCGGAGTGCCTTAGGATCCTTCCCTCGCGGAACTCAGTGTTGGGCACTGAGCTCCGGACCTCCATCCAAGTACCTCACCCCAGGACTAAAGGTGCCTGAGGTGGAACACGATCTCCGGTGGTCCTCTAGGCCTAGGCCGCCTAGAGGACGGACACGAACCACCGTCCGCAGGCTGAAGGTGCCTGGGACTCTGACCCCGTGACCAAGATGGCCGGCCCCTTTATACCCCCTCCCAGCAAGCACAGCAGGTTCCCCGCCCCACCATACCGCTGCCGAGAGAGGACAAAAAAAGAGGCTCAGCACACAGCGGTATCCGTCCGTCAGCCCATGGTGACAGCGCCACCCAGTGGGCCGCCGGGAACACATCACCGGTGTCACTGAAAAATTCAAAAATTACCCCGGGAAAGTAACTAACCGCTACATTCTCCCCCCTGTCATTTGACACTGGTCCCCAGTGTCTGGAGTGAATCATGCCCTCCCCGGCTGACATAATCCAGTCCAGAAACCAACTAACAATTGGAAAACAAAAATTTTTTAGGAAAACTATCCTAACGAAGAAGTTGTGTCTGAGCCCCTGTAATAAAAGAGGAGTGAAAGACAACATATTCAACATGAAAATCACATTTCAACATTATACCTTTCCCTCCCATCCTGACAAAGAACCACCCCCAGGTTCTATAATCTTGCCGGGATGCTCTCCTGCAGAGGGAAAAAAAAACAAAACCAACACACAAACCCTGACACATGTATTCGTGTAGTGAAGGAAAGAAACTTCTCCGAAAAGAAATTCCTTTTCTCCAAAGAGTGAGTGCATGAAAAGTGTAAAAAAAAAAAAACGTTGCGCAAGACTGCCACCTGGTGACAGCCTCGCGGTACTGCACTCGTGGAGCTTCTTCTTCTTCCTCTTTGGCCCTATCTACCCCAGAGTCTGTGATCTCTTTGCGGGAAGAAAAAAACACAACAGGAATAGTTCCTCATTCCTTTGGGCACACACAAAACAACTGCCCCAAAAAGTTCAGCAACATGATAAGAGCGGAGTCTTTCTCTCCTATAGGTAAAAGCGAGGATGCGGCAGAATCAGTGGCTTCAAGTGCTGATCCACGGTCTCCAGATGGTATTCCACATCTTCGCCTTCTTTGCGTCGGATCAACACTTTATCTGCATGGATGTGTCATCCTAACATCCATTCGGCCTTACAATCTTTGAAACGTTGTGAAGCAGTGGAAGAGCATGCCAGGTACCTGCGGGTGTTCCGGAACCTTAATATGGGTCCACACAAAGTCATTGTACCAGCGCTCCCTGTACACCTCCACCTCATAAAGCAAGTCCTTCGATAAGTAGGGGTACTCCCATCCGTACTCCTCTGCAACCTTTTGGCCAAATAAGCGTTGTAGTCTCACCAAAGGAGGCATGGCAGCTCTGTCTCCTTCACCAGGCAAAACTATTGATTCTGGATGATGAGGCGCCCTAACCACCTCCAATCTGGACATCGGTGCCCGCAGCAACAGTCTCTGTACCCCAGCATCAGATGCAGGTTGCGCCAGGGATCCAGGGGCAAGCTGGGGGCGGGACCCTTCTTCAGGCACTGACGCCTCCACCCGGGGTGTACTTTCCCCTGTTGACATGGGTGAATTCCGAGGTCTGTGAAATGAAGCAAGCGGTACCTTGTCCCAGCCTTTCTTGGCAAACAGATCATCTATGATGGCATCATCTCCCAGATCCGAGAGCGATTCCAGGTCGGAGGTGTCACACTCCTCCGCGGGTATGTAGCCCTTTGTGGAACCGGAGCCTCCACACTCCGCGGACTTGCTAGGCCATGCCTTCCCGACACCTCCTCCCACACACCAAGTCTCTTCGCCTGGCTTACCTCGGCCTTTCCTTGAAGCGGGACGTCCGGAACCCTCGTCAACGGATCCATCCGGGCCTGTCGTAAGCGTGCGAGACGGTCCACCACCACCGCTGGTCGGGGCTACCACGCTGGTTCTTTTCTTCGGTGGCGGACGCTGCGAGACAGTGGCCACCGAGTCAGCATCCTCAGATTTCTCCCATAGAGTTTTAACGACCTCCTCCGCGGTCGCTGCAGTGTACGTAGGGGTGACTCTCACAGCGGTGATTTGTCCTCTCTGAGTGGTGGTACCTGAAGCCCGGCCTGGGTAGATGGTTCTCGGCCTCTCAACTGCCGGATCCACCTCAAACGTGAACTCCCCACAGGCCTCACAGCGTCCGAACGGCTTCAACAGGCACACCAGTTTCGAACACCCGGGGACAAATCATACCCAGGGCCTCAACGTCCATACACGAGTATAGGGCGAATCGACCCCTTGGCTTCAGTCGGATCCCCGTATCTGTTATCGGAGCAGCAGCAGTCAATGTCGTGGTGGAAGGGTGAACTGGAATCCACGAGGTATGTCCAAACATGGCGACCTGTTGCTGATCCATCGCACACTGCAGAGTTTTCGCGCCAATGTCCCACGTGTAGTCCCTTCACACGTATTGGACTCCTCCCCTTTGCTCCAATTCGCGGGCTTTCTTCACTTTCCTTGGTTGAGCCACGCCCACGAACCAAGCGGCGGGGGTTGTGTCTGGTGGCGCAGTGCAATTAGAAGCCCCCACGTGTACTGCTTCACACGGCTGAGCTCCCCCCCCCGTTCACCGCTCTTCCTGCGCGGGCCTTTCCCTTCTTGGGGTCATGTCCACGACTTCAAGCAGGGCTGCACTTTGGCCTATTCGTTTAACTCTTCCAGCAGACACGTTCCATACAGTGATGCACAACACAATGCCGGACCCGAGCCCCCACGTGTAGCGGACCCCTCTCCCCAGTTCCCTCTATTAAAGTTCAACTCGCACTGTTTCTGGTCTAGGGGTATGATAGGGGAGGGAGAGGGTGAGCTACGCCAGGCTTCTACCACAGGGGTGATGTGGGATCAGCAATGTCTCTGTTGTTTTTACCTTCGGGTCTGTGCTGTGCATCTGGATCCTCCCTCCAAGAGTCTCCGTGAACCTCGTCTGCCAGAAATTTGAGCCCCACACCATTAACGTCCAACACACTTTTATTGTAGAACATAACATGGACTCCCTTGGCTATAGAACGGAAAAGAAGGTGTGGGTGCGAATAGGCCCAGACACAAATTCAATCCTCCACTCTCCTCCCTGAGAGTAGGCTATGGTCTCCGCATGAGGGAAATTCTCCTTCCGGACGGTCTCCGACAAGAGACTCACCCGTCACCGGCAGTATGCTGCACCGGGTCTTCAGATGAGGAGCTCTTCCCGGTCCATTACGCCCACCTCGGATTCAGGCATCCATCCCCGGAGTGCCTTAGGATCCTTCCCTCGCGGAACTCAGTGTTGGGCACTGAGCTCCGGACCTCCATCCAAGTACCTCACCCCAGGACTAAAGGTGCCTGAGGTGGAACACGATCTCCGGTGGTCCTCTAGGCCTAGGCCGCCTAGAGGACGGACACGAACCACCGTCCGCAGGCTGAAGGTGCCTGGGACTCCGACCCCGTGACCAAGATGGCCGGCCCCTTTATACCCCCTCCCAGCAAGCACAGTGGGTTCCCCGCCCCACCATACCGCTGCCGAGAGAGGACAAAAAAAAAAGCTCAGCACACAGCGGTATCCGTCCGTCAGCCCATGTTGACAGCGCCACCCAGTGGGCCGCCGGGAACACATCACCGGTGTCACTGAAAAATTCAAAAATTACCCCGGGAAAGTAAGTACCCGCTACACAAGTTTTAGTAAATCAGCCTGCGGCGGCCCCTCCATAAGGGGTGTAGGGGTGCCGCCTCCCTAATTGCTATGCGCCCAGCCCCTAATCTCCATACAGGGCGCCGGATGCATTGAGTTCTACAGTTTTTTTTTGTTGTGAAACACGTGATTAGAGCTGGAAGCTCTAATTGGCTTCAAAAAGGGTGGGCTTGGGGCGCAGAGCACTGAGCCCACCCACTTGTAACAATAGCGAATCAACATTCGCTATTGTCTTCCTGCTTCTCCTCCTGACCAATCAGGACAGGAAGTGGGAGGAGAAGCAACCGGAGGAGAAGTCGGGGAAGCCGCCAAAGCCACCGGGACCTGGATGGGGTAAGTGCAGGGCTGGCGGGCTTGCGAGCGGGGCTGGCGGGCTTGAAAGCGGGGCTAGCGAGCAGGGCTGGCGAGGGGGGCGGAGGCGGTGGTTGGGTTTTTTTTTTTTTTTTGTTTGCCGCCCCCCCCCCCACTCCCCAAAATGGAGCACCAACCCCCACTGAAATCAGCCTTAGTATGTTTCTACATTATATTTGTTTAGCCTCCACGTTCATGTGTCTTACTTTCCTTGACCTGTCTTTGTGTTTCCCCTGCGGCTGGTTCTGTTCCTGTCTCTATTTTCTCCTCTCAGTTGCACTGTGTGAACATTTCCAGGGCCGTTATATAGCTCTGGGATCAGATTCCTCACACTTCACCAGAGTTTCAAATCCCATTTATAGAAGCTGGCTACATGTGACCCGCTCAGGAGAGGGGATCAACATCCTGAGCCAGCAAGCACAGGAGAGTGCTGCCAGCAGGGCTGGACTGACTAGGTAAGAGAGGAACGGAAGCAGAGGGATCAGGAACACTCAGGAACACTCAGGAACAACTCTGACATTCTGGAGGCACTCCGAGACAGGGACAGGGATTAGTAGGTGACGTTAACTACAGTGGAGGCAAGAAGGAGAGGATTTAACTGTGAACGGAACATCAAAGCTCTGCTCAGCTTCCTTATATGTGTTTGAAGGGTAAGAAATCATTTGTGTGTTTTTCTTTTACCATGGAGCTCATTTGCATCATCATATTATCCTACATTACAGTAAAGTGAAGAAACTGCTGCAAAGGGGGTTCTACCAGTTGTCAAAATTGGTCACATAGGCCTATTAACAAGTCAAAAATGAGGACCTAACGAATGACTAATATATACCAGATGTTTTGCCATACAAAAAAATACAGTCTAAAAATCCCATGTTTTTTGGGTCCCCCTCTGTGGTAACATAGATCATGCCATCTTACAGCTCCCTGGTCTTTTTGCCATAGGGATTGGTGGTTACATATTACACTAATTGGTGCTAAGATGGCTTAAAGTGAAACACCAGACACAGTATTGGAGGAGATTTACTAAAACTGGTGAACACGGAATCTGGTGCACCTGTGCATGGTAGCCAATCAGCTTCTAACTTCAGCTTGTTCGGTAAGAGCCCATTGACACAGGGACGACTTTGGATCCGACTTCAAGTCGCCCCAGGTCGCCCCAAGTCGCCTCAAGTCGCGCTGCGTGAGAAAATCAATGTAAGTGAATTATCTTAATGTACACTACTGCAGTCGATCAGACTTCGAAAAAGGTTCCTGTACTACTTCAATCCGACTTCTAGGGGATTTGTACCCATTGATTTCAAAGGAAGTCGCCTCAGAAGTCGGATCACTGTCTTAACAGAAGCAACTTTCCAGGAAGAGAACATACATTTCTCAGGCAAACCCCTCCCTCCCACAGAGCTGATTCTTGTTTGATTGGCCACTGGAAAGCCTCCTGTCCTGGAGGCGACTTCAGTCGTGTTGTAAGTCGCCCCAAGTCGCACTGAAGTCGTCATGTGATTCAAACTGAAGTCGTGTCAAAGTTGCCTCCCAAAGTCGCGCTGGAAGTCGTGTCGCCCCTGTGTGAATGGAGTCTAAAGCTTTGGTGATAAAACCTGGAAGCTGATTGGTTACTATGCACAACTGCTGCAGATGTTGCACTCCCCAATTTTAATAAATCTCCCAAATGTTTCTTTTAAGTTTTGGGTGGAAAAGAGTAGGGTAAGACCGCCGCAAGATTTTTTTATTGCTGTCTGTGTCCCCATAAGGAAATTCTTACTTCATTTCTTTTTCAGTCATATTGAGTAGAATCTCTCCAACAGGGACCCAAACAGAAATAAAACACTTTTATTAGAGGGTTACAGCTGCTGTTGGATCCTTAGTGTGGTCTCCTGGTTGGGTTGATCCTTCCTTCACATTGGTGACTGTGAAGGAAGTGAACGGAAAGCTATTTAACAGGACCATAGACAGCAAAAAGCCTGGCAAGGTTTTTAACACATTGCCAAATTACCTAAAAAAAAAATTTTACTTTCACCTTAAGCCCAGGTTCACACTGGGCTGCGGGAGTGAAGCCGTGCGAGTTCAGCTGAACTCGCACAATTTCACTCCCGCTGGCAGTCCCGATTTTAGCTGCGATTACAGGGACATCTGTGCAGGTTTCTGCACAGATGTCAATGTAAATCACGGCCCGAAATCGCAAAAAGTAGTACAGAAACTACTTTTTGAAATCGGTGCAGCGCCGCAGTTGCGGCGTTGCACCGATTAGGACGGTGTCATTGCCGGCAAATGCCGCCGATTTGACATGCGATTTGACATGCGATTTGATATGTCAAAACGCATGTCAAATCGCACCAGTGTGAACCAGGGCTAAATACAATAGTTGATAAGGGAAATTGTGATGTCTTTTTGCTCATTTAAAGCGAAAAAATAGAACTTCCGCTTTAAGTGCTGGTGACCCCGCTGACATGCCACATTTGGTATGTCATTTTTTTTTGGGCGGGGGGGGGAGCGGGTACCCAGTTTTTACAGGCACCCAGCTCCCACTTTCTCCCCTAGCGCTGCCGCGCCGGAAGGAAGATCACCACTCCCCCCTCCCTCCCTGCAATCTTCTGGGACACGTCACAGTTCCCAGAAGATTGCCCGGCCATTCACAGCATGCAGCGGGGCTCACGCCGGGCTGTGAAGCCACAGCCGGGTGCCCACAGTTAGAATGCCGGCGCCGCGGAATGGAGGGAGAGAGGAGTGAGGCTTTGTGCGCCCTCATCGCTGGACCGTGGGAAAATTGAGTGTCAGATTATTAAAAGTCAGCAGCCACACTTTTTGTAGCTGCTGACTTTTAAAGGGGTGGAACTCCACGTTAAACTGGAACTTTACCCATAAAACTTGATAAAATATAATTTTCTTTAGCAAGGAACATACATTCCACATGAATGTATGCCTGAAGCTGTGTAAGGTAAGGTGACCAGATTTTTTAAATGAAATCTGGGGACATATCTTTTTTTTACTAGTAATGTCGGCAATCAGCGACTCTCTGCCCGTCGCCACCGCCGCCCGCCTCACAGCCTGTCAAGTCTTACTCTCCGGGCCCCGGCTACTACTGGGTGGGGTGCGGAGGAAGATCACTCCACCAGGGAAGGCAAGGCGATAAACAGGCAGGCGGCTGGCCGGGACTTGAGCCAAGGCAGAAGAACATGCGAGCGGAGCTGAATGGGCATGCACCCGAAACTGAAGAAATATTCCCTCCGCTCCGACCAGCACATGATCATCAGAAAGGGGTAAAATTATGGAAAAAAATGTAATCCCTAAGCTAGTAGGAGCGGCGGGTGTGTAATTCTGATTTTTTTTTTAAATTCTGCACTGACTGTCTTTGAAATTGCCCCAGCCCCTGTTCAAATCCAATCCGTGGACAAAACTGGGGACAGACTTGATCCGGGGACAGTGTCCTCAATCTGGGGACTGTCCCCTGAAACCGGGGATGTCTGGTCACCCTAGTGTAAGGGGCCCCAAAATTCCCTGACTACAAGTGCACTGCAATGCTGTTTTTTATTTTCCTTGCAAGTCCCACTTAGATCTACAGCGACTGCACTTGAAAGTGCACTTGTAGTGTAAAGTGGATTTGCCTTTCATAAATAACCCCTACAGTGTATAAATATATGTGCAATATTACCAGTTTGAGATTTGTATGATAAACCAAAGATTGTAATTTATCATGTTAAGCCACTACATTCAATATATTTCAAACTTGCTTCAAAAACAGATGTCTAGAAGTGGATTAAGGCAGAATGGGGCCTCAGCTAAGATAGCTGCTTCTCCATCCCCCAACTCTTCAGTCTACATTGATACATATTGCAAAAGGCATAGAGAAGCCACCCTACTTGCATTGTCTGGACCAGTATGGCCTCCTACTCCATCAGACACTAAGGCCTCGTACACACGACCGAGTTTCTCGGCAAGAACCAGCAAGAAACTTGCTGGCAGAGATGTCTTGCCGAGAAATTCGTTCGTGTGTATGGTTTCTCGTCAAGAAAACCGACAAGTAATCTCGACGAGAAAATAGAGAACCTGCTCTCTATTTTCTCGTCGAGATTCTCGTCAGCCTGTTTCTCGACGAGAAAAGTGAGTGTGTGTACACTTACCTGTCCTCCGGGAAGCCCGCGCATGTTCGAAATGAGTTCGACGCATGCGCGGTAGCTTCCTAGGCAAAGGTAGGGTATACCAAGATGGCGGCGACGGCATTGAATGTGACGAGCGCATGCTCGTCATAGTCGATGACGTCACTGCGTACGCTCCATTCAAAGAACCGCGGGTTCTTTGAATCGAGCGTGTGTACACTCGGCCGGGACAAGTTTCTTGTCCAAGAATCTCGTCGAAAAAAACGACATGTTTTTTTCGACTAAAATCTCGGCCGTGTGTACGAGGCTTTACTGCCTGCAAGTGCATCCTACCTTGCAAAGTGGCAGACTTGTTTGCAGCTTTGACAAATCTCCCTGATTACTGCAAGAGTATAAGGCCCGGTTCACACAGGGGCGGCACGACTTTGGGGGCGACCTTGGCGGCGCAATCTCAAGACGACTTGAGACGCCCGCCGAGGCGATTTGCATAATGACTTCTGTATAGAAGTCAATGCAAGTCGCCCTGCGTCGCCCCCAAAAGTAGTACAGGAACCTTTTTCTAAGTCGGAGCGACTCAGGTCGCTCCTATTAGAACGGTTCCATAGCACAGACCGGGACGCGACTCCTCAGGCGACCGAGTCGCCTGAGGAGTCGCCCCTATGTCAACCGGGCCTAAGGCCTCATGCCCACGGACGTTTTTACAGCCACTTTTATGGGCGTTTTTTGCAGCTTAACCACTTCAGCCCCGGACCATTTTGCAGCTAAAGGACCAGGCCCCTTTTTGCGATTCGGCACTGCATCATTTTAACTGACAATTGCGCAGTCGTGCGACGTGGCTCCCAAGCAAAATTGGTGTCCTTTTTTTTCCCACAAATAGAGCTTTCTTTTGGTGGTATTTGATCACCTCTGGGGTTTTTATTTTTTGCGCTATAAACAAAAATAGAGCGACTATTTTGAAAAAAATTCTATATTTTTTACTTTTTGCTATAATAAATATCCCCAAAAAATATATATATATATATATATATATATATATATATATATAAAAAAAAAAAATTTCCTCAGTTTAGGCCAATACGTATTCTTCTACATATTTTTGGTAAAAAAAAAATCGCAATAAGCGTTTATTGATTGGTTTGCGCAAAAGTTATAGCATCTACAAAATAGGGGATAGTTTTATGGCATTTTTATTAATATTTTTTTTTTACTAGTAATAGCGGCAATCAGCGATTTTTATCATGACTGCGACATTATGGCGGACACATCAGACACTTTTGGCACATTTTTGGGACCATTGTCATTTTTACATCGATCAGTGCTATAAAAATGCACTGATTACTGTGAAAATGACACTGGCAGTGAAGGGGTTAACCACTAGGTGGCGCTGTAGGGGTTAAGTGTTCCCTATTGAGTGTTTCTTACTGTAGTGGGGATGGGCTTTGTGTCACATGACACTGATCTTCGCTCCAAGTACACGGAGCGGAGATCCGTGTCATTGTTACTAGGCAGAGCGGGGAGATGCTTGTTTACACAAGCATCTCCCCGCTCTATACCTCCGTGAGACAATTGCGGTGATCCCGCGGCGATCAAGTCCGCGGGACCCGCGGTCTGACTCACGGGGAAGGCGGCAGTGTCGCGAGCGCGCCGCCGGCAGGCATTTAAAGGGCAACGTACAGGTACGTGATTGTGCGTGTACGTGCCATTCTGCCAACGTAAATATACATGGGCCGGTCCTTAAGTGGTTAAAAACGACTCTCCATGTTAGCCTATGGCCTCATGCCCACCATGACGTTTTTGAGCTGTAAATGGCATAGCCGTTTAAAAAAATAAACAGGACCAGTGCGTTCTGAAGCTCCAGCATTAGAGCTGTAAAGACGTCAGACGCCGGCAAAGGGTGTTAAACGCAATTTAACGAGGCTTAACGCTGTGTTAAGCCTCGTCCGGCGTTTCTTTCTCTGGCGTCACAGTCCCGAGGCATGATGGGACTGTGACGTCATAAGGGGGCGGGGTCGCCGGGTGACATCACCCGGTGACCACGCCCCATGCCTATATAAATCGTTGCGCACACAGCATTACAGCGGGACAAGAGAAGAGGGAAGAAGACGACGGAGAAGACCGGGCCAACGCTAGTAAAAGAGCTGGCAGAAGATAGTGGAGGAGCCCGGCAGAAGGCAGAAGGCACCGGAGAGCGGAGAAGTCGGAAGAGACCCCCAAAGTCGGAAGAAGACCCCCAGAGTTAGAAGAAGACCCCCGGAACTCCTTCATAAATTACTTTAAAAATCTGTCTAGTTTTTTTTTTATTGACACTTTTTTCCCCCAGGTGAATGGGTAGGGGTACGATGTACCTCATACTCATTCACATAGGGTGGGGGGCCGGGATCTGGGGGCCCCCTTATTAAAGGGGGCTCCCAGATTCCGATAAGCCCCCCGCCCGCAGACCCCGACAACCAACGGCCAGGGTTGTCGGGAAGAGGCCCTTGTCCTCATCAACATGGGGACAAGGTGCTTTGAGGTGGGGGGCACAGTAGCACCAACCCCCCCCATGTCGAGGGCATGTGGCTTGGTATGGTCTAGGAGGGGGGGCGACTTCCCTCCCTTTCCTGACCTGCCAGGCTGCGTGCTCGGATAAGGGTCTGGTATGGATCCTGGGGGAACCCCCGCGCCATTTTTTTTGGTGTGGGGGTTCCCCTTAAGATCCATACCAGACCCAAGGGTCTGGTATCATCCTGGGGGGGGGGACCTCACGCAAATTTTTTTTTTCATTTTCGCTGGGTTTCCCTTCAAGATTCTCCGCACACGAGTTGCCCCGCAAGTCGGATCATCTTGATCCGACTTCTGGTACAACCTCTATTCAAATCAATGGGCTCCCATAGGGAACCATTGATTTTGAATAGAGAAAGAAAAACGCGGCTGAAAGCTAGCGCGGCGAAACGTGCATTGAATTCAATGCAATACGCTGAGAAAATCGCGTTATAAACGCTGATTTTTTCCTGGCGTCTGTACTAGCTTTACAGCCCGTTTTTTAAAATGTCCGTGGGCATGTAGCCTAAAGGTTGTAGCTGGACCCTCTGGATGTCCCCCAGGCCCTAGGATCCTGCCTAGTGCCTAGGTTGCCCTGTGGATAATCCAGCTCTGCCTATGTCAGAGGCAAACCATAAAAGGCTACACTAAGTTTGTTTTCACATATGTGTAGCTGCGGTTTCCAGCCTGGGGTCCGGTGCGTTCCTGTTCACCGGTTCAGGTGCGTTTCAGGTCCGAATTTTTTGCCTGAATTTGCACCGGACCCAAAATGACACAGGACCCTTTTGGAATTTGCACTGCAGCTGCCCTGGACATGTGTGAATCGGCTCCATTGGGAGCTGGTCACACTCGCATGTCATGCAAATTGGATGCAGTGAAAACCACATCCAATTTGCACATATGTGAACCCAGCCTAAGTCCTAGTTAAAAATGTAGGTCAGTAATAGTCAGCCAATGTGCTACATAAATAAAACTATAAAGGCGTATCTTTTTGAAGCAGAAAGCTTCCTGACAATTTTCAACTCAGTTCATTGCCAGCACAGTATATATATATAGTATATTCTGTAGATCTTTAGGTACTGACAAATGTGTGTGGAGTGTACTTCAGAGGACGTTAGTTATTATTATTATTATTATTATTATACATGATTTATATAGCGCCAACAGTTTACGCAGCGCTTTACAATGTATAGGGGGAAAAAACAATCACAGTACAGTTCAATACAAAAGGTACAGGAGGGCCCTGCTCGTAGAGCTTACACTCTAAAGGGAGTGTACAAAAGGTAATAGCAGCAGAGAGTTTGATTGGGGTGGTTAGACATGCTATGCAAGAGGTTGCCATTTAAAGCGGTTGTATTGTCCACTTGGTCATTTTTACCTACAGGCCATTAGTAAAACCTTACCTGTAGGTAAAATTAGATATTAACCTTTCATGCAGCTGCTGACGGTCCAGTGGTTCGTGCTAGACCTTGCCGGAATGAAGTGACGTCATCGCGGCTCTGGCCAGTCACAGCGTCGGAGCCCGCAAACCCAGAAGAAACCCTGAGGGAACATGTCTGCCCCCTTGGCGGTGACCGGATGAGTTGCAGGAGCCTTGTTCTAAGGAAAGTATTTCATAATGTGATAGTATGTGATGCATACTAGCACATTATGCTATTTCCTTTTCGCCAGTTTACTACCGCTTGAATGAATTCAAGCTAGAACAATGGTCCTCAAACTACTGACCACTGACACTGGGCATTTTTTACTTTCACCGACCACTGGCCACATTCTGGCCCCCTACAAACTGAAGGATACTGAACTGTCCCTCAATTTAAAAAGGTTTGAGGACCCCAGAGATAGAATGATGCAGAACTTGCTTCTGAAATACACCAACAGCCTTGGCCTGGGCTGTCAATTTTCTTTGTAAGGCCTTTGTAACCAGATAATAAAACGTGATTATTTTATACAAATACCTGTCCATTCAATGAAAAAGACAATTTTCCTTTTAGTATAGCCATCCATATTGTCTTGTTATACACTGCTTGTTTAAAGCAGAACACCAGCCAAAGCTGAGCTCCTCTCTCTTTCTCTCTCCCTGCTCCAAGGGCAGAGCCCCCAGTATAGGAGTCACCTCCCGGTGGCTGGACCCTGTACTTTGCTCCCAGACTGCCAGGCTTCAGAATATTTATGGGTTGCTCCCCCACTTTCTGGGCTCACCTCCCCAGGGTTTGATGGAAGTCCTGTGAATATTCAGGCTGCAGCCTCTGCTCCCCCACCCACTATGTTCTGGAAACCTCCATTGAGTTCCAGAATATAGGGGGAGGTAGCAAAGCCATAACCTGTGACAGAACTGCACAGCCTCTAAACACAATTAACTCCATGCTTCTCTGCGTACAGGGGAGCAACCTAAATGTACCTAGCAACTAGCAAACTGGGAGGGTGCTACATTATAATAAAAGTATGTTGCCTTTTTTGCTATTGCCTCTAAAAGAAAAGATGCAAAAAAACGTCATGCATGCTTTTTAATGTCAACAGATGATACACCGAAGGGATCTGTCATAAAGGTCAAAAACAAAAGGTTTAATCGATCAGAGAGTATTAACAAGGTGCAAGCAAAGGCAAGCTGAATTAAATGAACAACAGCTGCAGTACAGGCCCTTAGGGCTGGGTGCTCCTAGTACAGTATGCACACCACACATGCAAAACAAGAAGTCTTCTGCACAGAACCTTACCAATATAATCAGTTTTTATTGTTCTGCAAACAGTGCACTAGAAAAAAACTATATATAGATTGTAAAAATAGTTAAAGTCAGAAATGGCTATAAACAGAATAAAATAACAATAAAACTACTGCACAAACATACACTTACATTGGAAAGTAAATCATATCTTCAAAAACATTAAACTCCGTATTAAAAAGAGTTGTATTTAAGTATTTATTTTTTTAACTCATAAAAGTACCTTCCATTTCCTTCAGCCCCCTCCAAATCTCCAAATTCCTTTTTTTGCTGCTGTGATCTGACTTCCTCTGTTAGAGGGGGGGCTTCATTTGTTCTCCATGTTCCCACTGTATGTAAGAATGTAGCCACCCTCTGTTGCTCGCTGTTGAGATAGACTAATGCGATTTGTAGTGTATATAAATAAGTGCACATGACCACAACTAACGTGCACTGCTCCTCCCAAACAAAGGAAGTGAGCTGGAAAAAGCGGTCTTCAGGAATTCATGGAGGCTGTTGCAGGGAGGCAAAAAAACAGTAAGAAATTAAATAATTTCATGAAAAAAATAATTTTAGGGCCATTAAAGCGGAGCTCCACCCAAAAGAGGAAGTACCGCTTTAAGGACTCGTCCCTTGCTCTTCTTGAAGAATTGGCACTTTTGAGGAGCGGAGGGGTGAGCAGGTACCTGATTTTGACCACCTAGGCGATCAGAGCGGAAGTTCTCCTCCCTCCCTCCCCCCTACAGTCTTCTGGGACATGTGACAGGTTCCAGAAGACTGCATCCACCATTCACGATATGCAGAGTGTCTCACACATGCACAGTGGGCACCCGGCTGTAAAGCTGCAAGCTGTCACAGCCGGGTTCCCATAGTGAAGATGCCAGCGCTGAGGATAGAAGACAGCGGGTAAAACCAACTGGGGTGAGCACATCGCTGGATCATGGGACAGGTGAGTGGCTGTTTTTCAAAGTCAGCAGCTACAGTTTTTGTAGCTGCTGACTTTTATTTTTTTCACAGGAGACTGGAACTCCTTGTTAAGCCCCTTTCACACAGGATGGATCCGTGAAGATCTGTGCAGGGACCGCCCTGCCAGATCTCCGCTCTCCCCTATTGGGGGATAAGATGAACACGGACCGTCTGTCCGTGTTCATCTGATCCGCTCTGCAGACGGATAGAAAAATAGGATTTTCCTCCATCTGCAGAATTGGAGGATTGCGGACCCGGAGGAGATCGGTGACAGCGGATGTTTATCCGCTGACACCCGCGATCTCATAGGGACCAATGTATGTCCCTTTTTCATTCGTAAAGGGACGGATGAAAAAGCAGACATACGGTCCGCTGGTGTGAAAGGGGCCTTAAGTTGTGGATGTGTATGGATTATCTTTGGAGAATAAGAATATCATTTAGTGCTGGAGCGATACCCCTCTTGTGATTTCTCTGAACACCTGAAGATGACATACATCGCTCAACCAGCACTTACTGACACACCTTGAGATATTTTAGAGCATTTAGTAGGCCAAGCGTAGCCTAAATGAGGAGAGCTGAAATGCATTTACCTAGCAATAGTAAATAAAGACAGTTCTACCTTGCTACAGTCCCCGTTTTATTCCACTGGCCAGTTAATTATATTGGCTGGCAAAATTGGGGCACTTGAAGAAAAGTGCAGCAGTTTCCAGCAGACAATAGATCAACTTGTGCATGTCTGTCTCTTACCAGACCCAGGGTGCCCTCTTCTGGGTCTGCGAACACGTGCTCTAATTCAGTTCAAGTCCTCAGACAGGGATAGAAGCTGCTGTGATGTCTCTCTTTCAATCCTGTTGAGACAGTCACTCTTTTCCTCCCTTACAAGTGGTAGTAGTAAGCGCTGCAGGGGCAGAGCAGAGAGACAGTGACTGACAATCACTGCTCTGTGCTCATGGCGGACCTGAGAACTGAGCAATCAGCAGTCTTTGATCGCTCAGTCCTTGGTATAGGGCCATCAGGGGACAGCTGCTGCATTAGATCAATGCTGCAGCCATCTAGGTAAGTATAAATGTTTGTTAATTTCGATTCCCACACTTCTCTTTAAAGACTGAACACTCAGAATCACAAGAGGAGTCCCACCCCCACCAAAAAATTAAAAGTCAGCAGCTACAAATACTGTAGCTGCTGACTTTTAATATTGGAATACTAACTGTCCAGGCATTCCACAATGTCGGCACCCCAGCCGATTTTCCGATCGGCTCTCGGGTGCCTCCGCCACCATTCGTAGTAAGGGAAACCAGCAATGAAGCCTTTTGGCTTCATAGCCGGATCCCTACTGCGCATGCAAGAAGCATGCATCGCTTTCTAACTGACGGAGAAAGGAGGAGGGGGGCTGAACTTCCGAGGAATCTCACCGCAGGAGGTCTCCCGGAAGTGGGGACGGGTACCTGTAAAAAACACAACCCCCCCCCAACAACTTTAATGTCGGAAAAAAAAAATTCTGGCATCCCGCGGCAGCACCCCCCCCCCTTTTTGGCATCTTGCGGAAGCACTACCCAACCCCCCCCCCCCCCCCGGGGTAAAAATTTTTTGGCATCCCATGGCAGCACTACCGCCCCCCCCTTCAACAACTTGAATGTCCCGCAGCTCAATGGTGAAAAGTTGGGAGGTATGCATTTACCCTATTCTCTACTCAAGCCTGAGTGGGTATTGCTCACCCGGATAGATCCCTCTCACAGTTCTAGCAGCCGGAGTGAAGCACGGACAGTTACTTTAGATTTTGTTCCCTTCAAAGACAAGTTCAGGAGATCCTCTGCCACAGAATCCTTTAGTTCCTGAATCTAGAACTCTCTAGCGCCTGCAACTTTTAGAAACCATAAGTGCCAGTGGGGCACATCACAGGAGCTATTGTGCAACTCACAAAATCCTTCCCTCTGATAGGCAACCAGGCCTCTCCTGAGACAGTGACTTCCTTCACCGATCCTCCGGACAGGTCCTCCCCTGGTTTCCTCTCTTTCAGAGCGGGCCACCCTCCCTCGGGTACCCTGGGACTCCGATGATTTGGTTGTAGACCCAGTTGAAGGTACTGGGCCTACCTGGAACACTATAGCCTCGGCCGAAGGTGCCCGAGACTTCTCGACCAATTCACGCACCCCTGGCCAGCAGGGCCAAAGGGCGCGACTCTCGCCACCAGGGGCCCCCCTCCGCCTAATGGCGTCTGCCCCTTGTGTACCCTCTCCCGGCATGCACAGCAGGTAGACCACGCCCACTGTATGGCTGTCGAGAGAGGACACCCAATCACGCTATAATGCCACCTGTGGTAAGACCCAAGACCTGGGCAACAGCGCCCCCGGCAGGTCAAGGGGAACTATACACCCAGGCAACACCACAGCAGAGCAGAGTTCAATCTAGAGAATCAGAAAACCTGAGCCAAACTATTTCCCAGGCTGCCCTTAAATTTAAGGCACAGCGACCCCAATTTTGGGGGTCCGCTACACAAATGTCCTTGTTTAATTGAATTATAATGAATATTTTGTGGGTTGTGATAGACATAAATACATTTACATTTACATTTATTGCTCAGTAGTTATACCAAATGACACAAGCAAAAATAGGAACGCATGGGATCAAATCAATTTAATGTCTGTCATAGAAATCCTTGTTTCATTAAACAATTTTCTTGTTGTTGTCGGCTTGACTGATCACCCTTTTATACACCCACGTTAATGGTTTCATGCTCAGTTAAGCAGCAGATTAATTTTTGGCTTTGCTTGCCAAAAAAAAGATTATTTACGTTAGATATAAACACTCATTGATAATATAGAAGAGATGTCCAGCATGCGGACATCATGGAGAAGTGGGGAGATTGTCTGTGCTGTGATAGAGAAAAGCATGACATCACAACTCTGCTTAGGACTCTGTCTGGGCTCTTTTGTGCTTTGTTTTTTTGGCTGTTTGCATTTGGCTCAGTATTATTGCAGAGGGGTTAGGATTAGCTGCTGCGATCATGTTTCTGCTCTGCTGTCTGACAGTGCAATGATATATTTAGTTTAGAAGTACTCATATACTTTGAATAACACAGACCAAATAAAAAAAATATATATATATAAAATACCTCTATATTAAATGTTAATATGAATATGTGCTTTACCCATGCAGGGCAAAGCAACAGGTTCACTTTTATGCCCCCTGACCAAGGAGCACAAGCTTATCTTCCTTAAAGGGGTTGTAAATGTTTGTTTTTTATTTTCTAAATAGGTTCCTTTAAGCTAGTGCATTGTTGGTTCACTTAGCTTTTCCTTTGATTTACCTTCTAAATATTTGTTTTCTTTGTCTGAATTTCTGACTTCCTGTTTCTCCTCACTGAACTTCACACCATCATCCGAGCGGGGGTTAGTCAGCCAGAACAGCTTACTGAGGAGGAACAGGAAGTGAGAAATTCAGACAAAGAAAACAAAGAAAACAAATATTTAGAAGGTAAATCAAAGGAAAAGGTAAGTGAACCAACAATGCACTAGCTTAAATGAACCTATTTAGAAAATAAAAAACGAACCTTTACAACCCCTTTAAAAAGGAACTGCAGTCTGCTCACATAATTTGTATAGTGCACCCACCCCAGCCTTTACCTGCTTTTCTTAAATTGGCTCCTCCGCAGGAAAGACTGAGGCACACCGCACTACATGCCCGTACCCGCCTGGATGGGGAGGTTGAGCGGTGTTAGTTTTCTCGGGCCTGCCTGCGACGGGTGTTAGAATTCTCCCGAGCTGATCTCGCTTCTGCCTTGGCCAGAAACAAGTCCTTAATTCTCCCCAGTAAAGTAACTGTCCACACCAACTGAAAGTCCAACTTCTGTATTTATTTCACATGGATAATAAATAGTCCCTTTAAGAGCAGACAGGTTGAGATGAGACACAGGTCAGATAAGGTGGGAGAGAGGTCCAGGCACAAACTTAATCTTGGTTCTCTTACTGTTCTGATATGCACAAACAGGTTTGGCGTGCGATCTTTATCACAGGCCTAATGACTATGGAAGTCACTGCCACTGACTTGGTGAGGATGGTCACTGCCACTGACCGGGTGAATAGGGCCTTGCCCTATTTGGTCACTGCCACTGACCTGGTGTGCGTAGTAGAGTCACTGCCACTATGACCTACAGAACATGCACTGCCTTCTTGGAGAACTTGGCCCATGTCAAAGAGAAAAACGTCCCTCCGGAGAGTTACCAGAGGACCCCAGTGTCACCACGACTCTGCGCTGGGTCTTCAGAAAGGGTCACCTCCCTGGCCTCCTCGATCCAAGATACGGGTCCCCTCGCAAGGCGGTACCCTGGGAGCTCTCGATCCTTAGCGGACCCCAGCCGAAGGTTGCTGGGCTCCGGGCCTCCTATTTAGTACCTCACCCCAGACTGAAGGTGTCTGGGATGGAACAGCAACTCCGCCTCCGGGCCTAGGGCACCCGGAGGCGACACACACACGCACCCAGGCCTAAGGGGCCCGGGCGCAGAAGACCAACCGACCAGGCCTCTGGGCCTAGGACACCCGGAGGCGGCACACCCAGGCCTAAGGTGCCTGGGCGTGGAACCACGACGACGACCCCAACTGGAAGATGGCCGCCCCTTTTTATACCCTCCCCCTGACAGGCACAGCAGGTTCCCCGCCCCGCCGCACTGCTGTCAAGAGGGGATAAGAAAAAGCACAACCCTGTACTGTGGTTCAACCCGGGCCTATGGCAACAGCGCCACCTATAGGCCCCAGGGAACTGTATATCAATACTATCTCCCAGGGACAGAAATGATCCATGAACCCTAACAATTTGTGTATCTGAGCCTTATTACCACTCAGATACTTCCCTTAAATATAGCACCCCGCTACATTTGTAATAAAACATCTTTGCCATTCTGAAGCTTCCCTCCAACCACTTTGGATATTATTTAATACATACTGTGATCTGTACTTGCCAAATATGCTGCAGAAATCTCCCTCCACTGCAGCGGCAGTACGTCCATAAAGGGCGCAGGAGCGCCGCCCCCCCCCCCTCTCCTGTCACTCTCTCTCACCATAGATAGATTCATGCATTGCATGAATCTATCTATGGTTGCCGCTGCCGCCCCCTATTTATGTGTCCGGCCCCTTGACGGGCGGCAGGCATATGAATTACAGCGGCGGGTGTGTTTTGGAAGCGCCTGATTAAAGCCGCTAGCCTCGTACACACGGCTGAGAATCCCGCTAGGAAAAAAACGTTGGTTTTCCTGACGAGATTCCTGGCAAGCTTTCCTTGCTTCGCCGAGTGTACACATGGCCATTCAAAAGAACCGCCGTTCTTTTGAATAGCAAGAACGCGGTGACGTCATCGACTACGATGAGCATGCGCTCGTCACATTCTTTGCCGTCACCGCCATCTTGCTTCACCCTACACTACCCTTGTATGCTACCGCGCATGCGTCGAAGTCTTTTCGAGCATGCGCGGGTTTACCTGGAGACAGGTAAGCATACACATGCACGGTTTTCTCGTCGGGACGAGAATCCCGACGAGAAAATAGAGAGCAGGTTCTCTATTTTTCTCGTCGAGATTCCCAGCAGTTTTCCCGACGAGAAACCATACACACGAACGGTTTTCTCAGCAAAAAGCTCTCCCAGCAGTTTTCTTGCCAAGAAAACCGGCCGTGTGTACGAGGCTATAGGCTCTAATAGGCTTCCTGATTGGAGCCTTTGGGCTCTAATAGGCTTCCAAAAGGGGAAACAGCAGGCGCACTGCTGTGCGTTCGCTGACTACTCAGTGGTGTGATAGGGAAGCGATACATTGCTTCCCTAACACTGACCCGCCTCTCAGCCAATCAGGTTGCTCAGGTCTGGTTACCTGTCACCTGATTGGCTGAAACAACAGGCGCCGCTATTGGATGCCTGACGGGAGGAGAAGACGGGAGTGCAGGAGACATGAAGGACCCCGCTCATCGCCGTCACCCACTGCCCCACAAGACAGGGTAAGTGCCGGGCAGATGGTCGAGCGGGCGGGGGGCACACTCACACTGGCAGCATTTGGCACTGTGGCAGAATTTTAAGGGCACACTGGCAGCGTTTGATGGGCACAGTTGCAGCCTTTGATGGCACAGTGTCAGATTTTGATGGCACAGTGTCAGCTTTTGATGGCACAGTGGCAGCGTTTGATGGCACAGTGGCAGCGTTTGATGGCACAGTGGCAGCATTTGATGGCAAAGTGGCTGCATTTGATGGGCACAGTCGCAGCATTTGATGGGCACAGTCGCAGCGTTTGATGGGCACAGTCGCAGTGTTTGATGGCGCAGTGGCAGCATTTGATGGCACAGTGGCTGCAATTGATGGCACAGTGGCTGCAATTAATGGCACAGTCGCAGCATTTGATGGCACAGTGGCAGAGTTTGATGGGCACAGTCGCAGCATTTGATGGCACAGTGGCAGCGTTTGATGGCACAGTGGCAGCATTTGATGGGCACAGTGGCAGCATTTGATGGCACAGTGGCAGCATTTGATGACACAGTGGCAGCAATTGATGTTTTTTTTTTTTCATTTTTTTTTTGTTTGTTTGTGCCCCCCCAAATGTTTTTTAGCATCAGCCACCACTGCTCCACTGAGTCTGGCTGCATCCATTTTAACAGTGTGCATGATGTCATTAGTCGGCTAATGACCAGTCAAGAAACAGGAAGTGGGCTGTATAAGTTATTCACTGGCAGAAAAAAAATGTTTTACTATTTACTATCCAAAACAACAAGGGCAGAAGATTTAATAGATGAACAGTCCTCCCCCACCACTACCACCACCACCACCACCACCACCACCAATCTGTATGGTTGCCAGAAGCAGGAGAAGCTGCTCAGTGTATCATATCCAAGGCTATTGACTCTGCCCATCTGACAGCTCTAGTGTGTAGTGATTGGCCCAGTGCTAACAAATGGAGTGAATAAATCTAGAATTATAGTGGTTGTAAACCTGAGACATGAAATATGAACAAAGCATATCCTTCAATAGTCTATACTTGTCCCAGTTAAGAGCACTACGTGTCATTTCTGCCTGCTGCCTCATTCTTCTGCTATCAGCATGAATCAATTCTGACAAGTTTTCCTGACTTCCTGACGCCAAGAGGAAAATAGTGACAAGGGAGGAACCTCCAGCAGATTGACAGCCTCAGCTCTGTTCCTGTGAGCTGTGTGAAAGGGGGGGGGGGGTGTCCCTTCCCTCCAATCAGCTCTCAGAGCGCTTTTCACTGAGCTCTGCAGAGTGCTCTTCGCCCCCTTTTTTCTGAACTCTCAAACAAGTTTATAAATTGTGCACTTTGAATGGATGTAGAAAAGGGAAGAATGCAGATAAACAGGTACAACTTGTGCCAGAGGGTTTTTTCCATCTCTGTGTATCACATGAGGCCACTTTACTGGGTATATGTAAGGGTTTACAACCACTTTAAAGCATTATATAATGATGTTATAGTCCAGGTATATGTTTGTTCCGATGTGAAATCAGATATAAGATGGTACGCAACTCCAACACGTTTAAGGACTAGGTCTTGCCCCATTCATTAGGGCTTGATATTTAGGGAACAGTGTTTGCGGACTTTTGTAGCAGGTATTTTTTTTTTTTTGTATAGTCGCTATTACGTATGTAGCACTACCCCCAGTTAAGAGAGCTGCTGGTATTGTTTGGGCCTGTACCGTACTGCTGTCAACCCCCAAACTGGCTCTAACCCTCCGCTGACACAGCTGCAAATAGATGGGATTGTGGAGCCTACTGCCTTTAGGAACCACAATGCCGCAATAAAGCATACAGTACAATTCAAGATTGGTTTACCTGTGTTGGCCGTCTCCCTGGAACAGTTAACACTCCACACAATGTGTTTGCTTAACCACAAAAGTATTTTTACTGAATAAGAGATGACAGGTTAAACCAATATGCATTTGCTTATGCAGAGCACTGCAAAGCCAAGGTAATAAACATATAAGGGTACCAAATATAATGCAATACTATAATACTAAATGTCTTTGAACTAACTATGCTCGCGAGCTTTCCCCTCGTGGGCAATATGGCGCCCACACAGTGTCAAAGTGAGTTCCAGTCAGGCCTGACTACCTCCAAACACTGTCACTCCAATGAAAAGGATCTTCGCTAGCAAAGTCACGGATGATAAAATGCTCAGCCTTAGCCAAAAAGATGTCGGGCCTAATTACAGTTAAAAGTCCTGGGCAAGTGCCCTCTCACTCGACCAGGCCCAGTCCGTTCCGCTGGTTCTGTGCTGGTGCTCCGGCACACGATCTCTCCACCACCCGTAGTCTCCGGTCCCTCAGACAACCGTATGGAAGTCGGTAGATGGGTCGACTCTTGGATGCTCCAAGATATCAACAGGCTCTTCAGGTGAGATCCCTCTCTTTCCGATGAGCAGGTTTTCCGGATTCCGTAGGCTCAGGCTCTCCGGCCTGAACAGGCCCCAACACAGACTCCGACTTGCTAGGCGGGCGATGTCCGGAGAGACCGTGCGTTGCTCCTCTTCCACCTAAGTAACCCTTCCCCAGCAGACCCTGCGCCGGTTAATGCACTGTGGGTGTACAGCTGCACTGTGGGTACAGTAGTCTATATAGTATCCACATAGGCGTGTGCAGCCTATTGCATTAGGGTGTGCACCCCAAAGCTCAACACATACTACCGATCACTTACGATGAAAGGGAAGGGGCCGGTAAGTTACATATTTACCTGCCCCTTCCCCCACTCATCCTAAAACATCCCCAGCAGCAACAACTGTAGGGAAGCTGGAAGCGCTGCGAGGGGAAGGAGGGGGGGAGCCAGGGCAGTAGGGGGAATCTGTGCTGCACAGTGTGATTAGGGTGTGCCTGGGCACACCTGGCACACCCTGTGCGCATGCCTATGAGTATCCACAGCATTGGAGTCCAAGTCTCTCTGTACTACAAATCCCACTTTGCACCTTTCCTTCCAAGTCAAACAGTAGTCAATAGAGTTCCGGAGGGATCTGGGTGCATTTGTGTATAAAATAGTCCTTATAACATACCAATAGGCACCACCCCGCTACACGTAGATTGGTACAAAGTTTGTCAGCAGCTTGTAAGAGGGGCTTTGTGATTGGCTAGAAGTTGGCGCTAAAAGTACAAGTCCCTGCCCTGTTCCTATCTTTGCTATAACACTGTCTCTACTGCTGAGGCTTAACCCTTGAACATATTGTGCCCACTCCATGCTAATGCTTCCACATGATATTCCCAGCCATTGACCTTTGTATTCCCAAGCAAGGGGTATCCACTTAATAATTGGGTTGCTGCACTTTACTGGTGGTGTTCAGGAAATGGCATAAACAGTCACATCACATTGACATACATTCTGGATTCACTTGAGAGTACATAGTCAATCACAATCAGTGGATGGCCCACAGCAGTCACATGTGAAAGCATTCTGCAGCACTTTTTGGCAGCCAGCTCCCTCCAATAGTCTCTCCTTCCACCTGGAGTTATTAGTACTCACTGGAATGAGATCTCTGTAGTCTCCTCCTCCACAGGTACACCTCTTACGGGACCCTACCTGAGAATGACCTCACTCCAGGGATCTCTTGGCCTGGCCTAAAAAGCCTCTTGCAACCTGTCCTAACCTCCATCTCTAAAAGGTTTAGGAAGTCTACAGCCGGGTCTCCTGGGTGCAGGTCTTCTCCCCAGCCCCCAGCCCTCTCCAGGGCCTCCACGTGCTGGTTACATTTGTGCCGAAGTGGAGTGTTTAGCTCCCATACACCAACTGCCACTAGAAGTTTTCCCAACCTGTCTTATATCTGGCCATTGATTCACTTATTACATCACTACAGAAGGGTTCTAACTAAAAGGGGCCTAGCACCTGATGACTCTGCTTTCTGTAACCAAACACTATTCTGGAACAGAGCCACCTAGTGGTAGACTAGCTAGCTGCACCTGCCCACAAGCTGGTTGTAGCAGCATGGAGTGAGTCACATTCTCTTCCATATCCATAAGTACTGTGTTTTTAGCTTTACTGTCCACCAGCTTTGTTAATTAGTAGCGGAGCAAAGGAAACATATGTGACTGTGCCAAAAGCACATGCACAGCCTACCATTGTCACTATCAGAAGTGTGACAATACATTCGCTGTTAGAGTGTGTAGTATTTCTTACGTTAAATTGCACCTTGCAGTAAAATGTAATGTCCACTTACATTGTCTAGACACCTTGCTCCTTTAAAAATCAGTTAGATTTATACCTACCTTACCTACATCTTTCTTATGCAATGCCTAGGCCAGGGTGATGTCACTGCACGTCTTCCTAGATCCTGGGAAATATAGATGTAGCGCACACACCTCTCCCCAGTCTGCATTTAATTTTGGCTCCTCGCAGGAAGAGAGAGACACACCGCACCACAAGCCCGTACACTCCTGTATAAAGAGGTTGAGCGGTGTTAGTTTTGGGCCTTGTCTGCGGCCAGAGTCAAAGTCCTCCTGAGAATGATCTCACCTCTACCTTAGATAGATGCAAGTCCTTGTTTTCCCCAGGAATGTGAATGGCCACACTAGCTAAAAATCCAACTCAACATTTATTTCACACAGTATAATAAACAGCCTCTTTGAGAGCAGACAGTTTGGAACGAAGATACAGGACAGCTTAGATGTGGAGGAGGTCCAGGCACAAACGTAGCTTAACTCTTTAGACTGTTTAGGTTTCTCAAACAGCTTTGGCGCACGATCTCTGCCACAGACTGTGAGGTTGGTCTCTGACACAGACCAGGTGAACAAAGTCACTGCCACCGACTTGGAGAACAGGGTCACTGCCACTGACCGGGTGAATAGGGCCTTGCCCTATAAAGTCACTGCCACTGACTTGGAGAACAGGGTCACTGCCACTGACCGGGTGAATAGGGCCTTGCCCTATAAAGTCACTGCCACTGACTTGGAGAGTAGGGTCACTGCCACTGACCTGAACATGAACTTCCTTCTTGAAGTATTTGGCCCATGTCAAGGAGAAAACATCCCTCCGGAGAGTTAGCAGAGGCCCCCACCGTCACCACGACTCTGCGCTGGGTCTTCGGAAAGGGTTACCTCCCTGGCCTCCTCGTCCCAGATATGGGTCCCCTCGCAAGGCGGCACCCTTGGAGTCCTCGATCCCTAGCAGACCCCAGCCGAAGGTTGCTGGGCCCCGGGCCTTCAAAATAGTACCTCACCCCAGACTGAAGGTGTCTGGGATGGAATAGGAACTCCACCTCCGGGCCTAAGGCACCCGGAGACGACCCTCACTCACCCCCAGGCCGAAGGTGCCTGGGCGTGGACGAACCACACACACCCAGGCTGAAGTTGCCTGGGCGTGGACCTCGAACAGAAGATGTCCGCCCCTTTTATACCCTCTCCCGACAGGCACAGCAGGTTCCCCGTCCCGCCGTACTACTGCCAAGAGGGGACACAAAAGGCACAGCCCTCTATTGGTGGTTCAACCCTGGCCCATGGCGACAGCGCCACCTGTAGGCCACAGGGAACTGTACACCAATACTATCTCCCATGAACAGAAATGGTCCAATAAACCTAACAATCAGTGTGTCTGAGCCTAATTACCACTCAGACACTCCCCCTAAATTGAACACCCCGCTACACATTCCCCCCACTAAATAGACACTGGTCCCCAGTGTCTGGAGCAAACCTATGCCTCTCAAGCCTGAGCCAGCATAAGCCCAATCCAGAGACTAAACACAAAAAACTATTTGAGCAGAGGAAAAAAAACTGCCTGTTTGTGCCGGAACCTAAACATGGGGAAAGGTGGTTAAGCATAGAGAAGAAAGAAGAATAACACACATGTGCACATTAACCACTTAACAACCACCTGCCGACAAATAACGTCGACAAGGTGGTTGCTTAACTCTGGGAGGACGTTATATAACGTCCTCCCAGAATCGCGCTCCCGCGCGCCCCCTGGGGCGCGCACACGGGAAACTCCGTGACCGCCTCTGGACCCGGCGGATCACGAATCGCGGTAAATCGCCGCCGATAGCGGCCGTTTACCACGTGATCGCTCCGTCAAATGACGGAGCAATCACTTGTAAACAGACCGGCGTCATTTGATGACGCCGGTTCCTCCCTCCCCTCTCTGTACCGATCGGTACAGTGTGAGAGGGGAGGGGGAGGGAGCGGATGGCAGCAGCAGCTCTGTGGGCTGGATCTGTGACAATTGCAGTCACAGATCCAGCCATCCATCCATCCCTGCTCAGCCATCCCTGGTGCAATACCCTGCCAATACTCTGCAATACACCCTGCCAATACTCTGCAAAATACCCTGCGCAATACTCTGCAAAATACTCTGCAATACCCTGGTGCAATACTCTGCAATACCCTGGCGCAATACTCTGCAATACCCTGGCGCAATACTCTGCAATACCCTGTGCAATACTCTGCAATACCCTGCACAATACTCTGCAATACCCTGCGCAATACCCTGCGCAATACTCTGCAATACCCTGCGCAATACTCTGCAATACCCTGCGCAATACTCTGCAATACCCTGCGCAATACCCTGCAAAATACTCTGCAATACCCTGCGCAATACTCTGCAATACCCTGCGCAATACTCTGCAATACCCTGCGCAATACTCTGCAAAATACTCTGCAATACCCTGCGCAATACTCTGCAATACCCTGCGCAATACTCTGCAATACCCTGCGCAATACTCTGCAATACCCTGCAAAATACTCTGCAATACCCTGCGCAATACTCTGCAATACCCTGCGCAATACTCTGCAATACCCTGTGCAATACTCTGCAATACCCTGCGCAATACTCTGCAATACTCTGCAATACCCTGCACAATACTCTGCAATACCCTGCACAATACTCTGCAATACCCTGCACTACCCTGTGCAATACCCCGTGCAATACCCTGCCATACTCCGCAATACCCTGCCATAGTCCGCAATACTCCGCAATACCCTGCCATAGTCCGCAATACTCCGCAATGCCCTGCAATGCCCGGCAATACTCTGCAATAACCACTTCCCGCCCGCCGGCCGTCATATGGCGTCCTTGACTTTGTACGGGCATATCTGAATGATGGGTGCAGCTACAGGCATCATTCAGATATTAGTTTTTTCAGCCGGCGATTCCCTACACCATAAGAACAATCATAGCGGCTGTTCCGCTGCTTGATCATTTATACGGGAGGCGAGAGGGGATGTCCCCCCCTCCCGCTGCCCTCCGGTGCTTCTACCGACTCACCGCTACGATCAAAGCCAGAATTGTTGTTTTTTTTTTGTTTTTTTTTCAGGCTTCCCAGCCTAGAGGTGAAATGTGGGGTCTTATTGACCTCATATCTCACTGTAAAGAGGACCTGTCATGCCATATTCCTATTACAAGGGATGTTTACGTTCCTTGTAATAGGTATAAAAGTGATCAAAAAAATTTTTGGGGCGGAAAAACATGTCAAACTAAAATAAATAAAGTAAAATGAACAATAAAAAAATATATATTTTTTTAAAGCGCCCCTGTCCCCGTGAGCTCGCATACAGAAGCGAACGCATACGTAAGTCCCGCCCACATATGAAAACGGTTTTCAAACCACACATGTGAGGTATCTCAGCGAACGTTAGAGCGAGAGCAATCATTTTGGCCCTAGACCTCCTCTGTAACTAAAATCATGTAACCAGTAAAAATATTTAAAGCGTCGCGTATGGAGATTTTTTTAAGTAGCGAAGTTTGGCGCCATTCCACGAGTGTGTGCAATTTTTAAGGGTGACATGTTAGGTATCTATTTACTCGGCGTAACTTCATCTTTCACATTATGCAAAAACATTGGGCTAACTTTACTGTTTTTTTTTTTTTTTAAGCACAAAACATTTTTTTTCCGTAAAAACGCGTTAAAAAAATTGCTGCGCAAATATCGTGCGAGATAAAAAGTTGCAACAACCACCATTATATTCTCTAAGGTCTTTGCTAAAAAAACATATATAATGTTTTGGGGTTCTATGTAATTTTCTAGCAAATAAATGATGATTTTTACATGTAGGAGAGAAATGTCAGAATTGGCCTGGGTGCTCCAGAACGCCTGAAGGTGCTCCCTGCATGTTGGGCCTCTCTATGTGGCCACGCTGTGTAAAAGTCTCACACATGTGGTATCGCCATACTCGGGAGGAATAGCAGAATGTGTTTTGGGGTGTAATTTGTGGAATGCATATGCTGTGTGTGAGAAATAACCTGCTAATATGACAATTTTGTGAAAAAAAAAAAAGAGAAAAAAAAAATCTTGATTTTGCAAAGAATTGTGGGAAAAAATGACAACTTCAAAAAACTCACAATGCCTCTTTCTGAATACCTTGGAATGTCTTCTTTCCAAAAAGGGGTCATTTGGGGGGTATTTGTACTTTTCTGGCATGTAAGGGTCTCAAGAAATGAGATCGGCCGTCAGTACTTCAGGTGTGATCAATTTTCAGATATTGGCACCATAGCTTGTGGACTCTATAACTTTCACAAAGACCAAATAATATCCACCAATTTGTACTTATTTTTACCAAAGATATGTAGCAGTATAAATTTTGGCCAAAATTTATGAAGAAAAAATAGTAATTTGCAAAATTTTATAACAGAAACAAAAAAAAAATCATTTTTTTACAAAATTTTCAGTCTTTTTTCTCTTATAGCGCAAAAAATAAAAAACCCAACGGTGATTAAATACCACCAAAAGAAAGCTCTATTTGTGTGAAAAAAAGGACAACAAATTCATATGGGTACAGTGTTGTATGACTGAGTAATTGTCATTCAAAATGTGAGAGCACCGAAAGCTGAAAATTGGTCTGGTTATTAAGGGGGTTTAAGTGCCCAGTGGTCAAGTGGTTAAAACATCAAATGTCACATGACAGACTTCAATAGATATTTACACTTCCCTCCTACCTGCACTAACTAAGATCCATCCCATTCCCCGAAATCTTGTTTGACGTCCGCCTGCAGGGGAAGGAAAAAAAAACATGCACAACTAAAAATGACATTTGTTGGAATGAACAGATTTTCCCCTAGAGGAAAATCCCTTCCTTCCAAAAGTAAACTGCATATATCACATTTGCAAAGCAATAGTTGCACAACACCCCCACCTGGTGGTAGTGCTGTAATTGAGACACAGGTGCTTGACAAATCCTCTTCTTCTTGACTGTGGCCCTGAACTATCTACACCCCAAAGTCCTTGTATCTTTGCGGTAGGGAGAGAGGGGAGAAAAAAAACAACGGCTCCCGCTCATCCAATGAGTAGAATACCCTTTTGTTAGGGCAAAGTTCCTGGGCTCTAGAGGATGCACTGTAGAAATAAAGCAAACACAAAAGAGTCTAGTCTCTCAAAGATATTAGTGTGGGTCTGGCAACACCAGCGGTTTCCAATGCTTATCGAAAGTGTCAATGTGATACTCGACATTGTCTTTATCTTTCCGGCAGATGAGCACCTTGTCCGCATATATGTGCCGACCAAGCATCCAGGAAGCCTTACAGTCTTTATACCTCTGAGTAGCTGCAGGAGAACATGAGAAGTATCTGCGGGCCTGGGGTACTTTAATGTGTGTCCATACAAAGTCTGCGTACCACCGGTGTCTACAGGCCTCTACTTCAAACAAGAGCTCTTTAGGCAGGTACGGGTACTCCCATCCACACTCGCTGGCTACCTTCTGGTTAAATAACCTCTGTAATCGGGACAATGGTGGCATGGTGGCACGGTCTCCCATACCAGGTAGAACTATGGCATCCAGGTGTCGAGGTACTTTCACTACCTCAGGACCAGACACAGGGGCCCGCAGTGACTCCCGTCCCATTTCAGTAACCGATGCAGGAATATCCGGCTGTGGAAGGGCAGACAAGGGGACAGATCCCTCCTCAGGCTTTGAGGCCTCCACCCGGGGTGTGCTATCCCCAGTGGACATGGGTGGGTCCCTATTTCTACGGGACGAGGACAGGGGCATCTTATCCCATCCCTTCCGTTCAAACAGTTCATCAATTGCGGCGTCATCTCCCGCATCGGAGATTGACTCCAGGTCGGAGGTATCATATTCCTCCGCAGGCAGGTAACTCCTGGTAGAGGACGAGTCACCCCCTTGGACTAGTTCACGGGCATGTGAATCCCCAACACTTGGAACCTTAGACAGAGTCTCTTCCCCCGGCTTACCTCGGCTTGAAGCTGAACAAGGACGTCTGGGACTTTTCCCTTCGGATGCATCCGTTCCGAGTAAGCGCTGGGGCGTAGCTCCACCACGGCCGCGGGAAGCTTTCACGAACCCGATCTTCCTCTTGGGCTGAAGGTGCCTGGGCGTGGACCTCGAACGGAAGATGTCCGCCCCTTTTATACCCTCTCCCGACGGGCACAGCAGGTTCCCCGCCCCGCCGTACTACTGCCGAGAGGGGACACAAAAGGCACAGCCCTCTATTGGTGGTTTAACCCTGGCCCATGGCGACAGCGCCACCTGTAGGCCACAGGGAACTGTACACCAATACTATCTCCCATGAACAGAAATGGTCCATTAACCCTAACAATCAGTGTGTCTGAGCCTAATTACCACTCAGACACTCCCCCTAAATTGAATACCCCGCTACATAGAGCATTCCAAATCTCCTAAACTCTCTTGCAATAGATTGTGGTGCCTTCTCATGAGATCTGGCCTGCTCTGCATTCCCTAGAGACCTTTCCAGAAGGATGGTGATGTCAAGCCCAGTGAGACAGACTTTAGCACCTACTAACAGAAGGTGATTATTTATTTATTTTTTACTGTGAGAAAGGTCCCCTTTATACTAGTTGAAATTGTCACATTTGCATGACTTATCCCAGTTTATGCAAAGTGTGGTTCAGGAAGTATATCACCTGGCTAGAGAATAAAGTAAGAGACCTGATGTCTATGTTTTGTTACCTGTGTTATGCTAAATAATACTCTGCCTGCAACTTGACCGTGGATCAAGGCTCCCTCACCACCCTAGGTTTACAGGAGAATGTTGCAGAACGGAGTGGCATGTCATAACATGATGCTGTCTGCAGCATTTAGGATCCAGTGACCCTAGGAGAAGAAAAAGGAACTGTGCCGTCATCGGATCGGAGACACCTGTACAGAAGTTAAGTATAAAGTTTTTGTTTTATCGCTGACAGGGTGCTTTAATGGTAAAAGTGGACAAATTGTGTGGGGGGAGAATAGCCAAGTCCAGAGATTCATTTTAGGTGAACGAACCAGGGCACCCATATGCCTCTCTGTGATTGATTCACCCAGTTTTCATCATATTACCATAAATACACACTGACCCATTATTCTAGACTAGGGATGAGCTTCGTGTTCGAGTCGAACATACGTTCGACTCGAACATCGGCTGTTCGATCGTTCGACGAAGATCGAACGATTTGGGCCGTTCGCGCCAAATTCGAGTGACGCGAACGGCCCACAATGCACTACGCCATCGCAGTGTCATCCAGGCGCTGTGATTGGCCAAGCATGCACTGTGACCCCGCATGCTTGGCCAATCACAGCGCCGGCAGCGAGGAGAGCAATGATTGGCCACAGGCAGGATGCCTGTGGCCAATTATTGCTGAGGGTGTTTAGTACACGCCCCACACTATAAAAGGCCGCCAGCACGGCGGCCTAGTGTACTGTGTTCCGGAGCAGGGATAGAGCAGCATAGGCAGGGACAGTGACTTTTATTTCTTTCTTGCTTAACCTGGATTCCTTTAGTTTAGGGAAAGAAAAGCCCGGAGCAAAAAATGAGAGAAAAGAAATGAGCGGAGGGCTGGCATGACTAGGGAAACAGGGTACAGGATGTTAGAAGTATTAGGATTGGGTAGGAAGTTTAGTGGGAGGGGGAGTAAGTAGGAAAAGGAGTTGTCCCCTCCCCCAGGTCACCACAGTGTGAAGGAAAGTTCAGGGAGACAGAGCTATGGCAGAGGGGGAGCTGTTTCGGGCCTAGCTGCGGTCGGAAGCGGCACCAGGGAGCGCAGGTTGGTTACAGGAGACCCTGGGGCCAATGCTTGCTTGAAGGGTGGTGGGGGCAGGTACAGGGGGGGAGGGAGTCCACGCGAGCTTGAAGGTTACTGCCTTCAGAGCGCTTCTTACCCGACTATCCCCTAGAGCCCAGCGCCAGCCAATTAGTCTCCCCTTGGCCCCATTCGGGCCCCCCCGCTGAGCGTTCACATTGCTCACAAGGGGGGGTCCCGGGAATCATCCCCCTCATAGTCAGGGCCCGGCGGGCGGCCGCACCGGCGGTTCGGGGTGGCCCGGCAGCTCGCTCGACACATGGACCAGAAGAGTGCGGGCCTCACCCCTGATGGGACGGTAGCGGGGGTGGAGCCTCAGCGGGGGAGATCGTCGGTCGCGGTCACTGTGCCCTCTGCAGCCTCGGCCAGGTGACCCCCAGGTGATGATGGATCGCCAGGGGAGGGTGACAACGCACCTGATGTCTCTCGGCAGGGCGGGGGGGAAGTCGTCCCCCCCGGCCCGCGAAAAGCGACAGAGAAGTCCATGGGCGGGTCTGGAGCTCAGTGGCGGGGCCGGAGGCCTGCCAGATCCTCGGCATCCAGAGACGCTGCTCCTGGAGGGCTTTCATCAGATGGTCGCAGGGCGAGCTGACGGCTTCGGAAGACGATCGGTTTCCCCTGAGATGATCGGCAGCGATGGAGGCGAGATGGTCGGCTGGTGGGAATTTTTTCCTAGGCAGCCCGGTAAGTAAAAAAAAAAAAAAAAAAAAATGTTTTTCTTTGCCATATAGGGGATAGTATAGTGGGTCCGTGGGGGGTGGTCCTACTGCAGGTGCTGGGGAGACATTGGTAACGGGGGGGCTACTGCAGGTGCTGGGGAGGCATCGGTAACGGGGGGGGCTCGCAGGGTGATTCTCCCCGGGTGGACACAATGGATGGGGCTGCACTTGGGGGGGTCCCGCTTGCAGGGAGGGATAGTATATCCTCATCACCCGTAGCGGTGCCGGCTGTGTGGGAGTCTGCGCATGACAGCTGATAGTGGGGTGCAAGTGGAGCAGAGGGTTTTGAAGTTCGTGGTAGCAGGGGACGCCGCTGGAAAACGGGATGTCATACGTTTGGCTGATTTAGCCACAGGTACAGTTGGTTTTAGGGTCCGCTGGGTGCTTACTTAAAGCCTGAGGTCCGGGATAAGATCTAAAAGGGTGAGTACGTAGAGATGTTGTTCACTCCTGCTGTTAAAAAAAAAAAAATTAAAAAATTAAAATTTGGGGTTACGCCAGGGTATTCCAACAATGGGAGGTGGTGGGAAGGGGAGGTATTGGTTGATTACATGTACTATCGGAAATAAGTTGCAAGCATTTGACATGAGGGTGATTGGGGGGAAGAACCCTGAACCCTGTCGGAGCTCTTTTGTTACCCAAATTCGGTAGGGGATGCTTACAGGGTTCACGGAGGTGCGGTTTGGATGGGGTCTGGGAGCAGTTTGGCGTAGGAGGGGATACATCCGGCACTACGGTGGGATCACAACGACATCAGGCTGGGAATGCGCCTTGTGACATCTGCTAGGCCCCAAGGGCAGTTGTTTCCTGGTAGGGGTGTTACTCCACCCAACCCACCCCCCCCCCACAGTATAACAGTCCGGCTGGAGTAAGTAGGCCTGTTAGCGGTACACGTAGGGCACGGGTAAATTCGGTGGAGTGTGTCGGTACAAGCACTAAGGTTCTGGGTTTGGGGGGGGGGGGGGTTGGGATCACACCCTGTCGGTATGCTTCAAACACGGGAAAGAAAGGACGCCGGTGATGGGGGAACGGCGGCGGCCGTTTCTTGGTAGGTATACGGATGGTACAGCAGCGTAGCTGTTAGACTAAGGTTTTTTCTTTTCAGTGGGGTTTCACATGCCGTGTGATTTATGTTCGGCCATGCTGCGTCCCAATGTAGTTTCTGAGAAACTGCCCAGGGAAAGTAGCATTAGGACGCATAGGCGGCTCTTTCCCTTCCCAATCTTTTGTTGATTTGGGGGTTCCCCTTTGGGGTGTAGTGCCAAAGTAGGAGCTCAACAAATTTGGGCTGATGCACCACCTTTCTTCCCAAAAGGGGGGTTGGTCAACAATGCCATTGACACGGGAGGACACACAGTGAGTTACGCTTCCTTGGATGTGGCACTGTATTGGGCTCGTCGGATTGGTCAGGGCCGCCCGGACAGCTTCCGGTTGTGGGGTTGGTGGGGTACTGGGGTTTTTTATGTCGATATGGGTCTGCAGATTGGTTGCTCTGTCTCCGGGGCACTGTTTAGCAGTTCAACTCATTGGGGGAAGGTGTGATGAGGGATGTGTCAGGAGTATCGCCCATCAGCCATTATTTGGACGATTTTCTGTGCGTAGGCCTGGCGTCGCCAACTATCTTCGGGGTGCTCCTGTCTACATTGGAGCACGTCGCAAGGATCAGATCGCCTAAGCATTTTGTGCGTTGGGTGGGCTCACAGGGAGGATTTGCGGGTGTGCCTCATTACTGGACGGGTTTCCCAGGAGGGGACTGGGGGGGTTTGGTGCGGTTAAGAACTTTGAGTGGGGGTGGTACACAGTGTCGGGTGGCTCGACAGGTTTGGGGGCATTCTTTCAAGGCGGGTGTAGTGGGCCTTCGGTCTTGGATTGACAGGGGTTTTCACACAAGATCTGGTGCTGCTGGAGTCATTTCCAGTGGTATGGTGGGGCGCCTCAGTAAGGGAGATGAAGGTTTGGTTCCACGGGTATAACCTGGGTATGGTACGAGTGATCAAGAGTCGCTGTGTCGTCTCCCCCGGTTGTTTCAGCTGTTGCCACACTCGGTGTGGTTATGCCTGCAAGTGCATGTGTCATTTACTTGGTGCATCTAACGCCAGTGGAGAACGTCATAGCTGGAGCGTTTCCTCGCTTTTCAGTGGGGATAGTTTCCGGGTGGTGGAGCTGGTGGCGGGGTAACGTGGGGTGTCCCGTCCTGTCTGGAGGTGTGAGATTCCATCGGAGTCGTCCACTTCTCGGAAGGCTAGGCAGTAGTGGCAGGTGGTAGTTCACATGAGTGAAGTGGATTCGGTGGGGCGAGGGGGTTAGACTGTTGACGTTATACTTTATTTCTAGAAATAGGACCAATGGGGTGGCCGGGCTCGCGTTAAAAAAAAAAAAAAAAAAAAAAAAAAGAACTAGCGGGTTTGACGTTTCTGGTCAAAGGCTGGGTTGCCCGGAATTTACGGAAGAATTTTGGGTGTCTCCTGGTTATATCATAAAAAAAAATAAAATAAAAAAAAAATAATAATAATAAAATGTTTGGGCAGCTGCAGGGTTTGGGCAGCAGCATATGAGGTTTCCCTAGTTAGAGGGAGTTGTTTTCGTTGGCAAGTTTATTCTCGTTTTCCAAAAAAAGGAATAATAATAATAAATAAATTTTGGGCCTTTTTGGTTTGGGGAGCTGGTCAGCCTTTCCAAGTCCGTCAAAGGGGGAATGTGGGTTTATGAGATTAGGTGCAAGAAGGAGGGGGTGTCGTTGGTGTTACTGATATACAAGATGGAGCAGGTAGGCAGGGGTCAGTTGGTGCGGGCTTGGCTCCGCCTGGCTAGCAGTGGTGTCCGGAGGGGGCCGTGACGGGGGTTTTTATTTGGAAGGTGCGTCCCGGGGCAGTCGGGTCCTTCTTAATGCACACGGACGGGTCCCCCTTTGTTGTTCAGGTTTCACAGGGTTTCAGTTTCCAGGAAGTGCTGCCGGGTTGGGGCTTGGATGAGAGGGCATGTTCTTCTCGTTTCTTTCAGGGTTGGGGCTGCGACCGAGGTGGCTAAGGTGGGATGGATGCTGAGGCGGTTAAGCGCTTTGGTAGGTGGGAGTCTTGTAGATTTGTGCTATACATTCACCCCCATCAGCTGGTGGGATTCGAATAGTGGTGGGCTGGGTGAAGAGAGTGTATGGGGCTGTGATGATTTTGGGCTTGCTGAGGTCTTGGTGGCTTGTTTCTTTCTCTTCTTGCAGGTTCGGTACAGGCCCTGGCCTGGATACTGGGCCATTCGATCGTGTTTAAAAATACATGAAAAAAAAAAAGGGGTAATGAGGGGCGGATGTGGGGCCAGAGGGTCAGCAGGTGGGGTTTCCAAACCAGGAGGTTTGTGCTAGATGGCTGGGAGTTCCGGGAATGCTATGGAGTGGAGGGGCTCCAGAGGTACAGCTTTGCACGTCTGTATAGGCCGCCTGACGTTTTGGTCCTGCACGTAGGTGGTAATGATTTAGGGGTAAGGTCGATGGCATTCCCGGACATGGTCATTGGGTGGTTGGACATTGTCACTCGGACCGCATGGAATGGGGCTTGGTCTTTAGAGGGTATCTACAGGGCCCGTACGAAGCTTAATTGGGAAGTGAGTAGATTTGTAGTGAGGAATGAAGGGTTGGTGGTAAGGCACATGGAGTTGGTGGTGGATGTCTGGAGGTACCTGCGGGGCAATGGTGTGCACCTCACTGCTGTGGGGTGTGACTTATGGGCATTGGGAATGCAATATGGCATACAGTGAGCTCTGGGGTGTGGGGGGCCCCCAAGGGTAAGGTTTTCCCCTTGGGTGCTGTGGCGGGTGTTGGTCTTTGCGGATGAAGGAAGATACCTTGGAAGGAATGAGTTCAGGACCTATCGTTGGTATGGGTCCTGATGGTTGGATTTCAGCTAACGGAGGTTTAGCTAAAATGTGTTGGTAACGGGTGCACTGCGGTCCGTGGTTGTCTCTGAGCCAGCCGGTCGGCTTGAGGCCTATAAGCATATGAGAGGTACCGCAGTGCAATATTTTATCAGATGGTTATGGAGGTTCCCGCAAAAGACCAACGCTAGGATTTTGATATTATTTTGGAAATATATTTATTTAATAAATAAGGCTGCTACGGCCTATGTTTTACTCCAATTTCGGTGTGGTCTCGTTAATTTAGGATTATGGGTAAGAAGTTGGAGCAAACAGGGGGTAAGCAGTAAGTACATCTGTTATACATTAGTCAAGAAAAGCCCGGAGCAAAAAATGAGAGAAAAGAAATGAGCGGAGGGCTGGCATGACTAGGGAAACAGGGTACAGGATGTTAGAAGTATTAGGATTGGGTAGGAAGTTTAGTGGGAGGGGGAGTAAGTAGGAAAAGGAGTTGTCCCCTCCCCCAGGTCACCACAGTGTGAAGGAAAGTTCCCGCCCACCCTCCCCTGGTTATGTCCGTATGGTCAGGTTTGTGTTGTTGTTCTTTCTATTAACAGGTATGGTGTTCTGGATGTCGTGGCAGTAGCGGGTGTTGGTCTTTGCGGATGAAGGAAGATACCTTGGAAGGAATGAGTTCAGGACCTATCGTTGGTATGGGTCCTGATGGTTGGATTTCAGCTAACGGAGGTTTAGCTAAAATGTGTTGGTAACGGGTGCACTGCGGTCCGTGGTTGTCTCTGAGCCAGCCGGTCGGCTTGAGGCCTATAAGCATATGAGAGGTACCGCAGTGCAATATTTTATCAGATGGTTATGGAGGTTCCCGCAAAAGACCAACGCTAGGATTTTGATATTATTTTGGAAATATATTTATTTAATAAATAAGGCTGCTACGGCCTATGTTTTACTCCAATTTCGGTGTGGTCTCGTTAATTTAGGATTATGGGTAAGAAGTTGGAGCAAACAGGGGGTAAGCAGTAAGTACATCTGTTATACATTAGTCAAGAGAAGGATAGGTAGGGAGAGTGTCAGTGTGTTTTGTGCTTGTGCTATAGTGTGCTTAAAAAAAACATTTTTTCTAGGGACAGAAAACTGTAGGTAGGGAGAGTGTCAGTTTCTTTCACTGTGCAAGTCCTTGTTTCCAGGGACCTGGAAGGACAGTGAGTGAATTCTCCTTGTGCTATATTGTGCTTAAAAAAACATTTTTTCTAGGGACAGAAAACTGTAGGTAGGGAGAGTGTCAGTTTCTTTCACTGTGCAAGTCCTTGTTTCTAGGGACCTGGAAGGACAGTGAGTGAATTCTCCTTGTGCTATATTGTGCTTAAAAAAAACATTTTTTCTAGGGACAGAAAACTGTAGGTAGGGAGAGTGTCAGTTTCTTTCACTGTGCAAGTCCTTGTTTCCAGGGACCTGGAAGGACAGTGAGTGAATTCTCCTTGTGCTATAGTGTGCTTAAAAAAAACATTTTTTCTAGGGACAGAAAACTGTAGGTAGGGAGAGTGTCAGTTTCTTTCACTGTGCAAGTCCTTGTTTCTAGGGACCTGGAAGGACAGTGAGTGAATTCTCCTTGTGCTATATTGTTCTTAAAAAAAACATTTTTTCTAGGGACAGAAAACTGTAGGTAGGGAGAGTGTCAGTTTCTTTCACTGTGCAAGTCCTTGTTTCCAGGGACCTGGAAGGACAGTGAGTGAATTCTCCTTGTGCTATATTGTGCTTAAAAAATTTTTTTTCTAGGGACAGAAAACTGTAGGTAGGGAGAGTGTCAGTTTCTTTCACTGTGCAAGTCCTTGTTTCTAGGGACCTGGAAGGACAGTGAGTGAATTCTCCTTGTGCTATATTGTGCTTAAAAAAAACATTTTTTCTAGGGACAGAAAACTGTAGGTAGGGAGAGTGTCAGTTTCTTTCACTGTGCAAGTCCTTGTTTCTAGGGACCTGGAAGGACAGTGAGTGAATTCTCCTTGTGCTATATTGTGCTTAAAAAAAACATTATTTTCTAGGGACAGAAAACTGTAGGTAGGGAGAGTGTCAGTTTCTTTCACTGTGCAAGTCCTTGTTTCCAGGGACCTGGAAGGACAGTGAGTGAATTCTCCTTGTGCTATATTGTGCTTAAAAAAAACATTTTTTCTAGGGACAGAAAACTGTAGGTAGGGAGAGTGTCAGTTTCTTTCACTGTGCAAGTCCTTGTTTCTAGGGACCTGGAAGGACAGTGAGTGAATTCTCCTTGTGCTATATTGTGCTTAAAAAAAACATTTTTTCTAGGGACAGAAAACTGTAGGTAGGGAGAGTGTCAGTTTCTTTCACTGTGCAAGTCCTTGTTTCTAGGGACCTGGAAGGACAGTGAGTGAATTCTCCTTGTGCTATATTGTGCTTAAAAAAAACATTTTTTCTAAGGACAGAAAACTGTAGGTAGGGAGAGTGTCAGTTTCTTTCACTGTGCAAGTCCTTGTTTCCAGGGACCTGGAAGGACAGTGAGTGAATTCTCCTTGTGCTATATTGTGCTTAAAAAAAAAATTTTTTCTAGGGACAGAAAACTGTAGGTAGGGAGAGTGTCAGTTTCTTTCACTGTGCAAGTCCTTGTTTCTAGGGACCTGGAAGGACAGTGAGTGAATTCTCCTTGTGCTATATTGTGCTTAAAAAAAACATTTTTTCTAGGGACAGAAAACTGTAGGTAGGGAGAGTGTCAGTTTCTTTCACTGTGCAAGTCCTTGTTTCTAGGGACCTGGAAGGACAGTGAGTGAATTCTCCTTGTGCTCTATTGTGCTTAAAAAAAACATTTTTTCTAGGGACAGAAAACTGTAGGTAGGGAGAGTGTCAGTTTCTTTCACTGTGCAAGTCCTTGTTTCCAGGGACCTGGAAGGACAGTGAGTGAATTCTCCTTGTGCTATATTGTGCTTAAAAAAAACATTTTTTCTAGGGACAGAAAACTGTAGGTAGGGAGAGTGTCAGTTTCTTTCACTGTGCAAGTCCTTGTTTCTAGGGACCTGGAAGGACAGTGAGTGAATTCTCCTTGTGCTATATTGTGCTTAAAAAAAACATTTTTTCTAGGGACAGAAAACTGTAGGTAGGGAGAGTGTCAGTTTCTTTCACTGTGCAAGTCCTTGTTTCTAGGGACCTGGAAGGACAGTGAGTGAATTCTCCTTGTGCTATATTGTGCTTAAAAAAAACATTTTTTCTAGGGACAGAAAACTGTAGGTAGGGAGAGTGTCAGTTTCTTTCACTGTGCAAGTCCTTGTTTCCAGGGACCTGGAAGGACAGTGAGTGAATTCTCCTTGTGCTATATTGTGCTTAAAAAAAACATTTTTTCTAGGCACAGAAAACTGTAGGTAGGGAGAGTGTCAGTTTCTTTCACTGTGCAAGTCCTTGTTTCTAGGGACCTGGAAGGACAGTGAGTGAATTCTCCTTGTGCTATAGTGTGCTTAAAAAAAACATTTTTTCTAGGGACAGAAAACTGTAGGTAGGGAGAGTGTCAGTTTCTTTCACTGTGCAAGTCCTTGTTTCCAGGGACCTGGAAGGACAGTGAGTGAATTCTCCTTGTGCTATATTGTGCTTAAAAAAAACATTTTTTCTAGGGACAGAAAACTGTAGGTAGGGAGAGTGTCAGTTTCTTTCACTGTGCAAGTCCTTGTTTCTAGGGACCTGGAAGGACAGTGAGTGAATTCTCCTTGTGCTATATTGTGCTTAAAAAAAACATTTTTTCTAGGGACAGAAAACTGTAGGTAGGGAGAGTGTCAGTTTCTTTCACTGTGCAAGTCCTTGTTTCCAGGGACCTGGAAGGACAGTGAGTGAATTCTCCTTGTGCTATATTGTGCTTAAAAAAAAACATTTTTTCTAGGGACAGAAAACTGTAGGTAGGGAGAGTGTCAGTTTCTTTCACTGTCAAAGTCCTTGTTTCTAGGGACTGGGAAGGACAGTGAGTGAATTCTCCTTGTGCTATATTGTGCTTAAAAAAAACATTTTTTCTAGGGACAGAAAACTGTAGGTAGGGAGAGTGTCAGTTTCTTTCACTGTTCAAGTCCTTGTTTCCAGGGACCTGGAAGGACAGTGAGTGAATTCTCCTTGTGCTATAGTGTGCTTAAAAAAAACATTTTTTCTAGGGACAGAAAACTGTAGGTAGGGAGAGTGTCAGTTTCTTTCACTGTGCAAGTCCTTGTTTCCAGGGACCTGGAAGGACAGTGAGTGAATTCTCCTTGTGCTATATTGTGCTTAAAAAAAAAAATTTTCTAGGGACAGAAAACTGTAGGTAGGGAGAGTGTCAGTTTCTTTCACTGTGCAAGTCCTTGTTTCTAGGGACCTGGAAGGACAGTGAGTGAATTCTCCTTGTGCTATATTGTGCTTAAAAAAAACATTTTTTCTAGGGACAGAAAACTATAGGTAGGGAGAGTGTCAGTTTCTTTCACTGTGCAAGTCCTTGTTTCCAGGGACCTGGAAGGACAGTGAGTGAATTCTCCTTGTGCTATAGTGTGCTTAAAAAAAACATTTTTTCTAGGGACAGAAAACTGTAGGTAGGGAGAGTGTCAGTTTCTTTCACTGTGCAAGTCCTTGTTTCTAGGGACCTGGAAGGACAGTGAGTGAATTCTCCTTGTGCTATATTGTTCTTAAAAAAAACATTTTTTCTAGGGGCAGAAAACTGTAGGTAGGGAGAGTGTCAGTTTCTTTCACTGTGCAAGTCCTTGTTTCCAGGGACCTGGAAGGACAGTGAGTGAATTCTCCTTGTGCTATATTGTGCTTAAAAAAAACATTTTTTCTAGGGACAGAAAACTGTAGGTAGGGAGAGTGTCAGTTTCTTTCACTGTGCAAGTCCTTGTTTCTAGGGACCTGGAAGGACAGTGAGTGAATTCTCCTTGTGCTATATTGTGCTTAAAAAAACATTTTTTCTAGGGACAGAAAACTGTAGGTAGGGAGAGTGTCAGTTTCTTTCACTGTGCAAGTCCTTGTTTCTAGGGACCTGGAAGGACAGTGAGTGAATTCTCCTTGTGCTATATTGTGCTTAAAAAAAAAATTTTTTTCTAGGGACAGAAAACTGTAGGTAGGGAGAGTGTCAGTTTCTTTCACTGTGCAAGTCCTTGTTTCCAGGGACCTGGAAGGACAGTGAGTGAATTCTCCTTGTGCTATATTGTGCTTAAAAAAAACATTTTTTCTAGGGACAGAAAACTGTAGGTAGGGAGAGTGTCAGTTTATTTCACTGTGCAAGTCCTTGTTTCTAGGGACCTGGAAGGACAGTGAGTGAATTCTCCTTGTGCTATATTGTGCTTAAAAAAAACATTTTTTCTAGGGACAGAAAACTGTAGGTAGGGAGAGTGTCAGTTTCTTTCACTGTGCAAGTCCTTGTTTCTAGGGACCTGGAAGGACAGTGAGTGAATTCTCCTTGTGCTATATTGTGCTTAAAAAAAACATTTTTTCTAGGGACAGAAAACTGTAGGTAGGGAGAGTGTCAGTTTCTTTCACTGTGCAAGTCCTTGTTTCTAGGGACCTGGAAGGACAGTGAGTGAATTCTCCTTGTGCTATATTGTGCTTAAAAAAAACATTTTTTCTAGGGACAGAAAACTGTAGGTAGGGAGAGTGTCAGTTTCTTTCACTGTGCAAGTCCTTGTTTCCAGGGACCTGGAAGGACAGTGAGTGAATTCTCCTTGTGCTATATTGTGCTTAAAAAAAACATTTTTTCTAGGGACAGAAAACTGTAGGTAGGGAGAGTGTCAGTTTCTTTCACTGTGCAAGTCCTTGTTTCTAGGGACCTGGAAGGACAGTGAGTGAATTCTCCTTGTGCTATATTGTGCTTAAAAAAAACATTTTTTCTAGGGACAGAAAACTGTAGGTAGGGAGAGTGTCAGTTTCTTTCACTGTGCAAGTCCTTGTTTCCAGGGACCTGGAAGGACAGTGAGTGAATTCTCCTTGTGCTATATTGTGCTTAAAAAAAACATTTTTTCTAGGGACAGAAAACTGTAGGTAGGGAGAGTGTCAGTTTCTTTCACTGTGCAAGTCCTTGTTTCTAGGGACCTGGAAGGACAGTGAGTGAATTCTCCTTGTGCTATATTGTGCTTAAAAAAAACATTTTTTCTAGGGACAGAAAACTGTAGGTAGGGAGAGTGTCAGTTTCTTTCACTGTGCAAGTCCTTGTTTCTAGGGACCTGGAAGGACAGTGAGTGAATTCTCCTTGTGCTATATTGTGCTTAAAAAAAACATTTTTTCTAGGGACAGAAAACTGTAGGTAGGGAGAGTGTCAGTTTCTTTCACTGTGCAAGTCCTTGTTTCCAGGGACCTGGAAGGACAGTGAGTGAATTCTCCTTGTGCTATATTGTGCTTAAAAAAAACATTTTTTCTAGGGACAGAAAACTGTAGGTAGGGAGAGTGTCAGTTTCTTTCACTGTGCAAGTCCTTGTTTCTAGGGACCTGGAAGGACAGTGAGTGAATTCTCCTTGTGCTATATTGTGCTTAAAAAAAACATTTTTTCTAGGGACAGAAAACTGTAGGTAGGGAGAGTGTCAGTTTCTTTCACTGTGCAAGTCCTTGTTTCTAGGGACCTGGAAGGACAGTGAGTGAATTCTCCTTGTGCTATATTGTGCTTAAAAAAAACATTTTTTCTAGGGACAGAAAACTGTAGGTAGGGAGAGTGTCAGTTTCTTTCACTGTGCAAGTCCTTGTTTCTAGGGACCTGGAAGGACAGTGAGTGAATTCTCCTTGTGCTATATTGTGCTTAAAAAAAACATTTTTTCTAGGGACAGAAAACTGTAGGTAGGGAGAGTGTCAGTTTCTTTCACTGTGCAAGTCCTTGTTTCCAGGGACCTGGAAGGACAGTGAGTGAATTCTCCTTGTGCTATATTGTGCTTAAAAAAAACATTTTTTCTAGGGACAGAAAACTGTAGGTAGGGAGAGTGTCAGTTTCTTTCACTGTGCAAGTCCTTGTTTCTAGGGACCTGGAAGACAGTGAGTGAATTCTCCTTGTGCTATATTGTGCTTAAAAAAAACATTTTTTCTAGGGACAGAAAACTGTAGGTAGGGAGAGTGTCAGTTTCTTTCACTGTGCAAGTCCTTGTTTCTAGGGACCTGGAAGGACAGTGAGTGAATTCTCCTTGTGCTATATTGTGCTTAAAAAAAACATTTTTTCTAGGGACAGAAAACTGTAGGTAGGGAGAGTGTCAGTTTCTTTCACTGTGCAAGTCCTTGTTTCCAGGGACCTGGAAGGACAGTGAGTGAATTCTCCTTGTGCTATATTGTGCTTAAAAAAAAACATTTTTTCTAGGGACAGAAAACTGTAGGTAGGGAGAGTGTCAGTTTCTTTCACTGTGCAAGTCCTTGTTTCTAGGGACCTGGAAGGACAGTGAGTGAATTCTCCTTGTGCTATATTGTGCTTAAAAAAAACATTTTTTCTAGGGACAGAAAACTGTAGGTAGGGAGAGTGTCAGTTTCTTTCACTGTGCAAGTCCTTGTTTCCAGGGACCTGGAAGGACAGTGAGTGAATTCTCCTTGTGCTATAGTGTGCTTAAAAAAAACATTTTTTCTAGGGACAGAAAACTGTAGGTAGGGAGAGTGTCAGTTTCTTTCACTGTGCAAGTCCTTGTTTCTAGGGACCTGGAAGGACAGTGAGTGAATTCTCCTTGTGCTATATTGTGCTTAAAAAAAACATTTTTTCTAGGGACAGAAAACTGTAGGTAGGGAGAGTGTCAGTTTCTTTCACTGTGCAAGTCCTTGTTTCCAGGGACCTGGAAGGACAGTGAGTGAATTCTCCTTGTGCTATATTGTGCTTAAAAAAAACATTTTTTCTAGGGACAGAAAACTGTAGGTAGGGAGAGTGTCAGTTTCTTTCACTGTGCAAGTCCTTGTTTCTAGGGACCTGGAAGGACAGTGAGTGAATTCTCCTTGTGCTATATTGTGCTTAAAAAAAACATTTTTTCTAGGGACAGAAAACTGTAGGTAGGGAGAGTGTCAGTTTCTTTCACTGTGCAAGTCCTTGTTTCAAGGGACAGAGAAGGACACCTGAAGGTAGCCCTTATTGCTTTTTTCCCATCTCCCTGCAGGCCATCTATTAGAATGTCTGGAAGGCAAACAAGGAGAGGCAGACAGTCAGGAGGCAATAAAAGAGGGCAAGCAGGCTCTGTGTCTGGGGGCAACAGTGCTGGTCGTGGACGCGGTGCATTGTCATCAGCACATGGCCATGGGACACGCTTGTCCTTCTTTTCGGCAGCTGGACATGTTGAGCCACATCATGCTGAAGACTTGGTAGAGTGGATGACCAAGCCCTCCTCCTCCTCCTCATCCTCTGTCACCCAGGCTCAGGGTACTGGCAAAGCAGCTGCCAAAGCGTCCTCTTCCCTGGTATCAATGTCAGACTCATCATCAGTCACTCCTTCCCTAGACCCACCATGTCCTCCTCCTGAGGAGTCCCCCGAACTGTTTGAGCACAGTGTTGGGTACATGCTCCAGGAGGATGCCCAGCGTTTCGAAGGGTCTGATGATGAAACCCAGCTACAGGAAGGCAGTAGGGTGAGAGCAGACAGAGGGGATGCTCAAGAAGGACACCAATCTGGCAGTCATGTTCCAGCAGCTGCAGCATACTGCCAGATTGGCTCCAGTGATGAGGAGGGAGGGGATGATGAGGTCACTGACTCCACGTGGGTGCCTAATAGGAGAGAGGAGGAGGAGGAGGATGAGGAGGAGGCACATCTCCAACGAGACAGGATGCCCTTTGGTGGCCAGCGTAAGGGCAGTACACCGACGGAATCACACCGCAGAGCTCCGCCTGTGCAGGGCGCTGCCTCTGCCCGTCATTCAAAAAGTTCCTTGGTGTGGGCCTTTTTTGAGGCTAGTGCATCAGATCGCACAGCTGCTGTTTGCAACATATGTCTCAAGCGTATATCGCGTGGCCAAAACATCAGCCGCTTGGGTACCACATGCCTGACCAGACATATGTTGACCTGCCATGCAGCTCGTTGGCAAGCCTACCTCAAAGACCCACACCAAAGAACAAAGCGGACCTCTCCTTGCACCGCATCAGCTGGGATCTCCAACCCCACTATAACTTCAGTCCTCTCAGAAACATGCACTGAGAGGAATGAAGGTGTAGAATTAGGTGTGTCACAGCCAAGTACTTGCGGCCACTCTGCTAGCAGCACACTGACGTCCGATTCTAGCAGGCAAATTTCCCTGCCCCAGCTGCTGGACCGTCGAAAGAAGTTCACTCCCAGCCATCCACATGCCCAGCGGTTGAATGCTAGCTTGGCTAAATTGCTAGCGCTTCAACTGCTGCCTTTTCAGTTGGTAGACTCGGCCCCCTTCCGTGAGTTTGTGCAATGTGCGGTTCCTCAGTGGCAGGTTCCCAAACGCCACTTTTTCTCACGGAAGGCTATTCCGGCTCTCTACCGGCATGTGGAAGGCAATGTCTTGGCCTCGCTGGACAGGGCGGTCAGCGGTAAGGTGCATATTACCGCTGACTCATGGTCCAGCAGGCATGGACAGGGACGTTACCTTTCTTTCACGGCCCATTGGGTCACTCTTTTGGCAGCTGGGAAGGATGCAGGACAAGGTGCAGTAGTGTTGGAGGTTGTCCCACCGCCACGCCTCCAAAATGCTACTACTGGTTGTGACACACCTCTCTCCTCCACCCCCTCCTCTTCTTCTTCCTCCATGGCCTCTTCCTGTGGTTTGTCCTATGAACCAGCGGTGCTCCGTAGCCGTTCACGGGGCTACGCAAGTACGCAGGCAAAAAGATGCCATGCCGTGCTTGCGCTGGTGTGTTTGGGGGACAGAAGCCACACTGGGGCAGAGGTCCTGTCTGCTCTGCAGGGCCAGGCCGAGAGGTGGTTGACGCCACGCCAGCTTAAGCCAGGAATGGTGGTTTGCGACAATGGCACCAACCTCCTCTCCGCCCTCCGACAGGGACAACTGACCCATGTGCCCTGTGTGGCTCACGTCCTTAACCTGGTGGTGCAGCGGTTCTTGGGCAGGTACCCGGGCTTACAGGATGTCCTGAGGCAGGCCAGGAAAGTCTGTGTGCATTTCCGCAGATCTTATAATGCCAGTGCTCGCCTGGCTGAGCTGCAAAAGGAGTTGAACCTGCCCAAGAACCGCCTTATATGTGACATGCCCACCAGGTGGAACTCAACGTTGGCCATGCTGCAGCGGCTGCACACGCAGCAGAGGGCCATCAATGAGTACCTGTGCGACTACGGCACCAGGGCAGGGTCAGGGGAGCTTGGTTTTTTTTCTCCACGCCAGTGGGGCATGATCAGGGATGCATGCACTGTCCTGGCACCATTTGAGGAGGCCACGAGGATGGTGAGCAGTGACAGTGCATGCATCAGTGACACTGTACCTCTTGTCCACCTGTTGGAGCACACGCTGCGTGGAATAATGGACAGGGCACTTGAGGCAGAACAGAGGCAGGAAGAGGAGGACTTCCTTGCCTCTCAAGGCCCCCTTTACCCAGACAGTGTTCCTTCTGTCCCACCCATCGCACAGGAAGAGGAAGAGGAGGAGGAGGAGGAGGAGGATTGTGTCAGCATGGAGGTGGAGGCTGGCACTCAGCATCATCAGCAGCAGTCTTTTAGGGATGATTTACAGTCCCAAGAAACCAGTGGACTTGTACGTGGCTGGGAGGAGGTGACTGCGGATCATGTCGTCCTTAGTGACCCAGAGGACTCCGGAGCGAATGCCTCAGAAAACCTACGCTGCATGGCCTCCCTGATCCTGCAAAGTCTGCGGAAGGATCCTCGTATTCTTCGGATCAAGGAGAGGGACCATTACTGGCTGGCCACTCTCCTTGATCCACGGTACAAGGGTAAGGTTGCGGACCTTATGTTACCGTCGCAGAGGGAGCAGAGGATGAGACAACTCCGGGAGGCCTTGCAGAAAGGTCTGTGCAATGCGTTCCCAGAGACTGGGAGGTTACAAACTCCTGGTCCAGGACAACGAGTTGCTGAGGCTTCGGCCAGTCAAAGAAGGAGCGGTGGGGAAGGTGGCCGTCTGACCGATGCGTTCAGACAATTCTTTAGTCCGCAGCCCCAAAGTATGATTGGTTCCAGCAACCATCGCCAGCGTCTGATAAACATGGTGCAGGAATATCTAGGGGCAAGGTCAGACTTGGACACCTTCCCCACCGAAAATCCTCTGGCTTACTGGGTCTTGAGGATGGATCACTGGCCAGAGCTTGCACAGTATGCAATTGAGCTACTGGCCTGTCCTGCATCCAGCGTTCTTTCGGAACGCACATTCAGTGCTGCTGGAGGATTTGTCACGGATCACAGGGTGCGCCTGTCCACCGACTCGGTTGATCGACTGACTTTCATCAAGATGAACCAGTCTTGGATCACCACCAGCTACCACACACCTGATGCTGATATAACAGACTAATTGATTTTAACATGTCACGTCCCTTCAAGACTGATGCTGATGCTGAGTGCCTGTGCTGTTATGTTGACTGGCTATCCTCCTCCTCCGAGTCCTCAATGATACGATTGATGATGATAGCTTGGAAGATCATTTTTGTTTATGGGTGCCGCCACCAGTGGCTAAGGCCCAATTTTTCAGCCCCTGTTTTACAGGGGCGTGTACTTACAATTTTTTTAGCAATAATTTGCCATAGGGCTCATTGCTGTGCTCCAAGTACAGTATCTGTGAGGGGTTGTAGTGTTGTGCCACCAGTGCCTAAGGCCCAATTTTTCAGCCCCTGTTCAACAGGGGCATGCAATTACAATTCTTGATGTAATAATTCACAGCAGGGCCCATTCCTGCACCCACCAAGAGTAAGTCTGAGGGCTTACAGTGTTGTGGCAACGCCACCACCACCACCACCACGAAAGGCCCAATTTTTCAGCCCCTGTTCAAAAGGGGCATGTAATTACAATTCTTGATCTAATAATTCACAGCAGGGCCCATTCCTGCACCCACCAAGAGTAACTCTGAGGGCTTACAGTGTTGTGGCAACACCACCACCACCACCACCACCACGAAAAGCCCAATTTTTCAGCCCCTGTTCAACAGGGGCATGCAATTACAATTCTTGATCTAATAATTCACAGCAGGGCCCATTGCTGCACCCACCAAGAGTAACTGTCAGGGCTTACAGTGTTGTGGCACCAGCACCACCATCAAAGCCCCAATTTTTACTACCACTGTTCAACAATTATATGTAATTAAAATTCCTGATATAATAGTTGACAGCAGGGCGTTCCAGCACCAACCAAGAGTAACTGTGAGTGCTTACAGTGTTGTGCCAACACCAACAACTAAGGGGCCTATTTCTGCAGAGTATATACGGCAGGTCCCTACTTTCAAACATCCAACTTACAAACGACTCCTACTTGCAAACGAAAGAAGACAACAGGAAGTGAGAGGAAATCTACCCCTAGGAAGGAAAATTCTCTCCTGTAAGAATAAATATGGGAGAAAGGTGTCTCCTCTGTACTGATGCTTTATCAGCAATCCTTGTTTCAAGAAAAACACCACATTTCAAAAACAGTTGTCATTGGGACGGAAAGTGAGGTGAAATGTTCTGAACAGGGGCACAGACAGCAAAACAAATGTTACAGGGGTGATAACCCTTACCTATGTTTCCCAAAAAGTTTAAAAATAGATTTTTGGGCTGGAGCTACACTTCAACAATGTACCTGTTCAAAATTACAAACACATTCTACATAAGAACAAACCTACAGTCCCTGTCTTGTATGCACCGCCTGTATACGGCTGTTCAGAGTATATAGGGCCTTTTTTATTTTATGTGCGGGGTTCCCCTTAATATCCATACAAGACCCAAAGGGGCTGGTAATGGGCTGGGGTAGGGGGGGGGGGGGGTCATGGGGTAGCTATGCCATTTTTCTTAAAGATTTTCATCCATATTACCGGGACCAGACATTACATTAAAGCCGCAAGAAGTTTTAAATGGCTTTTTTTTCCTTTAGAAGTGTCATTTTGTGCAGGGACAGTTCTAAACACGGGAAACACGTGGCACTTCACAGGCATACTTTAGACACCCCCCAGGTACGATATTTAAAGGAATATTTGACTTTTTTTTTTCACTTTATGCATCATTAAAATGACTGCTCCCGAAAAACGACCGTTTTTAAAACTTCTTTTTGCATTGATACATGTCCCCTGGTGCAGAACCCGGGTTCCCAAACCCTTTTTAGGACAATAACATGCATAATAGTTGTTATAATTAGCACTTTAGAATTCGAACGTTCGCATCCATTGTATTTAATAGGGTTCTAATGTTCGTACGAACTTTCGGTCCGTTCGCGGGTTCTGGTGCGAACCGAACCCGGGGGTGTTCGGCTCATCACTATTCTAGACAGGTTAGGACCAGTAGAACAAGAATATCTCTTTGTAAAGCACCCATTCTGCTGCCAAAGGTTTTGTGCCCATGTGCAGAAAGGATGAAAATTGAGCCCAGATTGGGACAATATTAAGATGATTCAGTAAGTTTTTTTTTTTGTTTTTTTTACTTTTTATTTATACTTTCTGCATTATACACCATACATTGCAGCAGGCATATGTCCATCAACCAGCAGTGCTAATTTTGACATCAAATTTTGAATAAGTTTAATGCCGCTTACACACGATCGGAAATTCCGACAAGAAAACCGTGGATTTTTTTCCGACGGAATGTTGACTCAAACTTGTGTTGCATACACACGGTCACACAAAATTCCGATCGCCAAGAACGCGGTGACGTACAACATTACAACAAGCCGAGAAAAATTAAGTTCAATGATTCCGAGCATGCGTCAAATTGATTCAGAGCATGCGTGTTTTTTTGTGCGTTGGAATTGCATACAGACGATCGCAATTTCCGACAAGAACTTTTGTTGTCGGAAAAATTGAGAACCAGCTCTCAAATTTTTGTTGTCGGAAATTCCGACAGAAAAAGTCAGATGGAGCCTACACACAGTCGGAATTTCCGACCGAAAGCTCATATCGAACTTTTCTTGTCGGAATTTCCGATCGTGTGTACACGGCATTAGTCATAGTCTTTTGACTAAATTACCATTTTAGTTTTGTCTTAGTAATCTGAATTGTTTTAGTTTTAGTCGACTAAAATCTCCTACATTTTAGTCAACAAAAATCGAATGCATTTAGTTAAATTGTAATGCTTAATATAAGCATTTCTCTAGATTTTCCAAACTCATATACTCCTGAAGTAAAAATCTAATAACATGTTATTATTTATGGTATTACAGCTTGAACATGCACTACAGACACAGATTTATAACGTCTTTATAAATAAAACCAAGTTTCATAACCAAGCAAAAATATTGCTTTTTGACAAACAGAAATGCATCTTTAGGCCCCTTTCACACGGGCGGATAGAATGGTGCTTTTAGCTGCGGATTTTCTATTTTTCTACCGCAGCTAAAAGCACACAACGCTTTCCTATGGCCCCATTCACACACAGCGTTTAGCTGCGATTTCGTTACATGCGGTTCCGTGCGAATAGAAAAAATAGAATTGAATGCGTCCAGGTGCGATGTAGCGCAGCTATCTGCAAACAACCGCATGTAATCGCAGTCTTTTGAGTCAGCTGCGGATAGCAGCGTGAGAAAAAAAATCACCCGGAAGCGCATCATAACCAGTAGGTGTACCTGGGAAATGACACAGGAAGTTCAGAGGGATATTGGAAAGAGGAGAAGGCAGCATGGCGGCGCGAGATATATCACATGAGGCCATAATATCCCTTGTGCATTCCCGACCAGAGTTATGGGACTCAGAATGCCCAGGATATGCCGATCGAGTGTTGAAGAGATCCAAGTGGGAGGAAGTATACAAATTTGTCACACCGAACTGGGACAATATGTCTGCCACTGAGCAGGATAACCGAGGTGAGTGCAATGTTTGTTGTGTCTATGAAGCAGGGTACACATGCATCATAGCTGTTTCCCATAATAACCACAAACAGAAGATTTACCCCCTAAATCATACCTCCCAACTGGCACGGATTGTGCGGGTTTCACCCGCAGAGGCTCCTCCTTCCCGCACTCCCGTGAGACTATCATGTTTCCCGCACAGCAGGAAACATGAAGAGAAGAAGAGGAGCAGCAGCAGCAGGTAAGAGCCCCCCCCCGCGATCGGCGCACTAGTATGCCCCCCCCCCCCGATCGGCGGCCCCCGCTTAAAAATGTTTTTTTTTTGTGCAAGTCCTTTTATTTATTTTTTAAATGTTCCGGCGGCAACCATCACCCCCCCCCCCCGCTCAACAACTCTGGTTGGCAGGGGAGAGGGGACATCAGAATGTCCCGCGAAGGGACTTTACAAAGTTGGGAGGTATGCCTAAATGACCAGCCCATTTTTTAGCGATCCAGCACTGCGTCACTGACAATTGTGCAATGCTGCAAACAAACCTAATTTGAAAATGGGAAATCAAATGGTTGGTGTCTTCCCTTAAGTTTTTTCTTGGGTGGGGGGGGGTGAGCAGATCTCTCTCGACTTTTCCTAACATGCGTTATGTTTGATATATATATTGCAGGAAAAGAGGTTTATACACGTTGGAGGTCCCTACGTGACCGGTACAAGAAAGAAGTTAATGAAGAGAAGTCTGCGGAGAGAAGCGGAGCACCCTCAACTCGTCGCAGTGCTAACCCCCATGCAGAGGCTTTGTCTTTTTTGAGGCGCACCACCGAGATGCGCACGTAAGTATATATATTATATATTTTACTTTTAACAAATTTGTGGGCAGTATAGCCGCACTGTCCTAATGATTTGAGTGGGCTGGAGAGGTGTAGGAGTGGTATACACACCGCTCCTTCACCACTCCAAGGATGCTGCTATCAGGATTTTTGGTTGCGTCACCGCTCCAGTGTGAAAGGTGTCTAAACCCACCCTGCTCTATATAGAGGGCTATTCTGTAGTGTACACATGACAGTATTCATGTTATTTTTAAACTTGTAATTTTGTTATTATTAGAACTGTGTCAAGTGTTCCTGAGAGAGCAAGCGCAAGACGTGAAAGTTCGTCACCAGATGACGCAGACACCAGTCAAGAAACCAATTCAGAGTCACTTTCATCCCAAGAATATCAACCATCCACTGAAGAACCTGTGGTATGTACTTTCAAAACGTCACAATGATGGTTTTTACAATTTTTTTCATCTCCATCTAATCATAGACATTATGCAGATAATCTATAGGTGTATGGTCAGCTTTAAGCACTAAAAAACCTTTTTAAATTCTTTGCTTACATTTGGACATTGTTATCAAACAGCCGCTACACAACAGTTCGTAAAGTTGTGAAAAAATGTTTCAAAGCTGTTTACTGCACTCACAGTGTCCACATATAGTCAAATATATGGTTAACAGCACTTTAGAAATACTCAATATTTTAGGGGGGGGGGGTTACAGGGTCAATTTATACTTGAAAATAGAAGACATTTTTCTATATTCCTAAGGAATTGAAAACATAGTTTCCTATACATGCAAGCATTCAATGTTTTGTAAGGTTTGTCTATTTTTTCTACCTTTTTGTTATTTAACATGGCAAAGATATAAAAATAAAAACAATTTAATTGTAAAAATTTGTCAACTACTTTATTTCAAGAACAAATTTAAACTGTAATATAAGGTTGATATAACATGGGTAACAAAGATCTCTTTACAAATGGTCATATTGCCATGGGAGCTGTCCATCCTCTGTCCAAAAAAAATCTGTGAAATCCTCACGCACTTGTAGAGCTTGATTCGTGGGACGAGTGGCAGTAACACGACCTCTGTGTTCTGCGGAAACAGGTAACGCTAACGGGGATTCGGTGGGCACGATCTCCTTACCCCTCAAATAGTTGTGGAGAACACAACATGCCAAAACAACATTGACCGCATGATCCACTTCTAGGTGCATGGCTGTCATCAAAACACGCCATTTGGCAGTGCAAATGCCAAATGCGCACTCCACCATTCTCCGGGCTCTACTGAGACGGTAATTAAAAATGCGCCTCCTGTCAGTGAGACCATGCCTCGTATAGGGCCTGAGAAGGTGGGTGGATAAGGCAAATGCCTCTTCTCCCAGCACAACAAAAGGAAGATCCGGCACAGCAGTACCAGGAAGAGGCCTTGACTGTGGCACATTGAATTCACTATTTTCCAATCGCTGGCCCATCATAGAATTACGGAAAATTCTGGAATCTCCAGAACTCCCGTAAGCTCCCACATCCACAGCAATGAACCGCATGTTGGCATCACTGAGCCCCAGGAGGACAATGGAGAAATATTTTTTATAGTTGAAATAACGGGAACCAGAGTTTGGTGGCTTGATGAGACGGATATGTTTCCCGTCTAAAGCCCCAATGCATTTTGGGAAGTTGGTCTTCTCCCAAAACTCCTCAGATATTTCCTCCCACAGACTGGATGTTGGTTCCGGCATGACACTGCTTTTCAGCTCTTCCCATATAACTTGACATGTATCATGGACTATTGTCGATACAGTAGAAATTCCCATTAGGAACTGATGATGAAGGGAGGTGAAGCTGGCACCAGTGGCAAGGTATCTGCAATACAAAAAAGACACACATATATATATATATATATATATATATATATATATATATATCTATATATTATGCAAGAACATACATACACACTATTGTCAATAATATTGGTACACTTGCATGTACATGAATTTTAAGCATCTGTTCAAGATATGGAAAACCTACCTTAAAGTAAGTAGCAGCCGCTCTTCTGCACTAATGCTTCTTCTCAGGTTGGTCCTGGTTCTGCTCAGGCGTGTTCTACAGAGTTCCAACAGCTCATCGAAGCTTTCCACGGACATCCGAGTATAATTGTAGAACTTGTCCCCATGGGTCCGCAGCTCACCGAACATGAGGGCAAAGTAGCCAATTGATAGACGCTGTGAGGTTAGGGGATGAACCCAGTAACGGCGGGGACGTCGCCTAGACTGGATCTGTCTTCTCCTCTTCATCCTCATCATCAGCAACATGAGCATCGCCAGCAAACTCATCATATTTGCATTCATTTTTGAAAATCTCAGGCACAACACACCGATCACTCCTCTCACCTCTAAACTCCAACACACACTCAGCAAGTGAACAAAGAAACAGGAAATAGATGGCAGAGGACCGAAATGCATCATGGGTAGATCCAAGGGACAAAAAAATAAAAATAAACAGGTTGCTATGGGAATAACTAACCACAGCTAAACGCAACCGCAAATAAACGCACGTAAACGCAGGTAATCGCAATGTACAAATGCAGCTAATCGCATTGCCTGAAGCCTTGAATTTCACAGAACAAAAAACATGCTTTTTACTGCAGCAATTTTGCCGTCCATGTGAAAGGGGCCTTAAAATATGAAAAAATTCAATAAAATGTCAACTCTATTGGCTGTAATGCCATTGCACATATTAACCTGAATATATTACCAACATTAAATATTAAGAAAAAATAAAAATGCCTTTTTTCTTATTTTTTTTTTCTTTCAGCAGCTTAGTAGATGCCCCCTACTTATTCTTATCGATTTGGTTCTAGTCATAGTCTTATGACTAAAATGCCATTTTAGTTTTAGTCGTATTTTAGTCTTTTGACTAAAATGCCACTTAAATTTTAGTTGTATTTTAGTCATCTGAATTGTTTTAGTCGTATTTTAGTAGATATTTAGAAAAATATTTTCGGCGACAAAATTAACACTGTCAACCAGGGAAAACATGGTACATAAAATGCATATATATCAGACAGCTAGTACAGTTGGCCTCTGTCAGGTATGTGGTACCATATCCGCTCATTGGGATGCCAAGCACCAGTCAGCATCTCTAGTTTGTCTTATTCTTGTCTTACACTTGGGTAGTGTGGATAGGCAGCTTCAGATTTTATCAATATTTCTAGTTGAAAGTAGAAGAAAGGAGAAAAAGAGGTCACTGGAGGTGGAAAGAAAGGTCAGGAGAAAAAAAACTCTACGACCCCTTTCACACGGGCGGACCGTTCAGGTTCCGCCTGTCAGTTTTTTCGGCGGACCTGAACGGGCGCTCCATGCTTGTCTATGGAGCGTCGGATGTCAGCGGTGACCATGTCCGTTGACATCCGATCCGCTAAAATCAGATGGATGGCGATACGTCCCCATCCGTCCTGGCTGATCGGGTGAGATCTGATGAAAACGAACATGCTGTCTGTTTTCGTCCGATCTCTCCATAGCAAGCAGCGGCGCTCGACAAGCCCCTCCCCGCTCAGTGAGCAGAGAGGGGCCTGTCATCCGCCGGTTCAGTGGAGATCAACGGAGAGATCTCCCGCTGAGCTGGTGGACGCCGCTGACGGATTGGTCCCCGTGTGGAAGGGGCCTAAGTGATGAAAGTAGTCCAAAAAAGTCCAAAATAGTGAATGCTGTGTGTCCATCCCCACTGCCACATTTTATTTTCCTTCTTGGGTGACTTTTAGATAACCTTGTGTGTGTGTTTAAAACCATTCCAATAGAAGCATGTTTTACAGAATACATTTTCCATACATTTTTGGGGAGGCAGCCAACTCTGCCATGTGTTTCCATTTCAGTGATATAAATGTTCCAGCTGCATTCAGTAATACACAAGTAATACGTTTTTGATACATTTTCTTGTAAATGGGCTACGGAAAGAGAAGAAGGGCCACCTGATCATCATCAAGGGTGACACCGGTGAAGTTTGAGGTTATCCCTTTTAATTTCTATCTAGAAAGGCAACATCATATGGAGTAGATTACTTCTCGCCTGCCACTTCTGCCACCTAGTTATAATAACTAGTTGTTATAACCAGACTGCTGAAACCTGCTAGATATTGATGACTTGTGAGCAAAGAAAAGTATATAGTTATATAATGTTCTTATGTGAACATCTGACCAAGTTCTTGTTTCCATTTCTGTATAGATGAAGAAACAAAATCATAAGGCGGGAAAGAATCCTATACAGTACATAATTTACGTGCATGTTGTAACGGTTCAAGGTCTTTGCAGTGATTTTCAAGGGCCAACCTGGGTTTATTCCTCTGAGGAGAATGGTTGGAGAGCGGAGATAAAGTGTCTAAGTTGCATCGCCTGCCACAACAACGGGTCAACCATTGTTCTAATATTAAATAGATTTCCAACCATTAGATAAGTGAAAGTTTTAAAGTCTAAACTTAATAGATGATAGGAAAAGTCCAGTATACCAGGTTGGAAGGCCAGGTTCCTGATGACTGGCTCCATTTTGACTGTCCCTGTTCCAGATACAGTTATACATTGTGTTTTAGGACTATTTTTATTGTTGTACCTATGAGAGAATGGTTCTTGATTGATGTGGAGAGGTCCATGGTGAGCCAAGGGAGAGCTTGCAGAAGTATCCTGATCTAGTTCCACTTAACTCTAAAGGGTGGGATGTTTGCACCACTCCACTAAACGTGTACTGCTTAATATTGCTTGATATGGCCCGGTAGACCTGTTCCACCCCTAGATTGAGTCATAACATTTTTGATGCCTTAAAATATATACTATATGTAATGTATGATCACTATTGCAGTATATCCTTCGTAAGAGCACAGGGTTAAATATATGCAGGATGTCCTCACATCTTATTACAGTTTAATGTTTGAAGGCCAGGAGACACAGCTTCATGTGACACTTTTCATGTGTAGTCTGACGTATGTATCGCAGCAGCTGGAAAATTACTCAGGGGACTTGGCAAAGTTAGCACGTAGATACAGTCTTATTCAATGACACACACAACAGTTACGTCAGTAAGACAAGAAGCACTCATGGTACAGTCAATCACACAAGGCCAAACGACTAGATTTGTTTTTAGATGTGTTTGTAATACAGCTGGTAATGCTTGTCACTGTTCACATGAATATTTATGTTCTGCTCTGCTTACAATAAACATATGACAATGCTTTTATGTAGGCTGCAGCTATATTATGGCCCCTCTGGTTCTAGAGCAGTGACTGCAAAATAGAAATACATGGTATGACTTTACAAAATGTGTTATATTTCAAACTTTGTAAATGCTGCATTTGCTTTAAATCCCTTATTTATGGGTGTATTTTTATGTGTGTATCACTATTACATGGGGCATATTGTTTAGACATGCTGTTAGTGTTACATAGGTAAATTGTACATTCTAAATTAGTGATTAGGGATGAGCTTCGAGTTCGAGTCGAAACCCATGTTCGACTCAAACATCGGCTGTTCGCCGAATTTCGAACATTATGGGCCGTTCGTGCCAAATTCGAGTGGTGCGTCACGGCCCATAATTCACTGCGGCATCGCAGTGCATTGCTGGCTGATGATTGGCCAAGCATGCACTATGACCCGCATGCTTTGGCAAATCACAGCGCGGTAAGAACGGAGAACGGCTTTGGCCAATCATGGCTCAGAGGAGTAGGTACACGCCCCACACTATATAAGGCCGCCGGCTTAGCGGCCTTGTGTAGTGTGTTGGCATTGGTTAAAGAGAGAGCTTACAGAGAGAGAGAGAGACAGTGTTATTTATATTGAGTTAGATAGAGCCGGCAGGCGTGTCAGTTAGCTGCAGTTACAGTGTGTAGAGGATATATATGCATCCTAGGTGTTGTATATATATTTATACACTGTATTTCAGTTTAGCTAGATCCGTTCCTGTTATTCTCTATACTGTGACAGGCAGGCAGGTGATTGTGCTAGCTGCAGTCAGTGTTTCACTTAGTGTACTGTGTGCTTTGCATAGCGTTCACCTAAAGCTTACCTGAATACAGTTAGTGGTGTTCTCATAATAAAACCACAGGCAGGGAGCTGCATTAATTTCATGTAGTGTACTTCTGTCCTTTGCACAGCGTTCACTTAAAGGAACCTGAATACAATTTGTGGTGTTCTCATTATAAAACCACAGGCAGAGAGCTGCAAGTATTTTCAGGTAGTGTACTGTGTCCTCTGCACAGTGTTCACCTAAAACTAACTGAAGACAATTGCTGCTTTTCTCATACTAATACCACAGCAGGCAGTTGATTCTGATATACAAAAAATATTGAAGTTCAAGGCCTTCTTTCACTATCTCGGCGCTATGGTCTTAATGGATTGTCTTCAGCAGATATCACCAAATGTTCAAATGTTACCATATGACATTTATATTCAAAAGGTCAGCAGCCGCTTTATAAAGTACGCAGTGCACACACATCAACAAACAGAAAAGTAGTAAACTATAACAAGTAAACTTGTCAATTACTGGAGCAGCGCTTAGTGGTCATAATAAATATATGACAACTCTATCATATGGAAGTCCATAAGAGTGAATAAATAAATTAAAAAAAAAAAAAATCTATCTCCTTGTTTGCTGAAAAAACAGGCACTGTAAATCAATCATCCGATCGACCTCCTCCTTTCTGTCACTCCGGAACACCAGACGCTCAAAACGCTGGGTACTCCCCCTGGTTTCTTGGTTTCCCTCAAAATGCCCACAATTAGAATCGTATTGCCTTCCGGAGTGACAGAAAGGAGGAGGTCGATCGGATGATTGATTTACAGTGCCTGTTTTTTTAGCCATCTGGTGAGTAGGAACCCCTAAGGGGCAACTGTTATAAAGAAGGAGGATTGTGGGGCTGTTAACACAGTTGAAGCTGTAGCGAGATAAGAAGCTGATCAGGCTTCACAGACTACCCCTTTATCAGTTGGGACATTATTATCCTTGCTACCTTAACTCAATTGAGTGGTTGAGTTAAGGTAGCAAGTGAGTGGTTTTATACACATAGATTTTTTTATTTATTTTATTTCTTTATTTCTTTATTCACTCTTATGGACTTCCATATGATAGAGTTGTCATATATTTATTATGACCGCTAAGCGCTGCTCCAGTAATTGACAAGTTTACTTGTTATAGTTTACTACTTTTCTGTTAGTTGATTTTGTGTCTAGAGGCAACAGTGCTGGTCGTGGACACGGTGCATCCTCATCATCACGTGGCCGTGGGACACGCTTGTCCTTCTTTTCGGCAGCTGGCCATGTTGAGCCGCAACATGCCCAAGACTTGGTGGAGTGAATGACCAAGCCATCCTCATCCTCCTCATCCTCTCTCACTCAGGCTCAGGGTACTTTGTCTGGCAAAGCAGCTGCCAAAGCGGCCTCTTCCCTCAGCTCAATGGCATCAGTCACTCCTTCCCTAGCCCTACCATGTCCTCCTGAGGAGTCCCCCGAACTGTTTGACCACAGTGTTAGGTACATGCTCCAGGAGAATGCCCAGCGTTTTGAAGGCTCTGATGATGGAACCCAGCTAGAGGAAGGCAGTAATGTGAGCCCAGAGAGAGGGGGTAGTAACGTGAGCCCAGGGAGAGGGGGTGCCCAAAGGACAGCTATCTGGCAGTCATGTTCCCTCAGCTGCAGCATACTGCCAGATTTGCTCCAGTGATGAGGAGGGAGTGGATGATGAGGTCGCTGACTCCATGTGGGTGCCTGAGAGGAGGAGGAGGCACATCTCCAAGGAGGCAGGATGCCCTCCAGGGGCCAGCTTAAGGGCAGCACACCGACTGCATCACACCGCAGAGCTCCGCATGTGCAGGGCGCTGCTGTCTCTGCGCGTTATTCCAAAAGTTCTTTGGTGTGGGCCTTTTTTCAGACGTGTGCAGCAGGGGCATATAATTACAATTCTTGATCTAATAATTCACAGCAGGGCCCATTTCTGCACCCACCAAGAGTAACTGTGAGGGCTTACAGTGTTGTGGCAACACCACCACCACCACCAAAGGCCCAATTTTTCTGCCCCTGTTCAACAGGGGCATGTAATTACAATTCTTGATCTAATATTTCACAGCTGGGCCCATTCCTGCGCCCACCAAGAGTAACTGTGAGGACTTACAGTGTTGTGGCACCAGCACCACCACCAAAGGCCCAATTCTTCCTACCACTGTTCAACAATGGCATGTAATTACAATTCTTGATATAATAGTTCACAGCAGGGTGTTCCAGCGCCCACCAAGAGTAACTGTGAGGGCTTACAGTGTTGTGGCAACACCAACAAATAAGGGCCAAATTTCTGCAGAGTATATACGGCAGGCCCCTACTTTCAAACATCCAACTTACAAACGACTCCTACTTGCAAACGGAAGGAGACAACAGGAAGTGAGAGGAAATCTACCCCTAGGAAGGGAAATTCTCTCCTGTAAGAGTTAATATGGGGAAAAGGTGTCTCCTCTCCACTGATGCTTTATCACCAATCCTTGTTTCACTAAAAACCCCAAATTTTCAAAAAACATTTGTCATTGGGACAGAAAGTGAGGTGAAATCTTCTGAACAGGTGCACACTGCACAGACAGCAAAACATATGTTACAGGGGTGATAACCCTTCCCTATGTTTTCCAAAAAGCTTAAAAATAGATTTTTTTGGCTGGAGCTACACTTAAAAAATGTACCTGTTCAAAATTACAAACAGATTCTACTTAAGAACAAACCTACAGTCCCTGTCTTGTTTGCACCGCCTGTATACTGCTGTTCAGAGTATATAGGGCCTTTTTTTAATTTGGGTGCAGGGTTCCCCTTAATATCCATACAAGACCCAAAGAGGCTGGTAGGGGGCTGGTAGTGGGGTGGGGGGTACCCATGCCATTTTACTGAATGATTTTAATCCATATTGCCGGGACCACACATTACATTAAAGCTGCAAGCAGTTTTAAATGACTTTTTTTTCCTTTAGAAATGTCATTTTGTGCTGGGACAGTTCTAAACATGGGAAACACGTGCCACTTCACAGGCATATTTTAGACACCCCCCAGGTACGATATTTAAAGGAATATTTCACTTTTTTTTTAACTTTAAGCATCACTGAAATCACTGCTCCCAAAAAAAGTCAGTTTTCAAAACTTTTTTTGCATTGATTGACCCGGGTCCCCAAACCCTTTTTAGGACAATAACTTGCATATTAGCCTTTATAATTAGCACTTTTGATTTTGAACGTTCGAGTCCATTGTATTTAATAGGGTTCTAAAGTTTGTGCAAACTTTCGGTCCGTTCGCAGGTTCTGGTGTGAACCGAACCGGGGGGTGTTCGGCTCATCCCTATTAGTGATTCTCAGCATGTGGCCAGTGTGAAATGCCTCTGAAAAAAGCAGCCAGACCTCCTGTGTTCGTTTGCAACTTTCCTAGTGTTTTCATGTGCCTTCAGTTATCCCCAGCATTTCCCAGTGTCTTCAGTGCTTCCAGTCTTGTGTTCTCAGTGCGTCCCACAATGCTTCCAGTCTTGTGTTCCCAGTGTGTCTCAGCCTGCTTCCAAGGGGCCCTGCGTGGCTCCCAAACGTTGCACTACTATGTGATGTGATCATGCAATAAAAAATCAGTTTGGACGCTATCTTGTCAATCCATGGTGTGCTGGCAAATGTTTGCATTCAGCCTGCTTCCAGTCTTGTGTTCCCATTGTTTCCCAACCTGCTTTCAGCCTTGTGTTCCCAGTGTGTCCAAGCCTGCTTCCAGCCTTGTGTTCCTGGTGTATCCAAGCCTGCTTCCAGCCTTGTGTTACCATGTGTCCCAAACTGCTTCCAGCCTTGTGTTCCTGGTGTGTCCAAGTCTGTTCCATCCTTGTGTTCCCATGTGTCCCAAACTGCTTCCAGCCTTGTGTTCCTGGTGTATCCAAGCCTACTTCCAGCCTTGTGTTCCTGGTGTGTCCCAACCTGCTTCCATCCTTGTGTTCCTGGTGTGTCCAAGCCTGCTTTCAGCCTTGTGTTCCCATGTGTCCCAAACTGCTTCCAGCCTTGTGTTCCTGGTGTATTCAAGCCTGCTTTCAGCCTTGTGTTCCTAGTGTGTCCAGTCTACTTCCAGTCTTGTGTTCCCATTGTTTCTCAGCCTACTTGTAGTCTTATGTTCTCAGTGTGCCCTAGCCTGCTTCCAGTCTTGTGTTCTCAATGTGTCTCAGCCTACTTCCAGTCTTGCATTCCCAGTGTGTCCCAGCCTGCTTCCAGTCTTGTGCTCCCAATATGTCTCAGCCTGCTTCCAGCCTCCTTCATCAGCTGATGAAGGAGGCATGGCCGTGCTTCCAAAGCGCATTCTAATTGGCCGAACACAGTTTCACAGCTCCAGATCACCTTCAAGCCGAGTTACCCAGCCGGGGTCTACCCGAGGTCCCTCAAGGCTTTAGGTCCCCGCTGATAAACGGCACTCGTGGCTCACCATCAAAGGGACATACCGACGGTTTCTGTTCCCATGCTGGATGTAGCAAGCCTTCACCCACTGAGCACCATGCGAGTGCAATCCATATTGAGCACAGAACAGAAATGGGAATTCTTCAAAAAGACTGTTTGTGAACTCACTGCAAAGTATATTTCCATGGACAATAAGTTTAAAAGGCTAAAAATAAAACCTATGTGACTCACTGCCAAAGTTAAAAAAACTATAAACTATAAGAAAAGAGCTTTTAAAAAATATAAAAATGAAGGAACACTAGTGTCATTTAAATGTTACAAAGAATATAACAGGATATGTAAAAAGGAAATCAAGGATGCAAAAATTCAAAATGAACGACAGATTGCAAAAGATAGTAGGACAAACCCCCAAAAATTCTTCAAATATATTAATAGTAAAAAGGTCAAGTCTGAGCATGTAGGCCCTTTACAAAATAATCTAGAGTGGGTGACTGGGGACAAAGAGAAGGCTAATTTATTAAATACTTTCTTCAGTTCTGTGTATACAAAGGAGCATGGGGGAGCTCATGTCCTAAATGGGGGTGGTAGCGACACAGCCCCAAATCCACAATGGCTCAAAAGTGATATGGTCCAGAAATATTTAGACAGAATAAAGGCGGATAAAGCACCTGGACCAGATGGCATACACCCACGGATCCTAAAAGAATTGAGCTCTGTAATTTCAAAGCCATTGTATTTAATTTTTAGGGACTCATTAATGACAGGAATAGTACCACTGGATTGGCGCAGGGCCAATGTGGTGCCTATATTTAAAAAAGGAATTAAGTCTTTACCAAGTAACTATAGACCTGTTAGTTTAACTTCTATAGTTGGGAAGATACTGGAGAGATTAATAAAAGACCACATAGATGAGTTCTTGCTGGGAAAAAACTATTTAAGCAACAGACAGCATGGATTCGTGAAAGACAGAAGTTGTGAAACAAACCTGATTTCTTTTTATGAAGAGGTAAGTAAGACCTTGGACAGAGGTGTGGCTGTGGACGTGGTATACTTGGATTTTGCAAAAGCGTTCGATACAGTTCCCCACACACGGCTCATGTGTAAGGTAAAGTCTACAGGATTGGAAATATCAGTTTGTAAATGGATAGAAAACTGGCTAAAAGACAGAATTCAGAGAGTAGTAGTTAATGATTCTTACTCTGAATGGTCCAAGGTTATCAGTGGTGTACCCCAAGGTTCAGTGCTGGGACCTTTACTTTTTAATATCTTTATAAATGATATTGGGTCTGAGATCAAAAGTAACATTTCTGTCTTTGCAGATGACACCAAGCTATGCAGTGGAATAACGTCCTTACAGGATGTCGCCAATTTACAAGCCGACCTCAATGCTCTGTCTAATTGGGCGATTATGTGGCAGATGAGGTTTAATGTTGATAAATGTAAAGTTATGCACTTGGGGGCTAAGAATATGAATGCATTATACATACTAGGGGGAGTACAACTGGGGGGGATCCGTAGTGGAGAAGGATCTGGGGGTTTTGGTAGATCATAAGCTCAATAATGGCATGCAATGCCAAGCTGCGGTTTCCAAAGCGAGCAAAATCCTTTCTTGTATTAAGAGAGGTGTGGTCTCCAGAGAGAGATATCATTTTGCCCCTGTTCAAATCATTAGTAAGACCTCATCTGGAATATGCAGTTCAGTTTTGGGCCCCAGTTCTCAAAAAGGATATTGTGGGGAACTGGAGAAAGTGCAGAGAAGGGCAACCAAACTGATAAGAGGCATGGAGGAGCTCAGCTATGAGGAAAGATTAGAGGAATTGAATTTATTCACTCTTGAGAAGAAGAGATTAGGGGGGGATATGATCAACATGTACAAATATATAAGGGGTCCATATAGTGAACTTGGTGTTGAGTTATTCACTTTACGGTCAACACAAAAGGACAAAGGGGCACTCTTTGCGTCTAGAGGAAAAGAGATTTCACCTCCAAATACGGAAAGTTTTCTTCACAGTAATGCCCCATACACACGATAATTTTTAATGTCATTTTTAAAACTGACGTTTTTCTCGTCATTTTTTTTCTTGTTTCCTCTCAAGCCTGTCTTGCGTACACACCATCATTTTAAAAAATGTTCAAGAAAAGCGCAGTGACGTACACCACGTACGACGGCACTATAAAGGGGAAGTTCCGTTCGAATGGCGCCACCCTTCATGTTAGTAAAGTTTGTTGAGAGACGATTCGCTCTTTTCAGTCTAGTGCTTTTCAGTCCGTTACAGCATGACGAATGTGCTATCTCCATTACGAACGCTAGTTTTACCAGAACGAGCGCTCCCGTCTCATACTTGATTCTGAGCATGCGCATTTTTTTTCACGTCGTTAAAGCATACACACTATCGTTTTTCACGTCGTTAAAAAAAACGACATTAAAAACGACGTGAAAAAAGAGAGCATGTTCGAAATTTTTAATGCCCGTTTTTCACGTCGTTAAAAATGCTCTGGAGCATACACACGATCATTTTTAATGGCCATTTTTTTTAATGGCATTTTTAACGGCATGAAAAATGATCGTGTGTATATGGGGCATAAGAGCTGTAAAAATGTGGAATAGACTCCCTCCAGAGGTGGTTCTGGCCAGCTCAGTAGATTGCTTTAAGAAGGGCCTGGATACTTTCCTAAATGTACATAATATAACTGGGTACTGACATTTATAGGTAAAGTTGATCTGGGGAGTATCCGATTGCCTCTCGGGGGATCAGGAAGGAATTTTTTCCCCTGCTGTAGCAAATTGGATCATGCTCTGCTGGGGTTTTTTGCCTTCCTCTGGATCAACTGTGGGTATATGGGATTGTACGATTTTTTTTTTTTTTTTATATGGTTGAACTGGATGGACTTGTCTTTTTTCAACCTGACTAACTATGTAACTATGTATGTATATATTGTTAGTAACTGTTTATCCTAATAAAATAATGCTGCATTAGGAATTGCCTGGCGCTTCTCTTCCCTTTCTTGCCTATTTCTCACAGTTTCTGGTCCCCAGTCTGTGCCTGAAGTAGCCTCGCTACCCACTGCAGCATTAACACCAGAGACTAACTCAAGGGGGTTTTACCCCCCAGAACATTCTTTTGAGATACTTTCTCTCTTTTTTACAACTTTTATCTGCATCACTCATTCTATTGATGTCTTTATTTTACATTAACAATAAGATATATGAGTACATGTACACCACTGTTGCAACTACCAGGTTTTTTTAGCGCTGAATTCCACACAAGTCTTGTGTGTTTTTTATCTTTAAAGTTATTGCATTATTTATTAAAAAGCTGCAAATTTTAAACTATTGAAAATGAATTTTGATGTGACAATTATTACTGTAATGACTGGGTAGGGGGTACGTTAAGTGTCTTAAGCCCCGTACACACGATCGGTTTGACTGATGAAAACCGTCCGATGGATGGTTTTCATCAGACCAACCGATCGTGTATGGTACCCATCGGTCTTTTTTCCATCGGTTGTAAAAAATAGAACTTGTTTTAAAATTTTCCGATGGATAAAAAACTGATGGGAATTTCCGATCGTCTATGGGCAAGTCCATCGGTTAAAAAACCCACGCATGCTCAGAATCAAGTCGACGCATGCTCAGAAGCATTAAACTTCATTTTTCTCGGCTCATCGGAGTGTTTTACGTCACCGCGTTTGGAACGGTCGGTTTTTTGACTGATGGTGTGTGGCCAAGACTGATGAAAAACAGTTTCATCGGATTTCCGATGGACAAATCCATCGGACGAAAATCCATAGGTTATCCGATCGTGTGTACGGGGCTTTAGAGTTTGCATAACTGTTTCCCCTTGTTCACATAGCCTTTTAGCAGTATGTAAGTCAGAGGTTAGGGACTCTTATGTAGCGCCTTGCTTCTGTTGGGTAGGCGCTATGTGTTAAATTTAGTTGTCTGAGCTGTAGTTTAGCTCAGAAGGATTAAGCTAAATTGTTGGCTCTGTTTCAGTCCAGATGGGTTACACGTTTTTCCACTTGACAGTAGGTGTCACTGTCACCACAGGTCGAGGTTGGAAATGCAGCAGGCTGGATGTATTGGGTATTCCTTTCCCAGAAGTGGCTCAGGGGGCGTGGTCAACCCACTGTGCATTCTGGGAGGGGGTACTTAAGGGACAGAGACCGCTCTGGCGGGGTTCGTTTGCCCGATCCTGACCTGAGGGCCCTCCTGGCCTCAGGGATGTGCAAGCCGTTTTTCGCCCTCAGGGCCTGCTGGCCTGAGGCTCTGCAACTGAGAGTAGGCCCAGGAGTTTCTGGGGCCTACTAATCCAGGGATGGTCCTACGCGGTCTTGCCTGCGGGAAGAAGCGGAACAATTGGGGACTCAATTGAAGGACGCCTCCTGGCCAATTTACTTCACGATGCTGCCGGCTGGCTGAAAGATGCTGGCACCGTGAGCTGTGTATTTTCTGAGGAACTTTGCAAAGCGTCAGTGTGGTTGCACGATCTCGTGGCAGGAGATTGTGAAATGACTCAACGGCACTCATCAAGTCTGTGGCAGAGACTTTGAACGAGTTTCGCACCGGTTGCTAGGTCAGTGAGAGTAGGCCTATACGGTGGTTGCTGAATCCAGAGTGGAACCGATTTGTCCTGTGGATCTAAGATTGTGCCCGTGATCCGCAAAGCAAGGTACCTGAACCTCCCCTATCCCTCTATCGTTACCCGTCTGTTGGAACTGTTTAATAAAACTCTTGAAGAAAAAGAAACCAAGTGTTGGTGTGGACATTCATGAAAGCTCTTCAAGAGGGACCCCTGAGATGAGTGTGGTGAACAGAAAGGTAACGACAGGCCCAAATCTAAACCAGCAGCTCCTACGGGGGTCAGCCTGAAGAAGGGACACGCATGTCCAGAACGCGAGCACCTCCCGCTCACCTCGGACCCGGAAGTGATGACCTCACGGAGCCTCCACAGTCCACATCCAAGCTCCTGGCCAGCTCTGCTTTACATTCAGTGCAGACAGGAAGAGCTACAGGACCGAGGACGTTATTCCAGCTGCCCGTGAAGTTTCTACCATACTAGAGGACCTGTGGATGAAACCACTTAACCCTTTACATCCCTGAATCTTTCCGCTCAAATGTGAGTGTATTTTAACCATTTATATTAAAATCTTTTTAACTTGCTGCATTTAGAGGGCGCTGTTCCCTTTTGTTTTGCCTACGGGGGTTAGTGCTACACTTATATGTACTGTCATATTTTTACAGTTTTTTTAAATATTGTGACAAAAATTTAGTAAAAATCAAATGAGAAATGAATGTAGAAATCTTAAGTGAATCTAAGATTTGACTGTTTACATATAGTAGTTTTAGAGATACAAATTATTTACCATTGTAGCGGCCTCACCCTCTCTCCATCTTTATCGGTTACACACCAACTCATGTCTAGGGGTTCCTGGGTTGTGAGAGTGAGATGCGCCACGGCCCATGTCCTTCCCATTGTAGTAGGGAGGTGAAGGCCACTTACTGATGTTTCCTCGGGCCGGTGTGTTCTGTGAATGCACTGAGTCTGTAATTGCAAGCTCACCAGCCTCCCCTTTGCTTCCAGTAACTGGAGTTCACACACCGGAGAAAGGTCCAACACTTGTTTATTTGACACTCCAATACGCAAAGCACAATAAACAGTTCTTTTGCAGCAAACTGGTTGGGACCTATAACCTTGCCAACGGTGGGGCGAGCAGATCGAGGCACTTCCTAAAGTTTGAGTTCTATGCCACTGTACTATGACCAGCGGCACCTAAGCCAATCCGGCTGTTACAGAACAGGAAAGATGGGGTCTCTTCCAGCAACCCCTATGAACAGCAATGGAGCCCTCTTCGATGCGCTGTGGCCCCTATCAGGGGGATGTGTCCCCCCAAGAGAGTTCCCAGAGGCCCACTGTCACCGGGTTGGTGCTGCTCCGGGTCTTCAGTGGGTAACCTCTCTGGCCTCCTCACCTCAGGTACGAGTCCCTCCGCTCAGGGACCCTCGGACAGTCCACCCTAGCGGGACCCAGTCGAAGGTACTGGGCCCCAGGCCTCCTCGACAGTACCTCACCCCAGGCTAAAGGTGCCTGGGATGGACGCCAACATGACTCCGGACCAGGCCATGGGCACCTGGACCAGACTCCTGGATCTCCAGCACCCAGGCCTAAGGACCCTGGGTGCGGACCGCAACCCTCCTCCTCCGAGGACCTCCTTCTCCGCAAGACGACCTCGTGGTAAACGCGTCTCCCCCTTTTATCTCCTCCCATCAACGGCCCGGCGGGTTCCCCGCCCCAGCCACACCATCTCCGAGAAGGGACAAAACAGGGAGCACTGCAGGAGATGATTCTACCTGAAGCCTGTGGGCACCCCGCCACCCACAGGCAAAGGAGAATACTACATCCTCCAATCCTCCACGAAACAAAAAGGGGTCTGAACCCTAACACAATTATACACCTGGGTCACACTATTCCCCAGGTGTATCCCATCAATTTGAAGACCCCGCTACACATTCCCCCCTGTGATTGGACGCTGGTCCCCAGCGTCAGGTGCACACCCATGCCTCCCATAAAGTGGTGACATGGAGTGAAACCCCTGAGGCAGTTCCTCTAAATTTTTCCCAAGTGCCAAGACCTGCTCAGGGAATGGGGAACATATAAAACAACTTATGTCATAAAACACTTTAAACATCTGCATAATCACAACCCTTCTCCCACACTGTCTAAGAGCCACCCACTCTCAATGGTCTTGATTGACGATCCTCCTGCAGGGGAAAGAAAAAACAACATCCTAACATAATTTCGTGTCATTTGGCTTGAGTGGGCCCGTCAGCCGAGAGACCCACTCACTCCAACAAGCAAGGTGATGTGTGTGTGAAACATTTTCAAACATTTGTTGCGCAACACTGCCACCTGGTGACAGCGCCGCGGTCATGACACTCAACGAATCTTCGTTCTTCCAGCTTTTCCCTACTCTGCCACTATTCCCAAATGTCCTTGCCTTTGGCACATGAAGAAAAAGAAAAACCCAAATAAACACAAAAGCAGGGCACAGTCCTGGGTGTCTGGGAATGGCTCTTCCAGAAAGTTCAAGTGCACAAAGGAAATAAACAGGAGTTCTTTTCTCCTATAAATAAAACTTTGGATCCGGCAGATACAGGGGTTTCAGGTGTTTGTCAAATGCCTCTATCGAATACTCGACATCTTCTCCTTCTCTTCTGCAAATGACTATCTTGTCAGCATGGATATGGCGCCCCAATTTCCATTCAGCTCTGCAGTCCTCAAACCTCTTAGACACTGCCGGCACACATTCCAGGTACCTGCGAGCATGAGGCACCTTCAACTTGTCCCACACAAACTCGTCATACCATCTTGCTCTCCAGACTTCCACCTCATACAGCAAGTCCCGGGGCAGATACGGGTACTCCCACCCATATTCCCGAGCTACTTTGTGGCAAAACAGTCTCTGCAAGCGGGCCAAAGGTGGCATAGTGGCTTTCTCTCCAGTTCCAGGCAGCACAATAGCTTCCGGATGCCGAGGTGCCTTTACCAGCTCCCTGAAACTGACTTTCGGCGCTCTCAGAGAAGCGCGGGGTGTCCCCACAACCAAAGCAGGTGAGGTAACAGTAGGTGAGGACACCGGTGGAGGGGTAGGTTCCCTCGTAAGCTGCGGGTCTTCCACCCGAGGTGTGCTGTCTCCTGTGTACATAGGTGAATCCCGTACCGCACGGGAAGCAAGAAGTGGCATTCTATCCCAGCCCTTGCGGCTGAACAGTTCGTCTATCTCGCCATCATCTCTGCAGTCAGACAGCGACTCTAGGTCGGAGGTGTCATACATCTCCGCAGGCAGATATCTTGCGGTGGACACAGAATCATCCTCCCTGGGGGGCTCCACCTCCAATGGGCCCCCGACACCTCCAACCACCACCACAGTCCCAGCCCCTGGCTCACCTGACCCTTGTAGACTGGGATGTCCGGGACTTCCTTCTCGACCGGCGCCATCCAGGCCAGGCAAGCAGCGGGGTGAAGCTCGACCACGTCCATAGGATGCCTGTACTAGGCCAACTTTCCTCTTCGGGGGTGGGAGCAGAGAACTTGTGGCGACTGAGGCAGCATCCTCGGATTTTTCTCTGTTGGGCAGTCCATCGCCCTGGTCAGCGCGCACGGGAACCTCGACAAAGGCCTTGATCTCCCCTTCCGGAGTAGCGGTACCCGTGAGGTGGTTGAGGCGAAGGGCCCGGGGCCCTGCTGTGGACGACTCGACCTCAAAAAGGAATTCTCTGCACTCCTCACATCGCCCGAATGGCTTCAGGGTGACCACCAGTCCCGAGCAGCCGGGACAGATCACACCGAGGGCCTCCGTGTCTCTGCAAGTGTACAGAGCCAACCGCCCTCGGGGCCTAAGTCTTATCCCCGTGTCTGTGATGGGGGCAGCAAAGGAAGTCATTCTCGTGGGGTGAGGAACCATAATCCACGGGGCACTTGAGGTCATCCCGACTATCTGCTGCTCCATCATGCACTGACCCCGCGCCGGAGTCTCCACGTGTATCCCCACACTTGGCCAGACTCCTCCCATGAGCTGTACATTTTCGCGGGCTTCCTCTTGACTCCGCCCACGAACGATGTCGCCATGGGGTGCCTCGTGGCGCAGTGCGTTAACAGTCCCCACGTGCAGTACGTCACACGGCTGGACCTCTCCCTTTTTCCGCTCCTCCGCATGGGCCTTTCCCGTGTTAGGGTCATTTCCACAACTCCGAGCAGGGACGCACTTTGGCCAGTAATATGGCCGATCTGCTCGGAACTCCTCTGGGCAGCAAAGTTCAAATGTAGACATTCTCAAGTCCATCTCTAGAACACACTCTATCCCGGACTCACGAGCCCCCACGTGTAGCGGCCTCACCCTCTCTCCATCTTTATCGGTTACACACCAACTCATGTCTAGGGGTTCCTGGGTTGTGAGAGTGAGATGCGCCACGGCCCATGTCCTCCCCATTGTAGTAGGGAGGTGAAGGCCACTTACTGATGTTTCCTCGGGCCGGTGTGTTCTGTGAATGCACTGAGTCTGTAATTGCAAGCTCACCAGCCTCCCCTTTGCTTCCAGTAACTGGAGTTCACACACCGGAGAAAGGTCCAACACTTGTTTATTTGACACTCCAATACGCAAAGCACAATAAACAGTTCTTTTGCAGCAAACTGGTTGGGACCTATAACCTTGCCAACGGTGGGGCGAGCAGATCGAGGCACTTCCTAAAGTTTGAGTTCTATGCCACTGTACTATGACCAGCGGCGCCTAAGCCAATCCGGCTGTTACAGAACAGGAAAGATGGGGTCTCTTCCAGCAACCCCTATGAACAGCAATGGAGCCCTCTTCGATGCGCTGTGGCCCCTATCAGGGGGATGTGTCCCCCCAAGAGAGTTCCCAGAGGCCCACTGTCACCGGGTTGGTGCTGCTCCGGGTCTTCAGTGGGTAACCTCTCTGGCCTCCTCACCTCAGGTAGGAGTCCCTCCGCTCAGGGACCCTCGGACAGTCCACCCTAGCGGGACCCAGTCGAAGGTACTGGGCCCCAGGCCTCCTCGACAGTACCTCACCCCAGGCTAAAGGTGCCTGGGATGGACGCCAACATGACTCCGGACCAGGCCATGGGCACCTGGACCAGACTCCTGGATCTCCAGCACCCAGGCCTAAGGACCCTGGGTGCGGACCACAACCCTCCTCCTCCGAGGACCTCCTTCTCCGCAAGACGACCTCGTGGTAAGCGCGTCTCCCCCTTTTATCTCCTCCCATCAACGGCCCGGCGGGTTCCCCGCCCCAGCCACACCATCTCCGAGAAGGGACAAAACAGGGAGCACTGCAGGAGATGATTCTACCTGAAGCCTGTGGGCACCCCGCCACCCACAGGCAAAGGAGAATACTACATCCTCCAATCCTCCACGAAACAAAAAGGGGTCTGAACCCTAACACAATTATACACCTGGGTCACACTATTCCCCAGGTGTATCCCATCAATTTGAAGACCCCGCTACACCATAAATCAACATTTTTGTTGAGAAAGCAAATTCTGTTTGTATCTGTTAAATATAAAAAATAGTTTACACACCACACCTTGAAGGATAGTTCCTGTGTTCAGTTTACCAGAAGACAGAACAATCCTCTTTTGTTAGCATTTCTACATTGTATGGGTGGGTTCACATTTATTCCTTTCCTGTGGGTTTCTATACATGGGAATATGAACTAAAACGAAAACACCTGACAAGCATGCACACATTGGGACTCTAAGTAAGTATACCACAGTGTACGGAAGACTGTTCTTGTGCTGCATGTACATTTAATTAAGAGCATCATAAGAGGACATCAATCACTGCACCACCATGGCTATGGAACACGGCTGGTTGTATTTAACCATTTCCACTGCATAAATGTAAGTCTGAAGCTTCAAAAATTTTCAGGGATTTTAGAAATAAGGATTTTGTTGCTATACAGATATAGGTATTTTGCTATATAACGTTTCAGTGAAGCAAACATAGGTTGACACCTAATAGCCATGATGGCATTTATCGGCTAGTTGGGCAGCAGAATAACCCATTCCCATATGGTGTGTAGCGGGGTATTCCCTTTTAAATCCCTCAGAGACTACATTACCCAGTACACTTGTAGGCACCCAGGGTGCCTTGCCCCGTGCAAGGACTGCTGGGGTGGACTTTATAAGGGAGAGGCGGAGTCCAGCTCGCTCTCTTTGGACACCGCCCACCCAGCAAGCTGAACGGCTGTCTGAGCTCCTGTGACCTTAGGCCAGAAGCCTGCCCGTTTTCTCCAAAGAGCCTTCCACACGCACCGAGGAACCTGAGGGACGTCTCTCCTTGATACTGCACCTTTGCCAGGAGGACCGAAGACCCGGATGTCGAGGGATCGGTGTGTTTAGTCACTGCAGCGGAAGAAACGGACGCGGACTGGTCCGGTTGGGTGAGAGAGCACCTGCTCATGAATAGACACAGTACCTTTGTTACCTTGGTGGATTACAATTTCTGTTCTTCAAGTGCACTACTGTTGCTAGCGAAGATTTCCCTACAGGACTTCCACTTTAGTTCAGTCAGGCCTGACTGGGTAGCGTAGACATTCCTGGGAGCCATATTGCCCACGAGGGGAAGTAGCTGCAAAGGGGACTGTTAGAGTTGCATAACGTTGAATACTTGTTTGCTTGTTAACACTGTTTATTGCAGGGCTCTGCTTATGACATGTACTCACCTGTTTTACTGCTTACCCATTAATCTAAGTAAACATACTCGGGTCAAGCATATTGGTGTCTGTGTTCTTTACTTTACAGAAGAAATAGGTAAATAAAGTTTTAAAACATTACTGTGTGTTCTTGTCATAGGATTGTGCCGCTGTGAGTTACAGGCCTCACTATCCTATCATCCCCTACTAACTGTGCCAAGGGAGGTTAGAGCCGATTGCCAGGGGGTGACAGCGGCGCACTACAGGGCCAAAAAAATCATACAGGCAGCCCTCTTAACTGGGGGTATCACTACAGGTGGAAACAGATACATTTTCTTATTTTGTTTCTCTCCACCTTTGGAATATTTGTGGCATATTTAAATAAGAGAACAAATAAAGGTGGGGGCAACATTCAGGTAACTGGCACTATCATACTATCATTGATGGTATGTACAGAACATACCATATACACTATATACAGTGGCGTCACTAGGGTTGGTGTCACCCGGTGCGAAAAAAATGGTGTCACCCCCCAACAACTATAGTCCCCCCTCAGTACAGACCCCCCTCCACTAACTACAGACCCCACTCCCACAGTATAGATCCCTTCCCTCAGTACAAACCCGCTCCACTAAGTACAGACTCCCCGCCATCAATATAGACCCGCCTCCCTCAGTATGAACCCCCACCTCAGTGCAGACTGCTCCATCAGTACAGACACCCCCACCTCAGTGCAGACCCCCTCAGTTACAGACACCCCCCCTCAGTTACAGACACCCCTCGTACAGACACCCCCCTCAGTACAGACACCCCCCTCGTACAGACTCCCCCTCGTACAGACCACCCCTCAGTTACAGACACCCCCTCAGTTACAGACACCCCTCGTACAGACACCCCCCTCAGTACAGACACCCCCCTCAGTACAGACACCCCCCTCGTACAGACTCCCCCTCGTACAGACCACCCCTCAGTTACAGACACCCCCTCAGTTACAGACACACCCTCAGTTAAAGACCCCCCCTCAGTTAAAGACCCCCCCTCAGTTACAGACACCCCCCTCAGTTACAGACACCCCCCTCAGTACATACACCCCCCTCAGTACAGACACCCCCTCAGTACAGACACCCCCACCTCAGTACAGACCGCTCCATCAGTACAGACACCCCCACCTCAGTGCAGACCTCCTCAGTTACAGACACCCTGCTCAGTTACAGACACCCCCCACAGTACAAGACACCCCTCGTACAGACACCCCCTCAGTTACAGACACCCCCCTCAGTACAGACACCCCCCTCAGTACAGACACCCCCTTGGTACCAGACCCCCCTCAGTACAGACACCCCCTCAGTTACAGCCCCCCTGGTGCAAACTCCCCCTAGTGCAGACCCCAGCAGTACAGACACCCCCTCCCCCCATCAGTAAAGATGCCCCCCTTACCTTACAGACCTCAGAACAGAGCGGCAGATACACACAGCGGTGTGTCTCTCGAGCGCGGGCTCCTCCTCCTCCTCTGTGGATGTAAACAGAGAGGAGGCAGAGGGGGCGGCGGCTTCCTTCCGCTCCGCTGAGGGACACAGCCGCAGCGTGAGCCTAAGGCACAGGGCAGCGGGCAATGTCAGTGTGGTGCCGCTGCGCTACCCACGGGTGTCACCCCTCTGGTGGGTGTCACCCGGGTGCGGCCCGCCCCCCCGCACCTGGCTAGCAACGCTAGTGCGTGTCGTCACATCATCACAGTGCAGTGTGATGATGTGACAGGCTGAGTCGCTCGCTGGCTCTGTAGGGTAGGGAGGAGGATTGGAATTTAGGAATAGGAAGAATAAGGAGCCGGAGGACACACACCAGGCGCGGCCGCGGCGCTGGAGGTGTTGTTCCAGGCTTCCAGCCCAGCGGGGTGAAATTAATCAATGAATGGGTCAGCTGTAAAAAAAAAAAAAAAAAAAAAGGGAGGGTGTCACCCCTCTAGCGGGTGTCACCGGGGGGCGGACCGCACCCCCCGCACCCCCCTAGCAACGCCTCTGACTATATATGTATCGTTAGATAGTTATATATGCTAAATAGAAAGATTTTAGGTGATTGATTCTAAATGAGGAAATACGGTTGAACAAGCCTGTAAAAATAGCATTAACTGCATTAAATAAGATAATGAAAAAATAACATGCCATCATCATGAATGATCCTTATCATATGCTTTTAACCAATCAAGCACAACACATTTCCCAGATTTGCATTCTTCCAGCACTGACATCTATTGCATTCTGAATTCCGTTCTGTAGCATCTGAGAAATGAAACGTTGATGCCGAAACACTTTCCTCTGCTCGGTGGTGTGATCGAAGGCCTAGAAAAGGGAGCAGGTAGCTATATACCTCACAGCTCCTCCTGTCACTGTCTCCTGTTAGGGTCACCAACCCAACATATATTATTTGTACTGACCTACAGCCCAGTACGTCCCTGTAACAGGGTGTCATCCTTCGGATGTGTGTAAGGTGGTATGATATCTTAATACACGTCTGATTATAGGGTCTAGTGCTGTTGAAAAAGGGGACTGAAGGTGCCAATATTGCCATGGCATTGTGTGCTTGCCTTGCATCACCACCCTTCCATAACCCACCACACATTTTATCTCAGATTCAGCCTAGGTGGGAACCCAGCTTATTCCTGTATCGGCAGGAGCCATATGCATGACGTAAAATAATCATGAGCTGTGGTTGCCAACCTTTCGGATATGACGGACCTCTAAACTCACAATTTTTAATTACTAACAACCAATTTGACCACTAACATGAATTTTACATGTCTTATACACACAATCAGGGTGGATAAAATCTATGATAATAAAAAATAAATAAAAAATTAGATTTTTTTTTTAATTTAAATCAGATTTTTGTTATTTTTTTAGGATAAAATGCCTTTGGAGTAAAAATCTATCTAAAGTTAGTTTTCTATATAAGATACATTAAACATTTAGTTTATTCAGCATGAAATGGAGCTTAGTTATGTAGCATGAGGCTGTATATTCTGCAATATTTACATTTTTAGTAAACTCATTTAAAGGAGTTGTAAAGGTTCGTTTTTTATTTTCTAAAAAGGTTCCCTTAAGCTAGTGCATTGTTGGTTCACTTACCTTTTCCTTCGATTTCCCTTCTAAATGTTTTTTTTTCTTTGTTTTCTTTGTCTGAATTTCTCACTTCCTGTTCCTCCTCAGTAAGCTGTTCAGTAAGTTGTTCTGGCTGACTAACCCCCAGCCAGAACAGCTCGGATGATGGGGGCAAGCTTACTGAGGAGAAACAGGAAGTGAGAAATTCAGACAAAAAAAAAAACATTTAGAAGGTAAATCGAAGGAAAAGGTAAGTGAAGCAACAATGCACTAGCTTAAAGGAACCTATTTAGAAAATAAAAAACAAACCTTTACAACCCCTTTAATGAATCCAAGGTCTGCAAGCTGAGATAACATGCACTGCATTGATGCATTCACACAATTTCACAATAACCATGAGATAAAACAAAGTTCAGGAATATTCCTTAATCCCATTGTTTTGCAAATCTATGTACACTACAACTGTATGATTGTTTGGAGAGAAATGCATCTGTACCAGGCTCTAAGTGTGAGGAGGAAGGGCAAGCAGTAAAAATTAATGTGAAATTTTCTAAGCAGCTTATAAATCTTGTGATCTTTCTGCACATAGCTTGAAGTTTATTTTTTCTCCCTTGATGTGCAAAATTTGCAGCAGGCCGTAAAAGACACCCAGTTTGGGAATATTTACTAACCTGACAGCTTATTATTCTAATTAATAGGAAACCTTCATTTTGTTTGCAAATACTAAAGATTCTAACTACCAGCAAGAATGAGTCCTTACATTTAAAGAGCACCTGTCATTTCAGATCCATCATAGCAGCGCCAGTTAGTGGGCATCCACTCACCTGCTGCCGCCATGTCCCTCACCTTGTTGTGTCACTGCCGCATCACCAGCCGTGAGTCAGCAGCGGGTCAGAGGAAGAGCCGCTGCCGGACAGAGATGACAGTTGCTCTTTAAAAATTATGATTTAAATCAAGCCTTTTTACTAGTGACTTAAATCATGATTTAAAGCGGACTTCCACCCAAAAGTGGAACTTCTGCTCATCGGATTCCACCCCCCCTCAAGGTGCCAAAATTGTCACCTTTTGGGGGGGGGGGAGGGGGGACAGGATACCTGATTCCTTTCCCACTTCCGGGAGTCCGGGCCGCGGCCCGTGACGTTAGCGAGGGGCTCCCTCCTCCTCCCCTGGCTGCCGGGCCAATAAAAGAGAGGAACGGGCCTCGCGCATGCGCAGTAGGGTTCCCGGCGTGAAGCCGAAAGGCTACACTGCCGGGTACCCTTACCCGCGATGGCGGCGGCAGCACCTGACAGCTGATGGAAACATCAGCTGCGGGTGCCGACCAGTAGTGTTTTAGGGTTTGTGCTGCCCTAGGCCTGACTAAACTCATGCACCCCCTAATTTAAATATGACCCACCCCTTCCTGTCAAGGCCACACCCCTTTTTCGAGTGGGGCAATGGATTCACTTAATTTGCATAGATTTCCTCTCACTTCCTGTTGGCTATGGGGCAGGAAGTGAAGAGAAATCTCTGCAATGGGACAGGAAAGGTAAAAAATAAACTGACAGGGGCTATAACCCTCCCTTACTCTATCCAAAATGAAAAAAAAAACTGTTGCCTATAGTTCTACTTTAAGCACAAATTTCTGATAATTTTATGGAGAGGACTAAGAAGATAGAACCATGCCAATGGTGCAGCAGAAAACATATAGCACAGTGGGGAAGGTTTGTGGTCCAGGCTAAGAGGACAGTCAAAATTAGAAGCAGCTTGTGTTACACTAACAGTGTAGCACAAGCCGGTTGGGGCTCTTTCTGTGCTGCCCCCTGCAAAGTGCTGCCCTAGGCCTGGGCCTTGATGGCCTAGGCCAGGATACAGCATTGGTGCCGACATCGCTGGACTCCAGGACAGGTAAGTGTCCATTTAATAAAAGCCAGCAGCTGCAGTATGTGTAGCTGCTGGTTTTAATTTTTTATTTTTTTGAGGCGAAACACTGCTTTAAATCGTGATGATTTTAATCAAATTTACCCTGCACACAATGCTCCGGCTCTCTGCCCTCCCACCCCCGCACCCTGCATCACACTGCTGCCTTACAATGACTCATCATTGGATCTAACGCCCTGATCCATCCATGTGCTCGAGCTCCATGCATCCTCCCACAGTCTGATCAGTGCTGCCATTGGAAGTCCCCTCGTTCTTTACCTTCCACTCTCTGCACTACTCCTGGTGCCTCCCTCTGAGTTCACAAGAGCCAGAACTACAGAGGAGGCATTGGGTATCGGGGACAGTATTGACTGTCAGCACGCATTGAGAACAACGCTGGAAACAACATTGAGCAGTATACATCCATCCAGCACAATGTTGGTTTGCGGCAGAACCTATTGGGACCAGCCATGGATCCAGCATTTTTAGAGCAGGGGAAGCCTCCATGTTCCTCTTGTGACACTTTTATTTTAAAATATATCTAATTCCAAAAACAATTGGATAATGTAATGGTTAAAACTTTAGTCAGGTTTTTCTTTTGCTAACTGGCACAACGGCCATTTTCCCTTCTCTTCCTGCCTCAGAAACACAACAGTAAATCAAAGGAAATCCCTCCAAAGTGTTGGGAAATCCCTGGAATAGGTGTCCCCATGGGAGAGAAATACAAAAAAAATCAGCGAAGTCAATACAGTAATAGGACCCAATCATAAAAGGGTGCAGTGGTGGAATGATGGATAGTGCCAACTGGGCTGTAATGCACTTTCTGTCCCACCTTCATATTGTTATTAAGCTGGATTGAGAGGAAGTGGGTTACCATTGTGGCAGCATTCGATTACAAGCCTAATACAGTTCTCTATGGGGGTCTGGGATTGTAGTTACAGTATGTTCCAGGTACCTTTGGATTTGGGTCCTCATTTCAGTTATGTATTAAGTACTGATTGATTGTGTTTCATGTACATTAATTGTGATTGTGGATTGTCTGTGGGCCTTTCCATGGGTGGGGATTGTGATTGGGTAATATTGCTTATTTATATTCTGCGTTTACTATTTTACTCTGTGTGTTACTGTCACTCTTGTCTGATGAAGAGGTCTGTAGAGACCTTAAAGGGGTTGTAAAGGTTCCTTTTTTATTTTCTAAATAGGTTCCTTTAAGCTAGTGCATTGTTGGTTCACTTACCTTTTCCTTAGATTTCCCTTCTAAATATATTTTTTCTTTGTCTGAATTTCTCACTTCCTGTTTCTCCTCAGTAAACTTGCCCCAATCATCCAAGCGGGGGTTTGTCAACCAGAACAACTTACTGAACAGCTTACTGAGGAGGAACAGGAAGTGAGAAATTCAGGCAAAGAAAACAAAGAAAAATAACATTTAGAAGGGAAATCAAAGGAAAAGGTAAGTGAACCAACAATGCACTAGCTTAACCACTTAAAGTGGTTGTATACCCAAATTTTGTACAAGCACCTACAGGTAAGCCTACATTAAGGCTTACCTGTAGGTGCTTGTAATATCTCCGAGACCTACACAGTCTCGGAGATATTTGCAAAAAAAACTGTACCGCTATCTACGGCGCATGCGCGCCGTAGATAACGGCGCAGGCGCACTGAGCGCGGCGGCTCTTGAATGGGAGCCTGCCGTACACTGCCGGTAGTTCGCGCATGCGCGGGGATCGTGCCGTTCCCCGCGCATGTGCGGGAGTGACGTCATCGCCGCTCCGGCCAATCACAGCGCCGGAGCGGCGATACCCGGAAGTCACTCCGGGTTTCATGGATTCGACGGAGGACGCGTCCGAGGACCGCTGCGGGGGCTTCGATCTAAGGTAAGTGATTGATAATGAGCTAGTATGCTAGTCATACTAGCTCATTATACCTTTGCCTTGCAGGTTAACCAAAAAAAAAAAAAAAGTTTTGCGGTATACAACCGCTTTAAGCCCCGGACCATTTGGTAGCTAAAGGACCAGAGGGGAATTCAGAATTTTGCACTGCGCTGCTTTAACTGTAAATTGTGCGGACATGCAATGTTGTACCCAAACGAAATTTGCGTCCTTTTCTTCCCACAAATAGAGCTTTCTTTTAATGGTATTTGATTGCCTCTGTGATTTTTATTTTTTGCGATATAAACGGAAAAAGACCGAAAATTTTGAAAAAAAATGATATTTTCTACTTTTTGTTATAAGAAAAATCGAATAAACTCAATTTTAGTCATACATTTAGGCCAAAATGTATTCAGCCACATGTTTTTAGTAAAAAAAATGTCAATAAGCGTATATTTATTGGTTTGCGCAAAAGTTATAGAGTTTACAAACTAGGGTACATTTTCTGAAATTTACACAGCTTTAAATTTATGACTGCCTATCTCATTTCTTGAGGTGCTAAAATGACAGGGCAGTACAAAACCCCCCCAAATGACCTCATTTTGGAAAGTAGACACCCCAAGGAAATTGCTGAGAGGCATGTTGAGCCCATTGAATTTTTTTTTTTTGTCTTAAGTGATTGAATAATGACAAAAAAAAATAAAAAATTACAAAAAGTTGTCACTAAATGATATATTGCTCACGCATGCCATGGTTATATGTGGAATTGCACCCCAAAATACATTTTGCTGCTTCTCCTGAGTACGGGGATACCACATGTGTGGGACTTTTTGGGAGCCTAGCCGCGTACGGGACCCCGGAAACCAAGCACCGCCTTCAGGATTTCTAAGGGCGCAAATTTTTGATTTCACGCCTCACTACCTATCACAGTTTCGAAGGCCATAAAATGCCAAAATAGCACAAAACCCCCCCAAATGACCCCATTTTAGAAAGTAGACACCCCAAGGAAATTGCTGAGAGGCCTGTTGAGCCCATTGAATATATTTTTTTTTGTCCCAAGTGATTGAATAATGACAAAAAAAAATAAAAAATTACAAAAAGTTGTCACTAAATGATATATTGCTCACACATGCCATAGTTATATGTGGAATTACACCCCAAAATAAATTTTTCTGCTTCTCCTGAGTACGGGGATACCACATGTGTGGGACTTTTTAGGAGCCTAGCCGCGTACGGGACCCCAAAAACCAAGCACCGCCTTCAGGATTTCTAGGCACAAATTTTTGATTTCACTCCTCACTACCTATCACAGTTTCGAAGGCCATAAAATGCCAAAATAGCACAAAACCCCCCCAAATGACCCCATTTTAGAAAGTAGACACCCCAAGGAAATTGCTGAGAGGTCTGTTGAGCCCATTGAATATATTTTTTTTTGTCCCAAGTGATTGAATAATGACAAAAAAAAATAAAAAATTACAAAAAGTTGTCACTAAATGATATATTGCTCACACATGCCATAGTTATATGTGGAATTACACCCTAAAATAAATTTTTCTGCTTCTCCTGAGTACGGGGATACCACATGTGTGGGACTTTTTGGGAGCCTAGCCGCGTACGGGACCCCGGAAACCAAGCACCGCCTTCAGGATTTCTAAGGGCGCAAATTTTTGGTTTCACGCCTCACTACATATCACAGTTTCGAAGGCCATAAAATGCCAAAATAGCACAAAACCCCCCCAAATGACCCCATTTTAGAAAGTAGACACCCCAAGGAAATTGCTGAGAGGCCTGTTGAGCCCATTGAATATATATTTTTTGTCCCAAGTGATTGAATAATGACAAAAAAAAAAAAAAAAATTACAAAAAGTTGTCACTAAATGATATATTGCTCACACATGCCATAGTTATATGTGGAATTACACCCCAAAATAAATTTTTCTGCTTCTCCTGAGTACGGGGATACCACATGTGTGGGACTTTTTAGGAGCCTAGCCGCGTACGGGACCCCAAAAACCAACACCGCCTTCAGGATTTCTAGGCACAAATTTTTAATTTCACTCCTCACTACCTATCACAGTTTCGAAGGCCATAAAATGCCAAAATAGCACAAAACCCCCCCAAATGACCCCATTTTGGAATATAGACACCCCAAGCTATTTGCTGAGAGGCATGGCGAGTATTTTACAGCTCTCATTTGTTTTTGAAAATGAAGAAAGAAAAAATATATATATATATTGTGAGGGGGCTAGCTCGGCAGCGGGTATGTGTGACCCCCGGGATGGGCTCCCCACCCAAAAACAGGCCCAGCAGACGGAGGTTGTGGTTTTCAAAATCAAAAAGGTGCGGTTTATTTTCTATTTACAGTGATAAAAACACAGCAAGGCAAAAAAAACAAACACAAAATAAATCCTGGTCAACTTGACCTCTGACTAAACTTACAGGTTTCCTAACTAACGACTGGGATCAGCCTAGTGCTGTCCTAGTCCCTGGTTTTAAATGTCCAAGCAAAATATAGCCACACAGGCTTTCTCTCACCGCACAGGGGTTCACTCTCCCTAGACAGTCCACACAGGTCTGCTTCCAGGCATGAGCCAACATCTAATGAATCTGGGCTTTCTTATAGAGGCCTAAATGAGCTGACAAGGTTCAGCTGGACTCATCAACTCCCTGTCTGCACGACGCCCAGCCCTCTCCCTAGAGGTATGAGTCATCAATGAGCCCACTAGTCTCAGCTGGGCTTATACAACTCTCCACCTAGCTGTATAAATCGGCGTAAAGCCTGAATCTGGGCGAAATATATCTACCCCCCTGGATGCAACCAGGTGACTTTACCTTCCTGCTGTCACATACCCCCCCCTCTTGTTTTAACCTCGGGGTTGGAACACCAGCAATCAGGCATTCATGTACTCGAGACAAAGCATCCACATTCCCCATTTGAACGCCAGGGCGATGCTTTACTGTGAAGTTGAATTCCTGGAGGGCCAGGAACCACCTATTCACTCTTCTATTTGTTTCCTTGTTTTGAGCCATCCACTTTAACGGAGCGTGATCCGTAACCATGTCAAAGTGCCTACCTAGCAGGTAGTACCGAAGGGAATCTAGAGCCCACTTCACCGCTAAACACTCCTTTTCAACGGTGGCGTAATTTACCTCATGGGACTTCAACTTCCTGCTGAGGTAAATGACTGGGTGCTCTTCCCCGTTCCAGACCTGGGACAATACTGCTCCTAACCCCACATCTGACGCATCACTTTGTACGACAAAGTCTTTAGAGAAGTCGGGTGAGTACAACACTGGCTGGCTACATAAGGCTTGTTTCAAGAATTGGAATGCTGCCTCAGCCTCGGGGGTCCATTTAATCATGACCGACCCTTTCCCCTTCGTCAGGTTGGTTAGGGGCACAGCCTTAGAAGCAAAGTGGGGAATGAATCGCCGATAATACCCAGCGATTCCCAGAAAGGCTCGTACCTGCTTCTTGCTGTTGGGACGTGGCCAACTCTGGATGGCCTCGACTTTGTTGAGTTGGGGTTTTATTACTCCCCTCCCAATGGTGTACCCAAGATATTTGGCCTCCTCCTGCCCAATGGTACACTTCTTGGGGTTAGCCGTAAACCCTGCTTCCCGAACAGAGTCCAGGACTGCTTGCACTTTTGGCAGATGTGAGGCCCAATCTGTGCTATGGACAATTACGTCATCCAGGTAAGCCGCAGCATACTTCCGATGGGGCCTCAGCATCTGGTCCATTTTCCGCTGGAATGTGGCCGGCGCATTCTGTAACCCGAACGGCATTCTTTTATATTGGAACGCCCCGTCTGGGGTTACAAATGCGGTTTTCTCTTTGGCTGACTTGGCCAGGGGGATTTGCCAATACCCTTTTGTGAGGTCAAGAGTCGTCATGTATCGGGCTGTTCCCAGCCGGTCGATCAACTCATCTATACGTGGCATGGGGTAGGTGTCAAATTTTGTAACTTTGTTCAACTGACGAAAATCGTTACAAAATCGCCAGCTCCCATCCGGTTTAGGCACCAACACAATGGGACTAGACCAATCACTTTGGGACTCCTCTATCACCCCTAAGTTCAGCATTTTCTGTACTTCCTCCCGTATTGCCTCCCGTCGGGCCTCTGGGATCCGATAGGGTTTTAACTTCACCCTTTCACCGGGCGGGGTAATAATGTCATGCTCTACCCCAGATGTTTGTCCCGGCAGCTCAGAGAATACCTCCTTGTTGCGAAGCACAAACTCCTTAACCTCCTGTTGTTGGGGTTGTGACAAGGTGGCTGCGATTCCAACCTCAGGAATCACGCAACCAGTTTGAGCTGGTGACCAAGTGTCTGCGACTAGGGACTCTCTATCCCTCCAGGCTTTCAACAGATTAACGTGATAGATCTGTTCGGGCTTTCGCCTTCCTGGTTGTCTGACCTTGTAATTCACTTCGCTCACTTTTTCCATTATCTCGTAGGGGCCTTGCCATTTGGCAAGGAATTTACTTTCAACCGTAGGGACAAGTACCAATATCCTATCCCCCGGGGAAAAGGTACGGGTCTTGGCTCCACGGTTGTACACTCTCTGCTGTGCCAACTGCGCTTGGGCCAAATGTTCCTTCACGATGGGCATTACCTGTGCAATTCGATCTTGCATCAGGGCGACATGCTCAATCACACTCCTGTGGGGAGAACTCTCACTTTCCCAAGTTTCCTTGGCAATATCCAACAGCCCTCTTGGGTGTCTCCCATACAGTAACTCAAAGGGGGAGAATCCCGTAGAGGATTGGGGCACCTCCCTAATAGCAAACATCAAATAAGGAAGTAGACAGTCCCAATCCTTTCCATCCCTATCCACCACTTTCTTCAACATTTGTTTTAGGGTTTTGTTGAATCTTTCAACCAGCCCATCGGTTTGGGGGTGATACACAGATGTACGTAATTGCGTCACTTTGAACAATTTACACAGCTCCTTCATAACCCGGGACATAAAGGGTGTACCTTGGTCCGTAAGCAGTTCTTTACAAATACCCACCCGGCTAAAAACAAGAGATAGCTCTTTGGCTATGGTTTTGGCCGAGGTATTTCTGAGAGGGATCGCTTCTGGATAACGGGTGGCATAGTCCATTATAACCAATATGTACTGGTGCCCCCTAGCGGACTTGATTATAGGACCTACCAAATCCATTGCGATTCTCTCAAACGGGACCTCAATGATGGGTAGAGGGACCAGCGGGCTACGGAAGTGTGGCATCGGGGCCGACCTCTGACACACAGGGCAGGAGGAACAATAATTTTCTATGTCCTTCATCACCCCAGGCCAATAGAATCTCTGTAATACCCTCTCTCTGGTTTTCTCTGTCCCCAGATGACCTCCAAGAATGTGCCCATGGGCCAACTCCAACACCAACTTCCTGTAAGGTTTGGGCACCACCAGCTGCTCAACGGTTTCTTCTGCCCTTTTTGCCACCCGATACAGTAGGTCCTTCTCTACGCTGAAGTATGGGTAAGTGCAGGTATTATCTGGGTTCACTAACTCGCCATCTATTTTCACTACGTTTTCCCGTGCCTTTATTAGGGCGGGGTCTTTCAACTGTTCTGTGGCAAAGTTTTCCCTGTGAACCTCAAGATCAGAAAACTCCACAGACGGTAGGTTTTCGTCTGAGGAGGTGGGCTCCTCTCCAGTTTCTTGAGTCTCCCCTGCCAATACTGACAAGGGAAATTCGGGAGAGTCCTCACCACTCTCAGAGGAGTTCTGGCTATCATATTCCTGGTACATAGGGGCACCAGTGGGGGGCTCATGATCATCCCACAGTTCCCAGAACTTCGGAAAATCCCTTCCCACAATGGCGTCATGCGGTAACTGAGACACTAAGCCCACTGGATGAGAAAGGGTACCTTTGGGGGTCTCGAAACACACTGTAGTCACTGGATACTCAAGGGTGTCCCCATGCACACAAATAACGGCTACCTTGCTATTCCCAGAGACCTCTGTTTTAACTAACTCAGCCTTTATCAGGGTCACAAGGCTACCTGAATCCAGCAATACCACAACATTTCTACCATTAATACACATTTTGCATAAATGTTTCTCAGTTCCCCGAATGGCAGTGCATGCGACTGTCGCACACAGCGACTGACGTCTGCCCGTCAGAAAGTCACACTGCATGGGTTCCTCCAAAACCGGGCAATTTGCTGCAATATGTCCCGCTTGCCGGCAGCGGTAGCAAATGATCCTTCTTGCCGCCTCTTGAGCCGCTGATTTCCCAGGCTGTTCTCGCCAAACTTGGGGTAGAGCTCCCACCCTCTCACTCTCTCCACCCTTACCCCTTGGAATCATCTTATCCGCCCCTGGGGATGGTCTGGTCTTAGGGTGGAAAGTCCGAGTGTCTCTGGAAGAGGCCGTCAGGTTCTCTGTAGCCAAGTATTTCTCCACACGATCCACAAGACCATCGGCCGTCTCTGGGTCTCCATGGCTTACCCACTTTTGGATGGCAGTAGGAAGAGCTCTCAAAAACCGATCCATTACAACACGTTCCACAATCTTTGGTGCGGACAAAGTCTCTGGCTGTAGCCACTTTCTGCTCAGGTGAATGAGATCATACATTTGAGACCTGGGGGGTTTTCCAAGCTGGAAAGTCCAGTTATGCACACGCTGAGCCCGGACAGCCAGGGTGACACCCAGCCTTGCCAATATTTCAGCTTTTAGCATCACATAGTCTTTTGCTTGGTCAGGCTCTAGGTCATAGTAAGCTTTCTGCGATTCACCCGTTAATAGAGGAGCCACCAGTCCAGCCCACTGCTCCTCAGGCCACTTTTCTCTTTCAGCGGTCCTTTCAAATGTGGTCAAAAATACCTCTGGATCATCCTCTCCAGTCATTTTTGTCAATAAACGACTCACCCCAAAGGACGCGGTATTAGTGGGACGGCTTTCCTCACCGGTCTGCGGACGTTGCTGCATTACTGCTTCCATCTGTTGTTGTAGTCTCTGCTCTTGCTTCTGCAACAGGTCTATGAAGCGGGCCTCAGATTGCTGTTGGGCTTGTTGCTGAGCCTCCAGACTCTGTTGTAAAGTTGCAAGGCTCTGTTGATGAGCTTGCTGCTGGGCTGCAAGGCTCCTTTGCAAACCTGCATTTGTCTGCTGTTGATTGGCATTTGCTAGAGCCAGCTGTTTCAGTATCTCCTCCATGCTGGCTTAAAAAAAAACTGCCACTGGTTCTCCACCAACTGTGAGGGGGCTAGCTCGGCAGCGGGTATGTGTGACCCCCGGGATGGGCTCCCCACCCAAAAACAGGCCCAGCAGACGGAGGTTGTGGTTTTCAAAATCAAAAAGGTGCGGTTTATTTTCTATTTACAGTGATAAAAACACAGCAAGGCAAAAAAAACAAACACAAAATAAATCCTGGTCAACTTGACCTCTGACTAAACTTACAGGTTTCCTAACTAACGACTGGGATCAGCCTAGTGCTGTCCTAGTCCCTGGTTTTAAATGTCCAAGCAAAATATAGCCACACAGGCTTTCTCTCACCGCACAGGGGTTCACTCTCCCTAGACAGTCCACACAGGTCTGCTTCCAGGCATGAGCCAACATCTAATGAATCTGGGCTTTCTTATAGAGGCCTAAATGAGCTGACAAGGTTCAGCTGGACTCATCAACTCCCTGTCTGCACGACGCCCAGCCCTCTCCCTAGAGGTATGAGTCATCAATGAGCCCACTAGTCTCAGCTGGGCTTATACAACTCTCCACCTAGCTGTATAAATCGGCGTAAAGCCTGAATCTGGGCGAAATATATCTACCCCCCTGGATGCAACCAGGTGACTTTACCTTCCTGCTGTCACAATATATATATATATATATATATATATATATATATATATATATATATATTTTCAATTTTCAAAATTTTGTGACAAAAAGCGAGATCTGCAAAATACTCACAATACCTCTCAGCAAATAGCTTGGGGTGTCTACTTTCCAAAATGGGGTAATTTGGGGGGGTTTTGTGCCATCTGGGCATTCCATGGCCTCTGAAACTGTGATAGGCAGTGAGAAGTGAAATCAAAAATTTACACCCTTAGAAAGCCTGAAGGCGGTGCTTGGTTTTTGGGGTCCCGTACGCGGCTAGGCTCCCAAAAAGTCTCACACATGTGGTATCCCCGTACTCAGGAGAAGCAACAGAATGTATTTTGGGGTGTAATTCCACATATGCCCATGGCATGTTTGAGCAATATATCATTTAGTGACAACTTTGTGCAAAAAAAAATAGGATTTTTTGTACTCACCGTAAAATCCTTTTCTCTGACATCCATGGACTGACACGGTGTCTCTTTACACTTTACACGTGGGTTATGTCCCTGCTTGCAGGAGAAGACCTAGGCAGAATGTGAGATGTTATACATACATTCTAAAAGCCAGAGCTGAACAGCCCCACCCAGGGGGCGGTCCCTCCGGACATAACCCTCACACTACAGTCAGCAGACTTCAGTTCGTAACAAAGCAGTACAAAGTTAAAAAGGAAGGGTGGGTGCCGTGTCAGTCCATGGATGTCAGAGAAAAGGATTTTACGGTGAGTACAAAAAATCCTATTTTCTCTTACCATCCATGGACTGACACGGTGTCTCTTTACACTTTACACGTGGGATGTCCCAAAGCAGTGTCAAGAGGGATGGGAGCAGTATTAATGGAAAAACCAAAACTTCACTCCAAGAAGGCAGAGCTCCTCAATGGAGGAGTCGCAACTTTAAACATCGGCCTGCAGCACCCTGCGGCCGAAGGAAGCATCCGGAGATGCAGCCACATTAACCTTATAAAACTTAAAAGGCATGAACAGACGACCAGGTCGCCGCCTTGCACACTTGTGCAACCGAAGCTTGATGTCGGAAAACCCAGGAAGCACCAATTGCCCTGGTGGAATGCGCCGTAACCGGAAAGGGAGGCGCCCGCCCTTTGAGAGCATAGGCTTGAATGACGGTTTGTCTGATTCCCCTAGAAATGATGGCAGACGAAACCGCTTGGCCCTGTTATGGACCAGAGACAGTCACAAACAGTGAGTCGGACTTTCGAATAGAAGCAGTAGCAGACAGGTACACCCGTAAGGCTTGTACCACATCCAATATGTGCAGCGCAAAATCTCTGGGATGCGATGGGTGAGGACACAAGGAAGGGAGGACAATGTCCTCATGTAGGTGAAAGGTCGACACCACCTTTGGCAAAAAGGAAGGTCACGGATGCAACACCGCCTTATCCTTATGGATGACTAAATATGGCGACTTGCAGGACAAAGCCGCCAACTCAGACACCCGTCAAACAGAAGTGATTGCCACTAAAAGGCCCCCTTCTGAGACAAGACAAGAGGGGAATATCCCGGATATTCCCAAAAGGAGGTTCCTGGAGGACCGAGAGCACCAACTTCAGATCCCACGGTGGGAGAGGAGGCTTGACAGGAGGGAGCACATGGCGAACCCCCAACACAAGGTGCTAACCAAGAAATTACCCGCTAGAGGTCGCTGAAAGAAGACGGCCAAGGCCGAAATCTGATCCTTGATGGTACTCAAAGCAAGCTTTTGGGTCACTCCACACTGCAGAGGACGCAGGATTCTGGGGACGGAATACGTCCGAGGACGCCAGTCCAGCGCTTCGCATATGGCGATATAAGCTTTCCAGGCACGGTGATAGATCTGCTTGGAGGAAGACTTCCGTGTCCTTAACATGGTCAAAATGACCGAGTACGAGAGACCTCGGTCCCTCAACACCTGGCTTTCAACAGCCCTGCCGTTAAAGCCAGAGACTGTAAGCCGGATGAAACATAGGACCTTGAGACTGAAGGTCCTCCCTCATCGGCAACCGCCAGGGAACGTCTGCGACGAGACGTACCAGATCAGCGTACCAGTGATGCTGAGGCCAATCCGGAACAATTAGGATCACCGGAGTTTATATCAGGCGATAAGGACCCTATGGGGCCACCAACGCATCCGAGGCATCGCCCAAGGATCCCTGGATCTGGCCACAACCTCGACCCTTGCGATTGAGTCGAGAGGCCATCAGGTCCACATCCGGCGTGCCCCACCGTCGGCAAAGGAGTTGAAATATGCAAGGACCACTCTTCTTGGTCCGGCGATTGGCGAATCAGATAGTCCGCCTGCCCATTGTCTATGCCCAGAATGTAAACGGCCTACAGAGCCGACACGTTTCTTCCGGCCCACTTCAGGATACGGACTACCTCGGAAGCCGCAGCTGAGCTCCGAGTCCCCCCTTGATGGTTTACATACGCCACCGCCGTGGCGTTGTCCGACTGGCTCCTGATGGAGCGACCCCGTACTCTCTCCGACCTGAGGAGAGACACAGTCCGATGGCCCGTATTTCCAGAACAGTGATTGGTAAACGGGCTCGTCCGGAGTCCAAGGCCCTGAGCCGACAGGACTCCCCAGACTCCACCCCAGCCCGTCAGGCTGGTGTCCGTCGTGAGTACCGTCCATTGGATGGGAGGGGAACGACTTTCCGGACCGAAGAGCCGAGGATCTCAACCACCATGTCAGGGGCGCCCTGACCAGGTGAATCACCTGGATCTGAAGATCCAAGGACAACGGGGATTTATTCCAGGTGGACAAGATCTCCTTCTGCAATGCCCTGGTGTGTGATTGGGCATACGGAACGGCCGCGAAGGAGGCCACCACGAGTCCCGGGACTCTCATGCAAAAAAAACGGATTGACAACCATTTTCGGGATGTCAGCACCCGCACCGCAGACTGAAGTGTCAGCAACTTCTCCAGAGGTAGGATACCTTTGCCTCCAAGGAGTCCAGAATCAGAACTAAATACTCCAGACACTGAGTCGGGACCAGGACTGACTCCTGAATGTTCAGGAACCACCCGAAGTCCCTGAGGGTCTAATTGACGATAGTCACCTTTCCTCTAAGTCTGAGCCACTTTCTGCTCTTAGCAGATCGTCCAGATAGCCCACGACAGCAATACCTCACTGTAACAGAAGGCTAGAACCGGAGCAAGCACCTTGGTGAACACCCTTGGTGCTGAGGCTAGGCCGAAAGGAAGAGCCACAATCGATAGTGGACTTCGCTGATCGCAAGCGCAGAAACTTCTGGTGACTTGCGCAGATCGGAACATGCAAGTAGGCGTCCTTGAAGTCCAAGGACGCCAGAAGAAAATCCCTTTGGTGGAGTGTAGCGATCACCATGCAAATGGATTCCATGCGGAATTTCTGCACCTTCTCGAAGGCATTCAGGGCCTTAAGGTCCAGGATAGGTCGAACCACGTCCTATTTTTGGGACGACAAACAGATTCGAGTAGAATCCCTGAAAACTCTCCTGTGACGGAACCGGCACAATCACTCCGGACCTGATCAAATCCTGTACAGCCCCCAAGAGGGCTGCCCGACAGGTAGGAAGGAGAGGAAGATTTGAGGGAAAGAATCTGTCTGGGGGCCAGGATCGGAATACTATCCTGTATCCTGAGGTGACCACCTCGCACACCCACCAGTCGGAGATTCGGGAGGACCACCGATTCGTGACCTGCGAAGTCGTCCCCCCACCCCAGAGTCGGGCGGAGGCAAGACTTCACGCGGAGGCGGGCTTGGGAGCCGCTTGTTCGGCTTATGCACCCAGGGGCACTTGTGCCCACCAGCCGCACTGCCGTCAGTCTGAGAGGACCTACCCGTGGACTCTGACTGATGAAAAAACCCTGTTTTGCTGGAAAGGAAGGCCCCTGTTTGCGGCGGGCCTCCTCACTCTTGCTAGTCTAAGGAAGAAGAGTGCTTTTACCTCCCATGACATCCATGACGATGTCATCCAGAGCAGCACCGAAAGGTCTACCACCTTTAAATGGTAGATCCGTCAGGAGCTTCCTAAGGCTAGGTCAGCAGACCAGCACTTCAACCAGATAAGACGACGCAATACCACCGCCGAGACAGAGGCCCTGGATATTAAAGGGGCCGCGTCCAACGTGGCGTCGCACACATAAACCAGGCCCTGAACCAGTTGGTGGGCCAGAGCAACTGTGTCTGGAGGAAGATTATGCTCCTGTACAGCTAGGTGCAACATTTTTGCCCAACCTGTAAGTGTTTAAGACACAAGGGTCGCCGCTACCACAGGCCGTAGGGCGGATCCCAACAAGGCAAACATGGCTCTGCTCACCACTTCTGACCTCCTGTCAGTGGGGTCCTCAAATGCAGGAGTCCCCTCCATCGGGAGAGTGATGGCCTTGTTCAACCGGGCGACTGGAGGGTCGACCCTGGGGGAGAAGCCCACTTTTTAAGTAGGGCATCTTCAAGGGGTATCTGATAGACAAACGCCGCGGGACCATAAAAAAATTCTTCTGCGGCTTTTCCCAGACCTTATCAATGAGCTGGTCAAAGAAAGTACATATGGAAAAACCTCTTTAGAAGGCCTGGCCTTAAAAGAACCAAAGGAGAGTGTATCCGCCTGAGGTTCTGCATCCGCAGCATTTTAGCTTGAGAGTGTCCCTCACCGCAGTCATGAGTACACTAACAAGCGCCCTGTCATTTACTGACTCAGAACTGGAGTTTTCCTCATAAGGAATGTCCTGTTCAAAACCATCCAATACATTCAGAACTAGGGTCCTGAGCGGTAGTGGCTAGGCCCATATCTGAATCAGCGCACTGCCCTCATGAAGTAAAGTGGGGAGAGGGCGCTTTTTTGCTACCTTGCGCTTGCACACAGCTCCCATCCTGGTCAGAAATGATTCCAGGACTGCCCACAACTGGTCCCTAGGGACCGCAGGTGCTGAAGCACTGCCTGTTGTCCACTGACATTTAGGGGAAGCTGGTGACAGAGACTCCATATTGCCCCCCTCTGAGACTCCTCAGATAAAAAGTCCACCCACAGGCTGTGCTGACTGAGGAGGGGGCGCCCAGGGGACTCACCAAACCGGACCAGGGACCGCTCAGTTCCGCTGTCTGTACCGCGCTGTGTCAGCGCTGGTGAGCTGTGAGGAGATTGTGAGGAGATTTGCGCTGTTACAGCAGCGCTAGAGGCCAAAACTAGTGCTGAAGAGCGCGCGGGCTACAAGAAAATGGCCACCGCACTTCACTGAGGCGATCCGCGGCAACATGGCCGCCATGACTCAGCAAAAGTGAAAAAAACAGCACACACACAGCGCCACTCGGCGCTCAGGCCCCAAAACACACAAAAAAAGGCCCCAAGCATATCTGCAGACCAGCATTAGCCCCTCCAAGAACAGTGTGACCCCCAGGCACCCCACACAGCACAGCGCCAGCAATGGTGACAGAGAGTGACAATCAAATACAGGGGGAGACAGGGAAAATCCCCCACAGAGAAACACACAGCTTTTTGTACTCACCTGCAGGCAGGAGAGACTACTTACCCGTCCCCCGAGGGACCCACTGGTGTGTTTCTGACAGGACTATCACAGTGCAGTACTGAGTAGCTGTCGGCCCGGTCCACCGCGAAAGATACAGTCAGTCAGGAACTGTTCAGTCTTGAGAGGACCGTGGGAGCATGAAAGCAAACCCGGCCACCCCTGGAGTCATGGGGCCTGTCGTGAACTGAGTCTCACGCACACAAGGCGAGGATCAGCACGCTCGATGGTCGGACAGGGAAGACTACGAGGATATCTTGTACCCAACCTGTTGCCCAGCCGACAGTTGATAGAAGATTCTCAAAAATAAAATAAAAAAGAATTCCAGAAAAGGAATAAAAATAGGTCAGGAGACTGGCTCCTGAGAGAGCCACGACTTCTCCTTCTGCTAGGCAGAAAAAAACTGAAGTCTGCTGACTGTAGTGTGAGGGTTATGTCCGGAGGGACCGCCCCCTGGGTGGGGCTGTTCAGCTCTGGCTTTTAGAATGTATGTATAACATCTCACATTCTGCCTAGGTCTTCTCCTGCAAGCAGGGACATAACCCACGTGTAAAGTGTAAAGAGACACCGTGTCAGTCCATGGATGGTAAGAGAAATTTCGTTTTTCCGCAACTTGTGTCAACATATAAAATATTCCATGGACTCGACATGCCTCTCAGTATATAGCTTGGGGTGTCTACTTTCCAAAATGGGGTCATTTGGGGGGGTTTTGAACTGTTCTGACATTTTATACACAACATTAGGAAGCTCACATCCACTCTTCTAACCACTTGAAGACAAAGCCCTTTTTGACACTTAGGCCTCGTACACACGACCGATTTTCTCGGCAAGAACCAGCAAGAAACTTGCTGGCAGAGAGGTCTTGCCGAGTAAATCGGTCGTGTGTACGCTGCTATCGGGTTTCTCGTCGAGAAAAACGACAAGAAACCTCGACGAGAAAATAGAGAACCTGCTCTCTATTTTCTCGTCGAGATTCTCCTCGGCATGTTTCTCGACGAGAAAAGTGAGTGTGTGTACACTTACCTGTCCGCCGGGAAGCCCGCGCATGTTCGAAATGAATTCGACGCATGCGCGGTAGCTTCCTAGGCATACGTAGGGTATACCAAGATGGCGGCGACGGCATCGAATGTGACGAGCGCATGCTCGACGTAGTCGATGACGTCACCGCGTACACTCCTTTCAAAGAACCGCGGGTTCTTTGAAACGAGCGTGTGTACACTCGGCCGGGACAAGTTTCTTGTCCAAGAATCTCGTCGAAAAAAACGACATGTTTTTTTCAACGAGAATCTCGGCCGTGTGTACGAGGCCTTTTTGTTTACATGAAAACTTTTTTTTTTTTGCAAGAAAATTATGTTGAACCCCCAAACATTATATATATTTTTAAAGCAAAGGCCCTACAGATTAAAATGGTGGGTGTTGCATTTTTTTTTCTACACAGTATTTGCGCAGCGATTTTTCAAACGCATTTTTTGGGTTAAAAAATACACTTTTTTTTATTTTAATGCACTAAAACACACTATATTGCCCAAATGTTTGATGAAATAAAAAAGATGATCTTAGGCCGAGTACATAGATACCAAACACGACATGCTTTAAAATTTCGCACAAACGCGCATTGGTGACAAACTACATACATTTTTAAAAGCCTTTAAAAGCCTTTACAGGTTACCCCAGTAGATCTACAGAGGAGGTCTACTGCTAAAATGATTGCCCTCGATCTGACCTTCGCGGTGATATCTCACATGCATGGTGCAATTGCTGTTTACATATGACGCCAGACCGACGCTTGTGTTCGCCATTGGGCAAGAGCAGGGCAGGACAGGGGTGCTTTTTTTTTTTTTTTTTTTTTTTTTTATTAATTTTGCTTTTTTATTTTATTTTTAAATGGTTCCTTTCAAGTATTTTTTTTTTTTAATCATTTTTATTGTTATCTCAGGGAATGTAAATATCCCCTATGATAGCAATAGGTAGTGACAGGTACTCTTTTTTTGAAAAAACTGGGGTCTTCCAGACCCTAGATTTTTCCTCTGCCCTCAAAGCATCTGACCACACCAAGATCGGTGTGATAAAATGCTTTCCCAATTTCCCAATGGCGCTTTTTATATCCGGGGGGGGGGCATTCCCTCCCACTGCTTGTAAAAGCAGTCCAGAGGCTAATTAGCCGCTAGGATTGCTTTTACATGAAAGCCGGCCGCAGGCTGAAAAGAATGATACCAAGATGATACCTAAACCCGCAGGCATCATTCTGGTATAAACATTCAAAGTCCAGCAACATACCAGTACGTTGCTGGTCCTTGTTGGACATGTATTGTAATCTTTTTTTTTCATGCAGCCAGTTGGCTGAACGAAAAAAGAGATTGATCGGTGGGTATGCCCACCATTAGAATACCGCCCTTCATCCACCCACTTCCAATGATGGGCATACACGCACCATTTATATATGCCGAAGCATGGGGGCATCCTCCCGCAAAAAAGTTATGCCGCACACACATGGTCGGACTTTTCCACGGGCAAGCCTCCGTCGGAATTTCGACCGTATGTACGCGGCATTAGGAGCAAAATCACTCCTCCGCCCCTGCTGCCCCAATGCTTCGGCATATATGCTTTTTTTATTTAACTGTGGTGGTGAAATCACCTCCTACAGCACTGGAGTCGCAGGGATCAGGCCTGTCTCTGCGAACGCTGCAGTTATAGTTACATAGTTAGTCAGGTTGAAAAAAGACACAAGTCCATCCAGTTCAACCGTAAAAAATAAAAATAAAAAAATAAAAATAAACATATATCGTACAATCCCATATACCCAATTCTATACCCACAGTTGATCCAGAGGAAGGCAAAAAAAACCCAGAAGAGCATTATCCAATTTGCTACAGCAGGGGAAAAAATTCCTTCCTGATCCCCCGAGAGGCAATCAGATATTCCCTGGATCAACTTTACCTATAAATGTCAGTACCCAGTTATATTATGTACATTTAAGAAAGAATCCAGGCCCTTCTTAAAGCAATCTACTGAGCTGGCCAGAACCACCTCTGCAGGGAGTCTATTCCACATTTTCACAGCTCTTACTGTGAAAAAACCTTTCCGTATTTGGAGGTGAAATCTCTTTTCCTCTAGACGCAAAGAGTGCCCCCTTGTCCTTTGTGTTGACCGTAAAGTGAATAACTGAACACCAAGTTCACTATATGGACCCCTTATATATTTGTACATGTTGATCATATCCCCCCTTAATCTCCTCTTCTCAAGAGAGAATAAATTCAGTTCCTCTAATCTCTCCTCATAGCTGAGCTCCTCCATGCCTCTTATCAGTTTGGTTGCCCTTCTCTGCACTTTCTCCAGTTCCCCAATATCCTTTTTGAGAACTGGGGCCCAAAACTGAACTGCATATTCCAGATGAGGTCTTACTAATGATTTGAACAGGGGCAAAATTATATCTCTCTCTCTGGAGACCATACCTCTCTTAATACAAGAAAGGACTTTGCTCGCTTTGGAAACCGCAGCTTGGCATTGCATGCCATTATTGAGCTTATGATCTACCAAAACCCCCAGATCCTTCTCCACTACGGATCCCCCCAGTTGTACTCCCCCTAGTATGTATGATGCATTCATATTATTAGCCCCCAAGTGCATAACTTTACATTTATCAACATTAAACCTCATCTGCCACATAGTCGCCCAATTAGACAGAGCATTGAGGTCGGCTTGTAAATTGGCGACATCCTGTAAGAACGTTATTCCACTGCATAGCTTGGTGTCATCTGCAAAGACAGAAATGTTACTTTTGATCTCAGACCCAATATCATTTATAAACATATTAAAAAGTAAGGGTCCCAGCACTGAACCTTGGGGTACACCACTGATAACCTTGGACCATTCAGAGTAAGAATCATTAACCACTACTCTCTGAATTCTGTCTTTTAGCCAGTTTTCTATCCATTTACAAACTGATATTTCCAATCCTGTAGACTTTACCTTACACATGAGCCGTGTGTGGGGAACTGTATCGAACGCTTTTGCAAAATCCAAGTATACCACGTCCACTGCCACCCCTCTGTCCAAGGTCTTACTTACCTCTTCATAAAAAGAAATCAGGTTTGTTTGACAACTTCTGTCTTTCATGAATCCATGCTGTCTGTTGCTTAAATAGTTTTTTTCCAGCAAGAACTCATCTATGTGGTCTTTTATTAATCTCTCCAGTATTTTCCCAACTATAGAAGTTAAACTAACAGGTCTATAGTTACTTGGTAAATAGACATGTGCATTCGTTTTCGTCCGAATGCATTTTCGTCCGAATTTCAGCTATTTTCGTTATCGTTTTAACAAACGAAAACGAAAGCACAGAATCCGAAAACCGAAAGATCCGACATAAACAAATGCTTTATTTTCGTTTTCGTTGCTAAAACAGTTCGATATAGATAGGAGATTCGACGTGACGCTGACAATAACAATCTGTGTCTATCGAACCTGTCTGCCTAACCTTAACTCTATTAGTCCAAGATTATTCTACATAGGAGAGAAAAGATTCGACATTATAGAGAGAAAAGATTCGACATAGGAGAGAAAGATTCGACATAGGAGAGGAAAGATTCGACATAGGAGAGGAAAGATTCGACATAGAAGAGGAAAGATTCGACATAGGAGAGGAAAGATTCGACATAGGAGAGGAAAGATTCGACATAGGAGAGGAAAGATTCGACATAGGAGAGGAAAGATTCGACATAGGAGAGGAAAGATTCGACATAGGAGAGGAAAGATTCGACATAGGAGAGGAAAGATTCGACATAGGAGAGAAAAGATTCGACATAGGAGAGAAAAGATTTGACATTATAGAGAGAAAAGATTCGACATAGGAGAGAAAAGATTTGACATTATAGAGAGAAAAGATTCGACATAGGAGAGAAAAGATTTGACATTATAGAGAGAAAAGATTTGACATTATAGAGAGAAAAGATTCGACATAGGAGAGAAAAGATTCGACATAGGAGAGAAAAGATTCGACATTATAGAGAGAAAAGATTCGACATTATAGAGAGAAAAGATTCGACATTATAGAGAGAAAAGATCACTGCTTGTGGGCGGAACATTCGACCGGAAATGTATGATTGCAGAGTCGTACAGTTTCGCTGCTCCGTCGAATCTTCTTTGAACATTCGACAGACACCATAAGCCTTCAATGACAGATTCGACCTTAATTCATTCAGATTTTCGGACGAATGCAATTTTTAACGAAAAACGAAATAAATAAAAACGAATTTCGGGAGTAACTAAATAAATTTATTTTTTGGACGAAAACGAAATTCCGAAACGAAATATTTCAGTGTGCACATGTCTATTGGTAAACACTTAATTCCCTTTTTAAATATAGGCACCACATTGGCCCTGCGCCAATCCAGTGGTACTATTCCTGTCATTAATGAGTCCCTAAAAATTAAATACAATGGCTTTGAAATTACAGAGCTCAATTCTTTTAGGATCCGTGGGTGTATGCCATCTGGTCCAGGTGCTTTATCCACCTTTATTCCATCTAAATATTTCTGGACCATATCACTTTTGAGCCATTGTGGATTTGGGGCTGTGTCACTACCACCCCCATTTTGGACATGAGCTCCCCCATGCTCCTTTGTATACACAGAACTGAAGAAAGTATTTAATAAATTAGCCTTCTCTTTGTCCCCAGTCACCCACTCTAGATTATTTTGTAAAGGGCCTACATGCTCAGACTTGACCTTTTTACTATTAATATATTTGAAGAATTTTTTGGGGTTTGTCCTACTATCTTTTGCAATCTGTCGTTCATTTTGAATTTTTGCATCCTTGATTTCCTTTTTACATATCCTGTTATATTCTTTGTAACATTTAAATGACACTAGTGTTCCCTCATTTTTATATTTTTTAAAAGCTCTTTTCTTATAGTTTATAGCTTTTTTAACTTTGGCAGTGAGCCACATAGGTTTTATTTTTAGCCTTTTAAACTTATTGCCCATGGGAATATACTTTGCAGTGAGTTCACAAACAGTCTTTTTGAAGAATTCCCATTTCTGTTCTGTGCCCATTGATGCCAATATTCCTTCCCAGTCTAAGTCCTGGAGAGCAGCACTCATCCTTGGAAAATTTGCTCTCTTGAAATTAAGTGTTTTTATCTTTCCTGTATGTGATTTTTGCTTACAACTAACATCAAATGAAATCATGTTATGGTCACTGCTACCCAGGTGTTCCTTTATCTGAACATTAGTAATACGCTCTGCATGGTTTGAGATTACCAGGTCCAACAGAGCATCATTCCTAGTTGGGGCCTCAATAAACTGGACCATAAAATTGTCCTGCAATAGGTTTATAAATTTTTGCCCTTTAACTGTCCCAGCAGTTCCATTACTCCAGTCAATTTCTGGGTAATTAAAATCCCCCATTATTATCACCGTCCCAGCCCTTGCAGCCCTTTCCATCTGTGCAAGGAGCTGAGTCTCTAACTCCTCATTAACATTGGGTGGTCTATAACAAACTCCAATGATTATCTTTGACCTACGCACATCTGTATGCAGTCCTACCCATAATGCTTCAGACTCATCACACTCTCCATCCACCAGGTCCTCTTTCACACTCGCTTTGAGATCACTTCTCACATAGAGACAGACCCCTCCACCCTTCCTTTTTACCCTGTCTTTCCGAAAGAGTGCATAGCCAGGAATATTAATAGCCCAGTCGTGTGAGGAATGAAGCCAAGTTTCAGCAATACCGATTACATCATAGCTCTCCTCATGCACCAGAGCTTCCAACTCACCTATTTTGCTTGGCAGACTTCTGGCGTTGGTGAACAGACACTTTAATGCATTAATATTATTTGACCGGTCACATACTATCCTCTTGGGTGTTCCCAGATTGCAACTAGGACTTGCTACTATACTTACCTTGGGTTTATGTTCTTTGGTTACCCTACCACTAATGCCCCTAATACTACCCTTTAGAATATGTTCCCCGCTGACTCTCACTATCTCTGGACCCTCCCCCCTGTCACCTAGTTTAAAAACCCCTCTAACTTTTTGGCCATCCTTATTCCCAGCTGATCTGCACCCTCCTCATTTAGGTGCAGTCCGTCCCTTCTATAGTACTGGTTATCGACTGAGAAGTCGGCCCAGTCCTCCAGGAACCCAAACCCCTCCTTACTACACCAGCTCTTCAGCCACTTGTTCACTTCCCTAATCTCCCTCTGCCTTTCTGGTGTGGCTCGATGTACCGGTAGTATTCCCGAGAATACTACCTTGGAGGTCCTTTTCCTCAATTTAGCTCCCAAGTCCCTTTTTATGTGTGTTTTTATTTTGTAAGTGACAGTGATCGATCGATACTGCACTTGGGTGGCCTGGGCTGGACGGAGGGGCAAAACGCAGGTGCTAGCAGGTATCTAGGCTGATCCCGCTAACACTGCGTTTTTGGGAACCCTAAACTGCTGGGGACGCTAGTATAGATCTGATCAGATCAGATATTGATCTGTTCAGATACTATACCACTAAGGGGGGTGTATGCTTCACGCGTGGGTGTTAGCGTTACTGGCACTAACCTGACGCTGCCTGGGGTGTGACGCAGACCCTCTCTGACGCTAAAACCTAATTGATATCACCCGCCGGGCAATCAGGGGGTTAAACCTTTATTGGGTTATATACGGCGGGTGCCCTGACACTATAAAAATCAAACTAACTAACCAGCGTCACCCGTAACACTTATATGGTGATCACTGGTGAAAGGGTTAACTAGGGGCAATTAGGGGGTTTAAACCTTTATTAGATAATATATGGGGGTACCTGACGCTATAAAAACCTGCGGCGTACCTAAAAAAAATTACTGGCTACCGATCTGCATCACGGACACTAAGACAGCGTTTAGAAAAACGATCGCTTAGCGACAGTGGTGATAGGGGGTGAAAGGGTTACCTGGGGGTCGATCAAGGGGGTTAAACCTTTATTAGATAATATATTGGGGTACCTGACGCTATAAAAACCTGCGGCGAACCTAAAAAAAATTACCAGCTACCGATCTGCATCACCGACACTAAGACAGCGTTTAGAAAAACGATCGCTTAGCGACAGTGGTGATAGGGGGTGAAAGGGTTACCTGGGGGGCGATCAAGGGGGTTAAACCTTTATTAGATAATATATTGGGGTACCTGACGCTATAAAAACATGCGGCGAACCTAAAAAAAATTACTGGCTACCGATCTGCATCACCGACACTAAGACAGCGTTTAGAAAAACGATCGCTTAGCAACAGTGGTGATAGGGGGTGAAAGGGTTACCTGGGGGGCGATCAAGGGGGTTAAACCTTTATTAGATAATATATTGGGGTACCTGACGCTATAAAAACCTGCGGCGAATCTAAAAAAAATTACCGGCTACCGATCTGAATCACCGACACTAAGACAGCATTTAGAAAAACGATCGCTTAGCGACAGTGGTGATAGGGGGTGAAAGGGTTACCTAGGGGGCGATCAAGGGGGTTAAACCTTTATTAGATAATATATTGGGGTACCTGACGCTATAAAAACATGCGGCGAACCTAAAAAAAATTACTGGCTGCCGATCGGCATCACTGACGCTAAGACAGCGATCAGAAAAATGATAGCTTAGCGACAGTGGTGATAGGGAGTGAAAGGGTTATCTGGGGGGTGATCAGGGGGTTAAACCTTTATTAGGGGGGTTAGGGGGCTACACTGGACCTAAAACTGAATGTACTGACACTTTTACAGTCACAAATGTCACTGATTGCAGTGATCACTAAATAAATGGTCACTGCAATCAGTGACACTGTGACTGGGGGCTGGGGGGGTGATCTGGGGGGTGATCTGGGGGTGTCTGGGGGGGCCATTTATGTCCCTATGTGTCCTGGTGTCAGTGTAGTGTTGTGTGCACTGACCTGATGTCTTCTCTTTGTGAGGGGGTTAACTCGGTAGCGGGTGTGTGTGACCCCCTGGTTGGGCTCCCCACACAAAAACAGGGCCAGCAGACGGAGGTTGTGGTTTTCAAAATCAAAAGGTGCGGTTTATTTCTCTATGTACAGTGACAAAAACACAGCAAAGCCAAAAAGAAACATAAACAAAATAAATCCTGGTCAGTTTGACCTCTGACTAAACATGCAGGTTTCCTAAACTAACAACTGGGATCAGCCTGGTGCTGTCCTAGTCCCTAAGTCCCTGGTTTAGTAAAAGTCCAAACAAATAGCCACACAGGCTTTGCCTCACCGCACAGGGGTTCACTCTCCCTAGACAGTCCACACAGGTCTGGGTCCAGGCATGAGCTAACATCTAATGAAGCTGGGAGTTTTTATAGAGGCCTAAATGAGCTGACAAGCTTCAGCTGGTCTCATCAACTCCCTGCCTGCACGACGCCCAGCCCTCTCTCTAGAGGTATGAGTCATCCATGAGCCCACTAGCCTCAGCTGGGCTTCATCAACTCCCTAGTTGTATAAGTCGGCATAAAGCCTGAATCTGGGAGAAATATATCTACCCCCCTGGATGCAACCAGGTGACTTTACCTTCCTGCTGTCACATCTTGTACGGCGCTCGGTATATGTGAGCGCCGCACCAGAGATGACATCACTTCCTCCTGCTTCCTCTGCCTGACACAGACAGAGGGGGCATTTCCATTCGCCGGGAGCGATCGCGAGGGGGTGGCCAGAAACGAATGGCTGCCCCCTCATCCCGGAACGCTCCCGGACACTTAGCCACCGCTCACTGTATAGGAGGGGGGTCCGATTGGACCCCCCAACTATGCAAAGGCAATCACGTACACTCTACGTGATTGTGCCTGTCGGTGCCATTCTGCCGACGTATATATACAGTGAGCGGTCGTTAAGTGGTTAAAAGAACCCATTCAGAAAATAAAAAACAAACCTTTACAACCCCTTTAAGCTCTGGTTCACATTGATTCAGGAACTCGCATGATTTCAGTCCCGCATATCAGACCGTCGATTTCAGAGACATATCTTTTTGCGGTTTCCTGCACAGATGTCTATTAAAATCGCACCTGAAATCGCCAAAAGTAGTACAGAAACTATGTTTGGGAATCAGTGCGGTCCTGCAAAGTTGGTGTTGCACCGTGACATGTCAAATCGCATGCCAAATCGCATCAATGTGAACCAGGGCTTAAATGTTACTTTTGGTTGATAGTAAAAGTGTCCAGTTCTTTGCCTGAACATGACATGCTAGGGATTATATTGGATGAGGACTAGGGATGAGCTTGGGTTTGGTCTCAACCTGGAAAATAGCTCTTGATAGGCCAATGAGCTGCAGGAAAAAGAATTCCTACCTTGCAGCTGCACATATGGCCACTTGGAAAGATTGGGTCAGTGAAATTTGCCCTAATAAAGGGGGGTGAATCTTCTGCCCGCAGCTCATTAACCCAGCAATGACAATTAACTTCTGGGTTTGAATGAACTTGGGCCAAACCCAAGCCTGGGCCCAAGCTTATTACAAATTGAGACCCATTGGAAGATTTCCCCTCATTTCTTAATCCAGGTTAAAATTTTGGACTTCCCATCACTATCTATCCTAGTGATAATTGTTATCAGGAGAACAGAGAGAGTGGATTTCTCTACTTAGAACACACACAGTAATACAAAACTGAGAGTTTTTAACCCTTCCCTATTCTTTCCAAAACAAAATGTTTTGGCTTTAGATATACTTTACCAGTTTCTGCCCACCCATAGTACATTTACTGTGGGCAGGCTGGATGATGTACATGTGCGTCATCCAGTCTATTCCAGGTTAGGGGTGCGCATGCATAATAGACATGTGCGATTAGTTTCGTACGAACCGAAAACTCGTACGAATTTCCGAAAATTCGTACTTTCGGAAGCATCCGAAATAACAATTTCTATTCTTAAGAATTACGAAATTCGAAATTCCGTTGACGAATTTCGTTTCGGGAGTGGGAGACTGCTCAGACTGGTACTGGTAGTCAATGACCCAGGAAGTCAGCACAGCACAGGGATGATGGAACCCCTCATAATGAGTACAGCAGGGGTACAGCCCCAGGAGGAAGTCAGCACAGCACAGGGATGATAGGAACCCCTCATAATGAGTACAGCAGGGGTACAGCCCCAGGAGGAAGTCAGCACAGTACAGGGATGGTGGGAGCTCTTCATAATGAGCACAGCACAGGGATAGTGGGAGCCCATCATAATGAGCACAGCAGGGGTACAGCCCCAGGAGGAAGTCAGCACAGCACAGGGATGGTGGGAGCCCCTCATAACGAATGTTCGTAATTGTTACGAAAAGTTAACGAACCTAACGAACTTTCGTATTTCGTACGAATCCAAATTGAATTTCGGACACGAATTACGAAATACGAATTAACGGGCTACTACAAACCCAGGAAGTCAGCACAGCACAGGGATGATGGGAGCCCCTCATAATGAACACAGCAGGGGTACAGCCCCAGGAGGAAGTCAGCACAGCACAGGGATGGTGGGAGCCCCTCATATTGAGCACAGCACAGGGATGGTGGGAGCCCCTCATAATGAGCACAGCAGGGGTACAGCCCCAGGAGGAAGTCAGCACAGCACAGGGATGGTGGGAGCCCCTCATAATGAGCACAGCACAGGGATGGTGGGAGCCCCTCATAATGAGCATAATGAGTCGACGACTGCCATATTGAGAAAGGTATTTTTTGCTTTTTAAATTCATCATAACGAATGTTCGTAATTGTTACGAAAAGTTAAGGAATCGAATGAAAATTCGTATTTCGTCTAATACGAAACGGAGCGAAACAAAACAAATTTATTGACGGCGCACATGTCTAATTTGCACATGCCTCCTGCTAACCTGCACTGTTACTGGCTACTGCTGTATTTTGATCAACAGGTCCCAGCCATTGATTTACAAACACGCGGGGTTCTGTACAAAGATCAGTGATCTGGCTGTTTCTTCTCCCTGCAAAGCAGGGAGAAAAACAGCCAGATCTGTTAGTAAAAGTAGCACACATTACACTTGTTAGGCACATAGTTAACCCCTTGGTTGCCTCTTGGTGTTAAGCCCTTCTCAGCCAGTGTCATTAATACAGTGTACAATGTACAGTATTATCACTGATCACTGTATTAGTGTCACTATTGAAGTCAGTATCAGTTAGTCAGTTATGCCCCGTACACACGATCCGAATATCGTACGACAGATCGTACGACTTTTTTCGGTTAATAGTCGCAAGTAGAATTTGAGTAGGTTACTAAAGTCACGAAAATTCTCGTACGACAGAAAAAAAAAAATCGGGAAGTGACGTCATGTGTTGTAATGTATTTGTGTTGTGTTTTCAGACGACAACTATACTGACTAAACGAAAATCGTACGATCTGGTATCGTACGAGGAAAATTTTCTTGCTTGTCTGATCGAATAATATCGGATGAACTGTCGTGATCGGCTCTCGAAAGTAGTGTACACACGATCCGAAAATCGTACGCTTCTTCCTCGGACGACCGTTTTCGTCCGATATTCGGATCGTGTGTACGGGCCATTAGTGTACCTCCCAGCGAGGGACTGTTAGTGCCAGATTGCCCCCCCACACTATCACAGTCCCACTATAAGTCGCTGATCACCGCTCTTACCAGTATAGTGTTATAGCGGTGTAAATTCCACTATATATATCAACATTTATAGAAGCTTTCACACAAACCAATAAATATACAGTTCTTGGGATTTTTTTATTTTTTTTTTACTAAAAAAAAACGTAACAGAATACATTTTGCCCTAGATTTATAAAGATGTTTCATTTTTTTTATTGGATATGTTTTATAACAGAAAGTAGAAAATAATAGTTTTTTTTCAAAATGTTCTGTCTTTTTTCGTTTATATAATAAAAAAATAAAAAACAAGTGGTGATCAAATAGCACAAAAACAAAGCTCTATTTGTGTGACAAAAATGATAAAAATTAAATTTGCTTACGGTGTTGAATGACCACTCAATTGCTAGCTGAAGTAGCGCAGTGCCGAATAGCAAAAAATGCTCCGGTCATGAAGGGGTGTAAAAGCAGGTAAGGGGCACCTGTAGAGAGGGCATCATCCCACCCTGCCTTGTTGCTAGGATGTTGCTAAAATACTGCCAGCCATCACAAGAATGCCCTCCCAAATCGCCACATTTGGGTGGTCCACTATCTCCTCCATCGCAGCTTCACTGAGCTACTGCAACAGGGGAGAGAAAACAATTGCAAGGGGGCTTGAATTAGCTGGGAGTTTCTTAGCAACGTTCTAGCAAACAAGACAGGATGCCATCTCTGGGAGTTTTTCGGCTAGGCTTTGGGAAGTACATAAATGGCCTACACCTACAGCAAGGGTATTAATTAACTTTTGTCAACCCTGCACAGTTTGTTTTTCTACATGTGCCCCTTACCTACATAGGCATTTTTTTTTTATTGGGTAAAGGTGGACTAACTCTTTAATATTAAAGCATAAATTAAATTTAAGAGCCATATTCCCAGGCATTTAAGCATTTATTAAGTGACAGATTATCCAGAGTCATCTAGGAGTCTGGACTCTTTAGGGCGGGTGCCGGCAATGTGTGTTTAGCAGGTTTGGTGTTATGATGGGCGGGTCTCAGATAATAGATGTGTTTTACCTGTCTGGGTGGGAGGAAGAGAAAGCATTACATTTCTACAAGTACAGTCTGGAATCTTATGCAACATATTACTGCTGTAAGTATACGACAGCTGCAGGGGCTTCACATAGAATACGCGACAATCGTACATTTCCTGACAGTGAGGAGGGTCTATGCAACAACGTTGGATTCGATTTTACTCTAATGGAGGCACACTGGATATTTTGGAGAGATATAAGGAGTTCTTCTACGTACTGTACATAAGCCTTCTTGGAATTGTATGGTAGCCTATCAAGAAATATTATTTATTGCAAGAGCCGTAAGTAAGGGATGTGATATGGTAAAAGGGAATATTATAGAGCTAAAGTGCACGGGTCAGTATTTACTTACATATTACAAAGACTGATCTGGTGGCATTGCCAACAGAAACCATGCCAGCAGGGCCGCCATCAGGGGGTACAGGCAGTACACATGTAAGGGGGCCAGAGGTCCCCAGGGGCCCGGATGGCAACCCCCCTTTTTTTTATTAATTTATTTATTTTTTCTTGTAAGGGGCCTGGATGGCAACCCTCCCTTTTTTTATTTTTTATTTTTTTTATTGTAAGGGGCCCGGATGGCAACCCTCCCTTTTTTTATTTTTTATTTTTTTTATTGTAAGGGGCCCGGATGGCAACCCCCCTTTTTTTTATATATATTTTTTTCTTGTAAGGGGCCCGGATGGCAACCCCCCCCTTTTTTTATTTATTTATTTTTTTCTTGTAAGGGGCCTGAATGGCAACCCCCTTTTTTTTTATATATATATTTTTTTCTTGCAAGAGGCCCGGAGGTCCCCAGGGGCCCAGATTGCAACCCCCTTTTTTTTCAAAAAAATTTTTTGTTGTTGTTCGTCAGCACACAAAGCCCCCCCCCGACCTTAATTCTTGGGGGGGACATACACCCCGCGCTTCTCAATTTGTGGCAGCCCCCCCCCGGCTCTCAATTTGTGGCGGCAGCACCCCCCCCTGGTTCTCTGCTCCAGGGGGGCCCATGCCTGAAGCTGTGTAAGGGGCCCCCAAAATTCCTGATGGCGGCCCTGCATGCCAGCTAAACGTTCACTAACGTAACTGCTTATTGCATGCTGAGCTTCATTTAGGTAGGGATCTGTGGCCTATTTAAGCAAATCATATTCTCCCTTTGACAGCTGTGATCTGATTGGTTGCAGTGGGCACTGCAGACATGTTTGTTTTTTTCAGAAACTTTGAAATATTACACATATATTAAGATATAAGTCTGTTTTGTGAACATGTTTAGAATTGTTTAAGGTTACGGATGTTTACAGAACAAAAGATGAATACATGCTTTACGAGTATTTATGTACTTAGAAAGTCTGAATTGCAGAAACAGCATAGTACTTATAGCTTTGATTGCACATTACATTTGGAAAAACCTGTTATTTTACCTAATGCGTTTTATTTTTGCAGGTTTTTGTTACATAATGCCATAGAAGCACAAGATGGGTAATGACAACAGCCATAATAAAGCTGAACCTCAGGTGAGATATTATTTTAGTTTCTTAGCTTTACACGTTGAGTACAATAAATAAAAACATTTCATATTAAACTACTTACCCCTGCAATTGCTTATTTTTTTTAACAACAAGGTTGGTCTTTATTAATGAATCAATGTTACATGACATAGTACAGTTATCAGAAAAAATAAAAAAAAAATACAGAATAACTATACATAAACGTCTGAGATAAGCTGAGGGTCACAAGAGCAAGTAATTCAAATGTTTGTAAAGAAGAATCATACTCAAAAGAAATTACCGATATCCAATTAGAGAGTGTGAGAGGATGGAGGGAGGAGGAGAGCAGGGAGAGGGGGGGAGGGAGGGCAGAAGGGGGGGGGGAAAGGTAGGGAGATGGGGGAGGGAAGGGGGGAAGAGGGGGAAGAGGGGCAGGGGAGGAAGGAAGGGGACGGGGAGGGGGAGGAGTGAAGGGGGGGAGGGGAGCGCACAGAGTCAATCAAGGGATACATCAGGGAGTACAGTGTCAAACGAGCTCAGTCTATGGGCCCCACACACGTTCATACTTCATAGGACACCCTCTATTAATATATGTAAGTTTGTATAAAGGCAACACAGTATTGACCAGATCCATCCACGCCCCTACTGTAGGAGGCGCCCTAGAGGTCCATTTTAACAGAATTAATTTTTTTGCATAGAAAAGCAGCATTGAAAGCAGGAGTTTAGTGTAGCGAGGTCTCTGTTCATCATCTTGTATCCCCAGTAGAGCTAACTCCGCAGATACTGGGAGATCCAAGTGGAGACGTATGTTAATGAACTCGAAAATGGCGGCCCCTGCAATTTACAACTTTGAATGCTGCAGGTTCCTGCACTCTCAGTGCTGCTTCCCTGAACTTTAGGTCTTCACAGGAATGAGTTAACAATGGACAATCTGTTAGCTTAGAGAGGGGGCTGGGAGATCAGTGTCTTGCCATCCTGGGCTATGTGGCTGTGTATTTCTATTGATGCACACAGTGTAGGGAGACAACACTAGTCCCTGCATGCAGTGGTGGCTCCAAAGCATGTTAAAAGAGAAAGGAGCTACCTTAAAACAGGAGATTTGTGGCAGTGGTCATGGCACCAGCTTAACCACTTCAATACCAGGCACTTACACCCCCTTCCTGCCCAAGCCAATTTTTAGCTTTCAGCGCTGTCGCAGTTTGAATGACAATTGCGCGGTCATGCTACACTGTACCCAAACAGAATTTTTATAATTTTGTTCCCACAAATAGAGCTTTCTTTTGGTGGTATTTCATCACCTCTGCGGTTTTAATTGTTTGCTAAACAAATAAAAAAAGACCAAAAATTTAAATTTTCTGTTATAAAATTTTGTGAATAAGTACGTTTCCTCCTTCACTGATGGGCACTGATAAGGCGGCACTGAAGGGCACTGATAAGGCGGCACCAATGAGGTGGCACTGATGGGCACTGACAATGGGCATTGGTAGGTGGCACTGATGGGCACTGATGGGCATTGGTAGGTGGCACTGATGGGCACTGATAGGCGACGCTGATGGGCACTGAAAGGCTTCACTGATGGGTACTTATGGGTGGCACTGATAGGTGGCACTGCTGGGCACTGATAGGCGGCACTGCTGGGCACTGATACGTGGCACTGATGGGCACTGATAGATGGCACTGATAGGCATCCCTGGTGGCACTGGCAGGAATTGTGGATGGGCACTGATTGGCAGCTGCCTGGGCATTGATTGGCAGCTGCCTGGGCACTGATTGGCATATCCCTGGTGGTCTAGGGTGGCATACCTGGTGGTCCAGTGTGGGTGGCCATCCCTGGTGGTCCTGGCGGCATCCTGGTGGTCCTGGGCGGCAGCCACCGCCCGGCTATCATTCTGCTATAGGCCGGGCGGGAAGTGGTTAAAATGAACATAAGTAAGGATTACAATATAAAGAAGCTGCATACTCATTAAGAAAATTAAATCACTGCTACAAACTCAACTGCAGGGATTCAGCCACTTTGTATAATGTGCTGGCATGCTATGAGTTAAAGTAGAACGATAGGCAATTTTTTTGTTCATTTTGGATAAAGAGGGGCTAAAACCCCTGTTTTATTTTTTGCCATCTGTGCCCCATTGGGGAGATTTACCTTCACTTTCTGTCCCATAGCCAAAACAGGAAGTAAAAGGAAATCCCTGCAAAATAGGGGAATTCCTTGGGGACCTCCAGGTCACCAGAACTAGTGTCCCCCTTTGTAAGATTTCCCCTCCATTACTTTTCTGGGGACAACCCAAAATCTGGGCTTTTCTTTTACTTAAACTTTCAATGATAAATAGGACAAATAGAGAGCATGAATCTCCCTGATGGGGGCACAGACTTAATAAAGTGTTCTAATCCCTCTCCACTCTATCCAAAACAAAACAAAAGGTTTTGCATTTTGTTATACTTTAAGTCTAATGAGGTGCATGCCACCTAATGGACTTATCTCTCTTTTTATCTCTTTAATTAACATCTGAAATTTTTATGGAGCACAGGGAGTACAGCTATCATTACACCCCAACAGTTCTGACCGGAGAGACACTGCTTCCTTATTCAGAAGGTGCTGTGCTTGCCCCTCCCATTGTTCATTCACAGAAGCCTTTGTATTTTGTACAATAATTCACATAATTCAAATTGCTCTGTGAGTGGGCAGGAGGAGGGGAGGGATGGGCACAGGGACTACAAGTAACCCTGCAGCAGCAGTAGCTAAGACCAGAAGGTTCAGCATAGGAGCGCTGGAAGTATAGTGATAGCTATGCTGTTGTACATCAGTAATGATAAAGACTGCAAATGAAAGTGATAAGTCTACGAGATGGCATGCAACTGTACATACATTGATATCTATAAGGCCTCATGCACACATGGTGTCTCTTTAGCCCCTCTGAATGCCTCTTCCTCTGGCAGAAGAATAGCTGTTTAAAAAATGTGGTATAAGCCACATATTGCACATGCATTTAGGCACGTCAAGCGTTTGAACATTAATGGCTTTCATTGACTGAAATATGAAAGACAATTCCGGCCATTGGAATGCATTAATGCCAATACGCTAAATGTGCCTAGCGTTTAGACGCAACTAGCGTTTTTCTACTCTTTAGCTCCTCTTCTGAACGTGCCTTTGGTGTTTTTTTTCAGCCTGTAAACACTGTTCTTCTAATATGCCTGTAAACACCTATGTGTGCACTGACGTATAGACTAGTATAGATGTGCTTTTACAGGCCGAAAAAAACAAACACTCAACGCTGGTAAAAGCACAATTTTTTTAACCACTTGGCGCCCGTGCTGTAGAGGAAAGACGTCTTCAGCGCGGCGCCTATCTGCTGGGTGGACGTCCATGGATGTCCTCCTGTTTACTTGTTCCCCGCGCACCGCCGCGGGCGCGCATCGGGGAAAAGCTGTGCCCGCCATGTCACGCGGGTGTCGATGCGCGTGCCTGGTGGCCGCGATGTCCGCCAGGTACCCGCGATCGTCAGTCACAGAGCCAGGAACGTGGATCTCTGTGTGTAAACACAGAGATCCACGTCCTGTCAGGGAGAGGAGACCGATGGTGTGTCCCTTGTACATAGGGACACAGATCGGTCTCCTCCCCCAGTCAGTCCCCTCCCCCACAGTAAGAATCACTCCCAGGGAACACAATAAACCCCTTGATCGCCCCCTAGTGTTAACTCCTTCCCTGCCAGTCACATTTATACAGTGATAAGTGCATATTTATAGCGCTGTTCGCTGTATAAAGGTGAATGGTCCCAAAACAGTGTCAAAAGTGTCCGATCTGTCCGCCGCAATATCGCAGTCCTGACAAAAATTGCAGAAAATCGCCATTACTAGTAAAAAAATTTAAATAAAATAAATGTCATAAATCTATCCCCTATTTTGTAGGCGTTATAACTTTTGCGCAAACCAATCACTATACGCTTATTGCGATTTTTTTTACCAAAAATATGTAGAAGAACACGTATTGGCCTAAACTGAGAAAAAAAATATTTATTTTCTTTAAAAATTGGGATATTTATTATAGCAAAAAGTGAAAAATATTGTGTTTTTTTCAAAATTGTCAGTCTTTTTTTGTTTATAGCGCAAAAAATAAAAACTGCAGAGATGATCAAATACCACCAAAAGAAACATCTATTTGTGGGAAAAAAAGGACGTAAATTTTGTTTGGGAGCCACGTCGCACGACCGCGCAATTGTCATTCAAAGCGTGACAGTGCTGAAAGCTGAAATTTTGCCAGGGCAGGAAGGGGGTATATGTGCCCAGTAAGCAAGTGGTTAAGCCCCATGTGCATGCGGCCTAAAGGACATCAATCATTAAACATACTTTAAAACATCAGTTCATCTAGAAGTGATCCTTTAGTTGTAGACAGAGTCTAGTGGTCTGGCGTCTGGCTTCTTATATATCCTGGATTTTCAAGATCTCTCTGGTATAATTCCAGTCCGCCTAAGAGCTTTGGGAGTTCCTGCCCACCTTTGTATGATCCCGCTCTTCCTGTTGGTTTTTCTTAATATAAAGTGAATGAAGAATCAAACATGGAGAGTGGAAGAGACTCATAACAGACACAGCAGGTGTGTAGACCCAGGGACCTACCAACGGAAATTGTCAGGTGGTCTAAGGCCCCATGCACAGTCTAGAAGCAGTGTGCATCTCCCCCTTGGCATTTTAGTGTAGGTGTAGCATCCAGCCTGGCACCAGGCAGCTAGGGTGACCACGTGTCCCGGATTGCCCGGGACAGTCCCGCATTTTGCAGGTCTGTCCCGGGCACCTTCATTCCAGGACAATACAGTGTCCCGGAATGAAACTGACACAGCCAACCCCCGGGCCAATCTGATGCCCCCAAATAAGTCTGCCACATCACCACTTTACTCACTTGACAGTTCTTGTCCTGGCCGGGAATGCCTGGAGGAGCACAATCCCCACCGCTGTTTGTGATTGGAGAAATCATAAATCCCGCCTCTTGAGTCCAATCACTGTGCTGCGATTCGTTACAGCACAAGCTGATTTTTGGGAAGGGGGGTGTCCCTGAATTGTAGTTTGGAAATGTGGTCACCCTACAGGCAGCTTGTCAAAGTCTCTGTTAGGCTGCGGATGGACAGGGCTGGATGCTGTACTGAGTGGTACCCATATTTAGGGCCTTATGTGTTCAGGGATAAATGTCCGAGATACAGAAGACTTGTGTTCTGTTCCTTCATTCCTGAAACATGGGGCCCAATCATAAATACCACCCAGTACAACCTTCAGCCCTGTCCAGCCGAAGCCTGCCATATAGATTTTGACAAGTTACCTGCAGCAGAACTGTATACTGCACCCACACCAAAACACTGGGAGGGACGCTATGCTCCTAGATGGCACCATGTGCCAGGGACCGAACTCTCCAGCCTCTGCCATAAACTGAAATTTGGGAGGAAGAACTCTCTAATGCTTCAAATGATTTTGGTATGCTCCATAATGAGCTGTAATCATACTATTTTTCTAGCAAATATACAATTTAAAAAGATTGATGCAATTGAAGTCCCATAAAACAGGTGGACAAATGTGTGCAAAGGTCTAAAACATTGTTGATTTAATAGTTTAGCCCAATTCCCCCATCCAGACTTCATAACATAGGTGACTTACTGAGGTGGCCTTTCTAAAGCGGGGTTTCTCAAGAGTTTCTAGGGGTTCCTTGAGCAATTTTCCTTGTTTTAATTGCTGTATGCGGCGCCATTAGAGAAATTACCCCTTGCTACACTCCAAAAGACAAAGTAAGGGAAAGTAATAGGGGACCTAAGGGCCCTTTCACTCTGATACGGTTTTCCTGCATTTTTACCTTGCAAGAAAAATACAGTGATATGAATGCTGTGAGTTTTGAAAGGTCCTGCATGTCAATTCTCCCCATTAAATTGAATGAAAAACGCAGCAAAGACACAACAAAAATGCCTCAAAAATGCACCAAAAATTTACAGCGTGTTGCGTTTTTTTTTTTTTTTTCACAGGTGCAGCCAACCAAAAAACACACCAGAAAAACACTGAAAATGCATCTGAAATACAGCAAAATCATGTCAAAAACACATATGCAATTCAACTACGGAGCAGTGTGAAAGGACAGTTCAAACGTGTCCAAAAAAAAGTTAAAACAAATTCAGTGGGCTATAAATACCCAAGAATCATACAACATTTTCATTTATTTTTTTCTAATCCATCACTAAGGCCCCTTTCACACTGGGGCGGTGGGTGCGTCTGCGTCAATTTCGCTGCGCTATTTGGCCGCTAGCGGGGCGCGTTTACCCACCGCAAGCGGCCGAGAAAGGGTTAAAACCACTGCAAAGCGCCTCTGCAGCGGTGCTTTGCCAGCGGTATAGCCGCGGTGCCCATTGATTTCAATGACCAGGAGCGGTGGAGGAGCGGTATACACACCGCTCCTTCACCGCTCCAAAGATGCTGCTAGCAGGAGTTTTTTTATAGCAGGACTTTATACCGTCCTGCTAGCGCACCACTCCAGTGTGAAAGCCCTCGGGGCTTTCACACAGGAGAGACAGCAGCGGCTGTTTCAGGGCGCTTTGCAGTCGCTATTTTTAGCGTTATAGCGCCTGCAAAGCGCCCCAGTGTGAAAGGGGTCTAAGTGAGGTTTAAGACCCCTTTCACACTGAGGCGCTTTGCAGGCGCTATAGTGCTAAAAATAGCACCTGCAAAGCTCAGCTCAGCTCGATTCAGCTCTTCAGCGCCGCTGAACCTTTTTTTTTAACCCTTTTTCGCCGTTAGCGGGGGTTAAAAGCGCCCCACTAGCGGGCGAAAAGCGCTGCAAAAACGACGGTAAAGCGCCGCTAAAAATAACGGCGTTTTACCGCCGACGCCTGGGCGCTTTTAGTCTGAAAGCAGCCTTAAGTGTTACTAAACCCAGGACCCTGTATTCACTATACCTGGGCTTCCACAGTACACAGAACATTATTTAAAAATATATAGGAGCCTATATTTTTCACACAAGGGTCATACAACATTTACACATATTTTCAAAATAATTTATTGATTTGGAAAAATGAGTGAAAGTTGTGGTGTGAATCTCATGTAAAAAAAAAAAATATATATATATAATTTTATATATATATATATATATATATATATATATATATATATATATATAGTTGTTTTATTTGCAGGCTGCTGGTGGCGCTGTGTGTTAACAAATAATCAATTTTAGTTATAGCGCCACCTAGCGTGAGACAGGTGAAATACAGCTGTGTTTTAAAAAAAGGGGAGTACAGACGGTAGTAGTAGTAGAACAGAGTGTGGGGGCGGGGTTTGTGTTGTAGAGGACAGAAGCACATGGTGGTGACTGAAGGGGGTTGTCAATACATGGACATACACATAACGTTTACTATATCTTCTTCCAGCCTGAACCCCCAACCAGAGACATCCCCAGTGCATCCCAACAGCCTGATGAGGAGGTGAGTAGTTTGTGCTTTCTGTGACATCACAGATTTATTACATCATATTCTCTCCCAGCAACACTTGATGGAGATTTCTGTCATTTACAGACTCCCAAATCAGCAGATCTGCTGCCAAATAAAACTGATGAGGACGAATTATTTGTAACATTTGACTCATTTTGGTGATCTGGAGTTTTAGATTTCAGTGTCGGTGTTTCCAATCATTGTCATTGTATTTTTGTGTGTATGCGGACTTATTGTGTAATCGATTGTTTTATTTCAGTCATTTTAATCTATTAGATATTGGAAATGATTGTTCAGTACAACACAGTAAATTCCCCTGTATCAATAAATAACTGTCATGCCGTGTACACAAGATCATTTTTCCCGTCGGGAAAAATTTAATTTTTTCCTTTGGACGAGAAAAACGATTGTCTGTGGGCTTTTTTGCCGTTTTTCCCGACGGGAAAAACTGCATTAATCATGACGAAAAAAATTAGAACATGCTCTAATTTTTCTCGTCGTGATTCCTGTCATTTTTTTCCGCAGCAGTTTTCCCATAGGGAAACACTGCCGCGGAGCCTACACACGGTCGTTTTTCTCGTCAAGAGAAAAAATGACTGGAAAAACGGCCGTGTGTGGGGGAACAAGCCGTTCCCTCGTTTTTCCTGTCGTGATTCACGGCAGTGTTTTCACCGCCGTGAATCAAGATCGTGTGTACGCGGCATTAGTGTCAAGCAGGCCATACACTATACAATCTGATCTCCTTTAGTTCTACCATTAACTATGCAGAAAAATTTCCTGCTTGATTTGATACACATTGAGGGCAGCTTCACCGTAGAATGTGGCCTAACATCTAGCAAACGCAGCACGTTTACGGCCACTGAAGCACATGGGACGGCAGGAGCGTGCAGTTTGGTGCGGCAGGATTTGCGTACTTTTTGCGCATTCCTGTGCATTTGGCGGCCCTTTGAAATAAATGGGCCATCAAAACCTGAACATGTGGGAACGTGAACGTTTTAGTGTAAACCGGCCCTGAATTAATTGTTTAGGTGTCCTAATATTACATCGTTCTGGAGGAGATTGTACGGAGATTGTACGATCACATTGTCAATGGGCAGCCTTGTGGTGGTCACACACGCTTTGATTTTTGTATCCAATCCATGTGCGATTCAATCAAGACCATTGAATCTGCAAGCTGTCAAATAGCCTTGGATTTAGAATCCATTTAGAATGGATTTGATCAAGCTGAGTTATTCGGCCACTTTGTTTATGAATACGATTGTATTTCGATCACAGATGAGATCAAAATTTATAAATGTAGGTTATGATCAGATCCTAACTATCAACTGAAATCCACTTCACTATGGAATAGCAATCGAATCAGTTGGTGACTATATATAGATACCGTATATACTCGAGTATAAGCCGACCTGAATATAAGCCGAGGCACCTAATTTTACCACAAAAAAATGGGAAAACGTATTAACTCGAGTATAAGCCTAGGATGAGAATGCAGCAGCTACTATAAGTGGAAAAGAGGGTCAACAATGCCCATTTGCAGCTTCACTGTGCCCATCGCAAGCCTCACTGTGCCCATCACAAGCCTCACTGTGCCCATTAAAAGCCTCACTGTGCCCATTATAAGCCTCACTGTGGCCATTACAAGCCTCACTGTGGCCATTACAAGCCTCACTGTGCCCATTGCAAGCCTCACTGTGCCCATTGCATCCCTCACTGTGCCCATTGCATCCCTCACTGTGCCCATTGCAAGCCTCACTGTGCCCATTGCAAGCCTCACTGTGCCCATTACAAGCCTCACTGCGCCCATTACAAGCTCCACTGTGCCCATTACAAGCCTCCCTGTGTCCATTGCAAGCCTCACTGTGCCCATTGCATGCCTCACTGTGCCCATTGCAAGCCGCACTGTGCCCATTGCAAGCCGCACTGTGCCCATTGCAAGCCTCACTGTGCCCATTGCAATCCTCACTCTGCCCATTACAAGCCTCACTGTGCCCATTGCAAACCTCACTGTGCCCATTGCAAGCCTCACTGTGCCCATTGCAAGCCTCACTGTGCCCATTACAAGCCTCACTGTGCCCATTACAAGCCTCACTGTGCCCATTACAAGCCTCACTGTGCCCATTGCAGCTTCACTGTGCCGATCTGCATACCTGATCAGCCTGTGTCATGCAGTCAGACGGCGGCCATCCATCCAGTGTACAAAAGCCGCGCCTCCTCCTTGTCCTCGTCCGTGATTGGCGGAACACTCAGTTTCCCAGCAGTGAGTCAGTGGTCCGCCAATCATGGACGTCCTCTCGTCCTCGTCCGTGGGATGAGGATGAGAGGATGACTGTGATAGGGGGAACACTGAACACTGACTCACTGCTGGGAAACTGAGTGTTCCCCCTATCACGGACGAGGACAAGGAGGAGGCGCGGCTTTTTTACACTGGTTGGCCGCCGTTTGAGCATGACACGGGCTGATCAGCTATGTAGATGGACACAGTGAGACTCGAGTATAGGCCGAGGGGGGCATTTTCAGCAAAAAAATGTGCTGAAAAACTCGGCTTATAGGAGTATATACGGTAGATATTATACTTATATATATGTATACACACAGTGGGGTTGATTTACTAAAGCCAAATAGACTGTGCACTTTGCAAAGTGCAATTGCACTCTGCAAGTGCAGTTGCTCCAGAATTTAGTAAACGATGTAAAGCTTCACTTTGCAAAGAATACCCAATCACGTGCCGGAAAAAAAACAAAAAAAAAACAGCATTTGTGCTTGCATATGATTGGATGATGGAAGTCACCAGAGCTTCTGCTCATTTACTAAGCTCTGGAGCAACTGCACTTTGCAAAGTGCACAGTCTATTTGCCATTAGTAAATCAACCCCACAGTGTATATATATATATATATATATATATATATATATATATATATATATATATATATATTCCTATCGGAAGAGATCCAATAAAAAATAAATCAATCATTTATCAAAGCATGTATGGCCACCATTAGATCTGCCATTATTTATGTAGTGGAAAATCCTGCCTGATTTGATGATTTGATACACATTGAATGGTGTGTCCTCATATTATATAACTTTGGAGGATGTTGTACAATCAGATTGTATAGTGTAGTGTCAGGACAACCCATTCAATTTGTACAAAATCTGGCAGGCCCATATACTATGCAGCCAATGGCAGATCTAATAGACACTTCCTGAATGGAATCATCGATCTATAGTCAACAACCCATTCGATTGATATCCCATACAGGGAGAGGTACATTTTGATTTATAATTGGAAGATACAAGTATATGTTTTCGCTCCCATATCTGTTTTCCCCATGCAATCTCATAATCTGATCGATTGAAATACAATCAAACTAATGAGCAAAGCATCTCAGATGCAGTACAATCAATAATTTCCTGCCCTCACTGATTGACTCCTTTTTTTTAAATCTGATCTAAATAGAGTCTATCAATAATAGGAGCACTGAGATACTTTGTTCATGATTACAATCGTATTTCGATCAATCAGATTATGAGATTTTATGGTGGAAACAGAGACTTCATCAATAAATTATGATCGTAAGGTACAATCATATTTTATTCTTCAAAATTGACTTCCTCGTGTGGCATATTAATATGTGATCGATTGAGTGGGTTGTCGGCTATAGATTAAATATTCCTACCGCAAGAGATTAATCAGAAATTAAATCAATTATTGATGGAAGCAAGTATGGTCACCGTTAGGCTGGGTTAACACGGAGCGCATCCATTGGACAGACTCTGCTAGCTCAGCGGGGGAACGATCCGTTGATCACTGCTGAGCAGGCGGATGACAGGTCCGTCTCCGCTCACTGTACAGAGATGGACCTGTCAGATCTCCACTGTTCTCTACGGGAAGATTGGATGAAAACAGACCGCCTGGGCACCCGGAGTGCTCACAGTTGAAATGCCGGTGTCGTGGAAAGGAGAGGGAGAGAAGCGAGGGTTCGGGTGAGCACATCGCTGGATCCTGGAACAGGTGAGTGTTGTACAGGTAAGTGTACATTTTTTTGTAGCTGCTGACTTTTAATGAACACAAAAATGACTGGAGTTCTGGTTTAAGTGCTATTTTGAGGCTCTTCAATAAAGTAAAAAAAATTTAATAACTAAAATAAAAAAAAATAGTGTGATGCGTTGTAGTGAAGTATCACACTGCCCCTGCACAATGCACACCAGCGCACACGTGTTTTAGTATGCAGGCTGGTAGTGTGAACAAGCCCTTGTTCTAAAGTTAAAAGCTTTTTACCTTAATGCATTCCCTGCATTATGATAAAAAAACGCCACCCCCGCCCCATCTCTAAACACCCACCGGTCTCCTCTCATTGATCCAGCATCGTCCTGGCTGCAGCACCACTGCTCTCTCTTCCTGCTTTCATAGGACACAATGGAAGCAGCGGGAGCCATAGGCTGTCAGTCAGATCCAGTGAGGAGGGAATGAAGGGTGTGTCTATGGACACACACAGCCTGGCTCCAGAGTGCCCCATAGCACATGGCTTGCTATAGGGGCACCCACAGGTAGATGGAGCGACGGGGGACCAAAAAAAAGAGGAGGTAAGTGATTGCTCTGTCCAATATCTTAGTACAGAGTGGGTAAGTATAACCTTTTTTAATTAAATAAAAGATTAAGTATCACTTATAGCTGGCCATACACTAGTAGATTTTTCGAATGAACATTCAAATGAAATTTCTCGGTACATTTAATGACTTGATTAATGTCATTTGAAAATATAAAAAAAATTAATTTGCTCTTAGCATTCGATTTTTAAATAAATAATTTCCCGAACGAAAATCACATATGTGGTTAGAAATTAACATAGGCGTCGTTAAGGTGGGGCTATTGAGGCTGGAGCCCCGAATGTGGGCTCAATAGCCCCGAGTGTCTAAACGGACAGACAGCAGCGGTGGCAGCTGCATTTTACCATCAGTGTAATCTGGCCGTTGTGGCACCGCCCACTGCACTCCGCCGCGGAGTGATATGCCGCCTGAGAAAAGCACAGGAGATCGGCAGCGGGGCTCGATTCTCCCTGTATGGCGTTGGTGCGGCGACGCCCCCTTCTCCCTCCAGAGTCACGATGTATGGAGCTGGAGCGGCGACGCGCCTTATGCCTAAGGGCAGCAGCCAGCAGGAGACTAGAACGGCCATGGTGGCTGGGACAGAAGATTAAAGGTATTAAGGTACTCTTTTTTTCTCTCTCTCTCTCTCCCCTTCCTTTTCATGGCCTTCATTAGATGGGCACAGTGGCTGCATATGAAGGGCACAGTGGCTTCATATGACGGGGCACATTGGCTGCATATGATGGGACAGTGGCTTCATATGACGGGGCACAGTGGCTGCAAATGAAGGGCACAGTGGCTGCATATGAAGGGCACAGTGGCTGCATACGACGGGCACAGTGGCTGCATTTGACGGTAGGTCAGTGTATGTCAGGTACGTCAGTGGATGTGTCAGATAGGTCAGTGTGTGTCAGGTAGGTCAGTGTATGTGTCAGGTAGGTTAGTGTATGTGTCAGGTAGGTCAGTGTATGTGTTAGGTAGGTCAGTGTGTGTCAAGTAGGTCAGTGCGCGTCAGGTAGGTAACACCGGACTCGGACTTCGGCTTAAGCCCCTGGTCTTTTTTCCTCCTAGCAACGCCCCTGGAAATTAGTATGTTTGAGAAAATTTTTCCATCCAGTTCCTTTGAAATTTCTTGTCACTGCGGTTGAAAATTAACATTGATTTAACCCCACGGACAAATGAAATGAAAATATTTGTCCAGCTTTAGAGCACTTTCACACTGGGACAGTGTCGGCATTAGCGGTAAAGCCCTGCTAGTTTTAGCTGCACTTTCCCGGTGTTATAGCAGCGCTTTTCTGGCTGCAAGCGGCCATAGAAAGGGTTAAAAGCGCCTGTGTTGCGGCGCTCCTGATTTATTTTAATGGGTAGGGCATTTTGGGAGCGCTGTATACAGTGCTCCCGCACCACCCCAAAGATGCTGCTTGCAGGACTTTTTTTCCTGTCCTGCAAATGCACTGCCCCAGTGTGAAAGCACTTGGGCTTTCACACTGGGGAGGCATGAGAGTCGCTTTACAGGCGCTATTGTTAGCGCCAGAATGCCTCTGTGTGAAAGTAGCCTTAGAGAAGAGTTTTGGAAACCTTGTAGGGCGCCATTCACACCTATGCAGGTGAAAGATGTGTGCGCATTTTTGCACGTTTTAGGTGCATCGCGTTTAGGGCAGCCCATTCATTTCAGTGGGCTGACCTACACGTGCCAATCACACAAAATAAGTGCGGGCACTCTTTTTTTATTTTTTATCACAATGTACTATAATACATGGCAATAAATTACCATGCGTTGTGGTGCGATTTTGCACTCACTTTAGCTGGTGCGTTAATTAAGAATGAAAGGCACCAAAGCACACCTGCAGGAATGCATGCGTTATCGCACATGTTCCTGCATCACTTAAGTGTGAACGGGGACATAAAGAGGATTTTTATATAAGGCCACGCTTTAAAGCGGAGTTCCACACGTTTTTTAGTTTATTAAAAGTCAGCAGCTACAAAAAGCCTGACTTTTAATAAACCGACACTTACCTTCTCCACGGTCCAGCTATGCGGCCGCCTGGAGGCTCGCTCCTCTCCCCCACCTTTCCTCGGCGCAGTCATAGTAACTGTGGGCACCCGGCCGTGACAGCTTACGGCTTCACTGCCGGGCGTGCACTGCGCATACGCGAGTCGCGCTGCACTCTCCTATTGGCCATCTGATCTTTTGGGACCTGAGTTGTGTCCCAGAAGATCGCTGCAGGGGGGGGCCGCCTAGGGCGAGAGGAGTCGCCTAGGCAGCCAAAAAAAGGAAGCAGGAAGTGGGACAGGAAGTCTCACTAAAAAGAGGGTACACACTCCCCCCCAAAAAATGACATGCCAAATGTAGCATGTCAGGGGGCGAGGAGTGGTTAAAGCGGAAGTTCCACTTTTGGGTGGAATTCCACTTTAAAGTAAGGATTATTAATTACCCATGCCACTGAACAGAACTGAACTGAGCAGGCAGAAAATCTGCATTGGGTACACCTCTATATTTGTTGGATGTTTGCTCTCCCTTCGTGTTCTGTGTTACCATCTGCCGGGTGCTATATCACTACTACAGGTGTAATCCAAACCTTGTGGCTCACCATGCAAATGGTTTGATCTCCCCTGTCCCAGCTGCAACATTTTCTCTTCTGAGTGAGGGATAGGAACTTCACTGAGAGCAATGAGTTCTGCAACACCTTTTTATGGGTCTGTCAGATGGGCAGTAGTGCCCATCACCCTCCTTAAAAGCGACCTGTGAAGGATTGCTTTTCAGAGAACAGTAGAGCAGCAGCCAGGCATGCCACATCCTGAATGTGTGTGTTTTTTTTTTTTAATCCCAAGTGGGAGTAAACTCCCTTGTATGATTTTTACCTATAGGTAAGGCTTACCTATAGTTACAGTAAATATCTTCTAAATGTGCACCGTTGAGGAGATTTTCACTTTAGATGCAGCTGGTGACGTCGTTGTTTCATGCTCTCTGAAGTCGTGCGGTAAACAGTGACTCCAGATTTACTACCGCTTTAAAATACCTCAGCCACGAGCCAAGCGTTTGGCTTGCAGTTGTGGCACATTCCTTTTTACCTCAGTGAGCTTATTTGATAAGCCACCTGTCAATTTCTGCAAGCCAAATTAAAATTTCCATAACCGTGATGCAAACCAATGCACCCGTGGCACGTGTACATCCCTGTCTGGCTTCACTAGTAGAATTTAGCTGCGTGGGGTGATAAAACCATCCGATGAAGCTGACTTCCATCAGTCTTGCTTACCCGCCATCAGTCAAAATCCGACCGTCCCAAACGCCGTGACGTAAAACACTCCGAAGAGCCGAGAAAAATTAAGTTCAATGCTTCTGAGCATGCGTTGACTTGATTCTGAGCATGCATGGGTTTTTTCTCCGATAGAGTTCCCCACAGATGATCGGAATTTGCTATTGTTTTTTTTTTCCATCGGTATAATTTAAAACATGTTCTATTTTTTTATACCGATGGAAAAAAAAAACAATAGCAAATTCCGATCAGAAAAACTAATCGTGTGTACGCGGCATTAGAAGTTTCAGGTACTATTTCCACACAATAGCGTATGATAAACTTTTTGCCTTAAAGCATCAGTCTATTCAATATGATCTAGTATCCATTTTGTAAATCTGAGTACCCTGGTGGAAAGGTACCCACATCTATTTACTAGCTCCACCTGATAGCTGGAGACAGTAAAATGTGGTCTCATTGTGTCGGTTGGATCTTTTATTTGGCTGGGTTCACATATATACAAATTGGGTGCGTATTTAACCGCATCTAATTCGCATAACATGTGAATGTCACCGGCTCTCAGTAGGGCCGGTTCACACATGTTGGGGGCAGTCGCAGTGCGGTTTTCAAAAGGGTCCTGTGTGTTTTTGGGTCCTGCTCAGGTGCGAATTCAGGCAAAAATTTGCACCTGAATCGCACCTGAATCGGTGAACAGAAACGCACCGGACCCCGGACTGCAAACCACAGCCGGACATGTGTGAACCCAGCCTCAGGCTTATGTGGCAGAGATTGTGTTAGGAGTATTTGAGACTGCTTGCTGCTGCAACAGAAGTGAGATTCCTTGGCTGGGGAGTAAAAGATATTTATATTTATAAGAGTTTTTCCCATTAAAGGTTTAGGTATGAGAAACAAGTGGTCTATTCACCCGCCAAAACCTATCCATGATCAAAATTATCACTATTGGGTTATGCAGCCCTTCAATACAAATATTAGGAGTTAGTGTTTGGGGAGCAATTGGTAGGAGTTGCAAATTTGCATGTCTACAATTCAAATGACCGATTTTGACGACTGTGTTGGCTGTGTCCAAGGTTCCTGAGAGCTACCATATCCCAGGCATGAATGGATTTATTATTTCACAGGTTTACTCTCTAGCTTGATATTATTGCTTATGAAGGTTTTTTGAGGTTTTTCTCTTGTACTCTCACACTGCTGTGGCTTCATGATGTATGTGAGCTATGTATCATTTGCTGTCTACAGCAGTTGCTACATGCGTGTGACATATGGCCTTGGACAAAGGGGTCGTGGAATGTTTACATCTTAGTAAACCTGTGCAGTAGTGTGGCCAACACAACAGAAAGCCCGCTTAGGTCATATTTTCTGGAGTAAAAGCTAAAGAAAATGTTCTGTTTTCCATAACAACTCGTGGGACTACATCTGCCATTGTTTTAATTCAAGTAAAAGTATGAACTTAAATTATTAGTGTAAAAAGAATGCGACTAAAAGCTATAAGATGTGTGCTTATCACGTAATCAATAAAACTACCGTATATACTCGAGTAAAAGCCGACCTGAATATAAGCAGAGGCACCTAATTTTACCACAAAAAAATGGGAAAACGTATTGACTCGAGTATAAGCCTAGGGTGTCCATCTGCATGCCTCACTGTGCCACACTTTGCCTCACTGTGTCCATGTGCATGCCTCACTGTGCCCATGCCTCACTGTGCCCATGCCTCACTTTGCCTCACTGTGCCCATGTCCATGCCTCACTGTGCTCATGCCTCACTGTGCCCATGACTAGACTGACGTTTAACATGGGAGTCTATGGAAGGGGTTCCCGGATTTTAAAAATCAGTGTTCCCCGGCCGTAGGTCCCCCAGACAACATACTTTGCACACTTGTAGAGGAGAAATAGGGCTACATATGTGGCAATGGTGCTACATATGTGCTAAGTTTTGGGTCGAGGGGACCTACGACCGGCCAGTACCAGGTCCCCAAAGTCACCGGAGAAATGACCGTTTAACATGGGAGTCTATGGAAGGGGTGCCCGGGTTTGAAAAATCGGAGCTCCCCGGCCGTAGGGCCTCCAGTCAAAAAACTTTGCACACTTGTAGAGGAAGAGTAGGGCTACGTGTGTGCCAAGTTTGGGCCGGTACCGGGTCCCCAAAGTTCGGGAGATCAGGCGCAAAATGGTGACTCGAGTATAAGCCAAGGGGGGCATTTTCAGCACAAAAAAAATGTGCTTAAAAAACTCGGCTTATACTTGAGTATATACGGTAAATCAAATATAAATATAAGAGCTGCGCGTCTTCAAGCTTAATTAAGCCAAAGATATGAGGAAATAGAAAATAACGCGCTCCAATGCCTCGTACACACGACCGGTTTTCCCATCGGAAAAACTGTGATGAGAGCTTTTGGCCGGGATTTCCGACTGTGTGTATGCTCCGTCGCAGTTTTTCAGACGGGAAAACTGCCGTGAAAAAAAAGAGAGCAGGATCTCTTTTTTCCCGTCAGGAAAAAATCCTAGTGGGAAAACAATTCGTCTGTATGCTTTTCCGACGGGGAAAAAACGTGCATGCTCAGAAACAATTTGACGCATGCTCGGAAGCATAGAACTTAATTTTGACGGCTTGTCGTAGTCTTTTACGTCACCGCGTTCTTGGCAGTCAAAAGTTCACCGGACTTTTGTGTGACCGCGTGTATGCAAGGCAGGCTTGAGAGGAATTCCGTCGGGAAAACCATTGTTTTTTTATCCGACGGGAAAACCGTTGTGTGTGTGAGGCATAAGAGCTTGTTCACACTTGACTAAGTTTCTAATGCTTAAAGGAGAAGTCCAGCCTGAGCTTTTTAGGTTGTGCTTCTCCTCTGGGTCACAGGAGTGCAATTCATTTTGCACTCCTGTGACCCGTTTTCAGCGGAGAGCAGTCTGAAGTCCGCTCTCTGCTGATGTTACCCAGTTCAGTCGAGGCAGCGCGTAATCCCGAATTCCAAAGTCTGGATCGGCCAGGTGCCTGGACTGATGGGCGTCTCAGCGAGCCGCTGAGACAGCCGTTCTCCGCCCCTCCACAGCTCAGTGCTCCAATGAGCGTGGAGGAGCTGAGCAGGAGAGATGCTGATTGACAGGCAGCATCTCTCCACTCGGGTAGCGGAGAGAGAACCGAGCCATCGGCGGTGTTCGATGGCTCGGTTCTCAGTGAAGAGGCAGCGGGGGACAGATGCAACATCGATCTGATGCTCCATCCACATAGGTAAGTATGAATATAAAAAAAAATACCTCTCTTTTAACAAATGCTCCTATAGTGTTAGTATGGGAGTTAGACACACGTTAATGAGCTGTAGTATGGGCATTAGACTGGCGTTTTACAAGCGTTATTGACTGGTTTATTGTTTATATGGGTGTCTCCTTTATTGACAGGTATTTTTGGGTGGGATTGGTGGTCATAGCAGCAGGCAGAGGTCGCAGGGTATTTGAAGGTGAGAAAGGTTACGTTCTTTGGAGAACGATGGGTTGGGCCCCTCTCCGGTATGGGTGTACCTGCCCGAATAAGTGTCGGAAGTATATAGGATTGGTTAGCTGGCTGTTTCGGCTAGAGCAGGGGTCTCCAAACTTTCTATAGGAAGGGCTGGTTTACAGTCCTTCAGGCTTTAGAGGGGCCGGACTGTGCCCACTGGGAATAAAAAAAGTCTGACCCCCAAGCCCCAATTTTGTTGTCAGTAGAAGGAATTATGCCCCATTTTCGTATAAGCGGCAGGAATTTTGCCCCATTGGTGGTATCAGTGGCAGGAATTATGCCCCATTGGTGGTATAAGCGGCAGGAACGATGCCCCATTGTTGGTATAAGCGGCAGGAACGATGCCCCATTGTTGGTATAAGCGGCAGGAACGGTGCCCCATTGTTGGTATAAGTGGCAGAAATTATGCCCCATTGTTGGTATAAGTGGCAGGAATTATGCCCCATTGTTGGTGTCAGTGGATGGAATAGTGCCACTGGGCTAGAGAATGGATAAACCATTGTCCCCGAGATGGTGTAGTTGTGGCTGGGGGCCATGGAGATGCAATTTGGTGCCAGATACAGCTGGTTGGTCATTCAAGTGTGCCTTTAAATATCAAAGACCTAGTAGAAGAGCTGGTAATTACATCAGGATGTTATGTTTTTGTTCGTAATGTTAAATAATAAAGAGACTCTATTGTTATTTATGGTTGTTTTACCACTTTCATACTGGGCATTTTCACCCCCCTCCTGCCCAGGCCAATTTTCAGCTTTCAGCGCTGTCACATTTTGAATGAGAATTGTGCGGTCATGCGACGTTGTACACAAATACATTTTGATCATTTTTATTCCCCACAAATAGAGCTTTCTTTGGTGGTATTTCCTTACCTCTGCGGTTTTTGTTTTTTGTGCTATAAACAAAAAAAAGTGCGAAAATTTTGAAAAAAACCCACAATATTTATTACTTTTTGCTATAATAAATATCCCAATTTAAAAAAAAAAAATTTTTTTTCCTCAGTTTAGGACGATATATATTCTTCAACATATTTTTGGTAAAAAAAATCGCAATAAGCGTATATTGATTGGATTGCGCAAAAGTTATAGTGTCTACAAAATAGGGAATAGAATTATGGCATTTTTATTATAATTTTTTTACTAGTAATGGCGGCGATCTGCGATTTTTATCCTGACTGTGACATTGCGGCGGACATATCGGACACTTTTGACACTATTTTGGGACCGTTCACATTTATACAGCGATTCGTGCTATAAAAATGCATTGATTACTGTAAAAATGTGACTGGCAGGGAAGGGGTTAACACTAGGGGCAATCAAGGGGTCTTTTTGACCCCAGATCTCATATTTAAGAGGTCCTGTCATGCTTTTTACATTCCTTGTAAATGGAATAAAAGTGACACATAAAAAAAAAAAAAAAAAAAGAACAGTGAAAAAATAAAAGGTAAAATAAATAAGAAAAAAAAAAAATTTTTTAAACGCGCCCCGTCCCGCCGAGCTCACATGCAGAAGTGAACGCATACGTGAGCAGCGCCCGCATATGAAAATGGTGTTCAAACCACACATGTGAGGTATCGCCGTGATCGGTAGAGCGAGAGCAATAATTCTACCCCTTGACCTCCTCTGTTACTCAAAACATGCAACCTGTAGGATTTTTTAAATGTCGCCATGGAGTCTTTTAAGGGTAAAAGTCTGTTGTCATTTCACGAGCGGGCGCACTTTTTAAGCGTGACATGTTGGGTATCAATTTACTCGGCGTAACATTATCTTTCCAAATATGAAAAGAATTGGGCTGTCTTATTTTTCAATTTAAAAAAGTGTATTTTTCCCCAAAAAAGTGCGTTTGTAAGACCGTTGCGCAAATACGGTGTGACAGAAAATATTGCAACGGCCGCCATTTTATTCTCTAGGGTGTTATATTGTTTGGGTGTTCTAAGTAATTTTCTAGCAAAAAAACAGTTTTTAACTTGTAAACAACAAATCTCAGAGGCTCGGTCCTTAAGTGGTTAATGCATTCTATGCATTAAAGCGGAGTTCCACCCAAAAGTGGAACTTCCGCTTAAACCACTCCTCGCCCCCTTACATGCCACATTTGGCATGTAATTTCTTTGGGGGGGGGAGTGGGGGCTTCGGTAGGAGTGGGACTTCCTGTCCCACTTCCTCCTTTCACCCAGGGACCGCTTAGGCGACTCGTCAGATCACCTTTTGGCGGCCCCTCCCTGTAGGCGATCACCTGGGACACGTGACAGGTCCCAGGCAATCGCCTGTCCACTCAGGGAGCGCAGCGCCGCTCGCGCATGCGCAGTGAGTGCCCGGCCGTGAAGCCGAAAGCTGTCACGGCCGGGTGCCCACAGTTAGAATGGAGGAGGGGGGGGGGAGAGGACCGAAGCTCCGTTCGGCCGCGTCGCTGGACAGTGGAACAGGTAAGTGTCTGTTTATTAAAAGCCAGCAGCTACACTTTTTGTAGCTGCTGACTTTTAATAAACATAAAAAAGGCTGGAACTCCCCTTTAAGATAAAAAGCCTTCTGTGTGCAGCAGCCCCCCTCAGCCCCCCTAATACTTACCTGAGGTCCCTCTCTGTCAAGTGATGGGAGAGATTCTCCCTCCTGATTGGCTGAGACACAGCAGCGGTGCCATTGGCTCTCGCGGCTGTCAATCAAAATCAGCTAGCCAAGAGAGGGGGTGTGGCTGGGTAGGGGCTCCATGTCTGAATGGACACAGGGAGCTGTGACTCAGCTCGGGTGCCCCCATAGCAAGCCGCTTGCTGTGGGGGCACTGAACAGGAAGGAGGGGCCAGGATCACAGAAGAGGGACCTGAGAAGAGGAGGATCTGGTCTGCTCTGTGCAAATCCACTACAACAGAGCAGGTGAGTATAACATGTTATTTATTTTTTTAGGGAAAAAAAACGAGCCTTTACAATCACTTTATGTTCCAAGCAAAATCCTACATTAGCTCTGGCAAATTGTTAGGTGTCTCAGAGCTCATTGGCTTCTTGCAAGGACAAGTAGATATCCACCCACTCATAATTTTTAAATGTCAGGTTGTCAATGACAATCCTAATGCCGCGTACACATTCCGATGGAAAAAGTCAGACGGAATTTTTTCATCGTATTTCCCGACCGTGTATATGCCCCATCTGACTTTTTCAGTCGGAAATTCAGACGGAATTAGATAGAGAACATGTTCTCTTTTTTTTCCGGTGAAAAAAATTATATCGGAATTTCCGAACCATGCATGCTCTGAAACAATTAGACGCATGCTCGGAAGCATAGACCTTCATTTTCTCGGCTCGTCATAGTGTTTTTCACATCACCGCGTTCTTGACGGTCGGATTTTAGTGTGACAGTGTCTATGCAAGACAGCTTGAGCGGAATTCCGTCGGAACTCCGTCGGAAAAACCCGTCGGGGTTTATTCCGACGGAAATTCCGATCGTGTGTACAAGGCATAAGACTCTGAGACAAGAAGCTTTGTACATAGCTTCAGCATGAAAGCATCAATATACCCCGGGGAACTATTTTAGAATGTTTTGTATATTTTTTGCGATGACATTTGCTGTTTGTCATCAGTTCAGTCAGACTATTCTGGAACATCCCTGACCGTCCTGTATAGCAGACATGCACCCACTGTAGCTGCCCCTACATGACCTGTAATGTTTGGACAGGCTAACAGTTGTCATCTCTATTTAATTCCATGGCGGTGACCTTTCTTACCCAGAATTCAACTTCTCCGTGGGACTGGTCACTTCTTGCCTGAGAGTCTGCTACGATGGAGGTCATATGGTGTAAAGTCTGAATTTATCAGTGTATTTTTTCAGGTATGTGCTTTTCTCCATATAGCTCTATAATTCTTGTTACTTTTATATTATTTTAGATCCATCATATACTTTGTAAAGGTAGGTGTTCACAAGTAATTTGAGACTGGCCAAGCTCTGGCAGTATTTGATCGCAGTTTGAACAGAGCCCAGAATGGATTCATTGAGTAATCTATATTCAACAATAGGGTGACCAGACATCCCCGGGTTTCGGGGACAGTCCCCGGATTGAGGACACTGTCCCCGGACCAAGTCTGTCCCCGGTTTTGTCCCCGGATTGCATTTGAACAGGGGCTGAGGCAATTTCAAAGACAGTCAGTGCAGAATAAATAAAAAAAAATCTGAATTACACACCCACGCTCCTTATAGCTTAGGGGGTGGGTGTATTTTTTCCATTATCTGTGCCCCTTTCTGATGATCATGTGCTGGTCGGAGCAGAGGGAATATTTTTTCAGTTTCGGGTGCATGCCCATGCAGCTCCGCTCGCATGTTCTTCTGCCTTGGCTCAAGTCCTGGCCAGCCGCCTGCCTGCTTATCTCCTTGCCTTCCCTGGCGGAGTGATCTTCCTCCGCTCCCCACCCAGTAGTAGCCGGGACCCGGAGAGTGAGACTTGACAGGCTGTGAGGCGGGCGGTGGTGGTGACGGGCAGAGAGTCGCTGACTGTCGCCATTACGATTAAAAAAAATATATGTCCCCGGATTTCATTTTAAAAATCTGGTCACCTTCATCTACCTTGACTTTTTCAATGCAAACCATCTGAATAGGACACGTTCATTCTGAGATGCTTGAAATTGCACTTGGTGAAATTGTTGAGGGCAACTGTTGAGGGCAAGAGCAAACCATGGGTTCCCCCAGCAGGTTCCTCTCAGGATCCAGAAGAGTGACGTAAGCAGAGGGCATAGTAGGACCTGCAGTAATCTCAGGAGCATTTTTAGAGTGTGGTTCCTGGAAATGAGGAACTCAAGTAAGTATATCTTGCTTCACCAGGAATAAAAAAGCAAAATGTCTTTCAGGGTGTGTTACGGGGGTAGGTGGGAGAGAGGGTTGTGAGTTTATTCAAATTTTTCACAAAATGAGGCTTTAAGCACATCATTTAGTGAATCTTCCTTACATGCAGATCCTGCCAGCAACACAACTTCCTGTTGCAGGCTAATAATGTTAAGCTATTGCCTCGTAGTTAGCAGCAGTGTTGCCAGCCTGCCATGTGTGCTCCTCAGCTGGCTGTGGCATTGTCAATCTAGTTTATCAGATAGGTAGGCAAATGTCAAACTAAGGGCTCATTCAAACTTGAGGAAGCCCTTTCTGCCCCTCTGAAAATATCTCTGGTGAATCGCAGGAGATGGCTGGGAGATGGCTGTTTTAACCCTGAAAAGCACATACCGCCAAGCCACAATCATGACCATTACTGCCTGCCAAAACTGACATGAGGTGTCATTTTTGACACGGCCGTGAAGCATCATGTAAACAACCCTGTCCATCTGTCTTTGCAGCTTAAGAGGGGTGGTTGGGGGGCAGTAAAACAACTGCTCAACCACCTACCTTTACCACCCACTGGCCACCTGTGTGGATGAGCCCCAAAGGAGCGCACAGGGCAAAGGGCCATGGCACAATTATATTGAATGTGGTTGCATCGTGATGGTTCCTTCTTTTGAGGGTTTAAACAGGTGGAGAGGAGTCAAAATATCGCCTCCCAGAAGCCTGAGGATCGCTTTTCAGATGGGCAGCAAATCTGAAGGAGCCCCTAGGGTTTACTTACACAATAATAATGCAAGTGACATTCAGCTCCACTGCCTGCAAATATCAGTCCAAGTATGGTCGCACACTCTGAGCATCTCTAGCAACTTTTGCATGCCATGGAGATATATAAACAAGTGATAACAAGCATTCGAAAAAAATCTGTGCTAAATAGGGAACAGTCATAGCGTTGGGCCTCCTGTTATCACTGGCTTTCCTCACTCATGATAATACATCTGTAGCGCCCTGCTCCTGTTGACCAGGCGCTCGCATGTAAATTTAGTGGGTTATCTGTTCTGTACATAGTTCAGATTCAATATTGTGGCTAAATTATCCTCTGTGCCAGCAATGGCTGTGTTGTGTGCAGTTCCACACTGTCGCCTGTAGGTGTCGTTGTCACCACAGGCCAGTGATGGAAAGACAACAGGCTAAGGTGTACTGGGTGTCCTTTTCCCCAGAAACAGCCCAGTGGGAGTGGTCTACCGCTGTGCATTCTGGGGGAGGATACTTAAGGGGCAGACACCATTTTTCTTTCTCTCTCACCTAATGGCCCGCCTGGCCTAAGGTATGTGACAACTCCTCTTCTGCCTCTGGGCCCTGCTGGCCCGAGGCTACGTGACTGCAAGTAGGCCCAGAAGCCTGTCTGGGGCCTACTGGTTCAGAGGTGGTCCTGTGCTGTCTGTCCTGCGGAAAGAAGCCAAGAAATTGAAGGATCCACGGGGGGGGACTCATCTTGGAGAGGACCGAGCGAAAGGCTGGTATCTCAAGAAGGGTCTGGTGACTCAATTGGAGGATGCATCCTAACCAATTTACCTCACAGTACTGCTGGATGGCTTAAAGGGACTTTAGTTACTGTGTAGCTGTGTTCGCTTGTCTATTGCTGATCATCGAATCCTGTGGCAGAGGATTGTACAAATAGTTATCGCTATCATCAAGTCTGTGGCAGAGACTTTTGTCTGTGCATCATTCCGGCTGCTAGGCCAGTGAGAGAGGCCTATCCAGTTGAGCAAGATCCGCTGACAAGGAGTTGTATTTGTCTTCTGGATCTCAAGTTCCTCAGTGATCTGCACAAGGTATCTGAACTTTCCCCTAACCCTCCATCCCTCTACTGCTCAAAGTTGTTTAATAAAAAGCATTGGGAAAAAGACTAAGTGACTGGTGCATACATCCGTGGGCGCAAGGCCCAGTATAGACTCTACGTTTCTGACCTGGTGAACTGTGGGTAGGGGTGACGGCAAAGACCCAAAATAATAACCAGTAGCTCCTACGGGGGTAGTGCTACACATCTACAAGTGTTTTGTTAGCATGTGGACTGCTTTGTAATCTGTGGGAAAAGGGAGAAGTTATTGGGTAGAAGGTGTGCTGTGATGGTGATGCCAGGGTGGAGAGGAGACGTCGCCGTGTACAGGCACAGAGCTGTCTGCAATGGATTATCTTTGGCACATCTACTGGAAAATATTACTGCACAGCAGAAGTCAGCCGAGTCCTCATAATGACGTTTTCCACTTGTAGTTAGTTTCTTGACCAGCTGCATGATTGCTGGATGTCGGAATGGATTGGTCTGGAATACCCTGTGTTTACTATAATCTGTCTAGCATTCCCCCTTCATCCTCAGTAGCCAGGAAATGTGAAGCTCAGGATAAATTGGTTTTACACAATGATGATTTTCCCTGGTGGCATTTTTGTGTCCTTTCCATTTATAGGGATAAGCCCTCCGTGTACAGTAAAATCTATTTCTAGATGAAAAATCCAGATGGCACACAAATACGAACTGTGTAGCTGGGAGCAGATGGGGTAGGATTCTTAAATTCCCAATACATAGACACTATATTACCAAAAGTATTGGGACACCTGCCATGACAAGGTCCATAAAGACATGGATGAGCGCGTTTGGGGTGGAGAAACTTTGAGAGTCCTGACCTCAACCTGATAGAACACATTTGGGATGAATTAGAGCTGAGACTGTGAGCCAGGCCTTATCGTCCACATCAGTGCCTGACCTCACAAATGTGTATCTGGAAGAATGGTCAAACATTCCCATAGACACACTCCTAAAACCTTGTGGACAGCCTTCCCTTGAAGAGTTGAAGCTGTTATAGCTGCAAAGGGTGGGCCAACTCAATATTGAACCCTACGGACGAAGACTGGGATGCCATTAAAGTTCATGTGCGTGTATAGGCAGGCGTCCCAATACTTTGGTAATATAGTGTATATTGTTAATGTCAACAGTTCTATTGTGGTTACGTTGTAATCCTCTGATGTCTCTACTCTGGCTACCTACCCCAGATGAAATGGATTAGAGAACGAGTGGGATCATGTGTTAATCTTTCATTTGGAAGGTGCCATGTAACCCTCAAGTATTTTCAAGTCTATTGCTAACATTGGGGATAGACAACCAACACTTGTACAACGTAACTCTGAATTATCCTTCAATTAATTATAGCAGCTCATAACGGCCTGCTGGTTAAACTGCTGTGGCTTGTTCACACCTCATGCATTTGGTTGGCATTGGGCAGCTTTTCCCAGCGCAGCCCAGAGCATAGACAAAGTAGTGGGGTGCACTGGAAAAAAGACGCAATGCGTTGCGATACAGGGAATAGCAATTGATGAAATATCATTTGACATTTCAATAAAGTTAAAGAATATGTCAACCCAAAATATCATATTCCTGATATGTGCCTGCTGTGCCATGTACTTGTATGAAAAAAGTATCCTGCCCTCTTTGTATTGCTTCCTTTATGTGAAATACCTGGTGTTCCTGCCAGTCCCTCTGTTTTCCTATTAACACCTGACCACACCGGGCATGAGAGCACAGTGTGGTCTGTTGTCTGGCTGTGCTGGGAACTCAGCATGTTCTACTCCAACAGAACTAGGGTCGTTGGTTCAAATCCCAACCATGGATGGAAGTGCTAACCACTTTGCCGCAATTCAGTTTAGATGAATAATGAGGTACTCAGAGGTACTCAGAGGTTGAATGAGGTGGAAACAAGCCATGGAGAAGATGGTGGCTAGGATCTTTTCCCTTGTACATTTTCATCAGAGGATCTGGGAATATCTAGTAGTAGCTAGAGGAGCTTCAGTCCCCTGTGTAAAAATTAAAAGTCAGCAGCTACAAAAACTGTAGCTGCTGAATTTTAATAAACAGCCACTTACCTGTCCCAGCGCTGGCATTTTAACTGTGGCCACTCGGCTGTGATAGCTTGCGGCTTACCACATCCAGGTGCCCACTGTGCATGTGCAAGCTGCTCTGTGCATGGTACTGCAGTCTTCTGAGACCTGTGACGTATCCCAGAAGCCTGCGTGAGTGGGGTGGAGAACTTTGGCTCTGACCACCTAGGCGGTTGGAGGGGAAGTGGTAGCAGGTACCTGTTAAAATCAGGTACCCGCTCCCCCCCCTCCCCAAAAGTGCCATTCTTGAAAGAGGAGGGGGAAAGGAGAAGCAGAACTTCCCCTTTTGAGTGGAATTTAACTTTAAGTCACATTCAACAGGACTTGTTCTGTGATGTAGAAGATCTTTCCTAGCTTGTTCAAGCCATTTCTATTGAATGTTAGAAAGATAGACTATAATTTATATCCAAACATGAACACAATGGAAGGTTCTGAAAAATGCGGAACCACCCTGTTCTCAATTCACAATGCAATCTTTGGTGTCAGGAAGACGCTCATAAATGTTAATCCTTCGATATACATGACTGAAGATGTGAGTTGTTGTCAAAACACATGGGTAGAGATGTTAAAAGAGTGTCTGGGACTAGGCCTTGTGGACTTGAAAAAGGTGCATGACACATTATCGGTGCTGCTGAGGATTGGAATGACAGAGACACTTGAGTGCTCTGCGGTCTCTTTGTAGAGATGTCACCTCCAGTGATCTCTAGGTTGCCTTGGTTGGTTTGCCTTGAAGAACAGATCACTGGACATCAAGATCGATGCCCATAAATCCAAAGGTCGTGTTACGGCTTAAAAAAAGAAGACGCTTTTTAGGGAACTAGGGTGCCCCGGATTATTTGAGTGATGAAAAAGGTAGCACAAAATTGATAAATAAATTGGGTATGCTGCTAAAGTTTTATAATTACTGATTCAGCGTGAACTGACTCTTCAGACAAGGCTTGTATTTTTATAACAATCCTCTGTTTTTACCTATTCTTATGGGTTATTAGAATAAGTGTAAGAATGCTGTTAAAGTGGAACTTAAGCCAGGAAATTAAAGGAGTTGTTAAAGCAGAAGGCTTTTTTTTTTTATCTTAATGCATTCTATGCCCCCCTAATACCTGAGCCCCATCTCTGTCTCAGCCGTTCAGGACTCTCCCTCCTGAGACGCAGCAGTGGCGCCATTGGCTCCCATTGTGGTCAATTAATGTCAGTTAGCCAATCAGGAGAAAGGGGGTGGGGCCAAACTGCAGCTCCATTGTCAGAGAACAGCCCACAGTAGAACTGGCACATATGCTAACGCCCAGCAGAATCATAGATTGTCACATAGAAATTTGCCAATGCTAATATGCATGTGCACACGGGCACGAACGCAATGCGTGACAGATTCTGGTGCCCAGTGGCCTTCTTAAAGTGGTTGTAAACCTTTTACAACCACTTTATGCTACAGGTAAGCCTATATTAAGGCTTACCTGTAGCTACCCTGGATATCTCCTAAACCTGCATGGTTTAGGAGATATCCCCTGTCCCCTGCATGTGCCGATATCATCGGCACATGAGCACTAAAGCAAACTGAAGCAATGGCACCTATGTGACGTTGCTTCAGTCCGTGTGCCGTTACCGGCGGCTCCCGCGCGCATGCATGCGAGTGACGTCATCACAGCTCCGGCCAATCACAGAGCCGCGATACCCGGAAGTAACCCCCGGGAGAGGTGTCGCCGCCGGAGGGGGGGACGAGGACCGCTGCGGGGGCTTCGATCTAAGGTAAGTAATTCATAATAAGCTAGTATGCTATGCATACTAGCTCATTCTGGATAAAGGACAATTCGCAACTCCATACATGCTCTTTAAATCAGTCCGAATTTAGTATATCTCCATAAGGATAAAAATACAGCAGAGGTAGACGCGTTTCAGCCGCAAAGGCCTTGTTCACAACCATGTTCATACTAGCTCATTATAACTTTGTCTTGCAGGTTTTTTTTTATTTTAGATTGGGTTTCCAACCACTTTAAAGCCAGCAGCATCAGCCACTAGTTGCTGGGTGATCTTGAGCTCTCCCATGTGTTCCTGTGTTCCTGTTCTTGATACTATTGGATTTCCTGTTACCGACCCAGCTTGCCTTTGACCAGTCTTGTTTCCGTTCCCAGTTTTTGACCCTCGGCTTGTTCCATTGACTCAGCTCCTGTCTGCTGTACCCATGTATGACCTCTGGCTTGCCCTTCTGGACTCCTCTGCTGCCTAATTACCAGTGTATGACCCCAGCTTACTCCTGACCTTGCTTGTTGCCTTACCCCTGGCCGATACTTTGTGTATGACTATTGGCCTGGCTCCTGACCCTGCTCCTGGCTTGCCCTTCAGGCAAGTCTCATTTGGTACATCTGAGGTACTCCTGCCCAGCAGTGCATCCTGCTCATCCAGCCGCCATCCAGCAGACATCTCATTACTCAGCCTATCGCAGCTGACAACCCCTGCATCTTTGGGCATAGCACGCCCTGTCACCACCTTCAGGGGTGCCCTGCACTCAGCCACAAGGGAAACCCCCTCAGCACCTCAGCCTCCAACCAGGTCCATGACATCTGTGTCTAAACGGACACAGCACAGCTTGGGTGTCCCCATAGCAAGCTGCTTGCTGTGGTGGCACTCAACAGGAGGGAGGGGCCAGGAGCACAGAAGGGGGACCCGAGAAGAGGAGGATCCAGGCTGCTCTGTGCAAATCCACTACACAGAGCAGGTAAGTATAACATGTTTATTATTTTAATAGAAAAAAAATGAGACTTTACAATCACTTTATGTCCTGCTAGATCACTTCAGGCTGGCCTCTTTTTCAGACATAGCTATGTAAAATATTAAAAATAAGTGTCTATACTGTTTCAAATCCAGTAATGCACTCTCATCCTGCTCTGCACATGCTCAGTTGCTCTCCATTTTTTAGGCACTGTGTCGAATTTGTAGAGGCCTATCTGCTTACAGCCTTAAAGCAGAATTTAACCCTGCTATCCCTTACAGCCAGGGCAGCTGCTTCTGTTTGATCTGCAACTGCCATGGTGCTGCACATGTGATCAGTTATGACACCAGCCATTTGATGGTTTGACAGCTTGGTTGAGGACACAAGCAAATGTGACAGTTAGCAATCCCGGCATTCCAGAAATGTAACTTGTTTGAAACTGTTAAATGAATGGATTTAGTTCTGCTTTATGATTTACTTTTGCTCAGGGCTTTAGCAAGGTGGCAGCCTCCAGCATTGATCATGTTTCTTCTTGTTGCAGTTTACAGCACCAATCTTGGTAGCATTATTATTATTTTGAATGTATGTTCCTTGCTAAAGAACATTATTTTTTATCAAGTTGTTATGTGTAAAGTTCAACTTTAGGGATACAAATAATGATTATTTAAAGGATTGCTAGGCTTACTCTACAGGTGAGGATTGAGTCAGTCCCACAACTGATACTTTCTGACAAAGTGTTAATAGTTGAAGAGTTTGATCCTGAAGCCCCTTTTGAGAGCTTCGGACTTATGTCTATATGACCCCGGGAGACCTAGAACATATTGTCAAGATCAAATCTCCCAGCTGGTCAGACAAAAGTAATTCTCTGCTAACCTGCTCTGACCGTTTCAGCCATGACTTCTTCAGAATTAAAGTAAACCTTTTGTTTGCTGTGAGTGTATATACAGCTCACAGGTTCATAGTGAACACAAATGTTGCTCCTGCCTGTCTTTCTGTCCTCAATTACTCCCCACTGGGTTCAGCCATTTGCCCCTTGCATAGCATGGAGAAGGTGAAGCCAGTTCTTTCCTAAGGCCCCTTTCACACTGGGGCGTTTTTCATGCGGTTTAGCGCTAATATTAGCGCTATTATACCGCATGAAAAAGTCCTGCCCTGTAGCCTTCAATGTGAAAGCCCGAAGGCTTTCACACTGAAGCGGTGCGCTAGCAGGACCACTCCAAAAGTCCTGCTAGCCGCTTCTTTACAGCGGTGAAGGAGCGGTGTGTTCACCGCTCCTTTACCGCGGTCTCCCATTGAAATCAATAGGACAGCGCGGTAATACCGCCCGCAAACCGCGGCAATAGCCGCGGTTTGCGGGCGGTATTAACCCTTTTTCGGCCGCTAGCGGGGGTTAAATTTACCCCCCTAGCGACCGCATACCGCGGTAAGAACGACGGTATAGCAGCGCTGAAAATCGCGCTGCTATACCGCCACCGCTCCTGCCCGCCCCAGTGTGAAAGGGGCCTAAAGGTCATACTTCTGTTTGTGTGTATTCAAGTACGTCATTGCCCCCAATACAGTATGTGGCTTCTTGTTTAAGTGACATTAAACTGTGGTTTAAAAAAAAACTCTAAAGCCCTTAACACACGATTGGTTTTACAGATGAAAACAGTCCGATGGATCGTGTATGGGCCCCATCTGTCTTTTTTCCATCGGTGTTAAAAAATAGAACATGTTTTAAATTTATCCGATGGAAAAAAAAAATGATAGCAAATTACTATCGTCTGTGGGGAACTCCATCGGATAAAAAACCCACGCATGCTCAGAATCAAGTCGACGCATGCTCAGAAGCATAGAACTTCATTTTTATTTTCTCGTCGGAGTGTTTTACGTCACAGCGTTTGGGACGATCGGTTTTTTGACTGTTGGTGTGTAGGCAAGACTGATGGAAGTCAGCTTCATCGGATTTCAGATGGAAAAATCCCTCGGTTTAAAATCCATAGCAAATTCGAATGTGTGTACAGGGCTTAACTCAGCAAAGTACCTTCTGTTGTTCTCGGCCTCCTCCAAATCTCCAAATTCCCTTTTATTGCTGCTGGGTTGAGACTTCCTTAGAGGGTGACTAAAGTTGCTCTCCATGGTCTCACTGCATGTAAGAATGTAGCCATCCTCTTCGGCTTGCTCCCAAGATGCACTAAGGTCTGTGGCATTTGTAGTGTGCATAGGATAAGCATAGGATAAGACCGCAACCAACAAACCAACAAGCACTGCTCCTCCAAACAAATGGAAGTGAATGGGTACAGAGAGGTTCAAGAACTCATGGAGGAAATTACAAGAAGGCTGAAAAACACAGTAAGAAACAATTTAATAAAAAATAGATAACAGAGCCATTGAGTAGTGGGTGTGTATGGATTATTTTTGTAGAATAAGGATATCATTTAATGTCATCTGAGGTGCCATGTAATATGGATTAGCTATTTATTGTGCATCACACCAGGAAGTGGAGGCTAGACGTTCCTTTAGTTTACTAAGCTTATACATTTCCTTGGATTTATTGGTCATCATACTTGGTGGGATCGTTATACCTAGGGGGACTACCTCTACCTGGCTGACTTTCAACCTGTGTGTGCAGCTCAAAGGACCGGCTTCTGTTAAACGGGAATGCTGGAAGACCAACATCCAACCCGGATCCAATCAGCGCTGGTAGCCATTGTTCTGTCAGGGGGCAAGCCCTCCTGTCAGAAAAGTATGGCGAGCTCTCTTTTTTTTTTGCCCACTGGGCAAATAAAGATGGAAAAAAGTTGAGGCTGTCAGTCACAGCTTGCATGTAAAAAGTTGGCCATGCACTGTTCAAATTTTGGCCAGTACCCGATGAAAATGTTTTAAATTGTTGGTTGAACAGCTGTTGTATTCTGTCAGATGCAACCAGTATTCGGTATTCTGACAGCCGCCACCACAGTACTTTTTTTTTTCAGGGCACACTGCCTGCGCACCACCGCAACACAGTTATCAGGGAATTGGTAGACCAGACTGTGTGACTGCACAGAGGAGACCAAAAACACATTGTAAATGAAAGAAAAAGGTGTTTATTGAAAAGGTGACACACAAGTGAAAACAACCAGTGCACAACCAACAACAAATAGTATATACAAATAAAGGGGATATCAGCAGATGGGTAAGGATGGGAAAACAACAGGACAGGGAGAGGATGGATGGACAGGTTGCAGGGCAGGGATCCAAGGTAAACATGTAACAGGAGGGGCAGGTCCAGGATGGGCTCGGGATAGGGATCAGGTCGGGTCGGGTCAGATGCAGGCTCAGGGTCAGAATTGCAGGCTCAAGGTCAGGAAGAGAGATACCAAGGCAAGCATGTGAGAGTTTGCCAGGTTTTTAAAAGACTGCAATGATTGTCCTCATGTAACACCTGAGCGGAGGAGGTGCTGCCTGCCCCACACTGCCGGAATACACTCGCTGGTGGACATCGGTACTATGGCCCATGGATCAGACAGTGCCACCAGCAGGTGAGATCCTTTATCATAGATCCTGGCTGCAAGAAGACACCTGCTGCTGGACACTAGTACTGCAATCCATAGGACCAACAGCGCCACCAACGGGTGAACACTTTCCTGACAACAGTGTTGTGAACCAGCCACGCCAGAGACAAGGCATTTTGCCTCGTCTTGGGATGGAGGTATGGTGGACTGCACTAGAAGAGCTGCCCAACGCACTCTCATCACACCTTGTGTGAATGAACCTGAAGTTCAGATAAATAAAAATGTTTTATGATAATACGTACCTGTCAAATGTTGCATAGCCAGTGAAGAGCAGTAAGAGATGGAGATGAGCCCCCGAGAAAAAATGAAAAAGTTTGGGCTATACTTAATATTTTTGAGTCACTGACCTGGAACAAGTATGTAGAGCAGGAGGTCTGAATACATGCTCTTGGTCAGTGATGTGAAAATATTTGATGCAGAGTGTCAACGTAACTACCAGGCAAGAAACTTTTTTAAAGAATTTTACCAACGATAGTCTCTTTATTTATTTTAGCACAAAACAGTTGTAAATCCTTTATGAACGACACTGTTCTCTACATGCAGCTACAGCAGGATACAGTCCAGACACGTGGGCACTTGTGTATTTTTGATTATTGTGTCTAATGCTTTATTTTCCATGCCTTGCATTAGTTTAGAACTGTCAGAATAATTATAGATAATTGCTTTAGTTTACTGCACTTTCAGTGTTGAATGAGTCAGCCACTCTCCCTGTGCTCTATGGGTGCAGGTGGCTAATTTCCCCCTTGATACCTGTGAATGGACCCTCCCAATAAGTGTTCTTTGCAGAAATGTGGCATTAATTGACAAGGACGAAAGACATGCCTTGGCTGTAATAGTCCCAGTGGATATTTAATTATTTAATTGGCATTTAGTGATTCCACCATCATTGGATAAGTATTCTATTCACCAATTTCAACTAGGAAATGTTTGACATTTAGACATCAGGTTCTCAAAGGGAATCTTAACATCAATTTCTAATTTCAGATTTCGAAATATAAAACTTTTAAGGGTCTTTATGCCAAGCTAAAATGGCTGATTAAATTATATCTAAAGCCAAAACAGTTTTTGTTTTTTTTATATATATATATATATATAAGTAACAATTTTAACTGCAATTTCAATGCTGCATAGCTAGACACCTGGGGTTATTCTTAAGCTGGCCACACACTAGAATTTTGTTGGATATATTTGTTTTAAGAATGTTCTTTAAATCTTCCAATCATTAGTGATGTCAAATTGATGTTTGTTTTCCACCACGGTGCAAGAAAATTCAAAGGAGCAGGATGGGAAATTATTTTTGAACAAACAAATTTCTAACAGTATATAGGATTTTCATTCTAGAAAGTCCATTCATTCCAAAATTTTATGTTAAAAGCAAATAAAATTTCAAGTACTGTATATACTCGAGTATAAGCCGACACGAATATAAACCGAGGCACCTAATTTTACCACAAAAAAATGGGAACACGTATTGACTCGAGTATAAGCCTAGGGTGTCCATCTGCATGCCTCACTGTGCCTCACTGTGTCCATGTGCATGCCCCACTGTGCCCATGTCTCACTGTGTCCATGACTAGACTGACATTTAACATGGGAGTCTATGGAAGGGGTGCCCGGGTTTGAAAAATCGGTGCTCCCCGGCCGTAGGTTCTATGGACAACAATCTTTGCAAATTTGTAGAGCAGAAATAGGGCTACATGTGTGCCAAGTTTCGGGTCCAGGGGACCTACGACCGGTCGGTACTGGGTCCCCAAATTTACAGGAGAAATTACAGTTTAACATAGGAGTCAATGGAAGGGGTGCCCAGCTTTGAAAAATCGGTGCTCCTCGGCCGTAGATCCCCCGGTCAACAAACTTCGCACACTTGTAGAGAAAGAGCTACATGTGTGCCATGTTTGGGGTCCAGGGGACCTAGGGCCGGCCGGTACCGTGTCCCCAAATTCCGGGAGATCAGTCGCGAAAATGTGACTCGAGTATAAGCCGAGGGGGGCATTTTCAGCACAAAAAAATGTGCTGAAAAACTCGCTTTATACTCGAGTATATACGGTATATGCATTTAGCAATCCATACCTGAAGTACATGTTATGTATATTCTCTAACCTTACAATATGCACCCTCCCAGCCACAATGATAGGGTTAACTGAACTGTAAATACAAGCCAACATAGTGTTAAGAACCCCCAGTGTAAAATCTGAAATGGATCCAAGGAAAGGGCAGAATTTCATATTTGGACAAGGGCAGAAGTTAGCGAAGTGTCCCCAAATTCCGGGAGATCATGCGCAAAACGGTGACTCGAGTATAAGCCGAGGGAGGCATTTTCAGCACAAAAAAAGTGCTGAAAAACTCGGCTTATACTCGAGTATATACGGTACTTTCAAACAGCATTCTTCAAGTCATTGAATGTGCTGAGAATTTTCATGTGAATATTCATACAAACTTTTGTTCAAAACGTACCAGCATATGGACAGCTTAAAGCTTGCCATACACCTTAAGATTTCTCTTGTTCAGCCCACCAAAAGAAATCATTGGATTCCCCATCTACGCTAAATAACATGGATGGAGGAGTCTCCCCTGACAGCTATTGTATTCTAATAGCCACTGATCCTGTGGCTGTAAGAATACCCAAACTAATTGGATATAGTCACTGTTCAAAAAAAAAACAGGAAAAATGGTAGCACACCGCAGCGAAGTCAAAATCTTGAAGGTTCTTAATGGTTGCCAAGCCAAACAGATACACAGGGACATGGTTGACGCGTTTCACACAAATCACTCAAGCTTACTCATAACAAAGACATATCCCAGACCTCAGCTATTTGAAGTGCACACACAATTGCCGGGACAATTACCTGGGCAGTGCATAACAAATGGACACAGGTGATTAAAATCATTAACAGAAAAAACTAGCAATAATAAAAAAAAAGAAAACAAAAGATACAAACATGTAAAAGTCGATAATTAAAATGTACATATAAACCAAACATTTCTACAAAACATGTACCCAACTCCATATCATAACCTGCCATGCAATGGTGTACAGTATATGGACAAACTGTCACAAAGGGAGACAAAAAAAGTATTCTCTGTAAGAAAGATTTACTCTACTATTTCATATTTGTTTTCATACAACTAAATAATATTCCCCATATAACATAACATCATCACACGGCAGCACAAAAACAAGAGACACAAAAGAGTCATAAATAAAGGGGGATACCATGTAGCCTACCTATAAAAACAATACATAATATACAAGAGCCCTCACTGTCGAATCAAATGTCCTCTCTAAACCATCTATGATTATCGTCATGTATTTTAATTACCATATTGGGAAATACTAGGTAGAGGGCACATATCCAACAGGAATAAAAAAAAGAAAAAAAAAAACGTAGAAAAAGCCAGAGGAAAAAACAGGCATGACTACGGAAAAACCCAGATATACCAGGGGGAACTTGGTGGAACTCAGTTCCACCACCTCTGGCTCAGACCCTTTGGTGCCTGCTCACCATAATCACTTGTAAACACAGAAGTCCGGTTTCTGTGTTTACAAGTGACAACTCTGCACTCTGTGTGTAATGCAATCCTGGTATTTATTGCCCCATTAAGACCCTCCTACTGTTCGTGAAATTTGACTGACCACACCCACTATTTGATGTGATTTGGAGGGTGTACATGGGTGGAGGGGTTTTGGGGGGTCGTGGTTGAGTTCCAGCACCTATTGTTTGAGATATAAACTATAAACAAGGTTGCAAAAAGGCCAAATGGGGACAGACAAATATGAAAAGAGACTCCCTAGTCAATCTCAGCGAAAAGGTGCAAAAATGCAATGTCTTAAAGGTGCAAATGGTGTACAAACATGTACCAAAAAATATGCACAAAGATATACAAAAGTGTAAAAAAAGGAGCATAAAAACCCAAAGAGGTATACGAATGCATGCAGATGTATATGAATGCACACAAATGCATACAAAGCAGGGGGAAGAAGAAAGGTTCATTAGAAAAAAATAAAAATATAAATCTCGCTCAGTCTAAAGCCCCATACACACGGTAGGACTTTTTGACAAACTTCTAAATTCCCAGCTTTTTAAAAAAATCCGACCGTGTGTATGCTCCATCGGTTTTCATCAGACAAATGTTCGCTCTGAAAACGAACATACTTTTCGGCAACAAATGTCATACGGTGCAAAATCCTATCGTGTATACAGAAGTCCATCGGACTTTAGTCCAAAGTACAAACACGCATGCTCAGAACCAATGTTAAAATCAACCAACAATAGCAGAAGTTGACCAAAGGGTGGCGGTAAAGAGCAGAAAAACCATGTGATTTTGTAAAAGTTTGCTGAAAAAGTCCTGCCGTGTGTATGCATACCAAGTTCACGGCCAACGCCCTTAAAACAAAAATCCACGGAAAAGTTTTTTTGAAGTCCGATCGTGTGTATGGGGCTATAGAAATGGGTGATATCCCATTTAAAATTTAAACCAAAAGGTATACGGGTCTTAAAAATAAAAAAAATCCAAAAAACCTCCCTCTTGCAAAGAAGTTGAAAGACAGTTAAAAGAAGCAATATGGAAGTTTTTTGCAGAGGGGTTACCCGAGATTGATGTTGGATAGAGCATTAGCTATTGCTAGTTCCAAACAAAGGGATGATGAGCTCTTGAAAGGTAATAAAATCAGTAATCGGAATAAAAAGAGGTTTAATAATACGACTCATATTGAGCACACCCTTTAGTTTGGAGTTCAGTGACATTAAAGCGGAGCTCCACCCTAAAGTGGAACTTCCGCTCATCGGAACCCTCCCCCCCTCCGGTGTCACATTTGACACCTTTCAGGGGGGATGGGGTGCAGATACCTGTCTAAGACAGGTATTTGCACCCACTTCCGGGAGTCCTCTCTGCGGGTATTCTGCGGGTAGTACGTGACTTCCCGCAGAATACCCGTAGTGTTCTGGGAAACACTCGGCTCCCAGAACACAACAGGGACCAGTGAGAGCGGCGCAGCGCGAATCGTGCATGCGCCGCAGGGAACCGGGCAGTGAAGCCGCAAGGCTTCACTTCCTGGTTCCCTCATCGAGGATGGCGGTGGGGCAGCAGAGTGACGAGCAATCGCTCATCTTCTGCTGCCGACGTCGCTGGACTCCAGGACAGGTAAGTGTCCTAATATTAAAAGTCAGCAGCTGCAGTATTTGTAGCTGCTGGCTTTTAATATTTGTTTTCAGGGGAAACTCCGCTTTAAGAAGATTATTCATAGATATCTACATCTTTTGTTTGAAAATCAGATATGTGCTGATCTTCTTAAAGAAGGCAAGTTCCGGCACGATACGCCGGACCTTCGCCGGACATTCAATGCGCATGTGCCGCTGACGTCAGTGACTGCATGGAGGGTGAATATCTCCTAAACCATACAGGTTTAGGAGATATTCATTTTACCTACAGGTAAGCCTTATTAACCACTTGCTGACTGCCGCCAGTAGATATACGTCGGCAGAATGGCTGGTGTGCGCAAACTCGCAAAGCAATGTATGGGTATGTTGCTTTGAAACTATCCCCTATTTTGTAGACGCTATAACTTTTGCGCAAACCAATCAATATACGCTTATTGCGATTTTTCTTACCAAAATTATGTAGAAGAATACATATCGGCCTAAACTGAGGAAAAAAGTAGTTTTTTTATATATTTTTTGGGGATATTTATTATAGCAAAAAGTAAAAAATATAGCTTTTTTTTCAAAATTATCTCTTTTTTTGTTTATAGCGCAAAAAATTTAAACCGCAGAGGTGATCAAATGCCACCAAAAGAAAGCTCTATTTGTGGGAAAAAAAGGACGTCAACTTTGTTTGAGAGCCATAGGGCACAACCACGCAATTGTCAGTTAAAACTACGCAGTGCCGAATCGCAAAAAATGGCCCGATCATTGTGCAGCCAAATCCTCCGGGCCTGAAGTGTTTATAGGCTTACCTGTAGGAAAACAAAATAGGGATATACAACTGCTTTATTGATTTGAATCACCTGTGTCCATTTGTTATGCACTGCCCAGGTAATTGTCCCGGCAATTGTGTGTGCACTTCCTGTGGGTTGCACACATAAATAGTTGAGGTCTGGGATGTCTTTGTTATGAGTAAGCACGAGTGATTCTTGTAAAACGCGTCAACCATGTCCCTGTGTATCTGTTTGGCTTGGCAACAATAAAGAACCTTCAAGATTTTGACTTTGCTGCGTTGTGCTACCATTTTTTCTTTTTTTATTTCTTTCGTTTGGTGGCGAGCCAGGATGGGCACCTGCAGTAGTCAATTACACACTGATTGCTTGAGCCGTGTATACTCTGTGTTTGGACAGATAATCACTGTTCAGCCAAGAAATTTCTGCTCCTTTTTTTCTGATTTTCTGATAGAAGTTTGTGAAGCCGGGTGGTCCCTACAGGGCCCCCCATAGTACAAATTGTGGCCGATTCAGCAGAAATCAGTGAATTTCGAGCAGTGTACCAGACTCATGCCTCGTACACACGACTGGAAAAAGTCAGTCGGGAATACCGACAGGAAAAAAGAGAGCTGGTTCTCTTTTTTTTGCCGGCAGATTTTGGCAGTTTTCCCGTCTGAAAAACTGCGAGGGAGCATACACACGACCGGGATTCCCAGCCAAAAGCTCTCATCGCAGTTTTCCTGTCGGAAGTGTGCAGGCCTTTTTGTTTTAGAAACAATGGTCCTTTACCAAGGCTGATTACTTATCAGTGCACTCATCCTATATCCTTTTATTACGGTAACATTATAATGAAAATAAACATTTAGGCTACTTTCACACTGAGGCGCTGGATGCACTGGCGGTATAGCAACGCTATTTTTAGTGCCGCTATACCATCGTTTTTGATGCAATTTGCGGGCACTAGCGGGGTGTTTCTAACCCCCGCTAGCGGCCGAAAAAGGGTTAAAAACGGCCGCAATAACGCCGTTTTGTAGGCGCTACCCCATTGATTTCAATGGGCAGGGGGCGCTATAGGACCGGTATTTCTACTGCTCCTATCGCACCTCAAAGATGCGGCTTGCAGGAGTTTTTTGACCCTCCTGCAAGCGCAACGCTCCAGTGTGAAAGCCCTCTGGCTTTCACACTGGATACAATTGAGCGGCTTTTTCGGGGCGCATTGCAGGCGCTATTTTTAGCGCAATAGCGCCTGCAAAGCGCCTCAGTGTGAAAGGGGCCTAAAAGCGAGTGTAAAGAAATGTTTCTTTCTTTAAATCCCTATACTTACTTGCTCTGCGCAATAGAATTTTACAGAGCGGCCCGAACCTCCTCTTCTCGGGTTCTTCTCCCTGTCCAGTGCTCGCTCCTGAGCCCTGCTGCTGCATCTATTGACACAGACAGCGGCACTATAAACAAAGAACGATTGACAATTTTGAAAAAAAAAAACCTCTATATTTTTTTACATTCTGCTCTATAACACAGGGCTTGACAAATTTGCTTAGAATCTAGGAGCCAGCTAATAAAGTTACGAGCCAGGAACGTGCCCCGTCCCGCCGAGCTCGCGCGCAGAAGCAAACGCATAAGTGAGTAGCGCCCGCATATAGAAAGTGATGTTCAAACCACATGTGAGGTATCGCCGCGATTGGTAGAGCGAGAGCAATAATTCTAGCCTTAGACCTCCTCTGTAACTCAAAACATGCAACCTGTAGAATTTTTTAAACGTCGCCTATGGAGATTTTAAAGGGTAAAAGTTTGTCGCCATTCTACAAGCGGATGTAATTTTGAAGCGTGACATGTTGGGTATCAATTTACTCGGCATAACATTATCTTTTTAGAATATAAAAAAAAAATGGGCTAACTTTACTGCTGTCTTATTTTTTAATTAAAAAATGTATATTTTTTCCCAAAAAAGTGTGCTTGTAAGACCGCTGCACAAATATGGTGTGACAGAAAGTATTGCAACGACCGCCATTTTATTTTCTAGGGTGTTAGAATAACAAATATATATAATGTTTGAGGGTTATAATTAGAGGGAAGGAGATGGCAGTGAAAACAGAGGAAGCTGCATTAGCATTGCTGGTTGTCTTGTCATACCAACGGCCACCACAAGATGGCGCCAGATCACAGAAGGAAGCATAGGCCTGCAGAAGGCTGCAAAGCCGCGGCCTCAATTACCGGTCGGCGCGGCCCGACGCGATCACGTGGTGGGGGGGGGGGGTTCACGGAGACACAGGATACCCCAGCTATGCCGCCCCAGGCGTCAGGTCGCTAATTCTATTCGCAATGGGGAACTAGCGCCCGGGGTTTGTCGAACTCTGCTATAACATATCCAATACAAAATGTAAAAAATAAAATTTCTTCATCAATTTAGGCCAATATGTATTCTGCTACATATTTTTGGTAAAAAAATCCCAATAAGCGAATATTAATTGGTTTGCGCAAAAGTTAGAGCGTCTACAAACCGTGGGATAATTTTTATTTGAATTCAAATAAATTTTTTTTACTAGTAATGGCGGCGATCAGCGACTTATAGTGGGACTGCGATATTACGGCAGAAAAATCGGACACCAAACTGACACTTTTAAAAATATGCACTGTCACTGTACTAATGGCACTGGCAGGGAAGGGGTTAACATCAGCGGCGATCAAAGGATTAAATGTGTGCCTAGCTAATGTTTCAGTGTAGTGGGGGAGGTGCTTTTATTAGTGGAAGAAATTAATCTGTGTTTCTGCATTACAGAAACACAGGATCCATTCCCTCTGTACTGACAGAATGACAGTCTGCCTTGTTTACATAGGCAGACTGCCATTCTGTCAGTGTACGGAATGATTAGCGTATGCCAGCAGACATTGGGTCTGCGGGACCTGCTGATCAGCTCTCGCTGTGTAAAATCACAGCGGGAGCGAGCCGCTGGAGGCGCCATATACCCGGAAGTGCAGAGTCACTTAAATATACGTAATTCTGCGCAGTGTGGCCGCCCTGTAGCAGTAAATCTGCTATGGGGCGGTCGGCAAGTGGTTAAAGTATAACTAAAGGCAAAACTTTTTTTAGATTTGGATAGAGGGGAGAGGGATTAGACCACCTGTCAGTTTGTATTGCTGTCTGAGCCCCCGTTAGGGAGATTCCCCCTCTCTATTTGTCCTCTTTACTATTATCATTGAAAGTAAAAGAAGACCCCACATTTTCGGTTGTCCCCAGAAAAGTAATAGAGGGGAAATCTTCCAATGGGAACACCTGGGGATCCCCAAGGAATTCCCATAATTTGCAGGGATTTCCTCTCGCTTCCTGTTTGGCTATGGGACAGGAAGTGAAGGAAAATCTCAGCAATGTGACACAAACAATTGACTGGGGTTATAATCCTCTCTTGCTCTATCCAAAATGGAAAAAAAAGTTTTGCCTATGGTTCTACTTTAAGTTTACCATCAATTGATCTCCAGTGGGACCTGTTACCATAAAGCTACAAGAACGATCCAATGTTGTCTCAGATCGGAATGATTTTCATGCATCTCGAGAAACAAATGAATCGAGATGTAAAGATGTACCATGAGCTGAGCACATACTGTAAGTATGGTAAATGATAATCTGGATTAGTGCCCAGCAACGTATGGCGCATAATCCTGGAATAAACATTTTTCTTTTGTGCACAGATATCATAGGGATCTCTGTCTATGGGGTTTGCTCATGCAGTTGCTAAAAAAATAATCATAATATAACTACAGCCCCAATTCCAAAAATGTTGGAACGCTGTATAATATCTACTGTACATAAAAATAGAATGCCGTGATTTACAAATCTCATAAACCCGTTATTTTATTCACAATAGAAAACATAACAAGTGATTAAACTTAGAAATTGGACCATTTTTGGATCATTTTGAAAATGATGGCAGCAACACATCTTAAAAACATTGGGCCAGGGCAACAAAAAGCTGATAAAGTACAACCCCAACTCCCAAAGAGTTGGGACAGAGCCATGTTTACTACAGTGTAGTATCACCTTTTCTTTTAACAACTCTCTGTAAACATCTGGGAACTCAGGAGATCAGTTGCTGGAGTTTTGGGAGAGGAAGGTTTTTTCCATTCCTGCCTGAGCAAATGCCTCTCTAAAACCTGGATTTATCTTTCAGCATTGATGGTGCCTTTGCTGATGTGTAAGCTGTCCATTCCATATGCATTAACAGTGGCGGCCCATCCATAGAGGGCACACGGGCATATCAGTGGCGCCAGACCATGGATTCCAATGCGGGGTGGGTGTTTTTTGAAGAGCCTGATTAGAGCCAGAGGCTCTAATAGGCTTCAAAAAAGGGTGGCCTCAGAGCGCAGAGCATTGCGCTCCAAGGCCACCCAGTTGTGTGACCATAGCGAATAAATTTTCGCTATTTTCACACTAAAGTTCCTCCCTGACAATCAGGAGGCAGGTCTGTGAGACCTGTTTCCCAATTAGCCAAAGTGGCAGGCGATCATATTGGATGCCTGGTCTTTTGGCGGAAAAGGAGATGCGTAGAAGAAAGCCGCTGGAAGAGCGGCCACTGCCTGCACTCCAGAAGAGGAGGAGAAGACACCACAGCCCCGCGGGTAAGTGCGGGACCACCCGGGGGGTGTCAGTGCCGTGCCACACCGCCGGAGTGAGGGTGGGTGTTCTTTGTTTGCCGCCCCCCAAAAGAAGAACCCACCAGCCGCCACTGCACACTAATGCATCCCAATACCATCAGAGATGCAAGCTTTAGAACTAAGCGCTGATAACAAGCCAGAGGGTCTCTCTCCTCTTCAGTACGGAGGATGCAGTCCCCATAGTTGCCAAAAGGAAACTCAAATTGCAATTCCAGCTTCATTTAAATGTAGCGGGTACTCCAAATTTAGTGGGGTCTCTAGGTCCAAATTTAGGGGGGATCCTGAGCACTAGTATGGCTCGGGCCTTCTAATTGTGCTGGACTCTGCTTTTGTTGCTGTGTGCCTATGTGGAGTTCCCTGTGGCCTGCAGGTGGCGCTGCCATGTTGGGTCAAGGTTGAACCATAGGTTGCATTGGCGCGATTGGATGTCCTCTCTCGGCTACCATGCAGTGGGCTGGTTCTGCCTGCTGTGCATGCCGGGAGAGGATATAAAAGAGGCAGACGCCATTTTATTCAGGAAGAGACCCGGGGAAAAGTACCCGGAGGAGTGTGCCCCCTAAGGAGGGGGGTGCGTACACCGTCTGAATAGTCTCGGGCACCTTCGTCCCGAGACCGCAACGTTCCGGGTAGGCTCAGTACCTTCAACTGGGTCTATAGGCAGAACTTTGGAGTCCTAGGATGCCCAGGTGAGGGTATGTGCTCTGACCAAGAGGAAGTCAAGGGAGGATCGGTCCCATAACAGGAGATGAGTGATGGTTAGATTGCTGTCTCGGGAAAGGCCTGGTGGCCTGTCGGAGGGAAGGATCCTATGCTCCGTAGAACTGACCCTGCGGAGTGCTGCTGCTCTTCGGGGACATACTGAACTTGTCTTTGGAGGTTTTAAATTGCTTGTTCGAGCTCCACATCGGCTGCTAGGACCATTGAGGGACTATCTGGGTGAGCTGTACCCACTCGGGACCGAGTGGTGATAAATCTGGGAGTTCTGTGCCTGAATCTGTTTAGCTCAACTATTATCTCTCTCATCTACTCTCTCTTACCTATCAAGCAAAGATACAAAATAAACTCAACGTTGAAGTTTAAGTGGTTTGGACATTGACTTTATTGAACAGGGAAAAGTACAGACTCGTCTCTACATTCTGGAGATGGGAACCAGTGGAAGGAGGTAACTCGCTGCGGGACCCAAATACATATACACCGCCTGACCTCTAAACTAGAGGACACGGGCTTGTGGCATTGGTGCCTCTCCTTTCCCCTGAGAGGAGAGGGTGGTGCTACATAAACATCATAAAAACAACCGAATGAGCTTACAGGCAGGGGAGGAACAGGTATGTTGACGCGTTTCACACAATGGACGTGCTTTATCAAAACCACAGTTGCCAAAAAGAATGTCAAATTTCGATTCGTCTGACCACAGTACAGTTTTCCACGTTGCTGTTCTGATTACTCATTATTCAGTACACAAAACCAGAAAATTGCCAGAAAACGTTGTTTTGCTTTGGACCCTTAAATTACTGACACCTAGTTATTCCCACCCTCATACAGCACTTCCTGCGGATGGTTGAGATATAAAATGTTTTCCTTGCTCATTCTTGAACAAGGGCAACTCTTCCATACTTAATACATAATTGAAAACGAGGATGTCTAGAGCCCCCGGTATCCAGGGACAGCCTGGGGGTCAAATACAGCCCTTTGGCCTCGGCCCTCAGCAGCCCGTTGCGATTTCTCTGTCTCCTTGTTGGTTAAGGATCTTGGTATTTAGTGACACAAGGATGGGGTTGTTTTACAGCTTTGAAGTGCATTAACTCCAGTGTGTTCATAATGCACAGAACATGAAAGTGTGTTTCAGTGCTGAGGAAGAGCAATTAAGCAGACATTGTAATAGGCTTTAGTAGTGTAGAAAGGAGGATTAGCTCAGTGTGATACACGTTAAGATTGCTGAGCGGAGCCTCACAGTTGCTCCTCTTCTCCGGAGGTACTAGCACCAGACAGTGAACTGCTTTATTGATGTGGGTCTGTGCGCATGGCGAACGTTTTCATAGATATTTATTTTCTGGCATGCCGTATTATTGTGGCAGAGATATCAAAGATCCCCGCTCACTGAAAGTTTCAAGTATTGGAGATTTGTCATAGAAGATGTCCTGGATGCTGACTAATGATCATCTTCACAATACATTTTTTTTGGGATGTTGCCCTCGTCTACTGTGCATTTTATATGGTCTTTTATGTCTATTTAAACCTGAAGTGTAGGCAAAAATATTATTGGAGCATTAGATGGGTACCTATAAAGTACCTCCAATGATGTGTGCCCCACTGCCCCACTGAATGCCCAAACAGCAGCTGCATCTAAATAGATGCAGCTGCTGTTTAGCAGACATTTTTCCATCCGGCTCCCATAGTTTTTCAGTATCAGGGTGTTGTGCAATGGGGGGCCAATGGGGTCACCCACTAAGGGATTTTCGGATGATTAATCGGGAACCAGCCAAAATGTTCTTAGTGTATAGCAAGCTTTACATGCAGCCCTCCTTCATAGCAGGTTGATAGAGGTTAAAAAGTAGTGCTAACACATGCAAAAGTATTTTATTATTTGATATAGTAGCTATACCATAGGGATGCACCAATACTAGTTTTTTAAGTACGAGTAACGATACTTTTTATCAAGTCCATACCAATTACTGATACCTATTTTTTTGGTGCGGTGGGGAGCGGATCATACAAAATGATTGGCTCAAATCGCACTTTAAAGATTTGCATGTGATTTGGACAGGAAAGCAGTGCGATTCCTGTCTGAATCACATGCGGTTTCCTGTGTGAACCCAGGCTGAAAGTCACTATGACAAGCTTAGGTTCACACAGGAGCGTTGTGGGAAACCGCATGTGATTTGGACAGGAATCACACCGCATTCCTGTTCAAATCACATGCGATTCTTTTCATTGTGATTTGAGCCCATTATTTTTTGTATGGGCTCAAGTTGCACTGAAGCAAAGTATTGGTTTTAGTATGGGAGCATTTGCACGAGTACAAGTATGCATGCAAATGCTTAGTATCGGTATCTGTGCAACCCTATTATACCATAACAAGACTGTAGTATGCTCTGATAATGTATATTGAGAAGTTTACTTACCACTTGTCTCCCTGGAAATTGTTATTTCATTTTGGAAAGGTTCTTAAAATGCTTCTGTTATTAACAATTACACATCACAGGTATCCATAGGGCAAAAAATCTTTTTAATGTGTATCTGGAAAGTGTGGAAGTGAGGCGATCTCTTAAAACGGTAGTAAACTTCTAGGTGATTTTTATTTTTTTCTGACCTGAAAGGTAATGTCATAATGTGCTAGTATAATGTGCTAGTATGCATTACATACTAGCACATTATGTGAAACTTACATGAAAACGAAGCCTTCCAGCACATCGCTGTCACCGCTGGAGGCTGCTTCCATCTTCACCCGGTCTTCCTTCCAGGTCCAAGGACCGCAGACTCCGGCTGTGTGACTGACTGGAGCCATGATGACGTCACTCCCACGCATGCACGGGGGAGTCGCTATTTTCGACACGACTCTAAAGGAACGGCCCGGGTGGCTGTTCCTTCAGAGAGCATGCACCTGTTACCTCACTGGCTGCATATACAGTACCTATAGGTTAGCCTTAATATAGGTTTACCTATAGGTACAAGTCAGAGATGGGAGTTTATTCCCACTTTAAATGGGCAAGAGACAGCAATAAAAGAACTAAAGGTGGGTATACACTAGTAGATTTTTGAACAAAATTAATTTTAGGAATGTTCATTCTATTTTTTAATCATTAGTGGGATGAAACCAGTGTTCATTTTTGACCATAGTGATGAAAAATTTCAAAGAAGCAGAATGGATTCTTTATCTCAAATAATTTTTATTTTAACAGTGCGGGTATGTAGTTTTAGTTTGGGAAATTATATTAATTCCAAAATCGAATGTTAAAATCAAAGGAAATTTTGAATGACACTTGCAAATGACACTCGTGACTTCTTACAAAAATTGTGCAAATTTTTGTATGAATTTTCATTTGAAAATCTACTAGTGTATACCCAGCTTAACCACTTGCTTCCTCGCCCATAGTAATATGACGTCCGCAGGAGGGATCGCCCATCCTGGGCGGGCGTCATATGACGTCCTGGGCTTCCCGGCCGTCTATGGGGCGCACGCTGCGTCACTCGGGAGCCGATGCACGTGCCCGGCAGCCGCGATGTCCGCCGGGCACCCGCGATTGCCTGAAACAGAGCAGGGACGTGGATCTGTGTGTGTAAACACACAGATCCATAGCGCAAAAAATATGGGTACAGTGTTGCATGACTGCGCAATTGTCATTCAAAGTGCGACAGCGCTGAAACTGAAAATTCGCCTGGGCAGGAAGGGGGTGAAAATGCCCTGTATTGAAGTGGTTAACAAAGGATACAAAGGCCCCTTTCACAAGTTTGACAGTTTTTCCGGCTGACCTGATCGGACGGTCCATTCACCCCTATGGACCGGCGGCTTTAAGCGAACCTGTGTTGGGTGTAAAGCAGGGGTCTCTAAACTTTCTAAACAAAGGGTCATTTTTTTGTCCTTCAGACTTCACGGGGGGCTGGACTGAGGCCAGCGAGAGTGGGAATTTTCCTGGCATCAGTGGGAGTAAACATTTAGTATTAAGGGGAGCAATAGTGCCCCATCATTGGTATCATTGGGAGGAATAGTGCCCCATTGTTCGTGTGAGTGAGTAACTTGTATAGCGCTACAAATGCGAACTAAATCGCCTCAAGGCGCTTTTGCATCCAGTGTCATCCTGATCCTTTAGAAGAGGTGGGTCTTAAGTTTTTTCCTGAAGGCCCAATGGTTTTCTTCCATGCGGATGTTCATGGTGTGACAGCAGGCAGGTAAAATCACCAGGTTGCATCCAGGATGGAAGGTATATATGTCTTAGATTCAGGCTTTATGCCGATTTATACCACTAGGGGGAGTGCGGGGAGTCTTGCAGGGGAAGAGTTAATGAGCCCAGCTGAAATAAGTGGGCTCATTAGGGCCTCTACAAGAGCTCCCAGCATGCTAAGGGAGATGCTCCAACCTGAAACCAGATCTGTGTGATCTCTGTGCGGTGAGCCAAAGCCTGTGTGGTTATTGCTAAGAACTTCTAAAAGCAGGGAGCTAGGGACTGGGACAGCACAAGGCTGTACCCAGTTGTTAGTTAGGGACACCATCGTGTGTAGTGAGCGGTCAAGTTGACCAGGATTTCTTTTCATGTTTCTTTTGTTTTTTGCTGTATTTTTTTGTCTGTATATAGTTCAAATAAAACCACACCCTTTTGTTTTCTCCTACCACTGTCTGCTGTGCCTGTTTTTGTGTGGTGAACCCATCCAGGGGGTCACACACACCCGCTGCTGAGCTAACCCCCTCACAGTGGGTAGAGTGTTCCATAGCCGTGGTCCTTGGACTGCAAATCTTCGTTCTCCCTTAGATTTGTAGCGGGCTTTGGGGATGTGGAGGAGGTTTTGGTTAGTTGATCGGAGGACGCGATTAGTGGTGTAGTTTTATTTTCTCGCATAAGTATTGAGCGTTTCCTTGTGTGCATTTGTGAGTGAGCCAGAGGGTCTTGAATGTGACCCGATCTTTTACAGGTAGCCAATGGAGTGTCCTCAGGGACGGGGTGATTGATTCCCAGGGTTTTTTTCCCGTTACCAATTCTTCCGTGTGTAGCGATACCCCCAGCTAAGAGGGCCGCTGGTTTGATTTGTTTCGGGCCCTGTAACACTCACTGTCAACCCCCGGCAATTGGCTCTACCCTTCCCTGGCACAGTCAGTAGGGGATGATGGGATTGTGTAACCTGTGATTCTTGGCAGCACAATCCCACAATAAAAGCACACAACAGTATGGTGTAACTATCACTAACCATTTCTCCTGCACAGTAAATGACACCAACAACTGATATACTTAACCCTGGTACTTTACTGAAAATAATGGTTAAGCAGGCAATCAATATACATAGACATGTGCAGAGCCCTGCAATGAAAGAGTGTTTTAGCACACAGACAGATATACAATTTTATAACAAGAAGCTAACGGACCCCGCTGCAGCTCTTCTCCCTCGTAGGCAAGATGGCGCCCAGCAATGTCACTACTACTACTAAGTCAGGCCTGACTGTACTATGTGAAAGTTCTGCAGAGAAAGATCTTCGCTAGCAAACGGTGGTGCACTTCGGGAACGATTTGTAATCCACAAGAATAAAGGAAAGTGATAACTTGGTGACCCAGAACAAATCTACTAGTGTTATTCAATGCACTGTCCCTCCGGTGTGCAACTGCAAACACTAACGTTAGTTCCGAACAACAGTTACTGGGTCTAGAGATCCTATATTATCCTCCCGAGCAAGTGCTCTCTCACCCAACCGGAACAGTCGGTGTCCGTATCTTCCGTTGCTGTGTCTTGGTACACAGATCCCACGACACCCGGGACTTCGGTCCTCCTGACAGCAGCAGGATGCGACGTCCCTCAGGCTTCTCGTGGGTATGGAAGGCTCTTTGGAATAATACAGGCCTAGGCTTCAGGCCCTGTATTATCAGCAGACTCAGCACGGAGGTCCACTTGCTGGCTGGGCGGTGTCCAAAGAGAAAGTTCTCCGGCCCGCCCCCTTGTTAAATACCCCGCCCCAGCAGTCCTTGCGCGGGGAAATGCATCCTGAGTATGGTAGTCTCTGGGCCTTAAAGCAAACACCCGCTACACGTGTCAATTGGAAGAATAGTGTCTCATATCAATGGGAGAAATAGTGCCCCAAGGGCTGGATAAAGTCAAGCAAAGGGCCAAATCCGGCCTCCAGGCCACAGTTTGGAGCCCTCTGGTGTAAAAGGACAGTGGAGTCAGTTTACTCCTGGGCCACCCATAGAGCCAAGCAGGTTCTGTTCGTATCCTAAGTGGACACAGACCTGTGATCCGCCTGCTCTGCTTTAATCAGCAGGGGATGAACGGACAGATCTCCTGCTGTTCAAAACAGAGTCGGCCCCATGTGAAAGGGGCCTAAACCTTGCTACTCTATCCAAAACTAAAGCTTTGGGTGAAGCTACCCTTTCAAGAGGAAAACATAGAAATCAAAATACATTGCATAGCCATAAGTTTGTGAACCTCAAACCATCACATTATGGCTATTATTTCCCTCCTTCTCTTTGTGGCTATAACAGCCTCCACTCCACTGAGATGCCATTTCTTTGTGGAAACCATTTGAAGTGTCAGGAACTGATGTTGGATGAGAAGACCTGGATCGCAGTCAATGTTCCAATTCATCCCACAGATGTTCAGTAGGATTGAGGTCAGGGCTCTGTGTAGGCCAATCGAGTTTCTCCACCCCAAACTCATCAAACCATGTCTTTATTAAAATGGCTTTGTGCACAGAGGCACAGTCTTGCTGGAAGTTTGGAAGTACCATTTGTCAAAAATGTTTGTTGGCTGTAGCATTAATAGTACCCTTCACTGGAAATCCCTGAACTCTTTAAATTCATAGACCACATACTTTTGGCCATATACTGTAGGAAGATGGGTCAAGTGTCCAAAAACCAACAGCATAGTAGCAAAATGTCCCTGATAACAATTTTTATTGCTGGTATCTATCCCACCTGCGCATTCCATGACTACACTACTGCATTAAACACAGAATATTTTATTAAGGAATAAGATCATCCAAAACTCTTCTTCAGCTTTGAATGCATAGTGCCAGGTTGAATCGCATGATTCCTTCTTTAAACTCTTGGAGAATCCACTGGAGAAATCTGGGCATCCCATCCATCTTCTGTTGCCATCTCATATTTTTATTTTGCCTTATGCCGCGTACCTACGATCGGGAATTCAAACAAGAAAAGTCAGATGTGAGCTTTTGGTCAGGAATTCCGATCGTGTGTATGCTCCATCTGACTTTTTCTGTCGGAATTTCCGCCAACAAAAGATTGAGAGCAGGTTGTCTATTTTTCAGACGAAAAAAGTTCCTATCGGAAATTCCGATCATCTGTATGCAATTCCGACGCGAAAAAAAACACGCATGCTCAGATTCAAGCAGAAGAGCCAAACTGCCTATTGAACTTCATTGATCTCGGCTCGTCGTACGTCTTGTACGTCTCCGCGTTCTTGACCTTCGGAATTTCCGACAAGATTTGTGTGACCGTGTGTATGCAACACAAGTTTGAGCTGAAATTCCGTCGGAAAAAAATCCACGGTTTTCTTGTCGGAATTTCCGATCGTGTGTACGCAGCATAATATTATGGAAAATGCAGCAGCAGGTGGGTTGAGACTGGAGCAAGAGTGCTGAGCCAGTATCTACAGATAGGAGAGAAATTAGAGATCGGTGGAGAATTACCGTATATACTCGAGTATAAGACGACCCGAATATAAACCGAGGCACCTAATTTTACCAGAAAAAACTGGGAAAACGTATTGACTCGAGTATAAGCCTAGGGTGTCCATCTGCATGCCTCACTGTGCCTCACTTTGCCTCACTGCGTCCATGTGCATGCCTCACTGTGTCCATGCCTCACTCTGCCCATGCCTCACTGTGTCCATGCCTCACTGTGCCTCACATTGCCTCACTGTGCCCATGTGCATGCCTCACTGTGTCCATGCCTCACTGTGTCCATGCCTCACTGTGCCCATGCCTCACTGTGCCCATGCCTCACTGTGTCCATGCCTCACTGTGTCCATGTGCATTCCTCACTGTGTCCATGCCTCACTGTGTCCATGCCTCACTGTGTCCATGCCTCACTGTGCCCATGCCTCACTGTGCCCATGCCTCACTGTGTCCATGACTAGACTGACGTTTTACATGGGAGCCTATGGAAGGGGTGCCTGGCTTTGAAAAATCTGTGCTCCCTGGCCAAGGGTCCCGCAGACAAAAAACTTTGCACACTTATAGAGGTAAAATGGGGCTACATGTGTGCCAAGTTTCAGGTCCAGGAGACCTAGGACCGGCCGGTAATGGGTCCCCAAATTCACCAGAGAAATTACCGTTTAACATTGGAGTCTATGGAAGGGGTGCCCGGATTTGAAAAATCGGTGCTCCCCATCCATAGATTCCCCGGACAACAAACTTTGCACACTTGTAGAGGAAGAGTGGGGCTACATGTGTGCCATGTTTGGGGTCCAGAGAACCTACAGCCGGCCGGTACCGGGTCCCTAAATTCCGGGAGATCAGGCGCAAAAAGGTGACTCGAGTATAAGCCGAGGGGGGCATTTTCAGCACAAAAAAATGTGCTGAAAAACTTGCTTTATACTCGAGTATATACGGTATATGAATTTAGCAATCCATACCTGAAGTACATGTTATGTATATTCTCTAACCTTACAATATGCACCCTCCCAGCCACAACGATAGTGTTAACTGAACTGCAAATACAAGCCAACATAGTGTTAAGAACCCCCAGTGTAAAATCTGAAATGGATCCAAGGAAAAGGGCAGGATTTCATATTTGGACAAGGGCAGAAGTTAGTGAAGTGTCAGCATCTGGTTACATAGAGTGTTTCATTGAGTCATCTTCTAGGATACAAGAGCGTGGGAAGGACAAACAATCCCACAATACGGCCTTTATTACTGGGACCTACTCCACTTATGAAGAGCTGGGGCTTGTGGCTGCGTCCAGCACTGCCTTGGAATTTCCAATCTCTTCAGCAGAGTCTGTTCTATCGCAGTAGCGTGTTATTCGTTTAGAGAAATCCCTTTAACAGATCCCTATATCACCTACAATGCATAAGGTATACTCAGTTTCTAAAGCCAACTAGCTGCTATATAGAACACCATGAAAGCTCTGAATAGGGAGGGGCGCATGCGCGGATGCCTGAGGGAGAAGTCGCATCCCCTTAGAGCTCCGCTCCCGGGTTAAACAAACCGGAGAACCGACTGCTGTTTTCACCGCAAACGGCACCAGCTCCCGCAAATCCATACCAGGTACACTTTGGCGTATTGAGGATGGTCACGAGGGGGCCAAAAACGAAGTATAAGATTGGTATCTCTAAAGATACACCGGCCCGGCAGACATCCAAGATGGCGGCGCCTGGTACCTCACAGACTCGCACACAGCGGGTTCCTAAATCCCTGTCACACAATGTCAAAACTCTGGACACAGCTGGTGAGATTGATTCTGACTATGAAACACCTGAAAATGTTATTCAGTCTAACATGTTTAGACAATTTGAGAAAATGCTTCAGAAAGCTTTGAAACAAACTTCTGACCAGATAACAGAGAAGCTGACAAGGGAGATTAGGGAGCTGGGGCATAGAACAGCTGAATTGGAAATGCGGGTAGATGATATAGAAACTACCACACAGCATTATGATGCTATTATTGAACAGCTTAAGGATGAGAACTCTTTATTACAAAACTGTTTGGAAGACCAGGAGAATAGGGACCGTCGCTCCAACCTAAGAATCAGAGGTCTCCCTGAATCGATCATAGACTTACAGGGAACTATATGTGCACTGTTTCAGGAACTGTTACCAGGTATTTCACCTGAGAGATTGGAAATGGACAGAGTCCACAGGGCCCTAACTCAACGCAAACCCAATGGACCCCCTAGAGATATTATAGTTAAATTTCATTACTATAAAACAAAGGAGCAAATACTTGCTGCTGCTAGAGGTAAAAACACTCTTGAGTTCCAGGGCAATATCTATCAGCTCTTTACAGACCTCTCCCCTCTAACTGTTACTAAGAGGCGTTCTATGAAACCACTGCTGCAAGTACTTCAAAAGCACCAAATCATATACCACTGGGGGTTTCCATTCTCTCTCCGCTTTACATACTTGGAAACCAGATATACCTGTCACACGTCCGATGAACTACGGTCAGCCTTAAATGATCTAATCCTGATGGATCACACCAATTCTAAGGAGCAACCTCGTAGACGTGCGGCTTCTAGATCACCTCCAAATGAAACCGACCTGGACCCAAACCCCTCTGGTTATACCAGACAGAATCTTCATAAAAGAGGACGTTTTGATAGTCAGGCACCGATAAACGTCGACTCAATGGACTGATTGTTCACTTCTCATTAATCTTATCCATGTTTCTCCCCTTTTGTAGGGTATTAGCCCCATTGCTTTATACTGAAAAGCATTGCACTATCTATGCTTGATGAACTAGAATCCTGTTCTCCATCATTTTTTTTTTTTTTTTTTTTTTCTTTTCTTTAGTGGTGTTTTGTTTCTGACAAATATGTCTATTTCTTTAATCTATATGCACATAATATATGCATATTAATTTGTACTTATGAAATATGAATCTAGGTTTCTATTTAGGGTTTTAATCAGCCAGAAGATTTATATTTCATTTACATTTTTGAGTCAAGTGTTTTTAAGGTTTTTTTTTTTTTTTTGTGTTTGTCCCCTTCCTGACAAATATGTCTACTTAGTAATTTAAATGCATATTATATTGTACCTATGAAAATATATATTTGGGTAATTATTTATTGTTTCAGTCAGCAAGAAGGTCTATATTACATTTAAATTTTTGAGACAAGTGTTTTTAAGGGGTTTATTTTTTTATTTTTTGTCTTGTCCCCTTTCTGACAAATATGTCTACTTAGTAATTTATATGCATATTATATTATACTTCTGAAATATGAATTTGGGCATTTATTTATTGTTTTAGTCAGCCAGAAGGTCTATATTACATTTCTATTTTTTTTTTTTTTTGTGTGTCTGTCCCCTTTCTGACAAATAGGTCTACTTAGTAATTTAAATGCATATTATATTGTACCTATGAAATATAAATTTGGGTAATTATTTATTGTTTTAGTCAGCCAGAAGGTCTATATTATATTTCCATTTTTTATTTTTTATTTTTTTCTCCCTTCCCTTTCCTCTATATTTGCGAGCTTGTTTATTAATTATTTCGCTTGTGTTGACGGTTTGCTTCACAAGTGTTAAGATTGATATTTTCCAGCCTCCTTATGGACGCATTCATCTAGAAATTGACTCAACATACTTCCCAAAGTTGGTATGCTTCCTTTCTCTCTCTTTTTTTGTTTAGTGCATCTCCAGTCTTCTTGATAGAGAATTATTTATGTTTTATATTATAATACTTAAGTGTTCTCCGGCGTTGTTTTTCCCTCCGGAACTTCTTGCGGCCCCCTACGTACCCCCTGACTCCTGCTACTATTATGCAGGAGTCGGTCGGTGACCATGGAACCCCTCGGAGATTTTTTGTTATCTCTCCGAGATGTTCCTGCGCCCTACTAGTACATCATTATTTTATGACACTAATTGCAGTCATTAGGGCTTCTTTTTTATTTGGTTTCTTCGTTACTCTTTCTTTTCTGTCTTTCCTTTCTTCTTCTCTTCTGTCTCCCTTGGTGGCGGTTCGAACTCATAATATGGGTTTCATTACCCCTTATATAAAACTTACCCTTACTATCTCATGGCCCCCATAAAATTTTGTCCTTAAATGTACAAGGCTTCAACGTTCCACAAAAAAGAACTAAAGCTCTACGTTCCTTTTCAGCTAGAAAAGCTCACATCATTTTCCTTCAAGAAACGCACTTTATCAATAACGCCTCCCCTAAATTTCTTTCCTCCTCCTACCCTCAATTCTACGCAGCATCAGCTACAACTAAGCAACGTGGGTCCCTGATTGGATTCCACCGCTCTACACCATTTACCCTTAATACACAAATATGTGACCCTGAGGGTAGATATGTTTTATTAAAAGGCTTTATTGCTGATACTGAAGTCACATTAGTTTCGTATTACGCCCCAAATAAGCGTCCTGAAGCTTTTCTATCACATCTTTTCCAACTAATCGAATCACATAAATTTGGAACAATAATATTATGTGGCGACTCCAATACTACCATCTATCCCTTCTTGGATAAATCCCCGTCATCTCCTAACTCTCCTACCCATAAACGGTCCTTCCAATCTCTACTTACTTCTTTTAATTTTGTTGATACCTGGCGGGAACTTAACCCAACTTCCAGAAATTTTACACATTATTCTTATCCACACAAATCCTTTTCACGAATAGACCATATTTTCCTCCCCTCTAGTATGCTCCCTGAAGTAATATCCTCTAATATAATCCCATTTCCATGGACAGACCATTGTGCGGTCACTGCTACAATTACCTCTCCAATACCTAGGTCACATGACACCACTTGGTGTATTAACGACTCCATCCTAACTCACCCCTCACACCGTTCAGATATTGAACTGGCTCTTAATGATTATATCTCATTTAATGACACTACTGATGTCTCTGCCCTTACACTATGGGAAGCCCATAAAGCTGTCATTCGGGGCAGCTTGATACAAAAGGCGAGATCTATTAAAAGAGATTGCAAGATTCTGTTCACCAAACTTGAAGCAAATTTTAACGCTTGTCATTTGGCTCATCAAGCTACCCCGAATGCAAACACTAACACTAAATTGGAAAGGGCCCGGCTTGAGTTGGATCTTTTTCTGACAGATTCGGCAGACAAACTCTTACGCAAGCGGCAACATACCCTATACCGCAAAGCCAATAAGCCCGATACCCCAATGGCCCGCAGTCTCAAGTCTATTGATCGTTCACAAGCTGCATTCCGACTTAGAACCTCCAGAGATGCATACACTAGTAACCCATTAAAGATCTTGGACATCTTTCAATCTAAATTAGCTAAGCTCTATGACCCTGGCTTAATCTTTGATAAAAACAAAGCAGACACTTTGTTCTCAGATGTTACACTTCCCACAATGACACCGGAACAGTGTGAATATTTGGAGAGTCCCATAACGGCCTTGGAAGTTAAAGCTGCTATTAAAGAATTGAAGCCTCACAAGAGACCGGGCCCCGATGGGTTTTCTGCACTATACTACAAACAATTTGACTCGATTTTAACGCCTCTATTGACTAGAGCCTTCAATTCTTTGTTAGCTGGTCATTCGTTTAAAACCGAAACACTAACTTCCATCATAGCAATGATTCCCAAACCTAAATCTGACACTACCTCTTGGTCTAATTACCGCCCCATATCTCTTTTAAATCTAGACATTAAGTTACTAGCTAAGATCTTGGCAACTAGATTGAATAGCATTATAGGTAAACTTATCCATCGTGACCAAACTGGCTTCATGCCCTTGCGTCAAGCAGGGGATAATGTCAGAAGAGCACTTTTATTAATTCATGCCGCCAAAAAAAGACGTATCCCAACTTGCCTTATATCATTAGATATTAGGAAGGCGTTCGACTCAATTAGCTGGCCATATCTACAATATACTCTTCAAAAATGGGGTTTTGGGGAAAATTTCTTAACTTGGGTCTCCTCACTATACAGCACTCCGAAAGCTTATATTAAATATATGGGCTACAAATCAGCTATGATGGATATTAGGAGTGGTACTAGACAGGGTTGCCCCCTATCCCCTTTGCTTTTTGCCCTACTTATTGAACCCTTAGCATGTATTATTAGAAATAATCCTAATATCAAAGGTGTAGAATTAGGTGGACATCACCACAAATTGAGTCTTTTTGCAGATGACATCCTGATTTTTTTATCCCATCCCCACGTCTCAGCCCCAAATCTAGTAAATACTTTAGACAAGTTTGCAAAGATTTCTGGTTTGTGTGTTAATCATGCCAAATCTAATGCCCTTAATATTTCCCTTTCGCCATCTGAGTTACAACAAGCTCAAACGTCTTTACCTTTCAATTGGGAATTGCATCATATTTCATATCTTGGAGTCCAACTCACTTCTTCTATATCCGACTTATTTTCAGCTAACTACTTACCCTTATTGAAGTCAACTACTAATCTGATGAAACAATGGTCTTCTCTTCCTTTATCTTGGATTGGGAGGATTAATGCTACTAAGATGTCAATCTTACCAAAGTTCCTTTACCTATTCCGAGTTCTCCCCATACATATACCTCCTTACTTCTTGAGGCTCACTCAAAAGAGAGTGATGGCTTTTATATGGGGCTCTACAAAGCCCCGTATACCTAGATCGACTCTTTATCTTGTGTGAGGGGGTTAGCTCGGCAGCGGGTGTGTGTGACCCCCGGGATGGGCTCCCCACACAAAAACAGGCCCAGCAAACGGAGGTTGTGGTTTTCAAAATCAAAAAGGTGCGGTTTATTTTCTATTTACAGTGACAAAACACAGCAAAGCAAAAGAAACATAAAAAAAATAAATCCTGGTCAACTTGACCTCTGACTAAACATACAGGTTTCCTAACTAACAACTGGGATCAGCCTAGTGCTGTCCTAGTCCCTAAGTCCCTGGTTTTAAATGTCCAAGCAAATAGCCACACAGGCTTTGTCTCACCGCACAGGGGTTCACTCTCCCTAGACAGTCCACACAGGTCTGGTTCCAGGCATGAGCTAACACCTAATGAATCTGGGAGTTTTTATAGAGGCCTTAAACGAGCTGACAAGCTTCAGCTGGTCTCATCAACTCCCTGCCTGCACGACGCCCAGCACTCTTCCTAGAGGTATGAATCATCCATGAGCCCACTAGCCTCAGCTGGGCTTCATCAACTCTCTCCCTAGTTGTATAAGTCGGCGTAAAGCCTGAATCTGGGCGAAATATATCTACCCCCCTGGATGCAACCAGGTGACTTTACCTTCCTGCTGTCACATACCCCCCCTCTTGTTTTAACCTCGGGGTTGGAACACCAGCAATCAGGCATTCATGTACTCGAGACAAAGCATCCACATTCCCCATTTGAACGCCAGGGCGATGCTTTACTGTGAAGTTGAATTCCTGGAGGGCCAGGAACCACCTATTCACTCTTCTATTTGTTTCCTTGTTTTGAGCCATCCACTTTAACGGAGCGTGATCCGTAACCATGTCAAAGTGCCTACCTAGCAGGTAGTACCGAAGGGAATCTAGAGCCCACTTCACCGCTAAACACTCCTTTTCAACGGTGGCGTAATTTACCTCATGGGACTTCAACTTCCTGCTGAGGTAAATGACTGGGTGCTCTTCCCCGTTCCAGACCTGGGACAATACTGCTCCTAACCCCACATCTGACGCATCACTTTGTACGACAAAGTCTTTAGAGAAGTCGGGTGAGTACAACACTGGCTGGCTACATAAGGCTTGTTTCAAGAATTGGAATGCTGCCTCAGCCTCGGGGGTCCATTTAATCATGACCGACCCTTTCCCCTTCGTCAGGTTGGTTAGGGGCACAGCCTTAGAAGCAAAGTGGGGAATGAATCGCCGATAATACCCAGCGATTACCAGAAAGGCTCGTACCTGCTTCTTGCTGTTGGGACGTGGCCAACTCTGGATGGCCTCGATTTTGTTGAGTTGGGGTTTTATTACTCCCCTCCCAATGGTGTACCCAAGATATTTGGCCTCCTCCTGCCCAATGGTACACTTCTTGGGGTTAGCCGTAAACCCCGCTTCCCGAACAGAGTCCAGGACTGCTTGCACTTTTGGCAGATGTGAGGCCCAATCTGTGCTATGGACAATTACGTCATCCAGGTAAGCCGCAGCATACTTCCGATAGGGCCTCAGCATCTGGTCCATTTTCCGCTGGAATGTGGCCGGCGCATTCTGTAACCCGAACGGCATTCTTTTATATTGGAACGCCCCGTCTGGGGTTACAAATGCGGTTTTCTCTTTGGCCGACTTGGCCAGGGGGATTTGCCAATACCCTTTTGTGAGGTCAAGAGTCGTCATGTATCGGGCTGTTCCCAGCCGGTCGATCAACTCATCAATACGTGGCATGGGGTAGGTGTCAAATTTTGTAACTTTGTTCAACTGACGAAAATCGTTACAAAATCGCCAGCTCCCATCCGGTTTAGGCACCAACACAATGGGACTAGACCAATCACTTTGGGACTCCTCTATCACCCCTAAGTTCAGCATTTTCTGTACTTCCTCCCGTATTGCCTCCCGTCGGGCCTCTGGGATCCGATAGGGTTTTAACTTCACCCTTTCACCGGGTGGGGTAATGATGTCATGCTCTACCCCAGATGTTTGTCCCGGCAGCTCAGAGAATACCTCCTTATTGCGAAGCACAAACTCCTTAACCTCCTGTTGTTGGGGTTGTGACAAGGTGGCTGCTATTCCAACCTCAGGAATCACGCAACCAGTTTGAGCTGGTGACCAAGTGTCTGCGACTAGGGACTCTCTATCCCTCCAGGCTTTCAACAGATTAACGTGATAGATCTGTTCGGGCTTTCGCCTTCCTGGTTGTCTGACCTTGTAATTCACTTCGCTCACTTTTTCCATTATCTCATAGGGGCCTTGCCATTTGGCAAGGAATTTACTTTCAACCGTAGGGACAAGTACCAGTATCCTATCCCCCGGGGAAAAGGTACGGGTCTTGGCTCCACGGTTGTACACTCTCTGCTGTGCTAACTGCGCTTGGGCCAAATGTTCCTTCACGATGGGCATTACCTGTGCAATTCGGTCTTGCATCAGGGCGACATGCTCAATCACACTCCTGTGGGGAGAACTCTCACTTTCCCAAGTTTCCTTGGCAATATCCAACAGCCCTCTTGGGTGTCTCCCATACAGTAACTCAAAGGGGGAGAATCCCGTAGAGGATTGGGGCACCTCCCTAATAGCAAACATCAGATAAGGAAGTAGACAGTCCCAATCCTTTCCATCTCTATCCACCACTTTCTTCAACATTTGTTTTAGGGTTTTGTTGAATCTTTCAACCAGCCCATCGGTTTGGGGGTGATACACAGATGTACGTAATTGCGTCACTTTGAACAATTTACACAGCTCCTTCATAACCCGGGACATAAAGGGTGTACCTTGGTCCGTAAGCAGTTCTTTACAAATACCCACCCGGCTAAACACAAGAGATAGCTCTTTGGCTATGGTTTTGGCCGAGGTATTTCGGAGAGGGATCGCTTCTGGATAACGGGTGGCATAGTCCATTATAACTAATATGTGCTGGTGCCCCCTAGCGGACTTGATTATAGGACCTACCAAATCCATGGCGATCCTCTCAAACGGGACCTCAATGATGGGTAGAGGGACCAGCGGGCTACGGAAATGTGGCATCGGGGCCAACCTCTGACACACAGGGCAGGAGGAACAATAATTTTCTATGTCCTTCATCACCCCCGGCCAATAGAATCTCTGTAATACCCTCTCTCGGGTTTTCTCTGTCCCCAGATGACCTCCAAGAATGTGCCCATGGGCCAACTCCAACACCAACTTCCTGTAAGGTTTGGGCACCACAAGCTGCTCAACGGTTTCTTCTGCCCTTTTTGCCACCCGATACAGTAGGTCCTTCTCTACGCTGAAGTATGGGTAAGTGCAGGTATTATCTGGGTTCACTAACTCGCCATCTATTTTCACTACGTTTTCCCGTGCCTTTATTAGGGCGGGGTCTCTCAACTGTTCTGTGGCAAAGTTTTCCCTGTGAACCTCAAGATCAGAAAACTCCACAGACGGTAGGTTTTCGTCTGAGGAGGTGGGCTCCTCTCCAGTTTCTTGAGTCTCCCCTGCCAATACTGATAAGGGAAATTCCGGAGAGTCCTCACCACTCTCAGGGGAGTTCTGGCTATCACATTCCTGGTACATAGGGGCACCAGTGGGGGGCTCAGGATCATCCCACAGTTCCCAGAACTTCGGAAAATCCCTTCCCACAATGGCGTCATGCGGTAACTGAGATACTAAGCCCACTGGATGAGAGAGGGTACCTTTGGGGGTCTCGAAACACACTGTAGTCACTGGATACTCTCGGGTGTCCCCATGCACACAAATAACAGCTACCTTGCTATTCCCAGAGACCTCTGTTTTAACTAACTCAGCCTTTATCAGGGTCACAAGGCTACCTGAATCCAGCAATACCACAACATTTCTACCATTAACACACATTTTGCATAAATGTTTCTCAGTTCCTCGAATGGCAGTGCATGCGACTGTCGCACACAGCGACTGACGTCTGCCCGTCAGAAAGTCACACTGCATGGGTTCCTCCACAACCGGGCAATTGGCTGCAATATGTCCCGCTTGCCGGCAGCGGTAGCAAACGATCCTTCTTGCCGCCTCTTGAGCCGCTGATTTCCCAGGCTGTTCTCGCCAAACTTGGGGTAGAGCTCCCACCCTCTCACTCTCTCCACCCTCACCCCTTGGAATCCTCTTATCCGCCCCTGGGGATGGTCTGGTCTTAGGGTGGAAAGTCCGAGAGTCTCTGGAAGAGGCCGTCAGGTTCTCTGTAGCCAAGTATTTCTCCACACGATCCACAAGACCATCGGCCGTCTCTGGGTCTCCATGGCTTACCCACTTTTGGATGGCAGTAGGAAGAGCTCTCAAAAATTGATCCATTACAACACGTTCCACAATCTTTGGTGCGGACAAAGTCTCTGGCTGTAGCCACTTTCTGCTCAGGTGAATGAGATCATACATTTGAGACCTGGGGGGTTTTCCAAGCTGGAAAGTCCAGTTATGCACACGCTGAGCCCGGACAGCCTGGGTGACACCCAGCCTTGCCAATATTTCAGCTTTTAGCATCACATAGTCTTTTGCTTGGTTAGGCTCTAGGTCATAGTAAGCTTTCTGCGATTCACCAGTTAACAGAGGAGCCACCAGTCCAGCCCACTGCTCCTCAGGCCACTTTTCTCTTTCAGCGGTCCTTTCAAATGTGGTCAAAAATACCTCTGGATCATCCTCTCCAGTCATTTTTGTCAATAAACGACTCACCCCAAAGGACGCGGTATTAGTGGGACGGCTTTCCTCACTGGTCTGCGGACGTTGCTGCATTACTGCTTCCATCTGTTGTTGTAGTCTCTGCTCTTGCTTCTGCAACAGGTCTATGAAGCGGGCCTCAGATTGCTGCTGGGCTTGTTGCTGAGCCTCCAGACTCTGTTGCAAAGTTGCGTTTGTCTGCTGCTGGGCTGCAAGGCTCTGTTGATGAGCTTGCTGCTGGGCTGCGAAGTTCTGTTGTTGAGCTGCAAGGCTCTGTTGATGAGCTTGCTGCTGGGCTGCGAAGCTCTGTTGATGAGCTGCAAGGCTCTTTTGTAAACCTGCATTTGTCTGCTGTTGATTGGCATTTGCTAGAGCCAGCTGCTTCAGTATCTCCTCCATGCTGGCTTAAAAAAAAACTGCCACTGGTTCTCCACCAACTGTGAGGGGGTTAGCTCGGCAGCGGGTGTGTGTGACCCCCGGGATGGGCTCCCCACACAAAAACAGGCCCAGCAAACGGAGGTTGTGGTTTTCAAAATCAAAAAGGTGCGGTTTATTTTCTATTTACAGTGACAAAACACAGCAAAGCAAAAGAAACATAAACAAAATAAATCCTGGTCAACTTGACCTCTGACTAAACATACAGGTTTCCTAACTAACAACTGGGATCAGCCTAGTGCTGTCCTAGTCCCTAAGTCCCTGGTTTTAAATGTCCAAGCAAATAGCCACACAGGCTTTGTCTCACCGCACAGGGGTTCACTCTCCCTAGACAGTCCACACAGGTCTGGTTCCAGGCATGAGCTAACACCTAATGAATCTGGGAGTTTTTATAGAGGCCTTAAACGAGCTGACAAGCTTCAGCTGGTCTCATCAACTCCCTGCCTGCACGACGCCCAGCACTCTCCCTAGAGGTATGAATCATCCATGAGCCCACTAGCCTCAGCTGGGCTTCATCAACTCTCTCCCTAGTTGTATAAGTCGGCGTAAAGCCTGAATCTGGGCGAAATATATCTACCCCCCTGGATGCAACCAGGTGACTTTACCTTCCTGCTGTCACACTTGATAAATTGAAAGGTGGTCTGGGAATTCCTAACTTTTCCTCATACTATTTTGCTGCTCAGCTAGCACAACTCCCCAAATACCATTCTACAATAGAATCCCCTCTATGGGTAGCGATTGAATCAGTGGATATTGACCCCATTTCTGTGAATAATTTGCTCTGGTTAGCTCCTAAAGATAGACTAAACTTATCTAACCCTGTAACCAAACATTCTATAGCTATCTGGGACAAATATAGATCCACAAAAAGCCTACAATCCACTCATAACCCTCTACTCTCTTTTCTTCGAAATCCCTCATTTTACCCCGCCTGGAAATTTCCCCTATCATTTGCAGCTTGGTCCAGAACAAACCTACTTCAATTCCATAATCTAGTTTCCTCCAATGATATTCTTACGTTCCCAACATTATGTGATTTATACAAACTCCCCATGAAGGAGCTCTTCCGCTATCTACAAATTAAGAACTTTTATACACCCCTCGTTGATACGGGATCCCCTCTCACCCAAATGACTCAATTTGAACGTATCTGTAACAGTGATCCCCATACTAGAGGATTAATATCACTTTTGTATAAACGCATCAATTCCACATCCGACGATACTTTACCATCGTATACGACTAAATGGGCACACGACATGGATAGAACATTCAGTAAAAGTGACTGGGATATTATATGGTCAGCTACTAAGCATTCCTCACCAAACTGTTTTGCGTTGGAAACAAATTATAAGGTCCTTTCTCGATGGTACCTGGTTCCGGCCAGGATTGCCAAATTTGCCCCCTCGTACCCAAATCTATGTTTCAGAGGCTGTTCTGAACCGGGCACGCAGTTCCATATTTGGTGGCAATGTCCAATCGTTCAATCCTTCTGGAGTAAAATATTTCACATGGCCTCTACGGCCTTGGAAATACCAATCCCGCCAGACCCGGCACTGGCTCTCCTCAACCTCAAACCTCCTAATTTGAATAAGTCACAATTCAAATTACTACTACATCTCACCACGGCGGCTAAACAATCTATAGCTAAGGCCTGGAAAACCCAAACTTTAGTTGTGGCTGAAACTAAACATAGAATTAACAGAGCCCTTATCTTTTCCAAAATGTCTGCTATTGAAGATGACAACATTGCAACATATAATAAAATATGGAAACCATGGATTAAACACTTCTTACCCCCAGATTTTGATCAACTATTGTTGATGCCTCTTTGAAATACTTTAATATTTATCTATTAATATAATATTTAAACGGGGCCTTGATCTGACTGGTCCGCCACCCGGGGAGACAACCGTCACCTTTTTCTCTATTTTCCTATACCCATACCTTCTTTTCTATAAATTTTACTTTTCTCCCATATTTCTTCTTCTTCTCTCTTACTTCTTCTGTCTTTCGGTTCTGGTTAGTTTTGTTACTTGTGTAATACAGATTTTTTACACATGTGATGTTCATTACATGACTTATATATATAACTTTAAAGTTTCACTTTATCAATCACTAATATCTTTGTGTCTTAAAGATTTGTTAGGAAAGTCTTCACTAAACAATTGAGGTATGACAACGTTCATCTGGTGTATCCTTCTGGATAGCCCAACATATTCTCTCATACTTAATCGAGCCCCCATCTGCTCACAGCTTGCTCCCTTCGGGGGTGAGTGGTTGGTCTGGAGACGTGATATTCTATCCTGAATATTGCTTATCTTCATTGCTCTAATCTTTTATACCTCTATTTGTATTGATATAATTGTTACTGAGGTTTATCCTCTACTGCCTTTCTTTCAATATGTATTTTTAGTGATTACTGTATTTATTTACAATTCTATTCTTGATCAGAATGTAATGTTCAGTATATTTGCTATTTACTTGTAAAATCTAATAAAAATATTAAACAAGAAAGCTCTGAATAGGGATGAAATGTAGCTTAATGTGTAGTTACACTTGAATAATTTCCTGTACTCATATGTCATTTGGAGTTGTGGTATTAAAGCGGAGTTCCACCCAAATTTGGAACTTCCGCTTTATCCACTCCTCCCCCCCTTACATGCCACATTTGGCATGTAATTTTTTTGGGGGGGAGTGGGGGCTTCAGTAGGAGTGGGACTTCCTGTCCCACTTCCTCCTTCTGCCCTGGGCTCGCCTAGGCGATACGTCATATCGCCTTGTGGCGGCCCCTCCCTGTAGGCGATTACCTGGGACGTGACAGGTCCCAGGCGATGGCCTGTCCATTCAGAGAGCGCTGCGCTGTTCACGCATGCACAGTGAGTGCCTGGCCGTGAAGCCGAAAGCTGTCACGGCCGGCTGCCCACACAATGAATGGAGGTGCCGGCGGAGAAGGGGGGGGAGAGGAGCGTCGCGTCGCTGGACAGTGGAACAGATAAGTGTATGTTTATTAAAAGCCAGCAGCTACACTTTTTGTAGCTGCTGACTTTTAATAAACATAAAAAAAGGGTGGAACTCCCCTTTAAACTCAAAAACAAAAATGTATTATATTGAAGCTTACCAATTCTTAGATGTGGTGGCTACACTAGTTTTCTTTTTTCGGATTGACATCCTTCATTGTCATCTTGTGATCCTTCCAGTAAGTCTATTTTTCGTCTTCCTTTAACAGACCAAGCTGTCCATTTAAAGTGTCAGTTAGAGTGTTGAGAACTATTGTTAGATCTGGAGTTCAGTTACATTTTCTTTGTCAAGTGCGTCCAAATCTACTAGTGCATCTAACACTATTTATTCCACAGATATACAGTGCTGTTATCCAAAGGTGTCTCAATTTGGGCAGCACAGTGGTGTAGTGGGTAGCACTCTCGCCTAGCAGTAAAAAGGGTCACTGGTTCAAATCCCAACCATGACACTACCTGCCTGGAGTTTGCGGGGTTTCCTCCGGGTACTCTGTTTTCCTCCCACACTCCAAAGACATGCTGGTAGGTTAATTGGCTTCTGTCTAAAAATTGGCCCTAGTATATGAATGTGAGTTGGGGACCTTAGATTGTAAGCTCCTTGAGGGTAGGGACTGATGTGAATGTACAATGTATATGTAAAGCGCTGTGTAAATTGATGGCGCTATATAAGTACCTAAATAGTAATAATAGAAATAATTTCTCCTCCATCTAGAATGGAGACACCCTAAGACTGGAAGAATATTACTGTCCAGATCACCAGGTGAAAATAAAGGAAAAAAGCCTAAAAAAAATAATAAGGCCACTACATTTATAGTGGAATTCCTGCCTAACTCAAATATGCTTAAAATTTCCCCCTCCCGCTACCTATCCTGCCTAAACTGTCTAAAAAAGATACTTAGCTTTTTTTTTGTCCGCTTCAGTCCGGTCACAAGATCTCCCCTGTGTCAGTAAACGATGGCTGCAGGGAAGAGGAGGGAGTGCTTGACAACAACTGGGAAAGCCGGGAGCAATGACATCACCTATAGCCCCAATGTCCCAGCCATTGTTGGTTCTCCCGCCTCTCCCCTGCAGCAGCCACTGCTCCACGGCACAGGGGAGCCAAAGCTGTGGGATCACGTGACCAGACCTGGGTGACCTAAAAAAATTAATTGTGCAAATCTTTTTTACACGGGTTAGGCAGCACGAGGGGGGAGGGAAAAACTTTAGGATTGGTTAGTGTTAGACTGGAATTTCTTCTTTAAAGTGACATTAAAGGCTGTTTTTTTTAATAACAAAAATGTCATACTTACCTGCTCTGTGCCGTGGTTTTGCATAGAGTAACCCCGATTCTCCTCTTTTCGGGACCCTCACCGGTGCTCCTGGCCCCTCCTCTTCAGCCAGTGCCCCCAATAGCAAGCCGCTTGCTCTAGGGGCACTGGTGCGTGTTTCCCCTGAGCCCTGCTCTATGCGTCCATAAGACACATAGAGGGCCCCACCCCTGCTCTCTCCTCATTGGCTCACTGGCTGTGATTGACATTAGCAGGAGCCAATGGCTCCCGTTGCTGTCTCAGCCAATGAGGAATGACAGGCTTGGGAGAAGCTCAGCTCACGTGCACATCGCTGGATCGAGAGGGAGCTCAGGTGAGTATTAGGGGAGCTGGGGGGGGGGCGCTGCACACAAAGGTAAATATCCTTAATGCATCGTACACACGACCAGTTTTTCCATTGGGAAAACTGCCATGAGAGCTTTTGGCCGGAAAAACCGGCCGTGTGTATGCTCCATCGCAGTTTTCCCAACAAGAAAACTGCTGGGAATCCCGGCGGGAAAAAAGAGAGCTGGTTCTCTTTTTTTTCCCGCCGTGATTCACGGCGGTTTTTAACCTGGCAGTTTTCCTATGGGATACACTGCGGTGGAGCATACACATGGCCGGGATTCCCGGCCAAAGCTCTCACCGCAGTTTTCCCGATGGGGAAAACCTCTGGTGTGTACAGGGGAAAAGTTACCGAGCAGGTTCTCGGTTTTCCCCCCGGGATTCCCGGCTGACTTTTTACCGCCGGGAATCCCGGTCGTGTGTACGAGGCATAAGTCTTTAAAACCACTTTAAGGATTGTTAAACTGCCATTGATTAAATTTTTTGATTCTGGATTCATTACCGCTTTAAAATATTAATAAGGGATGTAAAATCGAGATTTCCATGCACTGTAGAGTTGTGTTGGTGCCCAGCATCATGGGCTATATTGCTATGCTAAGAAGCTCATTCTTTTTGCCTGAAAGAAGTCAAACCCCTGTTCCCTAGTAAAATGGGCATAAATAACAATTTACCTCTTATGAGCCAACATATGATCCAAGTGGATGTCCACAGCACTTCAGTAAGACATGAGGACCTTGGACTTCCTACATACTTACCTTCTCTCTCTTGGAACTTGGTAAAGCTTAGACATGACATCAGATATACTGTACCGGAATACATTTTATGTATTTGTGAATGCAAGCATAATGTCCTTTTTATTTCTGCAATGTAACCCTACTGAAGGGCTGTTTAAAGTAAAAATAAAAGCAAAAAAAACGTTTTTTGGGGTATTTTGGATAGAGTAAGGCACTCCCTGACAATTTTATTTTATTTTTTTGCCATCTGTGTCCCATTGGGGAGATTACTCTTCTCTTCCTGTCCATAGCCATATCGGGAAGTGAAATTAAATCCCTCCAAAGTCAGAAAATTCCTAGAGAGAGTGTTTCCATTGGTGGGTTTCCCCTCTATTCCTGTTCTGGCGACAACCCAAAAATTTGGGATTTTTCTTTCACTTCCATTCATAGTGATAACGATAAACAGTGTGAATCTAGCCTACAGGTGTTCTAAACCCTCCCCACTCTATCCAAATCTAAAAAAAGTTTTGCCTTTAGTTGTACTTTAAACAATCTTATTGGTTGGACTGTGTTGTATTTTCTTTCTCTGCAAAATGTAAAGAACTTACTTTTAAAAAAAAGTTTAATAAAATGTAGACATGCCCTATTGATGTATGCATGCGTATTATATTATAGTTATCTTTGTCAAAAACAATTGTCATGTTCAGGAAATGCCTTTACAGCAATACTCCCCCCTTTAACTCCATATTCCAAATCTATATTATTTCTCAGAATACTTTACAGTGTGGGAAGTGAGTGAATGGGGCCACATACAACAAAAACCCTGAAGGGGTTCTAACTTATCCTTCTGGGTATTATTAGTATCTTACTGATGCTGATAATAGTTACTTGTTAAATATTAACAGGTACATTACAGCCTTCATAGCCAGCACTGCAGATGTAATTTCTAGTTTTGGCTCATTTAATCGGACCTGAACTTTTTATGACATTGCTGTAGTTGGTAATTGATTGTGAATCACTTTCCTTTACTTTGAACAGATGTGCTGTCTTCAACTACTGCACGTTTCTCATTTCAGGAGTTTCATCCGTCATTGGAAACCCTCCCCGTGCTTTATCCTCAATGGGATACTAACGGCCAACAAGCTGCACCACAGCAGAGGGTGGAATCAAATTTTCCATCGTTGTTTTCTGACGACCTGACAGAACCTGCACTTTCCGGGTAAATATTGCAGGGCATCTTTTACTATGGATATGTCTTTGATGTGTGTTTTCACCTAAAATAGATTGGTATTTTTTAACAAACCTACTCAATTCAGTAGGAAAATACAAATGCTTCATTGCTGTGAGACTCTTGCTAATGCCCATTAATTGATTATGTCACATGCCATTCTGAACTACATCCAGACTGGTGCTGGAAGAATACTTTTATTTTTTACTTTTCAGCAGTAGTAGCCAATGGCTCCCGCTGCTATCCATCTGCCCTGTGAGAAGGGAGAGAGTGGAGAGAGCTGCTGGGAGACTTGAGAGACCCTAGACACAGAAGGTTTTTTTTTCCTTAATGCAGACAATGCATTAGGGTAAAACATCTTTGAGGCTTTAAAACATCTTCAAAGCACAATTGTTACTAGGTCTGAACAAATATCAGGACCCATGTAGTTAAAGTATATCTGAACCAAAGAACAAAGTATAATTTATTGCAGCTTACCAGTACTTAGATGTGGTGGCAACATAGTAGACTTTTTTTTCAGGCTAAGTACATTTTCAGACGGGATGAGGTCTAGAGGAGGGGCAGCAACGTTAGGACCTCCACTTCATCCTTGTATTCATTGAGAAAAGTACAAGGTCTTCTGTGAAAAGTCACAGTCCCTAGCGAGCGACCCTCTGTGGTCAGTGTGCAGAAGGGAAGGTGCTATGCACAGGACCCAAAAGATCGCTGCTATTACTGTAGTAGTGCCCACTAGTAGCGTGATTGTCAGCTTCTCAAGCAGCCTCTCAAGTATAAAATATGCATACTTACCGTATATACTCGAGTATAAGCCGACCGAATATAAGCTGAGGCACCTAATTTTACCACAAAAAACTGGGAAAACGTATTGACTCGAGTATAAGCCTAGGGTGTCCAAGTGCATGCCTCACTGTGTCCATGCCTCACTGTGTCCATGCCTCACTGTGCCCATGCCTCACTGTGCCCATGCCACACTGTGTCCATGCCTCACTGTGTCCATGCCTCACTGTGTCCATGCCTCACTGTGCCCATGCCTCACTGTGCCCATGCCTCACTGTACCCATGCCTCACTGTGTCCATGACTAAACTGACGTTTAATGTGGTAGTCTATGGACGGGGTGCCCTGCTTTGAAAAAAAATCGGTGCTCCCCGGCTGTAGGTCCCCCAGACAACACACTTTGCACACTTGTAGAGAGGAAATGGGGCTACAGGTGCGCCAAGTTTCGGGTCCAGGGGACCTACGACCGGTCGGTACTGGGTCCCCAAAATCACCAAAGAAATTACTGTTTAACATGGGAGTCTATGGAAGGGATGCCGGCTTTGAAAAATCGGTGCTCCCCGGCCGTAGGTCCCCCGGACAACAAACTTTGTAGAGGAAGAGTGGGGCTACATGTATGCCAATTTTGGGGTCCAGGGGACCTACGGCCGGCTGGTACCAGGTCCCCAAAGTCCGGGAGATCAGACGCAAAAAGGTGACTCGAGTATAAGCCGAGGGGGGCATTTTCAGCACAAAAAAATGTGCTGAAAAACTCGGCTTATACTCGAGTATATACATTACATTGGTCTAATCTGCAATACAGATCATACCTGGAGTTCAACTACTTCAATCTAAATAACATAAAACAGCTCCCTAGTCAGTTGAATAATTATATTATATATTTTATATTTATAATAATTATATTTTATTGTTAATATCACACAAGCAATTGTCATTCAGTTGTCCAGCCGACGCTTGCGGGGATCACACTACTTCTCACAGATACTAAAAATCTTCTTCTTCGGAAGAAAACAAGGAGGAGGTAGTAGATCTACAAACCCATTTATGTATGTGGCATGCACTTGTGTTTTTATTATTTTATGTGAAGAAAAATAAGTCTATACTTTTTATAAAATGTATCTGTTCAGATTTTTTGGGTACCTTCAACATTCCATGCTCTATATGATCTGGTAATGATACTTGGCACTAGCACAGGTGTCCTATTTTCCTTCTGTTAATGCTTTAATGACCACTGTAAAAATTTGGCTGTCCCCTCATTTTCTGTGACAGGGGACACCAGGACAAACAGAGGGTTATTCTATTCAGTAGGAGATAAAAACCTAGCAGAGCAGAGCATCTAACCCAGTGGCGGCTGGTGCTCAAAACCCAGTGGCGGCACAAACTAGCACCCCCCCCCCGCGACACAATTGGTCAGGGAGTCCTAAGACTTCCTGGCCAATAGTGGCTTTCTGATTGACAAGGAAGAGAATATTCATTCGCTATTGTCACACAAGTTGGTGTGCTCGGGGTGCAGTCTTCTGCGCTCCGAGCCCACCCTTTTTTGAAGCCTATTAGAGTCTTTGGCTCGAATCACGTGCTTAAAAAAAACAAAAAAAACATTGGAATCCAAGGGCCCCCGCATTTAGATTAGGGGGTCGGACGGATGGATGAGGGGACGGCGCCCCTGCGCCCTGCATTACGGACCGTCACTGATCTAACCATTTCCTTCCCCACCCAAAACTAGAAAACATTTTGACTATAGATACACATTAAAGGTAGGGCTCCTCCCTACAACCCACCCAATGATATCTGTCCTATACTCCTTGCTACTTATATTGACCATTGGAAATACCCGGTACCTCCAGGAATGGGGCAACATGTAATTTTCTCTCAAAATGCAGTGCTTAGGGATCTCTGTGGAAGGGAAGAAGGGCATTAACACTGTGCTATCTCTGACACAGAATAAGGCTAACTATACACACAGCTGAATGAGAGAAATTACTTGATTTCTCCTTCCAGGCTAAAGAGCGTGGATGGAGGAATCTCCAGGAACTGTGACGGAGTACCCAAAGAGTGACTACATCTTTTTGTTGAACTGGCAGATGCCGATAGGGCCCCTAAAAGCTTAGGGGGGGAGGGGAGGCAGGTAGGTTGGCCTGATGATGTTACCACTCTAGTTTGCTGTCACAATGGTCACATTATTGGGAGCCAGACCTGCCGACATTCAATCATTAGTAGAGACCAGGAGCTGTCACTGGGCTATGAGCACATAGTGAACGCACTCTCAGCACAGAAACCTCGGCCACCTTGTTAAAGCCCACCTTCTATGCCATAGTACGTATACGTTACGTGAGCACCAAGAGGTGAAGTGGTCATCTTAATGGCCAGCATACCGTAAATGAATCCAGGCGTAAACATACATAATTCTATACTGAGAACTGTCCAGGAAAATATGTAAACATTTACAAGGGATCGCTCATTTTTTCCATTGAACTCTGCATGTTCATGGGTCTGCTGTTTGTGAGGTCATGACCATCTCTAATTTGACACCTTGTTGAGGACACATCAAGTGTCTAGGTGACGGGGCCTTGTAATCAGTTTTACATGGAATATATTAGTAATTATTCCACAATGTTGTTTCAGCCTGAACCCCTATTTCCCTATGTTCAGTGATGTCTTTTCTTTCCCAGGAGTGGTGACGTCTCGCTGCAGCGTGGAGTTCGGGAGGAAGGACAGCTGCTTCCAGCCCTTCCGCAGACTGAACTTTATATAGAGAGACAAGAATATAAAGAATCTGGGAGCAGCTCACAGCCTGGCACCATCAGGTATCATTATTATATGCTTGGCTTGTAACACAGCTCTCGGGTGACTTGGATTTCTCACATTTAACAGCTGTGAGTGTGGAATGAACCATTCGGAGTGTAAAAGCAGCTTTTATTATTTATTATTGCAGACCTGAGTATTTGGCCTGAGCTTGTCCTCTTGCATAGTGCATGCTGGGCATGCTTGCAGTATGTCTGCTTCTGGGTGTTAAGTCATGCTAAGCGGTCATGTACAAACCTGTGGAATTCCTTCTCAGCATCAATAATCCAGGATTAATTGCTAACACTGGACACAAATACTACAAAACAATGTATATACACTATACCATTCTTTTACATAATTAATATTTATTATTATTGTTACATTGGTCAGTTTATTGAGTAGGATCATGCAAGGCACAACACATATAGAAACTAATCACATTCCAATTTGCTGCAGTGCAATCAATGAAACATGGATTTTGATTGGTTGCTGCATCGTGCCACATTTTGCCCATTATTCTTCTCATTAACAGGATGAGTTTAGCTGCTTAGGCAATTTTTAGTCGGTCATCATCCATTTCCACTACAGGTGCCAAATAGTTCTGCATGCCTCATGCAAGAAATACAAGTTCTACATGTCCTATGCTTCTGGAATTTTGATACCAGAGGGGGACTTTCCACAAATGCGCGCCTATTATTGAGTAAAATTTTGGCCAGGCCATGGATGTTTAATTTTTTTATTTAAAGATTCCCTATAAGTAGTAAATGAACATAGGGTCATTAGACAGAGAAAAACGTGAGAACAGAAGGAAAAGAATAGAAGTAAGAGGAAGTCAGGACTAGTAGCTGAGACGAGTTCCCTCGATAGTAAATGAACATTAAAATAAATATAATCCACTTACACTTGTGTTGGGCTGTGAAAGGCGATCCACGATGGATTGCTTTTCACAGAGCGGCTGACAGGCATTGAAGAGGCAATACTAATGTTGGCTCCTGAATTTAACAGCTGAATGGCCCTGAATAAAAATAATGTTGTAAACATGAGCCTAGTTTTTGGCTCGCGGTTGGAGGGCAGCCCCATTAATTTGAATAGGTTGCGTTTGGTTGTGCTATTGTCCGCCAAAAATAATCATTTTAAAACATCATGTATAACCCCCGTCCGGCTGCCTTTGCAGCTTAAAGCGCTCTGAGCGGCTAGAGCCGCGATGTCGTCACTCCCGCGCATGCGCGCGAGAGACTTCTTTCCGGCGAGGTCTGGCGGCTGCCGGGCTTTAAGCCGAAAATCCCCTGTGCGCATGCGCCGCTGCATTCGACGGCTCATTGCGAGGGGAATATCTCCTAAACCGTAAAGGTTTAGGAGATTTTTTTTTTACCTACAGGTAAGCCTTATTATAGGCTTACCTGTAGGTAAAAGTTAAAAAATTCCCTATACAACCGCTTTAAGGAGGGAGGGGTTGAGGGTTGGTAAAAAAGCAGCATAGCACTTATTTTTACTGCCTCCCAACCACAAGTGTAAACTAAGCCTTACTGACCTCAGTAGCTGCAGGCACTGTGAATCAATTCATTGTTAAAGTTCACAGCAGGGACTGTTGAGGTAATTCTGTCAGCAGCTGAAATCATCCTGCTGCCCCTCCCAGCAGTGACTCTGCAGCCTTCCAGTCTTCTAATCTCCAATGTACACAGAGACGGTGCTTTGGAAACGGGAGTAGAGAGCGTTGAGCTGCTGCAGAATTATTTCATTAGGTAACACAGACAATTACACAATGCAACTTTGCTAACTCAGAACACGTAGTTCTTCATTGTACTCTTCATGTTGCAGTAAACTGAATTCTACATACCTACATTCTACATGCCTACACAATCGTACATAATATCAGATAGGTTCCCTCATTTTCCTTTACATTCTGTAGTGCTGCACATACAGAACTATTATGGGAGCTAATCCACCCAGGTTTCTATAACAAAAAATATGCAGAATTTACACTACTTTTATGATAGCGTGCATGTTAAATTAATTTGAACAGCAATAACTGGAGACTTTACTGAACTGTTTGCAATATAACTAATTCATTTTTATTGCTTGAGGTCCCTTGTGTTGAGGTTTGAGACTTGTTTACATTCTTTGCATGCTGAGCTAACAGGGGTGACTTGGAAATTTCCCTTTGGTTGCTGTGCTTGCCTTGATTTCATCTGTTTGGCTGGAGTCCATTGCTGTCATCCTTTCTTTCTGGTTGGCAGTGTCCTCTATCTGCAGGTTATATTTGGATGCCATAGGAAACTGGATATTATTTCACATACATATACATAAACTTCCCATTTTATGCATTGATTACTTGTCTGCATACACAATCCAGTATATTTATACACAGGAAATGTATAGTGTTCGGGAGTTAAAAAATAAATAAATCAGATTTACCCCTTGAAGGCTTGTGTACAGTGAAGAAGAGAGTCCCTCGCTCTCTTCCTCCTCCCTCATCTATTCACATTATGCCTATTGTTTTCAATTAATATTAGGTGTTCTGTGGATGGATGAGAGAAGATCCTCTGGGTTTACTTGCCCCACCTCTCCCCTCGTCCAATTACAGAATGCCTTGTATTCAGTGAAAAGAATACAAGGCTTTTCTTTGAATGGATGAGGGGAAAAGAAAAGAGAGAGGAAGTAACTTTCCTTCTCTCTACACTAGCCAGAACTGTCAGTCTGAGTGGTGGAAGAACACTCAGACTGACAGAAAATAAAACTACCATTTTTAGCATTCCCACCTGCCATCCAGACATCATTTTCAAAGTATTACACATAATTTCTCTGGGCCAATCACAATTAAAGTCATTTTTCTCAAAGTTCCATTTGAAGGAGTCAGTCCATTCAAAATGTATATATAATTTATTGGGTTTTTTTTTGTTAGTTTTTTTCAGGTACTTATATAGCGCCGTCAATTTACGCAGAGCTTTACATATACATTGTACATTCACATCAGTCCCTACCCTCAAGGAGCTTATAACCCAAGGTCCCTAACACACATTCATACATATACTAGGGCCAATTTAGACAGGATCCGATTAACCTACCAGCATGTATATGTCGGGGTAAACCACCCAGTGGGGTCTTTCCTTCTTTCTTTTTTACTCCACTTTTCAAACTTTTTAGAATTTTTTTAAATGTATCTTTATTACGGGGAATACAAAAGAAAGGAGAGGACTTTTGGTATCACACTTGTTGTAGTAGGAGAAGCAAGACCTTGAAGAGGGTAGGGTGTGGGAACTGAGCTGGTTTTTGTGCTGGGGAGATCTTGCAGATTAATTCTTTACAGAAAGCCAATAGGGGAATTGTGCAGAAAGCCAACTAAGAGACTTGGCCTACCTAAATCCACCCATAAATAAAAGTTATCTTTTAGGTGGACTGGCCAAATGTTTTCTTTAAATATTGTGATCCGCTAAGTGCATATTAACAAATGAATGAATCGGGTATTCTACTTAAAGTGGATGTAAACCCTCACATATACCCAGTGAAGTGAACAGCTTCAGATGATTTACAGGGATAAAACAAATCTCCCTACATACGTTTTACATGTATATCTGCTGTCTTCATCTTTATCTGAATGTTCAGATCGTATTAGGAGATTTTCTCTTCCCTGTTAGCACTGCAGTGAAGCCTGGGCATACAGCCAAGACAGCTGATTGGAGGAAAGGCACACACCCTCTCGCCTCATAGGTAGAGACTTTCAGAGCTGATCATTGAATCGTTCAGCTCTGTGCTAATCTATTTGTAGCATTCTCCCCAACACAAAACTCCGGCTGCTTCTATCATATGTGATGGAGAACTTGTCAGAAGTTATCAGGCTGATAACAGAAGAACAGAGCAGGAGACAGTTACGAAATATAGTGGTTTGAAAAGAGATATCAAAACACTGCAGATATATGTGCCCAGCTCAAATTTCATGAATCGGGTTTACAGACACTTCAATCCAAAGGGGTAAACCTGCTTCAGAATTTATGGTGATGGCCTACCTCATTGGTCTCCAAACTTTCTAAACAAAGGGCCAGTTTATTGTGCTTCAGACTTTAGGGGGGGGGGTGTGGACTGTGACCATTGGGGGTAGAAAATGCCTTGGCATCAGAGGGAGTAAACAATGTCCCATTTTTGGTATTGGGGGAAATATTAGTGCCCCAATGTTGGTGTCAGTCGGAGAAATAGTGCCCTATCGTTGGTGTCAGTGGGAAGAATAGTGCCCCATTGTTGGTGTCAAGGGACGGAATAGTGCCCAATCATTAGTGTCAGTGGAAGGAATAGTGCCCCATCATTGGTATCAGTGGGAGGAATAGTGCCCCATCAATGGTGTCAGTGGGAGGATAAGTGCTCCATCATTGGTGTCAGTGGGAGGATAAGTGCCCCATCAATGGTGTCAGTGGGAGGAATAGTGCCCCATCATTGGTGTCAGTGGAAAGAATAGTACCCCAAGGGCCAGACAAAGGCAAGCAAAGGGCCGCATTCGGCAACCAGGCCGCAGTTTGGAGACCAATGTCCTACATCATCCATTGCTCATTATAAAGCCATGTATTAAAATCATCCTTCTGTTGTTAACATTAACCTGGCAGACTCTATGGGGGAGATTTACTAAAACTGGTGCACACAGAATCTGGTGCAGATGTGCATAGTAACCAATCAGCTTCTAGGTTTTATTATCAAAGCTTAATTGAACAAGATGAAGTTAGAAGCTGATTGTATAGTACTATGCAGAGCTGCACCAAATTCTGTGCGCACCAGTTTTAGCAAATCTCCCCATATCTATCATGCTAGTATATTTGTTATAGATACAATTAAATTATCAGAAATTTGATAATGATTTCCTAGGTAGACAGCTGCAAAAATGATCCCTTCCCTTTTACTGTATAGAAAAGGCTAATATGAATTTCCACACGTTGGCTACACTTTAAAATTCCATCAATAACAAGTAACTGGACAGATAGGTGCTGTGAAATAGTATATAAAGTAATTATTTTTGCATAGTTCAGAGACTGCCAATAGATTTAGTTGGTTGCCACATATTTTTGCACCTTTTGGACATCTACTTTTTTACTTAATGCTCTTTCCTTCCTTTGCCTCTTCAGCATGTGGTGCATGGTTCTGTGGTTTCTTGATCCTTTACTTGGCTGTAACTTTTGCTTGTTACTGCTGATTTTGGCTATCTTTGCTTGCCGTCTTGTGTTGCACATCTACAGCTCTTAGTGAATTGTACCAATCTCCTTACTGACTGCAGCATCCTCTCTAGGGAGGAGACTAGCGAAGAAGACAGCTTTGGTGAACCAGAAGACATAGGACTGATTGGGATACTCAGAGAATGGGGACAGCAAGTGAAGCCAGAAAAAATTGTTAGAGAAAAAGAAGAAGACCGGAAGGATACAGTATGGATGCCATATACTGAGCCATCTCCCGAAGAAACAGTTTCTCTGATTGGTGATTTCCATGGTGTACAAGCACAAGAGAAAAAGGCAGAATGTGCTGATTTACCTGGTATTGAACATATAACAGCATCCATTGCTGACAGTTCGATTACTTCTTTTAATGCAAATAATACTCTAGATTATGGCAGTTGGAATCTAGGGGAACCCAATATTCAACTTGTAACTGGAACCCCACAGAGGATTTCAGCACCTTCACAGATCTTCTCTAGGAATGAAGAACTAGTGCAACCAGACACAATACCAAAGAACCTTAATATACTATATAAACAAGAAAAAGTAGAATCCAGGGATAATGTTACTGCTCAGACAGAACAGAAACAATTGTGCAGTTTTTATGACGCCAAGGATCTAAATACAGATGGTGCGAATATACAGACAGGTATTCAGGGCAACTTAATCCCGCCTTTAACAACCATTGGAAATTCAGACAGCAATAAAGAAAAACTTGGCACTACATGTAAACCTGAACCAGATAGCTTGGTCTATAGTGGAGTCATCCCTATAGTTCAGGTGTTTGACCGAAGTCCAATAGTGTTAGCGCAAAGTTCAACTGACTGTAATCCTGTTACATCATTACTTAATCAACAGTATCAGACTGCAGGGGCAGAAGGACTGTTGGCACAGATGGGTAAAATAACATCTGATCACAGTTTTCCTGGCATAAAATCAGAAGATTTTGATAGTGACACTAAGAAGTATTCTAATGACCTGAACAATAAGGCTGATCAAACAGAGAAGAATTTAACAGAGAACATTCAATCTGAGATCAAAAATGACCCGAAAGAAATTCCCAGAAAAGATAGTGTGGATTTTAGCAGCAAAAATTTAAAAGACGGTGGAGCTAATATAGAATTAAAGGTAGATGAATTAAAAGTCATTGTTGAAAATACAAATCCTTCTGATTTGTTGAGCCCAACGAGTGACCAGTTTCCAACAGAGCATGAAGGATCCAAATCTCCCCATGCAGTTAATGGTACCACAGCTACATTATGTAATATAAACAGTGATCCAGGCCTCCAGATTAGTATTGTACCTCCCATGGACTCGGTTAGTGACAAACACAGTATAATCCTAAATGACCACAGTGGCTTTAAGAAAAGTCAGCCTTGTCAGGAAACAGCTGTTGACATTTTCTCTGCACCTGCCAATAAGATAGTCCCCTCAGAAAATGTAGATATTTTGCAGAAACCTCTTACAGATAAAGTAATGAATCAAACATATGATATGGCACAAATGACAAAGGACAATAAGCCACCGAGCTGTATAAACTTACTTTTGGAAGATGTGCCAACTTTTTCTCTCAATACATTGGAATTACATCTGGCAGAGCCATGCCCTGACTTACAAGATGACATTACAAAAAAATCACAATATGGCCACTACAAAGCGCTCAGAGATCAGTCATCCAGTGAGAACAGAGTAACTCCAATTCAGAATGAGAAGATAGTTGATCAAAACGAAATTGAGTTTCAACTTTCGAGCCTCAGTGGGAATAAACCTAGTAGCACAGGCAAGGAACAAGTTCCAGGGGAAGGTGGTTTTATTTGGAATGTGGAGAATTATATGCAGAGTAATGCCAATGAAAAGCTTGAAAATGACAGTGTAAGCTCAGCCACCTATCTTAGAAAAGCTGCACAGACTGATATAGAAACCACTAATTTATCAGTTTCTGTGTGTCCTGATGATATGGGATCCACCCAGGCTTCGCAAGAAGTACCAGCACAGTCTTTAAATACACTTGAAATATTTTCTAAAGACGAGGTCTGCCTTCTTCTTCCGAACCTTTATCCATCATTCTTTAAAACTGGGTCTGCTATGGACTATAAGTATATGGCAAGTCTAGAAGGTGAACAGACAAACTCACTGAATGAAAGCAGCAACATTCTATCTACTGAAACCATGACAGAGGTTAGCCAAGACCAAAGTTGGCTTGACATGTCTGTAAATCCTGCACATCAAAGACAAAGCTACAATATTGATTGTAAACTACAATCACTTTTCCTAACTGATTTGGACAGAAATAACCTCAAGCCAGATTACACCTTGAGAGAGTCGTCCAAAGTTCAGCTACTAGAGAACGCCTCTGCATTTACAGAGGAAGACATTAAGGGAGTCAATGACAAGCCAAACCTGGGGAGCAGGTCTACAAAGAGTGAGGACGTTCCCTTGCTTATATTAAGTCAACAACAAGAAGCGTCTTCAAAGGACACACCCTGCCTGATCTCTGACATACTGCCCTGTCTTGATGTTACCGGATCACTATCAGAGGACAGAGTGCTTACTTCCAGAACACCGGACCTTGCTATAGCATGTATTTCAGCCTCTTCAGTCATAAATGATGAAATGGACAAGACTCTTTTTACCGCTGGTGACAAAGATGTTGCAGGACTGCAGGGCAGTAAAGCTCTGCTGTCTACTGAGTCGAATGTCTTTAACTATGTGAAAGAGGAAAATCAGTTACCAGGATCAAAGACTGAAGGTCAGCGAATTGAAAATTTAGAGCTGTCTGCAGATACAAATAAAGCAGATAATGGGATTCCCAAAGCTCATTTCAGAATACCAGCAGATACTGGGATTCCTACAGCCCATTTCGGAATACCAGCAGATGCATTCAACCAGCTTCAAATGCCAGCTGATACAGACATCCCTATGAAAATGTCATCAAGTAACAATAACATCCTTGTGGAAGATGCTAATGTAGTAACAGCAAGTGTTCCTTATCAGAATGTCTGTGAAAAGACAGACGAAGAAACACCTGCTCCTGGTATAGCCATGGAATCTGAAGCCATCCAAATCCTTACACTGGAAGCACAAGGCAAGAGCTTCCAGTCACAACAGGAAATGTCAAGCGTTCCTCCTCCTCCAAGTGACACTAGACAAAATGAACTTACTGTCATTTGTCAAGAGGGTTCAACAAAGGTATGTGCTGAAGTTAAAAATGACTCTGTAAAACCAAGCAATGATTATATCCACATGGACAATTCTACTGAAGAATTACCAAGTCACTTATATCAGGATGGGGTTGACAAGACAGTTACATCTCTTACTGGTTTAGCCTCAGAATCTAAAGCCCTGCTAATTCCAACAGTGGACGCATCAGACAAAAACTTCTTGGCAAAACAGGAAATGTCACCTATTTCTCTTGCTCCAAGTGATAATGGAGAGAATACAACTCCAGACATTCATCCAGAGGATCCAACAAAGGTATGTGCTGAAAATAAGATGGAGTCTGTAAAGTCAAACAATGATGGCATTCATATGGACATCAGTAATGATGTAATAACAAGCCCTTTATATCAGGATGGATATGATAAGACAGGTGAAGAAACACTTATTGGTGGTTTAGCCTTAGAATCTAAAGTCACACAGACTACCCCATTAATAACACCAGAGAAGAACAACAAGTCACAACAGGTATTGCAACCCGTTCTTCCTCCTATTGACAATGCACAAACTGTAACTCCTATAACATCCATATGTCCAGAGAGTAAGACAAAGCTATACGCTGAAAATCAGATAGAGTCTATAAAATATGATGCCATAGATAACTCTTCTAGTAAAGATGTAGTGGTACAAAATCTCCAAATGGCAAATAATGACCAATTACAGGAATTGTCTATAGGCGGTACTGTCTCCCTTGACATTGAATCCGTAATTGACGATTCACAAATGTCAGCACAAAACATAAATACATTTAAGCTTGCGCCAATTCTTGGTGACATTGAGCAAGGTTCCAGTGAAGAAACAGTGGGAAAGTTTAGCTACATTGATCAGGCTATGGATATTCTGAGTGATGAAAGAAGTTCAGGAGGGGAGAATCAGGAAAACAGAGAAGTTCTAAAATCTTTGGTTGGAGGAGAGAAGTCCTCCGGTTTATTTCCTGTGCTCACCACCATGTCTGCAGAAGGATCACAGCCTGCAAAGACAGAATTAGATATACCAATGGAGAGCCAGGTAAATACTACTGAATATCCCCCAGATGAAACGAATATGAACCTGGAAAGTTCTAAAACAACAGCATATCCATTTGTTTATAATGACCAGAAAGCTGGTTGCCAGACTTCTAAGATAGATGGCGGAATTTCAGAAGTGTGTGAAGATAAGTCCCAATATGCAGAGCCTGTTAAGTCAAAGAGCGAACTTTCAGAAAGCTCCCATGCACATAGTGTTAAAGCACTTAATAGTCAGCATCACAATACTCTTGAGGAAATACACCCTCAAGAAACACATCCTGAGATGAGATTCGAAGGTGTGCTTCATATCAGGCCTGACGAAGAGGGAGCAATCATCAGCTCAGCAAAGGAGCATACAAGTATTCATACAGAGGATGTAGGCAGGTTCACTGCAAAACAAGGTAAAGCATCAGGTGGAACTGCATTAGAAGATACTTTATCTGTCATGAATGACATGTCTTCTCAAGTAAACTGTAGATTGGATGTAGGGCCTAACAATCAGTGTCTCAGCATGCAATACTCGCCACCTGTTACTCTACAGCAAACAGTCTATGGTGGAGAGTTGGGATTATCTTTAGGGCAACCAACCAAGCTAGACTTGGACGTGGAAAATTCTCATTCTGAACAAGACAAAACGTGTGAAAGTACAACAGCATTAACCTTACCTTCTGATGTCCAACGTCAAGAAGACATAACCCCAGAAGCTCCAGGTCTTCTTCCCGAGAAGAAAAATGAAACCTTTGTGGATTCAACAGTTAGTCTTCAAATCAGTGATGCCTTTTTTTCTGATGATCAAAAACAAGAACTTCATGAAAAAGACTTTAAAAACACTGATGCTGTAGCAGAAGGCTCTCACTCAACTGTCACAGGAGTAGATGGCTCTCACTCAACTGTCACAGGAGTAGATGGCTCTCACTCAACTGTCACAGGAGTAGATGGCTCTCACTCAACTGCCACAGGAGTAGATGGCTCTCACTCAACTGTCACAGGAGTAGATGGCTCTCACTCAACTGTCACAGGAGTAGATGGCTCTCACTCAACTGTCACAGGAGTAGATGGCTCTCACTCAACTGTCACAGGAGTAGATGGCTCTCACTCAACTGTCACAGGAGTAGATGGCTTTCACTCAACTGACACAGGAGTAGATGGCTCTCACTCAACTGTCACAGGAGTAGATGGCTCTCACTCAACTGTCACAGGAGTAGATGGCTCTCACTCAACTGTCACAGGAGTAGATGGCTCTCACTCAACTGTCACAGGAGTAGATGGCTCTCACACAACTGTCACAGGAGTAGATGGCTCTCACTCAACTGTCACAGGAGTAGATGGCTCTCACTCAACTGTCACAGGAGTAGATGGCTCTCACTCAACTGTCACAGGAGTAGATGGCTCTCACTCAACTGTCACAAGAGTAGATGGCTCTCACTCAACTGTCACAGGAGTAGATGGCTCTCACTCAACTGTCACAGGAGTAGATGGCTCTCACTCAACTGTCACAGGAGTAGATGATGTTCTTGAGGTTAAAGAGACAGCAATAACGTCCGATGACTTCGACTTGATACAAAAGGAGATGGAAATTGTATCTGACTTGCCATGCTCTGCTGTCAAGGAGACAGAAATCCTATCTGATGAGCCACTTTTAACTGAAAATAAGACAAATAATGCATCTCAGCAGATAAGCCCTCCTTCTGATGACTCAACAACTTCAGCTTTGGCTGTGACTCCCATGGAGGTAATTAGCATGCAAGAAAAATTTATCGTACATAAAACGTGTGGCTCTTCAGTTGCAGATCCAAAATCCATACAGACTAAACCTGAATCTGAGGAATTGTTAACATATAGCATAGATACAGCATTTGAAAACAAGCAGGATTATTCCATTGTACCTGTTCCACTAGCAGCTCCTGATACAGATATATCAAGAAGTGAACTTTCTTCCGCCAGTTCTTCCCAAGAGACACCGCCAGCTGAGCCAGTACCCTCCTTGCCAGCAATCAGAAGCCCAACTTTTCCACCTACTGACTCTTTGAGCTTTACTCAGAAGCTACGCAGTGTTCTTCACTCTGAGAGGCCGTTCCCCAAAAAGACGATGACACCGACATCTTCTGAGCCTCTAGTTCTTCCCTCAAGTCCCAGGTTGCGCAAAGAAGGTTCAGTCAATGAAAGGTACTGTTTTGTTTTATATAAATATATATATAAATAATAGATAAAATAAAGTGTCTTCACTGGGCTTAGCAACCAGTCACAACATTTCTTTCTACTAGCAGCACCAGAAGAATGAGAGCTGCATACTTTGTAAGGCAAGAACAGTGATGATGTGCATAGTGTCTCATAGCAATGTGCTGTTTAGTTGAAAAAAAATAAACGTTTTGATTGGTTAACATTGGTTTTTGCATTTAGCATTGCTGTTTGCAGGGCTTAACTTAAAGTAGATCTATGGACAAAACTTTTTTTTTGCGGTCTGTGTTCCATTTCGGAGATTTCCCTTCACTTCCTGTTCCATAGCCAAACAGGAAGTGAGAGGAAATCCCTGCGAATTAAAGCGTTTGTTAACCCCCCCCCCCCCAAAATGGATCCTGCTCCTTTAAAGCATGTTATATGACATAGTGCTTGTGCTGTGTCATTTGGCCCCCTGTAACACCTAAAAAACCTGGCTGATTCTGCCAGTTTCTACCCTCCCCTATGTAGACTGACCACGGTGTATCATGGCTGCTGAGCCCTGACACCGTGGTCAGTTTACGTGCCTTTGTCATCCGTAGCCCTCCTGTCTTCCTCTGTGCTCCTGTGTCCTCCTTCCCCATACCCTCCCTGCTTCTCAGTTCGTGACAGTGCCGCCCCCCCCCTTCCTGCTGCTTGCATAACTGTTACCTGTATGCACCATCCGCACTGTCTCCTATTGTAGTGCCCCCCTCTGTGTATGATTTATAAAAATAAATGCTGCAAATACCTAATTTCAGAGCTGAGATTGCGATGTATAGGAGACAGTGCGGATGGTGCATACATGTTAGAGTGGCTTAACAACCACTTTAAGGGAATTCCTTGGGGACCCTCAGGTCACCAGAACTAGTGTCTCCATTGGAAGATTTCTCCTTTATTACTTTTCTGGGGACAATTCAAAATTTGTGATTTTCTTTTACTTTCAATGATAATGGTAAACAGGACAAATAAAGAGGGTGAATGTCCATAATGGGGGCACAGACAGCAATAAAAACTGACAGGTGTTCTAATCCCTCTCCTCTCTACCCAAAATTAAAAAAAAAGTTTTACTTTAGTTATACTTTAATAATCCTGCTAGTGTAAATTTGGTTACTATGATCATAAGCCCAGGTTCACACTGGGCTGCGGGAGTGAAGCCGTGCGAGTTCAGCTGAACTCGCACGATTTCACTCTCGCTGGCAGTCCCAATTTCAGCCGCGATTTCAAAGACATCTGACACAGATGTCAATGTAAATCGCGGCCGAAATCGCAAAAAGTAGTACAGAAACGACTTTTTGAAATCGGTGCAGCGCCGCAGATGTGGCGTCGCACTGATTAGGACGGTGCAATTTGCGGCAAATATCGCCGCTTTGACATCCGGTTTGACATGCCAAATCGCATGTCAAAACGCACCAGTGTGAACCAGGGCTAAAACACACTCCGATGTGGATGGCAATTGATTGTTGTTTTGTACATTTTTTTGTTTTAAAAGGGTTCTAAGTGTTTCCAATAACAAGAATATACAGATAGCGAGCAGACTGTTTCATATTACTGATAACAATTTCGGTATTGCATATTTGATGTTATTAAAGCAGACCTTCACCCATGTATGTGACTTCCTCCCCTCTGCTCCTCTCTTCGGGTATATGACATTCACTGTTTTGTCAATCCCTACTGTATGAGCAGCTATAGAACTTCTGCCATCTGCAACAGCAACACATACAGAGATAACATGCTTTTTAAACAGAGTAGGGGGATCCTAGATCCCCCATCAGCATTTTATTGCTGCCTGCGTCCCTGTTGCAGATTTTCCCTCACTAGCTGTCTGCTGAAACTGTCATCATGATAGAGTGAGTGAGTAAAGCAGACCATACATTATGCAATTTTCTTTCCTTCCACCATCCTTCCATCCACATTCAGTGCTGATGGTGGAATCCCTTCCACAGCACTATTGTGTTCTTCCAGCGGGGAGCACAGGGAGCCTTCTCTGCTGGCAGAACGCAATGATTAGTCTTGCCAGCTTTTAGCTGACAGCACTAGTCATTCGGGAAAAACCCAACAGACTGGTTGTACACAAGTTGATCGATGGATCGACTTGTGTACAACCAGGGTGCCCATACATGGATCAAGATTTGTCCGGTCCCAAACTGGCCCAATTCCGATTACTATAAGCTATAACTTGACAACAGTAATCATTGCGTTCTACTGGCAGGGAAGGCTTTCCACCAGCAGAATAAAGTAGCGCTGTGGGAGGGAATCCCCCATTAACACTGACTGTGTTTTATAGGTGGGAATTGAGCATTTTTCTTTCTTTGCCTGCTTAAGGGCTCTTTTACATGGGTGGCCAGAGGGCAGTTTAGCCGTGTTTTTTCGGTCTCCTGGCGGCAAGCAGTAATTGTAACTTGGCCCTGGGAACGTGCCACAATCACGACTGCAATGTGGTATTTTAATACAAAATCCCCCTGGAGATGAACAGAAAAGACATTCAGGAGGCAGCAGATATGCCTCCTGAATACCTGGCAGCCGCTGCTCTACTGCCCTCTGAAAAGAGATCCACCCCAGATCGCTTTTCAGAGGACAGTAGACACAGCCACCCTTGTAAAAGAGCCCCAATAGAGCCATGGACAGAAGTAAAAACCAGACAAGGGCTTTAATCCTTCCCAACTCTATCCAAAACAAAAAAATAGTTTTGACTGGACATACACTTTAAAATATGTTTGCTTAAATATGCGACTAACTAGCAAACAAACAGGTGGGCACTTTAGCTCCTGTTGCTTTTCAAATCTTCTACGGGTTTAACATTATTTTTTAATCAACACGAACGCATCATCATTACTGACAAAAACAGTGTATGAAATGGCCAAACCGCTTATTTCCATCATTAAATTGCGGCTTGTTGTATATGGATTATGTTTATGTGTTTGTTATGTTGATGTATTTATTGCAGAACTTCCTGTTTCTTCCCATATTTCAAAAACATACTGCGTTTACCTGTTGCCTTTTAATAAAAAACAATTTTTTTTTATATACAGTGGGTACGGAAAGTATTCAGACCCCCTTACATTTTTCACTCTTTATTATATTGCAGCCATTTGCTAAAATTATTTAAGTTCATTTTTTTTTCCTCATTAATGTACACACAGCACCCCATATTGACAGAAAAACACAGAATTGTTGACATTTTTTCAGATTTATTAAAAAAGAAAAACTGAAATATCACATGGTCCTAAGTATTCAGACCCTTTGCTCAGTATTTAGTATTTACACCCTTTTCATCTAATACAGCCATGAGTCTTTTTGGGAAAGATGCAACAAGTTTTTCACAACTGGATTTGGGGATCCTCTGCCATTCCTCTTCGCAGATCCTCTCCAGTTCTGTCAGGTTTGATGGTAAACGTTGGTGGAAAGACATTTTTAGGTCAGGGCTCTGGCTGGGCCATTCAAGAACAGTCACAGAGTTGTTGTGAAGCCACTCCTTCGTTATTTTAGCTGTGGGCTTAGGGTCATTGTCTTGTTGGAAGGTAAACCTTCGGCCCAGTCTGAGGTCCTGAGCACTCTGGAGAAGGTTTTCGTCCAGGATAGCCCTGTACTTGGCCGCATTTATCTTTCCCTCGATTGCAACCAGTCGTCCTGTCCCTGCAGCTGAAAAACACCCCCACAGCATGATGCTGCCACCACCATGCTTCACTGTTGGGACTGTATTGGACAGGTGATGAGCAGTGCCTGGTTTTCTCCACACATACTGCTTAGAATTAAGGCCAAAAAGTTCTATCTTGATCTCATCAGACCAGAGAATCTTATTTCTCACCATCTTGGAGTCCTTCAGATGTTTTTTTTAGCAAACTCCATGCGGGCTTTCTTGTGTCTTGCACTGAGGAGAGGCTTCCGTCGGGCCACTCTGCCATAAAGTCCCGACTGGTGGAGGGCTGCAGTGATGGTTGACTTTCTACAACTTTCTCCCATCTCCCGACTGCATCTCTGGAGCTCAGCCACAGTGATCTTTGGGTTCTTCTTTACCTCTCTCACCAAGGCTCTTCTCCCCCGATAGCTCAGTTTGGCCGGACGGCCAGCTCTAGGAAGGGTTCTGGTCGTCCCAAACGTCTTCCATTTAAGGATTATGGAGGCCACTGTGCTCTTAGGAACCTTAAATGCAGCAGAATTTTTTTTGTAACCTTGGCTAGATCTGTGCCTTGCCACAATTCTGTCTCTGAGCTCTTCAGGCAGTTCCTTTTTGACCTCCTGATTCTCATTTGCTCTGACATGCACTGTGTGTGAGCTGTAGGCTGGGTTCACACTGGTACAACACGACAGTCATACAACTTTCATCCTACTTTGCTCTGCGACATCAGTCCTACATTGATCCTACATTGGTCCGACATCCATCCGACATTCATGAACAGGATACTACTTTGATCCGACATTGTGCTAGTCTGACTTGTCCTTTGACCAATCAAAACAATCCCAGGGTGAGATAAATTCCTTTTACTGCTGCTGTAATCACCATGTCGGATGTCAAATGTCGGATGGTTAGGACAAGGATCCTACTTTGATCCGACTTCAGTGATATTCAATGGGCTGAAGTAGGATCAAAGTCGGACAGAAGTAGTACAGGGAGCATTTTTAATGTCGGACCGACTTGTGTCGGACCAGTTAAGACGGCTCTCATAGGGAAACATTGATTTTCACACGTCATGCGACATGAGCTCCTAATGTCGGAGCGTTTGTCGGACCAGTGTGAACCAGGCCGTAAGGTCTTATATAGACAGGTGTGTGGCTTTCCTAATCAAGTCCAATCAGTATAATCAAACACAGCTGGACTCAAATGAAGATGTAGAACCATCTCAAGGATGATCAGAAGAAATGGACAGCACCTGAGGTAAATATATGAGTGTCACAGCAAAGAGTCTGAATACTTAGGACCATGTGATATTTCAGTTTTTCTTTTTTAATAAATCTTCAAAAATGCCAACAATTCTGTGTTTTTCTGTCAATATGGGGTGCTGTCTGTACATTAATGAGGAAAAAAAATTAACTTAAATGATTTTAGCAAATGGCTGCAATATAACAAAGAGTGAAAAATTTAAGGGGGTCTGAATACTTTCCGTACCCACCTAAACCTTGTGGACAGCCTTCCCAGAAGAGTTGAAGCTGTTAAAGCTGCAAAGGGTGGGCCAACCTAAATATTGGACCCTACGGACCAAGACTGGGATGCCATTAAAATTTATGTGCGTCTAAAGGCAGGTGTCCCAATACTTTTGGTAATATAGTGTATATATGTGATTTTGCTGAGTAATCGGAGTACATTTGCAATCTGGCTTATGTTCTAAAGCTTTGCAGTCTGATCTGTCACCTCTGCATATTATAATCCATGAGTGAAGGTGTGCGAATATTTAAAGGGCTTGTCACAGGCTTAAGGCTCGATTCACACCTATGCATGATGCTTTTGAGCGTTTCAGCAGTGCTTTTTGTGTTTTTCGACATGCGTTTTTACAGCGATTTTACCGCGATTTGCGTTTTGTGTTTTTTTTTTCTTTTACACTGTATATAGCTGGTTACTAAGAAGGGGGCCGGGAAGCCGGCCACCGCGTCCTTAACAACCGATGAGTCATCAGTTGTCAGCGGGCTTCCAGCTGAATGTAAAAAAAAAAGAATTGCCGGCTAAAAAAAAAAGAAAAAATAGAAAAAAACAGCGTGGGCCCCCCCCCCCCAGGTCCATACCAGGCCCTTGGGTCTAGTATGGATTCGGAGGGGACCCCCCACACCAAAAAATAAATAAATGGGATGGGTTTCTCCCCAAAATCCATACAGACCCTTATACGAGCATGCAGCCCGGCAGGTCAGGAAAGGGAGGGGACGAGCGAGTGCCCCCCCCTCCGAACCATACCAGGCCGCATTCCCTCAACATGGGGGGATGGGTGCTTTGGGGCAGGGGGGCTCTGCCCCCCACCCCAAAGCACCTTGCCCGCATGTTGATGGGGACAAGGGCCTCTTCCCGACAACCCTTGCCTGGTGGTTGTCGGGGTCTGCAGGCGGGGGGCTTATCGGAATCTGGAAGCCCCCTTTAACAAGGGGGCCCCCAGATCCTGCCCCCCTATGTGAATGAGTATGAGGTACATCAGTGTTTCTCAACTCCAGTGATCAAGGCGCCCCAACAGGTCATGTTTTCAGGCTCTCCATTGTTTTGCACAGGTTATTTGATCAGTTTAACTGCTTTAGTAATTCCCACAGCTGTTTCATCTGAGGGAAATCCTGAAAACATGACCTGTTGGGGCGCCTTGAGGACTGGAGTTGAGAAACACTGGGGTACATTATACCCCTACCCATTCACTAAAAAAAAAGTAGTGTAGTGTTAATAAATACAGTAAACAGTTTTTGACAAGTCTTTTATTAAAAATCTTCTCTGCTTCTTTCTCCATCTTCTCCCGAATCTTCATCCTCCGGTCTTCTCCTCCCCCTGCTTCTTCTTCCGCTGTTCTTCTGTCTTCTTTGTCCGGTGTTCTTCTTCCTCTGCCGCCGCTCCCGCTCCTCCTCCGATGCTGAGTCCCGCTGATCTGTCGGCCCCCATGTCCTGCATTACTTAAATAACGGCGGGGGCGTGGCAATCGGATTACGTCATCCAGTGTCCACACCCCCTTGTGACGTCACGGACCCATCATGCCCCAGGCTGTGATGTCACAAGGGGGCGTGGCCTCCGGATGAGGCATTGCCCGCCATTATTTAAGTAACGCAGGACATCGGCGCCGACAAATCAGCAGGACTCGGCATCGGAGGAGGAGCGGCGGCAGAGGAAGAAGAACACCGGACAAAGAAGACAGAAGAACAGCATAAGAAGGTGCAGGGGGAGGAGAAGACCGGAGGATGAAGATGCAGGAGAAGATTTTTAATAAAAGTCTTGTCAAAAACTGTTTACTGTATTTATTAACACTACACTACTTTTTTTTAGTGAATGGGTAGGGGTACAATGTACTCCATAATCAGTCACATAGGGGGGCGGGATCTGGGGGCCCCCTTGTTAAAGGGGGCTTCCAGATTCCGATAAGCCCCCCGCCCGCAGACCCCGACAACCACCGGGCAAGGGTTGTCGGGAAGAGGCCCTTGTCCCCATCAACATGGGGGCAAGGTGCTTTGGGGTGGGGGGCAGAGCCCCCCTGCCCCAAAGCACCCATCCCCCCCATGTTGAGGGAATGCGGCCTGGTATGGTTCGGGGGGGGGGCACTCACTCGTCCCCTCCCTTTCCTGACCTGCCGGGCTGCATGCTCGGATAAGGGTCTGGTATAAATTTTGGGGGGACCCCCACGTAAAAAAAAAAATATTTTGGTGTAGGGGGTCCCCTCCGAATCCATACTAGACCCAAGGGCCTGGTATGGACCTGGGGGGGGGACCCCAAGCTGTTTCATTTCTTTTTTTTTTACATTCAGCGGGAAGACCGCTGACAACTGATGACTCATCGGTTGTTAAGGATGCGACGGCCATCTTCCCGGCCCCCACCTTAGCAACCAGCTATATACAGTGCAAAAAGAAGAAATAACAAAAAACACAAATCGCAGCAAAATCACGGCAAAATCGTGGTAAAAACACGGTACTTGCTTTTTGGATGCAGGTCCATTGAATTCTATTACATGCAAAACGCTGCTTTTTGCGGGAAAAAAAAGTCCCCGACCCTTTCCAAAAACACAGAGGCACAAAAAAGCATTGATGTGAACATGTTCCATAGGAACCCATGTTAAAAAATTTCCCTGCATTTCTGCAAAATGCATCAAAAAACGCATTAGTGTGAATCGAGCCTAAAAAGTTGTTTAAACCTGTGATACTATTCCACAGTGAGTATCATTATAATGCCTGAATGAGTAGGAAAAAAAATCAGGGAAAATATCATTTTTCTTAGTTTGTCATGCAGAATTGCCCTGCATTTTGCTGAAGTGCACCCACAAGAAAATACATTTAAAATAAATAGACTGCATGAAGTTTAAGCCCTCCCTCCCTGAAGCCCCTACTATACCATGTATAAAAAATCCCATTATACATACATCGATTGTACAATCAAATTGTAATGTGTATGTTCAGCTTCACTGTAGCCTTCCTTTGATTGCATTACAGCATGCCTTTCTGGAAGCAGGACTAGCAGAATGACTGACAATTCTGAAAACTATGTGAGACATAATAAGGTTCATCCAGCAATCTCCTTTATTATATTTTATGAAGGATCTTTTACAGTCATAGAAGACTCATCAATCGATATCTCTGAGTAATACCCTCAGGTGGAGTGTAAATCATTAACTTATATCAGTAGCTCCAGGCTGTAGATAAATATGTTGTCTGACTAGTTGAGATGTTGAAGGAAGGGTTGTAGTTCCAGCTTTGTGTCTCTCTCTGCCCGCAATCAAAGTCGTGCTTTGTGAACCATCCATCTGCTCTGTCAGCTAATGCCTGGTACACACAATGAGATTATTGGACGAATGATCGTCCGTTTTTTATTTTTTTTGCATGCTAATCTCAGATCGAATCTGATGAGTTTAGTAAAATCAGGCAAATTCTCGTACGACAGAATAAAAATTCAGAAGTGATGTCATGTGTTGTAATGCATGTTCGAACGACAGCTTAAATTAAAATTGTACGATCTGGCATTGTACGGAAAAAAAATGTGTGCATGTCCGATCAAATAATATGGGATGAACTGTCCTGATCGGCTCTTGAAAGCTCTGTACAAACGATCGGATTATCTTTCGATCGCTCTGAAATCTGTATTTTTCGTACAATTTTCTGATCGTGTGTGAGGGGCTTAAGGACACTGATATTCAAGTGATCAAACACATTGGTAACATAAATAGGTTCGTATTTGGTACAAGCTTACTTAAAGTGGATATAAACCCTAAAGCCCCGTACACACGGTAGGACTTTTTGACAACAATCTTCAAAATGAGCAAGTTTTCAAAAAAATCCTACCGTGTGTGCGCTCCATCGGACAAACTTTTTCGGTTTTCATCGGACAAAAGTTCGCTCTGCAAATGGACAAACTTTTCGGCAACAAAAGTCCTACGGTGCAAAGTCCTATCGTGTGTACAGAAATCCATCTGACTTTTGTCCGAAGTACAAACACGCATGCCCAGAACCAATGTTAAAATCAACCAACAATAGCAGAAGTTGACCAAAGGGTGGCGGTAAAGAGCAGAAAAGAGCAGAAAAACCACGTGATGTTGGGAACGTTTGCAGAAAAGTCCTGCCGTGTGTATGCTATAGGTGTGCCCGGCCAACTCCCTTCGGACAAAAATCCACGGAAAAGTTTGTTTGAAGCCCAAACGTGTGTACGAGGCTTTAGGCTACTTCCACTCTGGGGCGGTGGGGGCGTCAGGGGTAAAGCACCGCTATTTTTAGCGGCGCTTTACCGTCATTTTTGCGGCGCTATTCGGTCGCTAGCGGGGCGCTTTTAACCCCTGCTAGTGACCAAAAAAGGGTTAAAACCGCCCGCAAAGCACCGATGCAGCGGCGCTTTGCCGGCGGTTCAGCGGCGCTGCCCATTGATTTCAATGAACAGGTGCGCTTTAGGATCGGTGTATTCACCACTCCTACAGCGCCTCAAAAATGCCGCTAGCAGGACTTTTTTTACCGTCCTGCCAGCGCACCGCTCCAGTGTGAAAGCCCTCGGGCTTTCACACTGGAGTGAATGGAGCGGCTTTTTCAAGGCGATTTGCAGGCGCTATTTTTAGCGCTATAGTGCCTGCAAAGCGCCTCAGTGTGAGGGTAGCCTAACTGAATGATGCTTAGTTTGCTAAAATACTGTGTATCATAACCACCATTTTTTTTAAAGTTGAACTTCAGACACACAATTTCCGTTAAATATGTTCATCAATAGCCACAAAGGATATAAATCCACTTATTGTACATCAAATGCTTTTGCAAGCCCAGGTATTACCTTGTAATATTAGCAGTAACATCATCATTTTGCTGCACTTAGCTTGTGCAGAGAGCAGAGCTGTGGGAGGGGCCCAGCAGACCTGTCAGTTGCAGGCTGCCTGCAGAAAATTACAGAAGGGGGCGGAGACAAGACTAGTCACTCTGCACAAGGATAGAGAGCGGTAGTGACCAGTCTTTATGACAGGAAGCTCCTACAAGGAGGCAAATCTTTACACTGGATTACTGCACTGATCTGGAAGAAGTACACAAGGAGCACCAATACTCAAGAATAAGAACGCCTCTTATGTTTAGACAATATTTGCCTTTCCCATAGTTTAGTTTTAAATAAAATACTGTTTTCATTCTTTCATTCATCATTTGTTTATCTCAGTGCCTCTGATCTTCTGCAGCCTCTTTGCAGTCACTTGATGTCTTCATGAATGCACTCTAGCAGATGTTCCATGTCATTTCTCATGGTGGTTTTCCTGACAGTGAAAACGGTGGAACGTGTCTGTGTAATGTGCATCATCCCATGTAGTCTATGCCATGAAGGCATGTGACAGGGGGACAATGTGGGATGACAAGTGGGAGACAAGTGTAGCGCACACACCTCTCCCCCATCCTGCATTAACTTTGGCTCCTCGCAGAGAAAGGGAGCCGTTCAGATGTAGATATCCTCCAAATGACCTCCTCCCAGTTTTTCACGCCGTTCCTTCGATTTTTTGGCTCTGAAAAACGATTTTCTCTTTGTGCCCATTAACTGGACGAAAAACGAACGTATGGTCCAAATGACAGATTTTCAAGCGATTTGTCAGATAGTGTATGGCCAGCTTTAGGGCCAGTTCACACCACATGCAGTCCAGTGCGTTTTTTTTCTGCATCAAAAACGCATAGAAAGTAGGTTATATGGTTTCCAATGGCATTGTTTACACCAGTGCTTGTAGCTCCAGTGCGTTCCAGTTCCAGAAAGTAGAACATGCTGCATTTTTCCTGCACTGGACTGTACTGGAACTCTGTAAAACGCATCAAAAACGCACCGGAACGCACCAAAAACACACTTCATAGTTCACACCATAGAAATTTTGATGCGTTCCGGTGCGTCTTTGATGCGTTTTTGATGCAGTCCTGTGAATTTTTTACCTTTCTTTTTTTCCTTTCCTTAAATAAGGACATGTGTGTTCCAGTGCGTTTTTGGTGCGTTTTACAGTACAGTCCAGTGCAGGAAAAATTCAGCGTGTTCTACTTTTTTTTCCTGAAACTGGAACGCACTGGAACAGCAAGCACTGGTGTGAACTATGTAATTGAAAACCACATAATCTACTTTCCATGCGTTTTTTACTCAGTGCCAGTTCACACCCCAGAAACGCAGTCCGGGTGCGTTCCAGATGCTTTTCTGCATGCGCGTTTTTGACGTGTTTTTGATGCGTTCCAGTGCATTTATGATAGGTTTTTGGTGCGTTTTTGATGCGTTCCAGTGCATTTATGATAGGCTTTTGGTGCGTTTTTGATGCGTTCCAGTGCATTTATGATAGGCTTTTGGTGCGTTTTTGATGCGTTCCAGTGCATTTATGATAGGCTTTTGGTGCGTTTTTGATGCGTTCCAGTGCATTTATGATAGGCTTTTGGTGCGTTTTTGATGCAGTCCAGTGCATTTTTCCCTCTCTTTTTTTCTTAACCTTAGGGCCAGTTCACACCATAGAAACGCAATCCGGATGCGTTCCAGGTGCTTTTTTGCATGTGTGTTTTTGACGTGTTCCAGTGCGTTTTTGGTACGTTTTTAATGCAGTCCAGTGCTTTTTTTCACCCCTCTTTTTTATTAACCTTAGATAAGGACAAGTGTGTTCCAGTGCGTTTTTGGTGTATTTAGGTGCGTTCCGGTGCGTTTTTGATGCGTTTTACAGCATTCTAGTACAGTCCAGTGCAGGAAAAATGCAGCATGTTCTACTTTTTTTTCTGGAACTGGAACGCACTGGAACTACAAGCACTGGTGTGAACTATGCCATTGAAAACCATATAACCTACTTTCCATGCGTTTTTGATGCAGAAAAAAAAACACACTGGACTGCATGTGGTGTGAACTGGCCCTAAATGGACATGTGTGTTCCAGTGCGTTTTTGGTGCGTTTAGGTGCGTTCCAGTGCATTTTTGGTGCTTTTAGAGCCAGTTCACACCACATGCAGCCCAGTGCGCTTTTCTTCTGCATCAAAAACGCATGGAAAGTAGGTTATATGGTTTTGAATGGCAAAGTTCACACCAGTGCTTGCAGTTCCAGTGCGTTCCAGTTCCAGAAAAAAAAGTAGAACATGCTGCATTTTGCCTGCACTGGACTGTACTGGAACGCACCTTAGGGCCAGTTCACACCATAGAAACGCAATCCGGATGCGTTCCAGGTGCTTTTTTGCATGCACGTTTTTGATGCGTTCGAGTGCGTTTTTGGTATGTTTTTAATGCAGTCCAGTGCTTTTTTCACCCCTCTTTTTTATTAACCTTAGATAAGGACAAGTGTGTTTCAGTGCGTTTTTGGTGCATTTAGGTGCGTTCCAGTGCGTTTTACAGCGTTTCAGTACAGTCCAGTGGAACTGGAACGCACTGGAACTACAAGCACTGGTGTAAACAATGCCACTGGAAACCATATAACCTACTTTCCATGCGTTTTTGATGCAGAAAAAAAAAACGCACTGGACTGCAGGTGGTGTGAACTGGCCCTTAAGATGAAGAAAAAAGAGGGGAGAAAAAATGCACTAGACTGCACCAAAAACGCACTGAAACGCATAAAAAACGCGCCTGCATAAACCACCTGGAACGCATCCGGCCTGCGTTTCTATGGTGTGGACGGCCCCTTAGGGAGATTGTAGAGAAATAGTACAATGTGATTGTATTGTGTTTAGGAATGGAGCGTTTTCCTGGCAGGGATTGCTGTGATCACATAACAATCCCTTCCAGCGCCTGTGACACGCTCCCTGTCTTTTCACATGTTGAGTTAGTTAAAGGGTGAACCCCCCTCCCCCTCCCCCCCTTTCCTGATTGGAGGGCGGCCTATTCCTGCCCTTAGGGGTGTGAATGTTTTAGCGGTGCCTGGGCATGCTGATCCAGTGTGTATGTATGTGTGTGTGACAGATTCTTGTGACCCTGTGCAGGACCCCATGCCTGTCTGGGAGCTTTCACAGTGCCCTTCCCTAAGGAGGGGAGAGAGAGGCAGAGCCCCTCCCAGGCAGCACTTCATTCCATTCCCTGGTCTTTTGTTGTGTCTCAACTTTCACTAAGGAGAGGCAAAGTTTCCTTCCATTCTGTGCCATTGACAGAAGCCAGCATGGCGTCCTCCGGGCATTTCCTCCTCTGCCCGTTGTCTGGGAAGTAGAAGCTTGGATGGTCTCCGGTGAGTGAGGATCCGACAAGGGGCACAGCGGGCATTGCCAGGAGCTACGGGAACGGTGAGCCTTTTAAATCCTTCATTGTAGATCTGTACGCGGTCTGCCACTGAACTGTCAGTGTGTGGATAGACTATACCAGATTTAGGAATAGGATCATCTCAGGAGGCTGAGCGTAAGGAATATTTGAGGATATAGAAGGCTGGGCAAAGATTTGGCACTACGAAGGGCGATGAGGATTTTAGGATTCGCTCTATTGGAATATCTCAGCACGATGCACATGGGGGCTTTCTTCTCCTTCCAACATTTGGGAAGAGGTCTGTGTGCAGCGAGCTCCTCCAACGTCCGGAAACACTTGTATCGTTCGATTTAATGCCCGCATGACCTAGTCGGTGCAACTGAGTGCCCCTTTTCTACACGTCATTTCAGCGTCATCATTACCGATACAACGTGGGAGAAGTTAGTACTGATCTGAAGTGTGGATCCTTTACACCAGGGGTCTCCAAACTTTCTAAGCAAGGGGCCAGTTTACTGTTCTTTAGGCTTTGGGGGGCAGTGGGAGTAAAAAATGCCTACCTGGCATCAGTGCCCCATCATTTTTTTTTTGCAATAGATTTTTATTTAAAAGTTTAACAAATTTCTTAACATACAAATAATATACCGATATAGAACGATACATGCACCCGCAAGATCAGATCGTTAGGACTATAATACAAAAATCAATTGTAAAAGGTAAATCCAATCAAATTAGACTACTGCCTGCTTGGGCATATACAGAATAGTCATAATTACTCTGTGGTATAGACTATTCAGGAATATTACTCCAAAACTCAGCCTTGTAATATGTGATCAAACTGAAGCACCTATAGCCTAACCAGAGATAGGAGCACTTATCACCAAAGGTTCATCTGGTACTTCAAGTCACTTTACGTAGCTTCCACATTGCCATCGAAAAATGAGAGGCTCCAGGACTCTCCATTTGTGTCCATAAGGTAGATATCATTGAACATAAAAAGGAAGAGAAGAAAACCCATCATTGGTTTTAATGGGAGGAACAGTGCCCCATTGATGGTGCCAGTAGCGGTAATGGTGCCCTATCATTGGTGTCAGTTGGTGGAATAGTGCCCCATTGTTAGTGCCAGTAGGGGAAATGGTGCCCTATCATTGGTTTCAGTTTGTGGAATAGTGCCCTTATTGATGGTGCCAGTAGGGGGAATGGTGCCCTATAATTGGTGTTAGCTGGTGGAATAGTGGCCCATGGGCCAAATAAAGGCAAGCAAAGGGCCACATCCGGAGACCAATGCTTTTACACCAGGGATATGCAATTAGCGGGCCTCCACGAGGCATAGCAAGACTTTGACAGCCACAACCATGACACCCAGAGGCAGAGGCATGATGGGACTTGTAGTTTTGCAACAGCTGGAGGTCCGCTCATTGCAAATCCCTGCTTTACTCCATCAGGGAAGTATCAGGTGACCACGACGTAAGTATCCATTACCATGGGGCTCATTCACAGCAGTCTATTGGGCAGCATTGCCCAGCGCACAGACAAGGCAATTTGCCTGTTATACTCTGTATGACGCGTGCCCACAGCTGTGCGTTGTCTAGGGGCAATGCAATGCATTGTTACAACATCACAGAGTTTACTTTTTTTTTATTTTTTAACTCTATTAAAATGCCACAAAGTGACATTTTATTCAATAGTGTGTCAACAGCCTTCCCTGCATAAAAATGCAACCTGTCCTTTTTATCGGCGCACCTTGACCTAAGGCTAGGTTCACACCTATACGTTTTTCAGTGCGTTTGTAGATTTGCAGAAATGCCCTACAGTCCATTTAACATTAGTTCCTATGAGTCACGTTCACATATATGCAGTCTCCACTGGTGGTGTTTTTTTTTGGAAAGGTGCAGCAGCTTTTATACACGCAGCATGATGCGTTTTTGGCTGCTTAGAATTCAATGGAATTGCATCAAAGATGCATGAAAAACAAATGTACTTGCATTTTTTTGTGGATTTTGCTGCATGACAATACACATCTGCTCCTAGCAACATTAATACACCCCAGAAACTCAAAATGCTACCCAATTCATCACAATGAGGTTGATGTGAACGATTACCGTATATATTTGAGTATAAGCCGACCAGAATATAAGCCGAGGCACCTAATTTTACCACAAAAAACTGGGAAAATGTATTGACTCGAGTATAAGCCTAGGGTGTCCATCTGCATGCCTCACTGTGCCTCACTTTGCCTCACTGTGTCCATGCCTCACTGTGCCCATGCCTCACTGTGCCCATGCCTCACTGTGCCCATGCCTCACTGTGTCCATGCCTCACTGTGTCCATGTGCATGCCTCACTGTGCCCATGCCTCACTGTGCCCATGACTAGATTGACGTTTAACATGGGAGTCTATGGAAGGGGTGCCCGGTTTTGAAAAATCAATGCTCCCCGGCTTTAGGCCCCCCAGACAACAAACTTTGCACACTTATAGAGGAGAAATAGTGTTACGTGTGTGCCAAGATCCGGGTCCAAGGAACCTACGACCGGCCAGTACTGGGTCCCCAAAGTCACCGAAGAAATTACCGTTTAACATGGGAGTCTACAGAAGGGGTGCCCGGGTTTTAAAAATCAGTGCTCCCCGGCCGTAGGTCTCCCGGACAAGAACCTTTGCACACCCATAGAGGAAGAGCGGGGCTACATGTGTGCCAAGTTTGGGGCCCAGGGGACCTACGGCCGGCTAGTACCGGGTCACCAAATTTTTGGAGATCAGGCGCAAAAAGGTGACTCGAGTATAAGCCGAGGGAGACATTTTCAGCACAAAAAAATGTGCTGAAAAACTTGGCTTATACTCGAGTATATACGGTACTTAGGTCCAAAAGGGCTGCATTGGTGTGTGCTGAAAATAAAAAGAATGGTTGCATTTTTGCGCAGTGTGTGGCATCGCACTACACTGCATCCCTATGCACTGCAGCACATATAGTTGTATAAAAATGTCATTTTGCAAAAAGTAAAAAAAATTGACTGTCTGATGCATTGTAGCAATGCATTGCACTGCCCTACATAACGCACAGCAACGGTTGAGCATTTTATGGACCATATCGTGCACCTGCTGCTGTGAATGGCTCTAATGTCCCAGTGGAGTCGTTCTTATAGATTAGAGTAGATCACACCTTGAAGAGGCACCTTGACCATATGTGCCTTTTACGTATATATGCAAAGCTATGCACCTAAGACCTCTGCATTTGTTTACTATTATAATTGTTTCTTCTTTTTTTTTTCTTTTTTTTTTAAAGGTGCCTTTGGTTTTGTTCTGGGTACCTACAGTATATATAATATTGCATACTGGTGGGTTTAATAAATAATAATAAGCAAACAATAATATTTAGCATCCTCTTGCATAGATCTCCCAGCATGCTGGACAATTACATGACTCTGGTTTAATGTTGGAAAAAAAATGGCACCTGTATAAGTAATCTTGCAAATTAGAAGTTATTAGGCAAGCAGAAATATTCAGCATCTGCCACAAAAAATTTGCCAGCATGCTGGACATTTACATAAGTGTCTTACAAATGAGTACCTCTTGCGCTAAAGAAATATCAGCATTCCTGGTACAATAATGGAATTGCCCTTGCGGTAAGTGATTCAGATGCACAAGTGGTGTTAGGTCGATGACTAACCCGTTCACGAGAGATCTGCCCATGGATGGCTGGCTAGATGGTCATGGAATATTTATTAATGTAGTTAGTAAATCTTAGCTTACACAAGCAGATTCTTTATTGGGAAGGTTCAAACAACCTCCACAATGTTGGCTTTTATTTTTTATTTTACACTTGATCAAAAAAAAGATTTGTAGTGTGCTGTCACCGTTGACACAATGGGCTTTTGTTGGCATAGGACAGGGATCTCCAAACTTTCTAAACAAAGGGCCAGTTTACTGTCCTTCAGACTTTACGAGGGCCGGACAGTGGTCAGTGAAAAGGTGAAAGTGAAATAATGCCCCATTGTTTGTTTCAATGGGAGAAATTTGTGCCTCATCAATGGTGTCATTGGGCCCCATTGCTGGTGTCATTGAGAGAAATTGTGCCCCATCGTTGGTGTCCTTGGGAGGAATAATGCCCCATCGTTGGTATAATTGAGAGGAATTGTACCCCATCACGGATGTCATGGGGCACCATTGTTGGTGTCATTGTGAGAAACTATGCCCCATTGTTGGTGTCATTGTGAGGAATTGCCCTCATCTTTGGTGTCATTGGGAGGAGTTGTGCCCCATCGTTGGTGTCATTGGGAGGAATAGTGCCCCATCATTGGTATAATTGAGAGGAATTGTACCCCATCACTGATGTCATTGGGCACCATTGTTGGTGTCATTGAAAGAAACTATGCCCCATTGTTGGTGTCATTGTGAGGAATTTCCCTCACCTTTGGTGTCACTGGGAGGAATTTTGCCCATCATTGGTATAATTGAGAGCAACTGTGTCCCATCGTTGGTGTCAGTGGGAGGAATTATTCCCCAATGGTAGTATCGGTTGATGAAATAGTGTCCCAAGGGTCAGATAAAAGCAAGCAAAGGGCCGCATCTGGCCCCCGGGCCACAGTTTGGAGACCACTGGTGTAGGATGTTCATTGTCATTATAAGCTACTTTAAGGATGACTATATAGCCCCCCTCAACAATGGTATTTGTCATTGTGGGACCTCCACAGTGTCCCTCTATAACACAGCTGACTTACAGATGCAGAACACACATGGCGAGGGGGCTGTCCCTGTCCTGCTGTGTAACTGCGAATATTTTCCAACATTTTTAGTGATCACGCCTGACATTCAGAAGGTTTGTTATCCTTGCTGAGTTAACTGTTCACTGCTTGTTTGCAGCTTGTTGTTGCTGAATCTATTACATCATTGGGCAGAATAGGGGCTTAGTCGATAGCAATTCTGACTTGCAATGTGGTCCTCAGTTTATACCCTGGTTAGCACACTTTCCGCATGGAGTTTGCACGTGCTCTCCATGCTTGTATGGGTTAACCTGGGCATTCCAAAGACATGCTGGTAGAGTAACTGGCTCCTGTCTAAATTGGCCCTATAATGTTGGATAGGGACCTGAGATTAAAAAAAAAAGAAGTATGGAGTTTGGGGTTTTGCAGAGATCATACTTACCCAGGTGGATGCTGCATCTGTCCGCCGCCGGCTCTAACACTGAGAACTGAGCGATCTAACACTGCAGATCGCTCGGTTCTCACAGCTCCCTGAGCAGAGAACTGCTGACTGTCAGTTACTGCTCTCTGCTCTGCCCCCCCCCCCTCACGCTCACTGGAGCGCTGGGCTGTGGAAGGGCGGGATCAGCCGGCTCAGGCGCTCAGTGGCTCGCTAAGTGGCTGAGTCGGGTGCCGGTCCAGGCATGTGTGCGGATCCCAACCCCAGTGTCGCGATCTTGCCCGAGCCTGGACCAGCTCTGTAACATCAGCAGACAGAGGACTTCAGCCCGCTGTCTGCTGAAAATGGGTCACAGGAGTACAGAACAAACTGCACTTCTGTGATCCATGGGAGAAGTATAGCCAAACAAGCTTTGACTGTACTTCTCCTTTAGGCTCCTTAAGGGCAAGGACTGATATGAATGTTCAGTATGTATAGTACTGCTTGAAGCGGAACTGCATCCAAAAGGGGAAGTTCTGCTTTTATGCCTCCTCCATCCCTCCTCTTCAATGGCGTCCCTAGGGGGGACCAGAGGGGGCCCTGGCCCCCCCAACATTATGCTGTGCCCCACCATGTGCCCCCCCAAAAAAAAAAAAAAAATTTATTTTTTTTGCATTTTTTTTTCGCTCGGGCTGCTGCTGGGGTAACATAGTCTCTCCTGAGAGGGAGAGCATCCCCAGTCAGCTCCTGCGGGGGATTCCTCCCCCTCCCTCTGCTCGCTGACACTGCATAATGCGAGCACTCACACAACCACAGCCGCCCGATCTGCTCCTTTCCCTGCATCCTCATTGGCACGGAGAAGAGCGAGTTGCAGGAAGGACTCCACAAGCACTGTGGGAGGGGGGGAGGGGGGCCCAAGCCTTCATCTCAGTTACTGAAAAAACAGACTGATTTCTCCCGTCCTTAGGACAGTAGAACCAGCCTGTAAATTCTGAGAATGGTGACTGCAAGCTGAGCCGAGTGTCAGTCTATGACACTCTTTCACAGCCCAGCGAGTCCAGCCACCCCCCTCACTCTCCTCACATACGAGCAGGGAGGAATACAGCTCCTCCTCCTCCTTCCAGTCCCGCCCACACTATCCCGGCATGCTGTATCTGAAGAGAGGGGAAGTGTGGGCGGGAAATATGAAAATCGGCAGCATTACTGGCTGTGTGTGAATGATGCCTGAGATTCTAGCCTGGACCGTGGGTAAGTGTGTGCACTGCAGACTGCAGTACACTGTAATCACTGAACTGCATTATCTCCATCCCTTCTCTCCCCCATCTGTCTCCCTCCCCCTCTCCTGTTCTTTCAAGACATTCACAATTTACTTTCACTTTCAGTTAGGCAGGGAATATACGGTGCAAATTTCTTTCCTGCATCCACAGATTGCAGGAAAGAAACTTGCATAATTCCCCCATCAACACAGACAGTGCTGACAGGGGAATATCCCTCCTGCCCAGCAATTGTATTCTCCCGACAAACAGTGATTATCACTAGTGGCTATAGCAATCACTAGTGATAATCATAAGAGAATCTGCTCATTAATGGTTCGAATCTCAGCCAGTTCCTGCTGAACCAGCTGAGATTTAAACTGTCTATGGCTGGTCTTAGCTCTTAGGCAGCCCATACATTGATCACTTTTTTTCATTCAACTATTAGGTTGAATGAAAAAAAAAAGGAAATGATCCAATTCCCCTGTAGCGGGGTCTCCCCTCTCTCTCTCTCTCTATCTTTATCGGTTATTTGGCTGTTGTCTAGGGGTACCTGGGAGAGAGAGATAAGACACACCACGGCCCATGCCCTCCATAGCTAAGAGGTGAAGGCCAGCAAATTGGGTTTTGTGTAGGTGTCCTAGAGTCAAGTCCAGTACTTCGTCCCTGACTCCTTTGCTCCTAGTAACTAGTGATGAGCCGAACACCCCCGGGTTCGGTTCGCACCAGAACCCGCGAACGGACCGAAAGTTCGCGCGAACATTAGAACCCTATTAAATACAATGGATGCGAACGTTCGGATTCTAAAGTGCTAATTATAACGACTATTATCCATGTTATTGTCCGAAACAGAGTTTGGGAACCCGGGTTCTGCACCAGGGGACATGTATCAATGCAAAAATAAGTTTTAAAAACAGACGTTTTCCGGGAGCAGTCATTTTAATGATGCATAAAGTGAAAAAAAAAAGTCAAATATTCCTTTAAATATTGTACCTGGGGGGTGTCTAAAGTATGCCTGTGAAGTGCCACGTGTTTCCCGTGTTTAGAACTGTCCCTGCACAAAATAACATTTCTAAAGGAAAAAAAGCCATTTAAAACTGCTTGCGGCTTTAATGCAATGTCTGGTCCCGGTAATATGGATGAAAATCTTTAGGAAAAATGGCATAGCTACCCCATCAACCCCCCCCCCCCCCTACCCCAGCCCATTACCAGCCCCTTTGGGTCTTGTATGGATATTAAGGGGAACCCCGCACACAAAATAAAAAAACCCCTATATACTCTGAACAGCCGTATACAGGCGGTGCATACAAGACAGGGACTGTAGGTTTGTTCTTATGTAGAATCTGTTTGTAATTTTGAACAGCTGCATTGTTTAAGTGTAGCTCCATGCCAAATTCCTTTTTTTTAGCTTTTTGGAAAACATAGGGAACGGTTATCACCCCTGTCACATTTTTTTTGCTGTCTGTGCCCCTGTTCAGAACATTTCACCTCACTTTGCGTCCCAATGACAACTGTTTTTGAAATGTGGTGTTTGTATTGAAACAAGGATTGGTGATAAAGCATCAGTAGAGAGGAGACACCTTTCTCCCATATTAATTCTTACAGGAGAGAATTTTCCTTCCAAGGGGTAGATTTCCTCTCACTTCCTGTTGTCTTCTTCCGTTTGCAAGTAGTAGTAGTTTGTAAGTTGGATGTTTGAAAGTAGGGACCTTCCGTATATACTCTGCAGAAATTGGCCCCTTAGGTGTTGGTGTTGGCACAACACTGAAAGCACTCACAGTTATTCTTGGTGGGTGCTGGAACGCCCTGCTGTCAAGTATAATATCAGGAATTGTAATAACATATAATTGTTGATCAGTGGTAGTAAAAATTGGGCCTTTGATGGTGGTGCTGGTGCCACAACACTGTAAGGCCTGACAGTTACTCTTGGTGGGCGCAGCAATGGTCCCTGCTGTGAATTATTAGATCAATAATTATAATTGCATGCCCCTGTTGAACAGGGGCTGAAAAACTGGGCCTTTGGTGGTGGTGGTGGTGGTGATGGTGTTGCTGGTGCCACAACACTGTAAGGCCTGACAGTTACTCTTGGTGGGCGCAGCAATGGGCCCTGCTGTGAATTATTAGATCAATAATTATAATTGCATGCCCCTGTTGAACAGGGGCTGAAAAATTGGGCCTTAGGCACTGGTGGCACAACACTGCAACCCCTCACAGATACTGTACTTGGAGCACAGCAATGAGGCCTGTTGCAAAGTATTGCATCAAAAATTTTAATTACACGCCCCTGTTAAACAGGGGCTGAAAAATTGGGCCTTAGCCACTGGTGGCGTCACCCATAAACCAAAATGATCTTCCAAGCTATCATCGTTAATCGTATCATTGAGGAGGAGGAGGAGGATAGCCAGACAACATAACAGCACAGGCACTCAGCATCAGCATCAGTCTTGAAGGGATGTGACATTTTAAAATCAATTAGTCTGTTATATCAGCATCTGGTGTGTGGTAGCTGGTGGTGATCCAAGACTGGTTCATCTTGATGAAAGTCAGTCGATCAACCGAGTCGGTGGACAGGCGCACTCTGTGATCCGTGACAAATCCTCCAGCAGCACTGAATGTGCGTTCTGAAAGAACGCTGGATGCAGGACAGGCCAGTAGCTCAATTGCATACTGTGCAAGCTCTGGCCAGTGATCCATCCTCAAGACCCAGTAAGCCAGAGGATTTTCGGTGGGGAAGGTGTCCAGGTCTGACCTTGCCCCTAGGTATTCCTGCACCATGTATATCAGACGCTGGCGATGGTTGCTGGAACCGATCATACTTTGGGGCTGCGGACTAAAGAATTGTCTGAACGCATCGGTCAGACGGCCACCTTCCCCACCGCTCCTTCTTTGACTGCCCGAAGCCTCAGCAACTCGTTGTCCAGGACCAGGAGTTTGTAACCTCCCAGTCTCTGGGAACGCGTTGCACAGACCTTTCTGCAAGGCCTCCCGGAGTTGTCTCATCCTCTGCTCCCTCTGTGACAGTACGATAAGGTCCGCAACCTTACCCTTGTACCGTGGATCAAGGAGAGTGGCCAGCCAGTAATGGTCCCTCTCCTTGATCCAAAGAATACGAGGATCCTTCCGCAGACTTTGCAGGATCAGGGAGGCCATGCAGCGTAGGTTAGCTGAGGCATTCAGTCCGGAGTCCTCTGGGTCACTAAGGACGACATGATCCGCAGCCACCTCCTCCCAGCCACGTACAAGTCCACTGGTTTCTTGGGACTGTAAATCATCCCTAAAAGACTGCTGCTGATGATGCTGAGTGCCAGCCTCCACCTCCATGCTGACACAATCCTCCTCCTCCTCCTCCTCTTCCTGTGCGATGGGTGGGACAGAAGGAACACTGTCTGGGTAAAGGGGGCCTTGAGAGGCAAGGAAGTCCTCCTCTTCCTGCCTCTGTTCTGCCTCAAGTGCCCTGTCCATTATTCCACGCAGCGTGTGCTCCAACAGGTGGACAAGAGGTACAGTGTCACTGTTGCATGCACTGTCACTGCTCACCATCCTCGTGGCCTCCTCAAATGGTGCCAGGACAGTGCATGCATCCCTGATCATGCCCCACTGGCGTGGTGAAAAAAACCCGAGCTCCCCTGACCCTGTCCTGGTGCCGTAGTCGCACAGGTACTCATTGATGGCCCTCTGCTGCGTGTGCAGCCGCTGCAGCATGGCCAACGTTGAGTTCCACCTGGTGGGCATGTCACATATAAGGCGGTTCTTGGGCAGGTTCAACTCCTTTTGAAGCTCAGCCAGGCGAGCACTGGCATTATAAGATCTGCGGAAATGCACACAGACTTTCCTGGCCTGCCTCAGGACATCCTGTAAGCCCGGGTACCTGCCCAAGAACCGCTGCACCACCAGGTTAAGGACGTGAGCCATACAGGGCACATGGGTCAGTTGTCCCTGTCGGAGGGCGGAGAGGAGGTTGGTGCCATTGTCGCAAACCACCATTCCTGGCTTAAGCTGGCGTGGCATCAACCACCTCTCGGCCTGCCCCTGCAGAGCAGACAGGACCTCTGCCCCAGTGTGGCTCCTGTCCCCCAAACACACCAGCGCAAGCACGGCATGGCATCTTTTTGCCTGCGTACTTGCGTAGCCCCTTGAACGCCTACGGAGCACCGCTGGTTCCGAGGACAAACCACAGGAAGAGGCCATGGAGGAAGAAGAAGAGGAGGGGGTGGAGGAGAGAGGTGTGTCACAACCAGTAGTAGCATTTTGGAGGCGTGGGGGTGGAACAACCTCCAACACTACTGCACCTTGTCCTGCATCCTTCCCAGCTGCCAAAAGAGTGACCCAATGGGCCGTGAAAGAAAGGTAACGTCCCTGTCCATGCCTGCTGGACCATGAGTCAGCGGTAATATGCACCTTACCGCTGACCGCCCTGTCCAGCGAGGCCAAGACATTGCCTTCCACATGCCTGTAGAGAGCCGGAATAGCCTTCCGTGCGAAAAAGTGTCGTTTGGGAACCTGCCACTGAGGAACCGCACATTGCACAAACTCACGGAAGGGGGCCGAGTCTACCAACTGAAAAGGCAGCAGTTGAAGCGCTAGCAATTTAGCCAAGCTAGCATTCAACCGCTGGGCATGTGGATGGCTGGGAGTGAACTTCTTTCGACGGTCCAGCAGCTGGGGCAGGGAAATTTGCCTGCTAGAATCGGACGTTGGTGTACTGCTAGCAGAGTGCCCGCAAGTACTTGCCTGTGACACACCTAATTCTACACCTTCATTCCTCTCAGAGCAGGTTTCAGAGAGGAGTGAAGGTATAGTGGGGTTGGAGATCCCAGCTGATGCGGTGCAAGAAGAGGTCAGCTTTGTTCTTTGGTGTGGGTCTTTAAGGTAGGCTTGCCAACGAGCTGCATGGCAGGTCAACATATGTCTGATCAAGCATGTGGTGCCCAAGCGGCTGATGTTTTGGCCACGCGATATACGCTTGAGACATATGTTGCAAACAGCAGCTGTGCGATCTGATGCACTCGCCTCAAAAAAGGCCCACACCAAAGAACTTTTTGAATGACGAGCAGAGGCAGCGCCCTGCACAGGCGGAGCTCTGCGGTGTGATTCCGTCGGTGTGCTGCCCATACGCTGGCCACTCAAGGGCATCCTGCCTCGTTGGAGATGTGCCTCCTCCTCATCCTCCTCCTCCTCCTCTCTCCTATTAGGCACCCACGTGGAGTCAGTGACCTCATCATCCCCTCCCTCCTCATCACTGGAGCCAATCTGGCAGTATGCTGCAGCTGCTGGAACATGACTGCCAGATTGGTGTCCTTCTTGAGCATCCCCTCTCTCTGCTCTCACGCTGCTGCCTTCATCTAGCTGGGTATCATCATCAGATCCTTCCAAACGCTGGGCATCCTCCTGGAGCATGTACCCAACACTGTGCTCAAACAGTTCGGGGGACTCCTCAGGAGGAGGGCATGGTGGGTCTAGGGAAGGATTGACTAATGAAGATAATGATACCAGAGAAGAGGACGCTTTGGCAGCTGCTTTGCCACTACCCTGAGCCTGGGTGAGAGAGGATGAGGAGGATGAGGTGGGCTTGGTCATCCACTCTACCAAGTCTTCGGCATGATGTGGCTCAACATATCCAGCTGCCGAAAACAAGGACAAGCGTGTCCCATGGCCATGTGCTGATGACAATGCACCGCGTACACGACCAGCACTGTTGCCCCCAGACACAGAGCCTGCTTGCCCTCTTTTTTTGCCTCCTGACTGTCTGCCTCTCCTTGGTTGCCTTCCAGACATTTTAATGGATGGCCTGCAGGGAGATGGGAAAAACAGCAATAAGGGCTACCTTCAGGTGTATATTGTGCAGGAGGCTTAGCAACAATGACACTGACACTGTCCCCTGCCTATCCTTCTCTGTCCCTAAACACAAGGATTGAAAATATGGTTCAGCAAAAAAGTTTTAGAACAGAATAGCACACTGACACTTTCCCTCACTGTCCTACTCTGTCCCTCCCTACAAACAAGATTTAGCACAGAATAGCACACTGATAATTTCTACGAGTGTCCTTCTCTGTCCCTCAACTCAGGGATTGAAAATATGGAACAGCAAAATAGTTTTAGAACAGAATAGCACACTGTCAGTTTCCCTCACTGTAGCTCTCTGTCCCTCAACTCAAGGATTGAAAATATGGAACAGCAAAATTGATTTAGAACAGAATAGCACACTGTCAGTTTCACTCACTGTACCTCTCTGTCCCTCAACTCAAGGATTGAAAATATGGCTCAGCAAAATAGTTTTAGAACACAATAGCACACTGACACTTTCCCTCACTGTAGCTCTCTGTCCCTCAACTCAAGGATTGAAAATATGGTACAGCAAAATTGATTTAGAACAGAATAGCACACTGTCAGTTTCACTCACTGTACCTCTCTGTCCCTCAACTCAAGGATTGAAAATATGGTTCAGCAAAATAGTTTTAGAACACAATAGCACACTGACACTTTCCCTCACTGTAGCTCTCTGTCCCTCAACTCAAGGATTGAAAATATGGAACAGCAAAATTGATTTAGAACAGAATAGCACACTGTCAGTTTCACTCACTGTACCTCTCTGTCCCTCAACTCAAGGATTGAAAATATGGAACAGCAAAATTGATTTAGAACAGAATAGCACACTGTCAGTTTCACTCACTGTACCTCTCTGTCCCTCAACTCAAGGATTGAAAATATGGTTCAGCAAAATAGTTTTAGAACACAATAGCACACTGACACTTTCCCTCACTGTAGCTCTCTGTCCCTCAACTCAAGGATTGAAAATATGGTTCAGCAAAATAGTTTTAGAACAGAATAGCACACTGTCAGTTTCCCTCACTGTACCTCTCTGTCCCTACAAACAAGGATTAGCACAGAATAGCACACTGTCACTGACACTCTCCCTACCTATCCTTATTTGTCCCTAAACACAAGGAATCCAGGATTAGTAAAGGAAAAAAAATGACACTGTCCCTGCCTATGCTTCTCTTTCCCTGCTCTGGAACACACTAAACAAGGCCGCCGCGCTGGCGGCCTTTTATAGTGTGGGGCGTGTACTAAACCCCATCAGCAATAATTGGCCACAGGCATCCTGCCTGTGGCCAATCATTGCTCTCCTCGCTGCCGGCGCTGTGATTGGCCAAGCATGCGGGGTCACAGTGCATGCTTGGCCAATCACAGCGCCTGGATGACACTGCGATGGCGTAGTGCATTGTGGGCCGTTCGCGTCACTCGAATTTGGCGCGAACGGCCCAAATCGTTCGATCTTCGTCGAACGATCGAACAGCCGATGTTCGAGTCGAACGTATGTTCGACTCGAACACGAAGCTCATCCCTACTAGTAACCAGAGTTCCACACAGTGAATAGGTCCAACTCCAGTTTTATTCTTCTTGCCAAGCAATAAAACCGTTTCTTTACTTTGGAAAATGGGGACAGATCGAGGCACAATCCTTTCCCTTCTGCTGCTGACCACTGTGCTGTCACCAGTGGTAAATAGTCACTGCCACTGACTAGGTGATGTAGAACATGAATTACCTTCGCTCACTCTGCCCCTGTCAGAGGAAAAAATCCGTCCAAGGGAGAAATGGAGGCCTCTCCGTCACCAGCGATGCTGCGCTGGACTCTTCAGAGAAGTTACTGCACACCAGTCCTCACGAACTCAGACACGGGCACCAAAGGAGTTAGGGCCCCCTCGGATTCCTACACCCTCGCAGAACCCAGTCGAAGGTACTGAGCCCCAGGGATCCGCCATAGTACCTCACCCCAGGCTAAAGATGCCTGAGATGGACTCCATCTCCGCTCCGGCCAGGTCAAGGGCACCTAGGCCTGGAACACCGGAACGCCAGCACCCAAGCTGAAGGTGCCTGGGTGCGGCCGCATCTTCTGGCTCCGGACTCTAACCCCGTGATCAGGGCGTCCGCCCCTTTTATGACCTCTCCCTTTGCGCCACAGCGGGTTCCCCGCCCCGCTGTACCAGCTCCAGGGGAGGACAAAAAGGTACAGTCTTGCGGTGCGAGCCCAACCCCGGTCCAAGGCAACAACGCCACCTATAGGCCGGCGGGAACTTCACACCACCAGAGTCCTCCAAGATTCACAAAGGGAACCTTGAATTTCCTAACAATTAAGGCATCTGGGTTACACTACCACCCAGATACTTCCCCTAAATTCAAGTACCCGCTACACCATCTACACATTATAGGTGGATGGGGGAATGTTCCCAGTGTGGACCAGTGCTGGAACAACCAGAGTTGCTGTCCTGTCCCGGCTATTCACAGCGCTGGTCTCTGTCTATATGGTAGCGGCGGCAGCACATTGGAACCCAGTGCTGGTTACTTTATGGGGCTGATGTACAGGAGGGCCAGCACAATTTGTTGTTAAAGATGGGCTGGGCATGTTCAAAATTCCACATGCCAGAGCCTGCTAGGAAGCCCACACTGCACAGCGCTAATCACAGACAATGAGACATTTCCCGGTCCGCAGCTCCACAGATCAGGAAATGTCTCACTGGCTGTGATTAGCACTGTGGAGTGTCGGCTTCCTGGCGGGATCGGGCATGTGGGTTTTAAAACACACCCGAGCCCATCTCTATTGGTTGTAGACAGTTAAGCTCCCTGCAGGTTGCTTAGCAGCAGTGGAGCCTTCTCTGACATGCTGATCGTGATGCAATCCAGATGATGCTCCTAGTCAAATCCTAGTGTTAAATATCAGTGATTTTATTGATCAAAGCCCACACTTTACAGGTATAGAGCCCACATGGCTGCTGAACATACGGTTGATTATATATATGTGGTTGTACTCTTGATCCTAATAAATACTGTGTTTATTAGATCTGACTGGGAGCATCACTAGGATCACATCCCGATCAGCATGTCAACAGAGAAGGTTATACAGCATTACTGCTGCTAGGTGACCAGCTGGGGACTCGGCTCTCTATAACCAATAGTGCCAGCCTTCCCCTACATGCACGCATAATGTCACCAGCACAAAGTCCTGCCGCCGGTACCAAGGAGACAGATGCCAGACCAGCGCTGTCAATAACAGGGACAGGACAGCTGGGGAACCCCACAGTGGCAGAACACCAGGGCCCGGTGGCAAGACAACCTTTGCAACCCTGATAGTTCTCCCACTGCTTTGAACCCTTATATTTTCTTGGTGTGCTGGTGACATATATCTCTTGTTTTCTGCCACCCTGGTGGGGCCCCAGTATAGTAGGAAGGGAGCTCACTGCAGAACATGTGAAAGGGCCCATTGTGGGATCGTAGTAAAGGGCCCCAGGATATATATATATATATATATATATATATATATATATATATATATATAATTGCATTTTATAGTTGGCCCCCCTACTTTTGTCCCTGTCCCCCCATGTGCCCCCCCTAAATATGAAAGCTGGAGATGCCACTGCTCCTCTTCAAGGCTACTTTCACATTGGGGCCGCGGCCACGTTAGTGCTATTTTAGCAGCGCTTTAGCGCTTTTTAAGTGGCACTTTCCAGCCGCTAGCGGGGCACTTTTAACCCAAAAGAAGGGGTTAAAACTGCCCGTGTTGCGGCACTTTCTGAATCACTTTGCAGGCGCTTCAGAAGCGCTGCCCATTCTTTCCAATGGGCAGGGGCGGTGTAGGAGTGGTGTATACAGCTCTCCCAAACCACCCCAAAGATGCTGCTTGCGGGACTTTTTTCCCGTCCCGCTAGCGCACCGCCCCAGTGTGAAAGCACTCAGCCTTTCACACTGGGGAGGCCTTTCACACTGGGGAAGCATGTTTTCAGGCGCTTTAAATGCGCTATTTTTAGCGCTAAAATGCCTGAAAACTGCCTCAGTGTGAAAGCAGCTTAGCTTTTGGGCACTTTTTTTTGGGGTGGGAGAGGGTACCTAGTTTTGATAGGTACCCGCTCCCCCTTCTGCCCAAGTGTGGGACCTAAAGACCGAAGAAGAACTGGCCCGGGGTGAGGACAGCACGGGATCCCTGGACAGGTAAGTTTCCTTTTATTAAAAGTCAGCAGCTACAGTATTTGATTTGATTGGGGTTCATTTACTAAAGGCAAATAGACTATGTACTTTGCAAGGGCATTTGCTCCAGAGTTTAGTTAATGAGGGGAAGCTTCATTTTGCAAAGAATAACAAATCACATGCAAGGAAAAAAAATGCATTTTGCTTGCACATGATTGGATGATGGAAGTCACAGCAGAGCTTCCCCTCATTTACAACTGCCCTTGCAAATTGCAATATATCAGCCATTAGTAAATCAACCCCACTGTGAGGCAATCCTTCTTATCCAACATCAGTCAGTACCTGACCTCACAAATGCTCTTTTTTTCTGAATAGAACAGGCAGACAAACTACAAAATCATGTGTAAAACCTTCCCAGAAGAGCGGAGGCCATTGTAGCCCCACATGGGCGGCCAATTCAGTATTAATGCTCGGGATTTGGAATAGGGCATATAAGTGTGATGGTCCGGCGTTAGCACACTTTTGGCCATATAGTGTATCTTTGGATGGACAGCTGAAGGTAGATGTTATGCGTTTAGTTACACTGACCACCTTGCTTTCCTTTCCCAGAAACGACTCTGAAAAAGATGTACCCGGAGCGCGGTGGGACCATTAGCTCACTGCTTCCTTCCCCCTGCTATTTTATGAATGGAATAAATCACTGTAAATGGTGACCCCATAGACTTCCATTGCAGCAAGAAACTAATTCCATTCATAAAATAGCAGGGACCTGAAGTAGAGAACGCAGAAATTGGGAACAGTGAGCCTATGGTGGAAATTCTTGATTTGCTGTCCCCAAGTTTTCTTGAAATCCTGAGTACTACTGCATTACTGACCAAGAACAGGTGTGCAGGTCAGTCCTGACTTCACTTGCTGCATGATTGTTGATGGTCAGTGACTTAGAAAATGAAGCCACTGGGTTAAAATGATTTCCACAGATCAAGATGACTGCCAGGTGACTAGCATTTTCTGAAAGAGGTCAGCAATGACAGCCTATGTATTACTCTTAGCATAGCTTTCCTTAAAAATAAGGGAATCTTTAAAAAAAAAAAAAAGTAAGTGCACAAGTAGGGCCATTTTATACTGGCTGTGTCAGCATTGTGATCAGCAGGGGATCCGAGTTCAGAATTCGGCTCCATGTACACTGAAGCTGATAAACGGCAGTTTATTGGCGTTTTGGCGTTTTTTTAAAAAGCCCATTAACTGCACTCTATGTTAGCCTATGTGTTCATGTACACATAACGTTTTTTAGCGTTAATGAGCAGTGGAGTTAATGGTCTTTTTTCTGAACGCAAGAAATTCGCGTTCAAAGTGCAGTTTTTCAGCGGGAAAAAATGCAAAAAAACGCAAGACGCTGAAAAACGCTAATAAACGTTTAAAAACGCTGGTCGCCAGCGTTTTTTAGCGTTTTTTGATCCATTGGAAAAAAAAAAAGCTAAAAAACGCTACACTGAAAAACGCTAATAAACGCTAGTAAAAAACGCTGATAAAAGCTATATTAAAAGCTAAATCTGGCGTTCAAAACGACCGTTTTTGAGCTTCTGTGTACATGGAGCCTAAAAGTCAAGGGGTCCAGACAGGTCTGGGACAAGGGGTGGGCAGAAGAGGCGGCTGCCCTGGGCACTTTGGTATCATGTGAGGTGGAGGGGGGGGGGGGCACAAGGAAATTGAGGGGGAGGGAATTTGTGTTGGAAGGGGGAATTGGGGGAGGGAGGGGGTAAGAATTTTTCAAGGAGGGGAAATTTGGAAGGGGTTGCTAGGAGTAGTGATTTAGGGGGATATGTGTTGGGGGGGGAATTTGTGCTAGAAGGGGGATTTGTTCTGAGGGGGGATTTGAAGTGGGGGGCAAAAGATGTGTAATAGGAGGGGAAACTTTAGGGGGGAGGGGGCATTTGAGCTGGGTGGATGGGGAGGCAAAGATTTGTGCTGAGGGGGGGATTTCAGCATGGGGGCAGATTTGTACTGGGAGGAGGGGAGGGGTTTCTTAGGGGTAAGCATGCAGATTAGTGCCCCATGTTTTTGTAGGGGGATTTTTGCTGACACATAATGCTCAAACATCTTGGGGGGGGGGGGGGCACAGTTTGGCATGTTTGCCCTGGACTCTAGATGACCTTGTCCCAGCACTGGGTACAGATGTCCCTTTTGTGACATCCTTGTCTGGTCATTTATGCCCCCTGCATTTTAAAGGAGAAGTAAGGCCAAAGCTCTTTTGTCTCTACTTCTCCTGTGGGTCACAGGAGTGCACTAAGTTCTGAACTCCTGTCACCCAGATTAAGCCGACAGCGGGCTAAAGTTTGCTGTCGGCTGACTTCACTGAGCTGGTCCAGGCTCTGGAGAGATCCCAACTTTAATGTTTGGATCCACTCAGATGTCCGAGCGGCAGCTGGTTCAGCTTTTTTAGCGCACAGCAGAGAGCCTGAGCCAGCCGCTTCTGCCCCCTCCACAGCTGGGCAGTTCTAGTGAGTGTGAACAAACTCTGAGAGCTGGAGACTGACAGTCATCATTCGTTGCTCACTGAAGACCGAGAACTGAGCGATCAGTGTTGTTGGATCACTCAGCTCTTGGTGTAAGAGGTAGCGGGGGACACATAGAAGTGCGGGATTTCCAAATAACAAACATACATACTCACCTCTTTTAACTGGCCCACGTTATGTCAATGGCCAGGCAGATGTAAATGGATGTGTGTCCGTTTACATCCGTCTACCTCAGATCCATCACATTTATGTCCAAAAAAAAAAAAAAAAAGGAAAAATACGCCTAGATGGACTAGATGTACTCAGAGAAATCAGATGGAATTGGATGCACGTCCTTTCACATCCGCCTGCCCATAGACTAACATGGAGACTCCATTCAGATTTGCCTGAAAAACTGACAGGTACGGTGCCTTGAAAAAGTATTCATACCCCTTGAAATTTTCCACATTTTGTCATGTCACAACCAAAAACTTAAATGGATTTTATGTGATAGACCAACATAAAGTGGCACATAATTGTTAAGTGGAAGGAAAATGATAAATGGTTTTCAAATTATTTTACAAATAAATATGTGAAAAGTGTGATGTGCATTTGTATTCAGCCCCCTTTACTCTGATACCCCTAACTAAAATCTAGTGGAACCAATTGCCTTCTGAAGTCACCTAATTAGTAAATAGAGTCCACCTGTGTGTAATCTAATCTCAGTATAAATACAGCTGTTCTGTGAACCCCTCAGAGGTTTGTTGGAAAATCTTAGTGAACAAACAGCACCATGAAGGCCAAGAAACAAACCAGACAGGTCAGGGATAAAGTTGTGGAGAAGTTTAAGGCAGGGTTAGGTTATGAAAAAAATATCCCAAGCTTTGAACATCTCATGGAGCACTGTTCAATCCATCATCCGAAAATGGAAAGAGTAAGACATGGCCGTCCATCTAAACTGACAGGCCGGGCAAGGAGAGCATTTATCAGAGAAGCAGCCAAGAGGCCCATGGTAACTCTGGAGAAGCTGCAGAGATCCACAACTCAGTTGGGAGAATCTGTCCACAGGACAACTATTAGTCGTGCACACCACCAATCTGCCCTTTATGGAAAAGTGGCAAGAAGAAAGCTATTGTTGAAAGAAAGCCATAAGAAGTCCTGTTTGCAGTTTGCGAGCAAACATGTGGAAGAAGGTGCTCTGGTCAGATGAGAGCAAAATGCGATGTGTGGCGGAAAACTAACACTGCACATCACCCTGAACACACCATCCCCACCGTGAAACATGGTGGTGGCAGCATCATGTTGTGGGGATGCTGTTCTTCAGCAGAGACAGGGAAGCTGGTCAGAGTTGATGGGAAGATGGATGGAGCCAAATACAGGGCAGTCTTAGAGGAAAACCTGTTATGCGGTGTACACACAATAGGACCGTGTGTGGGCCCCATCGGAGAAATTCAGATGAATTCCATCGGAATTTTAAAATAGAACCTGTTCTATTTTTTTCCGATGAAATTCCGTCGGAATTCCGATGGGAGTTTGGTCGGAAAAAGGTCAAATCGTGTGTACGCGGCATAAGTCTGCAAAAGACTTGAGGCTTGGGCGGAGGTTCACCTTCCAGCAGGACAACAACCCTAAAGATACAGCCAGATCTACAATGGAATGGTTTAGATCAAAGCATATTCATATGTTAGTCCAGACCTAAATCCAATTGAAAATCTGTGGCAAGACTTGAAAATTGCTGTTCAGGCGCTCTCCATCCAATCTGACAGAGCTTGAGCTATTTTGCAATGAAAAATGGGCAAAAATGTCACTCTCTAGATGTACAAAGCTGGTAGAGACATCCTTAAAAAGACTTGCAGCTGTAATTGCAGTGAAAGGTGGTTCTACAAAGTATTGACTCAGGGGGCTGAATACAAATGCACGCCACACTTTTCACATAATTAACTGTAAAAAAAATTGAAACCCATTTATCATTTTTCTTCCACTTCACAATCATGTTCTACTTTGTGTTGGTCTATCCCATAAAATTCCAATAAAAGACATTTATGTTTTTGGTTGTAACATGACACAATGTGGACAATTTCAATGGGGTATGAATACTTTTTAAAGGCACTGTAGATCTGATTGGACTGCTTGTGTGAATGGGCCCTGGGGGAGTACTGGTAATAAACATACAAATATTAAGTGGCACTTGGGATAAGGGGACTCGGATTGGTAAGAGCCCGTTCACACTACCGCGACTTGGGATCCGACTTGTGTCGCCCCAAGTCGCGCGACATGACAAATTACATTCAAGCAAACGAGAGCCGTCTTAATGTACACTACTGCAGTCGCTCCGACTTCAGAAAAGGTTCCTGTACTACTTCAAGGCGACTTCTAGGTGACTTGTACCCATTGATTTCAATGGAAGTCGGATCACTGTCTTAACTGAAGCAACTTTACAGGAAGAGAAAATAGTTTTCTCAGGCAAACCCCTCCCTCCCACAGAGCTGATTATTGTTTGATTGGCCACTGGCAAAGTCGCCTGTCCTGGAGGCAACTCGAAGTTGCCTTGTAAAGTCACGCTTGAAGTCGTGTTGCCCCAGTGTGAACCGGCTCTAAGGCCTCGTACACACGGCCGGTTTTATCGGCAAGAAACGACAAGAAAACTGCTGGGAGAGCTTTCTTGCCGAGAAAACCGTGCGTGTGTATGTTTTCTCGTCGAGAAAACTGCCGGGAATCTCAACGAGAAAAATAGAGAACCTGCTCTATATTTTCTCGTCGGGATTCTTGTCGGCCTGTTTCCCGACGAGAAAACTGTGTGTGTGTGTATGCGGCAACAAGCTTACCTGTCCTCCGGTAAGCCCGCGCATGCTCAAAATGACTTTGACGCATGCGCGGTAGCTTCCTAGGCATAGGTAGGGTGTAGCAAGATGGCGGCGACGGCATCGAATGTGACAAGCGCATGCTCGTCATAGTCGATGACGTCACCACGTTTGTTCCATTCGAAAGAATGGCGGTTCTTTGGAATGGAGTGTGTGTACACTCGGCCGGCACAAAATTCTTGTCAAGAATCTCGTCAGGAAAAACGACGGGTTTTTTCCTGACGAGAATCTCGGCCGTGTGTACTAGGCTTAAGGGTGGAGGGAATGCTTGGTAAATACTGGTTTTAAAGCCAGACTAAATACTAAATTTAACTTCTATACAGGTAGACTCTTATATTACACAGTTGTTGGTAGATTTTGTAGATAGGACAGATCAGAATCTATGTGACCCATTTTGAAAAAAAAAACCGGTATAGAGCGCTGGAGGAAATGGAAACATTGTGACACATTATGAGACACAACAATTACATAGTAACAGAAGGGTAACAAATGACAAGTATGATAGTAGTGCAATGTTTGTCTTACACTATCCATATTTTATACGTATGAGTCGCCTGTCTGAGAGTATGGAAAGGCAACGAGTTTAATGTACGGTAACCATGAGATCAGAAGTCACTGATCAAAGATTTCTATGCAGGGCATATGCAATTAAGTTACTGTCATATCAACGTTATATACATTATGTAATTCATTACAGTAACTTTGTGCTTTATCCATGCAGGACTTAGCGACCGGTTCACTTTATTGGGCAGCCTTCTTCTATATTTACTTAGGCTAGCCATACATGGATGGAGGAATCTACACTGGTGCCTATTGTCTTCAGACAGCTGCTGCACCCATAACTGTCTCAGTGGCTTCATCTGATAGGATACAGTCACTGTTTTTTCAAAAGTTTTCCACCTGGCTCAGTCATTTTTTGAATCAACTTTTGTCGAGCCAGGTGGTGCAGACAGTGCCTCCCAAGGCTTGTATGTCAGCTGATTCACCAGGGATCCAAAAAAAGTTGCGCCGTATATGGTGGGCATTGCACTACTATTTGGAGTGAGGAGAAATGCCTAGTACTTCCAGGCATCAGGATCATGTGATTAGCTCCTTTCATGTGACAGCATTGATGCTTGGTGATTGGCCCAACACTGTTACAAGTGGGTGAGGAAACTCTGTAAGCTCCAACTTGTATCCAACTGGAGCTTACCCATTGCTTCCTGGTGGGGAGCTGAGTGGTGGAGAAGCAACAGGAAGGCAACGTTTAGTCATTGCATGAGCCAGCACTTTCTTGCACCGCCTTGCAGGGGGAAAGCACAGGTTCACTTCAGAGTAAACCCATCACAAATATGGGCAGAAATGAACATGAAAATCCAAAAACAGAGGTTACCTTTCGTAAAAATCACACATTAAAATAATCAGCAGCTCCAGAGATACAGGCTGCTAAATTTATCTAGAAACCTCAACTTCTTTTATTAAGTCAGTCTTGGCCCTACCCCCTTCTTTTTGGAGCTTTCTTATGACGGACGGCTTCATTGACCAGGAGTGGGCTTGGGAGGCCAAGCTCAACTTTTACAGGGAAGTTCAGCTGTGATAATCTCTGAATTTAATTATTTTTCTGACTTGGATTTCATTGAAGATAACTTTGACTGTGCACTTTCTAGTCATATGCTCACTTTAAAATCAACACTTGTGACAGGTTTACGTTAAAGTCACTCAGTGCCATACCTAAATTTAAGCCATTTAAAAGGAATAAGTTGACCCTTTTGGTGCCATCATTACCCTTCGCACTGTGCTTGTAAACCTCTGAAATTAAAAATGAATGATCTATACATGGTGTGTACTAGCCTGATGGCCCAACCTCCTACCCCCAAGCACAAGGCCTCAGCTGTGTATGTTTCCCTATGAGATTATGAATATCCTTTCTCTCCACTCAGGTCTCAGATTACACTCAGCTCTCCTCTCTGTGCTCTGCAGTGTATAATGTCAGATCCACACCCCCTGTGTGCTAGAGCTAACAAATAGCCTTTGATCTCTGTGTTTTAGAAGGCTGTAGATGAGAGAGACTGCAGATAAACAGGTACAATTTATGTAGGAAGATTTGATTAAACCGTGTGTATCACCTGAGGCTAGTCACTTCAGTCGCCTTATGTAAGGGTTTAAAACCACTTTAATGCAAAATACTTGCCTAATTTAGTGCAGTTTATACACAGCACTGTTTTCTGGTCAATCAGTAGGTGCCTAGAATGGCAATGGAGTGCTCTGATCTGCAGATAGTTGCTGGGAATTATAGGTTGAGTGCCTGACCTTGTGATCTCCCACCTTCTTAGCCTCATTATTGTCCCAATACTATGATGGGTCAATAGCGGGGCTTAAGGGGTGTAAATGGGCACCTGACCCAGACAGACAATCTGCACATATCACAGTACTAGGACATACCAGGCACTGAGTGCCTAAGGCAACCATTCTCAGCCAGGGTTCCTTGAGCAACAAGCCGTCTCTGCCTCTCAGATAGGTAACTACTGATGGCATTGATTCTTTTAGCTATCTGTAAAGGGTTAATCTTCCCAATGATCACAAATGTAAGGAGTATTATTCCCACTGACCATCACACTAATGTACCCTGGGCTGTAGATGTAGTAATTATAAGCAGGGGCTCTCTATGGATAGAAAGTTCTTTTGAGGGTTCCTCCAGGTTAAATACATTGAGAAAGACTGGCCTAAAGCAATCCTCTGCTTTGCCCTTTCAGCTACCATAGCAAAACAAGAAAGTCCTCTGTTATGCCGCGTATACACGGTCAGAATTTCTGAGGAAAAAAGTCAGGCAGATTTTTTTCATCGGATATTCCGACCGTGTGTATGCCCCATCTGACTTTTTCCGTCGGAAATTCAGACGGACTTAGAAAGAGAACATGTAAATTTCTGCCTGAAGAAGGGGTCCTGCGTGACTCCGAAACGTTGCACTTTTCTTGTGTTGTGATCATGCAATAAACTACCCGTTTGGACGCCACTCTGTGCTGATCCTTGGTGTGCTGGCAAATATCTACCTCTTTATTGTTCTGATGACGCGGTGCCTGGACTGATTAAAGTGACGTCAGCAGAGAGCGGACTTCAGACCCATCTCTGCTGAAAACGTGTCACAGGAGTGCAAAACGAATTGCAATCCTGTGACCCATAGGAGAAGCTCAGCCAAACGAGCCCAGGCTGGACTTCTCCTTTAATTACAGCCTTTAGTCTGTTGGGATTTGTCTCTACTAACTTTGCACATCTAGACTTTGTAATATTTGCCCATTCTTCTTTGCAAAACCGCTCAAGTTCAGTTAAACTTGATGGTGATCGTTTGTGGACTGCACTCTTCAAGTCATTCCACAGATTTTCAATGAGGTTTAAGTCTGGGCTCTGACTAGGCCATGCAGGGACATTCTTCTTTTTCTCCTTCAACCACTGTGGTCATTTTTGCTGCGTGCTTTGAATCATTGTCATGTGGGAAGGTAAACCTCCCATTGACAACTTTCTGGCAGAGGGCAGCAGATTTTCCTCAAGAATTTGACGGTATTTTTCTCCATCCAGTTTTCCTTCTATCCTGACAAGTGCTCCAGTCCCTGCTGAAGAGAAACACTCCAATAACAGGATATTACCACCTCCATGCTTTACTGTAGGAATGGTGTTATTTGGATGGTGAGCTGTATTGGATTTCCACCAGACATATCGTTTGGTGTTGAGGCCAAATACTGTAATTTAAGTCTCATCTGACCATAACACCTTTTTCCATGTGGCCTCAGAATCTTCAAGGTGCGTTTTGGCAAAACTCAGTCATGACTGCATGTGGTCTTTCTTGAAAAGTGGTTTCTTTCTTGCAACCCTCCCATACAAGCCACATTTGTGGAGAATTTCTGATATTGTTGTCACATGCACACAATGACCACTCTATCATAAATTCTTGCAACTGCTTTGATGCCGCGTACACACAACCGTTTTTAATGTCATTGAAAAAAATGACGTTTTTCTCGACGTGATTCTTCTCAAGCCTGCCTTGCCTACACCTTATCGTTGAAAAAAATGCTTGAGTAAAGCGCGGTGACGTACAACACGTACGACGGCACTATAAAGGGGAAGTTCCATTCGGATGGCGCCACCCTTCATGTTAGTAAAGTTTGTTGAGAGAAGATTCGCGCTTTTCAGCCTCGTGCTTTTCAGTCCGTTACAGCGTGACGAATGTGCTATCTCCATTACGAATGCTAGTTTTACCAGAACGAGCGCTGCCGTCTCATACTTGATTCTGAGCATGCGCATTTTTTTTCACGTCGTTAAAGCCTACACACGGCCGTTTTTCATGACGAGAAAAACGACGAGGTGAAAAACGACGAGAAAAATTAGAGCATGTTCCAATTTTTTCATGGCCATTTTTCATGTCGTGAAAAATGCTCTGAAGCCCACACACGATCGTTTTTAATGACCATTTTAAAAAATTGCATTTTTCTCATCATTAAAAACGGTCGTGTGTACGCGGCATGAGTTGCTGTAGGCCTCTTGGTAGCCTCTTTGATCAGTCTTGCTCCAGGCTCCTTCATCCAGTTTGGAGCGATGTCCTGATCCAGAGAGGGTCTGGGTCTGTGTTGTACCAAATACCTTCCACTTCTTAATATTATGCCGCGTACACACGATTGGAAAATCCGTCAAGAAAAACGTGGATTTTTTTCCGATGGAATGTTGGCTCAAACTTGTGTTACATACACACGGTCACACAAAATTCCGACCGTCAAGAACGTGGTGACGTACAAGACGTACGACGAGCCGAGATCAATGAAGTTCAATAGGCATTTCGGCTCTCCTGCTTGATTCTGAGCATGCGTGTTTTTTTGTGCGTTGGAATTGCATACAGACGATGGGAGTTTCCGACAAGAACTTTTCTTTGCCGGAAAAATTGAGACCCAGCTCTCAAATTTTTGTTGTCGGAAATTCCGACAGAAAAAGTCAGATGGAGCCTACACACAGTCGGAATTTCCGACCAAAAGCTCACATCAAACTTTTCTTGTCAGAGATTCCGACCGTGTGTACGCGGCATTAGTCTTCACTGTGCTTCTAGGCATTGATAAAGACTGTGACATTTTTTTATATCCATCTCCTGACCTGTGCCTAGATTAGGTAAATATTTTTCACTCGTGGTTTGCTCAAGCATGAGTTAGTAACCATGAATGGTATCCTCTGCAATCATACATTTAGAAGTAGTTCCTTCTGTTGTGCAATTCACAAATGTTATTCTAAAGGATCTACATGTGGCATAGGGCAAGGTAGTCCACGTGTTGTAATGATGATGTATGGATGAAGTGAAGATAGCTTCCATCCTGGGGGAACGTCAGAGACTCCCAGTCAGGACTTGTTATAAGAGGACAGAAACCTCAGTAAACATTCAATGGTAAATTGTGTGAACAAGGCTTCTTGCTGCCAGATAAAACAACATTTCAGAGTTGGTTGTGAGGTACAGAATGTTCCGGGTTGATTAGCCAAAGTTGTTGATGAAAGGAACTGGCCCTGCACTGACAGGATGCTGCTGAATCCACTTGCTGTCCCCCAGCGGGTTGCTGCTCCTTAAATGGGAACAGTTAACTCTTCCCTGGCTTGGCCATTGCCTATTATGGAGATGCTTTGCCTTCGAAGTTCTAAGTGAAAATACACAGAAGCACTGCGGCTCGTCTGCAAAGGAGAGTCAAACCACGCTTGCAGGAGTGCAAGAAGTAAGTTGGGAGTAAACATAGAGCTATTTTTTTTTTGCAAATCAATGAATCTTGTATCAAAATGTATAAACACTATGGCCTTGTTTGCACGGGTGGCTGGGGTTTGTGGTAAACTTGTTTGCTATGGAGGCACTTGTGTGGGCTTGCTCCCGAACCTTGCGGTCTGTGTCTATTGAAACAGACAGCAGGACTTGGCTCTACCGCTGGGTCCAATCAGGCCCGCTAAGAAAATGGAGGAGGACAGTCCTCTTATGTTTGGGAGGGCTGGATCTGAGGCAGCTGGGTGTAAACGGACAGCATAGTCCAGGGGTCTTCAAACTACGGCCCTCCAGGTGTTCAGGAACTACAATTCCCATCACGCCTAGTTGTCTGTGAATGTCAGAGTTTTACAAGGCCTCATGGGATTTGTAGTTCCGCAACAGCTGGAGGGTCGTAGTTTGAGGATCTCTGGCATAGTCCATTTACTGCCAGCCGCCCATAGAGCAGAGCAGGGTCAGTCCATGTCAGCTCTGCAGAAACTGATTGGACACAGATGTGTCATCTGCCTGCTCTTCTCCGATCAGCAGCGGATCAGCTCACAGATCCCCAGCTGATCGGAACGGAAGGCATCATTAAAAACGGTTGTGTGTACGCGGCATGAGTTGCTGTAGGCCTCTTGGTAGCCTCTTTGACCAGTCTTGCTCCAGGCTCCTTCATCCAGTTTGGAGCGATGTCCTGATCCAGAGAGGGTCTGGGTCTGTTGTACCAAATACCTTCCACTTTTTAATATTATGCCACGTACACACGATCGGAAAATCCGTCAAGAAAACCGTGGATTTTTTTCCGATGGAATGTTGGCTCAAACTTGTGTTGCATACACTGGGTCTGGCATAGTCCATTTACTGCCGGCCGCCCATAGAGCAGAGCAGGGTCAGTCCATGTCAGCTCTGCAGAAACTGATTGGACACAGATGTGTCATCTGCCTGCTCTTCTTCTCCGATCAGCAGCGGATCAGCTCACAGATCCCCAGCTGATCGGAACGGAAGGCGCCCGTGTGAAAGAGCCCTCAAAGTAAAAACTTTATTTTAGTGGATAGAGACTGGAAGTGGTAAACCCCCTGTCAGGTTTTATTGCTGTCTGTGGTCCTGCTAGAAAAGATTCTACCTCTATTGTTCCTGTTTGCCTATTATTACTAGGTCAGAAAGTGATGGAAAATCTTACCACAACAGGTTCTCCAATGAGGAGGTCAGTTATGGGGATTTCCCCCTTACTTTGGGGAGACGTCTCTTTACTTCCTGTTGTGTCCCCATGACAGGAAGTGAAGGGAAATCTCCACAAGGGGAGACAGCAATAAAGCTGACAGGGGTTTATACCATTCCCAAAAAAGTTATGTCTTTAGATATACTTTAACCTCCGAGGAGAACAGTAAGGTCCCAAATCCAACCTTGCTATCTAGCAGGGGTGTCTAGTTTACAAGAGTAATGCTGTCGGAATTTCCGCCAAGAAAAGATTGAGAGCAGGTTCTCTATTTTTCCGGCGGAAAAAATTCCTATCGGAAAATTGCGATCGTCTGTAGCAATTGCGATGCGCAAAATTCCTACACATGCTCGGAAACAATTCAACGCATGCTCGGAAGCATTGAACCTCATTCTCTCGGCTCGTCGTAGTGTTGTACGTCACCGCGTTCTTGACGGTCAAAATTTCAGAGAACTTTTGTGTGACCGTGTGTATGCTTGCCAAGCTTGAGCGGAATTCCGTCGGAAAAACCATCCAAGGTTTTTCCGATGGAAATTGCGATCGTGAGTACGCATAAGGCTGGTTTCGCACTACTGCCAATTGGAGTTCGGGTTCCCCTCATCCAATTCGCAATAGCAGGAGATTGTGACTGGCTCTCTATGGAGCCGGTTCACATATCTCCGCTGTGGCTCCGGTGCGAATTCGCACTGGGTCCTGTTAGGGTGTCCACGTGTCCCAGATTGCCCGGGACTGTCCCGCAATTGACATGTCTGTCCTGGGTCCCGGGCATCTTCATTCCGGGACAATGCAATGTCCCGGAATGAAATAGAAGACACAGCCACCCCCTACTAACTAATAATTACATTTCCGGAACTGGTTGCTAGGGCCAGCGCTGCCTGGCATCTTGCAACCAGTGACAATTTACTCTCAGACAGTGAGACCGGGGGCGAGGCCTGCGCCTAGTGCAGCACTGCTGTCCCCACCCACCTCGGCACCTCCTCCTTCTCCGGCACCCAGCGGCAAGCGACCGTGTGTATGCTTGCCAAGCTTGAGCGGAATTCCGTCGGAAAAACCATCCAAGGTTTTTCCGACGGAAATTCCGATCGTTTGTACATGGCATAAGGCTGGTTTCACACTACTGCCAATTGGATTTTGGGTTCCCCGCATCCAATTCGCAATAGCAAGAGATTGTGACTGGCTCTCTATGAAGCCGTTTCACATATCTAAGCTGTGGTTCCGGTGCGAATTTGCACTGGGTCCTGTTAGGGTGCCCACGTGTCCCGGATTGCCTGGGACTGTCCCGCAATTTACATGTCTGTCCTGGGTCCCGGGCATCTTCATTCCGGGACAATGCAATGTCCCGGAATGAAATAGAAGACACAGCCACCCCCTACTAACTAATAATTACATTTCCGGAACTGGTTGCTAGGGCCAGCGCTGCCTGGCATCTTGCAACCAGTGACAATTTACTCTCAGACAGTGAGACTGGGGGCGAGGCCTGCGCCTAGTGCAGCACTGCTGTCCCCACCCACCTCGGCACCTCCTCCTTCTCTGGCACCCAGCGGCAAGCAGCAGGGACTGGTGTGATCTTCCCTCTCCAGATAGTGACGCCAATCCTTTCCTTCTACGTACGTGGCTCATGAAGAGGGAAGGACAGCAGCACTGCATCTGGTGGCGGGCTATGGGTGGCAAGTGGCACTGCATCTGGTGGCAGGCTATGGATGGCAAGCGGCACTGCATCTGGTGGCAGGCTATGGATGGCAAGCGGCACTGCATCTTGTGGCAATCTATGGGTGGCAAGCGGCACTGCATCTGGTGGCAGGCTATGGATGGCAAGCGGCACTGCATCTGGTGGCAGGCTATGGGTGGCAAGCGGCACTGCATCTGGTGGCAGGCTATGGGTGGCAAGCGGCACTGCATCTGGTGGCAGGCTATGGGTGGCAAGCAGCACTGCATCTGGTGGCAGGCTATGGGTGGCAAGCAGCACTGCATCTCGTGGCAGGCTATGGGTGGCAAGCGGCACTGCATCTGGTGGCAAGTGGCACATTCACCTGACAAATAACCCGCCGCCAAATTCCCCATCAACCCCGAGACTACATTTCCCCCCCGCCCCCTCATCTTTTTGGGGAAGGTGAGAGAGGGGATGTGTCCCTGAATGGCAGTTTGTAAATGTGGTCACCCCAGGTCCTGTGCGTCTTTTGGTCCATTTTAGGTCCAAATTCAGCCCAAAATTCGGGCTGAAATCGGACCTGAAACGGTGAACGGGGACGCACCGACCACTGCTGTGAGCCACATGCGGCTTAGATGTGAACCCAGTCTAAAGAATTAGCAAGTAAAACTTTGTATTTTTCTGCCTAGAGGTGATCTCTTTCACATGTATATCTAAAAACAGTAGAAACACTATAGTTCCTCTTGTAATGTCTTTGTTTTTTTTGGCTTTGATACTGGAGTTTGTGGTCAAGGAAAGGGTTTTTGAAGGACGTTGATGACAGCCATGATATTGATGAAGATGTGTAAATATCCCCCTGCAGTGGCATAGTAGAGTGCTCCCGCACAATTATCTGCTATTCTGGATACAATTATAGGACACAAGGGTTAGAATTCCCTAATCATGACATCACAGTAGTCCCAATGCACATTTCTCAGTCTGCTCCATGGAGGAAATAGGACTTGAGTGCACAGGCACACCAGCTGGTACCGCACTGAGCCATGACATCTGCGGCTAAATGTATCTCCGTCTACTGACTCATTGTCATCTACAAGGTACATTAGGCAATATGTCCATTACACTCATATCAAATATCGTTTGCATAAACTCAATGGCACGTGCAGCCAGCATGATGAACCATCTCCGAGCACTTGTGCTGATGGCCTAATTGCTTTAACTTTATAATTTTCAGAATGGAGGTCAAAGTGACATATTAGTTATAATTTACATGTTGAAAGTTTGACAAATTGTAAATTTACGATCAAGGAGAAAGCTGCAAAGAGCCATTAACCCTCTCGCTGCTAGAACTATTTTTGCGTTTTTTTTATTTACTTGTTTAAAAAAATCACTTTTGACCCAAAGATTGCATACAACCCCACAAACATTATTCATTTTTATGAAAGCAGACACCCTAGAGAATAAAATTGTGCTGCAGTTCTAATGTGTTAACAGGGAACATTCTGACAGGAGAAGAGAGCAGAGTGGCAAAGAAGAACGCTCATCAGCCTGACGATTCTCCTTTCACTATTCATTCAAAAGCTGTGAAGACCTGTAAGCATTGCTTAGACGCAGCAGAGACAAAACAAATCCTATGTGGCAGAGTTGTGTGAATCTCAGAACTGGATGTGGCTGGGGAGGAGGTTAAGTCGTAGATCAGGCTGCATCGTTTAACAATATTTTAATCTTCAGAAAGGTCTCAGGGAGTGCAAGACCTGGCTGGGCTGCTTGAATCAGTCAACAGAATTCCAAATCCTTTGGCAGGTAACACAGATTCCATACATGCGTTTGTTCTTTGTATTTAGCTGCCTGACATGTCTTTGTTAAAGCTGAACCCAGGGCACAAAAAAACGTCAACAGCCACAAAAGATAGAAATCCACTTTTTTGCTCAGCAGATGCCTTTGCAAACCCAGATATTACTATATAAGAGTAGCAGTGACATCATCACTGTGCTGTACATAGCCTGTGCAGAGAGGGACCCAGCAGACCTGTCCATTACAGACTGCCTGCAGAAAACTACAGGAGGGGGCGGGGACAAGACCAGTCACCCTGCACAAGGAGAGAAAGCAGCAGTGACCGGTCTTTATTACAGGAAGCTGCTGCACAGAGGCAAAGTTTCACATTGGATTACTTCTTAGATCTGGAAGAAATACACAAAGCACACCAAGATTCAAGTAAGAATACAGATGTCTCCTGTATTTAGACAATATTTGCTTATCCTGAAGTTCAGTAGTAGTGATCTAAGGGCGTTGCAGCCACCCAATTGCTTCCACACACCCTGGTAAGAGCTCCCCCCTCCCATGCCCATCAGCAGACCTGGGACAAGCATGGCAGGTGCCATAAGGTAGCAAAGAGGAAGATCATCGAACATCCATTCACTGATCTCCGCTGTTTGTATAGCTTTCAATTCAGCCCGTCAAATGCTATCTCCCGTCGAAAAAAATGCCTCCTACAATGTGCGCATGCGCTATAGTGACGTCACGCCAACTAATCGTGAAATCATCTGGAGTGCCCTTCCATACGGAGCATGCGCGGGCACTTTTCGACGGAGGGCACTATTTGATAGAACACCGTTACTACACAGGAGGTATTGAGTAACAATGTGCGCTGACAGTATTGACTGTCAGCAAGCATTGAGAACAAGACTGGAAACATTGGGCAGTATACATCCGCCACAATGTTGATTTGCGGCAGAACTCCTGGGGACCACGGTCCACGGACCACTGGTTGGTGACCGCGGCTTTGGAGCCCCCTGCTGAGAGCTGGAAGTGATATGGCGGATGGGTGAGCAGTTTTGAAATGAAACCAAAACCTTAAAGCAGAATTTCAGTTATACTGCCAGGTACACGGTTAAAATACATGTACGTATGTGAACTGTTTGATTTGCTAAAATATTTGTATTTCTATTTGTCCAGTTCTCTGATTCACACACTGCAGTGCTGACACAGGTAGTGACACCGCTTATTTCCTCTTGCAGATTGGCTTCCTGTGTCACATCCCTTCTCAGTGAACTATACAAGTATATGAGCCCTCCATCTGCTCTTCTTCTGTGGGCTTGCTCACACAAATGGATGGGGGGGGGGGGGGGCCGGTAAAGCAGGCAGTTAGGCCCTGATTGTTTACCTAAACTAGGGCATGCAGCCGCCACAGCTCTGAAGCTATGCTTCTCAAAAAATAAACAGCCTGTGGCATTTGGCAGGCAGTACCTTACCCGAACACGAGCCATTCAAGTAAATGGGGCCGTGCCGCAAACACCCTACATCTGCGTGCAATGCAGGGCGGATCTTCATTTTGAGTATTAAATCAGGAGGTGAGGAGGCCACATAACGTCTCCTTGCCACCTGTCAAATGCCCTCTGAACAGTGATTCACTGCAGATTGCTTTTCAGAGGGGCGGCAGTATAGCTGCAAGTTTGAATGAGCCCTTTAAGCTCTGAAGAAGAGGGCTCGACCATTGAAACGCGTAAGCCAAAGGACACATTGAGGGATTTCCACACCACTGGCTGAGTACCGTGGACCTTGAGGCGGTCTTGTCTGCATCAATTTATATGCCAATGAATGTCATGCATTTGTGAGTAGAATACTTTTCTTTTATATTCCTAATAAGTTGTTATTTTGGTAATGCACTAGGTCAGTGTGCCCTCTTTTCGTTGTTGTTTGTAGTACATGCGAGGACGCCCTCAGCCCTGTGGAGGCAACAAGACCTTCGGCACCATATCTACTAGCCAGCCAAGCAGAAAAGTGTTAAATATCCTCAGCACCACACCTAAGCCCAGAAGGCTATTACTACTAACCTTTTCAGTGCTCCCCATCTCTTCTTCCTCCTTTACAGCCATCACTAAAATCTGAAGTGTCCCCTGATGTCAGAGGTTAGGGGGAGCAGTGACATCACTCTCTTGGTCATGTGACATGTGTTTGGAAAGGGCTGTATGCTAGAACCAAGCACTGTCACAGATGAGAAGGTCACATGCTACCCCATACCCAAAAGCACTTGGTAATGTTGCTGGTCTTGTCCAAAGAAGAAGTGGCTAGATAGAAGAGAAATGACAACCTCAGAGGCCGCAGACCAGACCGCAATGCTCAACTGCAGAGAAGTCTTAGGAGCGAAGGATCTGGCTGTGTTGCCTGATAGGAGTGCCTGGTTCTGTGAACAGCCTTACAAATCCTTTAACAAATAGGATAGTTCCCATATATGCTTTTCAAATATATTTACCTGGAGTTCAGCTTTAATGATCCACGGAAAAAGCCTAATGCCCCGTACACACGAGCGGAAATTCCGTCGGAAAAACTTTGGATGGTTTTTCAGACGGATTTCCACTCAAGCTTGGCTTGCATACACATGGTCACACAAAAGTTCTCTGAACTTTCGACTGTCAAGAACGCAGTGACGTACAACACTACGACGAGCCGAGAAAATTAAGTTCAATGCTTCCGAGCATGCGTCAAATTGTTTCCGAGCATGCGTCCGAATTTTGCGTGTCGGAATTGCTACAGATGATTGGAATTTTTTCCGTCTGAAAAATTGAGAACCTGCTCTCAATCTTTTGCTGGCGGAAATTCCGACTGTGTGTACGGGGCATTAAATGATTATACTGTATATTTTTGGCCTGTATGGGATCAACCATTCCGTGACCATAAAAACACAACCATAGATAACATTGCAATGCTAGGTGACCCTTTGAAATGATGTTTACACATCACACATTTCAGTGAGTCATTGTACGTATTATAAGCTATATAAAGAAAAGCCTACTGTTGCTAGTATAAATACCGCTGTGTCTCCATCCCCAATATAGGACAAAGTGCATGGGGAGTTTCCAGGGCAAGTCATGCATTACACTGTAAAAAGAGACTCCGGAAAATCCAGCAAAGTAGAAGTACTCATTAGTACTCTTCAGGAAACCTTTTGTTAACCACTTAAGCCCCGGACCATTTCGGGCCATTAGGACCAGGCCTGTTTTTGGGATTCGGCACTGCGCTGCTTTAACTGTAAATTGTGCGGACATGCAATGTTGTACCCAAATGAAATTTGCGTCCTTTTCTTCCCACAAATAGAGCTTTCTTTTAATGGTATTTGATTGCCTCTGCGATTTTTATTTTTTGCGATATAAACAGAAAAAGACCGAAAATTTTGAAAAAAAATGATATTTTCTACTTTTTGTTATAAGAAAAATCGAATAAACTCAATTTTAGTCATACATTTAGGCCAAAATGTATTCAGCCACATGTCTTTAGTAAAAAAAATGTCAATAAGCGTATATTTATTGGTTTGCGCAAAAGTTATAGCGTTTACAAACTAGGGTACATTTTCTGAAATTTACACAGCTTTAAATTTATGACTGCCTATCTCATTTCTTGAGGTGCTAAAATGGCAGGGCAGTACAAAACCCCCCCAAATGACCCCATTTTGGAAAGTAGACACCCCAAGGAAATTGCTGAGAGGCATGTTGAGCCCATTGAATATTTTTTTTTTTGTCCCAAGTGATTGAATAATGACAAAAAAAAAAAAAAAAAATTACAAAAAGTTGTCACTAAATGATATATTGCTCACACATGCCATGGTTATATGTGGAATTGCACCCCAAAATACATTCTGCTGCTTCTCCTGAGTACGGGGATACCACATGTGTGGGACTTTTTAGGAGCCTAGCCGCGTACGGGACCCCAAAAACCAAGCACCGCCTTCAGGATTTCTAGGCACAAATTTTTGATTTCACTCCTCACTACCTATCACAGTTTCGAAGGCCATAAAATGCCAAAATAGCACAAAACCCCCCCAAATGACCCCATTTTGGAAAGTAGACACCCCAAGCTATTTACTGAGAGGCATGTTCAGTCCATGGAATATTTTATATTTTGCCACAAGTTGCGGGAATATGACAAACTTTTTTTTTTTTGCACAAAGTTGTCACTAAATGATATATTGCTCACACATGCCATGGGCATATGTGAAATTACACCCCAAAATACATTCTGCTGCTTCTCCTGAGTACGGGGATACCACATGTGTGGGACTTTTTGGGAGCCTAGCCGCGTACGGGACCCCGAAAACCAAGCACCGCCTTCAGGATTTCTAAGGGCGTAAATTTTTGATTTCACTCCTCACTACCTATGACAGTTTCGAAGGCCATAAAATGCCAAAATAGCACAAACCCCCCCAAATTACCCCATTTTGGAAAGTAGACACCCCAAGCTATTTGCTGAGAGGCATGTTGAGTCCATGGAATATTTTATATTTTGCCACAGGTTGCGGGAATATGACAAACTTTTTTTTTTTTGCACAAAGTTGTCACTAAATGATATATTGCTCACACATGCCATGGGCATATGTGAAATTACACCCCAAAATACATTCTGCTGCTTCTCCTGAGTACGGGGATACCACATGTGTGGGACTTTTTGGGAGCCTAGCTGCGTACGGGACCCCAAAAACCAAGCACCGCCTTCAAGGTTTCTAAGGGCATAAATTTTTGATTTCGCTCCTCACTACCTATCACAGTTTTGAAGGCCATAAAATGCCAAGATGGCACAAAACCCCCCCAAATGACCCCATTTTGGAAAGTAGACACCCCAAGCTATTTGCTGAGAGGCATGTTGAGCCCATTGAATATTTTTTTTTTGTCCCAAATGATTGAATAATGACAAAAAGAAAAAAAAAATGTACAAAAAGTTGTCACTAAATGATATATTGCTCACACATGCCAAGGTTATATGTGAAATTACACCCCAAAATACATTCTGCTGCTTCTCCTAAGTACGGGGATACCACATGTGTGGGACTTTTTGGGAGCCTAGCCACGTACGGGACCCCAAAAACCAAGCACCGCCTTCAAGGTTTCTAAGGGCATAAATTTTTGATTTCACTCCTCACTACCTATCACAGTTTTGAAGGCCATAAAATGTCAAAATAGCCCAAAACCCCCACAAATGACCCCATTTTGGAAAGTAGACACCCCAAGCTATTTGCTGAGAGGCATGGTGAGTATTTTACAGCTCTCATTTGTTTTTGAAAATTAAGAAAGACATTTTTTTTCTTTTTTTACATTTTCAAAACTTTGTGACAAAAAGCGAGATCTGCAAAATACTCAACATACCTCTCAGCAAATAGCTTGGGGTGTCTACTTTCCAAAATGGGGTCATTTGGGGGGGTTTTGTGCCATCTGGGCATTCCATGGCCTCCGAAACTGTGATAGGCAGTGAGGAGTGAAATCAAAAATTTACACCCATAGAAATCCTGAAGGCGGTGCTTGGTTTTTGGGGTCCCGTACGCGACTAGGCTCCCAAAAAGTCCCACACATGTGGTATCCCCGTACTCAGGAGAAGCAACAGAATGTATTTTGGGGTGTAATTCCACATATGCCCATGGCATGTTTGAGCAATATATAATTTAGTGACAACTTTTTGTACATTTTTTTTTTTTTTTTGGTCATTATTCAATCACTTGGGACAAAAAAAAAAAAATATTCAATGGGCTCAACATGCCTCTCAGCAAATAGCTTGAGGTGTCTACTTTACAAAATGGGGTCATTTGGGGGGGGTTTTGAACTGTCCTGGCATTTTATGCACAACATTAGGAAGCTTATGTCACACATCATCCACTCTTCTAACCACTTGAAGACAAAGCCCTTTCTGACACTTTTTGTTTACATGAAAAAAAAAATTTTTTTGCAAGAAAATTATGTTGAACCCCCAAACATTATATATATTTTTTAAAGCAAAGGCCCTACAGATTAAAATAGTGGGTGTTGCATTTTTTTTTTCCACACAGTATTTGCGCAGCGATTTTTCAAACGCATTTTTTTGGGGAAAAACACACTTTTTTTATTTTAATGCACTAAAAAACACTATATTGCCCAAATGTTTGATGAAATAAAAAAGATGATCATAGGCCGAGTACATGGATACCAAACACGACATGCTTTAAAATTGCGCACAAACGCGCAGCGGCGACAAACTACATGCATTTTTAAAAGCATTTAAAAGCCTTTACAGGTTACCACGTTAGATTTACAGAGGAGGTCTACTGCTAAAATGACTGCCCTCGATCTGACCTTCGCGGTGATACCTCACATGCATGATGCAATTGCTGTTTACATATGACGCTAGACCGACGCTTGCGTTCGCCTTTGCGCAAGAGCAGGGGGGGACAGCGGTGCTTTTTTTTTATTTTTTTTATTATTTATTTGGCTTTTTTATTTTATTTTTAAACTGTGCCTTCCATATTTTATTTTTTTACCATTTTTATCGTTATCTCAGGGAATGTAAATATCCCCTATGATAGCAATAAGTAGTGACAGGTACTCTTTTTTTTAAAAAAAATGGGGGGTTAGACCCTAGATCTTTCCTCTGCCCTCAAAGCATCTGACCACACCAAGATCGGTGTGATAAAATGCTTTCCCAATTTCCCAATGGCGCTTTTTATATCCGGGGGGGGACATTCCCTCCCACTGCTTGTAAAAGCAGTCTAGAGGCTAATTATCTGCTAGAATTGCTTTTACATGAAAGCCGGCTGCTGGCTGAAAAGAATGATACCAAGATGATACCTAAACCCGCAGGCATCATTCTGGTATAAACATTCAAAGTCCAGCAACATACCAGTACGTTGCTGGTCCTTGTTGGACATGTATTGTAATCTTTTTTTTCATACAGCCTATTGGCTGAACGAAAAAAAGAGATTGATTGGTGGGTATGCCCACCATTAGAATACCTCCCTTCATCCACCCACTTCTAATGATGGGCATATATGCCGAAGCATGGGGGCATCCTCCCGCAAAAAAGTTATGCCGCGTACACACGGTCAAGCCTTTGTCGGAATTTCGACCGTATGTACGCGGCATAAAAGGTTATGCCGCGTACACACGGTCGGACTTTTCCACGGGCAAGCCTCCGTTGGAATTTCGACCGTATATACGTGGCATTAGGAGCAAAATCGCTCCTCCGCCCCTGCTGCCCCCATGCTTCGGCATATATGCTCTTTTTTTTAACTGTGGTGGTGAAATCACCTCCTACAGCGTTGGAGTCACGGCTTTATGTATCGTGGGAGCAAACGCTGTTGCTGTCAAGATAAATAGATCCGCGCTGCAACTGAATGGCGTACCTGCTAAGCAAATGGTGGTTAACATTAAAACAAAGTAACATTACAGTACAACAGTAATACCTTACCATGCCATACCTGCAAAGCAAATACCAAAACAAAACCTAGTAAAAAATAAAAAAATGTTTTAACACAACCTGTGCCTAAAATATATATATGCCGAAGCATGGGGGCATCCTCCCGCAAAAAAGTTATGCCGCGTACACACGGTCGGAATTTTCCACGGGCAGGCCTCCGTCGGAATTTCGACCGTATGTACGCGGCATTAGGAGCAAAATCGCTCCTCCGCCCCTGCTGCCCCCATGCTTCGGCATATATGCTCTTTTTTTTAACTGTGGTGGTGAAATCACCTCCTACAGCACTGGAGTCACGGCTTTATGTATCGTGGGAGCAAACGCTGTTGCTGTCAAGATAAATAATTCCGCGCTGCAGTTGAATGGCGCACCTGAAAACAAAAAATTACATACCTGAAAAGCAAGCATGATAAAACATTGCAGAATAGAATACAGTAAAAAAGAGCAGAACAATAGAGAGAAAATAGAGAGAGAGAGAACAATAAAACAACAACTATTTTTGGTTTTTTTATTTTATATTTTTTTTGTGTTTTGTTTTTTACGTTTTTTTTTTTCTTTTTTACACTTTTTTTTGTAACTTTACAACTGTAATGGTTCGGGTCTCTCAAAATGTAATGGCATCTTGGGAGACCCTGTGTAAGTGTGTCCTTGTCTGTGAAATGCTGTACCCTACGCTAAAACTTCACTTTTGAGTGGTAGCGTTCAAAACATTCACCTTGGCAAAGACCAGGCTTGTCAGGACAGAGTGGACAAAAACTACGGGTGTCACGCCTAAATCCGCGCTTGCTACAGACACGACATCTTTTTTGGGGGTGGCTTTGGGTAGAGGTACTCGGGAGGACATACGAATAATGCCTCTCATGCAGCCGGCTTACTGCATTTGGTTGGGGATGGTGAGGTGCAGAACCGCCTGGATACAGGAGTTCTGTGACTATCTCATTCTGGAATTTTAGAAGAGATAACGTCCCGCCTGAAGCTCTGTATAGCACATGAGCGTTCAGCAAAGCCAATTGGAATAATGATAGAGACACTTTTTTGTACCAGCGTCTCGCCTTACGGTCAATTAGATACGGCGCCATCAACTGGTCGTTGAGGTCCACCCCTCCCATATTTTGGTTATATTCGTGGACACAGAGGGGTTTCTCCACAACACCAGTCGCCGTACGAATTTGGACTGTCGTGTCTGCATGAAGGGAGGTAAGAAGGAAAACATTCTTATTGTCCCTCCACTTCACAGCGAGCAAGTTATTACACTTCAAGCAGGCTCTCTCCCCCAGCCTAAGACGGGCATCTACAAGCCGCTGGGGAAAGCCCCGGCGATTAGGTCGCACGGTGCCACATGCTCCAATCTGATGATCAAACAAGTGACTAAACAGTGGCACGCTCGTGTAATAATTGTCCACATACAAGTGGTACCCCTTTCCGAATAAGGGTGACACCAAGTTCCACACTATCTTGCCAGCGCTCCCTATGTAATCCGGGCAGTTGACCGACTCAATCTGACTATCTTTTCCCTCATAAACCGTAAAGTTCACTACATAGCCTGTTGCCCTGTCACAGAACTTGTAGAGCTTGACCCCGTATCTGGCACGCTTGCTGGGAAGGTACTGCTTGAAAGCCAAGCGGCCAGAAAATTTAATCAGGGACTCATCAACGCAGACAACTTGATCGGGAATAAACAAGGCTGCAAAACGTTCGTTGAAGTGGTTTATGAGGGGCCGAATTTTATAGAGCCGGTCGTATTCAGGGTCCCCACGTGGACGACAAAGTTCATTGTCGTTGAAGTGCATGAACCGCAAAATCTGCTCGTATCGTGCCCTGGACATGGAGGCAGAGAACACGGGCATGTGGTCAATTGGGTGCGTGGACCAATAAGCACGCAATGACGGAAATTTATGTGTGCCCATGTTGAGGGAAAGGCCCAGAAAGGTCTTAAATTCGGAAACCGTAATTGGTTTCCAATTTCTGGCAATTTTAGGCAACTGGGGGTTAGCGGCGATAAATTGACCAGCATATAAATTACTCTGGTCCACAATAGATCTATAGAGATCTTCCGTGAAAAACAGCGAATAAAAATCAATTGGAATAAAATCAGCTGTTTCCACCTGAATACCGGGTTGGGCAGTGAATGGGGGAAGTACGGGTTCTGCAGAAGTGGTGGGGACCCAATCAGGATAGGCGAATTCTGCAGGAAGGGCAGTATGGGCACGACGGGCCTGCCTTTGTCTTCTTGGTGGCAGCGGGACACTACTTGTGCTTGCCACCTCGCCAGCTTGAACTGCACTTATGGGACTCGCCACGTCACCAAGTGTTACTGCAGTGCTGGATGTACGTCCAGGCTGTACTAGGCCGCTGGTGCTTGCCAGTTCACCAGAAGGAATAGCGGCGCTAGTACTACTCTGCTCCATGATACGAGAGACCTGCGGTTCTTGCTCCTCAACAACCTCAGAAGATCGGGATCGGGTACACCTGACCTTAGCAGGGACCTCAACTTCGTCGTCAGAGCTATCTGACGTGGGGCCGCTGACGTCACTGTCTTCTACGGGAAGATATTCTGAGCCTGAATCTGACAGATACGTGACCTCCTCTTCACTATCTGTCATGCTCAGAATCTCGTAGGCCTCTTTACTAGTGTACCTTCGTCTTGCCATTTTGGGCTCTAAATTTAGGGGTACACTAGTAAGATTCACAGGAAAAAAAGCACCTGACTGTCGTCAGCAAATATATCAAACGCTACAAAAAAACTGTTAGCGATCGCAGGGATCAGGCCTGTCTCTGCGAACGCTGCAGTTATGTGTGTTGTGTTTGGTAAGTGACAGTGATCGATCGATACTGCACTTGGGTGGGCTGGGCTGGGCTGGGCGGAGGGGCTAAACGCAGGCGCTAGCAGGTATCTGGGCTGATCCCGCTAACACTGCGTTTTTGGGAACCCTAAACCGCTGGGGATGCTAGTATAGATCTGATCAGATACTATACCACTAAGGGGGGTGTATGCTTTGCGCGTGGGTGTTAGCGTTACTGGCACTAACCTAACACTGCCTGGGGCGACGGAGACCCTCTCTGGCGCTAAAACCTAATTGATCACACCCGCCGGGCGATCAGGGGGGTTAAACCTTTATTGGGTTATATACGGCGGGTGCCCTGATGCTATAAAAAGCAAACTAATCAACCAGTGTCACCCGTAACCTTTATATGGTGATCACTGGTGAAAGGGTTAACTAGGGGCAATCAGGGGGTTAAAACCTTTATTAGGTTAAATATGGGGGTACCCGACGCTATATAAAAACCTGACGGGTAACCTAAATAACTAAATAACTTACTGGCTAACCAGTGACACCAGTGACGCTTATACGGTGATCACTGGTGAAAGGGTTAACTCTAGGGGCAATCAGGGGGTTAAAATAATATATGGGGGTACCTGACACTAATAAAAACCTGCGGCGAACCTAAAAAAAAATAACTGCCTATCTAAAACACCAGCGACACGAATACAGCGATCGGAAAAACAATCGCTTAGTGACGCTGAAGTTAGGGGGTGAAAGGGTTACCTGGGGGGTGATCAAGGGGTTAAACCTTTATTAGGGGGGGTTAGGGGGCTACCCTGGACCTAAAGGGGCCTAATCCTAACTGTCCTGCAACTTTTTACAATCACAGATGACACTAAATGCAGTGATCAGTAAAATAAATGATCACTGCAATCAGTGACACTGTGATTGGGGGCTTTGGGGTGACCTGGGGGGTGATCTGGGGGTGACTGGGGGGTGATTTGTGTGCCTATGTGTACCTACGTGTCAGTGGACTGTTGGAGCACTAACCTCTGTCTTCTCTCCTCGGCGCCGGGAACGAAAAGACCGCGGCGAGGGAGATGACATCACTTCCTCCAGCCTGTGTTTACATCACATGGCGGAGGAAGCATTTTCATTGGCCGGGAGCGATCGCGAGGGGGGGGCGGAATCGAGCGGCCGCCCCCTCATGCCTGATCGCTCCCGAACACTTAACGGCCACTCACTGCAGTGAAGGGGGGTCCGGATGGACCCCCCAACTGCACAAAGGCGATCACGTAGATCTACGTGATTCTGCCTGTCGGTGCCATTCTGCCGACGTAAATCGGCGGTGGGCGGTCGTTAAGTGGTTAAAGAGATTTCCACTCTCCTCTCCGAAAGAAAGCATACCAGTGTTAAAGAGGAAGTAAACCCTGATGGGTTTTACTCCCTCTTTATTCCCCTGCAAAGTAAAAGCATAATGCATCCTAGCCCATTATGTGCCACTTACCTGCAAACGAAGCCTGCAATGTCCGCGATGTCCCCGCTGGTGGAAGTACCCATCTTTACTCCTCTTCCTTCCGGGGCTGCGGACTCCAGTACTGTGACTGGCCGGAGTAGCGTGACGTCACTCCCGTGCATGCGCGCATGAGCCGACGTTAATGGTATGGGCCCTATAGAAACGGCACGATTGCGCCATTTCTAAAGTGCGCATGCGCCGATGACGTCGGCACAAGCGTATACTGTATGATAAATACCTCCCAAACCATGCAGGTTTAGGAGATATATCCAATCCAGTACCTACAGGTAAGCCTTATTAGGCCCCTTTCACACGGGACGGATCCGTGAAGATCCGCCCCGTGAACCTCCGCTTGCTCAGCGGGCATCGCTTCGCTGATCCCCGCTGAGCCGGCGGATGACAGGGCGGTCCCCACACACTGTGCAGGGACCGCCCTATCAGATCTCCGCTCTCTTCTATTGGGGGATAAGATGAACACGGACCGTCTGTCCGTGTTCATCCGATCCGCTCTGCAGACGGATAGAAAAATAGGATTTTCCTCCGTCTGCAGAATCGGGGGATTGTGGACACGGAGGAGATCGGGTGACAGCGGATGTTCATCCACTGATACCCGCTATCTCATAGGGACCAATGTATGTCCCTTTTTCATCCGTAAACGGATGGATGAAAAAGCGGACATACGGTCCGCATGTGTGAAAGGGGCTTTAGGGAAAAGTGGTCTGTAAGGGTTTACAACCAGTTTAAGCTACCCATAGATGGATTGAAATTCAGCCGGCTCAGCAGGAAGGATCAGGAGCAGGATGTCAGAAGACCATCGAATGAGCGACTTCTGTTGAACAAGACTGTTGGAAAACTTTTGATGATCAGGCTGGCTGCAGCCACTAATCGGTGTGTTATGACAGCAGAGGAGTCTCCCTGTCACAATACAGCCGTGGCCAAAGGTTTTAAGAATGAAACAAATTTTAATTTTCACAAGGTCTGCTGCTTCAGTGTATTTAGAGCTTTTTGTCAGATGTTATTATTAGTATACTGAAGTATCATTACAAGAATTTCATAAGTGTCAAAGGCTTTTATTGACAATTACACAAAGTTTATGCAAAGAGTCAATATTTGCAGTGTTGACCTTCTCTGCAATTCGCCATGGCATGCTGTCAGTCAACTTCTGGGCCACATCCTGACTGATGGAAGCCCATTCTTGCATAATCAATGCTTGGAGTTTATCAGAATAAGTGGGTTTGTTTTTGTTCTCCCACCTCTTGACCACTTTCTCAATGGGAGTTTCCGGGCCATGGACCCAAAATTTGATGTTTTATTCCCCAAGCCACTTAGTTATCACTTTTGCCTCCATCATGCTGAAAAAGGCATGTGGCTGTGGACAGGGGGGGTGGATAAAGAGGAGGCTGTAGACGGGGGGGGGGGGGGGGTTGTACAGTGGTGGCTGTGGACGTGGGGAGGTGAACAGTGGTGGCTGTGGACGTGGGGGGTGTACAGTGGTGGCTGTGAACGGGGGGGGGGGGTACAGTGGTGGCTGTGGAGGGGGGGGACAGTGGTGGCTGTGGAGGGGGGGCAGTGGTGGCTGTGGACGGGGGGGCAGTGGTGGCTGTGGACAGAGGATACAAGAAAATGCTTGCCCAGCGTTTAATAATGTCATCTGTAAAAGTGTCTGTGTCATATAATAAAAATGCAGAGCTATAAACCTCATTAAGAGCGCTGGTCGGCACTCACGTAACTCGCTGCCTCTCTCTTCTCCTAGTCTGACATTTGCAGCGGGCAGGGCTGAGAATGATGTCAGTCAGGAGGGGAGGAGAGGAGAGGAGAGGAGGAGAGGCGGCGAGTCACCTGAGCACCGAGCGGCGCTGGTATATAGCTGCATTTTTATTATATAACACAGACACTTTTGCAGATGACATTATTAACCACCTCAATACAGGGCACTTTCACTCCCTTCCTGCCCAAGCCATTTTTCAGCTTTCAGCGCTGTCACATTTTGAATGACAATTCCGCAGTCATGCAACACTGTACCCAAATGAATTTTTTTCCCCACAAATAGACCTTTTTTTTGTTGGTATTTGATCACCTCTGCGGCTTCTATTTCTTGCGCTATAAACAAAAGAAGAGGGACAAATTTGAAAAAACACACAATATTTTTTACTTTTTGCTATAATAAATATCCAATTTTTTTTTTTTTTTATTTTCCTCAGTTTAGGCCGATACGTATTCTTCTACATATTTTTGGTAAAAAAAAATCGCAATAAGCGTATATTGATTGGTTTGCGCAAAAGTTATAGCGGTTACAAAATAGGGGATAGATTTATAGCATTTTTATTATTATTTTTTTTTTACTAGTAATGGCAGCGATCTGCAATTTTTATCGTGACTGCGATTTTGCGGCAGACAAATTGGACACTTTTGACACATTTTGACACATTTTTGGGACCATTCACATTTATACAGCGATCAATGCTATACAAATGCCTTGATTAGATATAAATATGACTGTCAGGGAAGGGGTTAACACTAGGGGCCGATCAAGGGGTTAAATGTGTTCCCTAGGGAGTGATTCTAACTGTAGAGGGAGGGGACTGACTGGGGGAGGTGAACGATCTGTGTCCCTATGTACTAGGGACACACCATCGGTCTCCTCACCCCGACAGGATGTGGATCTGTGTGTTTACGCACACAGATCCACGGTCCTGCTCAGTTGCTGGGCAATCGCGGGTGCCCAGCGGACATTGCCGGCACCGGGCACGCGCATCAGGTCCCCAGGGACGCGGCGCGCGCGCCCCCTAGTGCCTCGGGAAGGCGATCACGTCATATGATGTCCGCCCAGAACGAGAGCCTTATTGTCCCGCCGTCATATGACGGCGGGCGGTAGGCTAGTGGTTAAACAGAGACCCACTTGTCTGTGTGCCGGGTGTCCGTGAATTAATCCCAGGCACTGACGGGCCGGAGATTTAGCGGCGGCGGGCTGGGTGTGGCCCACGGGCAGCAGGTTGCCAGCCCCTGGTTTAGAAGCTGCTGCAGTTAGGGAAGGTTCAACCCCCCTAAGCTCCCTCTCCTAAACGCAGAAGAATCGCGCTCAGGATAGGAACATTTTGCCCGCCAGCTGCAAAACTTCACGTTTTCCCGTGCCCGGCAGTCAACCTAGCCTGTGTGTACATGAAGCCTTATTTATCCCAAAGGTGTTCTATCGGGTTGAGGGGCGGGCCAGTCAAGTTCCTCCACCCCAAACTCGCTCATCCATGTCTTTATGGACCTTGCTTTGTGCACTGGTGTGCAGTCATGTTGGAACAGGAACGGGCCATCCCCAAACTGTTCCCACAAAGTTGGGAGCATGAAATCGTCGAAAATGTCTTGGTATGATGACGCCTTAAGAGTTCCCTTTACTGGAACTAAGGGGCTAATCCCAACCCCTGAAAAATAACCCCACACCATAATCCCCCCTCCACCAAATGATTTGGACCAGTGTGCAAAGCAAGGTCCATAAAGACATGGATGAGCGAGTTTGGGGTGGAGGAACCTGACTGGCCTGCACAGAGTCCTGACCTCAACCCGATGGAACACCTTCAGGATTAATTAGAGCACAGACTGTGAGCCAGGCCTATTCGTCCAACATCAGTGCCGGACCTCACAAAATGTGCTTCTGGAAGAAAGGTCAAACATTCCCATAGACACACTCCTAAACCTTGTGGACAGCCTTCCCGGAAGAGTCAAAGCTATTATAGCTGCAAAGGGTGGGCCAACTCAATATTGAACCCTACGGACTAAGACTGGGATGCCATTAAAGTTCATGTGCGCGTAAAGGCAGGTGTCCCAATACTTTTGGACAACATAGTGTATAAGATCCAAAAATTTGATTGCAACATGTCCAAACAAACAAAACACAGGATAGAGAGAAAATGTTGACGCGTTTCACTCCAGCTGGCGCTTGATCATAATACTTAGTGTAGATTACATAATTTATTGGGGATGGTGGGAGTTGTGCGCAGGAGGAGAGGACTGGGATAGTGGTGACCTTTGGGACACCTGTCACCAATTCTCAGTATTTTTTTTAACTTAGCTATGATATTTAAAGGTAACAAGACATGGAAGTATTTACATTCCACAATAAATGCAGTTCTTGAAAAACATTCACATACACTTGATCCAGCACACACTTTTTTTGCAGATGTCGAATGCTGGGGCTAGCCAAAACTTTTCCAACAGCTGCAGAATGGAATAGATTACATCACATATATTTCGCTGTCTGTTCTCACTGTTGTTCTATATGTAAAATTATATTTTGCCAAGCTAATCAACATCTTAAAGAGCAGCCCATGGATTTGGGGCCCCGGTGTTAGTCATGTTGTTGGCTGTTTAAGAGCCCATTTACCTGTTTGCGATGTGTCTTGCGTTAACATGCGCTGCATTAAGGAAGTGACTGCCAGCGCACCAAATAATGCTAAAATTGTATGTAGCACTACCCCCGTAGGAGCTGCTGGTTAGTTTTGGTCTGCCGTTACCCCACTGTTCTCCGTGTTGGCTCAAGGTCTAGGGTCAAAGTTGCATAAAACACGGTCGCCAGTCACTGAGTCTTTTTCCAATGCTTTTTATTTACCACAATGTTGGCAGAATAAGGGATGGAGGGTTAGGGGAAGTTCAGGTACCTGATGCAGATCTCTGAGGAAAACTTGAGATCCTGGAGACAGGTACACTCGCTGTCGTTGGATCTTGCTCACCCGGATAGGCCCCTCTCACCGGCCTAGCAACCGGGATGATGCACGGACAAAAATGAAAAGTCTTTGCCACAGACTTGGGTCCACAAAATCGCAGCAATGCGTCCGAACCGAACCCACTCCAATAGGTCACAGAGGGATTGACAGGGGTCACTGCCGGCTTACGCGTTTCGAAGACAAGTCTTCTTCCTCAGAGCTCAGCCCCTTAAGTACCCTCTCCCAGCATGCCCAGCGGTATCAACCTCCCGCTTGGTGGCTTCTGGGAAAAAGCACCCAATATGCCTCGGCTTGTTGTACTTTCCAACACGAACCAGAGGTGGCAGCGACACCTGCTGGTAACCGCGGGAAATACACCCAACTCAGCTAAGGCTGGAACATAGGCCAATTTAGCCAAAACATAGAATCTGAACTAACTACAGTTCAGACATCCCACTAAATTTAGATAATAGCGCCTGGTCACCAGGAGAAGGGTGCGCTACATGTACTTGAACTTTTATTTATTTATTTTTATGCCATAATGCACTCCCATATGTTGTGGGACGCTGAAACACGGGCGCATTGCTTTTGTGCAACGTGGTGACATTCCAAATACGTTGCACCACATCGTAGTAATACGAGAAAAAGAAGGTAGAATATATGGACAGCCGCACTCCAAAACCATTGAGGTTGCCTTTATTGGGTAAAATACATGGGACACTGCAAGTCACAGCAAGAATAAAGGGGTAAAGCCGATGCGTTTCACACTAGGGTCTAGTGCTCAGCCATGACTAAGCACTAGACCCTAGTGTGAAACGCGTCGGCTGTACCCCTTTATTCTTGCTGTGACTTGCAGTGTCCCATGTATTTTACCCAATAAAGGCAACCTCAATGGTTTTGGAGTGCGGCTGTCCATATATTCTACCTTCTTTTTCTCGCATCTACAGCATTGCCAGCACCTGTGGTTCCTGGAAAACACTGATTGCTCACCTGCACTTACTTGGAGCAGTGATCTTCTTTCTCTTCACATCGTAGTAATTAGGGCCGAAACAACTAATCGATTAATCGACAACCAATCGATTATGAATTTAATCGATTACAATTTTCATAATCGATTAATCGGCCAGTAACATAATGGGGTTAAAAAAAAACTAAAATGAGCACTTTACAGTACAAAAAGAGTAAATCGCTACTGTAAATATTACTTTCACTGTCCCACAGTAAAAAATGAACCCCTTATAGTAGAGATTTGCTCTTTTTGTACTAATTTTTATTTTTTTTTAACCCCATTATGTTTCTATACATCTCAGGCCTGGGTCACACCTATGTGTTTTTTTGGTGCTTTTTGCAGAAACACGCTACAGTTCATATAACATGGTTTCCTATGGGACACGGTCACATCCATGATTTTTTCAGCTGCTGCGTATTTGGAATGGGCAAGGACTTTTTTAACGCAAAAACGGTGCTATTTTATTTTTTTGGTTTAATCTACTTCAATGGAGAAGCTGCAGAAAAGCATGTAATGTGTTTTTGCGGCAAGTTGTGTTTTGTAATCTGGCCAACAACAAATTGGGCAAAAAAATAATAATGAAAAATGCAAAAAAAATTTTTTTTGCGGTTATTAACCGATTAGTCGATTAATCGAAACAATAAATGGCAAACTAATCGATTATGAAAATAATCGTTAGTTGCAGCCCTAGTAGTAATACATGTTATTTGCATTACTCCATGTTGCGGTAACACATGCTTTAGCACACTGCAAAAGTGTTATGCCTCATACACACGATCGGACATTCCGACAACAAAACCGTGTTTTTTTTTTCCGACGGATGTTGGCTCAAACTTGTCTTCCATACACACGGTCACACAAATGTTGTTGAAAATTCCGAACGTCAAGAACGCGGTGACGTACAACACGTTTGACGAGCCGAGAAAAATGAAGTTTAATAGCCAGTGCGGCTCTTTTGCTTGATTTAGAGCATGCATGGAATTTTGTGCGTCGAAATTGTGCACACACGGTCGGAATTTCCGACAACAAGCTTTGTTGTAGAAAAATTTGAGAACCAGCTCTCAAATTTATGTTGTCGGAAATTCCGACAGCAAACGTCCAATGGAGCCTACACACGGTCAGAATTTCCGACAACGAGCTCACATCGAACATTTGTTGTCGGAAATGTAATAAATAATAAATAAATGGGCTCTGAGGGCCCAATCACACCAAACTGGTCTGCTGTTGTGTGTCAAATGCATGCGCGTTAATGCGTGTTGTGTCGCGTATTAACATGTGTTGCATCCACACAGCTTATTCATTTGAAAGCGATGCCCAACGCACTTTGATGGAAAGAAAATAAGGCATGCAAACATCCGGCAGTGCGATGTACAACATTGCGTTTTTTGTTTTGGCCGTTTGCATTGGGATGCCAATTAGAATGAATGGTACACTGCATAGCAGCAATGCATGTAAAATGCATTGGCTCGCGTCCTGGCATTGCACGTGTTACCGCAATGTAATGGTATTAATTGGCCTTCAGAGGGGAGATCTCTCTAATTGAGCCCCAGACGGCATTAAAAACCAACAGGTTATTTAAAACTGGCCGTGCACTGTTAGAATTTTGACTGATCCCTGCGAATCGGCTTCAAATCTAACCATGGGTGACCCTGCTGGCAATGCCCTGCTCAACAAGCTTAAAAAAATCGAGTCAGGAGCAAATTGTAAACTGAACAGTGACTGCAGCTAAATAGATGCAGTCACTGTTTGGGTACCGGGTGTCAGAATGCGCTAGCTGGCAGGGGAGATGCATCCATCCATGCTGTTTAGCGTGGATGGGGGACCTGAGTGATTTCTCTGGTTTCTATTACTCCCCTAAATACAAATACAATCCACTCTATAGGTTTTCATTTTCTAAACGCCTAAAGGGTTCATCCACTGCTATTGAAATTTAGTGAATGCAGGATGCAGGAATTCAAACTTATTTAGTATAAAACCTGAGAACGCAGTGATGAATCACAGAGTACAAAAATCTCGGGTGATGATAGCAGATACCAGCTTAAAGTACAACTCCAGACAAAATCTTTTTTTTTTTTGAGCCTCTCCCATTTTTTTCCCCTCTCACTACTTGTATAAACTCACATCAATGTCCCAGCACCTCTTTGATATATTTTTCTTAATTGAAGTTATTGTATTTTGACATGCAGACAACCACAGCCAGAATAACAGAACCGTGCCTACATCTGGAGATGTTTGTATGACCATTTCCCACCCGGCTCCTTAGATAACAATTGATTAAACAATCGACTTACGTTGAGCTGGGTGCTACTGAATCAGACAAAATGTCAGCAGTGTATGTCAGAAGTGTATGGCAGCAGTGTATGGCAGCAGTGTATGGCAGCAGTGTATGTCAGCAGTGTATGTCAGCAGTGTATGGCAGCAGTGTATGGCAGCAGTGTATGGCAGCAGTGTATGGCAGCAGTGTATGGCAGCAGTGTATGGCAGCAGTGTATGTCAACAGTGTATGGCAGCAGTGTATGTCAACAGTGTATGGCAGCAGTGTATGGCAGCAGTGTATGGCAGCAGTGTATGTCAGCAGTGTATGTCAGCAGTGTATGTCAGCAGTGTATGTCAGCAGTGTATGTATGTCAGCAGTGTATGTCAGCAGTGTATGGCAGCAGTGTATGGCAGCAGTGTATGTCAGCAGTGTATGTCAGCAGTGTATGTCAGCAGTGTATGTCAGCAGTGTATGGCAGCAGTGTATGTCAGCAGTGTATGTCAGCAGTGTATGGCAACAGTGTATGTCAGCAGTGTATGGCAGCAGTGTATGTCAGCAGTGTATGTCAGCAGTGTATGTCAGCAGTGTATGTCAGCAGTGTATGGCAGCAGTGTATGTCAGCAGTGTATTTCAGCAGTGTATTTCAGCAGTGTATGTCAGCAGTGTATGGCAGCAGTGTATGGCAACAGTGTATGGCAGCAGTGTATGGCAGCAGTGTATGTCAGCAGTGTATGTCAGCAGTGTATGTCAGCAGTGTATGTCAGCAGTGTATGTCAGCAGTGTATGTCAGCAGTGTATGGCAGCAGTGTATGGCAGCAGTGTATGTCAGCAGTGTATGTCAGCAGTGTATGTCAGCAGTGTATGGCAGCAGTGTATGTCAGCAGTGTATGTCAGCAGTGTATGGCAGCAGTGTATGGCAGCAGTGTATGTCAGCAGTGTATGTCAGCAGTGTATGGCAGCAGTGTATGTCAGCAGTGTATGTCAGCAGTGTATGTCAGCAGTGTATGTCAGCAGTGTATGGCAGCAGTGTATGGCAGCAGTGTATGGCAGCAGTGTATGGCAACAGTGTATGGCAACAGTGTATGTCAGCAGTGTATTTCAGCAGTGTATGTATGTCAGCAGTGTATGTCAGCAGTGTATGTCAGCAGTGTATTTCAGCAGTGTATGTCAGCAGTGTATGTCAGCAGTGTATGTCAGCAGTGTATGTCAGCAGTGTATGTCAGCAGTGTATGTCAGCAGTGTATGGCAACAGTGTATGGCAACAGTGTATGGCAACAGTGTATGGCAGCAGTGTATGCTCATTGTGACCAGGTAAAAGGCAATGGTCTTCAATAACTCGCTGCTACCACCTAGAGGGCGCTGTCTATGACTAGGCATTCATCTCCTTGTGGACCCTACACATTAGATTTGAGTTGCCTATTGATATAATATGTAAATGTAAATTACCTTGTCAATACCTTTTGCCTTTGCCAATATGTTATTTTAATGCCTCGTACACACGATCGTTTTTTCCAGCAGGAAAACTGCCATGAGAGCTTTTGGCCGGGAAAATCGTCCTTGTGTATGCTCCATCACAGTTCTCTTTTTTCTCGCCGTGATTCGCAGTGGTTTTTAACCTGGCAGTTTTTTTATGGGAAACACTGCGTTGGCTGCCTGCACTGATCGAATGAAAAATTTCCAACAGTTTTGTGCGGGGGAAGCCGATCATTAGATCAACCTCAAGGGCCGTAGATGGATTGAAATTTCACCAGTCCCTGCAGAACTGGCCAATTTTTTATTTATTTGTGGCCAGCTTAGCCATTCACACCTATGCGACTTGTCGTGCGACTTTAGACACATAAAATAGCATGTCAAGTTGTAGCCCATGTATTTCAATAGAAGCCATCAAATCTATGCGACTTAACGTATTAGCGGCTTTCCTGCACTACTTTGATGCAACTTTCATGTGACTTGAGTGCCATAGAATGCAATGTAAACTCTCAAAAGTCACATTAAAGTTTCATCCTAATGTTGTCAATGCGACAGTTGTGTAACAGTCAACAGCCAAAGTCACATCCAAGTTCCACCCATCCAAAGTTGCATCAACGTTACAATGTAAATTCACAATGGACTTTAAAGTCGCACAAGTGTGAATGGAGCCTTTGTTTTTGCTTTTTTTAATAACAAATATGTTATACTTACATGCTCTGTGCAATCGTATTGCATAGAGCGGCCCTTAAAGAGGCTGTAAACCTCCATAGGGAAGTTGTACCTATAGGTAAGCCTAGAAGAAGGCTTACCTATAGGTACTGTAAATATGTCCTAAACGTGCACCATTCAGGAGATATTTACTGTTTACTTCACCAATGATGTCATCATGCACTCTGAACGCCCATGCCATTTCTTCAGGCGAGTGTGCCAGGACCGGCAGCTCCCGTGCGCATGGGCAGGAGTGACATTATGCGGCTCCGGCCAGTCACAGAGCCGGAGTCCGCAGCCCTGGAAGGAAGATGGGCGAAGATGGATGTGGCCTGCAGTGGGGTTGACGCAGGCTTTGTTTTGCAGGTAAGTGTCACATAATGTGCTAGTATGCAGTGCATTCTAGCACATTATGCCTTTACTTTGCAAGGAAGAAGAGAGGAAGAAAAACCCACCAGGGTTTACTTCCTCTTTAACCTTCTCTTCTGGGGTCCCACTGTCCACTTCTCCTCTTCTGTGTTTGCCCCCCCTAGCTAGCAAGCTGTTGGCTAGAGGGGCAGATGGGCAGGCGTGGTTCCAAGCTGGGCTGCGTGCGTCTATTGACACACACACAGCTCGGCCCTGCCCTCCGCTCTCTCCTCACAGGATGTAATTGACAGCAGTAGAAGCCAATGGCTCCCGTTGATGACTCCATGTCCAGTGAGGAGAGGGAGATTAGCGCTGTTGTTCTCAAGCATATCATTGGATCGTGATCAGGCTCAGGTAAGTATCTAGGGGGGCAGGGGTTGGGGGAGGTGACCTGACCATGGAAGTTTTTTACCTTAATGCAGCGAATGCTTTAGATAAAAAAAAAATTTAAGTGTAAATAAAGGCAAAGCTTTTTTTTCCGTTTTGGATAGAGTGGAGAGGGATTAGAATACCTGTCAGTTTTTATTACTGTCTGTGCCCCCATTTAGGAGCTTCACCCTCTCTATTTGTTCTCTTTACTTTAAGATCCCTTTCACACTGGGTCAGTTTGCAGGCGCTATTGCGCTAAAAATAGCGCCTGCAAACCGACCTGAAAGAGCCGCTGCTGTGTCCCCAGTGTGAAAGCCCTGAGGGCTTTCACACTGGGGCGGTGCACTAGGAAGACGGTAAAAAAGTCCTGCTAGCAGCATCTTTGGAGCGGTGAAGGAGCAGTGTGTATACCGCTCCTCTACCGCTCCTGCCCATTGAAATCAATGGGGCACCGAGGCTATACCGCCGGCAAAGCGCCTCTGCAGAGGTGCTTTACGGTGGTTTTTAACCCTTTCTCGGCCGCTAGCGGGGGGTAAAACCCGCCCCGCTAGCGGCCGAATGCCGTCGCAAATCCGACGCTAAAGCGCCACCAAAATAGCGGCGCTTTACCGCCGACGCACCTCCCACCCCAGTGTGAAAAGGTGGGAGGTGAAAGTAAAAGAAAATCGCAATTTTTGGGTTGTCCCCAGAAAAGTAATAGCAGAGAAATCTTCCAATAGGGACGCTAGTTCTGGTGACCTGGGGGTCCCCAAGGAATTCCCTTAATTTGCAGGGATTTCTTATCACTTCCTGTTTGGCTATGGGACAGGAAGTGAAGGGAAATCTCTGCAATGGGACACTGATGGCGGAAAAAAAAAATTGACAGGGGTTATAACCTGCCTTTACTCTATCCAAAATGAGAAAAATAAGTTTTCCCTATAGTTCTACTTTAAGCCTTTGTAACCACTTTAACCACTTAAGCCCCGGACCATTTTGTAGCTAAAGGACCAGATTTCAGAATTTTGCACTGCGCTGCTTTAACTGTAAATTGTGCGGACATGCAATGTTGTACCCAAACGAAATTTGCGTCCGTTTCTTCCCACAAATAGAGCTTTCTTTTAATGGTATTTGACTGCCTCTGCGATTTTTATTTTTTGCGATATAAATTAAAATAGACCGAAAATTTTGAAAAAAAAAGATATTTTCTACTTTTTGTTATAAGAAAAATCGAATAAACTAAATTTTAGTCATACATTTAGGCCAAAATGTATTCAGCCACATGTCTTTAGTAAAAAAAATGTCAATAAGCGTATATTTATTGGTTTGCGCAAAAGTTATAGCGTCTACAAACTAGGGTACATTTTCTGGAATTTACACAGCTTTTAGTTTATGACTGCCTATCTCATTTCTTGAGGTGCTAAAATGGCAGGGCAGTACAAAACCCCCCCAAATGACCCCATTTTGGAAAGTAGACATCCCAAGGAAATTGCTGAGAGGCATGTTGAGCCCATTGAATATTTTTTTTTTTTTGTCTCAAGTGATTGAATAATGACAAAAAAAAAATAAAAAATTACAAAAAGTTGTCACTAAATGATATATTGCTCACACATGCCATGGTTGTATGTGGAATTACACCCCAAAATACATTTTGCTGCTTCTCCTGAGTACGGGGATACCACATGTGTGGGACTTTTTAGGAGCCTAGCCACGTACGGGACCCCGAAAACCAAGCACCGCCTTCAGGATTTCTAGGCACAAATTTTTGATTTCACTCCTCACTACCTATCACAGTTTCGAAGGCCATAAAATGCCAAAATAGCACAAAACCCCCCCAAATGACCCCATTTTGGAAAGTAGACACCCCAAGCTGTTTGCTGAGAGGCATGGTGAGTATTTTACAGCTCTCATTTGTTTTTGAAAATGAAGAAAGAATTTTTTTTTTTTTTTTTTTTTTTTAATTTTCAAAACTTTGTGACAAAAAGAGAGATCTGCAAAATACTCACAATACCTCTCAGCAAATAGCTTGGGGTGTCTACTTTCCAAAATGGGGTCATTTGGGGGGGTTTTGTGCCATCTGGGCATTCCATGGCCTCCGAAACTGTGATAGGCAGTGAGAAGTGAAATCAAAAATTTACACCCTTAGAAAGCCTGAAGGCGGTGCTTGGTTTTTGGGGTCCCGTACGCGGCTAGGCTCCCAAAAAGTCTAACACATGTGGTATCCCCGTACTCAGGAGAAGCAACAGAATGTATTTTGGGGTGTAATTCCACATATGCCCATGGCATGTTTGAGCAATATATCATTTAGTGACAACTTTGTGCAAAAAAATAAATAAAAAAAAAATAAATTGTATTTTTTCCGCAACTTGTGTCAACATATAAAATATTCCATGGACTCGACATGCCTCTCAGTATATAGCTTCGGGTGTCTACTTTCCAAAATGGGGTCATTTGGGGGGGTTTTGAACTGTTCTGGCATTTTATACACAACATTAGGAAGCTTACATCCACTCTTCTAACCACTTGAAGACAAAGCCCTTTTTGACACTTTTTGTTTACATGAAAACATATTTTGTTTTTGGAAGAAAATTATGTTGAACCCCCAAACATTATATATATTTTTAAAGCAAAGGCCCTACAGATTAAAATGGTGGGTGTTGCATTTTTTTTTTCTACACAGTATTTGCGCAGCGATTTTTCAAACGCATTTTTTGGGGGAAAAATGCACTTTTTTTTACATTTTAATGCACTAAAACACACTATATTGCCCAAATGTTTGATGAAATAAAAAAGATGATCTTAGGCCGAGTACATAGATACCAAACACGACATGCTTTAAAATTTCGCACAAACGCGCATTGGCGACAAACTACATACATTTTAAAAGCCTTTAAAAGCCTTTACACGTTACCCCTTTAGATTTAGAGAGGAGGTCTACTGCTAAAATTACTGCGCTCGATCTGACCTTTGCGGTGATACCACACATGCATGGTGCAATTGCTGTTTACATATGACGCCAGACCGACGCTTGCGTTCGCCATTGGGCAAGAGCAGGGCAGGACAGGGGTGCTTTTTTTTTTTTTTTTTTTTTTTTTTATTATTAATTTTGCTTTTTATTTTATTTTTAAATTGTTCCTTCCATATTTTTTTTTTTTTTTATCATTTTTATTGTTATCTCAGGGAATGTAAATATCCCCTATGATAGCAATAGGTAGTGACAGGTACTCTTTTTTGAAAAAACTGGGGTCTTCTAGACCCTAGATCTTTCCTCTGCCCTCAAAGCATCTGACCACACCAAGATCGGTGTGATAAAATGCTTTCCCAATTTCCCAATGGCGCTTTTTATATCCGGGGGGGGGGGGACATTCCCTCCCACTGCTTGTAAAAGCAGTCCAGAGGCTAATTAGCCACTAAGATTGCTTTTACATGAAAGCCGGCCGTTGGCTGAAAAGAATGATACCAAGATGATACCTAAACCCGCAGGCATCATTCTGGTATAAACATTCAAAGTCCAGCAACATACCAGTACGTTGCTGGTCCTTGTTGGACATGTATTGTAATCTTTTTTTTTCATGCAGCCAGTTGGCTGAACGAAAAAAGAGATTGATTGGTGGGTATGCCCATCATTAGAAGTGGGTGGATGAAGGGCGGTATTCTAATGGTGGGCATACATGCACCATTTATATATGCCGAAGCATGGGGGCATCCTCCCGCAAAAAAGTTATGCCGCACACACATGGTCGGATTTTCCACGGGCAAGCCTCCATCGGAATTTCGACCGCATGTACGCGGCATTAGGAGCAAAATCGCTCCTCCGCTCCTCCGCCCCTGCTGCCCCAATGCTTCGGCATATATGCTTCTTTTTTTTTAACTGTGGTGGTGAAATCACCTCCTACAGCACTGGAGTCGCAGGGATCAGGCCTGTCTCTGCGACCGCTGCAGTTATATGTGTTGTGTTTTGTAAGTGACAGTGATCGATCGATACTGCACTTGGGTGGCCTGGGCTGGACGGAGGGGCAAAACGCAGGTGCTAGCAGGTATCTGGGCTGATCCCGCTAACACTGCGTTTTTGGGAACCCTAAACTGCTGGGGACGCTAGTATAGATCTGATCAGATCAGATATTGATGTGATCAGATACTATACCACTAAGGGGGGTGTATGCTTCACGCGTGGGTGTTAGCGTTACTGGCACTAACCTGACGCTGCCTGGGGTGTGACGCAGACCCTCTCTGACGCTAAAACCTAATTGATATCACCCGCCGGGCGATCAGGGGGTTAAACCTTTATTGGATTATATATACGGCGGGTGCCCTGACACTATAAAAAGCAAACTAACTAACCAGCGTCACCCGTAACACTTATATGGTGATCACTGGTGAAAGGGTTAACTAGGGGCAATTAGGGGGTTAAAACCTTTATTAGATAATATATGGGGGTACCTGACGCTATAAAAACCTGCGGCGAACCTAAAAAAATTACTGGCTACTGATCTGCATCACCGACGCTAAGACAGCGATCAGAAAAATGATTGCTTAGCGACAGTGGTGATAAGGGGTGAAAGGGTTACCTGGGGGGCGATCAAGGGGGTTAAACCTTTATTAGATAATTTATGGGGGTACCTGACGCTATAAAAACCTGCGGCGAACCTAAAAAAAAATACTGGCTACCGATCTGCATCACCGACACTAAGACAGCGATCAGAAAAACGATCGCTTAGCGACAGTGGTGATAGGGGGTGAAAGGGTTACCTGGGGGGCGATCAAGGGGGTTAAACCTTTATTAGATAATTTATGGGGGTACCCGACGCTATAAAAACCTGCGGCGAACCTAAAAAAAATTACTGGCTACCGATCTGCATCACCGACGCTAAGACAGCGATCAGAAAAATGATCGCTTAGCGACAGTGGTGATAGCGGGTGAAAGGGTTACCTGGGGGGCGATCAAGGGGGTTAAACCTTTATTAGATCATTTATGGGGGTACCCGACGCTATAAAAACCTGCGGCGAACCTAAAAAAAATTACTGGCTACCGATCTGCATCACCGACGCTAAGACAGCGATCAGAAAAATGATCGCTTAGCGACGGCGGTGCTAGGGGGTGAAAGGGTTATCTGGGGGGTGGTCAGGGGGTTAAACCTTTATTAGGGGGGGTTAGGGGGCTACACTAGACCTAAAACTAACTTTAGTGGCACTTTTACAGTCACAAATGTCACTGATTGCAGTGATCAGTAAATAAATGGTCACTGCAATCAGTGACACTGTGACTGGGGGCTGGGGGGTGATCTGGGGGGTCTGGGGGGGGGGCGATTTGTGTGCCTATGTGTCCTGGTGTCAGTGTAGTGTTAGTGTACTGACCTGTGTGTCTTCTCTTGTACGGCGCTCGGTATATGTGAGCGCCGCATGAGAGATGACATCACTTCCTCCTGCTTCCTCTGCCTGTGTAAACATTACACAGCAGAGGGAGCATTTCCATTCGCCGGGAGCGATGGGGGGGGGGGGGTGGCCGGAATCGAATGGCCGCCCCCTCATGTCGGATCGCTCCCCAACGAATAACGACCACTCACTGTATAGGAGGGGGGTCCGATCGGACCCCCCAACTGTACAAAGGCAATCACGTACACTGTACGTGATTGTGCCTGTCGATGCCATTCTGCCGACATATATATACAGTGAGCGGTCGTTAAGTGGTTAAGCAGAGTTGTGGATCAGAGGAGCAGTGTTCAGGGGGAAATACTGGCACAGGAATCTTTAACTCTTAAGCCTCGTACACACGACCGAGTTTCTCGTCAAACGACAAGAAAACTGCCGAGAGAGCTTTCTTGCCGAGAAAACCGTTCGTGTGTATAGTTTCTCGTCGAGAAAACTGCCGGGAATCTCAACGAGAAAAATTGATTTTCTCGTCGGGTTTCTCGTCGGCCTGTTTTGCGACGAGAAAACCGGTCGTGTGTATGCTTTTCCGAGTCTTAAAAAATTGCGCATGCTCAGAATCAAGTATGAGACAGGAGCGCTTCTTCTGGTAAAACTAGCCTTCGTAATGGAGATAGCACATTCGTCACGCTGTAACGACCTGAAAGCACGAAGACTGAAAAGCGCGAATTGTCTCTTCCCAAACTTTTACTTCACACGCAATAACACAAGATCAGCAAAAGCAGCCCAAGGGGTGGCGCCATTGAAATCGAACTTGCCCTTTATACTGCCGTCGTACGTGCTGTACGTGACCGCGTAGAACGACGACGAGATTTGGAATTGACAGTGTGTATGCAAGGAAAGCTTGACGATAATCTCGTCGAGAAACTCGGTCGTGTGTACGAGGCTTCACTGCAGCACTACAGTAATAAATGAAGAAGGTTGAGTTGGGATTTAAAAACGTAATACTTTACTGTGGTATGCCATGTACTGTATATGCATACTAATGCACGTTGGTGTGTGCCTTGCCTGTGAAATAAGTGTCCAGTGTAGAAAAGTTTGCTGATCCTATATACAGTATATATACATATATACTGTATATATCTCCTATATACAGTACATATACAACTATTGTGACAGCAGGAAGGTAAAGTCACCTGGTTGCATCCAGGGGGGTAGATATATTTCGCCCAGATTCAGGCTTTACGCCGATTTGTACAACTAGGTGGAGAGTTGTATAAGGCTAGTGTGCTCATGGATGACTCATACCTCTAGGGAGAGGGCTGGGCGTCGTGCAGACAGGGAGTTGATGAGACCAGCTGAACCTTGTCAGCTCATTTAGGCCTCTATAAGAAAGCCCAGCTTCATTAGATGTTAGCTCATGCCTGGAACCAGACCTGTGTGGACTGTCTAGGGAGAGTGAACCCCTGTGCGGTGAGAGAAAGCCTGTGTGGCTATATATTTGCTTGGACATTTAAAACCAGGGACTAGGACAGCACTAGGCTGATCCCAGTTGTTAGTTAGGAAACCTGTATGTTTAGTCAGAGGTCAAGTTGACCAGGATTTATTTTGTTTATGTTTTTTTTTGCCTTGCTGTGTTTTTGTCACTGTAAATAGAAAATAAACCGCACCTTTTTGATTTTGAAAACCACAACCTCCGTCTGCTGGGCCTGTTTTTGGGTGGGGAGCCCATCCCGGGGGTCACACATACCCGCTGCCGAGCTAACCCCCTCACAGTTGGTGGAGAACCAGTGGCAGTTTTTTTTTAAGCCAGCATGGAGGAGATACTGAAACAGCTGGCTCTAGCAAATGCCAATCAACAGCAGACAAATGCAGGTTTGCAAAGGAGCCTTGCAGCCCAGCAGCAAGCTCATCAACAGAGCCTTGCAACTTTACAACAGAGTCTGGAGGCTCAGCAACAAGCCCAACAGCAATCTGAGGCCCGCTTCATAGACCTGTTGCAGAAGCAAGAGCAGAGACTACAACAACAGATGGAAGCAGTAATGCAGCAACGTCCGCAGACCAGTGAGGAAAGCCGTCCCACTAATACCGCGTCCTTTGGGGTGAGTCGTTTATTGACAAAAATGACTGGAGAGGATGATCCAGAGGTATTTTTGACCACATTTGAAAGGACCGCTGAAAGAGAAAAGTGGCCTGAGGAGCAGTGGGCTGGACTAGTGGCTCCTCTGTTAACTGGTGAATCGCAGAAAGCTTACTATGACCTAGAGCCTAACCAAGCAAAAGACTATGTGATGCTAAAAGCTGAAATATTGGCAAGGCTGGGTGTCACCCTGGCTGTCCGGGCTCAGCGTGTGCATAACTGGACTTTCCAGCTTGGAAAACCCCCCAGGTCTCAAATGTATGATCTCATTCACCTGAGCAGAAAGTGGCTACAGCCAGAGACTTTGTCCGCACCAAAGATTGTGGAACGTGTTGTAATGGATCGGTTTTTGAGAGCTCTTCCTACTGCCATCCAAAAGTGGGTAAGCCATGGAGACCCAGAGACGGCCGATGGTCTTGTGGATCGTGTGGAGAAATACTTGGCTACAGAGAACCTGACGGCCTCTTCCAGAGACACTCGGACTTTCCACCCTAAGACCAGACCATCCCCAGGGGCGGATAAGAGGATTCCAAGGGGTGAGGGTGGAGAGAGTGAGAGGGTGGGAGCTCTACCCCAAGTTTGGCGAGAACAGCCTGGGAAATCAGCGGCTCAAGAGGCCGCAAGAAGGATCGTTTGCTACCGCTGCCGGCAAGCGGGACATATTGCAGCAAATTGCCCGGTTGTGGAGGAACCCATGCAGTGTGACTTTCTGACGGGCAGACGTCAGTCGCTGTGTGCGACAGTCGCATGCACTGCCATTCGGGGAACTGAGAAACATTTATGCAAAATGTGTATTAATGGTAGAAATGTTGTGGTATTGCTGGATTCAGGTAGCCTTGTGACCCTGATAAAGGCTGAGTTAGTTAAAACAGAGGTCTCTGGGAATAGCAAGGTAGCCGTTATTTGTGTGCATGGGGACACCCGAGAGTATCCAGTGACTACAGTGTGTTTCGAGACCCCCAAAGGTACCCTCTCTCATCCAGTGGGCTTAGTATCTCAGTTACCGCATGACGCCATTGTGGGAAGGGATTTTCCGAAGTTCTGGGAACTGTGGGATGATCCTGAGCCCCCCACTGGTGCCCCTATGTACCAGGAATGTGATAGCCAGAACTCCCCTGAGAGTGGTGAGGACTCTCCGGAATTTCCCTTGTCAGTATTGGCAGGGGAGACTCAAGAAACTGGAGAGGAGCCCACCTCCTCAGACGAAAACCTACCGTCTGTGGAGTTTTCTGATCTTGAGGTTCACAGGGAAAACTTTGCCACAGAACAGTTGAAAGACCCCGCCCTAATAAAGGCACGGGAAAACGTAGTGAAAATAGATGGCGAGTTAGTGAACCCAGATAATACCGGCACTTACCCATACTTCAGCGTAGAGAAGGACCTACTGTATCGGGTGGCAAAAAGGGCAGAAGAAACCGTTGAGCAGCTTGTGGTGCCCAAACCTTACAGGAAGTTGGTGTTGGAGTTGGCCCATGGGCACATTCTTGGAGGTCATCTGGGGACAGAGAAAACCCGAGAGAGGGTATTACAGAGATTCTATTGGCCTGGGGTGATGAAGGACATAGAAAATTATTGTTCCTCCTGCCCTGTGTGTCAGAGGTCGGCCCCGATGCCACATTTCCGTAGCCCGCTGGTCCCTCTACCCATCATTGAGGTCCCGTTTGAGAGAATCGCAATGGATTTGGTAGGTCCTATAATCAAGTCCGCTAGGGGGCACCAGTACATATTGGTTATAATGGACTATGCCACCCGTTATCCAGAAGCGATCCCTCTCAGAAATACCTCGGCCAAAACCATAGCCAAAGAGCTATCTCTTGTTTTTAGCCGGGTGGGTATTTGTAAAGAACTGCTTACGGACCAAGGTACACCCTTTATGTCCCGGGTTATGAAAGAGCTGTGTAAATTGTTCAAAGTGACGCAATTGCGTACATCTGTGTATCACCCCCAAACCGATGGGCTGGTTGAAAGATTCAACAAAACCCTAAAACAAATGTTGAAGAAAGTGGTGGATAGAGATGGAAGGGATTGGGACTGTCTACTTCCTTATTTGATGTTTGCTATTAGGGAGGTGCCCCAATCCTCTACGGGATTCTCCCCCTTTGAGTTACTGTATGGGAGACACCCAAGAGGGCTGTTGGATATTGCCAAGGAAACTTGGGAAAGTGAGAGTTCTCCCCACAGGAGTGTGATTGAGCATGTCGCCCTGATGCAAGATCGAATTGCACAGGTAATGCCCATCGTGAAGGAACATTTGGCCCAAGCGCAGTTGGCACAGCAGAGAGTGTACAACCGTGGAGCCAAGACCCGTACCTTTTCCCCGGGGGATAGGATATTGGTACTTGTCCCTACGGTTGAAAGTAAATTCCTTGCCAAATGGCAAGGCCCCTACGAGATAATGGAAAAAGTGAGCGAAGTGAATTACAAGGTCAGACAACCAGGAAGGCGAAAGCCCGAACAGATCTATCACGTTAATCTGTTGAAAGCCTGGAGGGATAGAGAGTCCCTAGTCGCAGACACTTGGTCACCAGCTCAAACTGGTTGCGTGATTCCTGAGGTTGGAATCGCAGCCACCTTGTCACAACCCCAACAACAGGAGGTTAAGGAGTTTGTGCTTCGCAACAAGGAGGTATTCTCTGAGCTGCCGGGACAAACATCTGGGGTAGAGCATGACATTATTACCCCGCCCGGTGAAAGGGTGAAGTTAAAACCCTATCGGATCCCAGAGGCCCGACGGGAGGCAATACGGGAGGAAGTACAGAAAATGCTGAACTTAGGGGTGATAGAGGAGTCCCAAAGTGATTGGTCTAGTCCCATCGTGTTGGTGCCTAAACCGGATGGGAGCTGGCGATTTTGTAACGATTTTCGTCAGTTGAACAAAGTTACAAAATTTGACACCTACCCCATGCCACGTATAGATGAGTTGATCGACCGGCTGGGAACAGCCCGATACATGACGACTCTTGACCTCACAAAAGGGTATTGGCAAATCCCCCTGGCCAAGTCGGCCAAAGAGAAAACCGCATTTGTAACCCCAGACGGGGCGTTCCAATATAAAAGAATGCCGTTCGGGTTACAGAATGCGCCGGCCACATTCCAGCGGAAAATGGACCAGATGCTGAGGCCCCATCGGAAGTATGCTGCGGCTTACCTGGATGACATAATTGTCCATAGCACAGATTGGGCCTCACATCTGCCAAAAGTGCAAGCAGTCCTGGACTCTGTTCGGGAAGCAGGGTTTACGGCTAACCCCAAGAAGTGTACCATTGGGCAGGAGGAGGCCAAATATCTTGGGTACACCATTGGGAGGGGAGTAATAAAACCCCAACTCAACAAAGTCGAGGCCATCCAGAGTTGGCCACGTCCCAACAGCAAGAAGCAGGTACGGGCCTTTCTGGGAATCGCTGGGTATTATCGGCGATTCATTCCCCACTTTGCTTCTAAGGCTGTGCCCCTAACCAACCTGACGAAGGGGAAAGGGTCGGTCATGATTAAATGGACCCCCGAGGCTGAGGCAGCATTCCAATTCTTGAAACAAGCCTTATGTAGCCAGCCAGTGTTGTACTCACCCGACTTCTCTAGAGACTTTGTCGTACAAAGTGATGCGTCAGATGTGGGGTTAGGAGCAGTATTGTCCCAGGTCTGGAACGGGGAAGAGCACCCAGTCATTTACCTCAGCAGGAAGTTGAAGTCCCATGAGGTAAATTACGCCACCGTTGAAAAGGAGTGTTTAGCGGTGAAGTGGGCTCTAGATTCCCTTCGGTACTACCTGCTAGGTAGGCACTTTGACATGGTTACGGATCACGCTCCGTTAAAGTGGATGGCTCAAAACAAGGAAACAAATAGAAGAGTGAATAGGTGGTTCCTGGCCCTCCAGGAATTCAACTTCACAGTAAAGCATCGCCCTGGCGTTCAAATGGGGAATGTGGATGCTTTGTCTCGAGTACATGAATGCCTGATTGCTGGTGTTCCAACCCCGAGGTTAAAACAAGAGGGGGGGGTATGTGACAGCAGGAAGGTAAAGTCACCTGGTTGCATCCAGGGGGGTAGATATATTTCGCCCAGATTCAGGCTTTACGCCGATTTGTACAACTAGGTGGAGAGTTGTATAAGGCTAGTGTGCTCATGGATGACTCATACCTCTAGGGAGAGGGCTGGGCGTCGTGCAGACAGGGAGTTGATGAGACCAGCTGAACCTTGTCAGCTCATTTAGGCCTCTATAAGAAAGCCCAGCTTCATTAGATGTTAGCTCATGCCTGGAACCAGACCTGTGTGGACTGTCTAGGGAGAGTGAACCCCTGTGCGGTGAGAGAAAGCCTGTGTGGCTATATTTTGCTTGGACATTTAAAACCAGGGACTAGGACAGCACTAGGCTGATCCCAGTTGTTAGTTAGGAAACCTGTATGTTTAGTCAGAGGTCAAGTTGACCAGGATTTATTTTGTTTATGTTTTTTTTTGCCTTGCTGTGTTTTTGTCACTGTAAATAGAAAATAAACCGCACCTTTTTGATTTTGAAAACCACAACCTCCGTCTGCTGGGCCTGTTTTTGGGTGGGGAGCCCATCCCGGGGGTCACACATACCCGCTGCCGAGCTAACCCCCTCACACTATATATATATCCTATATACAGTACGTTCTGATGCATCCATTTGACATAATGAATTGGACTCGGGATGTATTGGAACATAAAATCTTTCAGTGTATAATGGACTGCAGAGCTGTATGTGACATCCATGCTTTGTGTGGTGATTGGGCTGCTTCCAGGACGGGATGTGTCATCATCACACAATAGCAGCTCAGTGTCCACAGACATGAAAGTACAGGAGCAGCCAAGCTTATGTCTCCTCTGACACTGCCTCCTCTGTTATAAAGGTCAGCGAGGAAGGAGACCGTCAGGGTTTTATCAGTTTAGGAACTGTGGCTCTTGCCATATAAAGGTACATTAAGGGACAACTGTAGTCTGTATAAAGCTCATCACACACGTTACAATCTGATTGTACAATCTGGTTTAGATTTACCAACAACCATGTAGTGCAAGGGCCTGCCTGATTGGATACAGCATAATTGGATAGATTAAGTAGGTCCTCATATGGCTTTGGTAAATCTTAAGTTGGTTGTACAAAGATTGTACAGCCAGATTGTAATGTGTATGGTGACTTTCAAGCTCACCACACATTGCTGTATTTTATAAATATGTTGGATTTTTTTTATTTTATTAAATTTAAAATTTTAATAACCGCTGATAGGCAGAGTTTTTATAACAGAGGAGACCCTAGTGGCCTCGTCTGTCATAAATACTTCTCGCTATGTGTCGCACATGTGCAGCTCATAGTACATTTATTACACCGCTCTGTGTTGGGAAGAAGTGGCTCCCATGCCTATGCAGAGGAGTGATATCACCGTTGCCCAGCCATTCAAGCAGCCGAACAAAGCGAACCCGAAAGATAGACTGGGCAAAAATTGAAGCACCCGGGACCAGCTGGAGCACTGACACCGCACCATTGGACAGGTAAGTCTGCCAAAATGTGATATTAGGTGGTGCCACATAATGGCATAAACCCTCTGGAGGCCCATTAAAAAAATAAAATTGCAGCATTTAATTCCGCATTAAAGCGGTGGTAAACTGCTGGGAAAAAAAAACTGCAAGTCAATAGCATAATGTGTGCATCGCATACTAGCACATTGTGAAATACTTACCTTAGAACGAAGCTCCCACAGCGCCCAGTCACAGCTGAGGGAGCTGACATGTTCCCTCTGTTTCTTCCAGAATTGCTGGCTATGGCGCTGTTAGTGGCCGGAGCCACAATGACGTCACTCCCGCGCATGCACGTTGGAGCCCTTTGTTTGGGCAAGTTCTGCCAGGATACACCAGACCTGCAAAGCGCATGCGCCGCTGGCATCAGCGGCTGCATGCAGGGTCAATATCTCCTAAACCTTGCAGGTTTAGGAGATATTCTTTTTACCTACAGGGTAAGCCTTAGGTAAAAATCACCAATCGGGGCAATACAACCGCTTTAGGTAGCAGTGTGACCAGGGCCGGGACAAGGGGTGGGCAGGAGGGGCGGCTGCCCTTGGCACTGTGGTATCAAGTGAGGTGGGGGGCACCACAAGGAGGTTGGCAATTTGGCATGTTCGCCCTGGGCTTTAGATGACCTTTTCCCGGCACTGAGTGTGACCACCATGAAGCCAGTACTGCTGCTTTATTAATGCACTCCCTAATGTGTCTAATGGTAAATTTAGCCCTGCACCTAGTAGTCTATTTATTAAAAAATGCATAGCCCATCATCCAGTGAATCTGCATATACATTTGTTCTGTGCCAATTGGGCAAATATGAATGTTATTAGGCTATTTTCTCTTCTGAATAAATGTGCTTTTATTATGGGCAGTATTAAAATACTGCATTATGACCACTAGATGGAGCTGGGGAGCAAAGGAATGGCATACATCTTTGAAACAAGACATACTATGTAACAATTCTAAAGAAGGCCAGAGAGAATAAACAAAAAAAAAAAAAAGAAACCATTGGTCACTACTGCCCATAATAAGATGTTCATTCAGAAGAGAAAAATTGTCTAAAGAGCATTCGTTTTTTTGCTCAGTTCACACAGAACCAATGTCAATGCATATATGAATGGATATGCAATTTTCTAACCACTTGCTGACCGCGCTATAGCCGAATGACGGCTACAACGCAGCCAGCTAGTTCTGGGAGGCCATCATATGATGGCCTCCCGTAATCACGCCCGCCGCGCGCCCTGTGACTGTAGTGTCCTCCAGACACTGCTGATCACAGATTAAGGTAAAGAGCCAATTAGCGTCTCTTTACCACATGATCAGCTGTGTCCAATCACAGCTGATCACGGGTGTAAACAGAAGCAGGTTATCGGCACTCCTTTACTCACGCTGACAGCATGAGGAGAGGGGAAGAGAGCTGATAACCTGCTTGTGTAAAAGGGACATCTACACTGATAATCAGGGCAGTGATTATCAGTGTCCAGATTATTAGTGCATTACCAATAGTGTCAACCAGTGCTGCCAATCTGTGCCCACCAGTGCTGCCAATCTGTGCCCATCAGTACCTCCTCATCAGTGTCACCTTCGAGTGCCGCCCATTAGTACCTCCTCATCACTATCACCTATCAGTGCTGCCTATCAGTGCCCATTAGTGTCGTCTATCAGTGCAGCCTCATAAGTACACATCAGTGAAGGAGAAAAATTATCTCTTTGCAAAATTTTAGAACAGACTATGAAAAAGTAATTTTTTTTCCTCCAAATTTTCGGTCTTTATTCATTTATTTAACAAAAAATAAAAAACCCAGTGGTGATTAAACCTTCAAAAGAAAGCTCTAGTTGTGTGAACAAAATGATAAAAATGTGGTTTGGGAATCGCGCAATTGTCATTCAAAGTGTGACCGCTCTTAAAGCTGAAAATTGGCCTGTGCAGGAAGTGGGGAAAAGTGGTTAATAAATAGACCCCTTCGTGTCTGAGATACTGTAAAACAGGTCAACGATTCTTCAGCATGACCAACCTTCGATCGCTGTCTTCATAGTAGGGAATGATCATTTTACTATTTGTATACAAAATGTAGAGTTGTCATGCCTAGGGGGCGCCAGTTGCAGCATCTCACATCCATTATCATTAGGGACAATTTTGGTATTCTCCGAAGAAGTCAGCCCATCTGTAGCTGTCCTATGAAAATGAATTGTTTGGGACTTAATGCTGGTCAGAAGTATGAGCGCAGCCTGTGATAGTGCCATGCTTGTACTTCTCCCTAGACAGATGGCAGTGTAATGTGAGCAGGGTACCATGTCCCCATCTGGTCCATCCCACGCTGATGCCTCTTATCCCCCGCTGGCGACAGGTCCATGCTTCAAGCTCTCACAATCACACACGGGCTCCATAGCTGCAGAGACACTAGCAGTTTAATGACAGGCTGAAATGTAACCAGATAAGATGGACTCTGACAGCCGGAAAAAATGTAAAAATCTGTGCATAGTCCGCTCCGGAACTGGAGGAAGAAATGTGTAAGGAATAATTGCACTCAAAAACTTTTCTGGTGCTCTACAGGATGATTAAATGTCTAGATCTATAGCCCAGAGTAAGCAAAACTATAGCAAAGTATTTTGTTTAGCTGTAGATATTGTTTACTAAAATGAAATGTATTTGTATCATATTTAATTTCAGGTTGGGATAGAGACAGAACACTAGTGCAACAGCTGACCTTAATGCCCTGTACACACGATCGGAATTCCGACGGGCTAATTTCCGATGGAATTTTTCGTCGGAATTCTGTTCAAAGCTGTCTTGCATACACACCATCAGACAAAATTCCGACCGTCCAAAACGCAGTGACGTACAACACGTACGACGACGGCACTATAAAGGGGAAGTTCAAATCCAACGGCGCCACCCTTTGGGCTGCTTTTGCTGATTTCGTGTTAGTAAAAGTTTGGTGTTAGCCGATTCGCGCTTTTCAGTCTCCGTGCTTTTCAGTCCGATGCAGCATGACAAATGTGCTATCTCCATTACAAACGCTAGTTTTACCAGAACGAGCGCTCCCGTCTCCTAATTTAGTCTGAGTATGCATGGATTTTTCTCCGATTGAGTTCCACACAGACGATCGGAATTTCCTATCGTTTTTTTCCGATGGGTCCCACACACGATCGGAATTTCCGATGAAACAAGTATATCAGACTTTTTTCATCGGAAATTCCGATCGTGTGTACAGGGCATAAGGGGTCTGGTTATCAAACATTTGTTGGACGAATGTCACAAGCATTCACTCAGCCTGCACAAATTTTCCCTGTATTTTCTCTGCTACGAGTATTTCCTATGATTATTTTCCTATGCTATTCAGCTCCATCTAGTACACAAAACATGATTTTTAAAAAAAAAATACCTCAATGAGATAAAATATAGCATTTTGGCCACTAGATTAAGCTGATGATCATAGAAAATAATTGTATTAGAGAAAATACTGTGAAAATCTGTGCCGGGTGGGTAAATGTTTGTGACATTTGTCCATTAAAAGTTTTACAAGTAGAGGGGCATCTTTATAAAGTTCATTTACCGTGTATACTCGACCTGAATATAAGCCGAGGCACCTAATTTTACCACAAAAAACTGGGAAAACTTATTGACTCGAGTATAAGCCTAGGGTCTCCATTTGTATGCCTCACTGTGTCCATGTGCATGCCTCACTGTGCCTCACTGTGCCCATGCCTCACTGTGTCCATGCCTCACTGTGCCCATGCCTCACTGTCACTCTGCCCATGCCTCACTGTGCCCATGCCTCACTGTCACTCTGCCCATGCCTCACTGTGCCCATGCCTCACTGTCACTGTGCCCATGCCTCACTGTGCCCATGCCTCACTGTCACTGTGCTCATGCCTCACTGTGCCCATGCCTCACTGTCACTGTGCCCATGCCTCACTGTGCCCATGCCTCACTGTCACTGTGCTCATGCCTCACTGTGTCCATGCCTCACTGTCACTGTGCCCATGCTTCACTGTGCCCATGCCTCACTGTGCCCATGCCTCACTGTCACTGTGCTCATGCCTCACTGTCACTGTACCCATGCCTCACTGTGCCCAATCTCCCTACCTGATCTCCGACGCTGTGTGACTAGACTGACGTTTAACATGGGAGTCTATGGAAGGGGTGCCCGGCTTTGAAAAATCGGTGCTCCCCGGCCGTAGGTCCCCTGGACAACAAACTTTGCACACTTATAGATGAAGAGTGGGGCTACATGTGTGCCAAGTTGAGGGTCCAGGGGACCTAGGGCCGGCCAGTACTGGGTCCCCAAAATCACAGAGAGAAATTACCGTTTAACATGGGAGTCTATGGTAGGGGTGCCTGGCTTTGAAAAATCGTTGCTCCCCGGCCGTAGGTCCCCCGGACAAGAAATGCAGTACATGCCTAATTATGGTCACTAGATGGCACTGAATATCATATAAAAGGAGTATGCTCCACCATCTATTGGCCATAATGTGGTATTTACTACATACATTCGCCCGAGAATAAATTTACATGGGCAAACAGCTATGCAAATACATTTTGCACACTTTCTATCTATAAATACACCACTTAGCTTGTGAAGCATTATGGATTTAGATGTAAAATATTGTTTATCTGATTTTTTCCTGTACTTAGGGAAAAAGAAACCCCTGAGAGAGTTCAACATTGGGGGTACAGTGTTAGCCAGCACTACAGAAGGAAAGGATTTGAGGGTACTTATTTCAGATGAACGCAAAATGAGCAAACGGTTTTACCAGGCAGTGGGAAAAGCGAATAGAATTCTGGAGGGGTCACTAGCAGGAGGTCCTGATTCCCCTATATAGATCTTTAGTGAGACCCCATTTAGAATATTGTATCCAGTTCTGGAAACCTCACTTACATAAAGATATTGATAAGATAGAACGAGTCCAGAGACGGGTAACAAAAATGGTGAGAGGTGTGGGGGATAAAACATATCAAGAGAGTCTTCATGAACTTAATATGTACAGTCTGGAGGAAAGAAGAGACATGATTGAAACCCTAGGCCCCTTTCACACGATCCGTGTCCGTGTGCGGGCTCCGCTTTGCTCAGCGTGGATCGCTCCGTTGATCCCCGCTGAGCAGGCAGATGACAGGTCTGTCTCCGCACACTGTGCAGGGACCGACCTGTCAGAGTGCCGCTCTCCCCTATGGGGTCATCCGATCCGCAGATGGATGGAAAAGTAGGGTTTTCCTCCGTCACACTTTGGCGGATCGGAGCGGGTCGGATGTCAGCGGACATGTCACCGCTGACATCCGTGGCTCCATAGGGGTACATGGAGCATCCATTCAGGTCCGCCTAAAAAACTGACAGGCGGACCTGAACGGTCTGTCCGTGTGAAAGAGCCTATAAATACATCAAGGGGGTGAATAAGGTTCAGGAGGGCATTTTTTTCAATATGAAACCAAAATCAAGAACACAGGGACATGACCTCAAACTAAGTGAAGGGAAGTTTAAAACTAATCTCAGAACGTATTATTTTACTGAAAGGGTAGTTGATGATTGGAATAAACTACCAGCAGAGGTAGTGAGACAGTCAACAGTAAATAACTTCAAACATGGTTGGGCTAAATATAGATCTATAGGGAGACAATAAAGTTAACGAAAAAAACAAACAAACAAAACAATAAAAGCCAAACAAAAACAAAAAACAAAACAAAATGGGTAGACTCGATGGACTTTTTCTTCCATTACTTTTTTATGTTTCTATGAGTTGGCTGAGTTCCCTAATAACCTTGTATTAACTTTTTGGGGGTCTTACGCCAGCCTAAAAAAGGTTGATATAATTCCCCATTGTTTCCCCATTTTAGAATAGACGTATGTCCATTGCTGTGGTTTGCAGAACATGCTTTGTATATGTGTGTATTAATGCTGCAGAGATATTTTAGGATTTGCATTGTCCCTCTTCCATCTTTATCTGACTTAATTTTATACTACTGTGAATAGATTGTCACCAATTCCCTTGGTCATGATTTGATATTTAATTCTAAGTTTCCACCTTGGATGGGAAATTCCACTCTCTTGGAACTTGGCTGCTATCACTCAGCTGCCTTACAATGTATTTTTATGGATAGAGGAGAACACAGAAGTCACAGTGACTGATGCTGAGAGACATATGGTTGTGTTGGTTGTGCGGGGGAATTAGTGTCACTAATATCTCAGTGGGGGGGGGGAGAAAGTGATATTCAGGAAAGAGGAGAAGCGGCCACAATACCTTCTGTTTTGTTTGTGCTTTTTACAGTTCTTTTAGAGATCAGTTTTCATTTTTTTGTGTGACTTGCTTCTTCTTCCCAAAAGAAAATACGCATTCTGTATTTAATAACCCTGAGATCAGTGATGTACAATGGCAGCCAATCATCAGTTAGCTGTCAACAGTCACTAGATCAAGCAGGGATGAGCTGAAAGCTGGTTGGTCACTTTGGGCTCTAACATAATTCCTTTAATAAAAATAATTGTGTTATTAAGTTGACAATAATTAGAATCAACCTATGTTGAAGGGAAATGTAGGCTACCATGGATTACCTACTGCAGAAAATGCTAATTGCCTGGCTGTAACGCTGATTCATCAACATTAGTACTTTCTGGATATGCAGCAGGTGAAGTCTGAGTCCATGATCTGTATGCCTTTTCCAGGTCAAAGGCTCGGGAGTCTTCATACATTTATTTAGCACAACGGCCAGGCAATCAGCACTTTCAGATGGGGTCAGAAATGTCAGCCTATGTATTTTCTCTTAGGACAGGTTTTCTTATTTAGTACAACCCTTCACATATCACCCATATCATTTTGAAGCCATCAAAACTATTAAAAAGAATAGCCAATGCATATCTCACATTACTCTTTAATTATTCAAGTATAATTCTGTGGTCCAAAATGGCCTGTCTCAACAAAGAGTGCGTATTCTTAAGTGAAGTTACCAATAGCTGCTGGTCAGAATTCACTGCCAAAATCAGACCAGTGCAAGATGTATTCTGATTGGCTACTATTAGTCACTGTGTTCATGAATTAGCACTGAAGAATAAGAGCTACGCTAAAATGTATGCAAAATGCATGTACATTTCCATCCATTTTAGTGGCTTTCTAACGTGGGCTGATGTCCGTTTACATGCATGCACAGTGTTATGGTGTGAATAGGACACCTTGAAAGTTATTGTTTTTCAGATGTCCCTCCGTTGATCTGCGTTTTTTAGCTGCGCTAAAACGCAGATTAACACACTGAAGTGACTTGATCCTTAGAGTGCAAATCTTATCAGGATCCCGCTGGTCGGGCTGAGTGTATTCCCCTAAAACACGTGAATGTCAATTCACACAAGTGAATCAGAATTTGCAGATTTTTAGGAATATCAAATAGTTCCAGGGCCAACATTATTGGCAGAGTAGTTCCAGGGCCAACATTATTGGCAGAGTAGTTCCAGGGCCAACACTACTTGCAGAGTAGTTCTGGGGCCAACACTACTTGCAGAGTACTTTCAGGGCCAACACTACTTGGCAGATTAGCTCCAGAGCCAACACTACTTGGCAGAGTAGTTCCAAGGCCGACATTACTTGGCAGAGTAGTTCCGGGGCTTACACTACCTGGCAGAGTAGTTCTGGGGTCAACACTACCTGGCAGAATAGTTCCAGGGTCAACACTACCTGGCAGAATAGTTCCGGGGTCAACACTACTTGGCAGAGTAGTTCCAGGGCCAACACTACTTGGCAGAGTTGTTCCAGAGCCAACACTACTTGGCAGAGTAGTTCCAGAGCCAACACTACTTGGCAGAGTAGTTCCAGGGCCAACACTACTTGGCAGAGTAGTTCCAGAGCCAACACTACTTGGGCAGAGTAGTTCCAGAGCCAACACTACTTGGGCAGAGTAGTTCCAGAGCCAACACTACTTGGGCAGAGTAGTTCCAGAGCCAACACTACTTGGCAGAGTAGTTCCAGAGCCAACACTACTTGGCAGAGTAGTTCCAGAGCCAACACTACTTGGCAGAGTAGTTCCAGAGCCAACACTACTTGGCAGAGTAGTTCCAGAGCCAACACTACTTGGCAGAGTAGTTCTAGAGCCAACACTACTTGGCAGAGTAGTTCCAGAGCCAACACTACTTGGCAGAGTAGTTCCAGGGCCAACACTACTTGGCAGAGTCAGCGGCATGACACCAATGATCCTTTAGCTTTCTCTAAGGGCATTTTACCCACCACTGTAAAGTAGATATGCTTCTCACTGACCACCAATTTAGAGAAATTTTTTCCCACTGAGCCCTGATAAATTGTTTTTGAGATCTGAATTTTTTTTTAAGGGTTTCTCAGGGTTTGAAAGATGGAGAAAGTCTGCAGCAATTACTTTCTGTAGCTAATACAAGCTGATTAACTAAAGCAGAGCACAGGGCAATGACGACATGCAGTAACCGATAGGTTCCAATTTATTGTGTCAAAATGTGCTATTGCTTACTGTGCACAATTCTGATAGTCCCCTATGGGTTACTGCGCATAGTTTTTGAATAGCCGCTATGGTAATCCAGCATCTGGAAGGGTGTGATGATGATTACATATTCAGGGATGCTTGCATCTATAAACATTTTTGGAGAGACCCTGAGCATTATGGGGTTAGGTTACCCTGTGTCAGGTGATAGTGGTCGTAGGGAGCTTTTATTATCAAGAATGAAATATGTAAATGCCATTTCTGCATCTCTTTGTTAGCACAGATCTGTAGGCAGTTTATTATAAGGATCAGACGTAAAGGAGTTAAATCGAAGCCATTGCTTCCCCTCCTCCTCTCTGCTGGAGACTGCGCTGCTGATGCTGCTCCAGTTCTCTCCATCTCCTTTCTCTTATTTCACCTAGACCGACCACTCATCATGCTCCCTTCCAAGTCATTCTCCTTCATGAACGAGAGCTCAGGGAGATGAAGATGCCCAATATTCTCCCGTGTTGAGGAACATTACAGTCCTGTCTCCCCTCCCCCTTCTTGCTTTTTCATTGTGCTGTCTGAGCAGACAAGCATCATAGCTCGTTGTGTGCTACAGCCATTTGCATTCAGCCAGTGACTTTGCTGAGAGCTTTCACAGATTGACTGGACTAATCACAGTGACGCCGTGACTTCGCTGAGGTTACAAGGAGCACGCCAAATGGATTCTATTCTGCAATGGAAATGACCATCACCTGCTGTAGTGAGCGAGCAGAGGTGATGTTCCTCTGTGTTCCCTGGCGCTGCTCCCTGTGATATAAAGGTGGTGGCAGGAGCCAGGCTGCCTGAGGCTAACCTTTCCGGGCTGGATATTAGGGCTGCCAGCGGGTCGCTGATCTCCGCACTGCAGGCTCCTGTCTTACTCTGGGCCAGGCACTGCTGTTTGGGCAGTGCAGGAGGCTGTGAGCCGACCTGCAGCCTGCTGAGGATGGGAGGGACTGAGTCAGCACTGCAGCAGGGACAGGCCACAAGCCTGGCAAGTGAACCCTCCGAAAATATGTGAGTAATCTCTCATTTGGAATATTCCTTTGTGAATCACAGTTGGTTTGATGGAGGCTGTCATAAATCTGTTTGTCGCGTGATGCGCAAGAGCTTCATGCGCTTCCTGAATTTCTCATTACCAGTGATGTGTGACCTTAACCTCTGAACCATAAGTGTATTGTCATTCATTCATAAATCCTCAGTGCTTTGCATCCCAACAACTGCCATCTACAGTGTTCTGTACCGTGCCTATTCATCCTTACTCTCTAGTGGGCTGTGTTAGCTTCATTAGCCTGTAGAGTACTTGCTGGGTTAAGGTAACGTACACAGGGATATTTGATTCATTTTTCATAAAAACACATATGGCTGACACATAATGACAATGAATGGCCAAATACATTCAACCCAGCCAGCTGATTTTAGGTATTTTTTTCCAATGACAGTAAGAAAGTACAAAGAGTTGTTGTGATGCACAAATTGTAGAAACCCATAGCAGCCAATCAGAATTCAGCTTGCTGTAGTTAGTAAGTGAGTGGTATCTATGGGTCATTTACTTTGCACATCCTGGCACTTTAGTTGGTCTCATAAGATACACATGGTATTCATACAGGGCTTTAACATTGTACCCCAAAATCATGTCATCTATCTTTACTTGATACGTGAAAACTTCTGATGTAGCAGCAGATGTACAGGTTAGTTCTCTAATTCTTCCACGCTAAATGTGGCATATCCCTGAGCAACATTCCAATGAGTATTGATGTGTTGCTTTGAAAAGAGAGTTTGTAGGGGTACATTCACAACTTGCTCCTAGTAGCACTAATGCAAAAAGTGTTCAGCCTCTCCTTGCCACTGGCAAGATACAAGACCTATTTGATTCCTTCAGTTTTGGCAGGTTTGTATGTCACCTGGGTTGTTATAGGTCTAGCCAAATCAAAGGAACCAATTGTAACTACAAAAATACCATTGGCAGTTTTTTTTCTGTTGTTGTTATGAAAGTATACTGTGTGTTCGTTCCTTGGTTCCTAAAAACGAATTGCAAACTCCTATATTTGATTGGCCTCACATTTATAAGTACATCTGTCCATCATATCTATGTGGTTTGAACATCCAAAAACCAAAGGTAGATGTGAGGAACAGGACTTAAATCTTTTTGTCCATCAAGCAAACGGTATTAGTTGGGCTTGGGACTTAAAGGGGTTGTAAAGGTTCATTTTCTAAATAGGTTCCTTTAAGCTAGTGCATTGTTGGTTCACTTACCTTTTCCTTCGATTTCCCTTCTAAATATTTTTTTTTCTTTGTTTTTTTTGTCTAAATTTCTCACTTCCTGCTCCTCCTCAGTAAGCGGTTCAGTAAGCTGTTCTGGATGACTCCACACCACTTGGATGATGGTGTGAAGTTCAGTGAGGAGAAACAGGAAGTGAGAAATTCAGACAAAGAAAACAAACATTTAGAAGGTAAATCAAAGGAAAAGGTAAGTGAACCAACAATACACTAGCTTAAAGGAACCTATTTAGAAAATAAAAAACAAACCTTTACAACCCCTTTAACCTCGGCAGCTCTACCACAAAAGTGGACGACCCCCAAAGAAGCAATGGTCTCTCCAATTGAAGTCCAAGTAAACTCAACAAAAGGAAGATCAGATGACCGCACTCAAGAGTTGGACACTCCAAAAAGCTTTGTTATAAATCCCCCCCCCCAAAAAAAAGTAGGGAGACAGGTAAGGCATTTCACGCTACGATCGCTTACTCACAACTGAGTTGCGTAAAACGCAACCTATAGCGTGTAACGCGTTTACTGTCTCCCTACTTGTTAAAATGTGTTATTGTGTGTTTTCATGGATTTATAATAAAGCTTTTTGGAATGCTTCAACCCTTGAGTCCGGTCATCTGACCTTCTTCCCTTTATTTCCCATGAACCGGACCGGCACCTTGGGGTGTGCATTGGAGTTGTCAGCACCTACATTGTACACTATCTCACCTGGAGCGGTGTTCCTTGGTTGGATTAAACTCAACAAGAACAGCAGCAGATGTCATCTTAAGAGTTTATAATCATTTACGGTTGGCAAAACCAAGACAAGAAGAAGGTAAATTCTAGCCAATGTATTTCAAGACCAAGAAGAAGAAATCAGCAAGATAAATCAACAAGGTTGGTCGTTGACCCCCGAAACATGTTAGATACCATTGACATTCCTGTTGTCTCGGTTTTACCAACAATTAATGATTACGTACTCTTGAAAAGACTGTTGGCACTCTTGTTGTTGATTTCAATTTCGTGAAGTTGGAATGGCCATCATAAGTAGCCTTTGGGCAGTACTGTGCATGGCAGGGGGGCTGTGAACCATGATGGGAGTTTGAAGTCTGTTGTTTTGCATTAAAGTGCAAAGAATGCATGGCACCTTCAGTCTATTTTCACACATACGAACATATGAGAATGCAGGTGTATGTGAGGGCTGGACAATATTTCCAGAGACTATCTTGCCATCTTATATTCAAGCCTAGCCATTCCAACACATCCATTCTATAAATGCTTGAAATCGTTTAATACACTAATGGTGAGCCTGTTTATAGGTCCTCCGACACTGGTGTACTGACCTATTACAACATTCGGGATGCTCCACATCAAGCAGTAGATGTTTTCTACAGAAAAAATCATTAATTGGATTTGTTCGTCCTTGTTGACGATAAGCTCTTTTATGTAATTGTCTAAAATGCACTGCGCTCTCAACTGGAAACTGTCCTTTATATATGGACTGTAAGCTTATTTACTATTGTGTGGTCCTAGAGCGGATTTCACTATTTCTTTTATCTGGAAAAACACCTTTTTTATTGCTGCTCAACATTGCGTAGAAAAAGTCTCTAATAAAGGGCCAGCAGCTGTTTTTGGTGGCTTTGTGCCAGGCAGGCTTTACCGTGTCCTCAGCCTTTTTCCTTGTATTTAATCTGTGCCAGTCCATCTTATTGCCGCTCAACAGCACTCCCTGCTATGTTACCCCAGAATCTTTTCCACCCAAATTATTCCTCGGAGAGACATCACACCGAGCTGCTGTCATGCTAAGGAATGTGTGTCATTGCTGGTTTATAATGACATCGAACGGCACCATACTGTAAGCACCTGAGCTCTTCAGCCTCATAAGTATTTAAACATGTTCTACCATCTCTGGGGAAAGATGGGAGTGAATACACATTTTATGACAAAATAGGTTGGCTTAGACAATGTTTTTGCTCCAGCTAGACTAGATAATATGTAGAACCAGAAGCCTCCATTTTGATGGTGTCGTTGAAGAGGTCCATGCATTTACTCTGCTTTGATATTAGAAGGTCTTTTACTGGTATACCTATTTCTAGAAACAGAATTTTTTATTTTATTTTTTTCATAGAATTCCCTCATTTAATTTAGCTACCCATGCTGTCTATGTAATAGATCGAATGAAGATATATAAGTATATGTAGTGATGAGGTTTTGTGTGTGCATGTGGTTACCTGTGCTTTGTTTTGTCTTGAAATCGTGCTGAAATCAGTAATGGAGAGATGGAAGCAAAGAAAAGACTATAGGGAATCAGAGCTGGAAGATAATGTCACTGTCAGGCTTCAGGCAAATATAATAAAATGCATTTCCACATTCCTTTCAAAATAATCAGGGGCCTATTCACATTTATTCTTTGCAGGTATATGTCTTTTGAGGCATGCTACTGAAAGTGATGGTACCACAGTGTGGTGTGTTGTGGTTTATTTTCATGGCATTCTTGAGTCGGCCATAAACGGTTCCAATCTTGTCCGGTTCTGTAGGAACCGGCCAACATTCGAACCGTTATTGGGCAGGCTGAATGTACCAAGTTGATTAATTGATCAACTTGAGTACAACCAGCCTGCTCGATTATCTTGCATATAGCGCTAGCAGCTTTTTTTTCATCGCTAGCGATAATGACTGTCTTCTCCCGGTGGGGATGACTTTCTCCGTCCCCCTGCTGGGAGAAGACAATGGCCTGGCAGGAGGGATTCCCGCGTCAACTGTCTGTGTTGATGGAGGAATCGAGCAGGAAGGAAATTCACTCTGTGTATGGCTGGCCTTATGCCGCGTACACACAACCGCTTTTAATGTCATTGAAAAAAACGGGGTTTTTCTCAACGTGATTCTTCTCAAGCCTGCCTTGCCTACACACTATCGTGTAAAAAAATGCTCGAGCAAAGCGCGGTGATGTACGAAATGTACGACGGCACTATAAAGGGGAAGTTACATTCAGATGGCGCCACCCTTCATGTTAGTAAAGTTTGTTGAGAGACGATTCGCGCTTTTCAGCCTCGTGCTTTTCAGTCCGTTACAGCGTGACGAATGTGCTATCTCCATTACGAATGCTAGTTTTACCAGAACGAGCGCTGCCGTCTCATACTTGATTCTGAGCGTGCGCATTTTTTTTCACGTCATTAAAGCCTACACACGGCCGTTTTTCATGACGAGAAAAACGACGAGAAAAATTAGAGCATGTTCCAATTTTTTCATGGCCATTTTTCACGTCGTGAAAAATGCTCTGAAGCCCACACACGATCATTTTTAATGACCATTTTAAAAAATTGCATTTTTCTCGTCATTAAAAACGCTCGTTTGTACGCGGCATTAGAGTTGCAGGTGTTGTGGTATGCAGCTTAAAGTGGTTGTAAACCTAAGACATGGAATATGAACAAACCATATCTCTCTATAGTGTGCCTTGTACACACAATCGGATTTTCTGATGAAAAAAGTCTGACACAGTCCGTTGGAGTTTTTTCATCGGAAATTCCGACCGTGTGTGGGCCCCATTGGAGAAATTCCGATGAATTTCAGCGGAATTTTCAAATAGAACCTGTTCTATTTTTTTCCGATGAAATTCCGTCTGAATTCCAATGGAAGTTTGATCGGAAAAAGGTCCGATCGTGTGTACGGGGCACGAGCGTCACTTTTGTCTGCCGCTTCCTTCCTCTGCTATAAGCATGAATAATTTCTGACAAGTTTTCCTGAAACCAAGGGAAAAAAAGGTGACAGGGAGAGATCTCCATCAGAGTGACAGCCTCAGCTCTGTTCCTGTGTCTTGGGGGGGGGGGGGGGTGTCCCTTCCCTCCAATCAGCTCTCAGACCTTTCCTTACTAAGCTCTGCTGAGTGTAACTTCAGCTCTCCACCCCTCTTTTTTTTAACTTTTTAACTTTTTTAAAGTTCAGCACTTAAATGGATGTAGAGAAGAGAAGACTGCAGATAAACAGGTACAACTTGGGATTGTCACTTCACTGGGTATATGTAAGAGTTTAAAACCATTTTAAAATATAACAATAAAAAATGGTCATGTGCAATTTCTGGGCCCTTATTTCTTTTCATTACTTCTGATATTGTTTCCTGCAGCCTGTTTTATAGCCCTTTGAAGTGCAATTTAAAGCTGAACACCAGGCAAACAAGTACATATATTATTAAGTAAATATATACTAAAAATAGTTCTTGTAAGACCCCTTTCACACGGGGCGGATCTGACCACTGAACAGGCGGATGACAAGTTTGTGTCCGCTCTGCTTATGCAGAGCAGACACAGTCCGCGGTCCCTTATGGGCGGTCGGATGTAAATGAACCGTCTGTCGGTTTACACACGACTGCCATCTGATCCGCTGGACGGAAGGGGAATACAGTAGGTGCCGCCGATATTGTGTTTCTATCGCGCTCCCATCGCTGAGATTCTCGGCGACAGGAGTGCCGAGATGTCGGCAGCAGGGTGGTGACACGTGTCGCGCTCACTGCAATGGCGAGGAGACGCGACACTGTATTGAGCGGGGATCCGACGCGGATTCCCGCCAATACCAGGCACTGCGTTTGGTATGAATCCTGAGCGGGAACTCCACGCCAATTTTTTAAGAAAAAAACGGCGTGGGTTCCCCCTCCAGGAGCATACCAGGCCCTTGGGTCTGGTCTGGATTTGAAGGGGAACCCTACGCCGAAAAAACGGCGTGGGGGTCCCCCTCAAGATCCAAACCAGACCCTTATCCGAGCACGCAACCTGGCAGGCCGCAGGGGAAGAGGGGGGGACGAGAGAGGCCCCCCCTCCCTCCTGAACCGTACCAGGCCACATGCCCTCAACATTGGGGGTTTGGTGCTCTGGGGCAGGGGGGCGACCTGCGGCCCCCCCACCCCAGAGCACCCTGCCCCCATGTTGATGAGGACAGGGCCTCTTCCCAACAACCCTGGCCGTTGGTTGTCGGGGTCTGCGGGCGGGGGGCTTATCGGAATCCGGGAGCCCCCTTTAATAAGGGGGCCCCCAGATACCGGCCCCCACCCTATGTGAATGAGTATGGGGTACATCGTACCCCTACCCATTCACCTGGTGGAAAATAAATGGAAATAAAAACACAACACAGTTTTTAAAAGTATTTTATTGCACCGCTCCGGAGGTCTTCTTCCGACTTTGGGGGTCTCCGGTGTCGTCGCCGCGTTCTCCGGTTCTTTCTTCTGCCGGGCCTCCGCTAACTTCTTTTTAGCTCTTTTGCTAACGGAGGCCCGGTCTTCTCCGTCGTCTTCTTCTTCTCCCGCTCTCTGGTTCTTCTCCCGCTCTCCGGTGTCGTCGCCGCGTTCTCCGGTTCTTTCTTCTGCCGGGCCTCCGCTAACTTCTTTTTAGCTCTTTTGCTAACGGAGGCCTGGTCTTCTCCGTCGTCTTCTTCTTCTTCTCCCGCTCTCCGGTTCTTCTCCCGCTCTCCGGTGTCGTCGCCGCGTTCTCCGGTTCTTTCTTCCACCGGGCCTGCACTAACTTCTTTTTAGCTCTTTTGCTAGCAGAGGCCCGGTCTTCTCCGTCGTCGGCGTCTTCTTCCCTCTTCTCCTCCTCGATGTTGACTCGTCGCTTCCTCTCGCAGTAATGATAAATCTTCGGTCCGCAGAGATTAATATAGGCTTCTCATGACGTCACATGCTCCGGGGCACATGTGCCCTGGAGCATGTGACTGTGACGTCATGTGCACATGTGCCCCGGAGCATGTGACTGTGACGTCATGAGAAGCCTATATTAATCTCTGCGGACCGAAGATTTACCATTACTGCGAGAGGAAGCGACGAGTCAACATCGAGGAGGAGAAGAGGGAAGAAGACGCCGACGGTGACGACGGAGAAGACCGGGCCTCTGCTAGCAAAAGAGCTAAAAAGAAGTTAGCGGAGGCCCGGCGGAAGAAAGAACCGGAGAACGCGGCGACGACACCGGAGTGCGGGAGAAGAACCGGAGAGCGGGAGAAGAAGAAGAAGACGACGGAGAAGACCGGGCCTCCGTTAGCAAAAGAGCTGAAAAGAAGTTAGCGGAGGCCCGGCAGAAGAAAGAACCGGAGAACGCGGCGACGACACCGGAGAGCGGGAGAAGAACCGGAGAGCGGGAGAAGAAGAAGAAGACGATGGAGAAGACCGGGCCTCCGTTAGCAAAAGAGCTAAAAAGAAGTTAGCGGAGGCCCGGCAGAAGAAAGAACCGGAGAACGCGGCGACGACACCGGAGACCCCCGAAGTCGGAAGAAGACCTCCGGAGCGGTGCAATAAAATACTTTTAAAAACTGTGTTGTGTTTTTATTTCCATTTATTTTCCACCAGGTGAATGGGTAGGGGTACGATGTACCCCATACTCATTCACATAGGGTGGGGGCCGGTATCTGGGGGCCCCCTTATTAAAGGGGGCTCCCGGATTCCGATAAGCCCCCCGCCCGCAGACCCCGACAACCAACGGCCAGGGTTGTCGGGAAGATGCCCTGTCCTCATCAACATGGGGGCAGGGTGCTCTGGGGTGGGGGGGCCGCAGGTCGCCCCCCTGCCCCAGAGCACCAAACCCCCCATGTTGAGGGCATGTGGCCTGGTACGGTTCAGGAGGGAGGGGGGGCCGCTCTCGTCCCCCCCTCTTCCCCTGCGGCCTGCCAGGTTGCGTGCTCGGATAAGGGTCTGGTTTGGATCCTGAGGGGGACCCCCACGCCGTTTTTTCGGCGTAGGGTTCCCCTTCAAATCCAGACCAGACCCAAAGGCCTGGTATGCCCCTGGAGGGGGAACCCACGCCGTTTTTTTCTTTAAAAATTGGCGTGGAGTTCCCGCTCAGGATTCGTACCAAACGCAGTGCCTGGTATTGGCGGGAATCCGCGTCGGATCCCCGCCTATCGGCAATGCGTGTCGCTCATCGTGAAAGGAACATTTTTTCCTTTACCAATGACGAGACAGCTCGGCGCTGGCTCTCGCGACGGAGCTCATAGGGTGTCAATATCGGCGGCACCTACTGTACATCCATCTCTTTTTATCGGATTGGATGTAGACGGGTGTAAACAGACACATGTCTGTTTACACCCGCTGCTCCATAGACTAGAATGGAGGTTTCGATCGAGTCCACCTGAAAAACTGACAGCTGGACCCGATCGAAACGTCTGTGTGAAAGTGGCCTTATTGTGTTCACTCAGTCTTGTGATGCAGGCACCCTTGCCAGACAGCAGTGCAGATAAGCGCCTAAAAGAGAAGTATATCTAAAACTTTATAGGCTGTACTTCTCTTGTTGGTCACATGAGTACTTTTACTTTTGTACTCCTGTGACCCAGACTTAGCCTGCTATCAGCTGATGGGGCAGAGGCATGCCAAGCTCAGGAAGGATCCCAAAAATATTGTTGGGATCCACCCTGCTGCCTGAGTGACAGCTTGCTCTGCCTTTCATCACAATAAGAGCTGGAGCCAAATGTACCTACCCTCTCCTCAGCCTGGGACTCCAGTGAGTGCTGGAGGAGCAGAACAGAGAGCAATGACTGAAGCCTCGTACACACGATCGGATATCCTATGGATTCTAATCTGATGGTTTTTTACATCGGAAATCTGATGAAGCTGACTTCCATCAGTCTTGCCTACACACCATCAGTCAAAAAACTGACCGTTCCAAACGCGGTGACGTAAAACACTCCGATGAGTCGAGAAAAATTAAGTTTAATGCTATCGGTTTTTGATCCATCGGAAAAATTTCAAACATGTTCTATTTTTTAAAACCGATGGAAAAAAAACTGATGGGTCCCATACACGATCGGTTTGTCCGATGAAAAAAGTCAGACTGTTTTCATCGGTAAAACCGATCGTTTGTACAGGGCTTAACAGTCACTGCTGTCCGCTAGGAGCAGAATGAGAACCGAGCAGTTAATGGTCATGAGATCACCCAGTTCTCAATCTTGGAGTCAATGTGGGACAGCTGCAGCACCCATCACACAAATGCTGCAGAATGGATGTAAGTATGTATGTTATTTTTTTTTAAAGCCCATACTTTCCCTCTAAGCTTGGTCGCTGCTCAACCCAGTCTTCTGGTTGGAAAAAAAAAGACGCAGCAGCACATTAATGAGATCGCCACTTTACACACTTAATTATCTTCTCTTAACCAGTGTTACATTAACAGTACTGTGAAATGCATTAGAGACTGATATCTACTAGGGCTGGTACACACTACAGGTTTTTTTTTTTGGTGCAATCACAGTTAGAGTCACTGTACTAACCATGCAAGGTTAGTCCAGAAATCTCCCTCGCTGAGCTGTTGTGTTCTGACAAGGGAACGCCCCCCGTCAGAACACTCTGATCAGCACCCTCTGACATTGGCCGACAAAAGATGACCGGCTTCTGTCAGACAGACCGACTTACACACGGGCCGAATGACGGCCGGTATTTTTGTGCTGGCAAATGTCTCCCGACATTCTGCCCGTGTGTACGGGGCTTAAGTCCTAGTTTGTAGAAGATTACAGAAAGCTAATATAAAGACTTGTTTTTTTTAAAATACATATAAAGATTTGTAATGAATTCATAGATTAATTAAATGGTGTTTTGATAATACCTACCTGATGTCCAATTTTTTGAAAGGTAACAGTTGCACATGTTTTGTAAGGTCTACTGCCCCCAACCCCCCTTCCAGATCTTATAGTTACCTGTCCCCAATCCACAAATGATCAAAGAGACCCTGTCACCTTGCCCATTCAGAGCAGAGTCACAGGGTCTGTGTAAAACAAAGGGAGACCTCTACCAATGCCGTATCCAAATAGACAAATTGTGGAAAAAAGGGAGTATGCTGGGAAATACCCTGCAATTGTTGGATTTTCATGGCATGACATGAGACCAAGACACACCTGTAAGTAAAAAATACACAGTTTTATTAGTAATATATTAAAAGCATCAAGGGCAAACATAAAAAAATCACTGTTGTATTTCATGAAAGACACATCAGAACAAAGAACTGAAATATGATACACAGAACACCTGGCAACACCTTATAGTGTACATATAGACACAAGCTTGAGGTGTACTAAAATAGTTACATCCTCCAAGGGCCAGGGTCAATGCGTTTCGCTGGTTAGCGTAGCTTCTTCGGGACCCTTAGGTTAGGTATCAACTATCGACACATGGCGGAAAGAACAAAGGCATTAAGACGTCTGTTGGGTGGACACAGGGGCTCTAGCTCCCAAAAGCAGCCTGTAATATATGGATCAATATGGGCCAAAAAAGTCCCTATTTATATCGTGGATGAAATTAAGGTAAGTTGTTTCCACATGAGTTCCTAAAGTGTATATGTAGTTAGGCTATTGTAAGGGAGCGATGCTCCAAATAGGTATTGCCAGAGTCTCCAAGCATAGTTTAGCAGAGGTTCTTAAGTAGTAGCCAGTCACTGGGATTAATGTCAGTAAATGGTCATTGCAGGTCCCCTCCACACAGGAAGCACAGGAGATGCCACTCTCTGACCACCTTAAACTCCGTTGCAACCACCACCAAAATCCTGCTTGCCTGGTGTACAGCTTTAAACCGATCCCTCTGTACATAATGGGAGAATTAATGGAAGTGACAGCAAGCATTGATCTTCAAATGGATGGAAAATATACAGGTCTACTCCTGGGTAGGGATGAGCTTCGAGTTCGAGTCGAACTCATGTTCGACTCGAACATTGCCTGTTCGCCCGTTCGCCGAACAGCGAACAAATTGGGGTGTTCGTGGCAAATTCGAAAAATCTATGGGAGAAATCTAAAGTGTTAATTATAAAGGCTTATATGCAAGTTATTGTCCTAAAAAGTGTTTGGGGACCCGGGTCCTGCCCCAGGGGACATGTATCAATGCAAAAATAAGTTTTAAAAACGGCCGTTTTTTCGGGAGCAGTGATTTTAATAATGCTTAAAATGAAAAAATAAAAGTGAAATATTCCTTTAAATTTCGTACCTGGGGGGTGTGTATGATATGCATGTGAAGTGGCGCATGTTTCCCGTGCTTAGAACTGTCCCTGCAAAAAATTTCATTTTTGAAAGAAAAAAATGCATTTAAAACTGACTCGCGGCTATTAATGAATTGTCGGCTCCCGGCAATACATACAAAAGTCATTGATAAAAAAAAAAAAAAAGCGTGGGGGTTCCCCAGAATTCAATTACCAGGCCCTTCAGGTCTGGAATGGATATTAAGGGGAACCCCGCCGCAAATTAAAAAAAAAATTGACGTGGGGTTCCCCCAAATATCCATTCCAGGCCCTTCAGATCTGGCATGGATTTTAAGGGGAACTCCACCCCAAATTTTAAAAAAAATGGCGTGGAGTCCCCCTAAAAATCCATACCAGACCCCTTATCCAAGCACGCAACCTAGCCGGCCGCAGGGGAAAAGGGGGGGACGAGAGAGCGGCCCCCCTCCCTCCTGAACCGTACCAAGCCACGTGCCCTCAACATGGGGAGGATGTCCCCATGTTGATGGGGACAAGGGCCTCATCCCCACAACCCTTGCCCGGTGGTTGTGGGGGTCTGCGGGCGGGGGCTTATCGGAATCTGGAAGACCCCTTTAACAAAGAGGACCCCCAGATCCCACCCCCCCTATGTGAATTGGTAAGGGGTACATTGTACCCCTACCATTTCACGAAGAAAGCGTAAAAAAATGTTTAAAAAAACACACAAACACCTTGAAAAAGTCCTTTATTTAAAAAAAAAAAAAAAAAACATTCCAGCGGTGAAATCCAGTGTCCCGCGGCGATCCCGATGTCCAGCGCTGTCCTTCATTGGTTGTGCCTGAGCGGACCTGATGGGGAACTCCCTCTCAGTATTTTAAATGTATAGACCCGCCCCTTCTAAAGTTCCCCATCAGGTCCGCTCAGCGGACCAGATGCGGAACATGAGAAGGGGCGGGTCTATACATGTATTACCAAAGTGAGAGCAGTTCCCCATCAGGTCCGCCCCCTCGGTATGTCGGACCCGCCTACGTCATTGGCTTGAGCGGGGAACTTCCTTCACTATGTAAATTTATATTACACAGTGAAGGAAGTTCCCCCCTCAAGCCAATGACGTAGGCGGGTCCGACATACCGAGGGGGCGGACCTGATGGGGAACTGCTCTCACTTTGGTAATACATGTATAGACCCGCCCCGTCTCATGTTCTGCATCTCGTCCGCTGAGCGGACCTGATGGGGAACTTTAGAAGGGGTGGGTCTATACATTTAAAATACTGAGAGGGAGTTCCCCATCAGGTCCGCTCAGGCACAACCAATGAAGGACAGCGCTGGACATCGGGATCGCCGCGGGACACTGGATTTCACCGCTGGAATGTTTATTTATTTATTTTTTTAAATAAAGGACTTTTTCAAGGTGTTTGTGTGTTTTTTTAAACATTTTTTTACGCTTTCTTTGTGAAATGGTAGGGGTACAATGTACCCCTTACCAATTCACATAGGAGGGGGGCCGGGATCTGGGGGTCCCCTTTGTTAAAGGGGTCTTCCAGATTCCGATAAGCCCCCCGCCCGCAGACCCCCACAACCACCGGGCAAGGGTTGTGGGGATGAGGCCCTTGTCTCCATCAACATGGGGACATCCTCCCCATGTTGAGGGCATGTGGCTTGGTACGGTTCAGGAGGGAGGGGGGGCCGCTCTCTCGTCCCCCCCTTTTCCCCTGCGGCCGGCCAGGTTGCGTGCTCGGATAAGGGGTCTGGTATGGATTTTTAGGGGGACTCCACGCCATTTTTTTTTAAATTTGGGGTGGAGTTCCCCTTAAAATCCATGCCAGATCTGAAGGGCCTGGAATGGATATTTGGGGGAACCCCACGTCAATTTTTTTTTAAATTTGCGGCGGGGTTCCCCTTAATATCCATTCCAGACCTGAAGGGCCTGGTAATTAAATTCTGGGGAACCCCCACGCTTTTTTTTTTTTTTTTATCAATGACTTTTGTATGTATTGCCGGGAGCCGACAATTCATTAATAGCCGCGAGTCAGTTTTAAATGCATTTTTTTCTTTCAAAAATGACATTTTTTGCAGGGACAGTTCTAAGCACGGGAAACATGCGCCACTTTACATGCACATCATACACACCCCCCAGGTACGAAATTTAAAGGAATATTTCACTTTTATTTTTTCATTTTAAGCATTATTAAAATCACTGCTCCCGAAAAAACGGCCGTTTTTAAAACTTCTTTTTGCATTGATACATGTCCCCTGGGGCAGGACCCCGGTCCCCAAACACTTTTTAGGACAATAACTTGCATATAAGCCTTTATAATTAGCACTTTAGATTTCGAACGTTCGAGTCCATTGTATTTAATAGGGTTCTAAAGTTTACACGAACATTTTGTCTGTTCGCAGGTTCTGGTGCGAACCGAACAGGGGGGTGTTCGGCTCATCCCTGCTCCTGGGAAAGCCTGCAAACCGGAAGGGGCTGCAAAGTCATGGTGATATCTTGGAGATTCGGTTTTGGTTGAGCTGATGCTTCCAGGGCCCCGCTCATAAAACATATACTTAGATATTAATTCATCTTTCCCACACATATGCCCTGAGCTCAATTAGAAAATCATTAGGGCATGGCGAGCACATGGAAGTCAGACAATAGCTCCCTGGGGCTAGAGTTATTTACAGGGCTTGGAGTTCTGGCTGTATGTATGCGGGATGCACATATGTAACTCTGAAAGTGCTAGTGAAAGAGCTCAAATTTAGAGGAAACAAAAATGTAGTTGATGCTGTGTGCTCTGTGTCCCTGTTAATATTGCTATGACCTTGTTCTATGAAAAAAGCCTACACATATTTACATTTTTTACCTATGCCCTTAGTTCTTATAGGGCATCTTATAACACTTGTACCCTCTTTGTTAGGCTGGCCATACGCTAGTGGAATCCCATCTGACTGTTCATACGGAAATTCTCCAAAAAAGTTCATCAGAGTATTCAATCTTGCCATAATTGAGTCAACTACCGTATATACTCGAGTATAAGCCGACCCGAATATAAGCCGAGGCACCTAATTTTACCACAAAAAAATGGGGAAACGTATTGACTTGAGTATAAGCCTAGGGTGTCCATCTGCATGCCTCACTGTGCCTCACTTTGCCTCACTGTGTCCATGTCCATGCCTCACTGTGTCCATGCCTCACTGTGTCCATGCCTCACTGTGTCCATGCCTCACTGTGTCCATGTCCATGCCTCACTGTGTCCATGTCCATGCCTCACTGTGTCCATGCCTCACTGTGTCCATGCCTCACTGTGTCCATGTGCATGCCTCACTGTGTCCATGCCTCACTGTGTCCATGTGCATGCCTCACTGTGTCCATGCCTCACTGTGCCCATGCCTCACTGTGTCCATGCCTCACTGTGTCCATGCCTCACTGTGTCCATGCCTCACTGTGTCCATGCCTCACTGTGTCCATGCCTCACTGTGTCCATGTGCATGCCTCACTGTGTCCATGCCTCACTGTGTCCATGCCTCACTGTGTCCATGCCTCACTGTGTCCATGTGCATGCCTCACTGTGTCCATGCCTCACTGTGCCCATGCCTCACTGTGTCCATGCCTCACTGTGTCCATGCCTCACTGTGTCCATGTGCATGCCTCACTGTGTCCATGCCTCACTGTGCCCATGCCTCACTGTGTCCATGACTAGACTGACGTTTATCATGGGAGTCTATAGAAGGGGTCCCGGCTTTGAAAAATCGGTGCTCCCCGGTCGTAGGTCCCCCAGACAAAAAACTTTGCACACTTATAGAGGAAATAGGGGGCTATATGTGTGCCAAGTTTTGGGAGAAATTACCATTTAACATGGGAGTCTATGGAAGGGATGCCCGGCTTTGAAAAATCGGTGCTACCCGGCCGTAGATCCCCCGGACAACAAACTTTGCGCAGTTGTAGGTGAATAGTGGGGCTACATGTGTGCCATGATTGGGGTCCAGGGGACCTATTGCCGGCCGGTACCGGGTCCCCAAAGTCCGGGAGATCAGGCGCAAAAAGGTGACTCGAGTATAAGCCAAGGGGGGCATTTTCAGCACAAAAAATGTGCTGGAAAACTCGGCTTATACTCGAGTATATACGGTAATTTAATTTTCAAATACAATTTTCAAATAAAATTTCATCAAAGCCCTTAAAATTTCAACCAGACCAGTTATTTGAAAAAAAATCCCAGCCATACTAAACAGCTTTCTTTTTGTGCCTACAATATGTTCAATTTTTCTTGAACGAAAAAAAATTCACGGTTAAAATTTCATTAAAGGGGTTGTAAACCCTCATGGTTTTTCACCTTAATGCATTCTATGCATTAAGGTGAAAAACCTTTTTTAGTGCTGCAGCTCCCCAGTTTTACTTACCTGGATGCTGTCATCTTCCGGCCGGGAACGAGCACACCATCTCTAGCTGATGTCTCTTGTCCTGATTGGATAGATTGATAGCAGTGCAGCCATTGGCTTCCGCTGCGGTCAATCGTATCCAATGACCCGGCGCCGGGAGGCGGGGCCGAGTCCTGCATTCTGTGGACACAGATGCGGGACTCGTTAGCGCTCCCGCACGGGTGTCCACCAAGGAGAGCGCTTCTCCAATGTGGACACTCGATGCGGAGAGGAGCCACCAGAAGAGGAGGTTCGGGGCCACTCTGTGCAAAACGAACTGCACAGTGGAGGTAAGTATGACATGTTTGTTATTTTAAAAAAAAATTAAACAAGGGATTACAACCCCTTTAATTTGAGAAATATATTCCATTCTGTTCCCTCACATTTTGTCATCACTATAGTTGAAAAATAACATTGATTTGACTCCACCTACCATTAGAGAATTGAACGAATGTTCCTATTATGAAACTTCAGTCAAACCTCAAAATTTTTGGAAAGAATTCATGCAGCATGTAAAAACTTTTATGTAATTTATCTACTTAATTTTAAAAAAAATTGCCATTTTTCAATGTAAAAAGAAGGCCATAGTTACACTGACTCATCATATATGTCACTGCAGCCATTGTATCTGAGTGCAGCTAAAGCCAGCGCCCTCAGCTTTCTGGGGAATCCATGCCGCTTCTCCGCCCTCTGCAATGCAAATCCGTGCACGCGCAGTACACATCGCAGTGCGTGCTTGCGCACGACACGTTGTCTCCGTCCATCCTTCACCAATCTCTGCCTACCCTCTGCCCTCCTCCAGCTCTTCTCTGCCCTCCTCCAGCTCTCCTCCACCCTACTCCAACTCACAATAAAAACAAAACAGAAAAGAAAGCCTGGAGACTCCTGGGATTTCTAATGAAAATATCCCAGGAGTCAACAGGAGCAGAGTAGACGTCATTCACCTAGGCGGGGGAATCAGGAAGTAACATGAACTATGTAAAAAAAAAGGTATTTGGAGCTAGAATTTTTTTATTTTTTCATCCATTGATATTTAAAAAGAGGGAGAGAATGCTAATAGAAGGAAAATGAAAGGTGGACTGAAGATCCGCTTTAAAATATGTCAGGAGCAACACCTCCTCTTTTCTTTGGCCCACCCAAAAAATTATTTGTTCTGAATGAAAAACATATTTACAGTTAGGCCGCGTACACACGATCGGTTTTTCTGATGAAAAAAGACAGATGGACTTTTTTCATCGGACAAACCGATCGTGTGTGGGCCCCATCGGTCTTTTTTCCATCGGTATAAAAAAATAGAACATGTTTTAAATTTTACCAATGGAAAAAAAAAACGATAGCAAATTCCGATCGTCTGTGGGGAACTCCATCGGAGAAAAAACCCACGCATGCTCAGAATCAAGTCGACGCATGCTCAGAAGCATTGAACTTAATTTTTCTCGGCTCTTCGGAGTGTTTTACGTCACGGTGTTTGGGACAGTCAGATTTTTGACTGATGGTGTGTAGGCAAGACTGATGGAAGTCAGCTTCATCGGATTTCTGATGGAAAAATCCATAGGATTTTATTCCATCGGAAATCCGATCGTGTATACAGGGCATTAGACTTTCATTCTTTCGACAAAAAATTGCTCCTTTGCATTTTCTTGTCACCACGGCTGAAAATGAACTTTGATTTGACCCCACTAACCATTAGAAGATTGAAGGAACGTTCTGATTATGGAAAATTTCCAACAAAATTCTACTGGTGTATGGCCAGCTTGAGAAAACCAAAATAAATGTCTTTGTCTGCCCTTCACTCAGTATCCTGCTCTATAAAAATATGTCATGAGCTACACCTCCTCTTTTCTGTGGCCTACACTGTTGGCTGTCCCCAAGGACGGTGTTGGGAAACCCAAGCTTGGGCAATTATACTGTACATGGATATGCCAGTATAACAGGTTTTTTTCCTTGCATCCTGTTCACTTCATACTGTTTGAATTAAAGCCCAGAGGCACAGTTACCAAATGTGTCTCCCTTTCCTGGGTCTTTATCTTCATAATACACATTCTCTATGTGGTGACAATGCTAGCATGTAACCTTATCTCTAGCCTCAGAGAGCCAGTTCTTGTACCGACTGATGTATGTGAACTAATGATCTCTTTACAAGGCCATTTTATGCGAACACAGAAATGTTCAGCAAACAGTATAGCATTTAATTTATACCACTTATTACTATACTGTACCAGCTACTTCATTGTGTGGAAACCTAATAATAACCTTCTCACGTGTGGCATTCTATGTGGTTATCCTGTTAGCTATAATGGTACAAGCTGTTACTGGATAATCTCACTTATGTCCATGCTAGGTCTAATCTATTGGTGGTGAACCTGAGTAAGGTTACCAGTAGGCTGTAACAGTCCTAAGCCCCATACACACGGTAGGACTTTTTGACAACAAACTTCAAAATGAGCAAGTTTTCAAAAAAATCCTACGGTGTGTACGCTCCATCGGACAAACTTTTTCGGTTTTCATCGGACAAAAGTTCGCTCTGCAAACGGACAAACTTTTCGGCAACAAAAGTCCTACGGTGCAAAGTCCTGTGTACAGAAATCCATCGGACTTTTGTCCGAAGTACAAATACGCATGCCAGGTAATACAGGTATTTGCACCCACTTCCGGGCATAGACTCCCGCGGGAGCTACGCCCCCCCCCGCTGTCTCCTGTCTTCTACACATACTGCAGCTGCTGGCTTTTAATAATAGGACACTTACCTGTCCTGGAGACCCTCGATGTCGGCATCGCAGCTGATGTTTCCCCCAGCTGTCGGGTACTGCCGCCGCCATTGCGGGTAAGGGAACCCGGCAGTGTAGCCTTTCAGCTTCACACCGGGAACCCTACTGCGCATGCACGAGGCCCCGCTCCACTCTATTGGCCCGGCGGCCAGGAAAGGAGGAGGGAGCCCCACGGTGACGTCACAGGCCGTGGCCCGGACTCCCGGAAGTGGGAAAGGATACCTGTCAAAGACAGGTATCCTGTCCTCCCTCCCCCTGAAAGGTGCCAATTGTGGCACCGGAGGGGGGAGGAATCCGATGAGCGGAAGTTCCACTTTAGGGTGGAACTCCGCTTTAAAGTGGAAGTAAACCCATTGATTTAACAGTTTAAAAAAACAGTTAAATTCCCAACATGCCGGAAATGCCAACTGCCACATTGGTTGTGCTCTCAACCAAACTGTCAAACCATCCAATGGCTGGTGTCATAACTGGTCACATGTGCAGCATCATGGCAGTTGAAGATTAAACAAAGGTCAAGATGGCAGTTTCCTTGGCTCAAAACGATAGGAGGGTTTACTTCCACTTTAAGGGGTGCCTTGGCAAAATGTCTAAAAATGTATAAAAAATTGTATACAAGCCAGCAGGTGGATTAGGCCTGCCTTTTATTTACACAAAGCCACTGGTTTACATTATGCACCATTAAAACTTTCTAGACATTGGCATCCTAACAACCAATGAGGTCATCAGTTCCCAGATAGCAAGCAATTATGCTGCAAGTTTGAAAATGACTTGCTAAGCTATTGCTAGACTTGCAAGTTTGTTGCACAATTGCAGCAAGTCCGCATTGCATGACTCCAGATCAACTTTCTTTGCAAACATTCTGCAAGTCTTCTGCAAGTTCTGAATCAGTTATGTTGTGCTATAGTCATCCCACCACAGGGGTCACTGTGGCTGAATTTTTATGCTGTAGATTTGCAAAGCTCTTGCTGTAGACTCCTCACGGTGACTTTGCTCTTGCTAGAGACTTGCCAAGCAGATTTGCTACAAATTGGAAAAGTGTCAACTAGAACTCTTGCTTCAAGTGCTCTGCAAGTGTACAACTTGCCAGTGAAAATGTGCAGCAAGTTAATAAGACTTACAATTCAACACTGCCACAAACTTGTCTGCAAATTTGTTGCCTCTACAGCATCCTTGTTTTGACCCTCATGTGCTTCTCTCCCTCAGCACTGGGGTCAAATTAGCTGACTGATGGAGAGAAATTGAGGGAGAAGAGAAACATTGGAATACTAGTCCAGTACTAGTGTGCAAAAGTGTATTTGCTTTCGAAGAATAAATCACCTCTAATGTTGGGTGTCCTACGTGTGGATGTTGCTGCATTGTGTAAAGCTATTAGAATCATTTTATACATTTTAGAATGGGGGTGTCTTGAGACTGTCCATAATTTTAAATGGTGTCTTGAGATTGTCTATCATTTTAAAGGATGCCTCTACTAAAAAAAGTTGAGAAACACTGATTTATATCAATAAACTGTTCTAAATTGGCATACAAATATATATTTGAAGCCAAATCTTTATTATTTTGTGGAAATAACATGGTGTGGGCAGATTTCTGCCAGTCAGAGGCTGTGTCATGCCCCTCCAGCCTGTGTCTTTAAATAAGAGGGAGGTGAAACCTTCATCAATCTAAATGTAGTATCCCACCCCCACTGTGTTTAGCTGGTTAGTGGGCATGGAGGAGGAGGGAGGGAGGGAGGGAATGGGCTATCATTTACCACTGTGTATACGCCACATGTGTAACTCTATAGTCAAATGGGCTGCTCAGATGTGATAGGGAGGAAATGCTCAGCATAGAAACTCACTGAAAACTGAGCATGTGTAGAGTTGCCACCACAGCTGCAAAATCCTGAATTGGGGACTTGAAAATAAGGTGGAAAGAGAGCATCAGGATCAACCAGGTTTTTTGCAGAATACAGAAAACAAATCCCATAGTGACTGAGTGAGTATAAACAGCATGTTCATACTCAACACCATTTATTGATAGTTTTTATAACCTTTTTGCAGCACAAATAAAGACATTAGTTTAAAAATATAAATATGTCTAATTTAATGAGAGGGAGGGGGAGGAGGCAGGTCAACATGACAAGACCATTAGGAGGTCCGATTTAATGAAAAAAAAAACATTTTCAATTTCACTTGCAGCTCCACCAGCAGGTGGAATATATTACTGCAGCTTGTCCCTTCATATAATGATGCTAGGTGTATTCCTACCACACACACAATAAACCAATTATTCTCTGCTTTATAAATAATTATTGAGTGTAGTATTTTCCCTTAATTTTTATCCTACCATATCTACTATGGAATAAAGGTACTTTATACTGGTTATTCAAAAAGACCTTGTGAGCAACCAAGTAAGTATGCATTAAACAAAAATAAAAATAAAAATTATTAAATAAAATAAAATGAAATAAGCTGCTGGCACTGGTCACATTCCCATGTAAATGTGCAAAAGTAACTTAAAATGATATAAATGCTGTGCTAGGTATAACCATCCTAGTGAATAGCAATTTAATAAATAATCCTTTGCCAATAATAATCATTCAAAAAACACAAGGTACAATGGTATATAACGTGATATAACATGCAATATGTAAGTGATGAGTCCTATAGTCCTATTAGGTGCAATAACAAAATATTCCACTTGTGACTTGATTCTTTAATCAATCAAAATCACTAATAAAATGTGCAATCCAATTTGATGTGCTTCAATCACTGCTGTGACACCTCACACGTGCTTCCTTCATATTGGGTATAGGATCACCTCAAAGAGTGTGCCCCCTCATCTAAGTTGGGTCAAAAAACGCCTGTGGGCCACTTCAGGGCTCATAGAGATGGATTTAGGTCAGCTGGTTCCTGCAATCTTTCAGCAATCTACCCATCAGTGGTCAGCATCAAAGTACACGTGGATGTAAAAGGACGCCAATACTACTTATAACGTTTAAAAGCTTAGGATTTTTATTAAAAGAAAACAAGGCACTTACATGTTGCTGGTGCTTCCAGCGCACCAGACTACAATGTACATATTGGTATGTAAAAAAGTCCTGCAGAGCTGCACAACCGCTATATTCCAGACTTGCTCGTAAGGGTCCAGGTGCCTTCACCGCCCTCGCCCCTCCCCTACGCGTGTTGACACAGGGACACAGGGTCACGTGTCTTCCTCAGAGGATGCTTTACATTCCCTGAATTTGTCACGTATCAGATAAGACCAGAACTGTGTGGACTGCAACAGAGGAAACCCAAACATAAATAGGTGAAAGTAAGTAAGTTTATTAAAGGGGTTGTAAAGGTTCGTTTTTTATTTTCTAAATAGGTTCCTTTAAGCTAGTGCATTGTTGCTTCACTTACCTTTTCCTTTGATTTACCTTCTAAATGTTTGTTTTCTTTGTCTGAATTTCTCACTTCCTGTTTCTCCTCACTGAACTTCACACCATCATCCGAGTGGTGTGGAGTCAGCCAGAACAGCTTACTGAACAGCTTACTGAGGAGAAACAGGAAGTGAGAAATTCAGACAAAGAAAACAAAGAAAAAAATATTTAGAAGGGAAATCTAAGGAAAAGGTAAGTGAACCAACAATGCACTAGCTTAAAGGAACCTATTTAGAAAATTAAAAATGAACCTTTACAACCCCTTTAATGCATATAAATGTGAATACACCACCAATACAAACAACATGAACAAACCAAAGAACCCAAACAGTGATAGTAAACCAACCAGCATATATAGCAAAAGTAAGTACCAGAATCGTAGTCAAGCCAGGCCAGGATCATAAACAGGAGATCAGCAGATGGGGGGGCCAGGAGTAAACAGACAGGGACAAGATGGAAGGAATCAGGCTGCAGGGCAAGGATCCAGGGATACAGGAACAGAAACAAACAGGTTCAGGATACAGGAATTAGGGTTTAGGGTGCAGAATCAGAATCAGGATAACAGGCTGCAGGTCAGGGCACGGGGACAATGCCAGGGCAAGGTGTGTGTGCACTTGCCGGGTATTTATACTATTACCTGCTAACAAGCTCAGGTGATGCCTGTCTGCAGAAGGTAAAATCTGCTCCATACTGCAAGGATCCATCCGCTGGTGGATGCCAGTACTGCGGCCCAAAGATGACATAACACCAGCAGGGAGAAGTTCCCCTGACAGTTCCAAACTGCCAGGAGACACCTGCTGGTGGACCTCAGTACTGCACGCCAAATGATAGATATTACCAGCGGATGGAACCTTTCCTGACAGAATTAATGCAAAGCATCCTCTGATTGGATGAGGTGGAGAACATGATGGCACTGTCCCTCCTCATCTAGTCAGAAAATGCTTTGCATTCATTCAGAAAATGGACCAATGTAAATATGTATAAAATATCTGTACCTGGTATTCTTCTTTATTTATAAGTCATAGAGGAACATGTGTTGAATGTTCCAAATTAGTTTCTCGCAGGTGCATGCTCAAATATAAAACAAAGAAGTCATGTTTATCATGTAACAGACTGTACCTGGATCTGGTGCTAGGTTCACACTACTGTGATCCAAGTAACACAGTAACCTTTTCCAAAATCACAAATGCTGAGTCGCTAGATACAAACGGGCACCATTGAATATATTATTATTTCCCTTCTCATGTGATTCTGTGTGACTGTCAGGGCTGGGCTCCTGCTGCTTTTCTCTTTCAGTTCTCAGAAACTGCTCAGCTGTCAGTTAATTACCAGCCACTTCTTGTTACCACAGTGACTTACCTGATTACCATTTGCCTGCCTCATTAGTCCAGCCTACAGCCAGCTCTTTTTTGCTATTTAAGCAGCTTAGCTCATTTCCTCCTTGCTCTTGTGTGGTCTATGATCTCTAAGACCCCTTTCACACTGAGGCAGTTTTCAGGCATTTTAGCGCTAGAAATAGCGCCTGTAAAGCGCCTGAAAACTGCCTCCCATTCAGTGCAATGGATGCTTTCACACTGGGGCGGTGCACTTGCGGGATGTTAGAAAATGTCCTGCAAGCAGCATCTTTGTGGTAGTTTGAAAGCGCTGTATACAGCACTCCCATAACGCCCCGCCCATTGCAATGAATGGGCAGTGCTTCCAAAGCACCTGAAAAGCGATTCAGAAGCACCACAACATAGGAATTTTTAACCCCTTTTTTGGGGTTAAAAGTACCCCACTAGCAGCCGAAAAGCAACGCAAAAGTGCAGCCTAAACAGCAGTAAAGCACCGCTAAAACAAGCGCTGCTTTACCGCGAACGCACGGGAGGCCCCATTGGGAAAGGGGTCTAAGTGCGTTCCTTCCTGTGCTCCTGTGTATAACTTGGCCTGGCTGACTTCCTGTCCGATTCTTGTTCCTGATTTCTGCTCCTGACTTCTGGTTTCCTGACCCCGGCTGGTTTATGGTTCCTGACAGTGACTAGGCGCATCAGAAGTCGCACTTCTGTGAACCAGCCCCGAAGGTGTTGGAAGTGCATGCATGGAAGTGCATAAACTGCATGGAGATAATAAATTACATAGAATATTGCTGTGGTTGTGTAAGGTACCTGTGGTAGGTAGTGTCCGAAGTGGAGCTTGTATGCTGAGGATTCAGACGAAAATGTAGTCAGGCAGGTCAAGTCGGCAACAGATCAGGCAAAGCATTACAAAATCGAAATCCAAAGAATAGTCAGACAGGCGGAGGTCATACACGGGCTGGCGGTGAAGTACCAGATCAGCAGGCTGGAGAATAGTCAAGAATTCAGGCAGAGGTTCAATACACGGTAGTCCAAATAACAGAGTTATCAATACACCCAGGGAGCTAGTCCAAACAAACGGGCACTGAGTAACAGGAAGTGCTGCTATTTATGGGCTGCTTGATTGTACATTGTCCACAGCTGGCAGCAGGTGGGGCTAGTGAGTCCGAGCAATGCATCAAGCTGGGAGAACATTGCAATAACTCCAGATCTCCTCTGTGGCTCAATAGGTAAGACTGCAGCTGTGGGACCAGGAACATCCCAGTTTGAAGACACCCAGGTACATGACAGGTTGTATTCCCTGACCAAAAAAATGTGCAAGAGGAGGATACAACCACTTTAAACAACATCAAGCACAGGCTGTGCAAAATAGGTCAAATGTCAATTCATGCCTACAGAGGTATTGTTCCTCTCCCAAAAGTTCCAGTTGTTGTTGAGATTTTAAATCGATACATCTTAGCAGTGAGAGCAGGAATTCTTACTTTCCAAAATACACAGGAGCCATCCTGGGGGTCTTCTGCAGTCACTGGTGTACAGCTACAATGGTTTGCGTATTTTGGCTGTTGACTAGAGTTCTTCTTTAAATGCTAAGTATTAGAGGAACGCCTCTTGTTTCAGACATATATTTTCCCCAAGGTTATAATTATGGCATGTAGACCTCACCTCACTGCAATACAAAGTTGTGCTTCCCTGTTTTGCTCAGACCGTCTGCTGTAAATGACCTCACCGATGTTAGAACTGCTTAATGCTAAATCATTTTATCCACGCCTGGAGCAGCATACCAGATTACCTCTGTCACTCTCACATTTCTTAAACAAGCAGTAACATAGAGTCGCTTCCATTATATAAGATCTGCTATATGAATGTGACGTGCACACGTGGCTGTTACACCTGAGGGATGACCGTGAAACAAGGCGTTTATAATAATTATTCCCTTTCCGTACAGGAGCTCCGACTCTGAAGAAGCCTTTGAAACCCCAGAATCCACAACGCCAGTGAAGTCAGCCCCTCCGATCCCTATTCCGGCCCTTCCAGAGGTTCAAGAACAGCAACCCCAGCAACGCCAGGATCTTGAGGAAGTTCTTCCCCCTCCGCCCAAGCCTGAAGAGCCAGGTATGTATACCAGACACACAGCGATAGGCATTTGTTGCTGCTTATATTAATGAAATGTAGAAAATCAAATACTGACCTTAACTATCGTCTAGGTCCAGGGGTCTCCAAACTATGGCCCTCCAGTTGTTCAGGAACTACAATTTCCATCATGCCTAGTCATGTCTGTGAGTGCCAGAGTTTTACAATGCCTTATGGGACGTGTAGTTCTGCAACAGCTGGAGGGCCGTAGTTTGGAGATCCCTGGTCTAGGATAAAAGATTGAGCATTCTCCTGATGCACTTTTTTAAAGTGGAACTTCACTCACTCAGTCAACATTGACTATTTATAATCCTTATGCTGCTAGCATTAGTAAATAGATAGTAAAGTATATCGTATTTACTAGTTTTAGACTTTTTTTTTTAATTTCTTCAGTTACTTCCTGGTTTCCAAGCCTAGGCACATTATGTAAAAATTTGCATAGGATTGTGGCTAGGTGACAAGATTATGTCAGGCACCTCATCCCTATTTCAGATAGCTAGGACAACAGGGTTTTTGTGGGATTATGGAGGTGCCAGAAAGTGTAAAAACACACTTATATATAAAACATTTAAAAAAAAATTTACACAGATTAAAAATGAAGATATAAAATTGAACACATATCACTTCATTGGTCAAAAAAATGTTTCTATTGTACAGGTGGTCATGGAGTGATGTCTGATCCTGACATGTTTTGCCAAGATGAACTTCTTCAGGGGATATTGCAGACCACCACTAGTCAGAAGACTAGAATAGAAATCATATATATCATATTAAATATAACATTAAAGCACTGTATACAAATATATCAATATATATCTTTGCTGAACATTCACCCTGTCCAACTCATTGCATGCTTACCCAGCAGACCATATGGATCAACACCTCCGTCCACACTCCCAAAGAAGGGGGGCACCGTGCGACTACAGAGGACACATAGAGACCGAGCTATGATAAAAAATCATTAATGTATGAACTAATAATATACAAACATCTGGACATACCTAATAGCAGGTCCAATTGAGGGCCAAACGGCCTCCATTATTTACTTACTTGAAGTGTAGTTCTGAACAAAAACAAAGCGAGGGCGCCTATTCTTAGTGCGACAGCAACCAACAAAAATCATTTAGTGGCTAAAACAAAGGAGATATATACTGCTGTAATATATAGCTAAGATTTTCCATGATATCAATCTTGTGTACATACACATGTGTATAAAGGTCTGTAGCGACACAGGGTAAACAGGTAAACTCAAAAGAGCAATTTATAATAAAAGGTATAAATTTATTAACATAATATCAAAAAGATATAAAAAACATCAAGGACATAAACAATAAATCACAGTACAAACAACGCGACCAACCATACAAGGTTTCTTGGGGTCCCCTAAACCCAATCTCTATTCAAATAGATTTTCAGGATGATGGTACTATATGCTTTTTACTAAGAGGCTAACAATTAATCCACATGTGTATAAACACAATTATATCTACAATTATACCTACATCTATGCATCTTTTCGGCAATGGCTGCAGAAAGACCACTTGTACAATGGAAAAAAAATTTGACCAATGAAGTGATAGGTATAAAATTTTATATTTTAATTTTTAATCTGTGTAAATAAAATGTATATATTTTATATATGTGTGTTTTTACACATTATGTCATACATCCCAGGAGTCTTCAGGAGGGGAGGATGGGCTTGGTCAGATAAGCACATCCTCCTGCCCGCATTCCTGCGCTAAGGCAGATGGATCCCAGGAAGTAAATACTATCTGAATCAGCTGCCCCTGCTCAAGGTGGCCACGGCCAGATATGCTGGGGTTTTTTTTTAAGGTGATTTCCATCAAAACAAAGCATAGAGACATGGATGGGTGGGGGCGTTTGCTTTGGATATTAAAAATGAATTAAATAGCGTTTGTGGTGCTCAGATGCAGTTTTGTTCTGCTTTAGGTAGACATGTCATTAAATTTAACATAAATCAGTATTACTTTGAGTTATAGTAAAAAGTACCCTTTGCTGATCACAACCACCTCTTTGGCTGGGTTCACATATGCTGCGGCTGCGGTTCACAGCATGGGGTCTGGTACGTCCCTGATTCAGGTGCAAATCAGGTCTAAATTTGTGCCTGAATTCGCACCTGAATCAGAACCAAAGATGCACAGGACCCTTTTTAAAATACGGACTGCAGCCACCCCGGAGCTATGTGAACTGGCTCCATTGCGAGTCGGTCACACTCTCCTGTCATGCGAATTGGATGCGCTGAAACCCACATCCAATTCACATATTTGTGAACCCGGCCTACCTCTGATACAGTAGATGTCAACCTTCACTTGAAGCTTACAGTGCAGTGCTGCTGTAATGACTTGAGTTTTAGCAAAATAATGATGCTGGTATTCAATGACTAAGCTTGTGATCCTATTATAATAGCATTATAGCTAGTAATCTGCTATGACTTTGTATTTTCTGCATATTAAGTGATGTCATCTGCAACGCATACTTTGTTTTATTTTTATTCTAAGGCCTTGTTTACAAGGGCAGCTGAGGCGACAGTAAAACAAGGCGTTCAAGCTACAGTTTTACCGCCTCTTAACCCCCCAGCCGCAGGTTAACATGGCCATTTGGGGAGTGGTACAGCGCGCTTTCAAGGGTTACAGTAAAACAGGAATCCAGGAGAAAACATATCACCTCCAAGCCACCTGTCGAATGCCTCTAAAAAGCAATCCACCGCGAACAGCCTTTAAGAGGGGCGGCAATAACGGCTTTATTAAAGACAGAAAAATTACCACTTTCACCACTGTCAGCAAACACTCGCCCCGTTTGAAAAAAGTTAATTAATTTTTCAATCAACTTTTGTTGGAGTAACAGGTCAGCTTAACATCGTTTTCATTGAGTCAACTGCTTTCTCAATGCACTCTGCTTAGCTTGGAAGGGGGAAGTGGTGGCTTTCAAAGAATGAGTGACCAACTTTAAGCGAGGCATACATGGTTAAAAATTCAGCCAGTTTATAAAGGGTCCAGCCAAATTTCGATCCATGTATGGGTATGCTGGTTGTGAGATGGCAGTGCTGATCAGTGTATTCTGATGGTGGGGAAATCTCCCCACTGTCAGAATACAATAGCTCAGTTGGATGGGAATCGAGTCATTTTCTTTCGTCCAATCTACTAGTTGAATGAAAAAAAAAAGACTCATGTATGGCTAGCCTTAGTCCAGTGATGGCAAACCTTGGCACCCCAGATGTTTTGGAACTACATTTTCCATGATGCTCATGCACTCTGCAGTGTAGTTGAGCATCATGGGTACACACGACCTGTTTTCCCGACGAGAAAACTACCATTTTTTAGATTGGTCGGGATAACCGGTTGTGTGTATGCTCCATAGCAGTTTTCCAGACGAGAAAACTGCCCGCAAAAAAATTAGAACCTGCTCTCTTTTTTCGTGTTTCCCGTCGGTCTTTTTCTCATCGCGAAAACCGCTCGTGTGTATGCTTTTCCGAGGAGAAAAAAAACATGCATGCTCCGAATCAAGTATGAGACGGGAGCGCTCATTCTGGTAAAACTAACGTTCGTAATGGAGATATCACATTCGTCACGCTGTAACAGACTGAAGAGCACGAGGCTGAAAAGCGCGAATCGTCTCTCACCAAACGTCTCTTACTAACACGAGGATCAGCAAAAGCAGCCCAAAGGGTGGCGCCATCCCAATAGAACTTCCCCTTTATAGTGCCTTTGTACGTGTTGTACGTCACCGCGCTTTGGTCGAGCATTTTTTTTGCCTGAACGTGTGTATGCAAGGCAGGCTTGTTAGGAATCACGTCGGGAAAAACGTCGGTTTTTGGCATGTCAGGAAAACCGGTCGTGTGTACGAGGCATTAGTCTATTGTTTTCAAAAAGACAGACTCTGGTAGACTTGCAGTGAAATAAGAGGATCAAGGCAAGACCCGGAAGCAGAGCCTTTAGGCTGGACATACATTCGTTGATTTTCAAAAGAACGTTCGTACAGACGTTTTTACAAAACTTCTCATCAGTACATTTAATGACAAGCGAATGTCATTCAAAACTGCATAAAAAAACATAAGCTTTTAACATTCGATTTTGTAATAAATAGACTTTCCCAAATGAAATCCACATTCACTGTTAAAAGTTTGTGGGTTTAGGAAATTTATTCCATCGTACTTAATAAAATTTTGAAAACAAATGTTGATTTGACCCCACTAACAAGTAGAAAAGTGAACCGACATTCTTAAAAGGAAAGATTTTGCACAAAATTCTACTAGTGTATGGCCAGCTTTATATGGCAACCACTTTGAACATACAGGATATAAACTGTACAAGAAATACAAGGTTTTATGCACAGTCAGACACTGATAATATTATTTAAATTAGGATGAGCTTTATGAAATGGGTATCTAAAGATGTTAATAATAAAAAAAAATATATATATATATATATATATATAATGTATATATTGTATATAATCACCAGTCAAGTTCTCAAAGGGTAAAACTGCACAACATTAACACATCTAAAACCATATAAAAAGAGCAGTATATATAAAACTTAAAATAAAAGTTCAGAATAAACTGCAGCAGCGCTACGGACAAAAGTTCAAATGTACGTCTTCTATATAATCCAATTTATATAGGTGGTGTAGATAGTGAATGAAGAATGTGGTTATAGCTGGTTTAAATCTTGGTTCCTGTGCTCCTTATCACCAATATGTGTTTTCACCACGTGGGGGGATTAGGGTCCCCTAATGGGGATGCACTCACCAGATATTAAAACAATAAAGGCATGTATAAACCATCCTTCTTTAGTATGTTCTGTCTTCTTCTACTGTACAGGCACTTCTGGCATATGTGAGGAGAAAGGAACAAACTACATAGGGTAGTACTGTTTGGTAATTTTTATTAATATTCCCCAAAACAAACAAGCCCCTTTGCATATGTGCGTACCAATAAAAAGAATAAAACAGGCGTATATAATGTATATGAGATAAATGGACGCTTGCAGCGCTTTCAGACTTGCCCCTAGAGAACACCACTTCCTGGTTCCTCTGGCGTCTTCCTGGTATGGTCCTGGAGCGCAGATGCGTCACTTCCGGTTTGCTGGGAATTGCTGGTCACGCCCTGATGTTTCGTCACTTCCTGACTTCTTCCGAGGGCGTGCTTCTAAAACCATATTAAAAACACAATCCTGTTTTGGGTGACCATTCGCACAGCTGTTGTTAGGAATAGCAAAAAATCCTCGTGCCCTTTTATTCCATTTGATAGCATTAACCACTTCAGCCCCGGAAGATTTTCCCCCTTAATGACCAGGCCACTTTTTGCGATACTGCACTGCGTCCCTTTAACTGACAATTGCACTGTCGTGCGACGCTGTACCCAAACAAAATTGACGTCCTTTTTTCCCCACAAATAGAGCTTTCTTTTGGTGGTATTTGATCACGTCTGGGTTTTTTTATTTTTTGCGCTATAAACAAAAAAAGAGCGACAATTTAGGAAAAAAAAAACCAATATTTTAAACTTTTTGCTATAATAAATATCCCAAAAAAATATATATAAAAAAATAATTTCTTCATCAGTTTAGGCCAATATGTATTCCTCTACATATCTTTGGTAAAAAAAAATGCAAAAAGCGTATATTGATTGGTTTGCGCAAAAGTTATAGCGTCTACAAAATAGGGGATAGATTTATGGCATTTTTATTTTTTTGCTAGTAATGGCAGTGATTTTTAGCGGGACTGCGACATTGCCGCGGACAGACCGGACACCTTTGACACTTTTTTGGGACCATTGACATTTATAGAGCGATCAGAGCTATAAAAATGCACTAATTACTGTGTAAATGTCACTGGCAGTAAAGGGGTTAACACTAGGTGGCGATCAAGGGGCTAAATGTGTTCCCTTATGTGTGTTTCTAACTGTGGGTGGATGTGACTGACTGGAGGAGGAGACAGATCGCTGTTCCTAATTTCTAGGAACAGCAGATCTGTCTCTCCTCCCCTGCCAGAACGGGGATTTGTATGTGTATATATACAGAAATCCCCGTCCTGGCTCTCGTGCCCGTGATCATGGGTGGCTGACGGACATCGCGGCCACCAGCCACGCGAATTGGGTCCCCCGCCATGCAGCGGGCGCATGCGTGCCTGCTATGGCTCTTAAAGCGGAGCTCCGCCGTAATTTTTTTTATTAAAAGCCAGCAGTTAAACATACTGAAGCTGCTGACTTTTATTAAATGGACACTTACCTGTCCTGGAGTCCAGCGACGTCGGCAGCAGAAGACGAGCAATCGCTCGTTTTTCGGCTGCCCCCACCGCCATCATCGGTGAGGGAATCAGGAAGTGAAGTGTTGCCGCTTCACTGCCCGGTTCCCTACTGCGCATGCGCGAGTCGCGCTGCGCCTTCCTCACTGTTCCCTAATAGTGTCCGTACCTCCTGTGTTCAGAATGCAGCAACCCAGCCGATGAGCTCGGGACCCAGAAGGAAGTGGAGATCAATTGGAGTAGCGGTGTGATTTCAGTGATTTCCATTGCGTTTGCGTCTAGAAGCATTCGAAAAAAATATATATTATTATTTTGGTTAAAATGAAAAAACGTCTGTAAACGAAACACTGCTAAACGCGAGTTACTGCGTTTAGCCGCGTTTAGCAGCATTTGGCACTTGAAATGCCTCTAAACACAGCTTCTGAACGCATTTTTTTGGGTTCCAGAAAAAGCCTCCAAACACAACTGCCTATAAACGACCCTGTGTACATGGACAGATAAGATAACAGAGAGGAGGGTTCAGGAGCAGTTGAAAAAAATGCCCAACTGCTCCTAAAAGTCTGTTTACCAGCAGCAGTGTACATGAGGCCTTAGAGCAGGGGTGCCCAACCAGTGGCCCGGGAGCCACATGTGGCCCGCAGAGCCCTCTGATGTGGCCCGCGACCACCTGCTCTGGAATAGCGGGTTGGCATAAGCCGATGCTTCATGTATAGCGCCAACTCCTGTCACAGGTGGCGTGATACCAAATGCACTCTGCCTGGGACAGCAACAGCTGGCGATACTTGAATGCATGACTGTTATTAAAAGGTACGTTTAATACTAAAATCACAGTGTATATATGGGCATATCTGTTCTTGCATTGGTTACTGGGCTGCTTTCAAACTGATTCGCAGGTGCAGCGCAGAACACATGCGGGTTACATGCACTGAGCCATAGAATTCTGTTATAACCTGTGGGTTGGTGCACTTCAGAAAGTGCACCACACCTGCAGGATATAATAGAAGTCTATGGCAAAGTGCAGCTAACCCGCAGGAAAGCTACAGGTGCACTGCGTTGCACCCTCTGTGTGGGTATACTGCAGCGCGTCAGTGTGACACGATCAGTCTGACCCAATTGGACCCTTTGTTCACCTCTATTGAGCTACAGATGGAAACAGACTTGTGGCTATTTACACACACCTACCTCTAATTCGATCCACAAAAAAAAAAAGGGGGGGGAGATCCATCACCTTCCATCTGGGAAGATCGGATTGGAGGACCTGTGCCCCTGTCTGCTCTGCATATGCGCCGTGGACATGGGCCTGTCATCTGCCCGCTCCGCTCATTGTGGCCCGCGACCGGTTACCAAGTAGCTTAAGTGGCCCTTGCTCTTCAAAAGGTTGGGCACCCCTGCCTTAGAGTGTATTCCATATTTGCAGCCAAATTGGGATAACAAGTACTTTATATTTGTTAAGTGTTTTCAATGATATAGCAACATTTAAAAAAATGCTGCTTACACCTTTCTACTTCTCTTTCCTGAAAACTCCAAAGCTGAAGTTTTCCACTGCTATGCTGGGGAGGTTGGAGAGTTAATGATTGCCATAATAAACCCTGTCAGTGCTTTGCTGGCATATCTCATTATCAATTGTAAACTAGATTTAAACACTCTTTGTCCACAATAAGGATTAAAGATCTAGAAGCTGTCATTTTGCATTGTAAGTTAATAGCATGTTAATGAGGGGAAGCCTAAAGTGTTACAGAAACCAGGACCCTGCATTCACTATATCTGGTCTCCCACAGTACATAAAACATGGAAATGCAATTATTTTAGTAAATATAAACTGCTAAATACCTTTTCTCATCAGCAGTATATAGCAGTCTTGTGATTTCTATTAGTGTCGAGCACTGGTTAAAGATTGTAGGAGGAGTTTTCATTCTCTTCTGACTGTACTATGAGGCTGCTTGACCCTTGACCCTCTGTCTGGACAGTGCTGATTGGCCGTGTGCTAATCACATGCACTCTCTCCAAAAAAAAAACTCTCTAGCAATACACACCAAACTAAGCAGGGTTCTGTGCTATCAGCAGATGAATTGGGGACTGTGCAAGAAGGGGAGGATAAGCCTTTTTACACAATGCAGAGGATAAACCCCTTAGGTTCCACAGTGGGTATAACAAGCAGATTTTACTGCATATACAGACTGATTTTACTGTTGTAGGTTTAGTAACACTTTTTAAGCTGGCCATAGATGGATTAAAAATCTGCCGGTTCGATCCATGTGTGGCCTCTGCAGTTGAACAGAAGTGCAACTGCTTTGTCGGATAAAAGCCACTCGATTAGTGGCTGCAGCGCTGATCTGTGTACTTTGAGCCCATCCCCCAGTGCAGTGGGGAGGATTCCCCCATCCACCTTGAATGCATGGTTGGGGGAATTGGTTAATTTTTTTTTGTTCAGTGTGCCTGCTGAATGAAAAAAACTGAACCACGTATGGCCAGCTATATTGTGTAATTCAGTGGAGGCAGATTGAGTTTCATCTCAGTTTCAAATTGTTCAGAGTAGCTTGCAGTCTGCCCAAAGCCTGCTCCCAACACCTAGAAAGGTAGCACTTTTAAAAAATATATGTTTTTAGGCATGCTGTGTAAATGGGAACACATAACAAATATATGATGGGGTTTTCTCAAATTTGACTGCAGAAGTGGAAATTCACTTTAAAGACTATGCCTCTAAATGTACTTACTGTTACAGTTTAAACATAAAGCCGACATTTTTTTTTTAGTGCCTACAGATTTGCATTTTTTCTTTTCCAGCCTTTCAATTTATTCAAAAGCCCTTTGACTAACAAACATGTTGCTTACCTGGTGACCACAAAAGTGAATAACCACAACTAGGGCAGAAATTAATCATTAACATGTATTGTTTCCCTTTGTTCAGCTCCAGAGCAAAGTTTGGAGAACACACAAGCCCCTGACCCGAAACCTGCTGAGAATGAGAACATTAACGATTCTCCATTCCGTCAGCCTTCTCGCTCATTTTCTGTAGTGTTCGATGAAGACAAGCCCATAGCAAGCAGTGGTACCTACAACTTAGATTTTTCTGCCAATAACCCAGTGGATGTCATTTCAGCATCCTCAGAATCCTCTTGCAAAACTCGTCGCAAATCCACAGACTCCGTGCCTACCAACCGAAACACTTTGTCCCGCTCTCTAAGCTTGCAGGCTTCTGATTTCCAGTTTGATGATGTGTTGAGTGGTCAAGGAGGATCGGAGAGTGCCTTTAATAGTCTTCGCAGGACTAAGAAGGTGAGGCCTGCATCGCTAAAGAAGAAGGCAGCAAGTGCTAAAAAACAGACTGAGGCTGTAAGCAACAAGGACACTCCGGCATTGTCAGCAGAGCCACAAGAAGCAGAAGAGTCCAAAGATCTTCAGATTCAATCCGTTCCATCACCTCCCCCAACAGATAAAGAGCTACCTTTATTAGGAGAGCAGGAAACACAGCCTGTTGCCTCTTTAGAGGTTACCTCTGAGGATCCCCAGCTGAGCAGCATCACAAGTACCCCTCTTGTTGACTCTTGCCCTCTGCAAGTAACAGGAAGAGTGTCCCCACCATTGCCTACCCATCAGAAACGTGAGGTGACCCCAGTAGACTCTGAAGTACCAGAAAACCCTGCAGTGGTTGGGCAATCAGTGAGGCTGGAGTTCGATTATTCTGAGGAGGCACGGGAGGGTCAGCCTCCTGTAAGAAAAGGCAAAAAACCCTCGGGCAAAATGCCTCTACGAAAACCTAAGCCTAAAAAGGCAGTTGAAAAGCCTGATGCTCCCCCTGGACCTCCCAGCTCCATTTCTACAGATCTTGATGACGTTCCTATTGCGAAAGGATCCTATACATATAACCTGGACCAATGGGATGATCCCAACTTCAATCCCTTCTCTTCCAATATGAAACTACCTGATTTACCACCCACTACTCAAGAATTACCTGAACCATGCAAACCCATTGTGCAGAGATCAGAGTCTCCTGCAAAAACACCAGCTTCTTTTGAGATTCCAACAAATGATGCAGATCAGAATGGAGAGAGCAATAAACCAGCCAAGAAGAAGAAGACTCCATTAAAGACGTAAGTCACTTCTGTTCTCTAGGAATGTTATACACATAATATATATCTACTCTGTCAGCAGTGGCAACTGCCAAACTGTTCTTTATTTTTAAGGACAGTCCCTTGTTTTACAGATTGTGAAATGTCCTGCTTTTAAACACTGTTCTACAATATCCTAAAATTACAGTTTTTTTTCCTGGAATGTTTCATTTAAATCATATTGTCCAGTACTATTCATTTGTCTGTTGGATTTAAAGTGGTTCTAAAGCCTAAAGGTTTTTTACCCTTAGGATGCTTTCACACTGAGGCGCTTTGCAGGCGCTATTGCGCTAAAAATAGCACCTGCAATGCGCCCTGAAAGAGCCGCTCCTTTGTATCCAGTGTGAAAGCCTGAGGGCTTTCACACTAGAACGGTGTGCTGGCAGGAGGGTAAAAAAACGCCTGCGAGCCGAATCTCTGAGGCGCAGTAGGAGCAGTGAAAATACCTCTCCTATAGCGCCCCTGCCCATTGAAAATAATGGTGTAGCGCCTCCAACCCGCCCGCAAAATGCCGGCGGGCGGGTTTAACCCTTTTCCGGCCGCTAGCGGGGGTTAAAATCACCCCGCTAACGCCCGCAAATCGCGGCAAACACAATGGTAAAACGCCACTAAAAATAGCAGCGTTTTACCGCCAGTGCACCCAGCGCTTCAGTGTGAAAGTAGCCTTATACTTTCTTAAACCCATTCCTGATTTAACGATGTGCATGAGAGCCGAGGCTCTCTCGACTCTGTCCCTCCTCTATAGGCAGATTGATAGCAGCAGGAACCATTGACTCCCGCTACTGTCAATTAAATGCTGGGATGAGGGAGCAGGGGCCGAGGCAGAGCCGCTCAGTCTGTGTCTATAGACGCAGACAGGGTGGCTTGAGAGTGAGTCCAAACGAGTGCCTTCCTAAAATGGCACTCGCCAAAGAGGAGGAGCAAGGAGCACCTGGGGGGACCCTAGAAGAAGATGATCTGGGCTGCTCTGTGCTAAACCATTGCACAGAGTAGGTTAGTATAACATGTTTATTATTTTATTTAAAAAAAAGAAACTTAAATATAACTTTAAAGCCTCAGTTTAGTCAGAAAAAAAAAAAAACTACACATGGGACATTACTTACTGTCAGTAGGATATGTCCCTTGTGCTGCTGGCACCTGCATTAGGTGAAATCTTCCTCCTACGATCCCCTCCCTACCCCGCCACTATAATTGTCTGATGTGGCAAAGGTTATTAGAACCAAGGGACCTTTCATATGCATTTGTCAAGAGTGCTGACTATGCATATCTTTTCTGCCACCCTCCTCCATTTTCTGAAACAGAATGAAGAGCAGATAGATGAATGAAAGCTCCACCCCTTCCATTCATAAATCACGTTTCATTCATAGAAGTTATAGTACAGCTTGGAGAATGGAGAAGGGGGCAAAAAGGGAGGGCATAGTCGGCACTCGTGATGAGTGCCTGTCACAGGTCCATCAGCTCTAAGCCCATTGGAAGATTATGCGGGTAGGGTTAGGTTGCATTGGCGACTATGACATGTTAATAAGTCATACGTGAATTAGAAAAGAGATGAAGATAAGTGGTGGCAGATTCCTGAGAGGCATGAATAAACCAAAAAGCGTCTCAAAACAAAGCATACCTGTAGACGTAACAATGATCTAGTAACATCACGAGGCTCAAATCATTTTTGTACCATATTTTCTGTATACAGTCATTGTTTCCTGGGTGTCAGAACAAGTGTGTTGAGAAACATACAGTATAAAATGAAAATCTATGTTCAATATGGGGAAAATACAATTTGTTGGGTAGTACACCCTTTGATCCATGATAAAAGTCAGTTCAGTCTTAGCATATGATCAAATAATGTATATACAGGAATTACCTTCTGTGAAAGTCAAAATGATTAGTTAATAACAGGAGCTGAAATTAAAGCACATCTCAATTTTTTCTGTAAAGGTTAAGCTTGGCCCCACCTCCAAAGCCTCCCTATAGGTCCCATCACAATATTCCTTGGCTTTGCCCATGCAGAGTTAAACAACAAGTTCACAACAGGAGTGAAGGGACAAATCCCTGTGTATGGTTGAGGACTCTTCCTCTTACTCCCAAGTGGGTGGCAATTCATCAAGCACCCAATCCGCAGTGAATCACATGGGAGGAAGGGGATTGAGTTACATGCTCTTCATACCTGGAAGTACTGGCTTTTTCTCGTCACTTTCAACAGCCCGGTGGAGCTGCAGGGGAGCGTAGGAAAGAAGGGTATGTACAGGTGGGTAGGTCGGCATTTAACTGAATATGTTGGCTTGCCTTGCACAGGCATGGCACGAAATTTAGAGTTGCCTGTAGTTCCTTATACTTCGCCATCTGGTGATTTTGACATACATTTTTTTCATGAAGGTACCCTAAACTTATTTTTATAATTTATTTGGATTCTAAGGCTGAATTGCACATATTTGAGATGTTGGCCAGAGATGTGTGTTTCGTCCTTGGTGTTGGCATCATTGGTGCCAATTTTTACATCACTGACCATATCGGTCAATCACTAAACTCACATCCTGTGTGTCTTGCACCTGGCAATGATACATTGTAACAATCTTGGAAGAAGTGAACACATTGGAGGAGATTTACTAAATCTGGAGCACACAGAATCAGGTGTAGCTGTGCATGGTAGCCAAACAGCTTCTAGCTTTATCTTGTTCAATTAAAGCGATTGTAAACCAGTGTTAATTTTGTCTACGAAAATATTTTCGTTGACTTAATACTATTTCAGTCGACTAAAATACGACTAAAAATAAACAATTGAGATAACTAATACAACTAAAACTAAAATGGCATTTTAGGCAAAAGAGTATGACTAAAACTAAATTGAAATTTGACATCAAAATGAACACTGGTCTGTAGTGCATATTCAAACTGTAATACCATAATTTAATAATATATTCGATTTTTCACTCCAGCAGTATATAATGAGTTTGGAAATTGTAGAGAAATGCTTAAAGCGGAGTTCCACCCAAAAGTGGAACTTCTGCTCATCTGATTCCTCCCCCCCTCCGGGGCCACAATTGGCGCCTTTCGGGGGGAGGGGGGACAGGATACCTGTCCTTTACAGGTATCCTTTCCCACTTCTGGGGAGCCTCAGCCGTGGATATTGACATGACGACTGGGGCTCCCTCCTCCTCCCCTAAAATGCCACTTTAGTCAAAAGACAAAAACTAAATGGAAATTTGCTGCCAAAATTAAAGTGGTTGTAAACCCACTTTTGCAACTTGCACCTACAGGTAAGCCTAGATTAAGGCTTACCTGTAGGTGCAAGAAATATCTCCTAAACCTACACGGTTTAGGAGATATTTGCTATAAACCACATGCATCCGTGTCTACGGCGCATGCACGCCGTAGACAACGGCGCATTCATGGGGTTAATCCCATTCACAAATCCGGCTTAGTCCCATCATTCGACGACTTAGCCGGATTCCACGGCTCACTCGCGCATGCGCGGAGTCATGTCTTCGCCGCTCCGGCCAATCACAGCGCGGAGCGGCGCTGTGATTGGCTGGAGCGGTAATACCCGGAAGTAACCTTCCGGCTATCGCCGCAGCGATGGCTGCGGCTGGAGAGGGAGACGAGGACGGCTTCGGGGGCCCCGATCTAAGGTAAGTGATGCATAATGAGCTATTATGCTAGTCATATTAGCTCATTATGGCTTTCTCTTACAGGTGATTTAAAAAAAAAAAAAAATTCACATGGGCTTACAACCACTTTAAAACTGTTGTAAACCCTGCTTTGCTATTTTTACCTACAGGTAAGCCTTGTTATAGTGAAATTAATATCTCCTAAACCTGCACGGTTTAGGACATATTCGCCCTGCATGCAGCCGCTGACATCAGTGGCACATGCGCTCTGAAAGTCCGGCTTACCGTGCCGGACATTTAGAGCTTTTCGCCGGAACCGGGGGCTCTCACGTGCATGTGTGGGAGTGACATCCTTGCGGCTCTGGCCACTCACCGCGCCAGAACCCACAATCCTGGAAGAAAGGATGGGAGTAGATGTGACTGGTCGCCGCTAAGAGGGCTTCGTTCTAAGGTGAGTATTTTATTATGTGCTAGTATGCGATGCATACAAGCACATTATGCCTTTGTCTTGCAGGTTGTTGTTTTTTTTTGCGGTTTACAACCGCTTTAAAGCGGAGGTTCAGGCAAAATAACATCCATATACAAGCACACTCCTTAAAGAACGAACATGTACAGTAGCCACTTTTTTTTTTTTTTTTATGTAGTACATACCGTACTAATGTCATTTCCAATTTCGTCTTCCGGGTACTCACTCCCGCGGGAGTAGGCGTTTCTATTCACCCGCAATGTAATCTGGGAGTTCGCCCAGATGTGACATGTCCTGCAGAAAAAGTTCCCCGGCGGATAAGGTTCCCCCCCCCTGTACTGCGCATGCGCGGCACGAACCTCAACGGAGTTTCCGAAAGTAGCCGAACATGAAGAGCTGCGAGTCGGCTCTACACAGCGCCTGCGCAGTCAGCTCTACATGACTCCTAGTCATTGCGCCGTGTAGAGCCAACTCGCAGCTCTACATGTTCGGCTACTTTCGGAAACTCCGTTGAGGTTCGTGCCGCGCATGCGCAGTACAGGGGGGGGAACCTTATCCGCCGGGGAACTTTTTCTGCATTACACCGTCCACCACCAGGATGTCAGTGCTTGTGGGCTTCAAAATGCCCACAAGCAAAATGGAAAATTCAGACGGCTGATTTTAAAAGTGCATCTTTTGCCAGAAAAAAGACAGGGGAGGTTTAAAGTCACCAAACACGTGAGTACAAATTGGTGATCTAAAAATACTTTGCATGCAAGCGGAAAAAAAAATAAAAAATGCCGCGGAACCTCCGCTTTAAGCTTTGACAATACAACCTGGAAGCTGATTAGTTTCTATGCATAGCTGCACCAGATTTTGTAGGCTCCAATTTTAGTAAATCCCCCCATTGTACTCACAGAAGTTAGCAGTGAAATGGACCAAGATCAGATTCAATGCAACCTGTTCATTCTATTCCAGCAAGATGCAGCATTATGCTGTATAGAGAAAACTGTTTTCTTTTCCTGTCTTGTATTCTTTACATTCTAATTCACTCTCAGCAGGACAGGAACTAGGAAAATCTTAATGTAAACATTTGAAAATCAAGTTTAGTTAGAGATAATTGAAATCATGTTTTGCCTGGGGAGAAACATTTTCTTTTAAGTACACGGATTTCCTATAAGATAGACTATCAGAGGGCACTGTCTTATGTTGTGCCAAAGAGTACTGTAGGTTAATTCCCTGGTCTGCAGAGACAGGATAGTATAAATAATTCGGGTTTTAGACACATAAAGCAAAGCTTTGTACTTTTCTTTAATATAGCGCTTGTCGTTTCCACAGGCGATATAATACACAACTATCTAAGTAGCATGATACAGATAAACCCCACCATGTTGACTGTATTTTACATTCTTCACTGTATGTGGCTCCATGAATTGGCCAAATTTTGATAAGATATAAATATTTGTAAGCAGACTACGAAGAGCAGAACTAGTGACAGGCAAACACAGATATGAGCAGAGGGATGACTTCATCATTGGGCTTCTGCTCCTTTATTGTCCAATAATCAAGCTAGGGAAGTCGCTTTCTTCTGTAGTCACCAATCTGGTGAGTTAGACCCAATATCCTGATGTCAAGGGAGGAGGGTGTTTAACTATGTACACAGAGGATGCTTGCAGCTATAGGAGGTACAAATATGTAGTGAATACATTTTAAGGTGAAGTTCAATCTGCTCATATTTTTCAGCCCCCTCATCCCCCCTCCTTATTAATATGCTAATGAGATTTAAAAAAAATCTGTTTTTATTAAATACCTTATTTTAGACCCAGTGTGTCTCTTTGCTTCTCTAAGCAATACAGGCAAACTGTGGCTAGTAGGAGGGGCCAAAAGAGTTCTATGTGCTAATAACCCCAACTCTACACCCCAAGTTGCAATATCAGGGTGAACAAAATAAACACATACATATGTCACGCAAATGAAAATACAGTACTTTAAAAAAGTGCCTCTGATATATAATCCATTCCAACACAACAATATAAAGTCCACTGTGATAGTAAAGGACCCACATTTTATAATAAAAAGGGCATCTCAAAACCCCCAATAAGTAAACAGTTCCAATAACGCAATATAAAGTCCAGCGTGATGATAATATCCACAACTCTGGAAGTTATAGTGCTGCAAAGTGAATACAAAGTGAATACCTTTCACAGTGCCCAGAGAAGCTTATTATAGGCTTACCAGAATGTCATGACCCTCTCCATATGAGTGGCCAAGACAAGTGTGTGTATGTCCAGACCAGTGTTTCTCAACTCCAGTCCTCAAGGCAAGCCAACAGGTCATGTTTTCAGGATTTCCCTCAGATGATGCGGCTGTGGTAATTACTAAGGCAGTGAAACTGATCAAATCACATGTGCAAAATAATTGAAAGCCTGAAAACCTGACCTGTTGGGGCACCTTGAGGACTGGAGTTGAGAAACACTGGTACAGATGACCCCAGTTCTTAGCCGTACTTAATCTGGGAGCCGCCTTGGAAGTCGGCTCCCAGATAAATATGGCAGATGCATAGGTTTTTAAAAGAAAAATGCCAGAAATAGTGTAAAATACTTATACAACACATTTATTGACAATAAATTGCACTCACTTGGTTAATAAGGTCTTGGCAACTTAAGAAAACCCTTCCGATCATCATCCAGCATAGACGGAGAATGATCGGCATGCGTGATGACGTCATATACATCTGCTATATTTATCTTTTCATTGTATTTCCTTTGTGTGATATATGTATGTATTTATTTTGTTCATACTGATATTGCAACTTGGGGTGTAGCACTGTCTTTATTATCACATTTTGTTTATGTTTGTGATACCCAAACTTTAGGCTAGCTTCTTCACTCCTTCAATTTTTAGAGGTGTTGTGAGCGTTGTCTTTTGTTTACAAAAAAGTGCTATACGTGGCTTCCTGAAAACATCACTACACCCTGCCCCAGTATTTCTGTCCTCAGCCCTGATGCAAGCAGTATGTCTGCTTCTGGGAGGAGTTATAAAAATATCAAAATGTCTTGATAAGTGAATATCGGTCTGGAGGAGTGAGCTTTCCTGAGCGAGCTGCATTGGCCTAGAAATGCCCTAGGTAATGGCCACATGTGATGCTGATGATTCCTCGGTGATTGAAAGAAGTGAAATGCAATGAATGAATGGGGCAGGCCAAGGAGAAGCCAGGCTGGGGAGTAAACCAGTTAACATGATCTCTCTGACTTGCTCCTGAGAAGCTCACAATGTGCAGTATAATCAGAGCAGCTTCACACTGCCCCACTGTGCTTTGGGCAAAGCACAGCTAACCGTCAGTTTTTGTGCGGGTTAGCTGCATTTTCCTATAGACTTCCATTATGCCTCACTTTCTGAAAGTACACCAAAACCACGGGACATAATTGAAGTCTAGAGGAAAGGGCAGCTAGCCCACAGGAGCGCAGCGGGGCAGTGAGAAGCCGCCATAAGCAATTTTAGTACAACAGAGGAGTCTGTACAACTGTGCACAACTAAAGATAAGGCTGGAGTTCAGCTTTAAAATCCTAAGACTGGTGCTCTACTTGAAGAAAATATTGCGCATTTTTCTGACATGGCGCCACCATGACTTCCATGTAAGGCTCGGTTCACACTAATGCGTTTTTTGGTGCATTTTGCAGAAATGCATGGAAATTTTTTAACATGGGTTCCTATTGGACATGTTCACATCAATGCATTTTTGTGCCTCTGCGTTTTTGGAAAGGGTCGGGGACTTTTTTTCCTGCAAAAAGCAGCGTTTTGCATGTGATAGAAGTCAATGGACCTGCATCCAAAACCCAAGTACCGCATTTTTACCGCAATTTTGCCGCGGTTTGCGTTTTTTATTTTTAATTTTTTTTAAATGAAATGTAAAAAAATAAAAATTAATGTATAAAACGGTAAAAACGCGGTAAAAACGCATGTTGAAAAATGCGGCAAGCACCGCAAAAAGCAAGGCAAAAACGCTCAAAAGCAACATGCATAGGTGTGAATCGAGCCTTACAGGACCATCATACCAACAGCCGGTTTAGGTAATGCAAAAGACATGCTACTCTTTTATTATGAAAGGTAGTAATTATCTTTTATTTTACAGACAAGAAAAACCAACAACAAAAATTATCCAACCATCCAGTGGCGGCTGGTGTTTTTTTTTTTTTAGGGGGGGTGGCAAACACACCCCGCCGGTGGCGCAGCACAGAACTAACACCCCCCCCCTCCACCGCCCACTGTCCTTACCATGGATGCGGGCAGTGAGAGCAGTGGTCGGAGCTGCTGTCACCATCTCCCAGCATGGCTGGCTCCGGTATCCTCTCCTGGAGTCCTCTCCTCTCTGCTCCACCCAGCGCTAGGCATCCAATAGGATTGCCTGATGTTTGGGCCAATTGCGAAACAACAGGTTTCATACCTGCTTTCCGATTGGAGGAGGATCACTGTTGCAACAGTGTATATTCATTCGCTGTTGCAACACACCTGGGTGGGCTCAGGACGCATCCTCAGCATCCCGAGCCCACGCTTTTTTGAAGCCTATAAGAGCCTATGGCTCTAATCAGGTGCTTAAAAAAAAACCTGGCTGCTGTAATTCATGTGCCCGGTGATCCAAAAGGGTGGTGGAGAGAAGAGAGGGGGCGGGAATGGGCGGGCCGCCACCGCAACCATTTCTATTGGTTAGCCACTGAAACATTTTATTTAAAGGAAGAGTAATCCTAGGAATGCCTATTCATATTTATCGTAAGCAGGGGCTGATTACAGATTTAGACTGGCCATATACTTGTAGATTTCCGTGCGATTAAAAACAATTGCCAATTCGATCCCACCAACGAAGATCGTATGAACTTTCTCAAAATTAAAATTTTAGAACAAACTTCTACAGGTGTATGGCTAGCTTTAGTGTTTATTTCCAGTTTTGTGCCATCTTATGATTCATTATAGTACTAGCCATAAAATGCAAGAGCAGGTTGAACGAAAAAAACTGTCAGCTCCGGCCGGAGCCGCTGTACTAATGATCCACCGTTAGTACAGCGATCTCCCCTGCTGAGCTGTTGGGTTCTGACAGGGGGACGCCCCCCCCCCCCCCACCAGAACACTCCAACCAGAGCTCTCAGCCATTGGTTGAGAGCGCTGATCAGAAGCCGATTGGATGCTGGTTTTCCAGCATGCACGTCCGACAGAAGCCGGCTGCTGTCGGACCGGCTGGCATACACACGGGCTAATTGTCGACCGTTTTTTATTGAACCAGCAGATGTCGGCCAGAATTCGGCCAAATGCACGAGGCTTTAGATGAACAGAAAATTCCTGGGACAAGGTGGAGATCGTGACATCACCGCCCCATCTCTCCACCTCGTCCAATTAGAAAACACGTTGCATTCAGTAGGAGAACGCAAAGTGATCTCTGAATGGGCCCTGAAGCTGTACCTCCCAACTTTCTGAGATAGGAATGAGGGACACCTATTAGAAAAAGTATGTAGGCATAGGACACACCCCCTGTCACGCCCACTTAAAGGAGAATTGTACAAAAAAAATTATTAGTTAATCCCACAAGTGATTTTTTAACCACTTATATTCCTTTATATTGGCTTGTAGAATTTATAAATGCAGTAATTTAGAAACTGGATGAAAGGTATAGCACTGGGAAATACTTTTTGATAGATAAGTAGTACATTTTATATACAACTATATATAGATCAGAAATGAGGGACAAATGAGAAGGAAAGAGGACAGAGAGACTTTGTTCTGAATGATGGACAGTCCCTCGAAATCAGGGACAGTTGGGAGCTATGCTAAAGCTATCAGCAATCTCTGTAATAGTAGTGACTGCTACATTGATTTCCCACTTCTACAGGGACCTGATTGGCCACATGCATACTTACGTTGGTCCAAGTTGGATGAATGTAACTATGAAAAAAATCTCCATACCTGGAATTCAGCTTTAATGCCTGTCTATAAAATCTACCTGAAGTTTAGCTTTAACTGTTACACTTTGGCCACTGACTCACCTGGAGCCTGCTGACTGGGCAAAGAGGAAGCATCAACACACTGATGAAGTCATCACTCTGCCCGCTCTGATCTCTCCTCCTGTCAGCATGCCGCCTGTGATAGATTGACAGTACAGTGTGTTAGAAAAGTGGTTTTTTTCCAGCTTCTTTTCTCTGCAAGGGATTACAAGGAAAAATCTTTAACGATAGACTGGACTGCTTTTATGCTTTAATCTCTGTGTGCTTACTAAGCATTTCTACATTCCCTAGATATATATTATTCATCAAGCCAGTTAAAAATAAAGCAGACAGGCCAGTGTGGGAGGATTTGCTTTAGTTTTTTAAGCAGTTCCTTCCTGTTAATATGTATTTGCGTGTAACTAACTCCAGTGGGGCCACATGGAATGTTTATTACAGTGCGTACACAGCCTTCTGTCTGTCTGTCTCTTTGTCTCTGTGTCTATAGGATGGTTGAAGATGTCGTGTCTGTCTGTTCTCTCTTGTAAGTAACTTCACTTCAGCTACATTCCTTTTCTCTGTGCTTCTCTCCTTCTTCACTGTGCATGTTTGTGGTCACGGCTCCTTCCCATTATATTCCCATTGTCTCCTGTGCCAGTTGTTGGCATGTTATGCTGCTTTACACTTGGCAGTATTTGTCTGTATGTGGTGGAACATTTGTGAATATGTGATTATTTGTAAATCGTTCACGCTTTGTATATTGCTGTGTTCTGCTTTATATTGGGAAACCAATATAAAATATTTAGCAGAAGCATTGTATCGTCCAGGACTCCAGGGACTATCAGTACAATGATGCCAGTGGTCACCTATTGAGGCATAGAGCAACCTCAGTAGCAGGGTGATTGCTCTGAATGCCCAATACTGACTCAAGTAACAAGGTGAATATTTGATTATTTTGCTCCCTGTTGCATACACACTTCTATGTGCCATATTAAGCATTCTCCCATTTATGTGCCTTAAAGTGGATGTAAACCCTCACATATACCCAGTGAAGTAAACAGATGATACACCTTCTTGTTAAAAAAAAAAAAAAACAGATGATACACAGGGATGAAACAAGTTTTGCATGTATATCTACTGTCTTCATCTTTATATACTGTTTAGAAAGTGCACACCGTGTTAGGAGATTTTATTTTCCTGGTTATCACTGCAGTGTAGCCTAGACATACAGCCAAGACAGCTGATTGGAGGAAAGGCACACACCCCCTCTCCTCATAGGTAGAGACTTTCAGAACTGTCCCTTGTATGGTTCAGGGCTCTGCTAATCTATTTATAGCATCCTCCCCAACACAAAACTCTGACTGCTTTTATCTCCTGTGATGGAGAACTTGTCAGGAGTTATCAGGCTGATAACAGAAGAGCGGAGCAGGAGAAAGCTACGGGACATAGTGCTTTCAAGAGCGATAAGAAAACACTGCAGATATATGTGTCCAGCTCAAATTTCATGGATCGGGTTTACATCCACTTTAAAGTGGTTGTAAACTTCAGAGAAGAAATATGAACAAAACATACCCCTCTATAGTAGGTGCTTATCTTAATCCAGAGCACTAAGGGGTTGATTTACTAAAGGCAAATAGACTGTGCACTTTTCAGTTGCACCCTGCAAGGGCAGTTGCTCCAGAGCTTGGTAAATGAGGTAAAGCTTCAATTGGTAAATGAGGTAAAGCTTCAAAGAGTACCCAATCACGTGCAAGGAAAATAAAACTGCATTTTTTCTCACACATGATTGGATGATGTAAAACAGCAGGGCTTCTGCTTATTTACTAAGCTCTGGAGCAACCGCTTTTGCAGAGTGCAATTGCACTTTGCAAAGTGCACAGTCTATTTTCCTTTAGTAAATCAACCCCACAGTGTCATTTCTGTCTGCTACCCTGTTCCTCTGCTATTTGCATGAGTCACTTCTCACAAGTTTTCCTGACACCGAGAGAAAAAAGGTGACATGGGCGGGACCTCCAGCTGATTGACAGCATCAGATCTGTTCCTGTGTGCTGTGTGAAGGGGGGTGTGTCCTTTCCCTCCAATCACTGCTCAGAGCTCTCCTCACTGAGCACTGCACTGTTTAACTTTAGCTCCCCATCCCCTGTTTTATGACAGCTCAGCAGTGGCGGCCGGTTGTAATTTTTGTTGGGGGGGGGGGCGGAAAACAGTATGCAACCGACACCCCGAACCCCGGTCAGTTGGGCAATATAACTTACCTCATCGCTTCACCAGCGGCTTCCCCTGCTTGGTGGTGGCCTCCCATTCTCCTGCTCCCCACAGGTCATCACTGTGGCGGCTTCTGTCTCCTTCCTCCTCGGCGGCCAATCGGGAGTCTTCTCTTTTCGGCCAATTGGAAAACGGGTCTCACACTCGCTTCTGATTGGCCGCATTGAGTTTCAGTGTTTTAACAGCGAATATTCATTCGCTGTTGTAACACCTGGGTGGGCTCATGGCGCAATGCTCTGCGCCACAAGCCCACCCTATTTTGAAGCCTATTAGAGCCTATGGCTCTAATCAGGTGCTTCAAAAAAACACCCCCGCCGCTGTAATTCAGGCTCCTGGCGTCCTGAAAGGGGTCGGATACATGAATTGGGGGTGGCCGCGGCGGCCGTGCATTGATTCATGCTATGCATGAATCTATCTATTATACATATAGGGGGTGGCATGGATAGAGGGGGCGGCACCTGGGTGCCCCTAATGGACTGGCCGCCACTGCAGCTTAGACAAGCTTTATTAATTCTGCACTTTGAATGGATGTACAGAAGAGAAGACCGCAGATAATCAGGTACAACTTATGTAGGAGGATTTGTTTCATCTCTGTGTATCAGTCACTTCACTGGGTATATGTAAGTGTTTACAACCACTTTAAAGTATGTCTAAATCCAAGAATAACATTTTAAAATAATGCCGTTTACTATTCCTAATATGTGGTGTCTGCATTATTTTTTTCTGGATTTTTTTTCACTTTGTGATCCTTTCAGTGACACTTCCTGTCCTAGGGTGACAACACTCACTGACTGTATCTATGGAGATGCAGCAATGTCACCCGTGGACAGGCAGTGTGGTGGGACTATAGCCTCTCCATAATTATTCCCGTGTAGCCAGGTGATGAGCTGTTTTTGGGGAGAGAACAATCCCATCTAATTCCTGTTGTTTCTGCAACCCATAGATCACCATAATTTTCGACCACTGTGATAACTAAAAACTGTTTCTCTTCACAAGACTCTATGGGGAAATCATCTAACACTATCCAGCAGATGGGTTGTTCATGTCGGGTTAAAAATCAATCGACCTTTTTCAAACGCCATGATTTATTGGCCTCAACCAACAGCTAATTTTGTAACTGTGTTTTCAGCTGGAGAGACAAAAATGTATTGGGTGTGATAGTCATTTACTGGCTAACGAAAAAATGAAAACAAACATTCAGTATCTGTGGACTCTGCATCAGTGTCCATTCACTGGTTATTAAATTGAAGATACAGATAGATGTGCATGTAGATGTAAAATCAAGATACATTTAAAGATTTGATTTTTTAATAATTGGTGAATGGTTAGAAAACATGTCAGATTTTTTTTGCATGTCTGTGTTGTCACTGTGGAAATTTTTCCCTAACTTCCTGTCCTGGTGACTTCACAGAAAATAAAAGGGGACTCATTAATGGGGACACAGGCTGGAAATAAGGACCAGACAGATTGATCTCTTCACTATTCTACAATATAAGGGCTTTATATTGCTGTCTGTGTCCCCTTTGGAGAGATTCCTTTAATTTTGTGTGTCAGTAACTATACAGGAAGTGAGGGGTTATCTCCCCATTGGGGCAGCATCATACACCTTGCCCACCATTATCCAAATCTATCAACAAAACAGGACCTGGGCTTTTAAGTGAACCCATGCCCATGCCCCTTTTTCTTTTAAACGCCGCCTTCCCCCGAACCCTGCCACAACCCTTTTTTTTTTTTACAAAATCCTTTCTTAAATCCTTTACTCTACTTTGGTTTTCTGGTCATCCACATGAGGTCCTCCAGTCTTCTTCCTCTTATTTTTGCAGCGGTGGTCAGTCGGCAATCATTGTACTATGAGCCCCGGATTGACATGGTGATGCACCCCAAGGGGATATGTTCATGACAGCCTGGGCTCACAGGAAGTGTGTTGATCAACTCTGACCATCATTCAACCTGGAAGAGGATTGGCAGCAAAACAACGTTTCTGCCGGTGACAGTGGTGGACGTGAATATTGCATTCAGCTATGCGTCTTCATTCATAAAAAGCCTTTTTTAAATTAAAATAAAGATTTTCTTTAGTGCCGGTTCACATAGGGGCGACCGCTCAGGCGCTCCATGCATTGCAATGGAACCGTTCTAATAGGAGCGACTTAAGTCGCTCCGACTTAGAAAAAGGTTCCTGTACTACTCTGGGGTGACTTCGGAGTGGCTTGCATTGACTTCTATACAGAAGTCGTTTTTCAAGCCACGCTGAAGTCGCGCTGTACGGAGCGGCTTCAGAGTCGGACAACTTTGAAGCCCGCCCCTGTGTGAACCGCCACTTAAAGTCCAATTGATTTACAACTGTAATGCTTTGTACACACGGTCGGAATTTCCGACAACAAATGTTCGATGGAAGCTTGTTGTCGGAAATTCCGACCGTGTGTAGGCTCCATTGGACATTTCCGACAACAAAAATTTGAGAGCTAGTTCTCAAATTTTCCGACAACAAAATTTGTTGTCGGAAATTCCCAGCGTGTGTACACAATTCCGACGCACAAAATTCCACACATGCTCAGAATCAAGCAGAAGAGCCGCACTGGCTATTGAACTTAATTTTTCTCGGCTCGTCGTACGTGTTCTTGACGTTCGGAATTTTTGACAACTTTTGTGTGACCGTGTGTATGCAGGACAAGTTTGAGCCAACATCCGTCGGAAAAATATCCACGGTTTTGTTGTCGGAATGTCCGATCGTCTGTATGCGGCATAATGCACTCAGGCTGCATGTACATTAGAAATGTTGCAATTTTATTTTTTATCTGCTAAGTACTGCAGTAAAAGTTAAAATACCCTAAGCTGCAGCATTTAGGAGAGATGGACGACTGTTCTCACATACTCTGCAGTGGAGCAGCACGCCAGCAGTCTGAATACCCCCCCCCCCCCCCCTCCAAACACTCCTCCAGTCATCAGCATTACATTACTGTGTTAATTAAGCCCCCGTTGACACCGATTGACAAATCGCATGACAAGTTGCACCCTATCATTGGCAATGGAACTGTTCAAATTGGTGTCTCGCCGACTTGAGGTTCCTGCACTTTTTTTAGGGATTTCAGGTACGACTTGCATAGACATCTGTACATGAATTTACATAGATGTCAGCCAAGTTGCGCTTGAAGTCGCACGGGCATGCCGCTTTCAGATTGTGCAATTTCAAAAGAAGTTGCACAATTTCAAAGTTGCATTCGGTGTAAAGGAGGGCTAAAGCAGTGTTCAAGGGGTTGCTACATTCAGAGCAGCAGTCCAACCCTTTTATATGCTGCAGCACAGGATATTTTATCCTTGCTGTAGCATTTGGCAGATAAAAATTAAAAGAGCAGAATATTTATTACTGGAAAAAAAAAGTAAAAGCAAAAGAGCAACACATTTTTTTGCTGTATTTGCAACCTGGCTGCATTATGCCGTGTACACACGGTCCGACTTTCGAAAGGGGAAGCCTCTGTCGGAATTTCCAACGGAAAAATAGAGAATCTGCTCTCTATCTAAGTCCGTCCGAAATTCCGACAGAAACAGTCCGATGGAGCATACACACAAGTCGGAATATCCGACCAAAAGCTCCCATCAGACTTTTTCTGCCGGAAATTCCGACCGTGTGTACGCGGCATTACAGTCATAAATGAAGAGGGATGAAATGGGCTCTAAGAATTTACACAGCAGTGCTGAGGAAAGTAGAACAATGCAATGAATCCGCTGTAGTATTTTAATATCTAACATGCACCAAGAACACAAAACAGGGAGACTGCTTGCTATGGTCAATGCCTTCACTCCCCATTATGTTTTGTTAATCAAAGCAAGTATATCAAATCAAAACATAACTTTTATTATATAACTTTTTTTTTATTCTATAACTTTTTATAAAATATAATTTTATATAAAATATAATATTAAAAAATATATAATATAATCAAATCAAAATATAATGAATGTTTAAACAGCACAATGTAAAAGATCATTTCGGAGAAGGCAGTTCTGAATGTATGCTGGTTTTCATTTTATTTCTTCCAGTAACCAGTTAAATGTAATATCCATGGCATTTTGTCTGAAATTAAATGTATCTTACCTGCTAGAAGATACTTTTGGCATGTAATGCAGGCTACATGCAGATTACCACCCTGCTTTTCCAGATGTTGTCACATTGTAGCTAAAGGCTATGATGAAACTGCATGGTATTTATGTGACGCCTTTAGAAGTAGATATGATTGTAAATAATACATTTCCCATTGTGATTGTCATTTTGTTGTAATGACTTGCTTTCTGTTATTTTTTTCAGTGACACATTTAGGGTGAAGAAGTCACCAAAACGCTCCCCGGTTACTGAAAATGGCTCTGAGGTTTGTATGAATGGAATGTAACAGTATGAATGATGTTCTTGAGTAGTTAACACTCTATATTCTATGTTCTCTATGATGAAATATTTCAATATATTATTCAGGGGTTAAAGAGACCCTGTCACCAGACCATTTATGTCAACAAAAAACTTTCCATAAGATTATATGTACAGTGTATTTTATACATGTTTTTTTACCTGTAAAAGCCTCTCTGTAGACATCCAACATTTCTCAGATCGCTGCTGGACGCTGTCATCTTAGATGTGATGTCAAAAGCCCCAGCAGACTCAGAGCTGACATTCAAGTTAAACTCTATAGTAGGGGTCTCCAAACTTTCTAAACAAAGGGACAGTATACTCTCTCTCAGACTTTAGGTGGGCCAGTGGGAGTAAACAATGTCTCAAGTTTGTTGACCAGTGGGAGTAAGGAGAAAGAACAGTGCCCCACCGTTGGTATTAGTTGGAGGAATAGTGCCTCATTGTTGGTGTCAGTGGGAGGAATAGTGCCCAATCAGTTATATCAGTGGGAGGAATGATGCCCCATTGCTGGTGTCAGTGGAAGGAATAGTACCCTATCACTGATGTCAGTAGAAGGAATCGTGTCCCATTATTAGTGTCAGCGGGAGGAATAATTCCCCACTGTTTCCTCCCCACTCTGGGAGGAATGGTAACTCATTGTTGGTGTCAGGAACAAGGAACAAGGGCCACAAACAAACAAGCAAAGGGGCCAAGTTTGGAGACTACTGCTATTGAGTATTTCCCTTTGTGCCTATCTCAGTAGCCACTTAAAAGGTTATGTAGGGAATTGAGGGGAGGGGCAGAGGAGCAAGGTCAGCACAGACAGTTATTTGACACTCCCAGAAGAGGATAGAGTTATGACGTGCAAGGTGGGAAAGTGCTGTACTAGGGAGTTAATGAGCTGATTTTTCTAGCAAATTCAAAGCCATTTCAAAGTGAGTAAATAATCATATATGGGAAAAAAACGGTATGATAATGAGGTGAAGCTCTGCTGACTTCCATCATCCAATCATGTGCAAGCAAAAATATATATTTTTTTTCATTTTCCATATACATGATTGGTTATTGTTTTCAAAATAATTTTTACAGTATTGACTAAGCTGAGGGATAATTTGAGCCTATTTGCCTTTATGTAGGGAATGATGATGTATTTGATCATGAAGTGGTTGTAAAGAATGGCTGATATTTTCTAATACCCGATTACTGTTGGAAACCTCCACAGTAACCATTATATTTTGAAAATTTCTCACAGTATAAAGCCTAGTACACATGGGCCGAATGTCGGGCTGGATCGGCCAGTTTATTGAAAAAGGGCTGACATTCGGCCCATGTGTATGGCAGCTGGTCCGAAGGGCCATGACCGAAAAAGGTCTGCCGACCGGCTCCCGATCAGTGTTCCTGCTGAACTGGCCGAGATTCGAACCGTCAATGGCCAAATTAAGTCATCTTCCAGGTTTTACTGTCAAAGCTTAATTGGACAGGCTGAAGTTAGAAGCCGATTGGTCACCATGCACAGCTGCACCAGATTCTGTGTGCACCAGTTTTAGTAGATCTCCCCCAACATGTACTACTTTACTCTTATCTACTCTTGCTCTTATTTATCTCCCTGCAGGAGCTGACAATACTCTCCAAGTCAGACACCCCCCCTGTGATAGCCTCTGAAGATCACGCCACTGATGAGGAGAAGCTAGCCTCTTCTGTTGGTAGCCAGAAATGGACCTGCATGGCAGTGGACTTGGAACCAGACAAACAAGACTATCCCCAACCATCTGACCTGACCAGCTTTGTCAATGAGACTCAATTTCACTCTTCCACAGATGGTACTGCTCTGTACACACTGCCTTACACATATTGCTACATGTCACCTTGATTAACTTGAAAAACTCTTTGCTGTTACAGCATGGACACTTAGGCTGGACAAACACATTCAAGGACTGAGTGGGTTCAATATTTGGACAAGGCAACGTTGCTTTGAGTTCTTTACTGCCACTCAATGGCCTTTCAGGAAACTAGTGTCTTTCTGTTGCCAGTCCTATAAACCAGTGTTTTTCAACTCCAGTCCTCAAGGCGCCCCAACAGGTCAGGTTTTCAGGCTTTCCATTAATTTGCACAGGTGATTTGATCAGTTTCACTGCCTTAGTAATTACCACAGTCGTTTCATCTGAGGGAAATCCTGAAAACATGACCTGTTGCGGATCCTTGAGGACTGGAGTTAAGAAACACTGCTATAAACCACCAAAGTGCATGTAAAACAACTTTTATAGCCAGTCTTTAGCCCCGTACACACGATCCGATTATCGGACGAATGATCGTCCGTTTTTTTTTTTGCATGCTAATCTCACGTCGAATCTGACGAGTTTACTAAAGTCACGAAAATTCTCGGAAGTGATGTCATGTGTTGTAATGCATTTGTAATGCATTTTCGAACAACAGCTGTACTGATTAAACTAAAATCGTACGATCTGGCATCGTACGAAAAAAAATTCTGTGCATGTCCAATAGAATAATATCAGATGAACTGTCCTGATCGACTGTCAAAAGCTCTGTACTAACGATCCGATTATCGTACGATCGCTTCGAATGTGGCATTTTTCATAAGTAAAGGGTAGCTGATATTTTATGTGCTAGACTCCACGTTACTTGTAAGTAAAGTATGTACCTTGTCTAATATATAAATACCTAGACAAATGTAAAATACAACCCTTTAACATAGCAACTGTGAACTAAGCCCCGGTTCACACTATGAACCGCATTTGAATCGCACAGGAACCACACCACATTCCTGTGCAATTAATCGGATTCAGCGTTTTGTGAATTTAACCCATTCATTTTGAATAGGCTCAAATCGCACCAAAGAAGTGCAGGCACCTTTCTTGGAGCCGCACCATAGCGTATGGTTGTTTTGTACCATGCGATCTGGTGCGGGCAAACCGCACTGTGTTTGTGATCCTTTTGGGGTGTTGTAACTTTGTATTGACACCCGTAGCGGATCGCAAACACAGTGCAATTGCAATGCGGTGCGGGAAACGCACAAGGATTGTTGCGTTTCCTGCACCGTATAAGTGTGTACCTTGGCTAAATCAGTCAATCAGTCATGTGTAAGCCTATATTATCTGTCGGAAATCAAATGGGCATTCTCATTGGTATATATATGGTCACGTGTTCATTAATTTTATAGTATGGGAAACACACATATGGGAGAGATGAATGAGCTGCACACCCCAAAACGAATAATATGGAACAGTTTCCCCATTGGGCTGTAAACAGCAATGTAGAAAGGTCAAACTGTATGAAATAGGCAATGTAGCAAGGCCAAAACGTATGGAATAGATAAAGATTAGATATTATCTATTCCATACGTTTTGACCTTTCTACATTGCTGTTTAAAGCCCCAATGGGGAAACTGTTCCATAGTGTTCAATAATTTTAACCAAAATGCCTATCCAGAGAAAGGCAATAGAACACCATAAAGCAAGGTTTAATTCCTTCTAACAAGAAACAAAATATATTTTCTATTCCCAAAAGGCAATTGGATAACTTGCAGGATGATTTTTTATATTTTGTGAGTTAGCCATTACATTTTCTACTCCTTAACATGAATATTTTTACTTTATTTACTTCACAGATATAGATTATGGAAGCTCATTCAACATTGAATACATGGAGAAAACCGGCAAGTGCTCTCCGGTAAGCTCTGTTTATTTATTACATAGCACATCATGTGAAGTTTGTATAATCTCTGTTAGCATTTGAATTTTTTGTTAATACTTGGAGTATTTTCAAGCTTCTGAAAACGTATAATGAAAACATGTGTTTTAAACACTTTCTCAAATCTGACCATACTTGGTTAAAATCAGCTAGTTTGTAATGCTTCTCCTCTTCAGGGTCCAAAAGTTGGGCATATTCTAGTGAAAATAGGCATAATTGATAAGTATGATATTGCAGTTTGAGAGTTTCAAACAAAGGCAATTACTGATCTGCTTGTACTGTCGAGGAAACTGTACACGCGTGTGAGCTCTGTGCATTTCCCAAGGCTGGTATGACCACCAGGGCTTCCATAAGGATTCTGGCAGTATTGCAGGTAGTTACAGTTGGTGTTATGAAGCCTCCTGAGATACAACAGAAGGACTGAGCAGTTGGAGTTAACAGGATAAACTGCAATGTGGATGGCAAAGAGTGGCTGAAAATAGTGTAGAGAGAATTAGAGGAAGGATGGAAGGACTCAAATCGGAGATGATTGTGCTGGAGGATGACATCATTGGTTTAATTAAATGGCCTCCAAAACCCAGCACAATAAGACCAGCAAAACTGTTCCTTGAATTTATTAAAGAGGAAGTAAAGCCTTCTGAAAAAAAATAAACCCTGCAAGACAAAGACATAATGAGCTAGTATGCATAGCATACTAGCTCATTATGAGGTACTTACCTGAGATCGAAGCCCCCGCAGCGGCCCTCGTTCGCCTCCTCCGTTGCCGCCATTACTCCCGGAGTGACTTCCGGGCATCGCGGCTCCGGCGCTGTGATTGGCTGGAGCCGCAATGACGTCACTCCCGCGCATGTGCGTGGGAGCCGTCAGTGACGGCACGATCGCCTTCACTAACAAGAAGGGCGCTCAGTGCGCCTGCGCCGTTGTCTACGGTGCGCATGCGCCGTAGACATCGGTGCAAAATTTTCTGCAAATATCTCCTAAACCGTGTAGGTTTAGGAGATATTTCTTGTACCTACAGGTAAGCCTTAATCTAGGCTTACCTATAGATAAAAGTAGTCTGTAAGCTGTAAGTCTGTAAGCTGCACTCTAGACACAAAAAAATGTATTTAAATAAATTCCAAAATAAGTGCAAAGGATATAAATCCACTTTGTGTGCACAAATACCTTTACAAACCCAGATATTGCCTTGTACAAGGAGCAGTGACATCATCACTGTGCTGTGCATAGCCTATGCAAGGAGAAAAGCTATGGGAGGGACCCACAGCGCCGTCTGTCTGCAGAAAATTATGGTAGAGGGTAGAGACAAAATGAATCACCCTGCACAAGGAAAGATAGCCGTCTTTATTACAGGAATCTCCTGCACAAAAGCAACATTTCTTGTACTGGAGTTCAGCCTTAAGAAAGTGGATATGAAATCAAAAATTGGTCCCATTCCCTCTTGATTTATCAATGAAAAAATGAATAGGTATTAAAGAATATGTCAAGCCAAAACCTTTATATCTAGTATGTATCTGGGAGCTCTAGCATTATTTATTTATTTATTTTCACGGGAAAAGCAAGATGGAGTAATGGAAGTAAATTAAATTTTAACTTTTGGTCTCCTTTAAAAGGTTTACAGGGCCCCATAAAGGGGACAGAGCCTACATGTTTGTTAATTCATCCTGATGCTGTTATAGTGCATCAGCGCATCCAATCCTGCTCTGGGAACACCAACTCCTTAAAGCGGTAGTAAAGCCCCCTTTGTGATTTTTACCTACAGGTAAGCCTATAATAAGGCTTACCTGTAGGTAAAATGACTATCTTCTAAACATGCACCATTTAGGAGATATTCACCCTGGAAGCAGCTGGTGATGTCACCGGCACATGCCCTCTGAAGGTCCAGCAGAGCTTTGTGCCGCAACCAAGGGCTCCCACGCACATGCGCAGGAGTAATGTCATCGCTTGCTCCGGCTGCTCACACCGACGGAGTCCGCGAACCCGGAAAAAAAAAACAGGGGAAGATGTCAGCCCTTTCAGCAGTGAAAGCGCGCCACTGGAGGGCTTCATTCAAAGGTACGTTTCACTTAATGTGCTGGTATACGATGCATACTAGCACATTATGACTTACAGATTTTTTTTTTTTTAAAACTGTCATGGTCTACTACTTTAACCCCCTTGGCGGTATTCCAGAGTCTGACTCGGGGTGAGTTTTTAATGCTAAGAGCGGTAACCCCGAGCCAGACTCGGGCTGCATCACAGTATCCAGGGGAAGATACTTACCTTGTTCCCTGGATCCTGCAATGTCTCCCCGCAGTGTGTGTGAGCCGTGTCTCGCTCGATTCACACTGCCAGGTGCCGAGCTCCGTTCCCTGCGACGCACGGGGGCAGAGTTCGGCGGCAAATTCAAAAAGTGAAAAACACAGTATAGATACAGTATACTGTAATCTTACTGATTACAGTACTGTATCAAATAATTACACATCCCCTTTGTCCCTAGTGGTCTGCCCAGTGTCCTGCATGCATATTATAAAAACTGTTCTTTCTGCCTGGAAACTGGAGATTGTCCATAGCAACCAAAAAGTGTCCCTTTATGTCAAAAGTGGTTTTAGCCCAGCTAAAATATAGCGATATTAAATTAGAATCACTTGTAGAATTGAGCGATAGCGATTTGTGGGGAAATTCGTCATCAAACACTAAATCTAATGACAGCGACAATTCTACAACTGAGCAAATTTCAGTGTTTTTGATTTGATTACATTATTGAATAATTTTTATTATAATTACATTACTATTTGTTATAATTATTTATAGTTATTTATTATATTATAATATATGATTTTGTGTTTCAAACTTTATCATACCCGGGCTGCCTACTAGACTCTTGTTTGGTCAGGTTTAAAGTCGAGCTCCACCCTAAATAGCAACTTTTGCTATTTGGAACCCTCCCCCCCTCCGGTGTCACAATTGACACCTTTCAGGGGGGAGGGGGGTGAAGATACCTGTCTAAGACAGGTATTTTCACCCACATCCGGGAGTCCTCTCTCCGGGAATCTGCGGGAGTTACGTCACTTCCCGCAGACTTCCCTTGGTGTTCTGGGAGACACTCGGCTCCCAGAACACAGGAGCACCAATCAGAACAGCGCAGCGCGACTCGCGCATGCGCCGTAGGGAACCGGGCATGAAGCCGCAGGGCTCCACTTCCTGGTTCCCTCAGCGAGGATGGTGGAGGGAGCAGCAGAGCGACGAGCGGTCGCTCGTCCTCTGCTGCGGACGTCGCTGGACTCCAGGACAGGTACGTGTCCAAATATTAAAAGCCAGCAGCTGCTGTAGCTGTAGCTGCTGGCTTTTAATAATTTTTTTTCCGGCGGAGCTCCGCTTTAAGTAAGTAATTACTAAGAATTGCAGGCCTAAAATACATAACAACAAATTTCCAGGCAAAATAATTGTACCGCTTTTGGTACATAATTCCAGACAGAATCATACCGCCAGGGAGGTTAACCTTCCTAGCGGTATTCCCGAGTCTGGCTCGGGGTTAAATTTCAGCACCAAAAGCGGTAACCCCGAGCCAGACTCGGGCTGCATCGCAGTGATCCAGGCAGAGTTACTTACCTTGTCCCCTGGATCCTGCGATGCCTCTCCGCTGTGTGATCAAGCTGTCTCCTCGCTCGATTCACACACTTCCGAGTGCCGCCGAGCTCCGTTCCCTGCGACGTTACGACGCACGGGGACGGAGATCGGCGCCAAATTCAAAAAAGTTAAAACACAGTACACATACAGTATACTGTAATCTTACAGATTACAGTACTGTATAAAAAAATTACACATCCCCTTTGTCCCTAGTGGTCTGCCCAGTGTCCTGCATGCACTTTTATATAATAAAAACTTTTCTTTCTGCCTAGAAACTGGAGATTGTCCATAGCAACCAAAAAGTGTCCCTTTATGTCAAAAGTGGTTTTAGACCAGCTAAAAAACAGCAATAATAAATTAGAATCACTCGCAGAATTAAGCGATAGCGATTTGTGGGGAAATTCGTCATCAAACACTGAAAAACACTTTTATTATTATTATTATATTATTTGTTATAATTATTTTATAGTTATTTATTTTATTATAATGTATAATTTTGTTTTTTTAACTTTATCATACCCGGGATGTCTACTAGACTCTTGTTTGGACAGATTTTAGTGAGTTATTCCTAAGAATTACAGGCCTACAATATAAAACGCCAAATTTCCATGCAGAATAATGGTACCGCTTTCAGCACCTAAAATCTGACAGAATCATACCGCCAGGGAGGTTAAGTACTTATTAGTCACAGTGCATTTATTTAATTACATTTCAAGCAAATCAAAAACGCACTTATAAAAAAGATATGCGATTGTCCTGATTCCAGGGAAAGTTGCTGTTTTCAATATGGAATCTATCAGTGACTTTATTCTCTGAAATAGCAGCACGGAGAATGTAGATTATGCTTATATAATCTGTCCTTGAACATACAATGTCCTTAAAAATGGGAAGTACAAATATATCCATCCATGCTGTAAATCTGCCTGCATACATTATATAAAAGGTATTTATTGCAGAGCTCTCCTCTATAACAATGCATCAAAGTGTTTTATTAAAATAAAGCCATACGTAAGTAAAGTCATTACTCAGGGTGTGTGTTGTGTATAACAGCAGCCTAAATATTATAGCGTTTGACTCATTCTGACGCTGCCATTATAATGTTTCCACAGCTTCGGGATGTGCCTCAGCCTCAGTCTTTGTACCTCATGTTTGAAGCATCACAGGACAGCCCAGAAAACTCCCCTGCCAAGTTTTCAGAGTCTTGCACCCCAGGGACAGAGTAAGTAGATCAGCAGTACATTGTGGTGTACAGTTGCAGTCAAATTTTTTTGTTTTGCAAATGAGAGGCCAACTGCTCTTCTGTGCAGGGTGTGCAAGGCTGCCGAGGTAATATCAGATGTGTTGTGTTTATTATCCTACTTATCTGTAATCTTTTCATCCATCCAGCTTTGGGACAATGGAGTCCAATATATGCTCTGGACATCTGCCCCTCTCCAGATCTCCACCCATAATGCAGGACAGTACACGGCAAGCCCTGGAGAGGTCACGGTCCAGAGACGATGAGCCAGAGGTGATTGGGAGTGGAAAGATGGAACTGGTGAGGAAGTGTTTATGCAAATATTCTGATTCCAAACATGAAAGTGGGATCCAAGAAAGAAGTTCCGCTTTTTATGATTATGAGCTTCCCAAAATTATAGTACTGTAGGGGGAGATTTACTAAAGCTGGTGCACATAGGATCTGGTGCAGCTATTCAAAGTAACCAATCAGCTTCTAGGTTTTATTATCAATGCTTAAAGTTGTTTTCTTTAAAAATGACAAACAAGTTATACTTAGAGCCAGTTCACACAGGGGCGTCCTGGGATCCGACTTCAAGTCACCCCAAGTCGCGCCGTTTAGAAAAGTAATGGAAGTGAATGGAGCCGTCTTAATGTCCACTACTGCAGTCGCTCCGACTTCAGAAAAGGTTCGACTTCAATCCGACTTCTAGGCGACTTGTACCCATTGATTTAAATGTAAGTTGCCTCCAAGTCGGATCCCCTGTCTTAACTGAAGCAACTTTCCAGGAAGTAAAAATAGTTTTTCAGGCAACCTCCCTCCCACAGAGCTGATTATTGTTTGGCCACTGGAAAGTCGCCTGTCCTGGAGGCAACTTGAAGTTGCCTCGTAAGTTGCCTGGAGTCGCTCTGTGATTCATGCTCAAGTCGTGTCCAAGTTGCCTCCCAAAGTCGCGCTGGAAGTCGTGTTGCCCCTTTGTGAACCGGCTTTTACCTGCTCTGTTGCAGTGGATTTGCACAGAGCAGCCCAGATCCTCCTCTTCTCAGGTCCCTTTTCTGTGCTCCTGGTTCCTCCCTCCTGTTGAGTGCCCCCCACAGCAAGCAGCTTGCTATGGGGACACCCAAGCCAAGTCACAGCTCTGTGTGTTCATTCAGACACGAAGTTGCAGCCCGGCCCCACCTCCTCTCTCCTGATTGGCTGGCTAACTGACTTTGATTGACAGCAGCAGGAGCCAATATCACCACTGCTATCTCTCAGCCAATCGGGAGGGAGGAGTCTCAGACGGCCGAGACTGTCGTGGACATCGCTGAACAGAGATGGGGCTGCTGCACACAGAAGGATTTTTATCTTAATGTATAAAATGCATTAAGATAAAATACCTTCTGAATTTACAACCCCTTTAATTGAACTAGCTGAAGTAGGAAGTAGATTGGTTATTATGCACAGCTGCCTCTGTGTGCATCAGTTTTAGTAAATCTCCCCTCATAGTGTGAATCTACAAACTATCCCCATCTCCCCAAAACTGATTACTTTGAGTTGGGTACTGGTTAGTTGTATCACCCGTTGTCTAATATTTTCAAAGGTTCCATTAATGAAATTTGGGTCTCAACTGACTCACAGGCTGTACCGAATGTATCTCCTTGCAGTTTCATTTTCTAATTATTTGCATATCCTACAGTATGCAGAAGTAAATAGGCAAATGTGACACCATCATTGGCTTTTATAATTACAATAGCAGATAGACATAATTGGGCTTTATGATAATGATTTTTCCCAACTAGCGCCCAAAAGATATAAGAAGTGGATACTTTGCATTAGATATAGCCTTTAACAAATGGCAGCATAGACTGCAGGCTGGTCTGTTAGTAAAATCGTTTTTAAGGATGAAGGGTATTATACAAAATATAGCCATGCAGTGGCCAACATCCATTCCACCCACTGTAAGGGTTCCATGCTCGTTGAGTTTTAGGGGTGAATGGATAAAATGTGTACCCCTCGGCAGCACTGTGGCAGCCTTCAGTGCTATCCTTAAAGTGGAGCTCCACCCTAAATAGCAACTTTTGCTATTTGGAACCCTCCCCCCCTCCGGTGTCACAATTGACACCTTTCAGGGGGGAGGGGGGTGAAGATACCTGTCTAAGACAGGTATTTTCACCCACATCCGGGAGTCCTGTCTCCGGGAATCTGCGGGAGTTACGTCACTTCCCGCAGACTTCCCTTGGTGTTCTGGGAGACACTCGGCTCCCAGAACACAGGAGCACCAATCAGAACGGCGCAGCGCGACTCGCGCATGCGCCGTAGGGAACCGGGCATGAAGCCGCAGGGCTTCACTTCCTGGTTCCCTCAGCGAGGATGGCGGAGGGAGCAGCAGAGCGACGAGCGGTCGCTCGTCCTCTGCTGCGGACGTCGCTGGACTCCAGGACAGGTAAGTGTCCAAATATTAAAAGCCAGCAGCTGCTGTAGCTGTAGCTGCTGGCTTTTAATTTTTTTTTTCCGGTGGAGCAACCCCTTTAAGCAAGCTCCAGCCTGTAGGTTGGGGGTGTTTCTTCTGCATCATCATGTACAGTGCAGGGCTTTTAACGCTGCATTTTACACGAGGAGATGGGAATGCAACTGCAGCCTGGAGCACCTTAGTGAGGACATGGCATTGGACCACTCAGGTGCATAGCCGGAGGGACCCTGATAGAGCCATAAATAGGATAAGTAATTAAAGTAGAACTATAAGCAAAACTTTTTGTTTCATTTTGGATGGACCAAGGGAGGGTTATAACCCCTGTCAGACTTTTTTCTACTATCTCTGTCTCATTGAGGAGATTTCTCTTCACTTCCTGTCCCGTAGCCAAACAGAAAGTGAAAGGACAACCCTGCAAATTAAGGGAATTTCTTGAGGACCCCCAGGTTACTAGAACTAGGGTCCCCATCAGAAGATTTTCCCTCTATTACTTTTCTGGGGACAACCCAAAATTTGTGATTTTCTTTTACTTATTTTTAACGATAATGGTAAACAGGACTAGAGAGGGTGAATCTCCCTAATGGGGGCATAGATCGCAATAAAAACCTGGCCAAAAAAAAAGTTTTGCCTTTAGTGATACTTTACCTTATCACTTTATCTCTAGACTAAACCAGCACTTACCCTTTGCAGTGTGGGGACCCCACTACATGAGTACATTTTGTCTAATTCCCAGAGTTGAGCTTAAAGTGGATATAAACCAGATTTTTTTTAATTTATTTTTTGCTGTCACAATGTAGAGTATAAGATTTCCTATCATCTGTGCCCAGTCTTGCCACAAAGAGTTAATCCAGCTCTGGGCAATCCTCTTTTATTGTTCAGTGAGATAAAACGGACAGAGAAAAACCTTTGTCCGTTCCGCCCCCTTGCTTTGAGTGACAGGTTATTTACATATCTCGTGCACTAGCATTATTTTTTAATTACCACCCCCACTGCTTTTCTGAAGTCATGTGGTTACTGTTCTGGATTTTGACTGGATGTTGGTGATCATAGCAGAAGGAATACACAGGAGAAAATGCATGTTGACAAGGGGAGTGTAGAGGTGGGCGGGGAGTCTACTGACATCCCGACTGCACCCACCGAGCTCCAGACAACAGACCCACCCACAGAATCTGCAGTTTTTCAGTCCTTATAACAGACAGAGGGGAGACATTTGACAGATAAGGATACATGGAGGAGGCATCTATATCCTTATAGATCAGCACTATGTCAGTAGTTTAGAAAGGATGAGAGTGGGTTTACATCCACTTTAACGTCATTTACATGGTATCTAAAGGGTTCAGGAACTTATCAGAAGTGAGTATATTTTAAAACTTGTGAAATAGAAGGGATCGCTAGGCCAAGACTACTTCCTGTCTGTTTTTACATGGAAAGGAATACTCCTGATAGTGACTTTTAAGCCATTTTTAGACTGAAATAGAAGTCAATACAAAACAAAACATTATACTGAAAAGAGATGAATACTTAACATTAAATATTTAATGCAGATTTGGAGCTGTTATATACAAATGTGTGAATCTAATTCTAGCTCACCCGTACAAGTATACAGGTCCTTCTCAAAAAATTAGCATATTGTGATAAAGTTCATTATTTTCTGTAATGTACTGATAAACATTAGACTTTCATATATTTTAGATTCATTACACACAACTGAAGTAGTTCAAGCCTTTTCTTGTTTTAATATTGATGATTTTGGCATACAGCTCATGAAAACCCAAAAATCCTATCTCAAAAAATTAGCATATCATGAAAAGGTTCTCTAAACGAGCTATTAACCTAATCATCTGAATCAACTAATTAACTCTAAACACCTGCAAAAGATTCCTGAGGCTTTTAAAAACTCCCAGCCTGGTTCATTACTCAAAACCGCAATCATGGGTAAGACTGCCGACCTGACTGCTGTCTAGAAGGCCATCATTGACACCCTCAAGCAAGAGGGTAAGACACAGAAAGAAATTTCTGAACGAATAGGCTGTTCCCAGAGTGCTGTATCAAGGCACCTCAGTGGGAAGTCTGTGGGAAGGAAAAAGTGTGGCAGAAAACGCTGCACAACGAGAAGAGGTGACCGGACCCTGAAGAAGATTGTGGAGAAGGACCGATTCCAGACCTTGGAGGACCTGCGGAAGCAGTGGACTGAGTCTGGAGTAGAAACATCCAGAGCCACTGTGAACAGGCGTGTGCAGGAAATGGGCTACAGGTGCCGCATTCCCCAGGTCAAGCCACTTTTGAACCAGAAACAGCGGCAGAAGCGCCTGACCTGGGCTACAGAGAAGCAGCACTGGACTGTTGCTCAGTGGTCCAAAGTACATTCGGAAATCAAGGTGCCAGAGTCTGGAGGAAGACTGGGGAGAGGGAAATGCCAAAATGCCTGAAGTCCAGTGTCAAGTACCCACAGTCAGTGATGGTCTGGGGTGCCATGTCAGCTGCTGGTGTTGGTCCACTGTGTTTTATCAAGGGCAGGGTCAATGCAGCTAGCTATCAGGAGATTTTGGAGCACTTCATGCTTTCATCTGCTGAAAAGCTTTATGGAGATGAAGATTTCATTTTTCAGCACGACCTGGCACCTGCTCACAGTGCCAAAACCACTGGTAAATGGTTTACTGACCATGGTATTACTGTGCTCAATTGGCCTGCCAACTCTCCTGACCTGAACCCCATAGAGAATCTGTGGGATATTGGGAAGAGAAAGTTGAGAGACGCAAGACCCAACACTCTGGATGAGCTTAAGGCCGCTATCGAAGCATCCTGGGCCTCCATAACACCTCAGCAGTGCCACAGGCTGGTTGCCTCCATGCCACGCCGCATTGAAGCAGTCATTTCTGCAAAAGGATTCCCGACCAAGTATTGAGTGCATAACTGAACATAATTATTTGAAGGTTGACTTTTTTTGTATTAAAAACACTTTTCTTTTATTGGTCGGATGAAATATGCTAATTTTTTGAGATAGGATTTTTGGGTTTTCATGAGCTGTATGCCAAAATCATCAATATTAAAACAAGAAAAGGCTTGAACTACTTCAGTTGTGTGTAATGAATCTAAAATATATGAAAGTCTAATGTTTATCAGTACATTACAGAAAATAATGAACTTTATCACAATATGCTAATTTTTTGAGAAGGACCTGTATAATTGGTTTTAGGCTTAGTGGTGCATAACACAATGAGCAATGATCTGCCTGAACTGAGTCTGACTGATAGTGCTAATCAGAAGCCAGCCCTTCTCAGTTAAATTGTACTAGATTATAGCACATCATTGCTCTGCCTTTAAGAAAAAATAAATGGCTAATATGTGTTTACTAGAATGGACAATTACGGCTGTCAATCACACAGGAATTCTGCTAATAAATTCAAGATTATCCAGATAAGATTATTCACTGGTTTAAAGCCAACTCCAGAGACACATTATATTCTTTCTTGGCCTTTGCTGTGTTTATCCATTAAGGCCATCATTTCATTTTTTTTTTTTTTTGGACATCTATCAATTTTTTTCTTAGGCTTAAAGTGGAATTCCACCCTAAAACAAAAATATTACGCCGAAATGCTGCAAAAAAAATAGAAAAAAAAACAATTGAAAAAAAAAGGGATTTTTATAACAGCTTACCTGTAAAATCCTTTTCTTGGAGTACATCACGGGACACAGAGCGACTTAGTCATTACTAATGGGTTATATAGATTACCTTCAGGTGTTGGCACTGGCCAATTCCAAACCGGAAGTACCCTCCCCTATATAAGCCCCTCCCATCCGGGAGCACCTCAGTTTTGTAGCCAAGCAATAAGTGTCCCAAAAAGAGGGGTGGGAGCTCTGTGTCCCGTGATGTACTCCAAGAAAAGGATTTTACAGGTAAGCTGTTATAAAAATCCCTTTTTCTTTTTCGTACATCACGGGACACAGAGCGACTTAGTCATTACTAATGGGACGTCCCAAAGCAATGCCAAATGAGGGGAGGGATACATAAGCTGGGCGCCATCAGGCATGAGGATCTTTTTCGGCCTGCAACACACTGCGCCCAAAGGCGACATCCTCCTGACTTCTAACGTCTACCTGGTAGAATCTAGTAAACGTGTGTACCGAAGACCATGTCGCGGCCTTACATACTTGAGCCAGGGAGGCCTGGTGATGCACTGCCCATGAAGTTCCAACTGCTCTTGTGGAGTGCGCCCTAACTTTGAACGGAGGCGGTCTCTTTCTCAAGCCATAGGCTTGTATTATGACCTGTCGAATCCACTTGGCTAAAGTGGATTTTGATGCTGCCTGACACTTTTTAGGGCCTTCCGGCAGAATAAACAAAGTATCCGTTCTGCGAATCTGAGCAGTGGCTTTTAGATAAGCTTTAACTGCTCTTACTACATCCAAAGAAAGTAATAACTTTTCCTCTACCGAGCTAGGTTTGGGGAAAAAAGAAGGAAGAACCACATCTTGGTTCAAATGAAAACCTCGATACCACCTTGGGAAGAAAGGCTGGATGAGGACGTAATACTACTCTGTCCTTATGGACAACCAGATATGGCTCCTTACAGGACAAGGCGGCTAATTCCGATACTCTTTTAGCCGAACAAACGGCTACTAAGAAAATCAATTTCCTGGTGAGAAGAACCAAGGAAATGTGTTGCAATGGTTCAAACGGTTGTTTCTGTAGAACTGACAGAACCAGGTTTAAGTCCCAAGGACATATGGGAACACTAACCGGAGGGCTAATACGCATCACTCCTTGTATGAAAGCTTTGACTAGTGAATGCGAAGCCAAGGGCCTTTGAAAAAATATTGACAAGGCCGAAATCTGACCCTTGATAGTACTCAAGGCCAGCTTCCTATCTACAGCCCACTGTAGGAAGTCCAAAATCCTCCCTATCACGTACTTACGTGGATGCCATTTCTTGGCCTCACACCACGTAATGTACGCTTTCCAGATCCTATAATAGATCTGCCTGGATACCGGCTTCCTGGCATTGATCATGGTAGATACCACAGAATTAGAGAGCCCTCTCTTTTTCAGAATGTGGGCTTCAATAGCCAGGCCGTCAAACCTAGGGCTGGTAAGGAAGGGTGGTATATCGGTCCCTGCGACAGCAGGTCCGGACGATGTGGGAGGGTCCAAGGACTCCTCACTGACATTTTTACAATCTCCGCGTACCATGCCCTTCGGGGCCACGCTGGAGCCACCAGAATCACTGGTTTCTTTTCTACCCTGATTCTGCGGAGTAATCGCGGTAACAATTGTGGCAGTGGGAATGCATATATCAGCTTGAACTGATCCCAAGGGAACACTAGGACATCCGAGCCGCAAGCTAGAGGATCCCTTGTGCGAGACACAAATCTGTCCACCTTTGCGTTGAATCTGGATGCTAGCAGATCTACATCCGGTGTTCCCCACCGCTGGCATATTACCTGGAAAACCTCGGGGTGAAGAGACCATTCCCCCGGGCATAATTGTTGGCGACTTAAAAAGTCCGCTCTCCAATTTTCCACTCCTGGGATGAAAACCGCGGATATGGCTGGGACATATTTTTCTGCCCACTCCAGGATGCAATTTGCTTCCCTCTGGGCTGCACGACTCCTGGTGCCACCCTGGTGATTGATATATGCCACTGCTGTGGCATTGTCTGATTGAATTCTGACAGGGGACCCTTGGAGTTTGGATGTCCATGCTACTAGGGCATACCGGGCTGCTCGTATCTCTAAGAGATTGATGGGCAGGGCCTTTTCTGCTTCTGACCACTTGCCCTGGAGAGACCATTGCTCCAGTACTGCCCCCCAGCCTATGAGGCTGGCATCTGTAGTGACTACCTTCCAAGAAACCGGACTGAAGGGTTTCCCTTTTTCCAGATTCTGGGGCACCAACCACCAATGGAGGCTCTTGCGAACGGAAGGGGACAGGGACATTGGTAAGTCTAAAGCCTGAACTTTTTTTGTTCCAGGCTGACAGTATGGCCCTTTGCAAATTCCTTGAATGGAATTGACCGTAGGGTACCGCTTCGAATGAAGCCACCATTTTTCCCAGCAGCCTCATGCAGAGGCGTATGGATGGTTTTCTTTTTGTACCCACTAAGTGGGTCAAATCTTTTAAAGACGACACCTTCTCTGGAGGTAAGAAAATCTTTCTCTGATTTGAATCCAGCCTTAGCCCTAAGTATTCCAGACTTTTGACTGGTCTTAGAGCTGACTTGTCCCGGTTGATAATCCAACCGTGATATTCCAGATACTTGATTGTCTTGTGAATAGCTACTTCCAGCTTTTCCACTGAGTGGTCTATTAGTAGCAGGTCGTCTAGATATGCCATTATCGTTACACCCTGTGTTCTTAGATTGGCCAATAATGGGGCCAGAATTTTTGTGAACACTCGTGGTGCTGTGGCCAGACCGAAAGGTAAGGCTCTGAACTGAAAATGGCGCCCTTCTACTGCAAAGCGTAGAAATTTCTGGTGGGCCGGAAAGATGGGAATATGCAGATAAGCATCCTTTATGTCGATCGAGGCTAACCATTCCTGCCCCTGTAGGGCGGTGGCCACCGATCGGATCGACTCCATCCGAAAAGTCCTGATATTTAGGAACTTGTTTAGCCCTTTTAGATTTAATATGGGCCTCACGTCCCCATTTGGTTTGGGGACTGTGAAAAGGTTTGAGTAAAACCCGAATCCGCTTTCTTCCAGGGGAACCTTCATGATTACACCTTGGAGCAATAGTTGTTCTAGTGCCAGAAGGAGGGATCCTCTCTTTTGGGGATCTCTTGGCACGTTTGACCTCATAAATTGGGCAGGAGGAGTGCCTTTTAACTCCAGCTTGTATCCCAGACTTACTGCGGAGAGCACCCATCTGTCTCTGATGGTGTCCCGCCAGGTCTCTGTGAACAACTGAAGTCTTCCCCCCACCCGATTGAGTGGGGGCAACGCTTCATGCCTTGGGGGGAGGTTTTGTACCTCTCTTGATCCAGGGCTTCTTGTTACCCTGTGATTGTCCCTGATTTCTGCCCCCTGAATTTGACCGCGGAGGCCGTCGGAACTGCTTCACAGCCGATGTGCCCGGGACTGGAGAAGTAGGCCTCTTAAAAGAAGGACTTCTACCCTTGTTCTTAACCGGTAAGAGTGAACTTTTACCGGCAGAAATTTTCTGGATATATTTGTCCAGATCTTCTCCAAATAAGCGTTCTCCATGAAATGGGAAGCTAACCAGCAGTTTTTTTACAGGGAGCTTCAGCAGACCAGTTTTTGAGCCACAGAAGCCTACGCATATGTACTATAGACAGCGTAAAGCGGGAGGCCTGTTGGATTGTATCCTTTATGGCGTCTACCGCAAAACACAAGGCTCTAGGCAGGTCAGCTAGGGCAAGAGCCTGCTGATCTGGTAAGTCCCTTAAGACCTGTTTCAACTGATCTTTCACTGCTTGGCAGACTCCAATCGCTGCTACCGCAGGTTGTGTCACCATGCTTGCTGTAGAGAAAGCAGATTTTAGTAAAGACTCCAATTTTTTATCTATTGGGTCTTTGAACATTGGAACATTATCTACTGGACATGTCAGTGATTTGTTAACAGAAGAGATGGCTGCGTCCACTGTAGGGATCCTCCATTTTCTTATGAACTTATCCTCCATGGGATAGATCACCGGAAATCTCTTGGGGGGAGCAAATATTTTATCAGGATGCTCCCAATCCTGGTAAATAAGCCCTTCTAATAAAGGGTGGATTGGGAAGGAACAGACAGCCTGGGGAGCTTTTAGCGACCCCAGCGAGGAAACCGTAGTGGATGGTGGTTCCGCCAGAGGCATTTTAAATGCTGATCGGACCATATTAGTCAGAGACTGAACCCATAATCTTTCAGCCTGAGATGCTGAGAAAGGTTCTTCCACTGTTGATTCCTCCATAACTGAATCAACCTCATCCTGATCCCCTTCAGGTAGGTCGATCTCTGTGTGGGGCTGTTCCTCCACTAACAGGCACTCTGAAGGAGGAGACGGAGATCGGACGCGCTTTTCCTGTGTCAGGGAAGCAGCGATCAATGCTGTTAATCTCTCTTCCAATCCTCCCAGAGTTGAGGATAAAACCTCCTCTGTTATATATACAGGAGCAGGTGGACTGGGGACAGCCGCAGCACCAGGCATTCCTGCGGGGTTTCTACGGCTACTGACCTCTGAATTGTCAGGGGAGATTGGTGCAGTACAAGCATGCCCAATATCCTCAGAGCCCGATGGAGACCCCTTTGGCTTCCTGGAAGATCTATTTCCGGAGCGTCTGGACGACATATCCTTTAAGCACAAAGCTGAGGTATTCCCGTCGTCATACACCAATTTTGCTGGTAATAGTCTAACAAAGTTGCTGCTATATACCAGCTGGTGTCCACTAAAGTGCCTTTCTATGGGGATGCCTGCATCAACCGCCTCTGTGTGCCACTGTTTGTTGCTAGCTCTGTTTGCATCCAGCTGACACTTGTACTGTGTCTTTTAACCATGCTGGGACGCCCGCACATGCGCAGAAGCGCCGCGGCGCGCATCGAGCGTCATCCACCCGCCCCGCCCCTTTTTTTCATAGGAGGCGCGTGCACGCGCCCGCGCGCGCGCCCGTGCGCCATTGGCGCCCTTTTCGAAATCAAACAGGGGACTAGGAGCCAGGGCCCTTTTTGCCGGAGGGCCTGTGCGGTGGATGAGCGCAGCAACAGGGCAGAGGAAGTGGATTCCCACAGAGAAACTTACCAGCTGCCTGGATCTTTTGACTTGAGAAAACCAAAGATCCACATGACAAGAAAAATGGACTACAGCGGCCTCTAGTGGTTTAACACAGGTACCGCGGTCCCCCTTTTTTTTTTTTTTTTTCTTGACTACTATTAAAATTTTACATTTTCAGTAGTTACAGGCAAACACAGATATTTAGCGGGAATACCGTTAGGTAACAGACAGAAAGACAAATTAGGCTTGGGGGTCCCCCAATAGAACCAAGTTCCTGGGGGCCCCCACTTACCTGATCCCCGCCGCAGGACTTTGTTTGGTCCACAGAAGTCCAAACTTCACCTATCACGGCAGGCATTGTAATTAAACCTTCAGGGACCGGGTTCCCAAGGATTCCACTCCCCTGGACCTGTATAGCACCCTGCACAGACAACATCTTGGTCGTGGGTATGACCAGAGCTCTGGATCCCAGGGTCCAGCCCTCCTAAGAGAAGCATTACAGGCAAAACCTTGCTCTTCTGCTGCAAGGCCCGGGTACCGACCGTTTAGCTATGAAGCTTTTTTGGTGGGATCCGGAACAGCTTACTAAGGCCCAAAAGAACCTGTACGCAAGCCCAGTGAAAACACATGTTACTCTTTGGCCAACACCTTAGACACTGGCAAAAAACTGAGGTGCTCCCGGATGGGAGGGGCTTATATAGGGGAGGGTACTTCCGGTTTGGAATTGGCCAGTGCCAACACCTGAAGGTAATCTATATAACCCATTAGTAATGACTAAGTCGCTCTGTGTCCCGTGATGTACGAAAAAGAAATAATAATTTTTACTTACCAGAAATTGCGGTTGCTATGCGGATGTTCCTAATCTGCTTCGTCCTAGTCCTCGGCAGGTCTTCTTCCTCTTCACGTTGTCTTCTGGGGAATGGGGCGCGCTGCCTTCTGGGAACTGTGTGTATCCCAGAAAGCAGCCGCCCCATTCACAAAGCGCCGCAAGACTCGCGCATGCGTAGTAGGAAACGGGCAGTGAAGCCGCAAGGCTTCACTGCCTGTTTCCCTTAGTGAGGATGGCGGCGCCGGGACCTTCCAGGATCGAGGGTTCAGCCTCGGGGGGCCAACATCGCGGGCGCCTAGGTACGTGTCCTTATTAAAAGTCAGCAGCTACAGTGTTTGTAGCTGCTGACTTTAAAAAAAAAAAAAAACACGGGTAGAATCTCGCTTTAAGAAAACCCAGTAATTCCAGTTCCCAACACATTACACAATTATATGTTGTAGTGTGAGTTGTGCTCTTTGAATTATCCCCTGTGGTCTGAGCTCACTCACACATTTGCTTGGGAATTGTTTTTTCTCAACATGTATTTTATTTACATAAAATTAAAATAAACCACATTTGTTCATGAGAACGTTTAATCTAGTGATTTGAAATAGAACTCCAGTGTAAATTATTAATTTTGTTTTGGCACAGATATTTCTCCCACGACAGGTTGATTTTTACAGGATCGCTCAACTTAAAAAAAAAAAAAGTTAAATTACATGAGAGATCTACCAATTATATTTTTGTGTCTGTATATACAGTATATATATATATATATATATATATATATATATAGTGATATTTGGTGGTTGTTTAGCTCAAGTGTAGCACCCGCTAGCGAGAACAATCCATGCCAGAAGTTCATTTTCAGGGCTTGTTGGCCCACTTTTATTAAGAAAAGTTCCAAAAAAATCCCTGGCACGGGGTTTTCACTGTCCATACAAAATAATGATAAATTCAGGCTCCTGGCTTATACATACAGCAGTGCTGCTCAGGCCTTCCACTTCAGGCTCTTGTCTGTCTCCTACAGACTATTCCCTTGCCAACACCGTCTGTTTAGATAGCAGCCCCTCGCTGCTCTGACCCTCAGACTTGGGTCTCTGGCTTCCCCAGTGCACACCTGCACTCATCCGGAGGGTGGAGCCCAGAATGCTGGTCCTGACTCTACTATTAGGCCCACACACACCTGAACAATCAGTGTGCCGGTGAGTCTCAAAATCCGGATCCAGGACTGGGGATTTCATCCCACCCGGATCTCTAAGAAATCCCCAGGCTCCAGGTCCCAAAGTGGACTTTAGTAAATAATGAGGAAACTGAAAAGCCAGTTTCCTCCCAAACAAGCAAGTACCCCGGAGCCCCTCAACCTGCCTGGTTGAGAATCCTGTATTCATACACTGGTTGGGTACCACACTACCACAATATATATATATGTGTGTGTGTTTATAAATACGCCTGGAGTTTGCATGCTCTCCCTGTGAATGCATGGGTTTCCTCTGGGTACTCCAGTTTCCTCCCACATTTCCAAAGACATGCTGGTAGGTTAATTGGCTCCTATCTGAACTAACCCTAGTATACTGTATGTATCTTTGAATGTGAGTAAAGCTGGCCATACATTATACAATTTTCTTATTCATTTTTCTTTAGATTTACCTTCAACTATGTAGTGCAAGGTTTTGCCTGATTGCATACAAATTGAAAGTGTTTAGCTATGACATCAAATTTTATGTTTTTTGGTAAATCTGAAGGAAATTTGTACAAGAAAATTGTGCCAGCCTTCGGGACCTTAGACTGTAAGCTCCTTGGAGGGCAGAGACTGATGTGAATGTACAATATATATGTGTAAAGTACTGCGTAAATTAATGGCACTATATAAGAACCTGTAATAAATGAATAAAAATATTTATACTGTATGTATACAGTATATTCTGTACAACGTTGTATATATGTAACGTATCCTCCATTGAACAGAACTGGAATTATTTGACATGTATACACAGTAAATGCCATCTCCTTGCTAGTTGTGTTGTCAGATGACCATGGGGGAAAAGGAGAGAGGCATCCACGTAGGTAGTGGTCCACCGCAGTCTTTTCCCGGAGGGAAAGAACACTGTAATGAAAAAAAGACTTCTTTCTTTTAACTAATGTTTGTTTTGCATTGTACATTACTGATCACAAGTGTTTCCTCTCAGGGCTCTCCCGATGATGAATATATGCCTTCTGAAGCATTGTTGTCACGGATCGCACATCACAATACTCTTTGTGACCAGCTGAGTTACCTAGAGCCGGATCTCGCAGAGAAGAACCCACAAGCATTTGCACAGAAATTACAGGTTTGTCCTTTCACTGTTGTCTCGCCTAATATGCAGATAGACAAGTTTCAGCCCTCTGTTTGTTTTTGAACTGTAGCTCCCATGATATTCAGCCAGGCAGCTAAAGCTAGAAGATTGCACTTTTTATCTTTAGACCCTTTACCTAAAAATCGATCTCTTTTTCATATCATATTGTACTCCTCCTTCACTCTATAGAGCAGGGATATGCAATTAGCGGACCTCCAGCTGTTGCAGAACTACAAGTCCCATGAGGCATAGCGAGACTCTGACAGCTACAAGCATGACACCCAGAGGCAGAGGCATGATGGGACTTGTAGTTTTGCAACAGCTGGAGGTCCGCTAATTGCATATCACTGCTATAGAGGGTCTTCTGGCATAAATTAGAGTTCAACTACTACTTGTAACTGCAGGTTTATTTAAAAAAATCCTTAAGTTCTACAATATATCGTTTCCCCACCTGCTGGGGAAACCTGGCATTACAGACCAAACCTTTAAAATGAAAAACTGAAAAGAAAATTTGTTTTTAATACAATTGTTTAAATTATGTTTAGTACAAAAAAAATTTTTATTAGGTAAATATGAAATTTTGCATATATGGTAAATATTTACCATTTGCAGCCATTGCCATGCCACCCATGAGGCCACTTGCGTTGGGAGAACCAGTTCAGGCACAGTGGGTGGTGTTATTTAGGACAGACACTCCATCCTATGTGCAGCTTAGTAAATGCAGAGCCTGAAAAAATCACAGAATTAGTGTCACAGAGCTCCCTCCCCGGCCACTGCACCTGTCACACAGCAAAAATTACTACCTCAGATGGCATCTACCCCCAGCACTGCCCTCTTTGCAGCCTACAGATGAGGCTCATTGTGACATCTATTGAAATCAAGTAATAATTTTAAAAAAAGACCATAATATCAAAAGAGGGAATCCCTCTCCTTTCCTCCTATAAAAAATGGCAACATCTTACAGTACATCTAAACCTTATCACAAAAATTGCATGAAAGCTTTGAAAGAGAAGTATGGGATTTTTTTTATCCTTAATCACACATACTTATACTGCATCTGTCCCCCACCGGCTCTAACACTGAGAACCGAGTGATCAAACACCACCGATCGCTCGTCTCCCACCACAGCTCTGTGAGCAGAGAGCTGGTCAGTCACAGGCTCTCTGCTCTGCCCCCACCCCCGCTGAGAGCCTGAGTTTTAATGAGATAGTTCCCCTATCAGATAGGGTCCGGCCTCGACTGCCCAGGCGCAGCGCATGCGCAATCAGAGCCAACGGAAATCTCCGAGCCTGAACAGCTGTTCGTCAGCTGTAGACGGAGCATGCGCAATCAACACGGCGCTCGCTCCCGATGCTCGGGGCTGCTTATCCACGCTGCTCGCTCTATACAGCAAGGGGCAGATGCTTTTCTCAAAGGGGCGGATATGGTTTCGAAGAGGCATGATGGCCAGTGCTTTATGATATATGACCGCTGTGTACACATCCATTACTAATATGTTTAAATGCATCCCCTGTAGCCACGCTTCTCAATAACACATCCGCCCCTTTGAGAAAAGCACTGGCATCATGCAGCCTCTTCCCCTTGTTGTGTTGAATGTATAACCATACATGCGAGCATTTGAGAAAAGCATCCACCACTTTGAGAAAACCACTGCCCATCATAAAGCACTGGCCATCATGCGGCCTCTTAATGAGAAAAGAATCTGCCCCTTGCTGTATTGAGATCCGAGCATTTGAGAAAACCATCCGCCCTTTCAAAAAAGCACTGGCTATCATGCCTCTTCTAACCATATCCGCCCCTTTAAAAAAAAGCATCCGCCCCTTGCTGTATAGAGCAAGCCGTTTGTATAAGCAGCCCTGGGCATCGGGAGCGAGCGGCGTGTTGATTGCGCATGCTCCATCTACCGCTGACAAACAGCTGTTTAGGCTCTGTGATTTCCGTTGGCTCCGATTGCACCTGCGCAGTCCAGGCCGTACCCTATCCGATAGGGGAACCACATCGATAGAACACCGGTCTAGGCATGTGGATGGACCCTGACCATATGGTCGCAATCTTTCCTGAGCCCGGACCGGACTTGTGACGTCAGCCTACAGAGGGCTTCAGCCCACTGTCTGCTGAAAATGGGTCACAGGAGTGTAGAACGAACTCCACTCCTGTGATCCACAGGAGAAGTACAGCCAAATGAGCTTTGGCTGTACTTCTCCTTTAACATGTTACTTCATTTGCATTTTATATCTGTAGCTATCATGCTATGAAGGATGTCCAGACATTTCCTGTTATAGGGTGACAATGCTCTATCCCTTCCTCCCAATTTCTCTCTTGTGCAGTCACCCTGTCAAAGTGACGACTTCCAGTAAAGACTACAGGCAGTCTTGCTGATGCTAAATATGCAGGCATATTGCATTGTTGTCACCACCAGGAAGGCTGCATTGCACAATGACAGGCAGATTTTGCTGGAGCTCATGTAGACATTTACTAAAGGCAAATAGACTTTGCAAAGTGCAATTGCACTCTGCAAGTGCAGTTGTTTCAGAGCTTAGTAAATGAGGTAAAGCTTCACTTTGCAAAAAATACCCAATCACGTGCAAGGTAAATTTTAAAAAACAGCCTTTTTGCTTGCATATGATTGGATGATGGAATTCAACAGAGCTTTTCCTCTTTTACTAAGCTCTGGAGCAACTGCTTTCGCAGAGTGCAACTGCAGTTTGCAAACTGCACAGTGTATTTTCCTTTAGTAAATCAACCCCAAAGCTCCGGCAAAGAGACTGTGGGAGGTCAGCATCGCTCAGTTGCAAAAGAGGTTAAAACAGCATTTACCAAAAGAAAGTGCATAAACAATGCTTTAGAAAACCAAATGTCATCCACTTAGGGTTTACATCTACTTTTAGTAATGGATAAACAGAAAACTAGGCTTCCCTTTGATATAAATAAGTAGTAGACTCCCAGTTACTGTAGGTGTATGAAAACTCCTTCATGTTACTAGAGGGGTCAGCAGCACATTGTTATTCATGTCAGAACCTCTTTAATTGCTTATTTAATTAAACCCTGTTTAATATCCCTTTTCTGCAATTCTCGTGTCCCTGTGTTCCTTATTTTCCTTCTTGTGAGATGTTTTCCTTGTGTTTTACTGAATGCTTTTCTCTGGCTTGTTACTGGAGCAGGAGGAGTTAGAGTTTGAAGCAATGCGAATTGAAGCTCTGAAGTTAGCCAGACACGTATCCCAGTTGTCCCAGTATACAGAGGTATCTGGGCTGTGTGTGCAGTGAACTGGTCTCTGCATCTCTCTGACAGTGTGTGTGTTCTTGGATCCCACACCATTTTCTCTCTGCACAATCACTGCACCTTTTCCACACTGGTATTAACTGTAAGAATGTATAGATAATACACATTATGGGGGAATTTACTAAAACTGGAGCAGACGGAATCTGGAGCAGCTGTCCATAGTAACCAATCTGCTTCTGTCTTTAGCTTGGTCAGTTAAAGTGGAACTAAACTTATTGATTTATCCATTTTCATAAACCGTTACATTCAAGGCATGCCATGAATGATAACTGTCCCAGGTGCTTGTGCTGTCAACTGAACTATCAAGCCAGCAAAAGGTTGGTGTCATAACTGATTACATGTGCAGCATCATGGCAGCTGCAGATCAAGAGGCAAATTCTACATCTCCAGGGGCGTTGTGTCATGGTATTAAAGTGGTTGTAAGCCCTTTACAACCACTTTATGCTACAGGTAAGCCTATAATAAGGCTTACCTGTAGTTACCTGTAGATAGGAGATATCCCCTGTCCCCTGCATGTGCCGATGTTATTGGCACATGCGCACTGGGGCAAACTGATGCAATGGCACCTATATGCCGTTGCTTCAGTCCGTGTGCCGTTACCGGGGGCTCCCGCGGGCGGGAGTGACGTCATCGCGGCTCCGGCCAATTACAGCACCGGAGCCGCGATACCTGGAAGTCACTCCGGGGCGACATGTCGGCGGCCGGAGGGGGAGACGAGGACCGCTGAGGGGGCTTCGATCTGAGGTAAGTAATACATAATGAGCTAGTTTGCTATGCATACTAGCTCATTATGCCTTTGTCTTGCATGTTTGTTTTTTTTTCATTTTTGTCATTAGGGTTTACAACCACTTTAATGGTAGCGGCAGGAATCTGCTGATTCCTGCTGCTGTTTTTGATAGGTGTGAGTGGCTGGCCATGGCCGCCGTGCCCGTACACTTCAATGACAGGTTGTCTTTGGCTGTTCTTTGTTGCTTGCACAGCCAGAGGTGATCGCTGCTGGACACACACAAAGGAACTAGATGCCTGCAGCTGCTATTTGCACCATGGCAAAGGGTCCGTGCAAATGTAGCTCAACTACTTGATGACCAGCGATGTATCGGTACGTCGCTTGGCTTCAAGTGGTTATAAAGAAATGATGCCTGCAGCTTCAGGCATCATACTGATATCGTTTTTAGAGCCGGCAGTCGGCTCTCTTGTAAAGCAATCCTAGCAGCTAACTAGCCGCTGGATTGCTTTTACAAGCAACGGTAGGTAACGCCCCCTCACCGCCTTCCATGGCTTCATTAAGCTATCCCATCCCTCCAGGACACCCCAATTGACCAGCTGGAACTTCTGCCAGCTGATCATAGAGATGACCAAAAACCGTTCTGTATGTCCCTATTATATAGGGAACTGGTAGTGATAATCGTACATCACTTCCAGTTTACCCAGATGTAAACGGTGCCATCCCTTGTGACAGCAATAAAAGTGATTCAATTTTTTAAAAATAAATAATTAATTTGAAAAAAAAATGTTTTAACCAATCCCTGAATGCAGAGAGTATTTTTGTCTGCTTTTTTTTAACAAATAGTGCCAGAAATGGCCTAGGGGCCAAGTGGTTAAAATGGCAGTTTCTTTTGCTGTAAAGAATAGGAGGGTTTAGCTTTGAAAATGAAAGCTAGAAATGTAATGGTTTCCATGCACAGCTACTCCAGGTTCTGGCTGCTCCAATCTTAGTAAATTCACCTCCTTGAATATTGATATCGTTTAACATTTAGAAACACTAAAGCTAACCACATACTTGGCAGTCTGGTTGCCCAATCTCCTTTAGATTTTCTATCATAGGAGGGAGAACCTGACTTGATATAAATTAAATGTAGTGTTAAAAAAGGCACTATCAGTATATAATTATTGGTAAATATAATGGATATTTTACAGAGATTGTACAATCAGATTGAGACATGTGTAGCTGCCTTTAGTCCAGCATGCTTAGCTAGGGAATGTTCATTGCACCAAAATGATAGCTGTGCTGTCTCCTAGTTGGAAGCCATGGCAGGCCTGCAGAGTGCATGCTACCTTTCAATTTTGCATCCTACTAAAGAGCTTGGCATGGCTTGAGCCATCTGACTTGAAGTTAACACAAAGTAGATATTCCAGTTAGAAACAAAAGAAAATGACTCAAGCTAGTCGCCATGTTCCCTATGTTTAATAGGGAGGTAATTATACAATGTACCGCTGCATGAAGCATTTCCTTGTAAAACATAGATTTGTCATTCACACACTAAGACAAATAGGAGGTGTTAGCATTCTTGTAAAATAAAAAAGAAACTTGTCACTAATCTGCAAATCAGACTGAGCGTATGATGAAAAAATGCATAAGGAGGCCTTACGCTTAGTGAATGCCACGTTATAAGAAAAAATCAATGTATACGGTGTAAAGGCAGCCCAAGTTATAAAAAAATTCAACTTTTCCCATAGCTCTTGAGCACGGCCCTACACCCTCCTGCCTCCTGTACTTACTATTGGTCCATTATTGAGTAGTCTCATTGATTAATGGAAAGGTTTTAAATATAGGTTATATTATAGGAAAAGTTTACACTTTTTTTTGTACAACTTGCCGCCTTTATTTCTGGATCTATTCATCATCTTGACATGCCATTTTCACTGTAGGCAACCTCAGCTTATGCATGTTTTATTTGTGTTCTCAGTTTCAGTGCACTCTAGTATTATAATGATATTATTATAATGTACTAACACTAGGAATAGTGTCAGCATATAACAACATATGTAGAACATATGTGGACACCTAAGCTTATAAAAAAAGGAACTTCCCCACCTAGAGGCTATTCTATAACCTGCACCACACATTGCTATATTACACAACTGTATTATGCCACTGCAGACCAGAGACTGCTCAGAGGTTCTATACTTCTGCTCTAATGCCATTAATCTGATTTAAATTACATATGGGAAAGTAGGATTAGGTATTAATACCAGTTGTTTATTCTTGGTCTGTTTATTGTAAGATTGGAAGGCATTGTTTAATACATCTAGTAGAATATTACATACCCTAGATAATTGTTTACAGATATATATATATATATATATATAGTAAAACCTTTGTTTGAGAGTAACTTGGTTTGAGAGCGTTTTGCAAGACAAGCAAAATTTTTAAATACATTTTTAACTTGATATACAAGCGATGTCTTGATATACAAGTAAGGTCACGTCACAACTGAGTAAAAAAGAGGAGAGGCGCCTCTAAGTGTAGCAATACAGTTACATTTAATTAAGGTACAATATTTCGAAACTCACATGGTTACGATTAAAACAGGCACATCTAAGTATGCAGGCATGAGGAGTAAAGATGTCCACATAGACCATTCCCCTCACCGTCATCAGGGATCGTCATCCCTTCCATGCTGCGCTCCACGAGCGCTTCAAGCCTCGCTTTCAGAACGCTCTACTGCAGGGTAGTCTTCCCGGTCACGATTGCAGACAGCTTAACCCCAGATGCCTGCATACTTAGATGTGCCTCTTTTAATCATCAACCATGTAAGTTGCTAAATATTGTACCTTCATTAAATGTAAACATATTGCTACACTTAGAGGCGCCTCTCTTCTCTTTTATAATCTGTAGCTCCTGCTGGATTTTGCTTCTAATCCCCTTTTATGGTTACACAACCTGGTCACATTGCTATAATCTTTTTATATGGACTATAAACTGAAGGACTTATGAATAAATGGTTGTGGAAGGAATCATTGGAGTTTCCATTATTTCTTATGGGGAAATTCACTTTGATATACAAGTGCTTTGGATTACAAGCATGCTTCCGGAACGAATTATGCTCGCAATCCAAGGTTTTACTGTGTATATATATATATATATCTATAGCTATATTTATAGATATAGATATATATATTGTTTATATATATATATATGTAGCGGGGTCCTCAAATTGATGGGATACACCTGGCCACTAGTGTGACCCAGGTGTATAATTGTGTTAGGATTCAGACCCCTTTTTGTTTCGTGGAGGATTGGAGGATGTAGTATTCTCCTTTGCCTGTGGGTGGCGAGGTACCCACAGGCTTCAGGTAGAATCATCCCCTGCAGTGCTCCCTGTTTGGTCTCTTCCCGGAGATGGTATGGCTGGGGCGGGGAACCCGCCGGGCCGTTGAAGGGAGGAGATAAAAGGGGGAGACGCCCTGACCACGAGGTCTTGCGGAGAAGGAGGTCCTCGGAGGAGGAGGGCTGCGGCCCGCACCCAGGCACCTTAGGCCTGGGTGCTGAAGATCCAGGAGTCTGGTCCAGGCGCCCATGGCCTGGTCCGGAGTCATGTTGGCGTCCATCCCAGGCACCTTTAGCCTGGGGTGAGGTACTATCGAGGAGGCCTGGGGCCCAGTACCTTCGACTGGGTCCCGCTAGGGTGGACTGTCCGAGGGTCCCTGAGCGGAGGGACTCGTACCTGAGGTGAGGAGGCCGGGGAGGTTACCCACTGAAGACCCGGAGCAGCACCGACCCGGTGACAGTGGGCCTCTGGGAACTCTCTTGGGAGGACACATCCCCCTGATAGGGGCCACAGCGTATCGAAGAGGGCTCCATTGCTGTTCATAGGGGTTGCTGGAAGAGACCCCATCCTTCCTGTTCTGTAACAGCCGGATTGGCTTAGGCGCCGCTGGTCATAGTATAGTATAGTGGCATAGAACTGAAACCTTAGGAAGTGCCTTGATCTGCTCATCCCACCGTTGGCAAGGTTATAGGTCCCAACCAGTTTGTTGCAAAAGAACTGTTTATTGTGCTTTGCGTATTGGAGTGTCAAATAAACAAGTGTTGGACCTTTCTTCGGTGTGTGAACTCCAGTTACTGGAAGCAAAGGGGAGGCTGGTGAGCTTGCAATTACAGACTCAGTGCATTCACAGAACACACCGGCCCGAGGAAACATCAGGAAGTGGCCTTCACCTCCCTACTACAATGGGGAGGACATGGGCCGTGGCGCATCTCACTCTCACAACCCAGGAACCCCTAGACATGAGTTGGTGTGCAAAACCGAGGAAAGAAGGAGAGAGGGTGAGGCCGCTACATATATATTGCTTTAATGCAGAAGAATATAAATATTTTATTCTGATATGGTACAGCAGCTAGTAGTAGGTTCATAGTAATATTACTATTCTTATTAGTTACTGCAACCCAGTAGAAATGCTTGGAGTGACACTCTAAAACACTGAACTCTCTCCTTCAGTAATCCACACCAGTATAGGTGCTGGCATCTCTAGCACTAATAGTATTCTTTACTTATTTATAGCTGAACAAAATTAATTACTGCATTAAGACTAATACACATGTTTTCAAGATTATATCTGGACCACTGACCTGTACACAATTTGATAGATCGATGTCCCATTTGTACGCTCAACGCATTATTATATAAACAAACAGTTTTTTTCTGCTACCATACATAGGCTACTTGCTTGCCAAGCTACATTTTTTTAGACATAATTTGCTTAACAATAATAATAATAATAAAAATCTTACTGTAACTGGCCCATATTTAGTAGGTAGGAAGCAGCTGCTCAGTTAAAGCATCATTTGCTCAGATATTGCTAGGACAGGATGGAAAATATTGCATTGATCTTCAGTGATTTGGGTGATATGGTAATTTCTCTTGGCCTGTGTATTGTGCATGTCTAATGGTACATGTGTGGGTTAGATTAGTCCTTATAGAAATGATTGCTAGCAATATCATGACCTATAGACCTTGGCTTTCCAAACATCCTCAATACTTTGAAGTCATTGTTTATTTCTGCACATAAAACATCCTCTGTGTACACATTTTCTTTTATTTATGTTGGAATAGTCCCATCAGTTGTTAGAGCAGCTGAGGCAGTTTCCAGAGGTCACAAGCTGAGAGTGGTGCCCTTGGCAGCTATTAAGGCAGAATATCTCAACGTTGCATTGGTGACGTTTTGTTGCTATCTATAAAGGTGGTTGGAGGACTCCTGTACTGAGAGAAAAGGGGAGGTTTCTATTACTGAGCACTCCTTTGGGAAATGTTAGTTTCTCGGTCATCATACTGATCCAGAAACTAACCTGGAACAACTTTCCAGATGAGGTTTTCTTGCTTCATTAGCTGCATCCTCAAGCTGGCCGTAAATTGTCTGAATTTCAAACCGTTCCTGATTAGGGATGAGCTCAGACATGTTTGGATCCTGGTCCAAACCCTCCTGAAAAAAGTGGGCATTAGTTAGTGCCCACAGCATGGGATTGTGGCGGTCAAAAGAAAAAAATAAAAATACAATTTTGGTACTGTCATTTAAAATTTCTTACCTGAGAGGCATGTGTATCTCAGGCGGGAAAAACGTGATTCCAGGCGGGATAAACAAGTGGATTCCGGAATTGTACACGTGCAGGGGGCTATATAAGACCCCCGCACTTAGGCTCAGGTCACAGTTGACCCCATAACAGCTTGGCGAGCTCCCCTTCTCTCCCACCCTGTCGCAGCACCTGTTATGTGGTTTGTCACCCTTGGATCAAGGGGGGACTTTTAATGACTGTTTTTTATTGATGGTATTCGCTCGAGTTCTATGACTGAGCGAGATTTTGAGAGATATTTTAAAGTTTTGAAAAAGTTTTATTCATTGATGATATTAATAAAGATAAAGGTTAAATAAAAATAATAAATAAAATAAATTCTTATGTTTATATACCAATAATAGGTGCCGCGGCCATTTTATCACCAAAAAAAATAATAATAATATTAATAAATAAATAAAATTATTATTATATAATATTAACGGTGTGTGTTTGGATTATTTCTGTTAATAATGATTCTTTTGTACAGCCTACATTCCCATGAGCAACTCTGCCAGGAAGCTGTCACTGTACCGGGCCAATCTTAAGACATTCTCCATCCTGCAGCCGGACGTATACTCACCCCTTGTATACATGTGCCTGTTGTCTGGGGAATGCCTCAGCCACTTATGATTGGCCCAGTACAGTGATGGTGTTCTGATGGGCTCATTCAGGTGGTTTCGGACTAGGACTGAGTCATGTCTGAAAGCTGCAACACATTTTTTTTCCTGCATAACTATAGTATTTTTTTATGAGCTAAAAACATCTCTACAAACGTGTGCTTCCATCATGATAGTCCCTATCCCACCCAAACCTATCCCTCAATGAGTATTTATGTCTGCGTTTTTTTTTTTTTAAACCGAGAATTCAATTAACAGTGGTGATGGTCACAACATTTTTCTAAAAAATGAGTACAGTTGGTAATCACATAACAATTCAATTAGTGAATTGGAGTCCAACATTAAATATTGGGTGGGTGACAGTCTGTCTTATCATGTCTTTGTTTTAAAAGGTTCATAGTCTCCTAAAAAAAGATTGGGGTTGATTTACTAAAACTGGAGAGCGCAAAATCTGGAGGAGATGTGCATGGTAATCAGTCCGCTTTTAACTTCAGCTTGTTCAGTTAAAGCGTAACTTTATCCATAAGAACTTGATAAAAAAATAATGTTCTTTAGCAAGTAATATACATTCCACATTAATAATTATGCTACCAAAATTAGTGTGTGCTGAATATTGCTCCTGTTTCTTCGTGCTGGAGGCTTCCATTTTGCTGAAGCCCAGAGCCCCTGAGCAGCAGTAAATCATAAAGCGGAACTAAACCCATCACTTTAACAGTTCAAAAAAACAGATACATTCCTGGAATGGCAGGTTTGCTAACTGTCACATTTGCTTGTGTCCTTAACCAAACTGGCAAACCATCAAATGGCTGGTGTCATAACTGATCACCTGTGCAGCACCATGGCAGTTGCAGATCAAACCAAAGAAACTTCCTTGGCTGTAAAGCATGGGTGCTCAACCTGTGGCCCTCCATCTGTTGCTGAACTACAATTCCCATCATGCCTCTGCCTTTGGGAGTCATGTTTGTAACCATCAGCTATGCAATGTCTCATGGGACTTGTAGTTCCACGACAGCTGGAGGGACACAGGTTTAGCACCCATGCTGTAAAGCAGGGATATGCAATTAGCGGACCTCCAGCTGTTGCCAAACTACAAGTCCCATCATGCCTCTGCCTCTGGGTGTCATGCTTGATGCTGTCAGAGTCTCGCTATGCCTCATGGCACTTGTAGTTTGGCAACAGCTGGAGGTCCGCTAATTGCATATCCCTGCTGTAAAGGATAGGGGGGTTTAATTCTGCTTCAAGGCTGTCAGCAGATCGGCCTCTACAAATTTGACAGTACCTAAAAATAGAGAGCAGCTGAGCATGTGCAGAGCAGGGTGAGACAGTGGGGTTGATTTACTAGTGGCAAATAGACTGTGCACTTTGCAAGTGCAGTTGCTCCAGAGTATAGTAAATGAGGTAAAGCTTCACTTTGCAAAGAATACCCAATCACATGCAAGGAAAATAGAAAACAAAAGCATTTTTGTTTGCCTGTGATTGGATGATGGAAGTCAGCAGAGCTTCTGCTCATTTACTAAGCTCTGGAGCAACTGCTCTTACAGCATGCAACTGCACTTTGCAAAGTGCACAGTCTATTTGCCTTTAGTAAATCAACCACAGTGTATTACTTGATTTTTAACAGTATAGCCACTTATTTTTAATGTTTTACATAACTATAGCTATAGGATTGTAACAGACCTGGGACACCTTTGGGCACTCCAAAGAGAATAGTAATGAGGTGCACATAGTGCCCCCTCACCCTACTGTCAGGCCCTGTTCTGAGCCACATTCCTGTCTGAATAATGTGTCCGGGTTTCAGGTGGACTGAAACCCGGACACATGATTCAAAACCCGAACTGTCCGGGTGAATCCTGGACAGGTGGCAACCCTAGTTTGCATAGGGAGCATGTTAGGACAGTTAATGTGGGCTTGAGAGGTTCTAGTGGACAAGGTGATGGAGACAACAACCTAACAAGATACTGGTAGTGTTGCAGAGTGGACTTGTGCTCATTTTAAAGTGACCCTGTGCTTTGCACAATTCCGTGCTGGTCTTTGCATCTGCTTTTACTTCCTTCCCTTTAGACCCCTACCCCCCCCCCCCCCCCCACACTGCTCTGTTCACCTGCTTACAAGCAGCAGCCTTTTGTAAGCCTCAAATCACAACCTGAAGCTTACACAGGGCTGAGGGCTCTGTCTTCCCCCCGCACATGACAGCACTGAGCATTTGTGCGGCTGCTTGCTAAGCATCATCAGTACCATATAGGAGGAAGGAAAGGGAGTCACATACTTGCCTGTATTCAGTATGTCACTTACATTTTTTTAGGAGGATGGAGCAGCAGCAAGCAAAGAGGGTGTAAGTATAAGCAGCTGTGAGGTTTAACATTAAAGAGAACCTGTTGCATTGTCGTGCATGGGTGAGTAGATGCGCCATTCCCCCATTGCATAGGTATAATGGCAATGCATGACTTTACAGCTGTATAAAACAACATAAATATAAATGTATAAAACAACATAACTGTCTTCTGCATTGTTAATCCAGAAAAAAAAATCTTATTGCCTTGTGATGAATGCTTTTCTTCTTTCTGCTTCCCAAATAAATTGCTGTTTCCTGTGTTTCTGGGGCAGAGGGGAGGTAGTGAGGCCTGTTTGTGCGCTTCACTGACGGCACTGGGTTGATGATTAACCAACCACTAAGGGTCAGTAAGACCTTTAGGTAAATCACCTCTTGGAGTGCTTGAGCTGTCATAGAATTGCAGGTTACACTCATCCTGCAGTCCAGTAATCGGCTGAAGCCATCAACATTAATATAGAGCTGATCCCTGTGTGCTGTGCCCTGCACTGCTGTCTAACCTGATTGAATTTACCTACAGTACGTCTGCCTTTGTTTTATATTATCGCTCTGTCAATTGGGACTGAAACATTGGAATACAAACTGATACTGACCCTTTGTTTTTACCTACAGCCGGAGATATTGGACCCAAATGATGTAGGCCTCTCGCACAAGTCACTTTATTCGCGGTCAGTGGCTATGGAGACAGCTGGAGGTGGCCATTTACATAACTACCAACAGTCTGACCTTGAAGCCGCTCTTCAGCTTGCCAGGGAAGAGGTACAGTAAACCTTTGCTGACATAGATTTCTGTAGCAAGCCTACATTTGGTTTTATCTGACTGCACAGTAAACTGATCTATAACAAGACACTTGATACATTATATACAGTAGCAGTACTTATAAATGGGATGCAGTTTTGTTAGGTAATTGTCAACAATACATCATGTAACCACTATGTGTCACTGTTGCACCAGTGGATTTTCCCAGTATTAGCCCTGGTTCACATTTGTACTATTTGACATGCGATTTGACATGTCCTAATCGGTGCAGCGCCACATCTGCGGCGCTGAACTGATTTCAAAAAGTAGTTTCTGTGCTACTTTTTGCGATTTTGGGTTGCGATTTACATTGACATCTGTGCAGAAACCTGCACACATGTCTCTGAAATCGCAGCCAAAATCAGGACTGACAAGCGGGAGTGAAATCGTGCGAGTTCAGCTGAACTTCATTTCCACAGCCCAGTGTGAACCTGGGCTAAAACCCAAAAGCAAACATTTACTATATGGCAGCTTATCAATTCCTACATGTGGTGGCTGCCTTTTTTTTAGGTTTTCTTTCTTTCACTTTCACCTGGTGATCCATCAAGTAAGTCTGTTGTTTTTCAACAGAACAAGCTACCCTGCAAATGAAGCAGTTGGAGCGTTGAGACAAAATATTTACCACTGATAGGGGTGATTACAATGGTCTGTTTTTTTTTTTTATACATTTAAAAGCTTTATCCCCAATAAACGATTGCTGTAACTGCTTGTGTACCTGCAGCATAGGTGTGCGCAGGGGGTGTACCAGGGCACACCCTAATCCCTACGTGCAGTGCAGATTCCCCCTACTGCCCAGACTAACCCCACCCTGCAGTGCTGCTGGCATCCCTCCTCTCCTCTCCCCCCAGCTGCTGCGGGGGGGGGGGGGTATTTCAGGATGAAGAATAGGGAATGGGCTAATAAATATGTATTTTACTGGCCTCTTCCTTTTCTGAATGAATACAGTGAACACATTCACTCGCTGTGTTCATTCATAACTATGCTTCAGTTTGTGAATGAACAGGAAGCCGCTTGGCACAGAGAACACCCTATTCATTCACTGTCCTGTGCAGCTGAGGCTGCAGAGAAAGGCATGTGTGTTTGAGCTTTGGGGTGCACACCCTAATGCAATAGGCTGCTCACACCTATGATCTGCAGTGTGAGTTTGGAGTGTGGCTTCAATTTATTAGTGTATCTAAACCTCCTAGTACATCTAACAATCCCCTCCTACCAAACTTACAATACTGCTGTTCAAAGGTGCCCCTGTGCTCCTTCATCCAGAGTGAGGGCAGTATAATGCAGGAGGTGTGTTTCTGGCCAGATCACCAGGTGAAACAGAGGGGAAAAATTCTAAAAAACAAAACAAATGCAGCCACCACGTGTAAGCTTCAATATATAAAATGTTTTGGTTTTGGGTTTTATTACCGCTTTAAGTTGTAAATGTGCATGTGCAGAAAGACAACCTTGGTCTTTATTGAAAGGATAATTAAACCGAAGGACAAAAATACAATGGGGTTGATTCAGTAAAACTGGAGAGTGCAAAATCTGGTGCAGCTGTGCATAGAAACCAATCAGATTCCAAGTTTTTCTTGTCAAAGTTAGGGCTCTTTCACACGGGGCGGATCAGTCATGATCCGCCCCGTGAAGCTCCGCTTGCTCAGCGGGGATCGCTCCGTTGATCCCCGCTGAGCCGGCGGATGACTGGGCGGTCCCCGCACACTGTGCAGGGACCGCCCTGTCAGAGCTCCGCTCTCCCCTATCGGGAATCGGATGACGATGGACCGTAGAGTCCGTTGTTATCCGATCCGCTCCGCCGACGGAAGGAAAAAAAGGGTTTTCCTCCGTCACACTTTGGCGGAGTGGAGCAGATGTCAGCGGACATGTCACCGCTGACATCCGTGCCTCCATAGGGCTACATGGAGCGTCCGTGCAGGTCCGCCTAAAAAACTGACAGGCGGACCTGAACGGACCCTCCGTGTGAAAGGGGCCTTAGAAGCTGATTGGCTACCATGCACAGCTGCACCAGATTTTGCACTCTCCAGTTTTAGTAAATCAACCCCAATATGTTGTAGCTTATAGTCCTTAGATGTGGCGACTGCATTAGATTTCTTTTTTTATTCAAGCTAAGAATATTTCAGCAAATAGTTGTCATTGCCACTTCCTGTGAGCTTCACTAAAGAATATATTCCTCCCTAGCTATTTTCTGTAAAATACCAATTGTCCTGTCCTCCATGTAATAAAGACGAGGAGATACAGACCTATTTGTATTCCATATCAGGTGAGCAGCCTATGGTGAAACCATGGCTTCCTCCATAGATAAAGTAAGGAGGGACGTAGCCTCCAGGGACAGGAAGTGTGCTATTTGCAGAATTATCAGGTAAAAATAAAGCAAATGAAAATTGAAAAAGGAAAACAAGTGCAACCAGCACACCAAGGACTAGTAAGCTGTAATATATTACATTTATAGTTTTAGATACATTTTAATTAGGTGCAAAGAGCAGTGAACTGCAGTGACAGCCATCACAATCCAGCATACTATAGTTTATTGCAGTAAGGGTGTCTAGAGAAATTGGATGATTGTTGGCTGGATTAGGCTACAACTGCAGGCATCTTCAGACATGAGCAGATGCCCCTAACTGGGAAGGGGAAAGGTTGTGGATTTGTGCAGCCAATCCAGTGGCAGCCCGTTTATTAGAGGCACACGGGCGCCGCCGGCTTCCCCCCTCCCCCCCATCCATGCGTCCGACCCCCTGATCTGCATGCAGGGCGCCGGACGCATCGATTCCATGTGTTTTTTTCTTTTAAAGCACGTGATTAGAGCCAGAGGCTCCAACAGGCTTCAAAAAAGGGTGGGCTTGGGGCGCAGAGCACTGCACCCCAAGCCCACCCAGTTGTGTGAGAATAGCGAATGAATATTCACTATTGTAACACTGATTCCCCTCCCTTCCAATCAGTAAGCGGGTCATGAGACCCATCACCTGATTGGCCGAAAGGAGATCTGATCGGATTGGTTGCCAGGAGGAGGAGGGAGGAGATGCTGGGGAACCAAGACAGCAGACCCCCGTAGCCCGGAGGGAAGTCGCCCAGAGCACTGCCCGCAAGATGGGGTAAGTGCGGTACCTTGACTGACTGGCCGACCGGGGGGGGGGGGGGTCTTCTGTGCCGTTCGTGACCCGACCGAGGAGTGGGGTGGTGGTGGGTGTATTGTTTGCTGCCCCCCCAAAATAAAAAAAAATAAAAAACAGCCGCCACTGAGCTTATCACTGGAACAAATTTGTCATCACTACTTCAGGCATCAGTGCATACACATATACCTAGGCAGGATGAGGCTGTCTACTTATGCACACATCATTCAGGGGAAGACCATGTCCTTTCATTTTAGAAACCAGCTGATATGATTAGGGGCTATGGATGTCTTCTCTTTTACATATCATGTCTAATCAGTTCTAAATAATAAAACAATTCTGAGGTTCTGTTGAAGCAACGTTATTGCTTTCTTTTTGTACTAAAATAATGTACCTGGAAGAAAATAAATAGAAATTTATAAATACATTTTCTAAATAAAAAACAGGTGTGATTTGTAGAACAATTTCTTTGTAGAGCTGATGTCAGATGGACAAATAAAAATACTTTTTTTAGTAACATTGGCCACTAACATGTCAGGTGAGTGTGCTGAAGAATTTACACTCAACTTAAATATTCTGCATGCAGTCTTAGCAGAGAGTATATCTGGCTTGTCAGACAAGGAGGAATCACATTCATGTATTGATGTGTGGCAGTCAAATATGGTAAAACAGTAATAAAAATTAAGATAAACATTCAAAATTGTTTTTAAAAAGGGAATGCATAGGGTTTTGTATTGTTGTGTTCTTTTGTTCTTGTGTTTTATTTTTTTTATAATTAGGTAAATGCGAAATTTTGCATATGATTATGTCAGCAGGTGGTGAGATCTGAGTAAGAGTGCCAGGTTTTTGGAGGCTTAAGTCGGCCATAGACAGTTTGAATCTTGGCTGGTTTAGCAAGGGCCGGCTGAGATTCGATCCATCTCTGGACATGCTGATTGTACACAGGTCAATCCATCTTTTAGCTTGGGAACAACCAGCATGTCGGATTTCTAACATGCGATTATTGCCAGCAGCTATAGCCACTAGCAATAGTCACTGTGTTCTCCCGGCAGGGACAGCTCCCCATGCCCCCCACCGGGAGAACACAATAGCTCCGCAGGAGGGATTCCCCCATCAACACGGACTGTGTTGATGAGGGAACTGAGCGATTTTCTTTCCTGCAACCCATGGTTGCAGGAAGGAAAATCGCATCATCTATGGCCTGCCTTGGATAATAGCCTCTTTTGTATGGGGGAAGATCAGGCTACACACTGCAGAATGACTCACAGAGGAGAGACACACTCCCTCCTTCTTTCTCTTACTTGAGCTAAATCAGCTAGTCGACCGCAGTTAAAGTGATTGTAAATGATTTTTTTTTTTAATTACAAACAGGTTATACTTGTCTAAGGCCCCTTTCACACGGGTGGACCGTATGTCTGTTTTTCATCCATCCGTTTTCGGATGAAAAACGGACATACATGTATCCCTATGGGATAGCGGATGAACATCCGCTGACATCCGATGACATCAATCTCCGCTATGGTCCGTTTAGCATGACGGAGGAAAATCCTATTTTTCCATCCGTCTGCGGATCGGATGAACACGGACAGACGGTCTGTTTTCATCCGATCCCCCCATAGAGGAAAGCGGCGATCTGACCGGTCCGTTTCTGCACAGTGTGCAGAGACAAACACATGTCATCGGCCGGCTCAGCGGGGATCAAATCAACGGAGCGATCCCCGCTGAGCAAGCCTGTGTGAAAGAGCCCTAACTCCATTGCACAAAGCGGCCCCAAACCTCCTCTTCTTGGGTCCACCACCAATGCTGGCTGTTCCCCTCCCGACAAGTTCCCCAATGGAAAACCACTTTCTATGCAGGCTCGCTGCTGAGCCTCGCTGTCTGTGTCTTTAGACACAGACATCGGGACTCTGCCCCCCCCCTGCACGCTTCCTCGTTACTGGTTTTGATTGACAGCAGTGGGCTCCCACTGCCTCAGCAATGCCTGTGAGACCCAGAAGTGAGGGGAGAGAAGAGCTGCTGACGTGCACAGCGCTGGATCGAATGAGGGCTGATACCTAGATATTTTTTACCTTAATGCAGGAAATGCATTAAGGTAAAAAATATTTAGGCTTTAGAACCACTATAAATAATTTATTTACAGGGTGATTCTAGGCACGCAAGCAGTGCTGACAAGAAAACCCAGCATTCTTTGCAATCTGAGGGTTATGGAAGCTTATGGCATTACATAATTAAAGTAAAGCTTTTACATAAAAAAAAATAATTATATATTGTATGTTTATAAACGTGTAACCTTTCAATAAAAGTAAAATAAAATTGTTGACTAGAAGTGTCTGTCTGACATAAGTCCAGTGCTGGGGATTAGCCAACGTTTAGAGTCATTCTTCATTCACTGCTATATTCTACTAACCTGCCATTTTATTCTTTAGATTACAGCTAAGGAGAGAGAAGTAACAGATTGGAAGAAGAAGTATGAAGACACTCGCTGTGAGGTGGTAGAAATGAGGTGAGAGGAGCTTCAATCAGCCATATATTTTGCATTGTTCTTCTATCAGCCCAGCTTATGTAGGCTCTAGGTTTTAGCATTACTGGGCATTGGAGTCTGAGCTGACTTGTCATAGCAGACGATCCTCTTGTAGTACTGTGTAATCTTGCTTTTTATACCTCAGATGGCCTTACAAATCCTAGGCATTAAAGGCCCCTCCATATGGCAGTGAGATAAGCACAAACCTACATCTACTTGCATCACAGGCAACTCTTTAACAGAGAAGGTTCTAGTTCAATTCCTGTAGTGTATGAAGATCCTTAGATCTCGATTTTGGAAATCTTCTGACTGTAAAAGTAAAATCTGTGGAAATAAAATAGGGTGTACCCACTAACATCACTTCATTTGGTAACTACCCAAAGGGTGACTAATCAGAAGCCAAGGAAGTTTCAAAAACGAGTCTGTATATAAGGGTTTTAATAACACCAGAAAAGCTAGTAGTAGGTACTGACAATTATTTTTATAATGTTGTTGCACTGTGATGAATGAATTTTATAAATTAGAACACAATGTTTTCACAAATTTTCACATGTCCCATCATGTTCTTGTACAATCAACATCTCCCTTGACACATTGATGTTTGAAAAAAGAAAGGAGGCTGCACATGAATGACGTCACGCGGCTTAGTAGGGACTATTCGGACATTCAAGCATTGCGACTTCTTCCTGCCTGTAGACTGTTCCTTTCTAACACGTTTCACCTTTACAGACTTATTCATAGAGACGCTATGATTAAGCCCATAAGGGTGAAACATGTCAGAGAGGGGCGATTCCCAGGCAGGGACAAGTTGCAACAACACTTGAACGGCTGAGTAAATCTTACTGAGCTGCATCGGTGTGCGGCCCCTTTTCTTTTGTCAGTGTATTTCCACAGAGCATGGCCAGACTACAGATCAGCACTCGGTCGGCTTTGCAGCCATAGAAGCTTGGAGTGGTGGCTCCTGTTTGACACATGGGTGACTTGTGTCACCCATGTGTCTATAAATTCTGTGGTATGTTTCCAACACTCATTTAAACCCTGGGAGCCACTTGGATGAGTAGTAAAATGTTTTCAGCATTACAGAACAATTCCTGTTGAATATGAGTAACAACTGCTAGCTATATTATGATCTGAATAAACGAATGGCAGGAATACACGATAAGAAAATTGTGTAAAAATTTCCGTTCTGCGAACGATCGGCCGATTTTCTACTCGTTGATGCCCAGCAAGTAATACCTGATATGGATATTTTGAACGAAAAAGACCAATTGAAAAAATTGAAAAATTGTGTCGTATTGTTTGCGAACAAACGATATTCTATTCGTTGGTGTGAAGGTCGTCCGTAAAACATCTCTTTAACATTATTACGCATGAGTGGAACTAGTAGACGACCCCACTTGTATGTGAGACGTCAAGACTATGTCAACACTATGTATGAAATCGATTGCTCTTTTAAAGATTTTTTTTTATTGGTTAATGTTGGTCGAGTGATCGGTCGATTTTCTAACCGTGTATTCCTGCTATAAAACCTTTAAACATTCCTGTTCCTCTGCTGTACAACTTGATTGATCAGAGTGGCCACCCCTATCATACCTAGAGGGAGATGCTAGATGAGACGGGAATGGTCATCCTGAACAATAAAGCTGTACAGTTTTTGAAATACTGGTGTACATTCTTCATTTTATTGGAAGACATGTAAGGCCTCGTTCACATGCAGAACACTAAGCCTATGCCTGTGGAGGGCTGTGTTTACCCACACAAGGATGCACAGATGTTTCCTGCATCCCTTTGCAGGCAGTCCCATTGATGTAATTTGGGATACTGTGGCTGCATGGACACAGACACTGCTCCCAATTTGACATCTGTATGGTTGCAGGTCACCTGTGCATCTCCATGCTGGTAAACTTTGCCCTCCACAGGCGCACACTTTAGTACGCCCCAGTGTGAACAAGTCCTGATAGTTCCCGAAGGTTATCATAGCAGATGGTATTAAACTACTAAGATTATATAGTGGGGAGCAGGGCTTTTTTTCTCAAACAATAGGTGCTGGAACTCAACCACGACCCCCAAAACCCCTCCCCTCCCCCACACACCCTCCAAATCACATCAAATAGTGGGTGTGATGAGATTTCATAAACAGTAGGAGGGTCTTAAAGGGGCATTAAATACCAGGATTGCATTACATACAGAGTGCAGAGTTCAGGAGGGTTACACACAGAGTGTAAAGCTGTCACTTGTAAACACAGAAACCTGACCTTCTGTGTTTACAAGTGATTGTGGTGAGCAGGCACCAAAGGGTCCTTGCCAGAGGTGGTGCGAGTTTCACCAAGTTCCAGCTGAAAAAAAGCCCTGGGGAGTAATATTCGTTATAATCTTGTACTACTTACCTATTACAATTGTTTTCTTCAGTGGAAAAGGTAGACTTTCCCCCTATAGTAGAGTTTGGGGTTGAGAGCATCATAAATCATAATAGTAAAGACAGAACACAGAGAACAGGTATTAAAATCAAAAGTTTTAAAATCCTAATTCAAAGGGAATATAAAACTTTTCTGTACATGTAAAGAACTGAAGATGGTTACTGGATTTCTGACTGTACAGTGAAAAAGTAAGAAAGTAGAAAGAGAATGACAGATGGCCACGAAGGAAACGGATTAGGAAAACAGGAGGCGAGGAGGAAAGTAGAAAATAGCACACATTACCCTAGCAGAGAAGGACAAGCCTAGAGGGAGGAAGTAAGAATAGTAAACATAACATAGACAAATCAGGCTAAGTGAGGTGTTGGAGGAAGTAGTAGTTCCCCCCGAGAGGGGAACAAGCCTATTCAGGATTGTTTATTTGCTAGTACTATCCAATATAACACACAGCATCTTAGGTTTAGTGGTCTTTCAAGGTCACAGTTGCCCGACACTGCAGCTAGCAAGGCGAGAGCTGCTTTGCTGGTGGGCCCCTATCTCCGACTTTCAGCACTTGCCACCATCAATCAGAATGCACAGGGAAGGAGGGCGTTTTAGCTCCATCTACCACTGCATTCCCCATTGTGATGTTTGCTGGGGGCTGGAGACAGGCGATTGCTAGCAAAACTGCGACCTCCATGCTCGCTGTGGTGTCGGGCGCTGTGCATCGGGGGGGGGGGGGGGGGATGTCGTCTAGGAAGATGGGATAAAGTACTACTGAATGCTGTAAAAAAAATATATACTTTTTTTAAGCACAGAAAACACAGCATATATCAGACGACTCTTTCTACGCAGTAATTCTGTATAATGCTACAGACTTGTTGTGAGTGCTGACCAGGGTTGCCATCCCTCTGTTGCATTTTTTTACTGACAAAACATGAACATTTTACTGACGGATCACACTTTTTACGGACGCCCTGGGAAATTACAGAATTCTGAAAAACTACGACAATCAATATTTAAACAGTATAAACATGATATGGAAACACTGACCATACACATAGCGTATATACTGGAATATAAGCCGAGTTTTTCAGCCCTTTTTTTAGGGCTGAAAATACCCCTCTTGGCTTATACTCGAATCAGTGTACCTTGGGCGTCCATTTTTTTAATTTCACGGCTTCCTCCTGGTCCCGTCCCGTTCTGTGATAGGCGTTTGACACTCTGTTCCGCTACCGCCTATCACGGACGTTCTTTCATCCTCTGACTCAGTTTCTCAGCAGACACTTGGGGTTATTTACCAAAAGGCAAATCCACTTTGCACTGAAAGTGCACTTGGAAGTGCAGTCGCTGTAGATCTGAGGGGGACATGCAAGGAAAATAAAAAAACAGCATTTTAGCTTGCACATGATTGGATGATAACATCAGCAGAACTTCCCCTCATTTCAGATCTACCCCTCAGATTTACAGCGACTGCACTTCCAAGTGCACTTGTAGTGCAAAGTGGATTTGCCTTTCGTAAATAACCCCCCCTGTGTTCAGTGTTCCGCCTATCACGGACCTTCTCTTGTCCGAGGATGAAAGAACGTCCATGATTGGCGGAACACTGAACACAGTGTCTGTTGGGAAACGGAGTCAGAGGATGAAAGAACGTCCGTGATAGGCGGTAGCAGAACACAGTTTTAAACGCCTATCATGGAATGGGACGGGACAAGGAGGAAGCTGCAAGTTTTAAAAAATGGACGCCCGTAGCACAGCCTGTCAAGAATTTTAGGTACGCTGTAATGGGCACAGTGAGGTTGTAATGGGCACAGTGAGGTTGTAATGGGCACAGTGAGGTAATGGGCACAGTGAGGTTGCAATGGGCACAGTGAGGTTGTAATGGGCACAGTGAGGTTGTAATGGGCACAGTGAGGTGTGCAAATGGGCATTGTTGACCCTCCTTTTCTGCTTACAGTAGCTGCTGCATTCTCACCCTAGGCTTATACTCAAGTCAATACGTTTTCCCATTTTTTTGTGGTAAAATTAGGTGCCTCGGCTTATACTCGGGTCGGCTTATACTCGAGTATATACGATAACTAGTAATTTGCCTGGTTTACACTTACAAAAGCCAACACAGAATGACAAATTATCAGCCTCTGAGATGTATGGACATTTGTAAAAGTCACAGACTTTTACAAACTGTCAGTAAATTTACTGACATTTAGCAACCCTGGTACTGATAGGAAGATATGGTTGTTACAGCTAACAGCACAGACACCCTCCAGACAGAAGAGCACCTTCCTATGTTGTATGATGGATAAATTTAGTTTTTTTTAGCAGACTTAGCTTTTGGAGAGAACTCTGTTTTAATGCTAGTTTACAACAGTTCATCACATCATTATTTGTTATAACACAATCCTCCTAACTGGCAAGGTCACTTTCTTAATCAGCATGAAGGACTAATTTTTATCATAATTAAACTGGTATGCCTTTAGGAAGGTTTTAAGCTTTCTATTAAGAAAGAGATTTCAAAGTCTTTTTGTTTTCCTCCAGAAAAATTGTTGCAGAATATGAACAAACAATTGCACAGATGATTGGTAAGTGCTCACATTGTACATACATATAGCATGCATGCATATCTTTTTGTGTATATGCTAATGTCACTTAATATTCTTGTAAATTTGTGGTACCTAGCACTAATCTTAAAATTATATATCAATTGTATGTATATGTATGTATATATATATATATATATATATATATATACTGTATATCTATACAGCTGTGGCCAAAAGTTTTGACAATGACACAAATATTTGTTTGCACAAGATCTGCTGCTATAGTGTTTTTAGATCTTTTTGTCAGATGTTACTATTGTATACTGAAGTATAATTACAAGGATTTCATAAGTGTCAAAGGCTTTTATTGACAATGACATGAAGTTTATGCAAAGAGTAAATTTTTGCATTTTTCCCCCTTCTTTTTTAAGACCTCTGCAATTCACCATGGCATGCTGTCCATCAACTTCTGGGCCACATCCTGACTGATAGCAGCCAATTCTTGGATAATCAATGCTTGGAGTTTGTCAGAATTTGTGGGGGGTTTTTTGTTCACCTGCCTCTTAAGGGTTGACCACAAGTTCTCAATGGGATTAAGGTCTGGGGAGTTTCCTGGCCATGAACCCAAAATTACGATGTTTTGTTCCCCAAGCCACTTAGTTATCACTTTTTCCTTTGGGCAAGATGCTCCATCATGCTGGAGAAGGCATTGTTTGTCACCAAACTGTTCTTGGTTGGTTGGGAGAAGTTGCTCTCGGGGGGTGTTTTTGTACCATTCTTTATTCATATCCCTTGGCTGAGAAGCAATCCCACACATAAATGGTCTCAGGATGCTTTACTGTTGGCAGTACTCACCTTTTCTTCTCCGGACAAGATTTTTTTCGGATGCCCCAAACAATCGGAAAGGGGATTCATCAGAGAAAATGACTTTACCACGGTCCTTAGCAGTCCAATCCCTTTACCTTTTGCAGAATATCAGTCTGTCCCTGATGTTTTTTCTTTAGATTAGTGGCTTCTTTGCTGCCCTTCTTAACACCAGGCCATCCTCCAAAAGTCCTCTCCTCACTGTGCGTGCAGATGCACTCACACCTGCCTGCTGCCATTCCTGAGCAAGCTCTGAACTGGTGGTGCCCCGATCCCGGAGCTGAATCAACTATAGGAGACTGTCCTGGCACTTGCTGGACTTTCTTGGGCACCCTGAAAGTGGTTGTAACCCCTCTCTGACAACTTTTACCTACAGGTAAGCCCAGATTAAGGCTTACCTGTAGGTGTTTGCAATATCTCCAAAACCTACACGGTTTAGGAGATATTTGCCAAAAAGAATGAACCGATGTCTACGGCAAATGCGTGCCGGGTCTTGAATGGGATCTGCCGGGAATCTGCCGGTCCCGCGCGCATGCGTGGGAGTGACGTCATCGCCACTCCGACCAGTCACAGCGCCGGAGCGGCGATACCCGGAAGACACTCGGAGCAGACATGGTGGCGGCAGAGGAGGGGAATGAGGAGCGCTTCGGGGGCTTCAATCTCAGGTAAGTCATTCATAATGAGCTAATATGCTATGCATACTAGCTCATTATGCCTTTCTCTTGCAGGGTTTTTTTTTGGAAAATCTCTAGAGGGTTTACTTCCTCTTGAAGCCTTATTCACAAATGCGGTGGAAATGTTTTTTTATGGGATTTCATAGCAAAGAGGGACTTTGCAATTATTTGCAATTCATCTGATCACTTTCCATAACATTCTGGAGTATATGCAAATTGCTATCCTAAAAATTTAGGTAGCAGATTTTGTGAAAATTACCATGTGTGTCATTCTCAAAGCTTTTGGCCACGGCTGTATAGCAAACTTGTACTGAGAGAACTCTGAAGACTACAGATGCTGAGTAACTTCTAAAAATGCAAGTTGCTTGGCTTTCTCTGGCTATTGTTTCCCTGAGTTTGTAGGCAGTGCAGGCAGAAAAGTCAAATCTTTTCATCTGCATACTTGTTACAGATCAGTCACTAAAAGTATTGAAGCCAGAAAATTTACAGCTTTTATTTACCATCTTGCTCTGTGGTGCCCGTACGACCCCAGAACTTTGCAGATTTCTAAATACTTTGCAGCATATTTAAAGCCCAACTGAACTTTCAATTCAAATCAGCTAAAGACATTACATGTGCATCAAAGCAAAAGATGTGCAAAATCTTAGAGAAAGTGGACACATTCTCAGTAGAAAAACTTGTCCCTTGGAAGCATACTGTGGATAAGGACCCTTGTTCTCTGTAGAAGCAGTAGTCTCTCTGCAGAGTTCACACACCCCTGCTGAATCTAGGGCTTTCCAGTCAGTACGGAACATAAGCTTTACTGATTGCATAGCTATAGGTTTGCCCTAGTGCGGGATTGTCAGACCTTTGCAGAAAGACTACTGCTTCCACACAGAGAGCAAGGGTCCTTCTCTACAGCATGCTGGTAGGGGATAGATGTGGCTGCTTTGTAGAGCAAGATAAAACATGGTTTCAAAGGAGGATCATTGAACATATTGATAGACTACTGAGGGGAGAAACAAAGATCGCTTTCTGTTGTGCTGGGAAGCATATTGTATACACCCCCCTCAACAGTGTACATCCTGATTGGTTAGATATTCCTCTTCCCTTTGCATGTATATGGATGAACACTAGACCTTGAGGATACCAAATTATCAGAACAATGTTGTGCTTTGTTTTTTACTATTTCTACACCAATTTCTCTTTGAGTCCTTTGTTTAGTCTCTATAACAGTGCCTACTGGTCCCCTCCTATTTGATGCGTGTAATTATGATGCGCGTTGTTCCTATAGTTGTTCCTATAGTACTGATTAGCTCATAGTGTGAGAGGGCACTTCTGTTTATCTAATTCTAGCGTATATTAATCTATGCTGTGCTGAGTAAGACATCCTTCCTTTTTCTCCTTTTTTCTCCCTTCACTGCCTTTTTTCCCCCCTTTTCTTTTCCTTTTTTTGGCAGGTTCTCCTGGTTTTTTTCTCTTTCCCGTTGCTTCTTTAGTCATACACAGGACAAGTCTTGGTACATTGCTTGATATTTTTTACACATCTTTTGTTTTGATCCACCTCAAATATATATGGGGAATTTAAGTTTAGTTGAGGCAAAGTGAAAAATGTATCAGCCACGTGCAACCAAACAATTCATGTTTAACTGATCCGATCAAAAATAAATCTCACTGATTGGGGTTATGAAGTAATGAACCCTCCTTGCTGCTTGCACTGTCTTTTTCAATAACTTGCAACCCATGAGTTAGGCCCCATTCACACACCTGAGCATTTTATAGTTTGAAGCTACAAAACACTTAAGCCCTGTACAAACGATCGGATTTCCTATGGATTTTAAACCGATGGATTTTTCCATCGGAAATCTGATGAAGCTGACTTCCATCAGTCTTGCCTACACACCATCAGTCAAAAAACCGATCGTCCCAAACGCTGTGACGTAAAACACTCCAACGAGCCAAGAAAAATTAAGTTCTATGCTTCTGAGCATGCGTCGACTTTATTCTGAGCATGCGTGGGTTTTTTATCCGATGGAGTTCCCCACAGACGATAGTAATTTGCTATCGTTTTTTTTTCCATCGGATACATTTAAAACATGTTCTATTTTTTAACACCGATGGAAAAAAGACCGATGGGGCCCACACACGATCGGTTTGTCCGATGAAAAAAGTCCATCGGACTGTTTTCATCGGTAAAACCGATCGTGTGTACAGGGCTTAAACGTACAAATTCCCATGGTTTTCAGTTGTGCTTCATACATAAATGTGTGGCTTGAGTTACAGGAGCTTCTTTTGAGTTACAAATGTCAAGCATTTTTAGCCACAAAAGATGTCAATGGGAACACCAGAAAACTGTGTAATAATGCTCATATCATGCATTTTTTCCCCTAATTACTAGGGGAGAATCAAAGCAAAAGCTCAAGCAAAAATGCTAATAAACACTTGTACAAACACCCAAGAAAAACGCCTGTAAACATGACCAAAGATGACCAAAGATGTTCAGCTCAAGTGTGATTGCAACCAAAGTGCATTACGGGGGGCGGGGTGTTACTAAAACTGATGTACACAGAATCTGATGTAACCAATCAGCTTCTAACTTCAGCTTGTTCAATTAAGCTTTGACAATAAACTCTAGAAGCTGATTGGTTCTTATACACAGCTGCACCAGATTTAGTAAATCCCCCCTATATGTGCAGTGAACATTTGTGCTTTGTTCCATCCTAACAAGCCTTAAGCCTTGTACACACCACAATTTTTTTTTTCCGTTCAACCCGGCGTGTTGAACGAAAAAAAAACTGACAGCTCAAGTTGGAGCCGCTGTACTAACAATCCGATGTTAGTACATTGATCTCCCCTGTTGTGCTATTGTGTCCTGCCAGAACACTCCGGTCAGTGCTCTCAGCCATTGGTTGAGTGCGCCGATTGGGAGCCGGCCAGCAGACCTTTTTCGGTCAGGACCCTTCGACTGAAGCTGGCTATTGGACTGGCTGCCATATACACGGTCCAAATGTCAGCTGGTTTCTATTGAACCGGCCGATGCTGTGCCACATTCGGCCCGTGTGTATTAGACTTAAATAGGAATATAGATGTGATATTGAAGCTAAGGGCAGTTTGCACTCCCCTGAAATCTTGTGTTTGAGGCCCTTTCAAAAGCTAGGCAGCATTCCCAGTAGTATGATTTACTTTTTTTTCCTAAAAATGTATCTCTTTCATCCTTTAGCAGTAACACATTCCCAACTAGCTCTGCCGTTCTTCCCTTGAACTAACCTGATTTACTTTGCTTGTTTTATTTGTTTTATCCCCTGCTTTCTGCTTGTTTTTTTTGCTTACAAACATAAGGCAGCCCAGGTAAGACTTTAATGTGCCCCGTATTTCTGTAGTAATGTACTGAGACGTCTGGTGAATCCTGTAACCATCTTTTCACTGGCTGTCTTGTTGTAAAAGTCTATCTGGCTTATTCAGTATGGCAGTATAAAGAGCGGTTATTCTGCATACATTGTAGTGCCGCATACCCACCCATATATCATCTCCCATCTATGGGCTTCCACACGTTACATATCATCATTGCACTGCCTTATTAAGTAAGCTAGTCCTGTATGTCTTTTCTTTTCATCAGTGCTAATCATATTAGTTGCAATGGGGGGTTATTTACGAAAGGCAAATCCACTTTGCACTACAAGTGCAAACTACAAGTGCAAAGAGCACTTGAAATTGCACTTGGAAGTGCAGTCGCTGTAAATCTGAGGGGTAGATCTGAAGGGAGGGGAAGCTCTGCTGATTTTTATCATCCAATCATGTGCAAGCTAAAATGCTGTTTTTTATTTTCCTTGCATGTTCCCCTCGGATCTACAGCGACTGTAGTTCCAAGTGCACTTTTAGTGCAATTTCAGGTGCAGTTTGCACTTGTAGTTTGCACTTGTAGTTCAAAGTGGATTTGCCTTTAGTAAATAACCCCCAATGAGTGCCATTTTAGATCATTGTTGTGATTAAAATATTTAATGACCTAATAATCATGTCTTTGTTTTCCACTGATATTGTGTTTCGCCTATTACATTTACTTTTTTCGCTTTTTTTAATCTTGTACTTTTAAAAAACACAATGCTCACACATGTACCAGTACAGCTATAGTGATAATGGTGTGGGGATATGGAGGAGAATGGCTTTAGGTATTGTAAAGCTGGTCATACATTATACAATTTTCTTATTCAATTTCCTTTAGATTTACCTTCAACTATGTAGTGAAAGAGCCTGATTGCATACAAATTGAAAGTGATTAGATGTGACCCCATATTATGATTTTGGTAAATCTAAAGGAAAATTGTATAATGTATGGCCAGCTTGTTGTAACCCACAGCAGATAATCATATTTCTATTCCTAAGACATGCTTTTTAAAACAGAGTTGTTTTTGTGACACTTAGATCAAGGTACAAATAACTAAAGTTGACTATATAATTAGAGATAAGGTCACCTGGCCCTTCTTAGTCCTGGGTGCTGATGAATCAATCTGTAATAGAATTGGCTTTGCATGTCCTATACACTGGCATAGGCACTGCACACATGCATACAGAACTCCTATCTTCTACACAAGCATTATTTATTCACCTGAAAAGTTGAAATTGACACATACGAGGCTCGGTGTAGAACTGGCGTATGTACAGACTCCTTTCAGCTTTACATTGTGTAGAATAAATGTTGTTTCCTTTGGTAATAAACAGCTTAATAAAATTTACCATCGCTTTTGATTTTTATTCTGCAATTACCAAGCAATGTTTCATGTGCTAGATGCAACGAAACACATCTGGCAGTCTAAGGGATCCCATCACTTTACTCATCAACTGTGAAGTATTGGAAGTGCTGGGTTTGTGCAGGTGCAAATGTGTGACAATTTCCATAGGTCCCATCCACTCAAGGACACACAGATATTTCCCACCCATTGTTCTAAAGCTGGCAAAAGTAGGGACCGGCCGAGATTCAAACTATGTATGGGCAGGTTGATTGTACCCAAGTCAATCCATCAGTCAACTTGGGTACAACCAGCATGTTGGATTTTTCATGTAAATATTACCAGCGGTTATAGTCGTAAGCAATAATCACTGTGCATTCTCCTGGGAGAACACAATGGCTCCGCGGGAGGGATTCCCCTATCAACAATGTCTTTGTTGATGGGAGAATCATGCGATTTTCTTTCCTGCAACCCCTGGTTGCAGAAAATAAAATCACTCCATCTATGGCCAGCTTAAGGGAGATATATGTCCATTTATAACCAGGTTTATTCTTTTAGATTAAGACTCAGGGGCAGATGTACAGGGGTCTCAGGAGTCACCCTCTGTATGCCTAGATAGGAGGAGCGGCAATGGCAGCTGAGACCGAGCTCCGCGATCCTGAGCCAAACTGTAAATCAGCATTGCGGGGAGCTCGTCACACTGATTACACCTAAGAAAGTGAAAGCAGTGTGTGATGTGCTCTCTGCCTCCCCCTACAGTGTAGTACCCGGCAGGAAGAGATAAGGTAAAGGACTGCCATTTTTTAAAAGGCTATGTGTATGTATGTGTGTTTATATGTGTGTGTGTGTATGTGTGTGTTTATATGTGTGCTTAAATATATATATATATATATATATATATATATATATGTGTGTGTGTACGCTTATATGTGTGTTCTTATATATACAGTATATGTGTGTGTATGTATATATATATATATATATATATATATATATATATAATGTGTGTAATATATATGTGTGTGTGTTTATATATGTGTATGTGTGTACATGTGTGCATAACGTGTGTTTACATGTATGTATGCACATTTTATGCATGCGCTTTTAATCCTGACCCCCTATATGTGTACAATCAGAACTGATTTTTTTTCCCGCTTGTTCATAGTACCAGGAAAAAAATGCTGTTCCTCTGAAAAGCAACCTATGATCGCTTTTTAGAGGCATTTGACAGCCGGTAAAGAGGCAATATGTTGCCTCCTGACTGCCTGTTTTAACCTCCTAAATGCATCATCACTATGCTGCAACTGTGTGCAATGCACAGAGTTGTGGAGTGGTTGCAGTGCAGCCCCATTCACCTAGCGGTATACTTCAAGGGGGCCCTGATTGGAAAAAGATTGAGAAACACTGGCATAGAGGAACCAATCTCTCCATTTTCCTCCTGCACCCACTAAATGCCTGTGGGAGGAAAAGGTTCCTTTTTATGCAGCCACCCACTTGTGACTGGGCCCTGGCGTTCCGCCACCGGGGTCAGGGGAAAGGGCCCTGTCTGGGGGTCAGGGGGGCCCTTCATGGTTTCTTGCATCGGGGCCCTGAAGGTTCTAGTTACTACGCCACTGTTAAGACTCCATGGAATTAATTTACTAAAGACAAATAGGCTACTCACGTTGCATGGGGATTTTCCCTTAGGTTAATGAATGTAGTAAAAAGTCACTTTGCAGAGATTACCCAATCATGTGCAAGGGAAAAAAAAGCACACTGCTTCATTATGTGTTCAAGCTTCATCCTAACATGATATGAAGGTCTTACCTTGGATACTGCCCTTAGTACATAGAAAACAAAACTTGTTCATTAAAAACTAACTTTGTTTTTCGTTTTCCTGTGAACAGAGGATGATCAGAGAGAGAAGTCCATGTCACATCATACAGTACAGCAGCTTATTATAGAAAAAGAACAAGCACTCTCTGACTTGAATTCAGTGGAAAAGTCATTGGCAGATCTCTTTCGAAGATACGAGAAGATGAAAGATGTGTTGGAAGGCTTCCGCAAGGCAAGTGGCTTGAAACAATACACCACGCTCTAGTTGCCTGCTTCATTCTTGAAGATCTAAGGATCTCATGATTTAAAGCAGGGGTCTCAAACTGGTGGCCCTCCAGCTGTTGCAAAACTACAAGTCCCATCATGCCTCTGCCTGTGGGAGTCATGCTTGTAACTGTCTGCCTTGAAATGCCTCATGGGATTTGTAGTTTTGCAACAGCTGGAGGGCCGCCAGTTTGAGACCCCTGATTTAAAGTGTCTGTAAGAAGGACTTCTCATGGCGATGTGATGTTTCATGTTGTGATATTGGGGAGAAAATAAGAATCTGGTAGCTATGAGTAGCAGTTCTTCATTTGGATACTTTCTGTCAAAATTCTTGTTCTTTTTGTGAAACCGTTTTGAATAACTAGATCATCCCCCCCCCCATCTTTCCAATCTATCTACAGAATGAGGAGGTGCTGAAGAAGTGCGCTCAGGAATACCTGGCACGAGTGAAGAAAGAAGAACAGCGGTACCATGCTCTGAAAATCCATGCTGAGGAAAAACTGGATAGGTAGGATAATATGATACAGCAAAATTAAATGTAACATTAGTTACAGGTTGGGAGCAGCCAATCAAAAAGGTATTACTTAAGCCTCGCACACACGGTCGGACTTCAAAAAACGTTTCCGTGGATTTTTGTCCGAAGGGAGTTGGCCGGGAACACCCATAGCATACACACGGCAGGACTTTTCTGCAAACTTTCCCAACATCACGTGGTTTTTATGCTCTTTTCTGCTCTTTACCGCCATCCTTTGGTCAACTTCTGCTATTGTTGGTTGATTTTAACATTGGTTCTGGGAATACGTACGATGGATTTCTGTACACATGGTCGGACTTTGCACCATCGGACTTTTGTTGCCAAAAAGTTTGTCCGTTTGCAGAGCGAACTTTTGTCCGATGAAAACCGAAAAAGTTTGTCCGATGGAGCGTACACATGGTCGGATTTTTGGGAAAATTTTCTCATTTTGAAGTTTGTTGGCAAAAAGTCAGACCGTGTGTACGGGCCTTAAGAAAAGGAAGTGGATTGGCAGCTTTTGGGTTTGGCAGCAGTTTCTGTGATCTGCTTTTCATAAATGTGTCTGCATTGTATTTGACAGTGTGTGATCTTTTCTTATAGGGCTAATTCAGATATTGCCCAGGTGCGTACCAAGTCTCTGCAGGAACAGGCAGCATACCAAGCCAGTCTGAGGAAGGAACAGCTCAGAGTGGATGCTTTGGAAAGGACCCTGGAACAAAAGGTTAGACATTGTTTCTGAATGCTTGTAGTAAAAAGCAGTGTTGTTCAGTACAGGCATACCCAACTTTAAAGTACACAATGGGGTTTATTTACTAAAGCTAGAAAGTGCGAAATCAAGCTCACTTCTGCATAGAAACCAATAAGCTTCTAACCCCAGCTTGTTCAATTAAGCTTTGGTAATAAAACCTGGAAGCTCATTGGTTTCTATGCAAAAGTGAACCTCATTTTGCGCTCTCCAGCTTTAGTAAATAAATCCCATTGTGTACTTAAAAGTGGGGTATTCCTGTACTTTTTGTTCAAATACCTTCAGATGTGTTCTATTTCTCAACTTTGGACCTTTATTGCTTTATGGATTCAGTCATCTACCTCTTTTTCTGAGACCTTATGCATCAGTGTTCCAAATTGTTCCTTTCCCTCAAAACCTCTTAAATGTTAATCATAAAGTAGTGTTAGGAACAGCACATCTGAATAATGTGCCTCTTCCTGCAAGTTCCATCCCTTTTGGCATCAGCCATACTGCACAATTGTACAGAATGTTCCATTTAAAACATAATGGATTATATGCAGAGCTGCCATAGCTTACCATTCTACAGCCAACAGGGGAAAGGCCACCTGCATATTTTCTGTTCTACTGATATAGAGTTTAAACTCCATCCCAACCTGAATCTTTATATAAATTTTTTCCAGCATGATGTGTCTTGCAAAATATGTTAATTGTTCCCCCTTTGAGAGCCACCAGCTGACACTTTGCTTGGCTGGTGGCTCTTAATCTCAGTTGCCACTGACAGCTCCAGCCCCCACTGGTAATTAGGATGCTCATTATTAAAATAGTGTCTAGAATAAAAGTCTTATACAACAGTATGTCCTTTTTAATTTAGAAATATATTTAGGGTATGCATATGAGTTTTTGTCTAGGTAATTGATGCTGCTATATTTTTGCCTGTGCATCTAAGCTTTTTAATGACCTCTGATCATGAGTGTTCTTGAGGTATGCAGTATTTTTTTCACTATGCATTTTTTTTAAATCAGAAATTGGATTTTCAATTTCCTTATGGCATCAATGCACAAACCAGTTGAAATTACTAAATTCTAAATGGTATTATCCATATTCTAAGTATTTGTGCATTGGCTTAACTGTCCAATGAGTTTTCTCCAGTTGGACAGTCTCAAGTTGTTGCTAGATCTAAAGGAGGTTGTATGGTCAGCTTGAAAACATGTGTGATGAACCAAGGAGTTTTCCAGGCATTTATTTTTGCATCTCTATGGTAAGAAGTTTAGAGAAATTTTTGTCCTAGGGAGCACAAAAAAAACGATCTGACTGGTTTAATCAATTTCCACTCTATCCAAATAAGTTTTGACTGCAGGTACACTTTAAGATCAGAATTGACTTATTCTGTAAATCATATTTGAGTCTCATGCACTTTTCTTTTGTGGTTTCAGAATAAAGAGATTGAAGAGCTCACCAAGATTTGTGATGAACTTATTTCTAAGATGGGAAAGAGCTAACCTGGTGCTTCATCTTTTGGGGTGCTTGGTTTTCAAGCGGAGTGCAATCTGGATGATGTAGGGAAGGACTGATCCATTTTTATTTGTACCTTGAATATGGAGATGTGGCACCCGCGGCTAAGGGTGGCACAAGAAGCATATGATGCCACCATCCTTCCTGCATGGCCTTCCTGTATCAGGAAGGTAGAAAAAACTGGCTTTGCATTTCCATGCATTTTTATCTTATTTTATATGGGAGTTCTGCATTGTGTCAAAGAGCTGTAAGCTCATTCTACGTCCTGCTGGGCAAGACTACATCATGTTTTAAACACTTTATAAGGAATGGCTGAGGGATTGCTTTCGTCACTGGATTGCTATTTAAGTAGATTTCAAGATGAAATGATGTTCAGCTCATACTCGCATGATTGGAGTGCTGTAAATAAATCTGTATTATGCAAACACTGGAGAACCCATTTTTCCCCTTTGAGAAATGTTTTGCTGGAATTGCTACCATTTTGTTGTTCTTTCTCATAAAATCAAATTGTTTGTTTGAGAGCTGCACTATCCTGAGATACACAAGAACTGCTTCCAAAATTGCCAAATATCTGTACATTGCTGGCAATTAAATGGTTTAACCCTGCTGCTGATTGGCACATATTTTGTCTGAGTCATTTTGTATTACCACCTTGGGCACAGCCACAATACCTTCAGAGTAACGCCCTCAAAACATTTAATACCTTTTGAAAAACATATGATGGAGATGCGTAACCCTTCAAAGGTTTTGTAAACCACACACCCTACAGTGCTGTACAGCTGTATAGCTTAAGCAGGGTGATTCTGACCATGATGTTCGACCATTGGCTCACCTCCTGCCTGCTCTCTGGTTCTGCTTCCTGCCTGCTCCTTGTCCCTGCCTCCTGCCTGCTCTTTAGCCACACTTCCTGCCCGGTCTATGGGCCTTCCTCCTGCCTGCCTTTTGACAACGCTTCCTGCCTGCTCTTTGTCCCTGTCTCCTGCTTGCTCTTTAACCACGTTTCCTGCCTGATCTATGGCCATTCCTCCTGCTGCTTTTTGACCACGCTTCCTAACTGCTCTTTGATAACATGCTTAGAAGACTTTTGGTTGTTTAAACTATTACTCTGCACCCAGGGCATCAATAGCACTATTAATTCATAATGGGTTTGACATGCATCCCATTATGCATGGCCACACCTTTCAGAGTGTATATATGTTTCACTTTATTTCAGATTGTAAGCGTGTATGTACATATGCTTTATACTTATAGATATGCACCCAGCCCCCCTCCCCCCAATGCACCTTAACCTTCACAAAAAAATGTATATAGTGTGTTGAACACAGATGTCAGTCACTAAGGTCCATTAAACTGTATATCGATCACATAATAGACAAGCTCCTCACAAAGTGCTGGATGAGATCAGTGCCCCCATTTAATGAGGGAAAACCTCACTTATTATATCCAGGGGTTGGGAGGACTACCATCCCTGTTTTCCTCAGGCTGCTCCCAAAGAAACAAACCAGTGGGTGTGCAAGTGGCCCAGTTTATCTATAGGCTCAACAGCCCTCCACATTAGAAGTCTGAGTAGCCCCGCTATAAACTATTAACTGATTCTATCTTCTCTAATCTAGCCCCTTTAAAGCCCTGTCAATTTGTCACGAGTTCAAGGTAGTTCTCCAATAATAAAAATTCATAGCAAAACCTAATAGGTGCATAAATCAGAAAACATCAATGAAAAAACAATCAGCTTCCAGGTTTTATTGAACAAGTTTAATTGTACAAGGAGAAGTTAGAAGCTGCTTGGCTTACATGCACAGCTGCACCAGATTCTGAGTACTCCAGTTTTAGTAAATCTCCCCCAGTGCATGTGTGCATGTGTTCTAATGAAAAAAAAAAAAAAGATCAATGGCCAACCATTTTGATTTTCTTTTTATTAGAGAAAGACAAGGAAAAACAAGCATTCAAAACAGCATGCACACTACAGAATCTAAATATATATATATATACATATATATATATATATATATATATATATATATATATATATATATATACTATAGTACCAAAAGTATTGGGACGTCTGCCTTTACACGCACATGAACTTTAATGGCATCCCAGTCTTTGTCTGTGGGGTTCAATATTGGCCCAACCTTTGCCGCTATAACAGCTTCAACTCTTCTGGTAAGGCTGTCCACAAGGTTTTAGGCGTGTCTATGGGAATGTTTGACCATTCTTCCAGAAGCGCATTTGTGAGGTCAGGCAATGATGTGGACGAGAAGGCCTGGCTCGCAGTCTCTGCAATAATTTATCCCAAAGGTGTTCTATCGGGTTGAGGTTGGTTGTGCAGGCCAGTCAAGTTCCTCCACCCCAAAATCGCTCGTCCATATCTTTATGGACCTTGCACTGGTCCAAATCATTTGGTGTAGGTGGGATTATGGTGTAGGGTTGTATTTCAGGGGTTGGGCTTGGCCTCTTAGTTCCAGTGAAGGGAACTCTCAAGGTGTCATCATACCAAGACATTTTGGACATATTCATGCTCCCACCTTTGTGGGAACCGTTTGGGGATGGCCCTTTCCTGTTCCAATATGACTGCGCACCAGTGCTCAAAGCATGGTCCATAAAGACATGGATGAGCGATTTGGGGGCTGAGGAGCTCCTAAATACTGCATAATGACAATACCTCCTGTAAATTCTTGCAGCATTCCTCGTTATTCCATACGTATTTGTTAAAATTGTGAGTGACACATTTTTAAGCTGAGCTCCAGGTAAACAGCTAAATACATAGTTAAAGTAAATTTATAGAAACTAAAAATAATTCTGAACAGTCAGTTTTGTGATCCAGCCTCCTCTGCAGAGCCTCTACCTTTACCTCTATTCGAAGGTAAATAAGATGATCTGGCTGGAGTTGGATTTTAAGGTTTCAATAGATTTGTCCAGCAGAGACCACCAGAAAATGATTTGTATTGATTTTTTTTTTGACCAACTGTTTTTTCCTCTGGATTATGCTGACACATTTCTGTAGGTATAGAAAAGCAGCAATAGAAGCAATTTGACAAAACAAATGGTATAAACCTAACCTATGTTTGAACATTGTTCCCTTGGACTTAAATGTGACTCAAATGTATTTCTCTCACTGATGCTTCAAGGCACAAGGAATCACTCCATTTTGGTGGATGCTGTAGAGACAGTTTTTATGTTTGTATGGGTGATCCTGTGTGTGGAGAGAAACATCTCTTGGCATATTGGGGGATTTATGTGTTTTCCAGAAAGTGGGATTTAAGGGAGAAGAAACTGTCCACTTTACTAGTGAGCGATAATGAATAAGGTGTTCACTTTGGATACCAAATTGCGTGCAAGATAAAAAAAAATGGATTTTTCAATTCGTTACCGTTTCTTTCCTTTCCTTAAATTCACCCCGATGTTTTGTTGATTTGTCTCTGTGTCAAAATGGTTTAAAGGTCTCATCAATGATAATGTATTGTGACTTAAAACTTGTGGTATTACAACTGTATTTGGCCTAAGGTTGGGTAGAAATATGCTCTGTCATTCATAAACTGGGTACCCATCATGTCAAAACTTCAGTTTGCAAGTGTAAAATTAAAATTGTTTCTACACTGCCACAGGAAGTGCCAGTGTCCCTAAATATTTGATATATTGTGATCTGCTGATTATTAATGACAAGTTCCTCGGGTTTATTGCTGCAGTTCTGCTTGTACCTGTTTCCCAGATCCTCTTGTAAACTCCTCATTTCACTTGACAACAAAGCCAAATCAAAATCTCCTTTTAAAAAAAAGGCCAAATTAGCACATGCAGTGCCGGGACAAGGTCATCCGGTGCCCAGGGCGAAGGTGAAAAGCTGCGCCCCCCCCCCCTGTAAAAATCTACAGCGCCTACAGACGATGGGATCTATACTAATGCATCAGTGACAGTGCATTAACCCCCTTCCTGCTGCATATTACCAATACCATTGCTAATTAAGCAAACTCCCCTCAGAGACTGCAGACATGATATAAGACAAGAGATGGTCAGAGACGGAGAACATGATACAAGAGATCGTTAGAGACTGAGGACATCATACTAAAGATGGTCAGAGACTTCAGACATGATATAAGAGATCGATGCAATCTCACCAGTGCCCATCAAATGCAGCCTACCACTGTGCCCATCAATGCCACCTCACTGTGCCCATAATCGCAGCCTCACTGTGCCCATAATCGCAGCCTCACTGTGCCCATAATCAAAGCCTCACTGTGCCCATAATCAAAGCCTCACTGTGCCCATAAATGCAGCCTCACTGTGCCCATAAATGCAGCCTCACTGTGCCCATCAATGCCGCCTCACTGTGCCCATCAATGCCGCCTCACTGTGCCCATAATCGCAGCCTCCCTATGCCCATAATTGCAGCCTCCCTGTGCCCATAATTGCAGCCTCACTGTACCCATCAATGCCGCCTCACTGCGTCCATCAATGCCGACTCACTGTGCCCATAATCGCAGCCTCTCTGTGCTTATAATAGCAGCCTCTCTTATACCATAATTGCAGCCTCTGTGCCCATAATAGCAGCCTCTCTGTGACCATAATTGCAGCCTCTCTGTGCCCATAATAGCAACCTCTCTGTGACCATAATTGCAGCCTCTCTTTGCCCATAATCGCAGCCTCTCTGTGCCCATAATAGCAGCCTCTCTGTGACCATAACTGCACCCTCTCTGTGCCCATAATAGCAGCCTCTCTGTGACCATAATTGCAGCCTCTCTGTGCCCATAATCACAGCCTCTTTTTGCCCATATTTGCAGCCTCTCTGTGCCCATAATCGCAGCCTCTCTGTGACCATAATTGCAGCCTCTCTGTGCCCCCCCAGACCGGCTTGTGTGATAGGCGGAACACTGATTCAATCTGCTACCACATGAGCCGGTCTAGGGGGGCGGGACCTTGTTACGGCACCGCCGAACACACACACACACACACACACACACAGACCCAGCTCCCTGACACACAGTGCTCCCTGCGCTGTGTGACAAACAAGAGGAGGAGGTGGGAGGGGAGCGCTGCAGCCACAGATCTACAGCGCCCCCCTTCCTCCAGTAAATGGTCCCGCCCAGGGCATCTGCCCCTTCTGCCCACCCCTTGTACCAGCCCTGAGCACATGCCTCTTGAGCAGACATCTCTAAAAGGCACAAATATTTTATAATGGCTTCTACTACTTTATTCCACAGTTTCACTTTCCTTAGCATTTTAAATATTGTCCGATAAAGTATTGCCCTACTTAACCATTAAATAGAAGGCAGAGGACATAAGATGCCATTCTATGAACCTAGTGATTACAAAGACCTTTGAGGGAACGTGGAAGAATTTTGCATTTACATCACATTTGTGTCCGTCCATCAAACAGTTAAAGAGGAAGTAAACTACCTTTACTGACTTTTACCTATAGGTAAATGGATACTTACATTGCATGCAGCCAGTGACATCACTGGTGCAATGCGCTCTGAAGGAATGGCCATCCGTGATGTTCCTTCAGAACCCTGTGCCATGACCAGCGGCTCCTGCGGGAGTGAAGTCATCGTGGCTCTGGCCAGTCACAGAGCTGGAGCCCACGAACCCGGAAGCAGGAAAAGTGAAGATGGGAGCCCCTGCAGCGCTGACATTGCCTCCCTGGATCCTTTGATCCCCGTAAATAAATAAGCCCTACCCTGAAAATAAGCCCTAGTGTGTTTTTTTGTGACCAAAATTAATATAAGACCCGGTCTTATTTTTGGGGAAACACGGTATATATATATATATATATGTGCAGAACTGCATAAATTGACAGCGCTATATAAGTACCTGTAATAAATAAATACAAATAACTAGCTTTGAGACATATTCCTTCAGTCTTTTTAAAAAAATTTAGTTATCCATTCCTAATCATAATTATGTTATAATTCAGCATTCTACACAGTTTTAGGTTTCAAATAGGATTTATTGTGTTAGTGCTGAATTATTATACCCCCTAATGCTTTCTTATATGCAATGAGAAAATTGACTGAAGTAGAAATACAGTACATCAGATACGGATGTTTTATAGAAGAGTATAGCACAGTAAAGTAAAGAATAACAGAGCAGTGATGAGTCACGGTAGAAAGAAAATTTTGGTTTCTAATGGCTGGCAGACTTTCATGTTGTTCAGTCTCTTCATGGGAACGGAGGTTGCACATCATGGTAAAGAACAATTATTGAAATGCATGCAGAAAAAGTAAAAAATTGTGCATAATTTCAGCTGCCTATTAATGGATCCACTGCAGGTTTTCACTGAAGGGAATCTGTAGTTTTGCATCTGTTCATCAATTACCTAGGTACATGGCAGATTTACTTTTTAGCTTTAGTAAATTCAAACTCTTTCCGTGTGTCCTTCAAACTGTGTGTCCTTCAAACTATATAGGTGCATGGTAACCGTTTTCTTTTCACAGGTTCCTTTAGACCTGCAAGTAAATAGATAACTGTTGGTGCTAACTCAGGGTTTGATTGGGCACTAGCGCATACATATTTAGATTTGTGCGCAATGCCAGATTTAGACCTTGGGGCGCCCAGGGCACTTTAGGTTTGGGTGGCCCTCCACATAGAAATTAAAATATACTGTATGACAAATAAAAAAAGTGAACTGAAATTAATGATAAACCGCATTTGTTCTACAAAATATATATAATTTGGCTTCCAAAGAAGACACTTTTCAGATTTTTTTTTTCTCAACTTTATTGACTGTAAGAATACACATTACACAGGTAATTGGAACTTGCAAGTCGTACATCACAGTTATGCATCATACTACAATATTTACAAAAAGTCTTTCTTCCTGCACTTAGCATCTGCAAAATCTTTAACTAACTCATTAAACTGTATCATCTTGAGGACACTGTTCTCAACAGCCATTAAAATCGTACGATCTGGTATTGTACAAGAAATATTTTCGTGCTTGTCCCATAATATCGGTGATCGGCTCTCGAAAGCTTTGTACTAACGATCAGACTATCATATGATCGCTACGAAAGCAGTATTTATTGTACAATTTTCTGATCGTGTGTATGGGCCATTAGTCTTTCTTGTGTCATCGTGGTTCTCAGATAATTCCTTATCAGTGACAATTTGCTGAATGACCTTTCTCCCGAACAACTACTGACCATTATGCTCAAACATTTTCTAAGAGTTCTATTAACACCTGGAAAGGTATCAGCAAGCCCTTCACCATGCAATAAAGCTGCTTGTTCAGATGGAGTAAGACGTGACTGGAGCTTGGCAAAGGCTGAAAACTGGACAATTTCATCAACGAACACACTACTGCAGTCTTGAGTGAAAATACATTTCATTTTTTTTTTTTTTATAAGGGAAATGTGGGGGGCCCAGGGCAAATGTCCCTTTTGCCCCCTTATAAATCCGGCACTGCCTCTGTGTGAATTTTTTCAGATCTGGCATCAACGTACAACAATCTAAAGCAAGCCTGGGAAGGTAAATTAATATCCTGGTAAGAATTGAAATCATGATTTTTCTTTGTAAGTCTGCCCTTTACTATTACTTAAAAAAAATTACAGATTGCTTTAGCAAAGAACTACACTAGTATTTATGATACAGTACAATATATTGTCTGTCAAGCCATAAATATCCATACACAAAAAATAACAGACATCTGTGTACCCACTTGCTAGAATAGTACTAAAAGATATATTCAGAAGGAGATCTGGAGACACAGGCTTCAATATCAATGGGATTTTTTTTTTATTATTATTAAATTATTTAAAAAAAAATATTATACAAAGAGCCTAAAATATGACTATACTGAGCCCTCAAAAAATCAGCTAATAGTAAATAAGAATATAGACACAAATGTGATTTAAATTGCGGTATAAATAATAATTTATTGTTGCTTCTGTCCTTTGCTGGAGAATTTCATGTGATATTCTTCCCCTTACGCCCCTTATGTACTACTCCACTTAATTCCACAAGATGTCCCTCTTCTTATAATGTTCTGTCTTTTCTATCAGACAAAATTCCTCTACATTCCTCTACTCTCCGCATATGGCTTCACGTTTCTCTTATTATTTTACTCCTTCCTGTATTTTTCAAGAAAAAAATATTTGCATAAATAAATAATAATGATTTAGAAACAATTCAAATCAAATGTGTGGCTATATTCTTATTTACCATTAGCTGCTTAGCTGAAGTCTTATTATAGTCATGTTTTAGGCTCTTTGTACCATTAAAATCGTTTTCAATTACTTTATTAAAGATAACATTTTTATTTGATTGATAGTGATGCCTCCATGTCCACAGACCTTGTGATTATACCTTTTGCTACATTTTTATTTAACTCGTGTAAAAAAAAGATGTACATTTCATATACCAAAATATTATATCTGTTAAAAATAAAATCACACCTATGCAGAGGCAGAGGCATACAACCTGCAGCCCAAAGGCCCATGACAAAATCGTAAAAGGCCCATGACAAAATCGTAAACTTACCTTTAAAAAATATTTTTTTTTTAATTCTTTGTAAAAATGCATTTACACTTAGTGAACACATGCGACTGAAGAAGAATTTGACAGTGTCTCTTTACTGCACTTTTATAAGTTTTATTTTCCCAAAGAAAAATCTCTGACTCTTCACAATCAAGCCTTATTCATGTCATCGGTTATCGGTAGCACCTACATTTGTGAGCAACTATTTTCAAGGATGAAGCACATGAAGGGCAAAATTAGAACCAAATATCTGGTGAGCACCATGAGAATTCATTGACAATTGCTACTACATCCATCGAACCAGATGCGTTCAGTGGTTTCTAAATTGCGGCATGCAGGCCAGATGTGGCTCTTTGCTTGCCTTTATCCAGCCTATGGGGCACAATTCCTCCCACTAATACAAGGCACTATTTCTCCTACTGACACCAAAGATGGGGCACTATTTTTTCCACTGACACCAACAATGAGGCATAGTTTCTTCCATTGACAACAGCCATAAAGGGCTATTTCCTTCAACTATTATCAGTGATGGGGCACCTCCTTCTACTGACCACAGGTGGTACGTTATTTTCTTATTCCCAAGGCTAACCCATTGTTGCTCCCACTGACCCTGGGGCATTTAGACCAACACAAAGTGGCACATTATTTTGAAGTGGAAGGAAAATGATAAATGGTTTTCAAATTTTTTACAAATAAATATCTAAAAGGTGTGGCGTAAATTTGTATTCAGGCCCCTTTACTCTGATACCCCTAACTAAAATCTAGTGGAACCAATTGCCTTCGGAAGTCACCTAATTAGTAAATAGAGGTTTGTTAGAGAACATTAGTGAAAAAACAGCATCATGAAGGCCAAGAAACACACCAGACAGGTCGGGGATAAAGTTGTGGAGAAGTTTAAAGCAGGGTTAGGTTATAAAAAATAGAATAGGAAGGTTTTTGGGACTTTGAGTGAGGCATGAATTCAAGGCTATCAAGCAATTAATATAGAAAAAAAATAAAAAATGATTTTTCTACCACCATGAGTGGCACAGTATGTTTATAACAGTACTATCATACATAGATAAAAGCATGGAAGAGCATTGTATAGCAAAACAATGTGCGCAATCATAAAGCATGTCAACAATACCATAACGTGTTACATTGTACAATACATAGAACTGTCCTCCACATCAATGAATTACCTGGGACAACATGTGACAAAGTAATTTACAGTATATTATAATTGAGAATTAAAAATTAAAACATGTGGAACCAACTATAGGGCATGTAGCATCTGTGTATGCCCGACGCGTTTTGTGGCATTATGCCCACTCTTCAGGGGCGGATGCTGCATATATCTATAATGAAACATATAATTAATGTAACCATAGTCTCTTAGTTGACCCAGGGAAAGGGGAATGATGATTACAGAGGACAAACAGTATCCCTTTGTATACTCACGTTGGCCAGGTATGTGCGGCCAGAGGTTGAGGACCACTGGAAAAATAAGGTTATAAAAAATATCCCAAGCTTTGAACATCTCACGGAGCACTGTTCAATCCATCATCCGAAAATGGAAAGAGTATGGCACAACTGCAAACCTACCAAAACATGGCTGTCCAACTAAACTGACAGGCCGGGCAAGGAGAGCATTATTCAGAGAAGCAGCCAAGAGACCCATCGTAACTCTGGAGGAGCTGCAGAGATCCACAGCTCAGGTGGGAGAATCTGTCCACAGGACAACTATTAGTCGTGCCCTCCACAAATATGGCCTTAATGGAAGAGTGGTAAGAAGAAAGCCATTGTTGAAAGGAAGAAATAAGAAGTTCTGTTTGCAGTTTGCGAGAAGCCATGTGGGGGACACGGCAAACATGTGGAAGAAGGTACTTTGGTCAGATGAGACCAAAATGTAAATTTTTGGCCTAAAAGCAAAACGCTATGTGTGGTGGAAAACTAACACTACCCATCACCCTGAACACACCATCCCCACCGTGAAACATGGTGGTGGCAGGATCATGTTGTGGGTATGTTTTTCTTCAGAAAGGACAGGGAAGCTGGTCAGTGTTGATGTGAAGATGGATGAGGCCAAATACAGGACAATCCTAGAAGAAAACCTGTTAGAGTCTGCAAAAGACTTGAGACTGGGGAAGAGGTTCACCTTCCAGCAGGACAACGACCCTAAACATACAGCCAGAGCTACAATAGAATGGTTTAGATCAAAGCATATTCATGTGTTAGAATGGCCCAGTCAAAATCCAGGCCTAAATCCAATTGAGAATCTGTGACAAGACTTGAAAATTGCTGTTTACAGATGCTCTACATTCAATCTGACAGAGCTATTTTGCAAAGATGATTGGACAAAAATTCACTTTCTAGATGCGCAAAGCAGGTAGAGACATCCCCAAAAACACTTGCAGCTGTAATTGCAACAAAAGTTGGTTTTACAAAGTATTGACTCACAGGAGCTGAATACAAATGCACGCCACACTTTTCACATATTTATTTGTAAAAAATTTAATTTTGAAAACCATTTATTATTTTCCACTTCACAATTATGTGCCACTTTGTGTTGGTCTATCACATAAAATCCCAATAAAATACAATTACATTTTTGGTTGTAACATTTCAAGGGATAATACTTTTTCAAAGCACTGTAGTTAAAATCATATAAAACTGTTTACATTGTCTTGTGAAAGAATAAACAGACCCTGACCTCCATACTGTACATTATTATCTTAGATACCACTGCCCCATCACTCTTATAAATTAAATTATTGATAGTTCAGAGTTTCTGTGGTGCCATAGGGTTAACAGTGTGCAGAACTAAAGGAGATCAGGAGGAGGTCGGAATTGGAGATTTAAGCTGGGAGTCTTTTTTTCGAGGGATAATGTCGATGACATGAGCTTCTAATTGGAAAGATTTGTCTTTATCAGTGTGTGCTGCCCCCCTCAGCACCAGATTAGGAAAAGATGTTAATCCTTGAGTTAGCTCAGGCCCATCTTCACTAGTCTGTGGGGAGATACAAAGACGTGTTACCATGCAGCTGATGCACACCCTTCTGCTTCTCTTTGCATTCAGTATACAAGAAGGTAAGTGATTTGTTTTTTTAAATGTTGCTATAATTGTCTAAGGTGGAATGTGAAGTTTGAAATCTGTAAGAAAATAATTACTTTGCTTTACACCTGCTCTCATCATTATGTATAAGGTCAGCACTTTTAACTAAATTGCCCCTTCTTCAATGAAATTAGCAGCTTTTGTTAAAGACTTGAAGTAGGTTATTACAGCTTGTGGAAAACTGTTTTTAACTGATGACAGCAGCCAATAGTATTCCAGCTATTGTGTATCTAGTGCACATCACAGGTAAGCAAGCACCTTACTGTTAACAAGGGTAAACTAGCTTTTTCTTTCTCTTTGATTTATTATTCTTTCTCTTTGATTTATTATATCATGCCAAGCCTGAATCAAATACCATGTAAATGTTCAGTAGGGTGAGGGCATCTATGTTCTCTAGAAGATGAACAACCACAGCTAGTGATAAAAAAAGGCCATTTCAAAGGCAGAGTCTCAATGTATGATTGTTAAAGGATCAGTTCACAAAATGATATTCAGATGTAGGTGGAACTTGGGGGGCCGAGTCAGATCTTGGCTTTTGATATGGCTTGGATGCTCCTTGTCAAAATTATTGACTTGCTGTCCATCTGGGAGAATTGGGTTCTTCCACCCATGTGTCTATGTTCCAGCATATCTTTCTGCCTTAACCATGATAATAAATAAAATAGCCATTCATAATGGCCAACTGGCCATAATGGGAGCTTACCAACAGAGTCCCCTAGTAATATCAGAAATTATAAAAAAATGTAATATTCTGCATCTCTCAAAAATGTAGATAACATAGTTGGACTGATCCTTCTAGAATAGATGTGTGAGGTTGCTTTACTAAAACGATAGAGTGTGAAATCTGGTGCAGCTGTGCATGGTAGCCAATCAGCTTCTAACTTCAGCTTGTTACAATAAGCTTTGACAAAAAAATCTGGAAGCTGATTGATTTCTATGCAGAGCTGCACCAGATTTTGCACCCTCCAGTTTTAGTAAATCAACCCTTTATGTTTCCTTACAGCTACTTATCACAATCAAACCTGTAATGTGACATTGATTGAATCACTGTTTGAATTTGTTGGCAATGGGGCAACATTGACAATAGAAAATTCTGACACTTGATACATCAGCCCCTTTTTTTATTCTATGACATGTTTCATAGCTACAATGGTTAACTGATTTTTTTAATTGAATAAGATACTGTGAAGATAAAACATAGAACACAGAAACTGTTTACAACCAATTGGGTGTTACCTTTCATCAATTTAGATAAGTCAGAACAATGAAAGGTTATTTGGGTTTGGTAGCTATAGCAGCTGGTTCAATGCTCTTTGGAAATCTCTGGCATCAAACTCTCTGGAAAGGATTATTGGAACTGCCATTTTTGTCCTATTATTAACTCAGGGATTGGCATCCTTTTACTTGCTGTGACGGAACCGTCCCAGTACCCAGCTTTGGTGCTTCCGTCAGTATACCGATTCCTCCAGTCTGGACAGAGGAACCAGATATTAAAGCCTCAGCATACAAGACTAGCCGGCAATAGCTTGTATGAGAACTGGAACTGTTTATTGAAACTCAGACACATACTTTATACCCCACAGGAGAACAGTCCCCTCTTGATAATATTACCCGAACAATACAAACTGTAACCAGAAACTTAATTAACATGAGCTAATTAACTAGTCACTTAAACCAGCCTAGGTGACTCAATGTTGTGATTAATCAGACAATAGGTGACCCAATTAACAACTAACCATTGGACAGACATGTTTAACAGAAAACACATAGCAACTTAATAAACAGACAATAGCAGGAGACAACCAGCACCAGGTGGCTTGCTGATCATATTAACATCTGCCATGAGTCTCTCAGTCTGAAAAGGTGTAATCAACTTCTCTTCATATATTTCTTGAGGGATATTCTTAAAACACTTTACTGTCCCATTTAAGTAGCTGTCCATCATTTTCTCGGCCACCCTGTGCCCCTAATAGACACATAAGAGGAGCCTGGGGAGCTGAACAATGAGTTTCCTGACCTCTCTAAAGTAAGCTGGGTTCCACGATCCCATCACACTTGCTTCACCACTAAGTGAGTCCTTGACTTGTAAAATATGCATAAATTAGATGTTTTGACACATCATACTTGTTCCAGGTCAGTAAATAGTGAATAAAAGATTAATATGCTAGGCCCAGGACTTCAAATTGCTAGTCAGCAATGGCAGCTCCTATACTTCTTTACTTATGAGATTCCCTTGAAATAGGTTTTTTTTTTCAAAGATATTTTTTAGGTACCTTCCCTGAAACCTATCCCCATATGAACTTGGAGCTTCTAACTTACAATGTGCCATGTATGACTTTTTCAATTCTGTGGTTTTCTGTTATTTTCTGTATAAATCTACTATTTTTATTGCACTTTATTTAAAAAGCATAGAGGTTACACTAGCTATTTCATAACCCAGTGTAGTGTAAGAAAACATTACCTAGAGTTAGTCTCCTTACAGTACAACATGATATATTTTGCTAATCATGTTTGTGCCACTATGCAAGTATAGTATAGAACAGAACATATTGGCACTCATAGACTAGACCTATTTTGCCTTTAATAATCTCTGCTGACTTATTATACTTCAGAGTATCTTCATTAACCACTTCGCGCCCGGGCTATAAGCAAAAGACGTCCGCAAAGCGGTCGTCAATTGCTGATAGGACGTCTATGGACGTCCTCTTATTTACTTCCGCGATGCGCGCCACCACGGGCGCGCGTCGGGGAAAAACTGTGCCCGCCGTGTCAGGCGAGTGCCGATGCGCGTGCCTGGCGGCCGCGATGTCCGCCAGGTGCCAGCGATCGGCTGTCACAGAGCCAGGGGCGTGGATCTCTGTGTGTAAACACAGAGATCCACGTCCTGTCGGGGAGAGGAGACGGATGGTGTGTCCCTTGTACATAGGGACAACCATCAGTCACCTCCCCCAGTCAGTCCCCTCCCCCCCACAGTAAGAACATCTAGCAGGGAACATATTAACCCCTTGATCGCCCCCTAGTGGTTAACCCCTTCCCTGCCAGTCACATTTATACAGTAATCAGTGCATATTTTTAGCACTGTTCGCTGTATAAATGTGAATGGTCCCAAAAATGTGTCAAAAGTGTCCGATGTGTCCGCCGTAATGTCACAGTCACAAAAAAAAAAATCGCAGATCGACGCCATTACTAGTAAAAAAATAAATAAACAAATAATTTAAAAAAAATCATAATTCTATTCCCTATTTTGTAGGCGCTATAACTTTTGCGCAAACCAATCACTATACGCTTTTTGCGATTTTTTTTTTTACCTAAAATATGTAGAATACGTATCGGCCTAAACTGAGGAAAAAAATATATTTTTTTAAGAAAAAATGGGATATTAATTATAGCAAAAATTAAAAAATATTGTGTTTTTTTCAAAATTGTCGCTCTATTTTTGTTTATAGCGCAAAAAATAAAAACCGCAGAAATGATCAAAGACCGCCAAAAGAAAGCTCTATTTGTGGGAAAAAAAGGACGTCAATTTTGTTTGGGAGCCACGTTGCACGACCGCGCAATTGTCATTCAAAGCGTGACGGCGCTGAAACCTGAAATTTCGCCTGGGCAGGAAGGGGGTTATGTGCCCAGTTGTCAAGTGGTTAAATATTTATTTTTAAAATGCTGAGTAATAAATAGTATATTATTCCAGTTATAGTTCAACTATAAATAGTTCTGTTCTAATTGAATCAGTTTGAAATCCTCAGGACTTTCTAGAACTACATGTTGTAAGCTATTTTGTGCTCATTGGGGTATTTTACAGATTTTGACGTCCTCTGCATCCTTCTGTCAAAATCCATTACTGCTGCATAGTTGCAGATTCGTCAGTGTGGGCTCCTATCCAAAGGCAATAGTTTTCAGGATAATAAATATACTGATCTTTGACTAGTTTAGTTACCTTGTAGGAGCAGTAGTTCTTGGCTCACTTTAAAGGTGATGCACTGACCCAGCTGGAGCCTTCAAACTTTCTGGAATAACAAAATAAGCAATACTTTTATTTGTAAAGTGCATCCAAATGTTAGATCGTAAAAAAAGAAAGACATTGAATTAAGAAATTTAAAGGCTAAATGTTTAAAAAAAACAGAAAAAAGTGTAATTAATAAATGCAATAAAGCAGAGATCCGCCTTCTGTGCATATTGCTTGTGTTCCATATAACACATAGTCGGCTTTGGCTTAGAAAGTGGGGGAGGGATATATCTTTTCTTCTGGCCACTCCCCCTTCTAAATTCATCATTCTACCTATTCAGTGTGTTTGTTTGTCCTGGTGACTATTGTCACCAGAAAGAAAGTGATAAAAAAAGAAAACATTTTTGAGTTTTCACCAGAACATTCGATAAGAGTAAATCTTCCAGTGGGAAATTCCCCCTCACTTAATAGATATTTCTGCTCGCTTCTTTTTCCGTCTCAAGAACAAGAAGTGAAGGTAAAGCTACCCAGTGGAACAAAGGAAGCAAAAATAAAAAGGACAGGGAGTTTTACCCTTCCCTACTGCGTCAAAATTCAAAGAATAGATTTTTGTACTTGCAGTAAACTTTGTTACTTGTAATTCTTTAACCAGTTGTCCACCGCCGCCATCATATGATGGCAGGAAGAAGACTCTCTTGTTCTGGGCGGACGTAATATTACGTGAACGCCTTCCCAAGCCAATAGGGGGCGCGCACACGCACCTACCGCGTCACTGAAGACACGATGCACGTGCCCGGCGGCCACGATGGCCGCCAGGCACCCACGATTGCCCAGTAACTGAGCAGGACCATGGATCTTTGTGTTTAAACACACAGATCAACATCCTGTCAGGGAGAGGAGACCGATGGTGTGTCCCTTGTACATAGAGACAACCATCGGTCACCTCTCCCAGTCAGTCCCCTCCCCCCAAAGTAAGAATCACTCCCAGGGAACACATTTAACCCCTTGATCGCCCCCTAGTGTTAACCTCTTCCCTGCCAGTCATATATATACAGCAATCAATGCATTTTTATAGCAGCAATCGCTGTATAAATGTGCATAGAAAGGGGGGGGGGATTCCGGCGGTCCTAGCGATGTGATGCCTTTAAAATGAATGTAATAGTGGCTCTAATGGCACTTCTAAGTCAATCTGTATATTAAAAAACAAGAGGAGGCAGCCATCCTCAGAGGGTGTCCATGTCCTCTGTCAGCAAGAAGTGTAAAAAAGAAAAGGGTGGAGGCGCCAACTAAATTAATCCTACTGTAATCATTAATGTAAGTATAGTATATATACTTACAGGTTCACTTGAAAATGATGTCCATCGAGGATGGGGGTGTTCTGAGGTCTGTTGGTGCCGCTCTGCTGGCTCTGGCAAAGTTCCCCTCGGCCGTGAGGTGTAGATGTAGATTTTCGTTTGCACAGGCTTCTCTGCGGTGTCACATGACAGGAAGCTCCATGCTCACCAGTCTGGAATGCGGAAGTGATGTCATACAGCAGGGCGGTCCTCCAAACATAGAGTGGAATGTTTCACAGGCTACGCGCTCGGGGCTCACAGCTCCTTCTACTTCTTTTTTACACTTCTTGCTGTATAAATGTGAATGGTCCCAAAAATGTGTCAAAAGTGTCTGATGTGTCCGCCGCCATTACTAGTAAAAAATAAATAAATAATAAAAATGCTATAAATCTATCCCCTATTTTGTAGCTGCTATAACTTTTGTGCAAACCAATCAATATACGCTTATTGCGGGTTTTTTTACCAAAAATATGTAGAATAATACGTATAGGCCTAAACTGAGGAAAAAATTTGTTTAAAAAAAATGGATATTTATTATAGCAAAAAGTAAAAAATATTGTGTTTTTTTCAAACTTGTCCTTCTTTTTTTATAGCGCAAAAAATTTAAAACGCAGAGGTGATCAAATACCACCAAAAGAAAGCTCTATTTGTGGGGAAAAAAATGATAAAAAATGTCATTTGGGTACAGCGTTGCATGACCGCTAAATTGTCATTCAAAGTGTGACAGCGCTGAAAGCTGAAAAATGGCTTGGGCAGGAAGGGGGTGAAAGTGCCCTGTATTGAAGTGGTTAAGCACCTCAATACCGGACACTTTCACCCCCTTCCTGCCCAGGCCAATTTTCAGCTTTCAGCGCTGTCACACTTTGAATGACAATTACTCAGTATTGCAACACTGTACCCAAATGAAATGTTTATCATTTTTTGAGAGAGAGCATTCTTTAGGTGGTATTTAATCAGTGCTAAAAAAAAATTTGCTATATAAACAAAAAATACCAAAAACTTTGATTCCGTTATAAAATTTTGCAAATAAATAATCTTTGTTCATATATTTAGGCCAAAATGTATTCTGCCACATTTATTTGGTAAAAATAACCCAAATCAGTGTATTATTTAGTCTGTGTGAAAGATATCTACAAGCTATGGGATATATATTTGAATAGATTTTTTCTTGAGGCTCTAAAATGCCAGGACAGTACAACAACCCCCCAAATGACCCTTTTTGGAAAGTAGACAGTTCAATGCATTTTGTAAGAGGCATGGTGAGTTTTTGAAGTTATAATTTGTTGTCACAATTTTATGGAAAATAAAGAAATTAAATACAATTTTGTTTTTCAAATTTATTTTTTTAACATACTGTCACCAGAACAGTACAGCATCATCATATGACTGGTGTGGCGGTGATCAAGGACACTGACTGGTGACAGTATGTGAAAAAAAATATATATCTTTTTTTTTAACAATTTTACTTTCTTTTTTTTTACATACTGTGACCAGATCAGTACAGTTTCACCATAGTGACACTGTTCTGCTTTGGGAAGGTGATCAGGGTTTCTTTCTACACTATACAGTGGAACCTCGGATTACGAGCATAATTCGTTCCAGGAGAATGCTCGTAATCCTAAAGTACTCGCATATCAAAGCGAGTTTCCCCATTGAAGTCAATGGAAATGAAAATAATTTGTTCCGCATTGACTTCAATGGCATGCAATACCGCATGCGGCCAGAGGTGGGGGGCACCGGAGAGCCTCAGAATTGGCCGGAAAGGCCCGAGGACAGCTCGGCTGACCTCGGCAAACCTCAGAAAGGCTCGGGAACAGAGTATTTTGATGTCTTTCTGTGTCTTTCCGAGCATTTCCAAACGGCGCCGTTTGGAGCCGTTCGGCCCCGACATCCCCCCACCTCAGGCCAAACCGCTTTGGCCTGAATCCTGCTCATTTTGCGAGACAACACTCGCAAACCGAGTTAGGATTTTTTGAAATACAGTGCTCGTAATGCGAAACGCTCGTTACTCGCAATCCGAGGTTCCACTGTAATTGATTTTAGATCGTTAGCTCTAATGAGCAGGGCCCTCTGATTCCTCCTGTATTGAATTGTATTGTAACTGTACTCTTTTCCCTAATGTTGTAAAGCACTGTGCAAACTATTGGTGCTATATAAATCCTGTATAATAATAATAAATAATAATTAAAGGTGGTGATCACTGTTATAAGCAATAATTTTTATGAATGGCATCCATTCATGTGTCATTGTGTAGAATTCTGATAGCTGTGATTGGCCAGAGCTATCACATGGTACAGGAGGCACTGTGTTTGGAAATTTCTGTACCATGTGATCACTGTAACCAACCACAAAGATCTCGATACTGCACAAAGAATGACTATATAAATGAAACCCATTGTCTAATATTGACATGTGATCACTGTGATTGGTCACAGCGATCACATGCTACCAGGGCCTGCCCTGTAGAACTATTTGTCCACTGGACACAGCAGGTAACTGGACCAGGATAACAGTGCTCCCACTCATCCATCATTTAAAGTGGTTGTAAACCCACATTTAGTTTTTTTTTTTTTTTCCCCCACCTGTAAGAGAAAGGCATAATGAGCTAGTATGACTAGCATATTAGCTCATTATGTACCACTTACCTTAGATCGGGGCCCCCGAAGCCGTCCGCGTCCCTCCATCTAGCCGCATCCATCGCTGCGGCGATAGCCGGAAGGTTACTTCCGGGTATCGCCGCTGCAGCCAATCACAGCGCCGCTCCAGCGCTGTGATTGGCCGGAGCGGCGGTGACGTCACTCTGCGCATGCGCGCAAGAGCCGTCACAATCGGCTACGCCCAGCTATTGCTGGGAAGTAACCGATTTTGTGAATGGGATTAACCCCATGAATGCGCCGTTCTCTACGGCGCGCATGCGCCGTAGACACGGAGCAATGTCATTTTTACTAAATATCTCCTAAACCGTGTAGGTTTAGGAGATATTTCTTGCACCTACAGGTAAGCCTTAATCTAGGCTTACCTGTAGGTGCAAGTTGAAAAAGTGGGCTTACAACCACTTTAACAATAGGCCGGGTGCGAAGTGGCTAAGGGACACAGGATTCAACTGGGTTATATTGCCACCTACAGGAGGATTTGGACACCGGCAACAAAAAAACTGTGACCAGTCTAGTATAACCCCTCTCACTCTCAACATGCCTCAGTTTGTAGAAAAGCAGTACTAGGAGTAAGATCACAAAAGGGGGGCAGGTGTCCCTTAATACACTCAAGAAAACAGATTTTATGGTAATACATGGTTCGAATCTTTGCTGATTCAGCAGGAACTGTCCGAGACTCAAACCGTGTATGGCAGGCTGAATGTACCAAGTTGATCAATCGATCAAGTTGGGTACAAACAGCATTCCGGGTTTTGCCTGCGATTATAGCTAGCGGCTAGCGGCTGCTATAACCACTAGCAATAATCCCTATCTTCTCCCAGTGGGGCTGGCCCAGCCCCCCCCCCCCCACACTGGGAGAAGACAGTGGCCCGGCAGGAGGGATTCCTGCATCAACACAGTCTGTGTTGATGGGGAAATCAAGCTAATTTCTTTCCTGCAACCCGTGGTTGCAGGAAATAAATTTGCTCCGTGTATGGCCTGCCTAAGAGACAACTGGGACTTCCAAAAGCAGTCTAACTGAGGGGTGGCTAATGATAACAAAACATTAACAAGCCCACATAACAACAAAACTGGGATCTGCCTGCAGATCAAAGAGCTGCCTGAAGGACCTTACACCCCAATCTGGCATCAGATGAGACCTGAACATCCACCTGGTAAAACTTAGAAAAAATGGAAACAGAAGACCTTACAAAATCTGGTGAACCGTTGTATCATGCCAAAAAGCCCAATCAGCCCTCACAGATTTATTAGAGTAAGCTTTAACAGGTAAGGGTAGATCCCGATCCTTAAGACCATAAGCTTGAACAATAATCTGAGCCACCGAGAAATGATGAAATTAGAAGCTGGTTTCCCCTTATAGGAACAATTAAATCAGCACAATCAGGGTCCAAACAAACCTTTTAAATGTCTGGGCTGTCTTCATTACATTGTGAATCTGTGTCAACTTCCCTTAATAATATGAGGTTGTCGAATATCCTCCAATGGGAGTGCTCTTGGAGCATAGCAAAGCTATTGTTCTGTTTCAAATGATGCTTTATGCATTGATATATCTCCTTAGACCCAGTCCTGTCTGGACCTGCTAACTTGACACCATCCATAGGCAGCTTAACTCCTCAAACAGACATAGAAGTTAAATCCAATGTAGTTTTACTTCAGCTAATTGCTAGACATTTTTCCAGTCTATTGAAGTGTAAGGAGACAATGACTTTTCTAAGCCCTGTCTCTGTGAATACGGCAAGTCATACATGATTTGATTTCCATGGTTGCAGGAAATAAAATCGCTCAATGCCCATATCAAAAAAGCCAGTGTTGATGGGAGAATGCCTCCCACAGACCAAATAGTTGGGTCACAAACTGGTAGTGATGAGCATCCATAGAAAAATGGAGATAGTACTGATATGGTGGGGACATGCAAGAAGGCAACCTTGATGCCCACAAAGGCTAGAAAGTCACCCTGATGGAGGGTGGCCATAGGAGACCTGGTGGATTCTATTCACAAAGCAAAACAAAAAAATATGCATAGGTCGCTATAGGCAGCTTCTATTTCTTTGAATAGATGGCAAAATAGAGATAGGAGACAAACATAGGGACAGTTCTTTTTGTAATAACATTACCATACAATATACATCTAGTTTACAAGTGACAAACTATACCAGAAAGGATTAACTATGGCCAACACAACTCTCCAGTCACCTTAAAAACATTACATAGAAAAGTAGAACTAAGTAGGATTTCAGCCCTGGCCATTTGGAGTGCCATTTTAATTATGCCTATGTGGTTTACATATCTGTTATATATGATTGTGGAGTTATTTTATACAAATATATTTCTTCTGCCAGGCAAAGGCTTACAGTGTTTCTCCTGTGTGGGTTCCAATGATGAAGAATGTAATCAGCAAGGTTCACAGGAATGTCCCAGAGACTCAGATGCATGTGCCATAATACGTGGCCAGTCCAGTAAGTAATTGTCATCTTTGTCACCTTTCTGTGCTGCTTTGGCCATTCTCTTATCATTGTGGGTTGATTTTGGTTCTCTTAGGTTTTGGTTGATACTGGAGAGCTCAATGAGTTTTTTTTATGTCTCAGACAGTCCAAGGGACAGGAATCTGGTAGTGCGCCTATTGAGAATGGGGCTCACTTCCCTTGCTGGATTTCTACTTTATAAAGAATGCAGCAGGAGGAATGAGACTATCTTTCCTGCAGCAGAAGTCAGACTTTAAAGCAGTGTAACCATTGTTTGGAATTCCAGCAAGCAGATGTCACACTGTATTCCCTGAGTGATAAAGGAGTACATAGATGACTCAAGTGTGCCAGGATCGGTCAAAAAAAAAAGAAGTGGTTTCAGGTCCCTTTGAGCTGTTTCATGTTTATTAAGAAAATCAGATTTACTATATATAAATTTATAATTGTGAGTACAGCTAAAAATGGCTGACTTTGACTTTGTTTGAAATATGGAAGTGATTACAATAATTCCGGCAATAGGAACAGTGAGATCCATGACAGCAGGAAGAAACAATTGCCATAGCATGTGCACCCAGCTCATTAGACTGGCCTGTGCCAGATAACTAAGAACTATCAAGCCATCAGGATGAAAGCTGATATTTTAAAAAACATTTGTGCTACTTTGCAAACAGATCTTTTAGGTGTTACTAATGCTGGCCATACACTCTACAAAAAATCGTCCGAACAAACTTTCGAAAACGAATGTTCGGCCGTGAGCGCAAACGATATTGCCATCCTGTAATGACCGATAAATCGTTCAGTGGACATAAATAAAAAAAAATAATATATATATTTTTTTACATATACCTAGTGCAGAAAGTTCGGACGGGAAACACATTAACCTTCCGATTTATCGTTCGTTTGGCAGAAAATTTCCAAACTTGTCCTTCGTTTTTTCGGCTCAAAAACGTCCCAAAGATTATCGATTTTGTGCCCATTTACTGTTCGAAAAACGAAAGAACTGTCTGAACGACCGATTTTCGCCCGATTTTTCGTATAGTGTATGGACAGCATAAGTCCTATTTTTTAGACTGCGTTCACACCTCAGCGTTTTGAATCGCAGGCAGATTTGCCGCGATTCTGTCCGTGATTTCAAAGCGCCGAGATGTAAATGACAAATGGTAGAACGCACGTTTGAGATGCCATTCATTTGAATAGCATCTAAAATGCGGTGTGATTGTCGCATGATAAATCGCGTAGCAATCGTGGCAACTCGCATCACGTGAAGCATGTTGCCCAAAAGTAATTCCTGAACTTTTTTTGTTGACAAGCTTCACTCGATTTTAGGGTGCCATTCAAATGAATAACATGTCAAAAGTACATTCTGCAATTTGTCATTCACACCTCGGCGCTTTGAAATCGCGGGCAGAATTGTGGTAAATCTGCCCGCGATTTAAAACGCTGAGGTGTGAATGCAGCCTTGAAGAAGTGTCACTTCCATTTTTATTAATGTGTTCTGTTCCCCAGGGCACAAGTACATGTAGTACTTTGCCCCATCTTCCTATGTGCTGTCTAAGGCTAAGTGTAAGGTTGGACAGGGCACCCTGTCTCCCTCCATGGCCCCATGAAAATGCAGCTAGCAAGAAGACACCTGCTTTGACAGATGACACTTTTCTTCATCTCATGTGCCTGCTTGCCTGGAACATGTTAGCTGACACGCTTCCTCCTCCTGCGTTCCTCGGGAGGCATTCATCTCAGGCAAGTTCTTATAGATAGAGAAAAGTGGCATCTACCAAAGCAACCTTCTCTTTGCTAGCTGTGTTGTCCAGCGCCCATGGAGGGAGAAAGGGTGCCCTGTCTGAACTCAAAGTTAGCGGTAAGCTGGCCATACATTGCTAGCCATACATACCTTAAAGTGATTGTAAAGGTTCGTTTTTTTTTTTTTATAACAAGCATGTTATACTTACCGGGTTTTGCACAGAGTGGCCCCGATCCTCCTCTTCTGGGGTGCCCCGGCGGCTCTCCTAGCTCCCCCTTTTCATCGGGTGCCCCCACGGAGAGCCACTTTTCATGGGGGCACCCATGTGGGTGCGCTCTCGAGTCTCGATGCTGCGTCACATGACACAGACATCAGGACTCGGCCCCATCCCCAGCTCTCGTGTCACTGGATGTGATTGACAGCAGCGGGAGCCAATGCTCCTGCTGCTATCAATCTATCCAATGAGAACCCGAGACAGCGGCTGAAGCCCCTGGGCCTGTGCTCGTCGCTGGAACGAACAGGTTCAGGTAAGAAAGAGTGGGGGGGGGGGGAATCTCAGGGGGAGCTGAAGGATGTCATGGAGGAGAATGACCACCCACAAAGTGAATTTTGGCCAGGTCATCAGGAACAAAATTTGCTCAGTGTATGGCCAGCTTTAGACAGCACAAAGGAAGATGGGACAAAATACTACATGTACTTAGTCCCATGGGTAACATAACGCATAAATGAAAATTGAAGTAAGACTTCTTTAAATTAGTGCTCTATACATAACTAATAATACTATACAGAAATATATTGAGTCATCCACTAACATAAAAGGGTTGAACTCCAGGAAAACAGATACCGGTAGTTGAAATGCTTTTATGGGAGCTGTTTTATCTGCCAAAGGATTTGTATTTCTTTTAAACCAGTGTTGAAATGTATACAATCCTGCCAGGCAGGAGAGCCAGCTTGGTGACCTGACTTTTGTAGCCATGAAGGGGTTGCCGAAGTAGTGGTTCACCTGTCACCCTGCCCAGCCAGACATCCATCTCTCAGTCACTCAGAGACATAGAAACAGTCCATAAGCTTTTTTTTTTTTTTTTTTTCTTTTTATTGAGGGGATTGAACTTGGATGGGAAATAGGGAATTATGGGATACCCAGGAATTCTCAGTGCAAACTTGCTTGGGGCTTCTAAATACACTCCAGTATATTTACACTCAAATCTTCTCTCAAGCAATAACTCTTGCTTAAGACCTCTTATCCTTCTCTCCTCCAGCACTTCACTTGCTGCACACCGTTACTCCTCCAGCACTTCACTTGCTGCAGACTGTTACTTCTCCAGCACTTTCCTTGTTGCAGATTGTTACTCCTTCAGACTAGCTAGCACCGCATGGTTAGGCCTGACACTACTTCAGTCAGGCCTCAGTGAACTGCCTTTTGTGGGCAGGGACCTCAGGCCCCTGTGGTGTAGAATAGTTCAGGTGCTATCTGTCCTCTATTCAGATACCACTCCCAGATAAATCTCTTCAGGCCTTGCCAGCCAGCCTGGCTGCAAAGACCTCTTTCCACTGCCCTTCCCACAGTCCTCTCCTCTGGTTTTCCACTCATCTCAAACTACAATCTCCCAGTTCTCTCAGGCATGCCTCCCCAGTCCTCCCGACTGTGCTTCACTCACCAGCCCTCCTGGCTGCAAACAGTTGTCCTCCCTGGAGACTCTTAAAATTGTTCTCTCCTGCTGTCCTCTCCTTGCTCTCTCATGTGACTTTCCTTCCAGGATCTCTTCACTCCTCCTAGATGCACCCAAGCCCCAACCCAGGGTCACCCCCCAGACTAGGGAGCTCCCTGTGGGCCTCGAAAGCCTCCACACTCTCTCACTTCAGCTCTTCCTCCAGACAACTCCTCCCCAGCTGGGCTGACCCATGAGTATTTAAGGAGGCCTGCCCCCTGCCAATCCAGGTTGGGGGATTGGTCAGGGCTCCTTAGAATACCCCAGGCAGCTCCACCTCTCTTCTCCTCCTCTCTTTCCAGATCTTTCTAGCCAGCACTAGAAAGAAGAGGGAGGTCTCAGTGATGCTGCAGTTGAGTCACCAGCTACTACCCTGAGCCAATCCCAGCCCAAAATGAAAACAAACAGGCCTAGCCATCAGCTCGGCCTGTCTAAATTTTCCTACTCTCCAGGAAAATCCTCACTCTAGCACCTACCTAACTAGAGGGTGCTACACTTTTTTCTGCTGCAAGTAGTAAAGCCTGGTCCCCTCCCCGCCTCAGCCTGTGATTAGACAATGAAGGAACAGCAGCTGAATGATAAGGTCTCCTCTCTGCTCATTCTGCTCTCTCCTCCTGTAAGCTTGCTTCTTAGCACAACATTTGCATACAGCATACCTAATTAGCTCCTCTCCCAGTTTGTTATACATTACAGAAAATTACAAGAGACGTATACTTAGGTAGGCCATACACGGTGCTAAATTATTTCCTGCGGTGGTTGCAGGAAAGAAGTTTGCACAATTCCCCCTTCAACACAGACAGTGTTGACAGGGAAATCAGCAAGAGAATCTGGCAGGCTGGTTGTACCCAAGTTGATCGATCAATCAACTTGGTACATTCAACCTACCTATAAGTGGTTAGATTCAAACGTATATGGCCGGCCTAAGTCAAATTCATGTCATATTTTTAATGCACACGTAGTAGTATTTATTTCTTAAATAGCTGTGTGAAGCTAATCCAGTATTAAAATGTATATCACTGTACCGCCTTGTGTTTTGTGCAGGTGGAGTGATGAAGTCCTGCTCCTTCAAGTCATTCTGTGACCGGGCACTGCAAGGTGGCTCCAAAGCTGCTGGTGTCAACATCCAATGCTGCTTCTCCAACAACTGCAATAGTGGCACCCAGGGATCTAGTAACCAGATCAGAGGCAGCTATGTACGTCTTCTAGTGGCTCTTATGTTAGGTTTCTTGGTCATCAGATGATAGATTGATGGTACTCAACTCCAGTCCTTGCCTACCAACTATGAACACACCTGAACATGTTTATCTGTAGGTACAGATGGAGCGAACTTGTTTAAACTCAAGAAGTGCTGCTATGGAAGCAGGTGTCGGTTTCCGTGCTTTAGATTAGGCGCAAGAAAGGACACCAAAGAACCCTAACTGGTGTTTAGCTAACTTCTGGACTGCATAATGCTTAACCAACCTCTCAACTAAATGTCTCTACAATTGGTTAAAGGACTCGTCCCCATTTGAAAATTGTTCTTCAGCTGGTGTCCACTCAAGATCCATGGGTGTCTCCATAGTAACCAGAGCTATGTTTTTCATTAGGAAGACTGAAGATGTGCAAAGATCTGTTAACAGTAGCAGCCAATCAGAATTTAGTATATTTATATCAGGTCGGAGAAATGTAATTCTGAAGACTGCTATGGCTATAGTTGTACAAGAGCAATGTGTACAGCAGGCTATTACCAACCATTTGTGACGTTTTTGGCAAGCTTTGAGCAACTTTGTTGAAGCCTTTCCACAGAACTCTTCAGTTCCAGTTTGGGAATGTTAAACAAAGATCTTAACAGGAGTGCTGATACACAAGCAACTAGCAGGTTTCAGTAGGCTTTCAGCGATAGTGACCGTATTTATTTCTATTTTTTATTTATTGTTTAAACCCTCTTAAAGACTGCCCAACGTACATATACATTACGACTTTCAAGTCTATACCGGGATGCTGCCTGCTGCCAAACGGCATCATCCCGGTATTGTTTTTTTTTTGGTTGGGAGACTATCAGCTTTTTTGTAACAGCCATTCGAGTGGCTAATTTGCACGCATCAGTGCCGCATGCAAATGTAAACGGCGGTTTCCTAGCAACCCCATTTACTTGAATCAGTCCCTTTCGGTGGTGGTATTGCCTTTAATGTTTTCTATGGCTGTGAAGCAAAGCATTGCAATCTCAGCATGTGTACAGTCCTGAGTGGCTGCCTGTCCTTGTTCAGATGGGTGGTTGAAGGGTGGTAAAACCACTACTCAAGTGTTTGCTTTTACTGCCACATGTCATACATTCAAACAAGCCCTAATGCCCAAACTGGAGATAAAGACTTAAGCCCCGTACACACGGTCAGACTTTTGCCCAACAAACTTAGTTTTAAGCAAGTTGGACCAACAATCCGACCGTGTGTACGCTCCATCGGACAAACTTTTTTCGTTTGGTTTTGGATTTCATCGGACAAAAGTTGGGTCTGCAAACGGACAAACTTTTGCCCAACAAAAGTCCGATGGAGCAAAGTCCGACTGTGTGTACAGATAACCATCGGACTTTAGTCCGATGGACAAAACAACTAATGTTAAAATCAACCAACAATAGCAGAGGTTGACCAAAGGGTGGCAGTAAAGATCAGAAAAGAGCAGAAAAAACACGTGATGTTGTAAGAAGTTTTAAGAAAGTTTGCAGAAAAGTCCTGTGGTGTGTATGCTATGGGTGTTCCCAACCAACTCCGTTCGGACAAAAATCCACGGAAAAGTCCAATGGAAGTCCGACCGTGTGTATGAGGCTTTAAACAAAACTTGCTGCAAGCTCTGCAAATACTTTGTGAAAGCTTTCTATACACATTGCTCTGATACAAGCTGAAGCCCGTATGAACAAGGTAATATGTCAATCCCTGCTACAGGCGCAACAATACAGTATGTAGAAAAATCATTTTGGCTTGCTTCGAAAGTGTCTATCTGAATGGAAAGTACTTGCATTCCCTTTGAAAAATTACAAGATTCCTGCTGCTATTTAGTAGATTAAATTAAAATTGTGACTAATAGGAACAAAGTAGTTTGCTTTTCATATACATTCATAAATGAGGTACTGTTGTATGGAATGCGTAGTCTGATCTTTGTTCACCCTGAAAGATGAAATGTTGTTATGTGCATGTGATATGAGAAATATGGATTTCTGTAACATTAAAATTTGAATTGAAATGACTGGATCATGTAATCCATGTACAGGTTTGTACTGCTGCGCTGAGCCTTTACCGTATACACTGCCTCCGGTGACATACTGTACTGATGGCCATAGACTGCATGAAATAAGCATTGTCTTGGAGGAATAACAGTTAATCCTGGTGACCATCTGGTATCAACAGGCTAAATATATTTTATTGATTGGTTTGGGCCATAGCTTGCTGCTAAACGTTGCCCCCATTTGGCTTTTTGGCTTTTCTATAGACAGGTAAACATAAAAAAGCATTTAAAGCGGAACTCCATCCGTACCTTTTTGCACTGTTATACATGCTCCTCTCCTTTACTGAAGTTGCTTACTCTGATTTCATTCCACACTGTAAGCTTTTCACAGTGTGCATTAGAAGTCAGAAAGAGACTGTCACACTTCCTGGCTGGAGGACATCAACTGTCATCTAGATTTTTCCTCCCTAGCCTTACAATGCCTGGCGGCTGGCCCACCCATTTCATTAATTGGAAGAATAGCGTGTCTCACATAGTATGTAATTTATTTAAATGTTTTTCAATTTAGTTTCACTCTAACACGAATGTGCTTACATTTGTCAGCATTTATTTATATAGTTTAGAACATGATCCCAAAATTGTTTCTGTAACTGTTTAAAAAGTGTTAGCTGGAGTTTGTCTTTAACTTGCTAGTCACTTATGTAAAGTCCATCTAAATCTACTAGGTCATGTACCACTACCCTCTCCCTAGGTTTACAATACTGCTGTCCAAGGGTGATTATGTGATAAAGGCTCCCGTGCTATATGTATGTAGCGGGGTCCCCAAATTTAACCCCGCTATACCTAAATTTAGGGGTGACCAGAGCAATAGTTAGCTCGGGTCTTTTGATTGTTTGGACTCTGCTTTGCTGCTGTGTCACCTGGCGTGCAGTTCCCCTTTGGTCGTATAGGTGGTGTTGTCACCTATACCCGGGGTTGAACCACAGGTGATGGAGTGGATATTGGATGTCCTTTCTCGGCTGCCGTTGGTGGGCGGTTCTGGCTTGCTGTGCATGTCGGGAGAGGATATATAAGGGGCAGACGCCATTACACAGGGAGCCAATTCCTGGGGCCCATGCCCAGTTGACCATTACACTGGGGCCATTTTATGCGAGGAGGGAGCTACCCCTCAAGGGGGGGGTGCGCCCCATCATGATCGAGGAGTCTCCTTGACTTGGTCCTTGGAGGGGACTGAGTCATTGTTCCAGCATCACGCCGGCTGCTAGTGATATTGAGTGACTATCCGGATGAGCTGTACCCACTCGGGATCGAGTGGCGACAAAGCCAAGAGTGTGCCTGAATCCACTTCTATCTGCTAACCTCTTTCTTCTCACTTCAACTCTCTGGTTCCTGGAAGCAAGATAAAATAAACTCTACATTGGAGTTGATATGTTGTGTGGACATTGACCCCATTGGGGAAAGTTAAAGACTTGCCTCTATAAACATAGAGGGGAGAACCAGAAGAAGGAGACTTTTTCAACTGCAGGACCCAAGTATGTAACACCGCCTGACCTCTATAACCGGGCATGTGGCATGGTATGTCTTCTCCCCCTGCTTGAGGAGGTAAGAGGGGGAAAAGGATCCGTGAGCTACATGTATATTTGCTATTTGCTGTCCAAGGGTGGCTGCTTTACTCTCTCCATAGATACAGTGGAGGTGTGAGTGTAGCCACTCTAAGAAAAGAAGTGTGTTACTACCCAGATCACCAGGTGAATATAAAGAGGAAAAAAAAAAACATAAAAAAGAGAAATAATGCACATCTAAGGATTGGTAAACTGCAATGTAATATATATTTATTTTTGGGATTAGATACACTTTAACCGCTTGCCGACCACCCGCCCTCGTTTGACGGCGGCAGAATAGCTCCCCTGCAGGCGCTTTAAGGGGTATAGGGGGCGTGTAGTCCCGCTGTGTAACTTAGGAGTGCGATGCGCGTGCATGGCGGCTGCGATGGCCTGCGATCGCTCCTAACTGAGACATAACGGGGATTTGTGTGTGTAAACACACAAATCCCCGTTCTGTCAGGGGTGAGGAGACAGATCTTTTGTTCCTAATGCTTAGGAACAACGATCGGTCTGCTCCCTCAGTCAATCCCATCCCCCCACAGTTAGAACACACACTGAGGGAACACATTTAAACCCTTGATCGCCCCCTAGTGTTAACTTGTTCCCTGCCAGTGACATTTATACAGTAATCAGTGGCTATTTTTAGCTCCAATCGCTGTATAAATGTCAGTGGTCCCAAAAAAGAGTCAAAAGTTTCCGATCTGTCTGCTGCAATGTCACAGTCCTGATAAAAATTGCAGATCACCGCCTCTACTAGTAAAGAAAAAATAATAATAAAAATTCCATAAATCTATCCCCTATTTTGTAGACGCTATAACTTTTGCGCAAACCAATCAATATACGCTTATTGCGATTTTATTTACCAAAAATATGTAGAAGAATACATATTGGCTTAAACTGTTGAAGAATGTATCTATTTTTTGATTGGGATATTTATTATAGCAAAAAGTAAACAATGTTATTTTAATTTTTTTAATTGTCGCTTTTCTTTTGTTTATAGCACAAAACATAAAAACCGCAGATGTGATCAAATACCACCAAAAGAAAGCTCTATTTGTGGGCAAAAAAGGACATACATTTTGTTTAGGTACAACGTCGCACGACCGCGCAATTGTCAGTTAAAGCAACGCAGTGCCGCTACGCATAAAATGGCCTGGTCAGGAAGGGGGTAAAAATCATCCGGGGCTTAAGTGGTTAATTGGCTGCTCGGGGCAATGTCTCCACTTTTGGTTCAGGCTTTATAAATCAGCCCCATAGAGTCATTGTTGCACCTTATTTTGTTTACTGTTTATATAGGAAACCCTTCTGGGTAAGAAGTGTGGCTCACCTCCTAATTCCACTCTATACAGTAATTAGTGATTCCTTAATACAGTGGTCATCAACCCTGTCCTCGGAGCCCATTAACAGGCCAAGTTTGCAAGATAACTGAAATACATCACAGGTGATATAATTTGCTGCTCAGTGATTGCAGGATTCTAGTCTGCACCTCCCCAAGGTAATACATAAAACCTGGCCTGTTAGTGGGCCCTGATGACAGGGTTGATGACCCCTGCCTTAATGTATCTACTCGGTTTCTGTAGGCTGGGTCCACAGTATGATCTACCCAAGCTTCTGAATTTAGAATTCATCAGATGTTTCTCTCAGTTTATAGCGGCTGAGAAATTTAAGACAAGCAACTTCCTCCTCCTGTTTTTTCAACTTCCAAGGAGTCAATGAGTCACATCTGTAGTTGTACTGTGAGAAGGTTGTGAGTCATTCCAGATGAAGTATAAGTGTATGCACATGTGCATGCTTCTTCCAACGCCATCCCACCAGATACTGGGCTAAGAAAAGCTTGAAAACAACCCAGGGCAGTCACAGCTGGGAACTGTGTTATGAAATGATGGGGATGATTGTCTGCTTATATGTAGCGCCCTTCACCTCTCCCCCTACCTGCCCTTTTGTATGTGTTTTCGGCTCCTCGCAGGGAGGGGAGAGGCACACCGCACCACAAGCCCATACTCTCCTGAGTAAGGAGGTTGAGCGGTGTTACTTTTCGGGCCTGACTGCGGCTGGAGTTGAATCCTCCCGAGACTGATTCTCACCTCTACTTAGGTAGATGCAAGTCTTTATGTTTACCCAGGAATGTAACTGTCCACACCAACTGAAAGTCCAACTTCTATATTTATTTCACATGGGTAATAAATATGCCTCTTTGAAAGCAGACAGGTTGGGACACAGAACAGCTTAGGTGGGAGGAGGTCCAGGCACAAACTTGAATCAAGGTTCTTTTACTGTTTAGATTTTCACAAACAGTTATGGCGCACAATCTCTGCAACAGACTGTGAGGTTGGTCTCTGCCACAGACCAGGCGAATAGAAAGTCACTGCCACTGACTTGGAGAACAGGTCACTGCCACTGACCGGGTGAACAGGGCCTTGCCCCACGAAGTCACTGCCACTGACTTGAAGCGAGTAGGGTCCCTGCCACTGACCTGGTGAATTTCCTTCTTAAAGTATGGGCCCATGTCAGGGAGAAAACATCCCTCCGGAGAGCTACCAGAGGCCCTCACCGTCACCACGACACCGCGCTGGGTCCTCAGAAAGGGTGACCTCCCTGGCCTCCTCATCTCAGATACGGGTCCCCTCGCAAGGCGGCACCCCGGGAGCTCTCGATCCCTAGCGGACCCCAGCCGAAGGTGCTGGGCCCCAGGCCTCCAAATCAGTACCCCACCCCAGACCAAAGGTGTCTGGGATGGAACAGGAACTCGGCCTCCAGGCCTAGGGCACCTGGAGATGACGAACCCACACACCCAGGCCGAAGGTGCCTGGGCGTGGACGAACCACCACACACACCCAGGCCGAAGGTGCCTGAGCGTGAACGAATGAACCCCGATGGAAGATGGCCGCCCCTTTTTATACCCTCTCCCGACAGGCACATCAGGTTCCCTGCCCCGCCGTACTGCTGCCAAAAGGGAACAAGAAAAGGTGCAACCCTGTATTGTGGTTCAACCCAGACCCAGGGCGACAGTGCCACCTGTAGGTCCCAGGGAACTACATACCAATACCAACTCCCATGGCACACAAATGGTCCCTTAACCCTAACAATAGTGTGTCTGAGCCCAACTACCACTCAGACACTTCCCCTAAATTGTACACCCCGCTACACATATTAAACACAGCCATTGTCATGTTGCCTTCTGTAGCAGGGAATGTGAAAAAATCCCCTCCAATATTCTGATCATGCACTACAGGAAACCTGTACTGTAAGGAAATATGGGAGACACCACTGCCGACCTCCTTCTGAAAATGGCAGTTTCCTGACTGTAGCCTTAGCCCTGGTTCACATTGCAGCGATTTGGCATGCGATTTGACATGTCAAATCTGTTGGAGATACAACAAACTTTCAGCTTAGCTTACTGTATTTGACTGCAGTTTAGAAAAAGGACACAAGATGTCGCTAATGCTCAGTGATATGCTATGCTATGTATTTCTCTATGATGTGTTGTATTTCCTGTATACTGTGATGTACTTGTTGGTTCCTTTTTCCTGTCTGTGATTCTTCTTACAATGTGAAGTGACATCTTTGCTAGTGTGGTTATGTTCCAATAAAGAAGCCAGTTCCTGTTACTACACAATGTCTGATCTGAACTGACTCCGCTGCACCTATCAATCGTACTTTGCAACAGGTTATGGGCCCAGTATCCAGATAAAGACTTATGACCAGGTGCGGCCCAGGCAGAACAAAGCCTCGAACGGAAGACAGTGTGGCTGATGCGGAGATTGACATAAGGAAGCTTTCCAGCGACATCTCCTATAGACAAGTAAGACTGTTTATATATAAAGGAGGGATAAAATGGCCAGAAATTCTGAGCTTAAACTCTCAGTGGCCAAGCTGAACAATGACAATTATCAGCTATGGAAGTTTAAAGTGGAAATGCTATTATCCAAAGATGACTTGTGGGAGGTTACCACTACAGAGAGGCCACAGGATAATAATCAGGACTGGAACAAGAAAAACAGACAGGCACGGGCCACCATAAGCCTACTAGTGGAGGATGATCAGCTCATTCATATACGTAATGAGGACACAGCGAAAGGCATGTGGGATGTACTGAAAAGACTGCATGAAAGATCCAGTTTAAACAGCAAGCTCTTTCTGCTGCGGAAACTTTACAAAATGAGACTTGGCAGAGAACAGGACATGCAGGAGCATATAAACGCAATGCTGGAAGTGATTGCGCAACTCAGATCGATCGGGGAGAATATAACAGACAGTCACATTGCAGCCATGTTGTTATGCAGTTTGCCCGATACATATACTGCACTAATCAATGCACTGGAGACACGACCTGAGACAGATCTGACGCTAGCATTTGTAAAAACCAGGCTCATAGATGAGTATCAGAGTAGAAAGGAATTAGTGCATGACTCCACAGAAACCGACACCAGCACCGCTCTTAAAGCTACAGATGCAAGATTACACAGGAAAGAGACCAGAGTGTGTTTCAGATGCCACAAACAGGGACACAAAGAAAGACTGTACTATATGGAAAGCAGAGCAAATGAGACAGCGTCCCTCTTATACTAAACAAAAGGTCAAAACCACAATCAATGATCCAAGGGAAGGTAACTGGAATGCCACATATAAAGCGACAGGCAACAATAAATGCCAAGGCTGGTGCATCGATTCGGGGGCAACCAGTCACATGATAGAAGTTTCTTCACAGAACTTGATCTGAGCAACAAAGAAACTATTTATCTTGCAGATGGAAGCAAAATACATGCAGAAGGATATGGGCATGGAACCCTTGTATGCCCTGATGATGCGGGACACAATTTAGCCATACCAGTGAAAGATGTGCTTTATGTTCCTAATCTAGAAGGAGGACTCTTATCTGTGAAGCGTCTAACAGCCAGAGGACTCACTGTAAAATTCCAAGGGGACAAGTGTTCCATTCTAAACGGCAAACAGACAATAGCAAGTGCCAAGCTGGATGATCATCTATATCACCTCGACACAGTGAAGGAAAAGGTGAGACTATGTACACACAAGCACAATGACTGTATACATATATGGCACAGACGTCTAGGTCACAGACACCCAGAATGCATACAGGAACTACAGAGGAGGAAGCTGACAAGGGATCTGATAGTATCCCCTTGTCCAATTACCGTTAAATGTGAATGTTGCATTAAATCCAACAAGAGCAACACTTCCCAAAGTCAGTCAGAAGAGAGCTTCAAGACCACTTGACTTGGTTCACAGTGACGTGTGTGGTCCCCTAAACCCACCAACACCTGGAGGCAACAGGTACATAGTGACTTTCATAGACGACTATTCAAGATACACAGTCACCTACCTAATGCAACACAAGAGTGAAGTTTTTGACAAATTAAAAGACTATATAATAAAGACAAGTAACAAGTTTCAGAGGAAGCCTCTCATACTTCGGAGCGATAATGGAGGTGAATTCACAGGAGGTAAGATACAAGAGTACTTAAAACAGAATGGAATAGAACATCAAAAGACAGTCCCGTATACACCAGAACAAAATGGAGTAGCTGAAAGAAAGAATAGAGCTCTGACTGAAATGATCAGATGTATGCTGACAGACTCTGGACTACCACAAAAATACTGGGGTGAGGCAGCTATGACAGCTACATATTTGCAGAACAGACTTTTTTCCAGAACAGTGGAGAAAACCCCATATGAACTATGGCACAATGAGAAGCCAAGTGTAAAACACCTAAGAGTTTTTGAATGCATGAAGAAAAACGCACTAAACTCCAAAACAGAGCGTTTGAAGGTCTCTTTGTTGGAAACAGTGACAATGTCAAGGGTTACAGAATCCTAAATCCCAAAACAGACAAGGTTACCATTAGCAACAGCATAACGTTTGTTGAAGATTTAGGAGACAATGTAATGACAACAGTAGAAGCAAGAATAGAAGAGAAAACTGACATTGACCAGCCCATCTCTGTAACTTCCGAACAAATAGTTGAAGTGAGTGCAGACTCAACCAGTACTGAAGAGCAGACACAAGAAGGCTCAGACACAAAAACGAGAAGTTCAACAAGAGAAAACAAAGGTAAACCACCTATACGTCTTTCATACAAAGCAAGTACTGCCAGTATCAACGAACCTGCAAACTGGGAAGACATATCTCAACTTTCAGAACAAGAAGCAACTAAATGGATAAAAGCTGCTGAGGAAGAGATAAAATCCATGCATGACACTAAAACATGGACACTTACAGAACTACCACCCGGAAGGAAAGCCATAGGCTGTAAATGGACTTTTAAAGTGAAATACAATGCAGATGGCACAGTTGAACGGTACAAAGCAAGACTAGTAGCCAAGGGCTATCCTCAAAAATAGAGAGAGGACTATGATGAGACGTTTGCGCCAGTAGTCAAGCACACTACAATACGGACTTTACTGACAGTAGCCGTCACAAGGAAAATGCAAGTGAAACATTTTGAAAACCGTGTTTCTACATGGCGATTTAACAGAAGAAATTTACATGGAACAACCGCCAGGATTCAAAGATGAACAAAGGTCAGACCTAGTGTGCAAACTTCACAGGAGTATATATGGTCTAAAGCAAGCAGCCAGAGCGTGGAATATAAAAATAAATGAAGTGCTTACACATCAAAACTTTCAAAGGAGTAAAGCAGACCCCTGCTTATACACAAAGAAATTGGCAAACAGATGGGTCTATATGCTTATCTATGTGGATGATATCCTGATTTGCTTTGAGCAAGAAGGGGATGAAGCAAAAATACTGGAAAAACGAAATCAGCACTTTGACACCAAAGATCTTGGCAACATAAAGAATTACCTCGGCATCCAGATCGAGAGAGAGGAAGATGGCAGCTTTCTTCTGAACCAAAGACACAAAATACAAGAAATAATTGAAACATTTGGAATGGAAGACGTCAAACCAGTAAAATCTCCCATGGAAACCAACTACCTAAAGGAGATGAATTGTCAAGATAACCCATTACCTACTAATACTCAATACAGGAAAGCAATAGGAAAATTGCTGTACCTTACCACCGCTACAAGGCCGGACATTGCAGCAACTGTCGGAATCCTATGCAGAAAGGTTTCAATGCCAAGTCAAAAGGACTGGAATGCTGTAAAGCGAATCATTCGCTATCTTAAAGGGACTTCGCACTACAAGCTAAAGTTACCACCAAGTGATGAAAGCACCTTAACAGGATATGTGGATGCTGACTGGGCAGGAGACACCAGTGACAGAAAATCTACCAGTGGCTACTTATTTTTTCTGTCAGGAGGTGCCATCAGTTGGACTAGTAAAAAGCAACTCTCTGTTTCACTGTCGTCTACTGAAGCAGAATACGTTGCTGCAGCGCAGGCAAGCCAAGAAGTTATATGGCTGAGACAGCTATTGACAGACTTAGGTCAACCACAGTTGGGACCAACTGAAATCTATGAGGACAATCAAGGATGCATTGTACTTGCACACATGGAAGGAGTTATTTCAAGAACAAAGCACATTTATGTGAAGTTCCACTTTCTTAGGGATCTTCAAGAGCAAGGTCTTCTTGAGTTTCTTTATTGCCCAACCGAGGATATGACAGCAGATATCCTTACAAAGCCCCTGACTGCTGAAAGACATTCAAGGCTTACAAAGAAGATGGGTTTAACAGACTAAGGCCTCGTACACACGGCCAATTTTTTCGGCAAGAACCAGCAAGAAACTTGCTGGCAGAGAGGTCTTGCCGAGTAAATCGGTCGTGTGTACGCGGCTATCGGGTTTCTCGTTGAGAAAACCGACAAGAAACCTCGACGAGAAAATAGAGAACCTGCTCTCTATTTTCTCGTCGAGATTCTCCTCGGCATGTTTCTCGACGAGAAAAGTGAGTGTGTGTACACTTACCTGTCCTCCCGGAAGCCCGCGCATGTTCGAAATGAATTCGACGCATGCGCGGTAGCTTCCTAGGCATACGTAGGGTATACCAAGATGGCGGCGACGGCATCGAATGTGACGAGCGCATGCTCATCGTAGTCGATGACGTCACTGCGTACGCTCCATTCAAAGAACCGCGGGTTCTTTGAAACGAGCGTGTGTACACTCGGCCGGGACAAGTTTCTTGTCCAAGAATCTCGTCGAAAAAAAGACATGTTTTTTTCAATGAGAATCTCGGCCGTGTGTACGAGGGCTTAGCCTTAGTTGTTGAGAAGGGGTGTTGGAGATACAACAAACTTTCAGCTTAGCTTACTGTATTTGACTGCAGTTTAGAAAAAGGACACAAGATGTCGCTAATGCTCAGTGATATGCTATGCTATCAAGATAAAAGGGAAGAAATTGCGCTCAAGATTGGGAGGTGGCAATTATTGGCTAGCACCAGATTGCCTAGATGAAAGTCTTATGCAGCTACTAACCTGATAAACATAAATAGTGAAACATAAAATAAAAATTCATATAGTAGCGCTAAACTCAAACTAAATTAAACAGCAAAAAAGTTAATGTGTCGTGCTTGATTCACCACACATATACAGTGCATAAATCCAATGATGGTAACACATAAACTGGTAAGTGATTGTGAACAAACCTAAACTTAATAATAAAATTAGGTATACATTCAAAAAATGTATAAATGAACACACATCTGTGAATAGCTTCCAAATGTGGCACACCAAGAGGTCAGTCCATATGTGCAAAAAAAACAGTGTTAAAGTCCAAATAATTACTGTGATGTAAACACCCGTGCAAAAAATTAAATAAATTCCAAATTCCAGATTCCAACGTGTTGTCTGAAGAGTGACATCCACCACCATAAAAAGGTCAGCAGCTTACCAGAGCTAGTTGGTCCTCTGTTACGGAGGACCTCAAACCGCATCTAATAAACCCAGTGGGATGATAATAGCTCCTATAGCCACCTCTTCATTCGGCACTTCCACAGTAAAAAACAATGTATCCGCAGCAATGACATGCAAGAGAGGAAAGGAAACCTCGCTGGTGTGATATCTTTGGGTTTATTGGAATAAAAAATGGATAAAAACACTTACAACAATGTTGAAAAGGTACAGCCTTAAGCTCGCGGCGCCGGCCGGACACCGACGGGCAAACCTGTCCTAGGAGATCGAGCAGTAAGGGGATGACGTCACCACGCCGCTCGGTCCGCCCTACGCGTTTCGTGATAGGTCACTTCGTCTCGGGGCACGGGCGGCGTAATGCGTCACCCCCTCTTGTAGGAAAAACAATAACAAACCAAGCCTCGTTCTGAGGGGAGGCGCAGGCACACATAAAATTAGATACCAAGCCTCCGTTTAGATGGAACATCGGAGGACATCCCTTCCCACTCCGCTGCACCTATCAATCGTACTTTGCAACAAAATCGCATGCCAAATCGGCGGCTATTGCCAGCAATGGCACCGCCCGAATCGGTGCGACACTGCATTTGCGGCGCTGCACCAATTCCCAAAAGTAGTTTCTGTACTACTTTTGGTGACTTCGGGTGCGGTTTCAATAGACATTGGTGCAGAAACCCGCACCGATGTCTCTGAAATTGCCCCCGAAGTCGGGACTGACATGCGGGAATGAAATCGTTTGAGTTCAGCTGAGTTCCCGCTGTCAGTGTGAACCTAGGCTTAAAGTGTCACTAAACCCACATCATAAAAAACTTTCAATAAACCCTGAATTACATGCTGTTCATACTCAGTCACTATTAAGCCTCGTACACACGGTCGGACTTCCATCGGATTTTTCCGTGTTTTTTTGTCCGAACGGAGTTGGCCGGGCACACCCATAGCATACACACGCTCGGACTTTTCTGCAAACTTTCCCAAAACTTTTTGCAACATCACGTGGTTTTCTGTACACACGGTCGGACTTTGCTCCATCGGACTTTTGTTGGGCAAAAGTTTGTCCGTTTGCAGACCCAACTTTTGTCCGATGAAAACAAGAAAAAAGCAAAAAAAGTTTGTCCGATGGAGCGTACACACATTCGGATTGTTGGTCCAACTTGCTCAAAATGAAGTTTGTTGGCCAAAAGTCCGACCGTGTGTACGGGGCTTTAGATTTGTTTTCTGTATTCTGCAAAAAACAGGGGTGATCCTGCTGTTCTCTATCTCCACCTTCTCTCCTAATTCAGCTAAGTATTTTGCAGCTGTGGCGGCAACTCTGTAAATGCTAAGTTTTCAGTGAGTTTCTATGCTGAGTATTTCCTCCCAATCACATATGAGCAGCCCATCTGACTATGGAGTCACAGTGGTAAATGACAGCCTACTCCCTCCCTCCTCCTCCATGCCCACTAACCAGCTTATTACATGTAGATTGATGGAGGCCTTACCTCCCTCTTATTATAAGACACAGGCTGGAGGGACGTGACACAGTCCGACTGTCAGAAATCCACCCACACCACGTTATTGCCAAAAAATAATAAAGATTTGACTTCAAATATATATTTGTATGACATTTTATTGATGTTAATTGATATTTATTGATACTAATTATTTATTTTTACTCTGTATTCAACAGGCTGTTTTTTTATTATTTATTTCATGAACATGTGACCAGCAGCAGGGGACTAGAAGCTCCTCTTGCTTATGTTTCCCTGCAGACAGGCTGGAAAAGATCTGGGTCATGTGACAGCTTTGCTTGATTAAAACCCAAAACCGAAAACCAGCCTTGTAGTTTTGGATACACATGAAAAAAAGAGTAAATACTTCTGTTATGTTTTTATTGCTTTATTTATTAGAAACTTAATAGAAAATGCTTAGGGTATCACAACTATACATTTTCAAAAACCTTTCCTAATGAATTCAAAATGTATGCAATCTTAATTGCTAAGCCCCTCAAGACTACCAAAAGTGGTAACGAGTATGGTTGGGTACCACTGCATCTGTGAAATGTTTTTTCACCTGATAGCGACCTTCCCAAACAGAAAGTGGTGACTTGCACAAATGGTGATCAGAGTGGCTGTTAGGCCGCAGGGCACCTTCTGATGATGTCATACAGTAGCTTGTACATAAGGACACAATCAAACCTACGTCATCTTGTGCACACCAGGAGACATTATTATCACTAAGGAAATGTAATGCATTCTGAGTGGGAACACGAAGCTATGTCCAAGCAAAATATTCCCTCTGAGAATTTTTCAAGAAGGATCTTTGACAGTATACTCGCCTTCCAGAAGTTTCCAGGGACATCTCTGTACAAATGACATGGGAGACAATTTTTGATGACCTATCCTTTTAGGGCTTTTTATTCAGTGTAGCTCTTTTAAATATTACATTTTTTTTAAACCTAGGTGGTCTTTTTGGGTGTATATTCTTAACCATTAATAAAGATTTTTTTTCCAGCTACTGTGTTTGCAGTGTTGAAATCTGTGAGCAGGCTTAACTGTTAATTGGCTGCTCAGGGACAGACCTCCAATTAGTGGCTCTGATGGCAAACAGATATTTCTCCCTTCTGCACATTTGCCCCAACACCTCTACCTACAAAAGAATGAAAAGTGGAGTTACTCTTTAGGCTTTCCTTAGCATAATGCTGTGCCCCAACTTTGCAAGTGCACCCCAAGTTTTCATAACCACCTTTCCTTAGGTCATGCCATGTCTGCAGCATGGGATTGCCAAATCAGAGTGCAGGGCTCCTGCTATATTAACAAAGTCTACCTATCACAGTCACACCTCTCCGCACTATAAGGCTGCACTCACACCTGGGCACTTTGAACTACGGGCAGATTTTACCACGCCCGGGTGTGAATGACAAATCATACAACGCACATTTCAGATGCCATTCATTTGATAAAATCATGTTGCAATTGCGGCAAACCACATCGCGTGAAGCATGTCGCCCAAAAGAAGCTCCTGAAGAAACGTGGCTGAACCGCACTGCATTTTTATCTGAATTGTTTGTTGTGTGATTTTTCACTCACACCTGAGCATTTTGAAATTGCGGGCAGAATCATGGCAAATCTGCCCGCGATTCAAAACGCCCAGGTGTGAATGCAGCCTAAGAGGGTACCATAACCACACATCTGCAATACCAGCTCTCATTCAACCAAGAAACCAACACCTCAGTCCCAGTTACAGTTAGCTTCATTGAAGTCTATATACAAAATACTATTTAGAGTTCTTTTAAAGAAAAAAAAAAACTTTCCCTGTTTATAAAGAGAACAGTTTATACTAAACCTCAATGAGTAATATCTATATTTTTATGTTGATCTCTGATAGATGAAGTCTAAAGAATAATATTGCGTAGATTAACTCATAGGGTCATAGCTGTGTTTTTATGCTTTTCTGTGTTTTTGCAGCTTGAGGCAGTTGTTGCCAGATTCCTCACCAGAACAAAGTTGTGTTTTCCTATCCAGAGCGTAACTGGCAGTTGGGAACCTTGTAGGTGCAAGAGATAACCTGGAACAGCTGCTTCCCAAACTAAAAACACATGAATGCACAAAGACTCTACAGTCTGCTACACAGCTACATACCTCAGGGCACAGTTAGGTAACCTGTAGCTCTGCAGCTGTTGTAGAACTATCCCGATAGCAAGTGCTCTGTAAATTATAGATCCATAACCTTTGTTAGATACAAAGCCTCTCAACCAGTGAGAACGTTAGCAGCCATATATTGTAGAACATGGGTGCTCATCCTGTGGCCCAACAGCTTCTCTGGAACTACAAGTCCCATCATGCCTCTACCTTTAGGAGTCATGCTTGTACCTGTCAGTGGCTTGCAATGCCTCATGGGACAAACTTGTAGTTCTGCAATAGCTGGAAGGCCACAGGTTGAGCACCCATGGTCTAGCTCATGGGTGCTCAACCTGTGGCCCTCTAGCTGTTGCAAAACTACAAGTCCCATGAGGCTTTGCAGGGCTGACAGTTACAAGTGTAGCGGGGTCCCCAAATTTAACCCCGCTATACCCAAATTTAGGGGAAGGTTTGAGCTGTAGTTGGGCTCAGACCGCCTTAATTGTTAGAACATTCTATTTTGCACCGCAGGTAGTATACTGGTGTGTAGTTCCCTGTGGCCTGTGGGTGGCGCTGTCATAATGGGCCAGGGTTAAACCCCTGGTATAGTGCTGTGCCTTGGATGTCCTCTCTCGGCGGTTGTGTGGTGGGCGTGGTTGGCCTGCTGTGCCCGCCGGGAGAGGATATAAAAGTGGCAGGCGCTGCTTGCGAGGGGGAGTCGAGGTGGTCTTCGTTCCAGAGTTGGAGTCCTGGGACATGGTACCTGGCCCTCCTGGCCAGGGGCCCACGTACGCATCAGTCCCAGTCACCTTTAGCCCTGGGGCTGCAGAAACAACCTTGTGCCCAGCACCTTTAGCTGGGGCCCGTGTCCTGGAAGGAGAAATCCCAGGGTGCCTCTGGCATGGGGACCCATTCTGAGATGAGGAGGCCGGGGGAGGACCCTTCTGAAGGACCGGTGAAAAGTTCACGGAGAAAGAAGGGCCTGGTAACTCTCTGGAGGGATTAGATCCATCCAACACTAGAGGATTGGGAATATCGGTTCTGTGGCAGAGAATCTCCTAGTCGCATCTAAAAAGGGAAAACTAAAGAAACATCCAAGCATCACTTCGGCTGCTAGGGAACTATCCGGGTGAGCTAAGCCTACTTGAGGAACAAGTAGTGAATTCATAATTTGTCTTGTGCCTGGACTCATATCCAAACTCTGTCTGTCCTGTCTTCTATCCACCCTTTTCTATCCATTGACTTTGCATATAAAGAAATAAACTCTACGTTGGAGTTTACTACTGGTGTGGACCTCGGAGTTACTTGGGGATATAAAGACTTGTCCTTACAGTCTAAGAGACGGGAACCAACTAAAGGGAGAACCTTGCTGCAGGACCCTAGTTTGTGATACCGCTCAACCTCTCCACACAAGAGGGTACGGGCACATAGCATGGTGTGCCTTTCCTGCAAGTGAGCCAAAGGCAGGTAAGAATGACGCCCGTGTGCTACACAAGCATGACTCCCAAAGGCAGAGGCATGATGGTATTTGTAGTTCCGCAACAGCTGGAGGACCACAGGTTTGGCACCCATGATGTAGAGATGTTGGTGAAGGACAAAGCTCAGTATTATACAAAAAAAACACATATATTTAATCTTTTATCTCTTTTCTGTTGAAATTTAATTGGTTTCTATGCTTTATTTCTATTGGTCAATTTCATTATTAAACAAATTAGGCATTAAAATTTATAGTATATAAACTCAGGCACTATAGTGCCACAAAACACCAAAAAGCTGAAGATAGACATCTGCACTCAAATATAGAAAAAAAAGTATTTGTTTATACAAATTTCCAATAAAGCTGTGTTACCCACCCTACTCAGTAATTGAAATGGACAATTGTCTTGATTTACTTGTAGCGGGGTCTTCAGATTTAGTGGGATACACCTGGGGGTAGTGTGACCCAGGTGTGTAATTATGTCAGGGTTAAGACCCCTTTTTGTTATTCGTGGAGGATTGGGGGATGTAATATTCTCCTTTGCCTGTGGGTGGCGGAGTACCTACAGGCTTCAGGTAGAATCGCCACCACAGTGCTACCCTTCTTTGTCCCTTCCTGGAGATGGTACGGCTGGGGCGGGGAACCCGCCGTGGTATCGACGGGAGGAGATAAAAGGGGGAGACGCCCTCGCCACGAGGTCTTCGGGGATCATCTCTTCACGCACCCAGGCACCTTCAGCCTGGGTGCGGGCGGTTCAAGGTTCCGGCCTAGGCGCCCTAGGCCTGGCCGGAATGAAGCTGGGATTCCATCCCAGGCACCTTCAGCCTGGGATGAGGTACTATTGAGGAGGCCTGGGGCCCAGTGACTCCGACTGGGTCCCGCAAGGGTGAAGTGATTCCAGGGTGCTCCTTGCGAGGAGACCCGCATCTGAGGTGAGGAGGCTGGGGAGGTCACCCGTTCGAAGACCCGGTGTAGTGTCAACCCGGTGACGGATGGGCCTTCGGTAACTCCCTTGGAGGACATCTTTCCCTGATAGGGGCTGCAACGCAACGGAGGTATTCATGTCAAGACTCCTGCAACCCTTGGTCATAGCACAGGGGGTGTAGGGACCCAGATCAGTATAGTGCCTCGACCTGCTCATTCCACCGTATCCTGCCATCGCATTGCCTGTATGTGGAGATACGAAATAAACCTAATAGTTGGACTGTGATCGGTGTATGGACTCTGTTAATGGGAGCAAAGTGTGGTTTGGTGGTTTCTGCACAACAGACTCGGTACATGCCCAAGACACACCGGCCCGAGGAAACATCAAGTATTGGCCTTCACCTCACCCACAGTTATGGGGAGGACATGGGCCGTAGCGCACCTCACTCTGTCGCGTGACATACCCCTAGCCAACCAGACGGCGGGGTGAGGAGGCCGCTACACGTGGGGGCTCGTCCGGGATGGTGTGTGTCTTAACGATGGAACTGAGAACGTCTGTGTTTGAACTTTGCTGCCCGGAGGAGTTCCGAGCAGGTCGGCCATGTGATTGGCCAAAGTGCATCCCTGCTCGGAGTTGTGGACATGACCCTAAGTCGGGAAAGGCCCATGCGGAGGAGCGTAAAAAGGGAGAGGTCCAGCCGTGTGAAGTACTACATGTGGGGACTGTTAATGCACTGCGCCACGAGGCACCCCATGACTGCGCAATTCGTGGGCGGAGGCTGGCGGAAGCCCGCGAATACGTGCAAGTCGTGGGAGGAGTCTGGCCACGTGTGGAGATACACGTGGAGAATCCGGCGCATGGTCAGCGCGTGATGGAACAGCAAGTGGTCGGGATGGCCTCAAGCTCCCCGTGGATGCCGGTACCTTACCCCATGAAAATGACTGCATTTGCTGCTCCCCTGACAGACACGGGGATAAGACTTAGGCCCCGAGGACAGTTGGCTCTGTATTTATGCAGAGACACGGAGGCCCTCGATGTGATCTGTCCCGGATGCTCGGGACTGGTGGTCCAACTAAAGCCGTTCGGGCGATGTGAAGCGTGCAAAGAGTTTCTTTTTGAGGTCGAATCATCCACAGTAAGGCCCCGGGCCCTTCGCCTCAACTGCATCACAGGAACCGCCACTCCGGAGGGAGAGATCCAGGCCTTTGCGGAGGTCCCCGTACGCGCTGACCAGGGCGATGTGACTGCCCAACCAGAGACTGAGAGAGAAAAATTAGAGGACACTGCTTCGGTCACCACAGATTCCCTGCTGCCACCCCCGAAGAGGAAAGTCGGCCTGGTACAGGCATCCTATGGTCGTGGTCGAGCTTCACCCCGCCGCTTGCCTGGCCTAGATGGCGCCGGTAGAGAAGAGAGTCCCGGACATCCCAGTTCTTCAGAAGGTCCAGGTGAGCTAAGGGCTGGGACTGTGGTGTTGGTTGGAGGTGTCGGGAGTCCACAACCGGTGGAGCCCGCAATGGAGGGTAGCCTTCCGTCTACTAGAGACTACCTTCCCGCCGAGATGTATGACACCTCCGACCTAGAGTCATTGTCAGACTGTGGTGATGACGGAGAAATAGACGAACTGTTTCACCGGAAGGGCTGGGACAGACGTCCACTACCTGTGCTGTGTAAACCGCAGGATTCCCCCATGTCCATAGAAGACAGTACGCTCCGGGCACAGGCCCCGGAGTTCCCGAGGAAATCTAGTCCTCCGACCGACCTTCCACTTTACGAGTTTGTATGGGAAAAGCTCAAAGTGCCTCATGCCCGGCGATACCTGTCATGTTCACCGCCTGTATCTAAAAAGTTTAGAGACTGCAGAGCTGATTGGAGACTGGGGCGCCATATTCATGCCGATAAGGTGCTCATCTGCAGGAAAGAAGGAGAGGATGTCGAATATTCGGTGGGAGTGTTTGACAAGCACCTGAAGCCCCTGTTTTTGCCGGATCCAAGGTTTTACTTGTAGGAGAAGTGAGCTCCTATTCTGTTGCTGTTGAACTTTCTGGAAGGAACATTCCCAGACGCTCAGAACTGCGCCCTACTTTTGTTTTGATTTGGGCTTTTCTTTCACTCACTGGAGACTTGGGAGCTGTTGTTTTTTTTCTCCCTCTTCTTCATGTGCCAAAGGCAGAGACTCTGGGGGTAAAAGTTAGTGTAGAAAAGCAGGAAGAAGGAAGATCTCGGCAAGTGTCATGACCGCGGCGCTGTCACCAGGTGGCAGTGTTGCGCAACGAATGTTTGAAAATTTTACACATGCATCACTTTGCTTATTGGAGTGAGTGGGTCTCTCGGCCGACAGACCTATTCATTTCAAGTCAACACAGATTGTTAGGATGTTGTCTTTGTTTCCCTTCTGCAGGAGATTCATCGGTCAAGACTACTGAGAGTGGGGTGGTTCTTAGACAGCGATGGGAGGGATTGTACATGTGTACAGAATAGATGTTTTATGCAAAAGTTTATCGTTTTATATTTTTCCTTTCCCTTTCGAGCAGGTCTTGGCACACTTAGTATTCGCAAATTTAGGGGGCAGCCTCAGGGGCTTGCTCCATGTTACCACTCCTTGGGAGACATGGGTGTGCACCTGACGCTGGGGACCAGCGTCAAATCACCAGGGGGAGTGTGTAGCGGGGTCTTCAGATTTAGTGGGATACACCTGGGGGTAGTGTGACCCAGGTGTGTAATTATGTCAGGGTTAAGACCCCTTTTTGTTATTCGTGGAGGATTGGGGGATGTAATATTCTCCTTTGCCTGTGGGTGGCGGAGAACCTACAGGCTTCAGGTAGAATCGCCACCACAGTGCTACCCTTATTTGTCCCTTCCTGGAGATGGTACGGCTGGGGCGGGGAACCCGCCGTGGTATCGACGGGAGGAGATAAAAGGGGGAGACGCCCTCGCCACGAGGTCTTCGGGGATCATCTCTTCACGCACCCAGGCACCTTCAGCCTGGGTGCGGGCGGTTCAAGGTTCCAGCCTAGGTGCCCTAGGCCTGGCCGGAATGAAGCTGGGATTCCATCCCAGGCACCTTCAGCCTGGGATGAGGTACTATTGAGGAGGCCTGGGGCCCAGTGACTCCGACTGGGTCCCGCAAGGGTGAAGTGATTCCAGGGTGCTCCTTGCGAGGAGACCCGCATCTGAGGTGAGGAGGCTGGGGAGGTCACCCGTTCGAAGACCCGGTGTAGTGTCAACCCGGTGACGGATGGGCCTTCGGTAACTCCCTTGGAGGACATCTTTCCCTGATAGGGGCTGCAACGCAACGGAGGTATTCATGTCAAGACTCCTGCAACCCTTGGTCATAGCACAGGGGGTGTAGGGACCCAGATCAGTATAGTGCCTCGACCTGCTCATCCCACCGTATCCTGCCATCGCATTGCCTGTGTCAGGGTCACCTGTGGCCAGGTGACAGATGCACACCGTAGGGGGACAGGAGTGCACCGCGAGGTAGTGAACCCTATGGCTGGCTTCTGTGGATAGGAAACTGGGTGGTTGTGGAAAGCGGGACCAGAGGAGCACAACCGGGATCCCAACGGAAGCGAGAGCCAAGATTCCCCAGGGCGCGGAGTCTAAGACCCAGCTGGTCTTCTCCAGGGCCTCTAGTGGTGAGGATGTTACGCTGCAGGCTGGGACCAGGTCGCGGCCCCTGGAGTTTCCTAGCTCACGCCCCGTAGGATAAGGGGAAGCAGCAGCACACGATAGAGAGAACCGAATAACAAGCCGAAGGTCAGGGGCCACAAGCAGACAAGGATAACGAAGAACGAGCCGAAGGTCAAGGGTCACGAGCAGACAGGGATGGTCGGGGACAAGCCAATAACGTAACAGAGAGACAGACGTAGCACACGGCAGGCAGGAACCCAAACACACAATGCCTAACAAACACGTTGATCAGCAAAGCAGGCTTGCAGTGCACAGGTTAATATAGTGTTCAGTGATAGGGCCTGGGGTGGAGTCAGGCTGGGAGGAGATTATAAAGGAAGCCAGGTGAAGGAGGTCTGGTCTCTAGATGAACACATGAGGAGGAAGGTAAGATGGCAGACAGACATTAATGCATATCCATGACAGTACCCTCCCTCTTACGAGGCCTCCCCCTTCCCCGCCTGGGCCCAGGTTTAGAGGGAAACTTCAGATGAAACTCCTTTAACAGACGAGGTGCAAAGACCTCAGATGCAGTGATCCAAGACCTCTCCTCAGGACCAAACCCTTTCCAATGAACGAGGTACTGAAGAACGCCTTTACAGAGTCGGGAGTCCAGAATTTGACTGATCTCGTACTCCTGATTATCCTCCGAGACAGGCGCCACGGTAGGAAGAGGACGAGAGAATTTATTGAGGACTAAAGGCTTTAGAAGAGCAACATGAAAGGAGTTAGTGATTTTAAGGCTCTTAGGAATCTGGAGTTTGAAACAAACCGGATTCAGTTTAGCAGTTACCGTGTATGGACCGATGAATCGTGGAGCAAACTTCAGAGAAGGAACTCGGAGCTTGATGTTCCTGGTAGAGAGCCAGACTTTGTCCCCTGGCTGAAGAGAAGGCGGTTTACGCCTGCGGCGGTCGGCAAAGCCTTTGAATTTTTCAGCAGCTGCCCGGAGGGAATCATGAACGTGACCCCAAACGGAATTGAGAGACTCCTGAACTGAAGCCAAAGCTGGAATGTCTGGAGAACAGATCATAGGAAGAGGAAGTTGAGGGTGTTTTCCATAAACTGTGAAAAAGGGTGTCTTCTGCGAACTGGTATTCACATGATTGTTATGGGAGAATTCTGCCCACGGGAGTAGAGAGGACCAATCGTCATGGTGAGAAGACACAAAGGTGCGAAGAAAGACCTCTAACTCCTGATTAACCCTCTCAGTCTGTCCATTGGATTGGGGATGGTAAGAAGAAGAAAAATCCAAGACAATATTGAGGGATTTGCAAAAGGCTCTCCAAAAACGAGACGTGAATTGGACTCCCCTGTCGGAAACAATATGAGAAGGGACCCCATGTAGGCGGAGAATTTCTCGAATGAAAATGGGAACCAAGGCAGGGGCAGAAGGAAGACCAGGAAGAGGAACAAAATGAGCCATCTTGGAGAATCGATCGATTACCACCCAAATGACTGTATTATTCTCAGACAGTGGGAGATCGGTGATAAAATCCATGGCAATATGGGCCCAGGGTTCCTTAGGAATAGGCAAGGGCATGAGGAGACCAGCAGGAGCTTGTGTGGAGGATTTGGACTGAGCACAGACATGACAAGCTTTAACGTAGTCTTTGACGTCTGAGCGGAGATTAGGCCACCAGTAGTGACGACTGATGAGTAGGAAGGATCGGAGGAATCCAGAATGCCCTGCCACCTTGGAATCATGTCCCCAACGAAGGATCTTAGCTCTTAGCTCAGTGGGGACAAAGGTCTTACCAGGCGGAATTTTAGACTTCAGGGTGGTAGAGTGGGCAACAATGCATGAGGTGGGAATGATCGGCTCAGGTTCAGGGGCGGACTCCTCGTCCAAAGTGTCAAATGACCTAGAGAGCGCATCAGCCCGACCGTTGCAGGAACCAGGTTTGTAGGTAATCGTGAAATTAAAACGGGCAAAGAAGAGACTCCACCTGGCCTGTCTAGGATTCAGACGTTTAGCATTCTGTAGATACTGTAAATTCTTGTGATCGGTAAAGATCGTTATGGAGTGAGGGGAACCCTCCAAGAGATGACGCCACTCCTCTAACGCCAATTTAATTGCGAGAAGTTCCCGATCACCGATGGCATAATTCCTCTCTGCCTGAGAAAATTTCTTGGAGAAGAACGCACATGGTTGGCGTCTCTTCTCAAAGATTTGAAGAAGCACAGCTCCCACCCCCATTGAGGAAGCGTCCACTTCAATAAAAAATGCATTCCCAGGATTTGGTCTCCTCAAGAGGGGGCCAGAAACAAAGGCCTGTTTCAGGTTGTGAAATGCAGAGACAGCTTCGGGAGGCCAGTCTCTGGCATTCACACCCTTCTTGGTCAAAGCGATAATAGGCGCGGCAATGGAAGAGTAATTCCTTATGAACTGCCTATAATAATTAGTGAAGCCAAGAAAGCGCTGTGTGGCCTTGAGGCTAGCAGGAAGAGGCCAGTTGGTGATAGCCAAGACCTTCCCAGGGTCCATACGAAGCCCCGAACATGAGACAAAGCACCCCAAAAACAGGACCTCAGAACATTCAAAAAGGGATTTTTATAACAGCTTACCTGTAAAATCCTTTTCTTGGAGTACATCACGGGACACAGAGCGACTTAGTCATTACTAATGGGTTATATAGTTTACCTTCAGGTGTTGGCACTGGCCAATTCCAAACCGGAAGTACCCTCCCCTATATAAGCCCCTCCCACCCGGGAGCACCTCAGTTTTGTAGCCAAGCAATAAGTGTCCCAAAAAGAGGGGTGGGAGCTCTGTGTCCCGTGATGTACTCCAAGAAAAGGATTTTACAGGTAAGCTGTTATAAAAATCCCTTTTTCTTTTTCGTACATCACGGGACACAGAGCGACTTAGTCATTACTAATGGGACGTCCCAAAGCAATGCCAAATGAGGGGGGGGTACATAAGCTGGGCGCCATCAGGCATGAGGATCTTTTGCGGCCTGCAACACACTGCGCCCAAAGGCGACATCCTCCTGACTTCTAACGTCTACCTGATAGAATCTAGTAAACGTGTGTACCGAAGACCATGTTGCGGCCTTACATACTTGAGCCAGGGAGGCCTGGTGATGCACTGCCCATGAAGTTCCAACCGCTCTTGTGGAGTGCGCCCTAACTTTGAACGGAGGCGGTCTCTTTCTCAAGCCATAGGCTTGTATTATGACCTGTCGAATCCACTTGGCTAAAGTAGATTTTGATGCTGCCTGACCCCTTCTGGGGCCTTCCGGCAGAACAAACAAAGAATCCGTTCTGCGAATCTGAGCAGTGGCTTTTAGATAAGCTTTAACTGCTCTTACCACATCCAAAGAATGTAATAACTTTTCCTCTACTGAGCTAGGTTTGGGGAAAAAAGAAGGAAGAACCACATCTTGGTTCAAATGAAACCTCGATACCACCTTAGGAAGAAAGGCTGGATGAGGACGTAATACTACTCTGTCCTTATGGACAACCAGATATGGCTCCTTACAGGACATAGCTGCTAATTCCGACACTCTTTTAGCCGAACAAATGGCTACTAAGAAAACCAATTTCCTGGTGAGAAGAACCAAGGAAATGTGTTGTAATGGTTCAAACGGTTGTTTCTGTAGAACCGACAGAACCAGGTTTAAGTCCCAAGGACATATGGGAATACTAACCGGAGGGCTAATACGCATCACTCCTTGTATAAAGGCTTTGACTAGTGAATGCGAAGCCAAGGGCCTTTGAAAAAATATTGACAAGGCCGAAATCTGACCCTTGATAGTACTCAAGGCCAGTTTCCTATCTACAGCCCACTGTAGGAAGTCCAGAATCCTCCCTATCATGTACTTACGTGGATGCCATTTCTTGGTCTCACACCACGTAATGTACGCTTTCCAGATCCTATAATAGATCTGCCTGGATACCGGTTTCCTGGCATTGATCATGGTAGATACCACAGAATTAGAGAGCCCTCTCTTTTTCAGAATGTGGGCTTCAATAGCCAGGCCGTCAAACCTAGGGCTGGTAAGGAAGGGTGGTATATCGGTCCCTGCGAAAGCAGGTCCGGACGAAGTGGGAGGGTCCAAGGACTCCTCACTGACATTTTTACCATCTCCGCGTACCATGCCCTTCGGGGCCACGCTGGAGCCACCAGAATCACTGGTTTCTTTTCTACCCTGATTCTGCGGAGTAATCGCGGTAACAATTGTGGCGGTGGGAATGCATATATCAGCTTGAACCGATCCCAAGGGAACACTAGGGCATCCGAGCCGCAAGCTAGGGGATCCCTTGTGCGAGACACAAACCTGTCCACCTTTGCGTTGAATCTGGATGCTAGCAGATCTACATCCGGTGTTCCCCACCGCTGGCATATTGCCTGGAAAACCTCGGGGTGAAGAGACCATTCCCCCGGGCAAAATTGTTGGCGACTTAGAAAGTCCGCTCTCCAATTTTCCACTCCTGGGATGAAAACCGCAGATATGGCTGGGACATATCTTTCTGCCCACTCCAGGATGCAATTTGCTTCCTTCTGGGCTGCACGACTTTTGGTGCCACCCTGATGATTGATATATGCCACTGCCGTGGCATTGTCTGATTGAATTCTGACAGGGGACCCCTGGAGTTTGGATGTCCATGCTACTAGGGCATACCGGGCTGCTCGTATCTCTAAGAGATTGATGGGCAGGGCCTTCTCTGCTTCTGACCACTTGCCCTGGAGACCATTGCTCCAGCACTGCCCCCCAGCCGATGAGGCTGGCATCTGTAGTGACCACCTTCCAAGAAACCGGACTGAAGGGTTTCCCTCTTTCCAGATTCTGGGGCACCAACCACCAATGGAGGCTCTTGCGAACGGAAGGGGACCGGGACATTGGTAAGTCTAAAGCCTGAACTTTTTTGTTCCAGGCTGACAGTATGGCCCTTTGCAAATTCCTTGAATGGAATTGACCGTAGGGTACCGCTTCGAATGAAGCCACCATCTTTCCCAGCAGCCTCATGCAGAGACGTATGGATGGTTTTCTTTTTGTACCCACTAAGTGGGTCAAATTTCTTAAAGACGACACCTTCTCTGGAGGTAAGAAAATCTTTCTCTGATTTGAATCCAGCCTTAGCCCTAAGTATTCCAGACTTTTGACTGGTCTTAGAGCTGACTTGTCCCGGTTGATAATCCAACCGTGATATTCCAGATACTCGATTGTCTTGTGAATAGCTACTTCCAGCTTTTCCACTGAGTGGTCTATTAGTAGCAGGTCGTCTAGATATGCCATTATCGTTACACCCTGTGTTCTTAGATTGGCCAATAATGGGGCCAGAATTTTTGTGAACACTCGTGGTGCTGTGGCCAGACCGAAAGGTAAGGCTCTGAACTGAAAATGGCGCCCTTCTACTGCAAAGCGTAGAAATTTCTGATGGGCCGGAAAGATGGGAATATGCAGATAAGCATCCCTTATGTCGATCGAGGCTAGCCATTCCTGCCCTTGTAGGGCGGTGGCCACTGATCGGATCGACTCCATCCGAAAGGTCCTGATATTTAGGAACTTGTTTAGCCCTTTTAGATTTAATATGGGCCTCACGTCCCCATTTGGTTTGGGGACTGTGAAAAGGTTCGAGTAAAACCCGAATCCGCTTTCTTCCAGGGGAACCTTCATGATTACCCCTTGGAGCAATAGTTGTTCTAGTGCCAGAAGGAGGGATCCTCTCTTTTGGGGATCTCTTGGCACGTTTGACCTCATAAATTGGGCAGGAGGAGTGCCTTTTAACTCCAGCTTGTATCCCAGACTTACTGCGGAGAGCACCCATCTGTCTCTGATGGTGTCCCGCCAGGTCTCTGTGAACAACTGAAGTCTTCCCCCCACCCGATTGAGCGGGGGCAATACTTCATGCCTTAGGGGGAGGTTTTGTACCTCTCTTGATCCAGGGCTTCTTGTTACCCTGTGATTGTCCCTGATTTCTGCCCCCTGAATTTGACCGCGGAGGCCGTCGGAACTGCTTCACAGCCGATGTGCCCGGGACTGGAGAGGTAGGCCTCTTAAAAGAAGGACTTCTACCCTTGTTCTTAACCGGTAAGAGTGAACTTTTACCGGCAGAAATTTTCTGGATATATTTGTCCAGATCTTCTCCAAATAAGCGTTCTCCATGAAATGGGAAGCTAACCAGCAGTCTTTTACAGGGAGCTTCAGCAGACCAGTTTTTGAGCCACAAAAGCCTACGCATATGTACTATAGACAGCGTAAAGCGGGAGGCCTGTTGGATTGTATCCTTTATGGCGTCCACCGCAAAACACAAGGCTCTAGGCAGGTCAGCTAGGGCATGAGCCTGCTGATCTGGTAAGTCCCTTAAGACTTGTTTCAACTGATCTTTCACTGCTTGGCAGACTCCAATCGCTGCTACCGCAGGTTGTGTCACCATACTTGCTGTAGAGAAAGCAGATTTTAGTAAAGACTCCAATTTTTTATCTATTGGGTCTTTGAACATTGGAACATTATCTACTGGACATGTCAGTGATTTGTTAACAGAAGAGATGGCTGCGTCCACTATAGGGACCCTCCATTTTCTTATGAACTTATCCTCCATGGGATAGATCACCGGAAATCTCTTGGGGGGAGCAAATATTTTATCAGGATGCTCCCAATCCTGGTAAATAAGCCCTTCTAATAAAGGGTGGATTGGGAAGGAACAGACCGCCTGGGGAGCTTTTAGCGACCCCAGCGAGGAAACCGTAGTGGATGGTGGTTCCGCCAGAGGCATTTTAAATGCTGATCGGACCATGTTAGTCAGAGACTGAACCCATAATCTTTCAGCCTGAGAAGCTGAGAAAGGTTCTTCCACTGTTGAATCTTCCTCTATAAGTGAATCAACCTCATCCTGATCCCCTTCAGGTAGGTCGATCTCTGTGTGGGGCTGTTCCTCCACTAACAGGCACTCTGAAGGAGGAGACGGAGATCGGACGCGCTTTTCCTGTGACAGGGAAGCAGCGATCAATGCTGTTAATCTCTCTTCCAATCCTCCCAGAGTTGAGGATAAAACCTCCTCTGTTATATATACAGGAGCAGGTGGACTGGGGACAGCCGCAGCACCAGACATTCCTGCGGGGTTTCTACGGCTACTGACCTCTGCATTCTCAGGGGAGATTGGTGCAGTGCAAGCATGCCCAATATCCTCAGAGCCCGATGGAGACCCCTTTGGCTTCCTGGAAGATTTATTTCCGGAGCGTCTGGACGACATATCCTTTAAGCACAAAGCTGAGGTATTCCCGTCGTCATACACCAATTTTTGCTGGTAATAGTCTAACACAGGTGCTGCTATATACCAGCTGGTGTCCACTAAAGTGCCTTTCTATGGGGATGCCTGCATCAACCGCCTCTGTGTGCCACTGTTTGTTGCTAGCTCTGTTTGCATGCAGCTGACACTTGTACTGTGTCTTTTAACCATGCTGGGACGCCCGCACATGCGCAGAAGCGCCGCGGCGCGCATCGAGCGTCATCCACCCGCCCCGCCCCTTTTTTTTTCATAGGAGGCGCGTGCACGCGCCCGCGCGCGCGCCCGTGCGCCAATGGCGCCCTTTTCGAAAACCAACAGAGGACTAGGAGCCAGGGCCCTTTTTGCCGGAGGGCCTGTGCGGTGGATGAACGCAGCAACAGGGCAGAGGAAGTGGATTCCCTCAGAGAAACTTACCAGCTGCCTGGATCTTTTGAGTTGAGAAAACCAAAGATCCACATTTACAAGAAAAATGGACTACAGCGGCCTCTAGTGGTTTAACACAGGTACCGCGGTCCCTGTTTTTTTTTTTTTTTTTCTTGACTACTATTAAAATTTTACATTTTCAGTAGTTATAGGCAAACACAGATATTTAGCGGGAATACCGTTAGGTAACAGACAGAAAGACAAATTAGGCTTGGGGGTCCCCCAATAGAACCAAGTTCCTGAGGGCCCCCACTTACCTGATCCCCGCCGCAGGACTTTGTTTGGTCCACAAAAGTCCAAACTTCACCTATCACGGCAGGCATTGTAATTAAACCTTCAGGGACCGGGTTCCCAAGGATTCCACTCCCCTGGACCTGTATAGCACCCTGCACAGACAGCGTCTTGGTCGTGGGTATGACCAGAGCTCTGGATCCCAGGGTCCAGCCCTCCTAAGAGAAGCATTACAGGCAAAACCTTGCTCTTCTGCTGCAAGGCCCGGGTACCGACCGTTTAGCTATGAAGCTTTTTTTGGTGGGATCCGGAACAGCTTACTAAGGCCCAAAAGAACCTGTACGCAAGCCCAGTGAAAACACATGTTACTCTTTGGCCAACACCTTAGACACTGGCAAAAAACTGAGGTGCTCCCGGGTGGGAGGGGCTTATATAGGGGAGGGTACTTCCGGTTTGGAATTGGCCAGTGCCAACACCTGAAGGTAAACTATATAACCCATTAGTAATGACTAAGTCGCTCTGTGTCCCGTGATGTACGAAAAAGAAAGGAACATTTCTCCAGCTTGGCATAGAGATTGTTCTCTCTAAGACGTTGAAGTACAGTGCGGACATGGTTTCTGTGGACGAGCAGATTTTCAGAAAAGATCAGAATGTCATCCAGATAGATGACAACAAACTGGTACAGCAGATCTCTGAAGATTTCATTGACAAAGTTTTGAAACACGGCTGGAGCATTACACAGACCAAAAGGCATCACCAGATATTCGTAATGCCCGTCTCTAGTGTTAAATGCAGTCTTCCATTCGTCACCCTCCCGTATTCGAATGAGATTGTACGCGCCTCTGAGATCCAACTTGGTGAAAATGGAGGCACCCTTCAACCTATCGAATAGCTCAGATATTAAGGGTAAGGGGTATCGATTTTTAATAGTAACCGCATTTAAACCCCGATAATCGATGCAGGGTCTTAAGGTACCATCCTTTTTGGCAACAAAAAAGAACCCTGCCCCTGCAGGCGATGAGGATTTCCGGATGAACCCTCTCTCCAGATTCTCTGCTACATACTCCGACATGGCCTGGGTCTCTGGGATGGACAGAGGGTAGGTACGACCCCTGGGTAGAGTTGCTCCGGGGACAAGATCAATAGCACAGTCAAAAGACCTGTGGGGAGGAAGCACCTCAGCTGATTTTTTACAGAACACATCCCGGTAATCGCTGTATGCGGCGGGAAGATCAGAAGAAACAGAAGTGGCAGCAACCGGAAGACTCTCCTTGGGGGTCACCTTGAGAAGACACGACGAGAAACATGAGGAACCCCAGGCCAGGATCTGCCCAGAGACCCAGTCCACATGTGGAGAGTGGAGCTGTAGCCAAGGGAGGCCCAATACAACTGGGGTAGAGGCCTTGGGTAGAATAAGAAAGGATATCCACTCCTGGTGGAGAATCCCTACCGACATCCTAATGGGTAGCGTCTGGAAGCGAATAGGGCCCCCTGGGAGAACAGTGCCATCAATTGCCGAGATTACCAATGGGGTAGTGAGAGGTGAAAGGGTAAGCTTCATAGAAGAAGCAGTTCTCCAATCCATGAAATTGCCGGCAGCCCCGGAATCCAGGTATGCAAGGGTTGACTGAGGAGAAGTGCCTACATGAAGGGACACCGGCAAGAGCAGGCGAGAAGGTGATGTTTCTGGGTCCAATACTCCACCTTCCAAATGTATTAGACCCGAGCGTTTCCCGGACGAAGCGAGCAGGAGTCACGAAAATGACCCTTGCCCCCACAATAGAGGCACAAGCCCAGAGTTCTGCGCCTAGCACGTTCTTCGGGGGTTAGTCTGGTCCGGCCCAGCTGCATAGGTTCTTCAGCAGGTAGAGGATGCTCCACGGAATGAAGGGAGGGGAGCTCAGCCTGGCTAGGACCCAGAGAGTGCTGGCGTCTTTTTTCTAAGGACCTCTCTTGAAAACGAATGTCGATCTGGTTGCATAATGAAATTACATCGTCCAGACCGACGGGAATGGCTCTTCCCGCTAATTCGTCTTTCACTCGGTCAGAGAGGCCATGTAAAAAGGTAGCGACCAGGGCCTCATTATTCCAGCTCAATTCAGCTGTGTGGATACGGAACTGAAGAGCATATTGCCCCACTGAACTAGATTCTTGGCGAAGACGTAAGACAGCACTAGCCGCTGAAGAAGCCCGAGCCGGCTCTTCGAAGATATTACGAAAGAGCTTCAAGAATTCGGACAGACTGGAAACCACCGGATCGTTCCTCTCCCACAGGGGGGCAGCCCAGGCCAAAGCTTCACCGGAGAGGAGGGAAATGATATAGGCTACCTTAGCCCGGTCAGATAGGAAGCTTTGAGGCTGAAGCTCAAAATGAATAGTGCATTGGCTGAGAAACCCCCTGCAGGCCTTGGAGTCCCCAGAGAAACGGAACGGAGCTGGCAATCTTAGTGAGTGTGAGGCTGCGACTGGTGCGATAGGTACAGCCGCTGGTTGTACTTGGGGTTGCGGATTCGGGGTTCCCAAGGAGACCTGAAGCTGCTCGAATCGAGAAGCCAGATCCTGGAGGAATCGCATCACCTGGGTCTGATTTGATTCCTGGGTCTCAAGTCTGCGAACTATGCCCTGCAATGGATCATCCGCGGGAAGCGGGATGTCAGCCGGGTTCATGGCTGATCAAACTGTCAGGGTCACCTGTGGCCAGGTGACAGATGCACACCGTAGGGGGACAGGAGTGCACCGCGAGGTAGTGAACCCTATGGCTGGCTTCTGTGGATAGGAAACTGGGTGGTTGTGGAAAGCGGGACCAGAGGAGCACAACCGGGATCCCAACGGAAGCGAGAGCCAAGATTCCCCAGGGCGCGGAGTCTAAGACCCAGCTGGTCTTCTCCAGGGCCTCTAGTGGTGAGGATGTTACGCTGCAGGCTGGGACCAGGTCGCGGCCCCTGGAGTTTCCTAGCTCACGCCCCGTAGGATAAGGGGAAGCAGCAGCACACGATAGAGAGAACCGAATAACAAGCCGAAGGTCAGGGGCCACAAGCAGACAAGGATAACGAAGAACGAGCCGAAGGTCAAGGGTCACGAGCAGACAGGGATGGTCGGGGACAAGCCAATAACGTAACAGAGAGACAGACGTAGCACACGGCAGGCAGGAACCCAAACACACAATGCCTAACAAACACGTTGATCAGCAAAGCAGGCTTGCAGTGCACAGGTTAATATAGTGTTCAGTGATAGGGCCTGGGGTGGAGTCAGGCTGGGAGGAGATTATAAAGGAAGCCAGGTGAAGGAGGTCTGGTCTCTAGATGAACACATGAGGAGGAAGGTAAGATGGCAGACAGACATTAATGCATATCCATGACAGCCTGTATGTGGAGATACGAAATAAACCTAATAGTTGGACTGTGATCGGTGTATGGACTCTGTTAATGGGAGCAAAGGGTGGTTTGGTGGTTTCTGCACAACAGACTCGGTACATGCCCAAGACACACCGGCCCGAGGAAACATCAAGTATTGGCCTTCACCTCACCCACAGTTATGGGGAGGACATGGGCCGTAGCGCACCTCACTCTGTCGCGTGACATACCCCTAGCCAACCAGACGGCGGGGTGAGGAGGCCGCTACATACTAATAGGACAATTCTGTATTCTACTGAACCAAAACGTAATACCCCCAACTCACATGTCCTTGTCTAAAAATGTAGTTTGGAGATAGTATTAGGTACCATTGAATCAATTTTAGTTTACAAACTTTTTATTCAAAAACGTTAATATAACAATATAAAGGATTAAACATTTGATGATAAAATTACAGTGAAGAAATTAAAAAGATATTATACTATTATTTATACAAATCTCAAAGATGAATACTATACCATTGTATGTAAGAAATGTTCATATGAAATCATACTGTAAGATATGGAGGATCAATCTATTATCATCAAATAAAAATAAAATATAAACACAGAAGACAATAAAAAAATGTGTGTACCAGTGAAAAGATATCATTTTTATTAATTTTTTGTTATTGGTTTCTAGGATGTAAACGTTAGATAAGAACAGAAAAACAATGAATAGGAATGGATAGGTTATGTCTATTGCAGAGGTCCTATTAATCTGGATGTCGATAAATTTGAATTTAATTTAATGGAATACAATGAAAAAATGTGTAGTTACTGTGACTTGAATCCAGCTCTTACTGATATGCATCCATTGTGGCTTGACTGCCCTCTGATATACAGCTAATACAGAACCTAGCATCAATAGATGGACACGCAGTAGAGCTTATGAGACTGGAGGAACAGGTCTGGTCAGCTGAAATGCGGATGCTGCCTGCGGCACAAAGGGCCCTCAACAGGGGACCATGGTGAATGTTCGTCAATACTCCAGTCTCACAATAGAATCACATACTTCAGGATAAAACCGTGAAGGTGTAAGTGCTCTCCCCTTGGAGGGGCCGCTGAAAATTTGCCCAGGTCTCCCTTACTAGTACAGAGGCTGCCTGCCACAGACACAGTTCCAAGCACACAGCAACACAGGCTCAGTCTAGCGATTGTCTTTTTTGGATTTTTTTGCAGAAACTTGATATCAACAGGTGGACAAACTTCTTAGCACAAATCTTGTAGCAGTATTCTTTACTGGAGGTAATAAGAAATGGCCAGTTACTCTAGGTCTCTATAAGAGCATACAGTAACCCCTTGCACTCACTTGCCACTAGCACATTCACACCTGAGAGTCAAAAGCCAGGGCTTATACACCATGTTGTCAGGATTTAGCCTGCAGTTTTCCTGCCTGTGTAATTCTTACCTCCTTGATGCAGTGCTTCTCCTCTGATTCCTTTAATGTGTGTTGTTTGGCTTCTGTGCTCACCTATAGGCATCACCTGCTGTTCAGTGGGTTTATATTTTCTTTCCCTTCCATCACTTTCTGGCCCGTCTCCCAGTTTGCTTCCCTATATAACACATTCTCAGTGCAGCCCACATTGCCTGAGCAAATTCCCAGTGCTCTGAGCTCCTGTTTACCTACTATTATGTGTATTCTGTGTCTGATTTTCCATGTACCAACCTCGGCTTTGTCTACCGTCTGTGCTTGCCTGCCACCCACCCTGACCTTGGTTTGTTTCCTGGATTCTCCTGCCACTGTACCCTGCACACATAGGTGGTCTTCGCATCCTCAGCTAGGTGTACCTGAGGGCCACAACCTGGTTCCAGCTTGCTGAAAGTTCATCCCCACCATCAGGGGCCCTGGTGAAGAAGTAGGCTGTAGCTTAGACTCCGTGTCCTGTGAAACCCTCGAGCTAGCAATCTACAAGGGCTCACTATAACAGACACCTGACACATATTCTAAGACAGCTGCTGACACCCAGCTTCCACGAGACACTCTCTCAGTGAGGGAGAGAAAGGTGGTTCTCCAGACCAGACTCCAAGACACTTCTCCAGGTCCTTAGCCCAGTATCTGCTGAGACTCAGACTACAACTCCTGTCTCACACTAATTGTTTCTCAAGGGCAGCAGCCCCAGATGAAGAGGAACCCTCCTAGCAGAGGAAGAACACTTTGCCCAGGCCTCACATATATTTATCACCTCCCCAGCCACCTTCTGGGCACACCTTTCAGAGACCGGCCAAGATCTGATACATATTCATAAATCAGTGGCTGACCCTCCTATTTTATTTTCTGGAAACCTCTTCCAGAAGCAGACAGGAACAATCAACCACTGACCTTAGGAAACTTGACCAGACCAGAAAAACAGACCACTGCTCCACTGAGTACAGTGGAGCTAAAAACGAAACATAGCCTAACTTTTGGCAGGGAGCTAGTTAAAGTGATTGTAAAGTCTTGTTTTTAAAAAAAAATAACAAACATGTCATACTTATGTAGCGGGGTGTTTCCCCTTTAATTAGGAGAAAGAACTACGGTTCCCAGAGCTCCACTGTTCACCGGATGTTTCGGGTTATGCCCCAGAGACTCATGGGGGAAGTGATATAAGGAAGGGGCGAGGCCTGACTCGCTCTTTTTGGACACGGGACGGCTGAGACTGATCCACCTGTGCGGAGCTGTGCTGTGTGAGGGCCTGAAGCCTGGGGACTCCTTACAGCGAACAAAGAGCCTTCCACCCTTTGCGAGCCTGGGTAGCATCCAACATCTCCTGCCTGCAACCTAGATTGGATCGGAGACCCGATGGCAGCAACCGCTGTGTGCGAGTGACGACACAGCCGGTGGAAGTCCCGGACGGGTCGCGTCCGGAGGGTGAGCTGAGCGAAAGCTCATCCAATAACCTGTTTATAGTACTGTGCCTATAGACTGCCGAGGCCTACCACCTCACTTTAAGACTCTCACTGGAGATCCGCAGCAGGACTGATCCAGAGGATCTCTAGTGAAGTACGGTCAGTTGTTCAGATTCTCCCTGTTGGATTACAAAGTGTTTACTATTCTTATGTGCACCACCTCTACAGCAAGCCGGTGAAGAATCCACTATTCTTACAGGACTAAGTTTTAGAGTAAGGGATCAGGCCTGATCCGTTAGGTATACATTTAGCTGTTGTACCATAGGGTACCTAGTTAACGGTCGCCCCACGTGGCGTTCCTTTACCCCCCCCCTTTTTGTTCTTATGGTGTAATGTGACTGTCATTGCAGGGCTCTGCATACAAGTTAAAAATCATATTGTCATTGCTGTGTGTTTTCTTTGCATAACAAGAAGTAAAATCCGTTATCCTTTTATTACTGTTCTATGTTTGAATCTCTCTCTTAAAATATAAGGATATATGTGTGTATCCTTTAGACTAGCTGTGCCAGAGTGGGTAGAGCCGATTGCCGGTGGGTTGAAGAGCTGTACTCAGGGCCCAAATCAAACCTTGCGGCCCGCTTAAGCTGAGGGTATCGCTACACGTGGGGGCTCGTACATCCGGGATTACTGAGACAGCGGTGAAACCGCCAGAAGCTACCGGCATGGACCCGATAGAGGTGGGACAGTGGTACAAGAGATGGGGCGTAGACCCAGCCAGGACGGCAGTTATAGAACTCCCGGGGATATGGCAGACACAAGCAATGATACAACTCATAATGTCCCTATCACCGATTCACAAACCATGGGTGATAGATGTGAAAACTAGTGGTGGACTTTCACATGTCTTACTGGAATGGCAGGCAGAAATTCCTGAACAGTTTAGAGGCAACAGCATACAAGATGAGGACGATCAGGTCTATCATTTGCTGCATGCGCTGCCGCGTACAAGAGACAGCCCTCAGACAAAAATAACACTGTCACCGCAGCCATCTTCCCCGTCATCCCCACAGAAAGACACAAAGAGTCCCAGGACAAGCCCAGGCACCCTTAGTGCAGAATTATGCGCTGTTCTGGGGGAGATTGTAGCTCAGTGCAAGAAAGAGCCCACAGATTACCCGATGTCGGGGTACAGGAAACTCCGGATGTTTTCAGGGAGGAAACCAGTACCTTTGGAAGAAGAGGGATTTGAGGAGTGGCTAGACAGCGCAACTCAGGCACTAGAGGAATGGGAAGTTCCGGACCGCAGAAAGAAACAGAGGGTTGTGGAAAGTTTGAAGGGGCCTGCTCTAGAGGCCGTACGCAACCTGAAGATGAGCAAGGCAGATTGTACTGCACAAGAGTGCCTCGATGTGTTACAGAATGTGTTTGGTGGGACAGAGAAAGTTACGGAGCTTGCTTATCAGCTGGAGCATTGCTACCAGAAGGAAGGTGAGAAACTATCAGACTATATGGGACGCCTGGACAAAATACTGCATAGGATGATCCTAAAGAAGGGGATCAGCCCAGAGAAAGTAGATGAGGCCCGTGCTCAACAGGTAGTGAGGGGAGCTCAACCCATGGATCCAATTGCATGGACACTGCGTGCCCGGCAGGATGGGAGGAATCTGGAGTACCCTGACCTCATCCGAATGATTAGAGAGGAAGAGGCTATATTGGAAGAAAAAAAAAAAGAACGCCTGATAGAGCCCGTCAAACAGCCGGTAGCAATAGTTACACCGGCCATGACTCCCGATAGGGGAGCGGAGGTGGACACTTTGAAGTTGCAGATGTCCCAGATGATGGAGATGATGACTGCTATAATGGCGAAAGGTCAAGGTGGAGCAGAGAAACCAAGCCCCAGAAAGGAGTTGTTCCCAGATACGTCAATACCGAGTCCCACTCGGAACCGAGAAGAGATGTTATGCTACAACTGCGGAGGCAGTGGCCACTTTGCCAGTAGGTGTTCCAGTCCTAAGAAGAAGAAAATGGATAATCGCCAGCCGGCGGGAAACGCCAGAGGGCCCCGGTGAGGGAGTCAACCGGGTGCCCATCTCTTTCAGTGAGCTCCAAACTGAATAGAAGGGAGAGGAAGAGAGAAAACACGACCCCTGAGAAGGAATTTAGGGTCTCTCAACCAAGATACACACCAGAGAGAGGGGACAAGACCCCTCAGAAGAAATTTAGCACTCCCAAGAAGGAATGCCTACAACCAAGAGACAATAACATCCCTCAGCGGGTTTGTAACCCCATTAGGGTGGCGAGGGTCAATGCATACCAGGCTCAGGGGAGAACAAAGTCAAAAACCAACTGGATGAAGACAAGTTCTCAGAAGAGAGTGACCTCAACCCGGCCGTACCCAGAAGAATTGGTCGGCCCGTCCCCCACGGTATCTATCCAGGTGGAAGGAGTATATACAAAGGCCCTTCTGGATACTGGAGCTCAAGTGACTTTATTGTATAGAGACTTCTATGATAGGCACTTAAGCCATTTGCCTATACGGAAGATAGAAGAGCTGGAGATATGGGGCCTGGGAACGCAGAGTTTCCCTTATGATGGTTATCTACCCATAAAGCTGACATTCGACCCCTCTGTGGCTGGGAAGACAGAAGTATTCGACACCCTGGCGGTTGTGTGTCCTAGACCACCCGGGGCCAACCAGATGTCCCTCATCATAGGCACCAATACGGATCTAGTGAGAAGACTTCTGACCCCCCTGGTGAAGAGGAGGAGCCATCAAGATCCAAACATCCATCCCATGCTGAAGACAGCCTACCAACGGTTAGTGTTGGAGCAGAAGACCCCAGGAGAGGGGATAGGGAAGGTGTGGAGACTGGGGAGAGAAGGAGTGGTGCTGCAGCCCGGACAGGTGGCTTGCCTCAAGGCCACTGTGAAGCTCACCTGGGAGCAGCCTGGCCCCTTTGTCATGCTGGAATCCGACCCAAGGGAAGATCACTCAGGCCTGGAAGTGATACCGGAAGTGATTCCAATCAAGGCCTTGAAGAAAGCCAGGGGAAGAGTCCCGGTGAGTGTAAGGAACTCTACAGGAAGGGCCATAGAGATACCTGCCCGGAAGTTGCTGGGACAGGTGAGTCCTGCTGTCCCAGTCAGCTGGTCAGAAGTGAAGCAAGCGGGTGAAGAAGGAGATGTTTGGGAAAAACTTTCCATTGAGAACCCGAACTTACCTGGGGCCTGGAAGGAGAGAGCCAAGGCCCAGCTGACCAGATGGGAGAAGATTTTCTCAAAAGATGAATTCGATGTGGGGCGTGCGAGGAGTGCTACCCACCGCATCCGCCTGCAAGAAGACAAACCGTTCAGGGAGAGAGTCAGGCGGGTTCCGCTGGCAGATCTGGAGGATCTGAGAGAACAGCTTGCAGAACTGAAAAAGACTGGGGTGATTCGAGAGTCCCGAAGCCCTTATGCCTCTCCAATAGTGGTGGTCAGGAAGAAGAATGGGTCGCTGAGGCTCTGCATTGACTACAGAACTCTCAACAGGAGGACCACCCCTGATCAGTACACCACGCCAAGGATAGAGGACGCCTTACAGAGTCTGTCTGGAGCTAAGTGGTTCAGCGTGATGGACCTCAAGAGCGGGTACTATCAAATTCCCATGCACCCAGAGGACAGGGAAAAGACCACTTTCATAACTCCTGTGGGATTCTTTGAGTTTAACAGAATGCCCCAGGGCCTATCTGGAGCCCCAGCTACTTTCCAACGACTCATGGAGAAGACTGTTGGAGACATGAACCTCATAGAAGTCCTAGTGTACCTGGACGATGTCATTGTTTTCGGGAGAACTCTGGAGGAACATGAGGCCCGATTGGAGAAAGTGTTGAGGAGACTTAGTGAAGAGGGGTTGAAGCTTTCCCCCGAGAAGTGTCGGTTCTACCAGTCTTCGGTGAATTAACTGGGACACGTAGTGTCTGAAAAAGGGGTGGCGACTGATCCTGAGAAGTTGGAGGCGGTTACCTCCTGGCCAAGACCCACAACAGTCACCGAACTTAGATCTTTCCTGGGGTTCTGCTCCTATTATAGGAGGTTTGTGGACGGGTTTGCCCGTATTGCCAAGCCTTTAAATGAACTGCTCTGGACTGAAGGGGAAGAGGATGGCTTGGGCCCTAGAAGACCCGGGGAGTCGGTTCAAGATCAGTGGACCCCCAGGTGTGAAGAGGCCTTCAGAACCTTGAAGAGGAGCCTCACCACAGCCCCAGTATTGGCCTATGCTGATCCCACCAGACCCTACGAGTTACATGTTGATGCTAGTCATGAAGGCCTAGGGGGAGTGCTCTATCAGGAGCATGAAGAGCAAATGCGACCAGTGGCTTATGTGAGTCGAAGTCTGACCCCCTCGGAGAAAAACTACCCCACCCATAAGTTGGAGTTCTTGGCCCTCAAATGGGCAGTTGTGGACAAACTAAGAGACTACCTTTATGGAGCAGAGTTTACAGTGAAAACAGATAACAACCCCCTGACCTACCTGTTCACCACTGCCAAGCTGGATGCCACAGGACACAGGTGGCTAGCTGCATTATCTGGGTTCAACTTCAGTCTGAAGTACAGACCAGGGGCTGGAAATAGGGATGCAGATGCCCTGTCCCGAAGATCTCATGCCATGGCTGATGACTGGGAGGACTGGACTCAGGTAGCACCGGACGGGGTGCGGGCCCTTTGTCAAGGAGCTGAATTCCAAGCCCGAGGAGGCTCCAGAGCAGAGGAAATAGGAGTTACCACGGTGGGAGTTCCAAAACACTACTGTGGGGTGACTCAACTTGAAGAGGAAGGCTTGTCAAAGCTGTCTAAGAAGGAACTGAGGTGCGACCAATTGGAAGACCCCATAGGGAGATTGGTCTTTGAAGCATTGGAAAACGAGAGTCCAGAGAAACTTCGACATCACCCCTCCAAGGAGGCTCGTCTGCTATGGAGGGAGCTAGACAAGCTACAGGTCCATCAGGGAGTGGTCTACCGAAGGGGCCCCTCTGATGACTCCGAGGATAAATGGCAGTTGTTTCTCCCAGAGAAGCACCGAGAGACTGTGCTGGTTGCTTTACATGACCAGCATGGTCACCTGGGAGCTGAAAGAACCTTCCAACTTGTCAGAAGCCGGTTCTATTGGCCCTGTATGAGGGCTGAAGTGGAGGAATATTGCCACTCCTGTGCACGATGCATCCAGAGGAAGACTCTACCCCATCAAGCTGCCCCAATGGGCCACCTACAGAGTCAAGGCCCAATGGATCTGGTATGCATTGACTTTCTCTGCCTCGAACCCGATTTGAGTGGATTGGGAAATGTTCTGGTGGTAACCGATCATTTCACCCGTTATGCACAGGCGTTCCCCACCAGAGACCAGAAGGCTTCCACTGTAGCTAAGGTGCTTCTAGAAAAATACTTCGTCCACTATGGATTACCACAGAGAATCCACTCCGACCAAGGAAGGGACTTTGAGAGTCGCCTGATCCGGAACCTACTGGACTCCCTGGGAGTGGAAAAGACCAGGACTACCCCTTATCATCCACAAGGAGATGCCCAGCCTGAGAGGTTTAATCGGACTTTGTTAAACATGCTGGGGACTCTGGAGACAGAGAAGAAGCAGCATTGGAGTCAACACATATCCACTTTGGTGCATGCCTACAATTGCACCACCAGTGATGTGACGGGTTACTCTCCCTACCGCCTCATGTTTGGGAGAGAAGCAAGATTGCCAGTGGATCTGGCCTTTGGCATTTCCCTAGACTATACCTCTGCTACCTCCCACAAAGGATATGTGGACCGACTTAGGCATAAACTGAAAGCGGCCTATGAACAAGCCCAAGCGGCCTCAGACCGGAGAGGAGTCAGAAATAAAAGGAACTTTGACCTGAAGGTTCGAGTGCAAGACCTGCAGCCTGGAGACCGTGTGCTGCTACGCAACCTAGGGATCCCAGGGAAGCATAAACTTGCTGATAGATGGAGGTCCGAGCCTTATGTCATTTGTAGAAAACTTCCTGGACTACCGGTGTATAAGTTAAAGCCAGAGGGGAGAGTGGGACCCTTGAAAACCTGGCACAGAAATCACTTACTCCCACTTAAAGAGGCAGTCAGGATACCTTCAGTGAAGAACCTGCCGGAATCTGTTTCCATCTTGGATACCCCCAGACCCAACACTCGGTCTCAGACCCTCCGAGCTAGGGATGGACAGGCTTCCCAACCAAGTGAAGATGGGAGGGGAGAACTTGAGTGGCTATGGCCCTCCTCAACTCCAGGGAGTTCCGCCATAGACCTTCCACCCACTGAAGATACACAGGATGGGACCCTGAACCCAGAGGCTACAGAGTTCATTCCATCCAGTGATGTGCCTGAATGCTGGGAAGATATTCCGGGCCTTTACTCAGAAGCAGAGGAGGAAGAGGCCCCAGAATCAGTGATGATGTCAGAAAGTGTTCCTGACGCAGAGCCTGTGGTACCTGAGCCTGAAGTCCCAAGGGAGCAAAGAACTTACAGAGTCGTGAGGCCTCCCAGGAGATTAACCTACCCTCAATTGGGAAAAAGCTCAGAGGACTCTGTTGCCACTGCCAGAAGAAGTACTGAGTGCTCAGATCCTTCCACTGTTCATTTGGTGGAAGGCAACCCCAGCTCACTCTCTGGCACAGTTAGACAGGCCACCCATGCTAGTGTGACCTGTGGTATAGGGAACCCCACCTCTGAGTTTTGGTGGAAATTCCCTGTACCAACATCATACTCCGCATTCAGTAAATTGGTTCAGAATTGTTGTTAAATTGTTTATCTTTGGGGACCAAAGAGTTTTAGTGGGGGGAGTGTGTAGCGGGGTGTTTCCCCTTTAATTAGGAGAAAAAACTACGGTTCCCAGAGCTCCACTGTTCACCGGATGTTTCGGGTTATGCCCCAGAGACTCATGGGGGAAGTGATATAAGGAAGGGGCGAGGCCTGACTCGCTCTTTTTGGACACGGGACGGCTGAGACTGATCCACCTGTGCGGAGCTGTGCTGTGTGAGGGCCTGAAGCCTGGGGACTCCTTACAGCGAACAAAGAGCCTTCCACCCTTTGCGAGCCTGGGTAGCATCCAACATCTCCTGCCTGCAACCTAGATTGGATCGGAGACCCGATGGCAGCAACCGCTGTGTGTGAGTGACGACACAGCCGGTGGAAGTCCCGGACGGGTCGCGTCCGGAGGGTGAGCTGAGCGAAAGCTCATCCAATAACCTGTTTATAGTACTGTGCCTATAGACTGCCGAGGCCTACCACCTCACTTTAAGACTCTCACTGGAGATCCGCAGCAGGACTGATCCAGAGGATCTCTAGTGAAGTACGGTCAGTTGTTCAGATTCTCCCTGTTGGATTACAAAGTGTTTACTATTCTTATGTGCACCACCTCTACAGCAAGCCGGTGAAGAATCCACTATTCTTACAGGACTAAGTTTTAGAGTAAGGGATCAGGCCTGATCCGTTAGGTATACATTTAGCTGTTGTACCATAGGGTACCTAGTTAACGGTCGCCCCACGTGGCGTTCCTTTACCCCCCCCCCTTTTTGTTCTTATGGTGTAATGTGACTGTCATTGCAGGGCTCTGCATACAAGTTAAAAATCATATTGTCATTGCTGTGTGTTTTCTTTGCATAACAAGAAGTAAAATCCGTTATCCTTTTATTACTGTTCTATGTTTGAATCTCTCTCTTAAAATATAAGGATATATGTGTGTATCCTTTAGACTAGCTGTGCCAGAGTGGGTAGAGCCGATTGCCGGTGGGTTGAAGAGCTGTACTCAGGGCCCAAATCAAACCTTGCGGCCCGCTTAAGCTGAGGGTATCGCTACACTTACCTGCTCTGTGCAGTGGATTTGCACAGGGCAGCCTGAATCCTCCTCTCCTTGGGTCCCTCTTCACTGCTCCTGCCCCCACAGCAAGCAACATTTAGACATGAAGATGTGGTTTGGCCCCGCCCCCTCGCTCTCCTGATTGGCTAACTGACTTTGACAGCAATGGGAGCCTATGGCGCCGCTGCTGTGTCTCAGCCAATCAGGAGGGAGAGTCCAAAGACGGCCAAGAAGGCTTTTTATCTTAATGCATAGAATGCATTTAGATGAAAAACCTTGTGCCTTTACAACCTCTTTAAGTGCGGTAAACTCGAGTCCGATTCCTTACGATTTTATGAATGAGATATATAAAGAAAAGTAAATTTTGTGCTAGTCTAGTAAGATCTTCCAGTGTCATCCTCATAGCTGTAGTCAATGTGTCCAATCATTCAGTAGACGGTCTCCCTCTTCACCTGGTTCCCTTTGATCTTCGCAAACATTATTTCCTTCTCTAGTTCTCTGAGAGAAAATTACTTAGAACCCCGAAACATTATATATATTTTTTTAGCAGAGAATCTAGAGAATAAAATGGCGATCGTTGCAATATTTTATGTCACACTGTATTTGCGCAGCGGTCTTTTAAATGGTCTTTTTTTAGGAAAAAATTAACTTTTATGAATTAAAAAAAAACTAAACAGTAAAGTTAGCCCAATTTTTTGTATAATGTGAAAGATAATGTTACGCCGAGTAAATAGATACCCATGTCATGCTTTGAAATTGACCCCAAATCTCTCCTTTACACTTCAAAGTATTCAGATCGCCAAAAACGGCGATTCTGAATACTGTCACTTTTTTTTAAACGGCGCCATTGGCAGCCGAGTAAACCGGAAGTGACGTTGTGACGTCGCTTCCTTGTTTACACAGAGAAGACTGTAACAAAGCCGTTTCCGGCTTTGTGCCAGTCTCTCTCTAGCCGGCCAAAGTGCCGGATCGCGGATCGGGTCTCCCGGTGGGACGGGAGGCCCGGTAAGAGCGATGGAAGGCGGCAGGAGGGGGGGGGGACGCATCAGTTGTTATCCCTGAAGAGCAGCTACAAGCATCATCCCGGTATAACCCCTGAAATATGTGCGTACACCAGTGACACTAATAATACAGTGATCAGTGATAATACTATACGCTGACACTGTACTAAGGACACTGGCTGGGAAGGGGTTAACATCTCGGAGTAATTGAGGGTTTAAGTGAGTGCCTAACAAGTGTTAATGTTTGTAATATGTGCTGCTTTTTACTAAAGATTGGTCCCTCTGTGCAGAGCTCTGTGTGTTTGTCAACAAAGGGCTCTGGGCTGTGATTGGACACAGCCGATCAGCAGATCCCACCCATGAATCATTGGCTGGAACCTGTTGACAAAATTGATGCGTCCTGAACCTGGAAGAAGAGAATGATGTACAGGCATGGCGCTTTTGTCATGATTGGTCACTATACACAGCTGCACCAGATTCTGTGTGCACCAGTGTTAGTAAATCTCCCCCTATGTAAGTAATGTTTTGTTTAAATTCGAGTTGTGATGTAGAGATTGTTAAAAATTAGTTAAATGCCATTTGATACTTTTTTTCTACTGCATTACTGTCACGGATGCCTAACACGGCATCCAGCACAGGGTACGCAGATCAGTGGGCTGCACTAAAGGAACTAGGCACAAGGTAAGTAAATATATATATGAGTTTATTGAAAGGATAATTCCTAAAACAATAAAGGCAACCAGCAAACATCCACAGTGACACACAAAACAACTCCCTACACCAACGTGAATACAGTTTAGAGATTAAAGCGTAAATGTAATCAAGCCAGGGTCATACACGAGAGATCAGTCCGATTGAACAGGGAGCCGGAAGGGACAACAGGAGGAAGGGATGAGTCTGCAAGACAGGGGTCCAGGGATGGATGCAGGGTTCAGGAACACAGGATACAAGGTACAGAGGCAGGGGTCCAGGGATGGATGCAGGGTTCAGGAACACAGGATACAAGGTAACAGATAACAGGTCACCAGGTTCAGGTTCAGGTTCAGGTTCAGGTTCAGGTTCAGGTTCAGGTTCAGGTTCAGGTTCAGGTTCAGGTTCAGGTTCAGGTTCAGGTTCAGGTTCAGGTTCAGGTTCAGGCATACAGGTCTGGGTTCCAAGACAATACCAGAGCAAATGCTTTAGTGTCTGCTGGGTATTTATACACACCTCCTGCAATCAGTCTCAGGTGACGCCTGATTGCAGGAGATGATTTCGGCTCCAGACAAATGGGAGACACCCGCTGGTGGCCACCAGAACTGCACCCTTTGGTGCTGAAAGCAATAGCACCACCAGCAGGTGACCCAGGCAATGACACTGATCATGACAATTACTGAGCAGGCTGTTTAAAAGAATTGCTATGCAACCTTGGTTTTAATGCACACCTGTGTGTTGTCTTTGCCGTGCAAAGCATCAGGTTACATTTAAAGCCCAACTATCCCAGCAGCACATATTCAACTTTCCTGCCTTTGTCCACTGCCCCTTCAGCCATTGGAAGCAAAGAAAATCCCCAATACTTCCTAGTATGGAGGTGCAAGTAACTTAGGCCCCTTTCACACGGGACGGTTCAGTCATGATCCGCCCCGTGAACCTCCGCTTGCTCAGCGGGGATCGCTCCGTTGATCCCCGCTGAGCCGGCGGATGACTGGGCGGTCCCCGCACACTGTGCATGGAACGCCCTGTCAGAGCGCCGCTCTCCCCTATGGGGGATCGGATGATGACGGACCGTAGAGTCCGTTGTCATCCGATCCTATCCGCAGACGGATGGAAAAATAGGGTTTTCCTCCGTCACACTTTGGCGGATCGGAGCGGGTCGGATGTCAGCGGACATGTCGCCGCTGAAATCCGTGGCTCCATAGGGGTACATGGAGCATCCGTTCAGGTCCGCCTAAAAAACTGACAGGCGGACCTGAACGGACCATCCATGTGAAAGAGCCCTTACTCTATGGGACAGGGCTGGTGCTTGGTTACTGGCTCAGAATGGCCTCATGGGGGTAGACAAACCAGTAGCTACGTGAAAGCTTTGACTAGAGCTTACACCAAGCTATCTTTCCTCACACCTAGCAGCTAAATGGAGTGGAAAGAAAGGAAGGTGAGCATGTCCTCCTAAGGATGGGGCATTAAGGTTAACCTGCAGACCTTAACTACAGTCTAAGGGGCCCATTTATAAAGCAGTGGAATCAGTGGCGTAGCGTGGGGGGGCTAGGGGGCGGTTGCCCCGGGCGCAAAATTTAGAGGGGCGCAGTGGCAGGCGGCAGGTTACCTGCAGCTCTTCTCCTGCGCTGTGCTGTCTAGGAGACTGTGAGCTCTTCCGCTTCACTATAAAGAAGTTGCGGTGCAGTCCCGGCTTAGGCTCCAGCGGTGACACTGACACAGCAGTGAGTAAATGTACACTAAATGATGATCCCAGGGATTTTGACCGTGCGGAGACTGGGGGGGAGGAGGAGGGCATGTCAGTATAGGCATCAGGTAGGTCAGTGTAGTGGTCAGTATAGCAATCAGATAGGTCAGTTTAGTGGTCAGTGTAGGAATCAGGTAGGTTAGTATAGTGATCAGGTAGGTCGGTGTAGGAGTCAGGTTGGTCAGTACTACTGTACTAGTGGAAGGGACTCAGAGAGTGCTACAAAATATCCACGGGTTAGGGGGCGCAAATCTCTTGCCCTGCCCCGGGCGCTGACAACCCACGCTACGCCACTGAGTGGAATGGCCTAATATATTATTAATTAAAAAAAGCTTCTAGGAGAGCCCAACCACAGGACCTGAGTCCATAACTCTATGCCGTGGCCTGCATTTTTATGAGTGGGCTGTAAAATGCAGGCTGAGTCCATAACTCTACGCCAGCGGTCCCCAACCTTTTTGGCACCAAGGACCGGTTTTGTGGAAGAATATTTTTCCAAGGCCCGGTAGGAGGGGGGGAGGAATCACGACGTGTGGGTCGGTTCACACTGCTGTGGTGCGGGAACCCTGCGAATCCACTGCAGGTTCCCGCATCACAGGTTTTCCGGTGGCAGTTCACATTGCCCTATGCGAACTGCTGGGAGTGTCAGTTAAAAGTTAACGACACCCCCAAATCAGTTCGTATATCTCAGTGCAATCTGCAAACTCTGACAGGAATCGGATCGCATGGGTGTAAACACCCCTGCGATCTGATTCTGCTGCGGACAAAAAAAAGGGTCCTGTGTGAGTTTGATGCGTGTGAGTTTGATGCAAATTCAGCCATACGATTTGTATGGCTGAAATCGCACAGAGATCGCATGTGATGTGCACTTCAGTGCGGTGTGGTGCGAATCACATCCGAACTCTGACATCGCTGCAGTGTGAACCGGCTCTAAATGTCCCAGTGTAAAAATATTATTAAATGTCCCAGTATAAAATTATTATTACATGTCCCAGTATAAAAAAAATCATTAAATGTCCCAGTACACAAAAATCATTAAATGTCCCAGTACACAAAAATCATTAAATGTCCCAGTACACAAAAATCATTAAATGTCCCAGTACACAAAAATCATTAAATGTCCGAGTATACAAAAATCATTAAATGTCCCAGTATAAAAAGTCCCTCTGCAGTGCCCACTGTACTTACAGTCTCAGCACGGGAAAGTCAGGGGGAGCCGTTGGAGATTGCGGGAATGTATTGAGCTGGTACATAGCGAGGGTGGGCGGAGAGATGACGTCATTCTCTCTCTCTCATTGGCCGGCCGCGCCTCTGTGTAGCGTAGCCTTGCAGCGCCGTATGTTAGGGCGGGACAGCAGCGCGCCTCTGCGTAGCGCAGAGAGATGCTGTCATCTCTCTGCTCGGGCAGCTGCATCGCTGATGGTCTCCTCTGTGGCCCGGCTATAGCGGCGGTACGGCACTGACAGTGTCATTCACGTTGCGGCCCAGCTAGAGAGGCGGTACGGCCCGGCTTTGGGCCGCGGACCGGGGGTTGATGACCTCTGCTCTACGCCATGGCCTGCATTTTTATGAGTGGGCTGTAAAATGAAGGCTGAGTCCATAACTCTACGACATGGCCTTCATTTCTAATGAGTGGCTGTAACATGCAGGCTACAGTGTTGAGTAATACTGCAGAGTAAAACCTCCATGCTTGGTTTGACCTGAGATGGAACACGTGTACATGCAGCTTTGGTCACGGCATCTTCTAAAATCTTACATGGAAAAATTGACCTTTTTTCCCTGTACTTGCTCAGAACACCTGTTATTCACCATGAACTGTTCACTGTGCAACATTTTAATAAGCAAAGTCAAGCAGTAAAAATAATGTTATGTCTGTTTATGATGTTTTCAATTATATTTAGCAATGACGTGGCCTAATTTTGGGGTTTCTTTTAACCTTTAAATTCAGGTTTCTTAAGAGCCTGTTTATGGGCTATTAATGGTGTGATGAATATTTTGTTTTTTCAGTATGTGCCTATATAATTGGTGTTCTGCTCCTCTGACAGCGCAGCTGTTTGTTTTACAGGTAAGCAAGCAGAGATGACAAAGATAAATGCCTTCCCACATATGTGGTGGTTCCAGGTATTCTCCAGTCACTAGCAAGTCATAAGCTGTTTTGCTAGACGTGGGAGGCAGTGAGAATAACTTGTTTTCAGTAGTAAGGACTAATATCTTAACAAAACCTGAAAAGAACGTTTTTTTTTATCATATTTTTCAACCAGAAGGAACTAAACCGACTCCACGCAGTTTAATAGAGAAGTATGTCTTTTTTTCAGAATCATACTTACCTAGGAGGAAGCTGCTTCTGCCCCCGCGGGCTTTAACACTGAGAACCGAACGATCAAACACCACCAATCGCTCGATTCTCAGGGCTCCCTGAGCAGAGAGTTGGTGACTCTCAGTCACTGGAGCGCCGGGCTGTGAAGGGGGTGGGAGCAGCCGGCTCTGGCTCTCAGTAGCTTGCAGAGAGGTTGAGTCGGGTGACGGTCCAGGTATGTGGGCGGATCCCAACTTTATTGTCGTGATCTTGTCTGAGCCTGCACTGACTCTGTGATTTCAGCAGAGAGTGGGCAAAATAAACTGCACTTCTGTGATTCACAGGAGAAGTGAGCTTTGGCTGTACTTCTCCTTTAAATAGCTAAATACCATAGAAACAATTAAAGATGAAGGCTACTCTGCCTATATATTGCCTTCCCTGGTCCCCCCCCTCTCCTCATCAAGAATATGCTAGTGAAGTTTTTAAATAAAACCTGTTTTCATTATATACCTTATTTTAGACTAGGGATATGCAATTAGCGGACCTCCAGCTGTTGCCAAACTACAAGTCCCATGAGGCATAGCGAGACTCTGACAGCAGCAAGCATGACACCCAGAGGCAGAGGCATGATAGGACTTGTAGTTTTGCAACAGCTGGAGGTCCGCTAATTGCATATCCATGTTTTAGACCAATTTTTTTTTCTCTATATGCTTCACTATGCAATGCAGGTAGACCATGGCTAGTGGGAAGGGCTTTCGAGGTGCTGTACATAGCGTTTTGAAAACTGATGCAAGCAGTGGGCTGGATCTGAGTTATGCAAAAAAAGAAAATGGCTTTATGGGTGAGTATCAATTTGGAGAAGTGGGCATTCCTAGGCAGACTATATTTGGATGCAGACTGCCCCAGGTACTTCTCACTTGTGATTCTGAGCCTCCATGATCGAAAGAACTGAAATCCAATGAATGAAAGAGGGCAGGCTAAGTTAATCAGGCTGGAGAGAGAAGCACTAGATACCGCTAAACATATTCCAGCCAGGGAGCTGCCACTTCTAATGAACACTGTGAAAAGCTCTCAGTGTTCAGTGAAATCAGAGTAAACTATTTCAGAATGGGAGAGGAGTCTGTACAATTGTGGCAGACTTAAGAATACCGCTTTAAGAATACTAAACATCTTCCAGTGTAACTCTGATTCTAATGTCTTCCCTCTTCCATCTTCTTTCTCCAAGCCATATCACTTACTTTTTCCATCACAGTCTTTTCTTTCTACCTACTATTTTTCTTCGTGTGTATAATAAAAATGTGTTTTCATGTGTTTTGGATAGAGTAGGGAACAGTTATAACCCTTCATTGGGGTTATATACAATTGTGCTCATAAGTTTACATACCCTGACAGAATTGATGATTTCTTGGCCATTTTTCAGAGAATATGAATGATAACACAAAAACATTTCTTTCACTCGTGGTTAATGTTTGGCTGAAGCCATTTATTGTCAATCAACTGTGTTTACTCTTTTTAAATCAGACAACACAAACTACCCAAATGACCCTGATCAAACGTTTTCATACCCTGGTGATTTTGGCCTGATAACATGCACACAAGTTGACACAAAGGGGTTTGAATGTCTATTAAAGGTAACCATCCTCACCTGTGATCTGTTTGCTTGTAATTAGTGTGTGTGTATAAAAGGTCAATGAGTTTCTGGACTCCTGACAGACCCTTGCATCTTTCATCCAGTGCTGCACTGACGTTTCTGGATTCTGAGTCATGGGGAAAGCAAAATAATTGTCAAAGGATCTGCGGGAAAATGTAGTTGAACTGTATAAAACAGGAAAGGGAAATAAAAAGATATCCAAAGGTTTGAGAATGCCAATCAGCAGTGTTCAAACTCTAATCAAGAAGTGGAAAATGAGGGGTTCTGTTGAAACCAAACCATGGTCAGGTAGACCAACTAAAATTGCAGCCACAACTGCCAGGAAAATTGTTTGGGATGCAAAGAAAAACCCACAAATATCCTCAGATGAAATACAGAACTCTGAAATCATGTGGTGTGGCTGTTTCAAGATGCACAATATGGAGGCTCTTGAAGAAGTTGCCAGAAGAAAGCCATTACTATGCAAATGCCACAAAGTATCCCACTTACAATACACCAAACAGCACAGAGACAAGCCTCAAACCTTCTGGCGCAAATTCATTTGGAGAGATGAGACCAAAATTTCGTTTTTTGGCCACAATCATAAATGCTAAATTTGGAGAGGAGTCAACATGGCCTATGATGAAAGGTACAATGTTCCTACTGTGAAACACAGAGGCGGATCGCTGATGTTTTGGGGATGTGTGAGCTACAAAGACACAGGAAATTTGGTCAAAATTGTTGGCAAGATGAATGCAGTATGTTATCAAAAAATACTGGAGGAATATTTGCATTCATCAGCCAGGAAGCTCCGCATGGGATGTACTTGGACATTCCGACATGACAATGATCCAAAACACAAGGCCAAGTCGACCTGTCATTGGCTACAGGAGAATAAGGTGAAGGTTCGGGAGTGGCCATCTCAGTTTCCTGACCTCAATATCATTGAGCCACTCTGGGGAGATCTCAAACATGCAGTTCATGCAAAACAACCCAAGAATTTACAGGAACTGAAGGCTTTTTGCCAAGAGGAATGGGCAGCTTTACCATCTGAGAAGATAAAGAGCCTCATCTACAAATACCACAAAAGACTTCAAGCTGTCATTGATGTTAAAGGAGGCAATACACAGTATTAAGAACTGGGGTATGTAAACTTTTGATCAGGGTCATTTGTCTAGTTGACATTTTCTTAGTCACGTCCTACAGCAAAATCTATGGTCCACAGAGAGCTTCCAAAGCATCAGAGGGATATTATTGTTAAAAGGTATCAGTCAAGAGAAGGGTACAAAAGAATTTCCAAGGCATTAGGTATACCATGGAACACAGTGAAGACAGTCATCATCAAGTGGAGAAAATATGGCACAACAGTGACATTACCAAGAACTGGAATTCCTTTCAAAATTGATGAAAAGACAAGAAGAAAACCGGTCAGTGAGGTTGATAAGAGGTCTACAGCAACATTAAAGGAGCTGCAGGAATATCTGGTAAGTATTGGCTCTGTGGTACATGTGACAACAATCTCCCATATTCTTCATATGTCTAGGCTATGGGGTAGAGTGGCAAGACTTATGAAGCCTTTTCTTATGAAGAAAAACATCCAAGCCCGGCTAAATTCTGCAAAAACACATCTCCCAAAAGCATGTGGGAAAATATGTTATGGTCTGATGAAACCAAGGTTGAACTTTTTGGCCATGATTCCAAAAGATATGTTTGGTGCAAAAACAACACTGCACATCACCAAAAGAACACCATACCCACAGTGAAGCATGGTGGTGGCAGCATCATGCTTTGAGGCTGTTTTTCTTCAGCTGGAACAGGGGCCTTAGTCAAGGTACAGGAATTAAGAACAGTTCCAAATGCCAGTCAATATCGTCACAAAACCTTCAGGCTTCAGCTAGAAAGCTGAACATGAAAAGGAACTTCATCTTTCAGCATGACAATGACCCAAATCGTACATCCAAATCAACAAAGAAATGGCTTCACCAGAAGAAGATTAAAGTTTTGGAATGGCCCTGCCAGAGCCCAGACCTGAATCCCATTAAAAATCTGTGGGGTGATTTGAAGAGGGCTGTACACAGGAGATGCCCTCACAATCTGACAGATTTGGAGTGTTTTTGCAAAGAAGAGTTGGAAAATATTTCCAAGTCAAGATGTGTCATGCTGATAGACTCATACCCAAAAAGACTGAGTGCTGTAATAAAATCAAAAGGTGTTTCAACAAAGTATTAATTTAAGGGTGTGCACACTTATGCAACCATAATATTAATTTTTTTTATTTTTACTTCCCTCCACCTAAAAGATATCAGATGTTGTTAAACTGAGTTGTACAGTTTATAGGTCACATTAAAGGGTATGTAAAGGATTTTAATTTTTTTTTTAAATAACAAACATCTTATACTTACCTCCACTGTGCAGCTCGTTTTGCACAGAGTGGCCCCGAACCTGGTCTTCTGGGGTCTCTCGGCGGCTGTCTCGGCTCCTTCCCGCAGGAACTCACCACCTATATGCGAGCGGGCTCGCATGGTGGTGAGTGATTGCGGGCGCACTCCAGTGATACAGCCGGCGGCTATAGCCGCTCACTTTATCACTCGGCCCCACCCCCCAGCGTGCCGCGTCATTGGATGTGATTGACAGCAGCGTGAGCCTATGGCTGCGCTGCTTTCAATCCATCCATTGTAGCCAATGAACGGCCAGGCTCAGAAACGAGGAAGATGGCGGGGGCGAGCGCGGGACTTTCGAGGGCTCAGGTAAGTAAAACGGGGGCTCAAGGGGGGCCAGTATTGTCGGATGTTTTTTCACCTTAATGCATAGGATGCATTAAGGTGAAAAAAACGTTTACCTTTACAACCCCTTTAAGGCCCCTATCACACTGATGCCGCGTACACACGATCGTTTTTAATGTCATTTTCAAAAACGACGTTTTTCTTGACGTGATTTTTCTTGTTTCCTCTCAACCCTGTCTTGCCTACACACGTTCATTAAAAAACCCGCTCGAGCAAAGCGCAGTGACGTACAACACGTACGACAGCACTATAAAGGGGAAGTTCCGTTTGAATGGCGCCACCCTTCATGTTAGTAAAGTTTGTTGAGTGACGATTCGCGCTTTTCAGCCTTGTGCTTTTCAGTCCGTTACAGCATGACGAATGTGCTATCTCCATTACAAATGCTAGTTTTACCAGAACGAGCGCTCCCGTCTCATACTTGATTCTGAGCATGCACGTTTTTTTTCCCCCTCGTAAAAGCATACACACTACCGTTTTTCACGTCGTTAAAAAAAACGACGTGAAAAACGACGTGAAAAAATAGAGCAGGTTCTCATTTTTTTAGGCCATTTTTCACGTCGTTAAAAATGCTCTGGAGCCTACACACGATCGTTTTTAATGCCCAATTTAAAAAATGGCATTTTTAATGACATGAAAAACGATCGTGTGTACGCGGCATGAGGAGTTTTTCAGGCGTTTTAGCACTAAAAATAGCGCCTAAATACCGCATAAAAAACTCCTGCCCTCCAGTCTCAATGTGAAAGCCAGAGTGCTTTCACACTGAGGCGATGCGCTGGCAGGACGAGAAAAAAAGTATACCGCTTCTTTACTGCTGCTGCCCATTGAAATCAATGGGACAGCGCGGCTATACTGCCCGCAAACGGCTGCTGTAGCAGCGGTTTGCGGTCGGTTTTAACCCTTTTTCGGCCGCTAGTGGGGGTTAAAATCACCCCGCTAGCGGGCACAAATCATGGCAAATACGACGGTATAGCGCCGCTAAAAATAGCGGCGCTATACCGCCAGCGCACCTTCCGCCCCAGTGTGAAAGGGGCCTAAAGGTGGAAAAAGTTCTGAAATGATTTATCTTTGTCTAATTTTTTACATCACAGAATCCTGACATTTTAACAGGGGTGTGTAGACTTTTCATATGCGCTGTAAATGTCAATTATGGATTATAGCAACAATACGGAGTAAAAAAAAAAAACTAATGACTTATTGTCTTTCCTAATTGTGCTAGTACATCTTTTTTAACACTAGAGGTCAGCAGTTCTTTATATTGTTAGGTGAATCATACGCTTTGGTTTTCCATCTTATTAATGTTCAATAATTAATGAAGTTAACCAACATTTTTCACTAGACTCCAATTCTAACTATATATGTTGGAGATATCTTTATAGTCATGGAAGTAATACATCTAATTTAAACTCCAGATTTGTTAACACATTATGTATTGTAAATGTAGCTGCTGAAACCATTTTGTATTTTAATGTTATAAAAACATACTTATTTTCCATTTTAATTTTCAGCCAGCTATGATTTGCAATAACTATAAGAAACGAACATTTGGCACTGAGAGTTTTAATTGTATGTGGAGTACAGTTCTCACAAGGGGTCACTCACTCGGCACCTCTTTGATTCAAAAAACATCTTAAGTTCTTTAAAAAGAAAACAGGGCATTCTGTGATTGGAGGAGGTGTGAATGAGGATCGCTACTGTACTGTTCTATATTGCACATGCTGTAATCAGCTATGATGTCCATCACACATGGCACTCCACTTCCCCCTTCCTAAAACCTTACCTCCTGTCATCGTCATCTTCATCACACCTGGCACCTCACTGCCACCTTGCTAACACCCTACCTCCTGTCATCCTCATCACACCTGGCACCCCACTGCCACCTTGCTTACATCCTACCCCCTGTAATCCTCATCCTTATCACACCTGGCACCCCACTGCTACCTTGCAAACACCCTAACTCCTGTCATCCTCATCACACCTGACACCCCACTACCACCTTGCTAACACCCTACCCCCCTGTCATGCTTATCTTTATCACACCTGGCACCCCACTACCACCTTGCTAACACCCTACCCCCTGTCATGCTTATCTTCATCACATCTGGCACCCCACTGCCACCTTGCTAACACCATACCCCCTGTCATCCTCATCCCACCTGGTACCCCACTGCCACCTTGCTAACACCCTGCCCCCTGTCATCCTCATATTCATCACACCTGGCATCCCACTGCCACCTTGCTAACACCCTACCCCCTGTCTTTCTCATCACAACTGGCACCACACTGCCACCTTGCTAACACCCTACCCCCTGTCATCCTCATATTCATCACACCTGGCATCCCACTGCCACCTTGCTAACACCCTACCCCCTGTCTTTCTCATCACAACTGGCACCACACTGCCACCTTGCTAACACCCTACCCCCTGTCATCCTCATATTCATCACACCTGGCATCCCACTGCCACCTTGCTAACACCCTACCCCCTGTCTTTCTCATCACACCTGGCACCACTCTGGCATCTTGCTAACTAGGGATGAGCTTCGTGTTCGAGTCGAACATACGTTCGACTCGAACATCGGCTGTTCGATCGTTCGACGAAGATCGAACGATTTGGGCCGTTCGCGCCAAATTCGAGTGACGCGAACGGCCCACAATGCACTACGCCATCGCAGTGTCATCCAGGCGCTGTGATTGGCCAAGCATGCACTGTGACCCCGCATGCTTGGCCAATCACAGCGCCGGCAGCGAGGAGAGCAATGATTGGCCACAGGCAGGATGCCTGTGGCCAATTATTGCTGAGGGTGTTTAGTACACGCCCCACACTATAAAAGGCCGCCAGCACGGCGGCCTAGTGTAGTGTGTTCCGGAGCAGGGATAGAGCAGCATAGGCAGGGACAGTGACTGTTATTTCTTTCTTGCTTAACCTGGATTCCTTTAGTTTAGGGAAAGAGAAGGATAGGTAGGGAGAGTGTCAGTGTGTTTTGTGCTTGTGCTATAGTGTGCTTAAAAAAAACATTTATTCTAGGGACAGAAAACTGTAGGTAGGGACAGTGTCAGTTTCTTTCACTCTGCAAGTCCTTGTTTCCAGGGACCTGGAAGGACAGTGAGTGAATTGTCCTTGTGCTATATTGTGCTTAAAAAAACATTTATTCTAGGGACAGAAAACTGTAGGTAGGGACAGTGTCAGTTTCTTTCACTCTGCAAGTCCTTGTTTCCAGGGACCTGTAAGGACAGTGAGTGAATTGTCCTTGTGCTATATTGTGATTAAAAAAAACATTTTTTCTAGGGACAGAAAACTGTAGGTAGGGAGAGTGTTTTTTTTCTTTCACTCTGCAAGTCCTTGTTTCCAGGGACCTGTAAGGACAGTGAGTGAATTGTTCTTGTGCTATATTGTGATTAAAAAAAACATTTTTTCTAGGGACAGAAAACTGTAGGTAGGGAGAGTGTTTTTTTTCTTTCACTCTGCAAGTCCTTGTTTCCAGGGACCTGTAAGGACAGTGAGTGAATTGTTCTTGTGCTATATTGTGAATAAAAAAAACATTTTTTCTAGGGACAGAAAACTGTAGGTAGGGAGAGTGTTTTTTTTCTTTCACTCTGCAAGTCCTTGTTTCCAGGGACCTGTAAGGACAGTGAGTGAATTGTCCTTGTGCTATATTGTGTTTAAAAAAAACATTTATTCTAGGGACAGAAAACTGTAGGTAGGGAGAGTGTCAGTTTATTTCACTCTGCAAGTCCTTGTTTCCAGGGACCTGTAAGGACAGTGAGTGAATTGTCCTTGTGCTATATTGTGATTAAAAAAAACATTTTTTCTAGGGACAGAAAACTGTAGGTAGGGAGAGTGTTTTTTTTCTTTCACTCTGCAAGTCCTTGTTTCCAGGGACCTGTAAGGACAGTGAGTGAATTGTCCTTGTGCTATATTGTGATTAAAAAAAACATTTTTTCTAGGGACAGAAAACTGTAGGTAGGGAGAGTGTTTTTTTTCTTTCACTCTGCAAGTCCTTGTTTCCAGGGACCTGTAAGGACAGTGAGTGAATTGTTCTTGTGCTATATTGTGATTAAAAAAAACATTTTTTCTAGGGACAGAAAACTGTAGGTAGGGAGAGTGTTTTTTTTCTTTCACTCTGCAAGTCCTTGTTTCCAGGGACCTGTAAGGACAGTGAGTGAATTGTCCTTGTGCTATATTGTGTTTAAAAAAAACATTTATTCTAGGGACAGAAAACTGTAGGTAGGGAGAGTGTCAGTTTATTTCACTCTGCAAGTCCTTGTTTCCAGGGACCTGTAAGGACAGTGAGTGAATTGTCCTTGTGCTATATTGTGATTAAAAAAAACATTTTTTCTAGGGACAGAAAACTGTAGGTAGGGAGAGTGTTTTTTTTCTTTCACTCTGCAAGTCCTTGTTTCCAGGGACCTGTAAGGACAGTGAGTGAATTGTTCTTGTGCTATATTGTGATTAAAAAAAACATTTTTTCTAGGGACAGAAAACTGTAGGTAGGGAGAGTGTTTTTTTTCTTTCACTCTGCAAGTCCTTGTTTCCAGGGACCTGTAAGGACAGTGAGTGAATTGTTCTTGTGCTATATTGTGAATAAAAAAAACATTTTTTCTAGGGACAGAAAACTGTAGGTAGGGAGAGTGTTTTTTTTCTTTCACTCTGCAAGTCCTTGTTTCCAGGGACCTGTAAGGACAGTGAGTGAATTGTCCTTGTGCTATATTGTGTTTAAAAAAAACATTTATTCTAGGGACAGAAAACTGTAGGTAGGGAGAGTGTCAGTTTATTTCACTCTGCAAGTCCTTGTTTCCAGGGACCTGTAAGGACAGTGAGTGAATTGTCCTTGTGCTATATTGTGATTAAAAAAAACATTTTTTCTAGGGACAGAAAACTGTAGGTAGGGAGAGTGTTTTTTTTCTTTCACTCTGCAAGTCCTTGTTTCCAGGGACCTGTAAGGACAGTGAGTGAATTGTTCTTGTGCTATATTGTGAATAAAAAAAACATTTTTTCTAGGGACAGAAAACTGTAGGTAGGGAGAGTGTTTTTTTTCTTTCACTCTGCAAGTCCTTGTTTCCAGGGACCTGTAAGGACAGTGAGTGAATTGTCCTTGTGCTATATTGTGTTTAAAAAAAACATTTATTCTAGGGACAGAAAACTGTAGGTAGGGAGAGTGTCAGTTTATTTCACTCTGCAAGTCCTTGTTTCCAGGGACCTGTAAGGACAGTGAGTGAATTGTCCTTGTGCTATATTGTGATTAAAAAAAACATTTTTTCTAGGGACAGAAAACTGTAGGTAGGGAGAGTGTTTTTTTTCTTTCACTCTGCAAGTCCTTGTTTCCAGGGACCTGTAAGGACAGTGAGTGAATTGTCCTTGTGCTATATTGTGCTTAAAAAAAACATTTATTCTAGGGACAGAAAACTGTAGGTAGGGAGAGTGTCAGTTTATTTCACTCTGCAAGTCCTTGTTTCCAGGGACCTGTAAGGACAGTGAGTGAATTGTCCTTGTGCTATATTGTGATTAAAAAAAACATTTTTTCTAGGGACAGAAAACTGTAGGTAGGGAGAGTGTTTTTTTTCTTTCACTCTGCAAGTCCTTGTTTCCAGGGACCTGTAAGGACAGTGAGTGAATTGTCCTTGTGCTATATTGTGATTAAAAAAAACATTTTTTCTAGGGACAGAAAACTGTAGGTAGGGAGAGTGTTTTTTTTCTTTCACTCTGCAAGTCCTTGTTTCCAGGGACCTGTAAGGACAGTGAGTGAATTGTTCTTGTGCTATATTGTGATTAAAAAAAACATTTTTTCTAGGGACAGAAAACTGTAGGTAGGGAGAGTGTTTTTTTTCTTTCACTCTGCAAGTCCTTGTTTCCAGGGACCTGTAAGGACAGTGAGTGAATTGTTCTTGTGCTATATTGTGAATAAAAAAAACATTTTTTCTAGGGACAGAAAACTGTAGGTAGGGAGAGTGTTTTTTTTCTTTCACTCTGCAAGTCCTTGTTTCCAGGGACCTGTAAGGACAGTGAGTGAATTGTCCTTGTGCTATATTGTGTTTAAAAAAAACATTTATTCTAGGGACAGAAAACTGTAGGTAGGGAGAGTGTCAGTTTATTTCACTCTGCAAGTCCTTGTTTCCAGGGACCTGTAAGGACAGTGAGTGAATTGTCCTTGTGCTATATTGTGATTAAAAAAAACATTTTTTCTAGGGACAGAAAACTGTAGGTAGGGAGAGTGTTTTTTTTCTTTCACTCTGCAAGTCCTTGTTTCCAGGGACCTGTAAGGACAGTGAGTGAATTGTCCTTGTGCTATATTGTGCTTAAAAAAAACATTTATTCTAGGGACAGAAAACTGTAGGTAGGGAGAGTGTCAGTTTATTTCACTCTGCAAGTCCTTGTTTCCAGGGACCTGTAAGGACAGTGAGTGAATTGTCCTTGTGCTATATTGTGATTAAAAAAAACATTTTTTCTAGGGACAGAAAACTGTAGGTAGGGAGAGTGTTTTTTTTTCTTTCACTCTGCAAGTCCTTGTTTCCAGGGACCTGTAAGGACAGTGAGTGAATTGTCCTTGTGCTATATTGTGATTAAAAAAAACATTTTTTCTAGGGACAGAAAACTGTAGGTAGGGAGAGTGTTTTTTTTCTTTCACTCTGCAAGTCCTTGTTTCCAGGGACCTGTAAGGACAGTGAGTGAATTGTCCTTGTGCTATATTGTGATTAAAAAAAACATTTATTCTAGGGACAGAAAACTGTAGGTAGGGAGAGTGTTTTTTTTCTTTCACTCTGCAAGTCCTTGTTTCCAGGGACCTGTAAGGACAGTGAGTGAATTGTCCTTGTGCTATATTGTGCTTAAAAAAAACATTTATTCTAGGGACAGAAAACTGTAGGTAGGGAGAGTGTCAGTTTCTTTCACTGTGAAAGTCCTTGTTTCAAGGGACAGAGAAGGACACCTGAAGGTAGCCCTTATTGCTTTTTTCCCATCTCCCTGCAGGCCATCTATTAGAATGTCTGGAAGGCAAACAAGGAGAGGCAGACAGTCAGGAGGCAATAAAAGAGGGCAAGCAGGCTCTGTGTCTGGGGGCAACAGTGCTGGTCGTGGACGCGGTGCATTGTCATCAGCACATGGCCATGGGACACGCTTGTCCTTCTTTTCGGCAGCTGGACATGTTGAGCCACATCATGCCGAAGACTTGGTAGAGTGGATGACCAAGCCCTCCTCCTCCTCCTCCTCCTCTCTCACCCAGGCTCAGGGTACTGGAAAAGCAGCTGCCAAAGCGTCGTCTTCCCTGGTATCAATGTCAGACAAATCATCAGTCACTCCTTCCCTAGACCCACCATGTCCTCCTCCTGAGGAGTCCCCCGAACTGTTTCAGCACAGTGTTGGGTACATGCTCCAGGAGGATGCCCAGCGTTTCGAAGGGTCTGATGATGAAACCCAGCTAGAGGAAGGCAGTAGCGTGAGAGCAGACAGAGGGGATGCTCAAGAAGGACACCAATCTGGCAGTCATGTTCCAGCAGCTGCAGCATACTGCCAGATTGGCTCCAGTGATGAGGAGGGAGGGGATGATGAGGTCACTGACTCCACGTGGGTGCCTAATAGGAGAGAGGAGGAGGAGGAGGATGAGGAGGAGGCACATCTCCAACGAGGCAGGATGCCCTTTGGTGGCCAGCGTAAGGGCAGTACACCGACGGAATCACACCGCAGAGCTCCGCCTGTGCAGGGCGCTGCCTCTGCCCGTCATTCAAAAAGTTCTTTGGTGTGGGCCTTTTTTGAGGCTAGTGCATCAGATCGCACAGCTGCTGTTTGCAACATATGTCTCAAGCGTATATCGCGTGGCCAAAACATCAGCCGCTTGGGTACCACATGCCTGACCAGACATATGTTGACCTGCCATGCAGCTCGTTGGCAAGCCTACCTCAAAGACCCACACCAAAGAACAAAGCGGACCTCTCCTTGCACCGCATCAGCTGGGATCTCCAACCCCACTATAACTTCAGTCCTCTCTGAAACATGCACTGAGAGGAATGAAGGTGTAGAATTAGGTGTGTCACAGCCAAGTACTTGCGCCCACTCTGCTAGCAGTACACCGACGTCCGATTCTAGCAGGCAAATTTCCCTGCCCCAGCTGCTGGACCGTCGAAAGAAGTTCACTCCCAGCCATCCACATGCCCAGCGGTTGAATGCTAGCTTGGCTAAATTGCTAGCGCTTCAACTGCTGCCTTTTCAGTTGGTAGACTCGGCCCCCTTCCGTGAGTTTGTGCAATGTGCGGTTCCTCAGTGGCAGGTTCCCAAACGCCACTTTTTCTCACGGAAGGCTATTCCGGCTCTCTACCGGCATGTGGAAGGCAATGTCTTGGCCTCGCTGGACAGGGCGGTCAGCGGTAAGGTGCATATTACCGCTGACTCATGGTCCAGCAGGCATGGACAGGGACGTTACCTTTCTTTCACGGCCCATTGGGTCACTCTTTTGGCAGCTGGGAAGGATTCAGGACAAGGTGCAGTAGTGTTGGAGGTTGTCCCACCGCCACGCCTCCAAAATGCTACTACTGGTTGTGACACACCTCTCTCCTCCACCCCCTCCTCTTCTTCTTCCTCCATGGCCTCTTCCTGTGGTTTGTCCTATGAACCAGCGGTGCTCCGTAGCCGTTCACGGGGCTACGCAAGTACGCAGGCAAAAAGATGCCATGCCGTGCTTGCGCTGGTGTGTTTGGGGGACAGAAGCCACACTGGGGCAGAGGTCCTGTCTGCTCTGCAGGGCCAGGCCGAGAGGTGGTTGACGCCACGCCAGCTTAAGCCAGGAATGGTGGTTTGCGACAATGGCACCAACCTCCTCTCCGCCCTCCGACAGGGACAACTGACCCATGTGCCCTGTGTGGCTCACGTCCTTAACCTGGTGGTGCAGCGCTTCTTGGGCAGGTACCCGGGCTTACAGGATGTCCTGAGGCAGGCCAGGAAAGTCTGTGTGCATTTCCGCAGATCTTATAATGCCAGTGCTCGCCTGGCTGAGCTGCAAAAGGAGTTGAACCTGCCCAAGAACCGCCTTATATGTGACATGCCCACCAGGTGGAACTCAACGTTGGCCATGCTGCAGCGGCTGCACACGCAGCAGAGGGCCATCAATGAGTACCTGTGCGACTACGGCACCAGGACAGGGTCAGGGGAGCTTGGTTTTTTTTCTCCACGCCAGTGGGGCATGATCAGGGATGCATGCACTGTCCTGGCACCATTTGAGGAGGCCACGAGGATGGTGAGCAGTGACAGTGCATGCATCAGTGACACTGTACCTCTTGTCCACCTGTTGGAGCACACGCTGCGTGGAATAATGGACAGGGCACTTGAGGCAGAACAGAGGCAGGAAGAGGAGGACTTCCTTGCCTCTCAAGGCCCCCTTTACCCAGACAGTGTTCCTTCTGTCCCACCCATCGCACAGGAAGAGGAGGAGGAGGAGGAGGAGGAGGAGGAGGATTGTGTCAGCATGGAGGTGGAGGCTGGCACTCAGCATCATCAGCAGCAGTCTTTTAGGGATGATTTACAGTCCCAAGAAACCAGTGGACTTGTACGTGGCTGGGAGGAGGTGGCTGCGGATCATGTCGTCCTTAGTGACCCAGAGGACTCCGGAGCGAATGCCTCAGCAAACCTACGCTGCATGGCCTCCCTGATCCTGCAAAGTCTGCGGAAGGATCCTCGTATTCTTCGGATCAAGGAGAGGGACCATTACTGGCTGGCCACTCTCCTTGATCCACGGTACAAGGGTAAGGTTGCGGACCTTATGTTACCGTCGCAGAGGGAGCAGAGGATGAGACAACTCCGGGAGGCCTTGCAGAAAGGTCTGTGCAACGCGTTCCCAGAGACTGGGAGGTTGCAAACTCCTGGTCCTGGACAACGAGTTGCTGAGGCTTCGGCCAGTCAAAGAAGGAGCGGTGGGGAAGGTGGCCGTCTGACCGATGCGTTCAGACAATTCTTTAGTCCGCAGCCCCAAAGTATGATCGGTTCCAGCAACCATCGCCAGCGTCTGATAAACATGGTGCAGGAATATCTAGGGGCAAGGTCAGACTTGGACACCTTCCCCACCGAAAATCCTCTGGCTTACTGGGTCTTGAGGATGGATCACTGGCCAGAGCTTGCACAGTATGCAATTGAGCTACTGGCCTGTCCTGCATCCAGCGTTCTTTCGGAACGCACATTCAGTGCTGCTGGAGGATTTGTCACGGATCACAGGGTGCGCCTGTCCACCGACTCGGTTGATCGACTGACTTTCATCAAGATGAACCAGTCTTGGATCACCACCAGCTACCACACACCTGATGCTGATATAACAGACTAATTGATTTTAACATGTCACATCCCTTCAAGACTGATGCTGATGCTGAGTGCCTGTGCTGTTATGTTGACTGGCTATCCTCCTCCTCCGAGTCCTCAATGATACGATTGATGATGATAGCTTGGAAGATCATTTTTGTTTATGGGTGCCGCCACCAGTGCCTAACGCCCAATTTTTCAGCCCCTGTTTAACAGGGGCGTGTAATTACAATTTTTGAAGCAATACTTTGCAACAGGGCTCATTGCTGTGCTCCAAGTACAGTATCTGTGAGGAGTTGCAGTGTTGTGCCACCAGTGCCTAAGGCCCAATTTTTCAGCCCCTGTTTAACAGGGGCGTGTCATTACAATTTTTGAAGCAATACTTTGCAACAGGGCTCATTGCTGTGCTCCAAGTACAGTATCTGTGAGGGGTTGCAGTGTTGTGCCACCAGTGCCTAAGGCCCAATTTTTCAGCCCCTGTTCAACAGGGGCATGTAATTACAATTCTTGATCTAATAATTCACAGCAGGGCCCATTGCTGCACCCACCAAGAGTAACTGTCAGGGCTTACAGTGTTGTGGCACCAGCACCACCATCAAAGGCCCAATTTTTACTACCACTGTTCAACAATTATATGTAATTAAAATTCCTGATATAATAGTTGACAGCAGGGCGTTCCAGCACCAACCAAGAGTAACTGTGAGTGCTTACAGTGTTGTGCCAACACCAACAACTAAGGGGCCTATTTCTGCAGAGTATATACGGCAGGTCCCTACTTTCAAACATCCAACTTACAAACGACTCCTACTTGCAAACGCAAGAAGACAACAGGAAGTGAGAGGAAATCTACCACTAGGAAGGAAAATTCTCTCCTGTAAGAATAAATATGGGAGAAAGGTGTCTCCTCTGTACTGATGCTTTATCAGCAATCCTTGTTTCAAGAAAAACACCACATTTCAAAAACAGTTGTCATTGGGACGGAAAGTGAGGTGAAATGTTCTGAACAGGGGCACAGACAGCAAAACAAATGTTACAGGGGTGATAACCCTTACCTATGTTTTCCAAAAAGTTTAAAAATAGATTTTTGGTCTGGAGCTACACTTCAACAATGTACCTGTTCAAAATTACAAACAGATTCTACATAAGAACAAACCTACAGTCCCTGTCTTGTATGCACCGCCTGTATAGGGCTGTTCAGAGTATATAGGGCCTTTTTTATTTTATGTGCGGGGTTCCCCTTAATATCCATACAAGACCCAAAGGGGCTGGTAATGGGCTGGGGTAGGGGGGGGGGGGGTCATGGGGTAGCTATGCCATTTTTCTTAAAGAATTTCATCCATATTACCGGGACCAGACATTACATTAAAGCCGCAAGCAGTTTTAAATGGCTTTTTTTTCCTTTAGAAGTGTCATTTTGTGCAGGGACAGTTCTAAACACGGGAAACACGTGGCACTTCACAGGCATACTTTAGACACCCCCCAGGTACGATATTTAAAGGAATATTTGCCTTTTTTTTTTCACTTTATGCATCATTAAAATGACTGCTCCCGAAAAACGACCGTTTTTAAAACTTCTTTTTGCATTGATACATGTCCCCTGGTGCAGAACCCGGGTTCCCAAACCCTTTTTAGGACAATAACATGCATAATAGTTGTTATAATTAGCACTTTAGAATTCGAACGTTCGCATCCATTGTATTTAATAGGGTTCTAATGTTCGTTCGAACTTTCGGTCCGTTCGCGGGTTCTGGTGCGAACCGAACCCGGGGGTGTTCGGCTCATCACTATTGCTAACACTCTAACCCCTGTCATCCTCACCTTCATCAAACCTGGCACCCCACTGCCGCCTTGCTAACACCCTACCACCTGTCACCCTCATCACACCTGGCACCGCATTGGCACCTTGCTAACACCCTACCCCCTGTCATCCTCATCAAACCTGGCAGCCCACTGCTGCATTGCTAACCCCCTATCCCTGTCATCCTCATCTTCATCACACCTGGCACCCCACTGCTGCCTTGCTAACCCCCTTTGATCCTCACCCGCCCCCCAAAAACAAAACACTGCCAGCTTCCAAACACCTGCATTGACAAAGCAGCTTATTCCAATGTTGAGAGAACAAGGGTCTCTTCCCCACAAATGTGTAGTAGCGGGTAACGTGGTCTGTGGACGGGGGCATATTGAAATATGGAACACTACGTTAACAATAAAGATGCCACCCCAGGTGAATGATTACGTGTTACCACAACAGTACAATCAGTCTGTATATGCAGTAAAGCATGTTTGTTAGGCCCTTAGTGTAGAATTTAAGGGGTAAATCCTCTGCATTGTGTAAAAAGGCAATTTGATCCTGTCATCTCTGATCCTCACCTTTTTTCAGTGTCTCCAACTCATCTCCAGATAATATAGAGGCCAGAGGACAGGCTGCACTTGCTCAGTTTGTCGAGTATTGCTAAAGAGTTTTTTCTTTCTTGGGAGAGTGCATGTGATCAGCACAGGGCCAATCAGCACAGTCCGGACAGAGGGTCAGGGGTCTTGAATCCTGATAGGACAATCATGGGAGAAATGAAAACACCTCCTACAAGCTTTCAGCACACACTGATACAAGTCACAAGACTGCTCTAATTGCTATATTCTGCTGATGAAAAAAGGTATTTACCAGTTTAAATTTACTAAAATAATTGCATTTCCATGTTCTGTGTACTGTGGTAGACCAGATATAGTGAATGCAGGTTCTGGGTTTAGTAACACTTTAAAGCCTCGTACACACGGTCGGACTTCAAACAAACTTTTCCGTGGATTTTTGTCTGAAGGGAGTTGGCCGGGCACACCCATAGCATACACACGCTCGGACTTTTCTGCAAACTTTCCGAAAACTTTCCCAATATCACGTGTTTTTTCTGCTCTTTTCTGCTCTTTACCGCCACCCTTTGGTCAACTTCTGCTATTGTTGGTTGATTTTAACATTGGTTCTGGCAATGCGTATTTGTACCTCGGACAAAAGTCCGATGGATTTCTGTACATAGGATAGAACTTTGCACCATCGGACTTTTGTTGCCGAAAAGTTTGTCCGTTTGCAGAGCGAACATTTGTCCGACCGCGTGTATGGGCCTTAAGGACTTTTTGCCAACAAACTTCAGAATGAGCAAGTTTAGAAAAAAATCCGACCATGTGTACGCTCCATCGGACAAACTTCGCTCTGCAAACGGACAAACTTTACGGCAACAAAAGTCTGATGGTGCAAAGTCCTATCGTGTGTACAGAAATCGTAAATTATCTCATGAAATAACACTGTTCAATGTTTTATGCAGAATTAAGTTACAAAAATAAATATTAACAACAACTTTAACAATATTAACATAAAGCATATTTCATTGATCTGACTGTGATAAACAAAATAAGGATAAAATATTTTTTGGCTACTATAGGCACTGTACACATCATTACTGCCTTGTTAAGTAAATATTTTTATACTATATTAAATATAGCATTAAAAAATTAAAACCAATGAATGACACTTTAACTGATTTAGGATGCAGAGAGACTTACAGTGGCGCACAGCACTGGATAGGGGGGGGGGGGGAGGGCCAAAGTTACTTTTCCTATTAACAAGCTGGTGATTGGTTGCTAGGCGGTCCAAGCAACCAATTACCATCTTATTAATAGGATAAGTAAACTTTGGCAGCTCCCGCCAAACCCCCCTCCCCGCCCCTACCTCATCTATATGGTGTATACCAGGCCCTGCTAAGAATGACAGGGGGTGGAGGCTGGGAGGAGAATTGGCTCCCGTTCAACTCTACCTGCTGGCGGCGCCCACCCCCCCTCTTCGATGTGGCTTCACACTCGCCCTCAGTTTATTTCCACTCGCCTAATGTGAGCAGGCGAATGGAAATGTTGAGGGCTGTGCTAGAGGCTCTGGAGAGAAATGTGGCGGATTGTGGGAAATATAGTTTCCACAGATAGAACTGGCTTAAGATATTGAGTGGAAAATACTTCAGCTCCCAGTAGCACCATGGTGGGGAGGAGGGGAAGTGTTGTATCTTTTCTAGGCTGAGGGGGGGAGAGGAGGGCTACCTGCAGAGAAACTGAGGCTGTGAGTGAACTGTTGCACGTGAGTGAAAGAGAGACACAGTGGCAGCCGTTCTGGAACATCAGAGGATGCCATGGATGCCGATGGTGGGCCTGCTGCCTGACTCAAAATCAGGAAGCTGAGAACAGAATTCAGGGTACACTTTGCTAGTGAGCGGAAGGAGATCCCCTGCTAATATAGAGTGGTGAGAGACTGCTGGTCAACTCTGCACTATACCTTGATAAAAAAGGGACAGAGTTGTCTTCAGGAAGCACAGTAGCAGTGCCTGCATCAGATCGTTACTTAAAGTATAACTAAAGGCAAAACTTTTATTTTGGTTTTGGATAGAATGGAGATGATTTAGAACACTTGTTAGCTTTTTTTTTTTTTGCTGTTTGTGCCCCTAAGGAGATTCACCTTCTCTATCTGTCCTGTTTACTATTATCATTGAAAGTGAAAGTAAAAGAAAATCCTAATGCCGTCGTACACACGACCGCTTTTCTCGACGAGAAAAACGGTATTTTTTTTTTCGCCGAGAAAAACGATCGTCTGTGGGCTTTATGTCGTTTTTCTCGTTGAGAAAAACGGCAGAAAAAACGACGAGAAAAATTAGAACATGTTCTAAATTTTCTCATCGTTTTTTCCATCATTTTTTTCCGCGGCAGTTTTCCCATAGGGAGACACTGCCGCGGAGCCCACAGACGGTCGTTTTTCTCGACAAAGAAAAAAATGACGGGAAAAACGGTCGTGTGTGGGGGAAAATGCCGTTCCCTCGTTTTTAATTTTATTTCATGTCGTGATTCACGGCGGTATAAGTTTTGGGTTGTCCCCAGAAAAGTAATAGAGGGGGAATCTTCCAATGGGGACACTAGTTCTGGTGTCCTGGGGGTCCCCAATGAATTCCCTTCATTTGCAAGGATTTACTCTCACTTCCTGTTTGGCAATGGGACAGGAAGTGAAGGGAAATCTTTGCAATGGGACACAGAAGGTGAAAAGAAACTGACAGTGGTTATGACCCTCCCTTCAAAAATGGAAAAAAAAAGTTTTGCCTATAGTTCTACTTTAAAGGGACACTACATTGAGCGCTCCACCATAACAGTTGGGCCTCAACAAGCTGGACATCAATTTGGTTGCACAATACTGAATGCTGAACTGTTCTTGTGGTATATACAGTATATACAGTACATCTCCCGTAGTTAGGGTTTTCCAGAACAGGGTTCAAGAAGGGTTGTGCTTTGTAACAGTTATTGTTTCTGCAGAATATTACTCCTATGCATGTACATTCACTAATATAGGGAGGGCAGCAGCTAGTTCAGTACAAGGACAGAAAAGTAAGCAAAGGTCTCTTCATACTGTACAGGGCTAAGAAACCAGGTGTTTGAGCCTTTGAGTTTCCAAGGCTTGCTACAGGTTCAACCTCTGTCACAGTCACAAATCATTGTCATCTCATTAGTGTGATATTAATGTCAACCATGTAGCTTAGTCCATGCAATCTCTGCAAGCCTGGCCACAAGCTCTCAGCTCCTTCAGAACATTTTACGCAACCTTACCTTAATAGAATTAGTAGCTAAAACTTTACCCAGAACCTATTTTGTTCTAACTTTTCACAGCCCTCCCTCAGACCTACCACGCTCTCATTGTTTTCCTACCACAAGCCCCAGTTCCCTGTCTCAGCACTTTTTGCATGGTGTACCAGTGACTCACTCAGTTGGTTATGAGAATTTAAACCTCTTTTTCTATCAGAAATACTAAAAGCTGACCTCACCATTTTAACAGATCTGTTGTTCCATAATCAATGTTCTGCACTGTAGCAAGGCCATGTAAGGGAGGGGACACAGCTCAATTAGGTTATTGTTAAATGAAGAAGTGAAAGATTAACATGACCCCCCCATGGCATTGACTGCTCAATCAGCATAATGCACACAACCCACTGCTGGTTTATTCTTTACTGTCTGTGACAGTCTGCGACATTGTACAAGGACAGACATAATGGATTCCCTGAATAGAACATGAATATTCAGTAACCATAAAAGCTATGCCCTTTGTCTTTAGACCAGCTGAACTCCGGGAATTAGGCAAAATGTACCCTTGCAATTGCCAAATCCTCTCCCTCTCCTGACACTTCAAAATTTAACTGCTCCTTAAGTCTAGGGGTATTAGAAAAAGAAGTAATGATTGCTTAGCCCCTGATCCAACAGGTTGTCTCAATCCCTGAAACAGGTCTTGCACTGCTATCTCTAAGGTGCCAATGACCTCCAGCCTCCTCCACACACAATGCAGGGTTAATAGTCCTGCACTGTATGTGGTGATGACAAAGGACCACCCACAGTCTGGAGTGCCGGAAGTAGAGGAAGTCATCGCCAAAGCCATCCGGAAAGTGGGTAAGGCAGGGCTCGACAAACCCCAGGTGCCAGGTCACCATGGCGTCTAGAAATTGCGTCCTGGCTCCTGGGCTTTTGTCAGCCCATTCACTGTTGGCACCAGGCGCAAGGATGCACAATACCTATTGCCCGATGCCTGGGACATGTAGTTCTGGGCATTGGGCAGGTAGTATTTTTTAACATTTAGCCCTACTGCGGGCAAGCAGCAGGGATTATTTGCTGGATGGAGGCATTCAGGGCAGTGGCGCTGCTGCACGAATGCTTCCACACACCCCACGCGTGCCCCCCTCAGCTATGTATCCCGGGCTCCACTTCCCCATCTGCGGCCCCGGGATCTGCATAGCGGGTGCGCCGGGTAGAGGGGAGAAAAGAGAGTGGACACTTCTGGGTCCCCATTGACAGTTTCTCCGGCCATCAAGGGAAAGAATGTAATGCAGTGCAATGTGCATTGGATTATATTCAGTGGAGCACAGGGGAGACATCCAGGCTCTTTTAGACTTTTTGTCATCTATGTGATGAAAAAAAAGTTAAGCAAATAAAAAATGTTTTTAATTGTTAAAAATGAAAATTGGATGAAACATGTCAGTATAAGCTCACTTACCTTCTTTGGACCAGGAATATCTTTCTGCATACCAAGCACTGATTGATTCATCAGTGTAAGGGAGATGACTGGGGTAGAGTATTGTGAACTATCCTTGATTACCTGAGGACTGTGTGTCCCCTTCCCTCTGTGTCACCTCCTCTAGACCACAGTGTGGTGAATCCATCGATCTTTGCTAACAATCAATATAACCTGCACTCCTTTAAAGCGGTTGTATAGTTATTCTTTTACTTTCACTTTACGGTTTAGGAGATATTCCCCTCGCAAACTGCCGCTGAATGCAGCGGCGCATGCGCACAGGGTATTTTGGGCTTAAGGCCCGGCAGACGTCGGACCTTGCCGGAAAGAAGTCTCCTGCGCGCATGTGCAGGAGTGACAACTTCGCAGCTCCAGACACTCAGAGCGCTGGAGCCGCGATACCTGGAAGACACGGCGAGGCAAGATGTCATCTCCCTCGGCGTGGACCAGGTAAGTTACTGATGCCTCGTTCTAAGGTAAGTATTTCATAATGAGCTAGTATGCGGTGCATACTAGCTTATTATGCCTTTTGCTTTACAGGGTTAAAAAAAAAAAAATGTTCAGCAGGGAATACAACCGCTTTAAGCTGGGTCTTTACATCTATTTGGCATCATGCAGTATGTTCCATATCAAGAATGCATGCTCAGTTCTAAGATAACAACTCATCAATGGAACTCTCAGCACTATGATTTGAATAATTGTTTACTAGACATGTGCGGTTGGCTTCGTTCCAAATAAATATTTGGACACATTTATTGTTATTCGGAGATTCGGATATATCCGAATACCCAAATTACAGTAGAAACAACGTTTACTGAATGCTCCGAATAACGAAAGAAAATTCACCTAAATTTCCGAAATTCTAATTGAAATTAGAATCAAATCATTTGATGAAGATTTTTCTTTTGTTTGTTCACTTTCCCGCTTTCGAATAGAAAAAAAATATATACCATTTTAGATTTAACTGATTCGAAATTTATGGATTTGAACGTTTCGAATTGGAAAAAAACTGTAAATTCAAAGAAAATTTTAAAAAGACATAAAACGAATTCCGAATACGAATCCCAAATACAAATTGAACAAATCAACCGAATTTAACTAAACTAAATAACTAGATTAATGAATCAAAACAAAAAATTTCGTCACGCACATGTCTATTGTTTACAGCCTTCATCTCATAAGTAGAATCCTTTTAATACAACCTCATTGGGTTTTCATTACCAATTTCACATTTATATTGGAAAGTTTTCTATCTCATTTTCATATTGAACTGTTTAGTTTGGTGGCAACCTTAAAACCTGTTATTGAGTGATATTTGAAGGGATTATACATGCATAAATACCCTAATACAATAGATCAAATGGGTGGAGTAAGAGCAGCAGGTTTGCTTTTACCTATGTATGTTGTATGTGTTGTTCATGAAGTACCGTATTTTTCGCACCATAAGACGCACCTGACCATAAGACGCACCTAGGTTTTAGAGGAGGAAAACAAGAAAAAAAATATTCTGAACCAAATTGTGTACTAAAATATTTTCCAGTGCCCATTAAATGCAGCCTGACCATTGCCATAGTAAACGCAGAGGGACCATGCCACAGTAAACGCAGAGGGACCATGCCACAGTAAACGCAGAGGGACCATGCCACAGTAAACGCAGAGGGACCATGCCACAGTAAACGCAGAGGGACCATGCCACAGTAAACGCAGAGGGACCATGCCACAGTAAACGCAGAGGGACCATGCCACAGTAAACACAGAGTGACCATGCCACAGTAAACGCAGAGTGACCATGCCATCAGTGGTGTATTTAGGTTTTGTGCTGCCCTAGGCCTGACTAAACTTGCGCACCCCCTAATTTAAATATGACCCACCCCTTCCTGTCAAGGCCCGCCCTGTCATCTTCATGGGAAGAGGACAGAGGGGACGCTGTGGGAAGAGGACAGAGGGTTGCCGTGGGTGAAGGACAAAGGGACACCCTGGGAAGAGGACAGAGTAATGCCCTGGGAAGAGGACAGAGTAACGCCCTGGGAGAAGGACGCAGTGGGAAGAGGACAGAGGGGACGCCGTGGGAAGAGGACAGAGGGGACGCCGTGGGAAGAGGACAGAGAGGGACGTTGTGGCGGTCAATAAGGCCTAGAGGATATAAGGTTAGGCACTTCCTAATGGCTCAGTCCCTGGGAACAATAATGAATAATGGCCAACAGGCCCTCTTACCAGACCCAACGAAATCGCAACAGTGATCCCTCTGGCTGGACGTTCGCTCACTCTGGGTTGCCTGGGGTGACTCTAGTCAGTAGTGTAGCATGTCTGTATCCTGGCAGTGGCTCGGTCTTTCTCCCTCTCTGGTGGTGCGGGTACAATGTGGCTCCCTCTCTGGTGGTGTGGGTACAGCGGTTAAAGTGTGGCTCCCTCTCTGGTGGTGCGGGAACAGTGTGGCTCCCTCTCTGGTGGTGTGGGTACAGCGTGGCTCTCTGGCGGTGTGGGTACAGCGTGGCTCTCTGGCGGTGTGGGTACAGCGTGGCTCTCTGGCGGTGTGGGTACAGCCTGGCTCTCTGGCGGTGTGGGTACAGCCTGGCTCTCTGGCGGTGTGGGTACAGCGTGCCTCTGGTGGTGCGGGGTACAGCGTGGCTCTCTGGTGGTGCGGGGTACAGCGTGGCTCTCTGGTGGTGCGGGGTACAGCGTGGCTCTCTGGTGGTGCGGGGTACAGCGTGGCTCTCTGGTGGTGCGGGGTACAGCGTGGCTCTCTGGTGGTGCGGGGTACAGCGTGGCTCTCTGGTGGTGCGGGGTACAGCGTGGCTCTCTGGTGGTGCGGGGTACAGCGTGGCTCCCTGGTGGTGCAGGGTACAGCGTGGCTCTCTGGTGGTGCGGGGTAGAGCGTGGCTCTCTGGTGGTGCGGGGTACAGCGTGGCTCTCTGGTGGTGCGGGGTACAGCGTGGCTCCCTGGTGGTGCGGGGTACAGCGTGGCTCTCTGGTGGTGCGGGGTACAGCGTGGCTCCCTGGTGGTGCAGGATACAGCGTGGCTCCCTGGTGGTGCGGGGTACAGCGTGGCTCTCTGGTGGTGCGGGGTACAGCGTGGCTCTCTGGTGGTGCGGGGTACAGCGTGGCTCCCTGGTGGTGCGGGGTACAGCGTGGCTCTCTGGTGGTGCGGGGTACAGCGTGGCTCCCTGGTGGTGCGGGGTACAGCGTGGCTCTCTGTTGGTGCGGGGTACAGCGTGGCTCTCTGGTGGTGCGGGGTACAGCGTGGCTCTCTGGTGGTGCGGGGTACAGCGTGGCTCTCTGGTGGTGCGGGGTACAGCGTGGCTCTCTGGTGGTGCCCCCCAGCAGAGTATTCTCTTTTGCTCCTCTTCAAGTTCTAACACCCCCTCCCTCCCCTCCAGCAGAGTGCTTGCATGCTGGGGGAACTGGTGCTATAAACTTTGCAGGGACTTAATTTCCCATGATGCTCCCAGTGTCTTCTGATTGGCCCTCTGCTGTGGCCAATCATGGGGGGGGGGGGGAAACAGTGGGCAGGAAGCTGGGTGGCGACCCAGCAAATCCAATTAGAGCCGCTCTCTCTTTCTCTTCTCCTTACAGAAAGGGAAGGGGGGCGGCGGGGGATATACAGACAGCCCGCAGCTCTCCTCTCCCTGTCAGCGCCGCTGCTCTATTTGCCAGAGAACTCGGCAGCGGCGCTGTGACAGGGAGAGGAGAGGTGCGGATATCCCCCGCCGCCCCCTCCCTTTCTGTAAGCAAAAGAGAAAGAGAGAGAGAGCGGCTCTAATTCGATTCGCAAAGCCCCTGACACTGCGGCGGGGGGCGGAGCCAGTGGCGGCGGTCGGGGGACTCCAGAGGCTGTGAGCGGATGGCAGGGGCGGTGCCAGCGACGGCGGGGGGCGGGGCCCCTGTTATGTATTCGGACCATAAGACGCAGGGACATTTTCCCCCATATTTCTGGGGGAAAAAAGTGCGTCTTATGGTCCGAAAAATACGGTAATTTTAAATGTACAGGTGTAGCGATACCCCCTAGAGGGCTGCTGGATTAAATTTGGGTCCTGCCGTTACCCCACCTTTCACCGTCCCAGAACTAAGAGTCTATGTTAGGAAGTTTTAGATAGATGTGAGTGCCAGTCACTTCAGTCTTTTTCCAATGCTTTATTAAACAAACTTTCAGTAGCAGAAGGATAGAGGGTTAGGGGAAGTTCAGATACCTTGTTTGCAGATCACTGATGAGGTTCTTGGATCCAGAGGGCAAACAGCTTTCTGTCTCTGGATAGGCCTCTCACACCGACCTAGCAGCCGGTATGAAGCACGGACAAAGTCTCTGCCACAGACTTAGCGATACGGGGAACTCCTGGATAATCTCCTGCCACAGGATTGTTTAGCCAGTAGTCAGTTAGTTATAGAACAGCTGCACAGTACCAGACCCTTTAAGCCATCCGGCAGTACTGTGAGGTTGGTTAACTTGGGTGCATCCTCCAAACGAGTCACCAGGCCCTCCCCGAGAAACAAGCCTTCAGCCCGATTCTCTCCAGCAAGGTTCCCCCCTGGAATTTTCTCAGTTTGAGTGTCTTCTTCCGCGCAGGCAAGACAGCACAGGACCACCTTCATTTAAGTAGGCCCAGACAGACTTCTGGGCCTAATCGTAGTAGCACAGCCTCGAGCCAGCAGGGCCCGAGGTAGAAAAGAGCAACTGCCACATACCTTAGGCCAGGAGGGCCATGAGGTCAGAGAGCCAGCAGGCCCCTGGGTAGAAGAGACTGAAAACATGGCGTCTGTCCCTTAAATATCCTCTCCCAGAATGCATAGCAGCAAGAACATTGCCACTGGGCTGTTTCTGGGCAAGAACAGTCAATGCACTTAGCCTGCTGTATTTCTCACACTGGCCTGTGGTGACAGTGACACCTACTGGAAACAGTGAGAAATGCGCACAACACAGCCAAACTGGAACAGAAGCAAATCAACTTGATTAAATCACTCTGAGCTATTTACACTAAACACTAAACACTAAATACTAAACACTAAATACTAAACACAAAATTTACCACATAGCCCCTATTCAATAGGAACAGGGCGCCACACAGGCAAAAAAGATTTTGATGATATTTCAACAATCAGGAGCTGGTGTATGTTTAGAGTAGAGCTAAAAGTATATTTTACATTATAGCAATATTTTGTAATTTTTCTTATCAGATTTGGAAGAGTATGTTGATAGGTATAGCCCATATCCATAGTGCTTTTGGCTTTTTTTGTATAAAAAAATTAAGTTACACCCAAGCTTATAAACTCCCTCCCTAAAAAAATTGAGGCCGCCCACCCCACATATACGCACATACAAACGTAAATGCATGCATCGGGCTCCTACGCAGGGGCGTACCTAAAGCATTTGGCACCCGGGGCGGATCCTATATCTGGCACCCCTCCCTACATTAAAATGTAAAAACACCCCACTGTGCCCCCTGTATCCTTCAGTATCTCTTTGTCACTACTGTGTACCCCTTCTCCACAACTGCACCTCTGGACCCCTTTACATTACACAGCACCCTGCATCACTGGACCCCTTTACATTACACTGCACCCTGCATCTATGGACCCCTTTACATTACACCGCACCCTGCATCTCTGGACCCCTTTACATTACACAGCCCCCTGCACCCCTTTACATTACACAGCACCCTGCACCTCTGGACCCCTAAATATTATACAGCCCCCTGCACCCCTTTACATTACACAGCACCCTGCATCTCTGGGTCCCTTTAAATTACACAGACCCCTGCACCTCTGGGCCCCTTAAAATTACACAGTCCCCTGCACCTCTGGACCCCTTTACATTACACAGCACCCTGCTTCTCTGGACCCCTTTACATTACACAGCACCCTGCTTCTCTGGACCCCTTTTACATTACACAGCACCCTGCATCTCTGGACCCCTTTACATTAGACAGCCCCCTGCACCTCTGGACCCCTTTACATTATACAGCCCCCTGCACCCCTTTACATTACACAGCGCCCCGCATCTCTGGGCCCCTTTACATTACATATCACCCTGCACCTCTGGGCCCCTTTAAATTACACAGTCCCCTGCACCTCTGGACCCCTTTACATTACACAGCATCCTGCATCTCTGGACCCCTTTACATTACACAGCACCCTGCTTCTCTGGATCCCTTTACATTACACAGCAGCCTGCATCTCTGGACCCCTTTACATTACACAGCACCCTGCAGCTCTGGACCCTGTTACATTACACAGCACCCTGCAGCTCTGGACCCCGTTACATTACACAGCACCCTGCAGCTCTGGACCCCCTGCATGTTACACAGACCCCCCTTCAGTATAGCCCCCCTTTAATGCAGGCCCCCTTCAGTGTAGCCCTCTGTTCATTGCAGACCCCTGTTCAGTGCAGACGCCCCTTCTGTGAAGCCCCCATACAGTGCAGACACCCCCGTTCAGTGTAGCCCCCCCCGTTCAGTGCAGACACCCCCCGTTCAGTGCAGACCCCCCTTCTGTGTAGCCCCCGTACAGTGCAGACACCCCCGTTCAGTGTAGCCCCCCTTCAGTGTAGCCCGCCGTTCAGTGCAGACCCCCTGTTCAGTGCAGACGCCCCCCGTTCAGTGCAGACCCCCCTTCTGTGTAGCCCCCGTACAGTGCAGTCACCCCTGTTCAGTGTAGCCCGCCCGTTCAGTGCAGATGCCCCCGTTCAGTGCAGACCCCCCTTCTGTGTAGCCCCTGTACAGTGCAGACACCCCGTTCAGTGCAGCCCCCCTTCAGTGCAGACCCCCCCTTCTGTGTAGCCCCTATACAGTGCAGACACTCCCGTTCAGTGCAGCCCCCTGTTCACTGAAGACCCCCCTTCTGTGTAGCCCCCGTTCAGTGCAGCCCCCCTTCAGTACCTCAGATCAACGCGGCGCCGCAGCAGCACATGCACAGCAGGTCCCCTCCCCCTGTTTACATATAAACAGAGAGGGGGAGGCGGCTTCACTCTGCTGCTCGTGCTCGGCTGTGCCTGTGTGTGACATCAGGGATCGCACAGACACAGCCCGCGGCCGCGAGAGGAGGGGATGGTAGGTGCAGCAGTGTCACGTTGTAGTCCCCCCCTGCATCGGCACTAGTCTCTTCCTGCCTATGCCTGTCACTGCCGCTGCGGCTCTGCCTAAACCCGCAGCGCTGTGGGTGTAGTAAAAAAATCGCGGTGGGGGTGCCATCCTGACACCCCCCAGTGTGTGGTACCCGGGGGCGGCCCGCCCCCCCTGCCCCCCACTTAGTACGCCTCTGCTCCTACGCCTGAAAAATGTTGATTGCGATACATGTTACATATCGCCACGCACGCCGGAATGAAAGCAATAATCCTAGCACAAGACAATCTTCGTAACAATATATAAATCTTTGTTAGTTAAAAAAATAAAAACTGGCTAACTTTTTTAGCTGGCTTCTAGATTCAAAGCACATTTGTCAAGCCCTGGGGTAAGGTAAGTAATGTAGCCTTTGCATCTCCTTTTAGACGTAACAAACATTTAATTATTGTAGTTTGGGGGGAGGGCCACTGCAAGGGTACATTTTGCCCAATTCATGGTGTACAGTTTAAAAGTATATGTAATAGTGTGTCATTAAAATCTCTCTGACTTCAAGGCACTTCATGTTTTAGGGTGACAACGCTTTAAGCCTGTCTCCTACTTGTGCTCCTGCATTGTCCTTCTGCCACATGGGCCTCTGGTGGAGAATACAAGTGGTGGTTTCAACTTACATCATGCAGGCAATTTTTTTTCTCATAATCTTTTAATATGAATTTGATGGGATAAAGGGTACAGAAATGAAGGTAGGTTTGGAGTGGCTTATGACATTTAAACAGAGCACATAAAGAGTTGTCAGGAAGCAATGTGGAAGCAGTATGGCCTCGGCCTGACTACTCTCTCTTTGTGGAGATATCAGGCTTAGTCCATTGTTGTCACTGCCAGAAAAAACTGCCCTAATGCCGCGTACACACGATCGATTTTCTCGACTGTGAAAACACAGTCGAGAAAATCGACGGGAAAAACGAGGAACAGCTTGTTCCCCTACACACGGTCGGTTTTCCTGACATTTTTTCTCTTGGTCGAGAAAAACGACCGTGTGTAGGCTCCGCGGCAGTGTTTCCCTATGGGAAAACTGCCGCGGAAAAAAATGCTGTGAATCACGACGAAAAATATTAGAGCATGTTCTAATTTTTCTCGTCGTGATTAATGCCGTTTTTCTCGTCGGGAAAAATGATCAAAAGCCCACACATGGTCGTTTTTCTCATCAAAGAGAAAAAATTGAATTTTTCCAGACGAGAAAAATGGTCGTGTGTACGCGGCATTAGAAATGCCATGCTGCCATTGATGGAGCACATGCATGTAGACAGAATGTGGCTGTAAAGAGGCTTTCGAACAGGGGTGCCCAACCAGTGGCCCGGGGGCCACATGTGGCCCGCGGAGCCCTCTGATGTGGCCCGCGACCTCTGGGATGGAATAGAATACTGTTATAAAGGTCCATTTATTACGAAAATCACAGTGTATCTATGGGCATATCTGTTCTGCAGTGGTTACTGGGCTGCTTTCAAACTGACCCGCAGATGCAGAGCAGTGCACCTGCAGGTTACCTGCACTGAGCCATAGACTTCTGTTATAACCTGCGAGTTTGGTGAGCTTTCTGAAAGTGCACCAAACCTGCAGAATATAAAAGAAGTCTATTGCAAAGTGCAGGAAAGCCAAAGGTACACTGCGTTGCACCCGCCGTGCGGGTAAACCGCAGCGCATCAGTATGAAAGCAGCCTTGGGTCCCTTTCGTATGGTCAGTTCGACCAATTGGACCTTCCATTCACCTCTAAGGAGTGGCAGATGTAAACCGACTTGTGTCCTACCTCCAATCCGATCCGCTATAAAATAGAGTATAGTGGGTTGTGTCTGTATCCACTCTGCATATGCAGAGCGGACACGGACCTGCCATCCGCCCACTCGGCTCATTGTGGCCTGCGACCGGTTACCATGTCGCTTAAGTGGCCCTCATGGTTCAAATGGTTGGGCACCCCAGCTTTAGAAGATCATCAATAGGGTTGAGCCGAACACCTCCCGGCTTGGTTCGCAGCAGAACATGCGAACAGGCAAAAAATTTGTTCGAGCACCGTTAAAGTCTTTGTGACGCGAATGTGAAAAATCAAAAGGGCTAATTTTAAAGGCTTATATGCAAGTTATTGCCATAAAAAGTGTTTGGGGACCTGGGTCCTGCCCCAGGGGACGTATATCAATGCAAAAAAAAGTTTTAAATACGGCCGTTTTTTCAGGAGCAGTGATTTTAATAATGCTAAAAAGTGAAACAATAAAAATGAAATATTCCTTTAAATATCGTGCTTGGTGTGTCCTTAGTATGTCGGTAAAGTAGCGCATATTTCCCATGTTTATAACAGTGCCACAGCAAAATTAAATTTCTAAGGGAAAAAATGTCATGGCTGACATGTATTGTCGGATCCCGGCAATATAGATAAAAATAACAAAAAAAAAAAAAAAATGGCGTAGATGTCCTCCCCAAATCCATACCAGGTCGGTATGGATATTAAGGGGAACCCTGCAACCAATTTTTTTTTTAAATAGCGTGGGGGTCCGGCAGGCCCCCAGGCACTATATACTCTGAACAGCAGTATATATACTATACGGCCTGCCCTATATACTCTGCAAAAAAATTGGGCCTTAGGTGTTGGTGGTACCAGAAAACTGTAAGCCCTCACATTTACTCTTGTTGGGCACAGGAACGAGCCCTGCTGTGAAATATTATATCAAAAGTTGTAATTACATGCCCCTATTAAACAGGGGGAGAAAAATTGGGCCTTTGGTGGTGGTGGTGCCACAACACTGTAACTCCTCACAGATACTCTTGTTGGGCGCAGGAATGGGCCCTGCTGTGAAACATGACTGCCAACTTCTTGTCCTTCTGTGGCACCCCCTCTCTCTAGGCTCACCTTACTCCCTTCCTTAACCTGGGAACCAACATCGGAGCCTTCAAATCGCTGCGCATCCTGCCCTGTAATTTATATATATATTAGGGATGAGCCGAACCTGCGAACAGACCTAAAGTTTGTGTGAACTTTAGAACCCTATTAAATACAATGGACTCGGACGTTCGAAATCAAAAGTGCTAATTATCAAGGCTAGTATGCAAGTTATTGTCCTAAAAAGGGTTTGGGGACCCAGGTCCTGCCCCAGGGGACATGTATCAATGCAAAAAAAAAGTTTTCAAAACGGCCGTTTTTTTGGAAGCAGTGATTTTAATATTGCTTAAAGTGAAACAATAAAAGTGAAATATTCCTTTAAATTTTGTACCTGGGAGGGTGTATAGTATGCCTGTAAAGCAGCGCTTGTTTACCATGGTTAGAACTGTTCCTGCACAAAATGTCATTTCTGAAGGAAAAAAAGTCATTTAAAAGCACTCGCGGCTATAATGAATTGTCGGCCCCCGGCAATACAGAGAAAAGTCATTGATAAAAATAAAAAAAAAATGCGTGGGGGTCCCCCCAAATTCAATTACCAGGCCCTTCAGGTCTGGTATGGATATTAAGGGGAACCCTGCATCAATTTTTTTTTTTAAATGATGTGGGGTTCCCCCCAAATATCCATACCAGACCCTTCAGGTCTGGTATAGATTTTAAGGGGAACTCCACCCCAAATTTAGAAAAAAAATGTTGTGGAGTTCCCCCAAAAATCCATACCAGACCCTTTATTTGAGCACGCAACCTGGCAGGCCGCAGGAAAAGAGGATGGACGAGAGAGCGCCCCCCCCTCCTGAACCGTACCATTCCACATGCCCTCAACATGGGGAGGATGCTTTGGGGGTCTGTGACCCCTCAAAGCACCATGTCCCCATGTTGATGGGGACAAGAGCCTCATCCCCACAACCCTTGCCCGGTGGTTGTGGGGGTCTGCGGGCAGGGGGCTCATCGGAATCTGGAAGACGCCTTTAACAAAGGGGACCCCCAGATCCCGGTTCCCCCCCTATGTGAATTGGTAAGGGGTACATTGTACCCCTACCATTTCACAAAGAAAGTGTAAAAAAAAAAAAAAAAAACACACAGACACCATTGGGAAAAGTCCCTCATTAAAAATAAAAAAATAAAAAATAAAAAACCCATTCCAGCGATGTAATCCAGTGTCCCGCGGCGATCCGATGTCTAGCGTTGCAGTCTCCACTCCACACGAAACGTCATTGGCTGAGCGGACCTGCACTGCGGAGGAAGTTCCCCATCAGGTCCGCTCAGCCAATGACATAGGCGGGGTCTGAGGTACGAGGGGGCGCCCCTTCTCACGTTCCCCATCAGGTCCACTCAGCCTTACACCTGCGTCATTGGCTGAGCTGACCTGATGGGGAACGTGAGAAGGGGCGGGTCTATTAATTTTTTACACTGCGGAGGAAGTTCCCCATCAGGTCCGCTCAGCCAATGACGTAGACGGGATCTGAGGTACAAGGGGGCGGGTGCCACTAGCTGAATACCCTGCCTGCTTTATCTAACTCAAGCTATCTCTCTGTCCACACCAACAACACTACACACGGCTGCTCTGTAAGCAGCCTTATATAATGTGGGGCATGGATTTAGTCCCCCGAGCCATGATTGGCCAAAGTTACCCTGCCTTTGGCCAATTATGGCTTTCTCAGCAGAGCGCGCTGTGATTGGCCAAAGCATGCAGGTCAGGTGCATGCTTTGGCCAATCATCATACAGCAATGCACTGCGATCTCATTATGGGGTGGTCCGCGGGACACTCAAATTTTCTGCGAACGCCCTATATGTTCGACTCGAACCGCGGTCTCATCCTTACTGCCCTAGTATCAATGTATTAAAGCAAAAAAAAGTTTTAAAATCTATTGTTTTTAAAGAAGCAGTGATTTCTAATGATGCTTAAAGTGAAACAGTAAAAATGAAATATTCCTTTAAATATTGTGCCGGGGGGGGGGGGTCCCCTTAGTCTGCCTGTAAAGTGGCGCACATCTGTGTGACATATTGAATATGCTGCAGCAATATTTACATTTCAAAAGGAAAAAATTTAATTTAAACTTAAACTCCGGCAATACGGATTAAAAAAAAAAAAAAAAGTAAAAAACAGGCAAATTTTTTTTTTTTTTTTTAAATGTCGTTCGGTTCCCCCCAAAATCCATACTAGACCCTTATCAGAGCATGCAGCCTGGCAGGTCAGAAAAAGGGGGGCCACTTTCCCTCAGTATGGGGAGGGTGCTTTGGGGTGCCCATGTCTGATACACATCAGATATACAAGGTAAAAAACTTCATATACTGTACATGTGTGCAGGTACAGATACTATACAACTGCAGAATAAATCCACCACGTGGCCCGGCTAATGCCTCCTATTCCTCCTGAGTAAGAGCTAAACCCTCCTTGGTGTCCCCAAAGTAGAAGCCCAAGAATAGAAGGCATTAGCCAGGCCACACGGTGGATTTATTCTGATGTTACATAGGCTACCGCTGGAACATTGGCACACTAGTGCAGTTGTATAGTATCTGTACCTGCACAAATGTATGTGAAGTTTTTTACCTCGTCTATCTGATGTGTATGTCTTTTAAAGCAGGATTCCACCTGCAATTTTTTTTTTAAAAAGTCAGCAGCTGCAAACACTGTAGCTGCTGACTTTTAATAAGGACACTTACCTGTCCTACTCGCCCGCGATGATGGCCCCCCCGATGCCGATCCCTCGATCACTGCAGATCCCGCGCCGCCATCCTCACTAAGGGAAACAGGCTGTGAAGCCTTACGGCTTCACTGCCCGTTTCCTACTGCGCATGCGCGAGTTTCGCGCCGATTTGTGAATGGGCGGCTGCTCTCTGGGATTACACATAGTTCCCAGAAGGCAGCGCGCCCCATTCACTAGAAGAGGATGCGGAAGGAGACCCACCGCGAATAAGGAAGAGGCAGATTAAGGACTTCCGCATAGCAACCGCTATTTCGGGTGAGTAAAATTTTATTTATTTTTTCAATTGTTTTTTTTTCAATTTTTTGCTGCATTTTGGTGTTTTTTCAGGGTGGAACTCCACTTTAAAGGGCTGGCTCCCATCTCTAATGGCCTATAAAAGGTTGTGAAAAAATTAATACTCACCCCATCATGTTTCTTATGTGAGCCATTTTTCATCTCTTATTAATATAGATTTTGCGGCCCTCTGTCTATGTACACCCCCCTTTTTCTACTTTTTTGTTACCTGGTGGTCCCCCTGAAGCTTCTGGCTTGTTGCCTGCTCCGGTTGTACAATATATATGATACCATTACCTATTCAGCTCCAGAAGAAGTGTTTTGTTAACGTAAAACTAGTTGAGCAAGTCATCTGATCCTTTGAAATATAATATTAACATATTTTCAACTGGCTTTATCTATATCTGGTTTATAACTATAGGGTTGTTCCCTTACAGGTTACTATTTGTATTATCCTTTATGGGGTATTGTTACCTTTATGTCTCTCTGGAGGCCTCCAACTCAAGTCCACTCAGTCTTCTGCAGCTAATGCTAATTTTTCTTTTCATTCCCTAATTAGCATTAACTGCAGAAGAATTTGCATTAGCTGTATGAAAATTAGTATTAGCTGAACTAGCTTCCTGAGTTATTTATTTATTTTTGTTAGGGTTAAAGTGTTAATACTACTACTACTACTAATAATAATAATAATAAAAAATCAATAATAAAAGGTAAAATAAAATACACAAATAAATAAAAATATTGATAAATAAATATAGTAAATAAATAATTAACCCCTAACCCTTAAAAATAAATTAATAATAATAAATAACTAAACACTCTAACACAAAATAAATGAATACATTACTATTTTGATCATGCTCGCCTTCAGGACTTTTCCAGAGCCTCTCCAATCCTATGGAACTCCTTACCCCAATCTGTCTGATTATCTCCTACTCTATTAGCTTTTATACGATCCCTGAAAACCCTCCTCTTTAGAGAAGCCTACCTTACCCACACCTAACAACTGTATTTTAATTTTCTCCTTCTGATCATCCCCCACAGCTATTACCTTTTTGTTCCACATGAACCTCCCTTCTAGATTGTAAGATTTAATGATCAGGGCCCTCTGATCACTCCTGTTTTGAAATGTATTGTAACTGTACTGTCTGCCCCCATGTTGTAAAGAGCTGTGCAAACTGTTTGCGCTATATAAATCCTGTATAATAGTAGTAATAATTATTATTATTATTAATAATAATAATATTTTTTCCCCAGGTTTGTTTGTTTAGTTATTATTTATAATTTATTTAATATTTTTTAATGTTAGGGGTTAATTATCATTTATTTATGTATTATTACATATTATTATTTTTTATATATTTTTGCTATTCTATGTTTTACAATTTTTAGTTTGAGCAGAAAACCGTCCGCACATGCGTGACAAAACGTACGAATGGTGTGTTTCTAATAATTTCTATGGGAATAAAAAACCGTCAAAAACGCTCAAATCTGTCTGATTCGAGCTACAGCGTTGGAGCTTCAAGCTTCAAGTTACAAAATGCTGAGGTGTGAATGGGGCCTAAAGTCCCTTTCACACCAGTGGACCAATCAGGTCCATCTTTCAGGTGGACCCGATTGGACCACCTACCTAATGTTCTCTATGGGAAGGCGGATGTCAGCGGACATGTGTCTGCTGTCACCCGTCAGCATCCGACCATCTAAAAACAGACAGATGAGGATATGTTCGCCATCCGTCTGCAGATCGGATGACAGTCAGATGGAAACAAACATGCAGCCTGTTTCCATCCAACCTCCCCATAGAGAGAAGCGGGCTGTGTCTGTGTCCGCTCTTCTAATCATCCGCCTGCTCAGCAGGGATCAGTGGAGTGACCCCCTGCTGAGCAGGTTGGTCCGCTTGGATGGATTCTGCCCCGTGTGAAAGGGGCCTTATACAGGAGGTGTGTTAATGGCCATATCACCAGGTGAAAACAGAGGGGAAAAAGACAAATAAAAAACAAACAAATGCGGCCACCACAGCTAATGATTGGCAAACTGATATACTGTATAATACATTTTTGGTTTGGGGTTTTATACCACTTTAAAGAGTATATGATATTTAGTAATTGGGTTTATATTTAATTTCAGGAAATAAATGGCGCCATCATGTACGTGTCTTGATGGCTGTTTATAGCAATAATCAGAAAAATTCTATGCTAGGGCCTATTACACAGAGAAGCAAGCAACCTAATTTAGAGATGTAATTATCTAATGTGATCTATGTGTCTACTTACATATCACAATACTATTTAAAATTACTTCCTGTCCTTAGGACACACCCGTACGTTCTTCGATGGGAGCAGTGATACCCTATTGTCATTGTTTTCAGCAGGTATTTCTGCAAAAGGTACAACTCATCCGAGTGGCTATACAGCTGCACTAATCACTTTTACAGACTTCAGAGGGGGGTCCCCCCTTCCGCCATAGCCTGCCACCTTTTCCGGGCTCCCCTGTCCCACTAAGAAGCCCGGTGTTCTGCCGAGCTTGTTCCTCCTATCGATATGGTTCCGAGCTTGACTGCGCAGGCGCAATCCGAGGCGACGGCAATCTCTGAGGTTCAACAGCTGTTCGTCAGCTGCAGACGCGCTCGCTCCCGTTGCTTAGTTACACACGCCGCTTTCTTCTTCATGCCGCTGTATACAGCAAGGGGCGGCAAGGGGCGGATAAGATGTGATGATATTGAGCAGTGCGATTTGTTTGTTTATACACAACGCTCTATACACCAAGGGGCTGTATATAATATTAAAAAAAGCCCGGACTGGTTAATGAATCTCGTGTTCAATAATGCATTTGCGCAATGTTGTTTTTCTCAATTTATCTTATCCATTAAAGTGTAAGGTCATCTTTACAGAAAATCTGTAAGGTGGACTTACACTGGACCCCCTTCCACATCCCCCCTAGTCCCGCTGGTCTGAAGTCCCGCAATCACCCGTGGTGAGACATCGGATCGCCGCTTTACCAGTTCAGGGATTTGAAATCCCCACGGTTTTCTCTCCTCTACTTCAGCACTGACAGGACGGGTGTAACGCCGAGCGCTCCGGGTGTCCCATCCTTCCCGGAGCGCTCGCGGCGTCGGTCCCCCTGCAGCGCTCCGGTTAGCCCCCCTGGCCGTGGGCGCTGCTCTGTTACCGGCGGGGATGCGATCCACACGGCGGCACATCTCCGTCCGCGGATGGCATCCCATCCTACTCACCATCCCCCTCCTGCTCCTTCCCGGCGCGCGCGGCCCCGCTGCGCTCTAGGGCGCGAGCGCGCCGGCCTTCTGAGATTTAAAGGGCCAGCGCACCATTGATTGGTGCCTGGTCCAATTACTGTGTGCACACCCAAATCTGATATAAACCCACTTCCCCTTCCTGTCCTTGCCGGATCTTGTTGTCTTAGTACCCTGTGGAAGCGTTTTGTGAGTTGCCTTGCCTGTGTATCTGACCTGCTGCCACTGTCTCAGACTACGAACCATTGCCGCCTGCCCTGACCCTCTGCTACATCTGACCTTGCCTCTGCCTAGTCCTTTTGTACCGCGCCTATCTCAGCCGCGAGAGAGGTGGAGTCGCTACTGGAGGACACGACCTGGTTGCTACCGCCGCAGCAAGTCCATCCCGCTTTGCGGCGGGCTCTGGTGAAAATCGGTAGCTGCTTAGAACCGGTCCCTCAGTACGACCCATGCCATCCCCTCTCTGGTACAGAGGATCCACCTCCTGTATCCCCACTAGCCGTCAGTCCGGCCCGTGACAGTAGATCCGGCCATGGATCCCGCTGACGTGCCGCTGCCTAGTCTCGCTGATCTCACTACCGTGGTTGCCCAGCAGTCGCAATTGATTGCCCAACAAGGACAGCAGCTGTCGCAGTTGACCGCCATGATCCAGCAGCGTCTGCCGCCACAAGCTCCAGCATCTTCCCCTCTCCGAGCTGCCGCTACTACCTCGAAGATCCGCTTGTCTCTTCCGGAGAAATTTGACGGGGACCCTAGGATGTGCCAGGGATTCTTGTCCCAATGTTCCCTGCATCTTGAGATGATGTCAGACCAGTTTTCCACAGAACGGTCTAAGGTGGCATTCGTGGTCTGCCTGTTGTCTGGGAAGGCCTTGGCCTGGGCCACGCCACTCTGGGACCGCAATGACCCTGCTACAGCTACCGTTCAGTCCTTCCTTGCTGAGGTTCGTAGCGTTTTTGAGGAACCAGCCCGAGCCTCATCCGCTGAAACCGCCCTGCTTAACCTTGTCCAAGGAAACTCCTCTGTGGGCGAATATGCCATACAGTTCCGCACACTGGCCTCAGAGCTAGCCTGGAATAATGAGGCTCTCTGCGCAACCTTCAAGAAAGGTTCATCCAGCCACATCAAGGATTGTCTGGCCGCACGAGAGATACCCTCCTCCCTGACGGAGCTCATCCACTTAGCTACCCGCATTGACATACGCTACGTTGAAAGACGCCAAGAGCTTTGCCACGAGGAAGATCTTGTTCGCACCAGGCGTTATCCGCGCCTGGCTCCTCTCTTCCTGAATCCAACGCATCCTGATAATATGCCTTCCGTCAAGGAGGCCATGCAGGTGGACCGATCTCGCCTGACCCTACAAGAGAGGACTCGCCGTAGGAATGAGAACTTATGCCTTTATTGTGCGAGCTCTGAACATTTCCTAAAGGACTGCCCTATTCGTCCTCTACGTCAGGGAAACGCCCGCACCTAGTGAACGTGGGAGAGGCGTTACTAGGTGTGAATTCTTCCTCTCCACGTCTGACTATACCTGTGTGGATTTCCCCTTCTGCTGGCTCCCCCTTCTCTGCGGTGGCCTTCCTGGACTCTGGTTCTGCAGGAAACTTTATTGAAGCCTCTTTCATCAACAGGTTCAACGTTCCTGTTATCCGTCTCATCAAACCCTTCTTCATTTCCTCTGTAAATGGAGAGAATCTGGATTGTACCGTGCGTTACCGCACCGAACCCCTGCTCATGTCCGTTGGTGTTCTTCACCAAGAAAGAATTGAATTCTTTGTTTTGCCAAACTGTACTTCTGACATCCTTCTTGGCCTACCCTGGCTCCAGCGCCATTCTCCTACCCTCGACTGGACCACTGGGGACATCAAATCCTGGGGCTACTCCTGCCACAAGCATTGTCTTAAGTCTGTACCCACCAGTCAAGTTCCCATCGCTACTCCTTTGCCCGGCCTTCCCATGGCCTATCAGGACTTTTCTGATGTCTTTTGCAAAAAACAGGCGGAGGTCTTACCACCACATAGACCCTACGACTGCCCCATTGACTTGCTCCCAGGTACTACACCACCCCGTGGCAGAATTTACCCTCTCTCCTCTCCTGAAACCAAGGCCATGACTGATTACATACAGGAGAACCTCAAGAGAGGTTTTATTAGGAAATCATCTTCTCCAGCCGGAGCGGGGTTCTTCTTCGTTGCCAAGAAGGACGGATCACTACGCCCTTGCATAGACTATTGTGGTCTCAATAAAATCACTATTAAAAATCGCTACCCTCTGCCTCTCATCTCGGAGCTCTTTGACCGTCTGCGCGGAGCAAAAGTTTTTTCGAAATTGGACCTCAGGGGCGCTTATAACCTCATCAGAATCCGTGAAGGAGATGAATGGAAAACCACATTTAACACCAGAGATGGTCACTTTGAATATCTCGTCATGCCATTCGGACTTTGCAACGCTCCTGCAGTCTTTCAGGATTTTGTCAATGAAATCTTTCGTGACGTACTGTATACCTGTGTGGTTGTCTATCTTGACGACATCCTAATCTTCTCGACCAACCTTGAGGAACATCGGCTCCATGTCCGTCAAGTGCTCCAGCGCCTCCGCGTAAATCATCTTTACGCTAAATTTGAAAAATGCCTTTTTGAGCGCAGCAGCCTTCCTTTCCTAGGTTATCTGGTCTCAGGACAAGGCCTTCAAATGGACCCTGACAAGCTGTCCGCAGTCTTGGATTGGCCACGCCCCTCTGGACTCCGTGCTATCCAACGCTTCCTTGGATTCGCCAACTACTATCGTCAGTTCATACCCCACTTCTCCACCATCGTTGCTCCTATAGGGGCACTGACTAAGAAAAACGCGAATCCAAAGTCCTGGCCGCCTCAAGCGGAAGAAGCCTTTACTCGCCTTAAGACCACCTTCTCCTCTGCACCTGTCCTGTCTCGACCAGACCCCATAAAGCCGTTCTTCCTTGAAGTTGACGCCTCCTCGGTAGGAGCCAGAGCTGTTCTTCTTCAAAAAAACGCTAAAGGAGGAAACGTCACGTGTGGTTTTTTCTCTAAAACCTTCTCCCCTCCTGAAAAAAACTATTCCATAGGTGACCGTGAACTGTTGGCCATCAAGCTGGCATTAGAAGAGTGGAGACATCTCCTGGAAGGATCCCTTCACCCTATCTCCATCTACACTGACCATACAAATTTGTCCTACCTTCAGTCCGCTCAGAGCTTAAATCCTCGCCAGGCCAGGTGGTCATTGTTCTTTGCCCGGTTCAATTTTCAGATCCATTTTCGTCCCGCAGACAAGAATGTCAGGGCTGATGCCTTATCCCGTTCCTCCGATGCCTCTGAAACCGGGACTCCCCCTCAACACATCGTACCCCCTGAGTGTCTGATTTCCTCTGCTCCTGCTTCTCTGGTGCCAGTTCCTCCAGGAAAAACTTTCGTTCCTCCATGCCTTCGTCTCCAGATACTCAGGTGGGGCCATTCCTCCCATCTAGCCGGTCACGCTGGGATCAAAAAATCCATACAATTGATGGCCAGACACTATTGGTGGCCTACCCAGGAAAAAGATATGACTGACTTTGTACGGGCCTGCACTATCTGTGCACGTGACAAGACTCCACGCCAGAAGCCTGCAGGTCTTCTCCTTCCTCTACCTGTGCCTGAACAACCATGGTCCCACATTGCCATGGATTTCATCACAGACCTTCCTTTGTCTCATAGTAACACTGTCATCTGGGTGGTCGTTGACCGCTTTTCGAAAATGGCTCATTTTGTCCCGCTTCCTGGTCTGCCTACTGCACCTCAGTTGGCGAAGCATTTTTTTCTTCAAATTTTCCGTCTCCATGGGCTATCCTCACATATCGTCTCTGATAGAGGCGTTCAATTCATCTCAAAATTTTGGAGAGCTCTCTGTACTCAACTAAAGATTAAGTTGAATTTTTCTTCCGCTTATCACCCGCAATCCAATGGACAGGTGGAGAGAGTTAACCAGGTCCTTGGTGACTACTTACGACATTTTGTCTCCGCCCATCAAGACGATTGGGTCGACCTATTACCCTGGGCAGAATTCTCATACAATTTCAAGAACTCTGAATCGTCCTCCAAATCACCTTTCTTTGTGGTCTACGGCCGTCACCCATTGCCCCCCTCCCCATCCCCACTTCTTCTGGAGTTCCTGCCGTGGATGAATTAACTCAAGACTTCACCTCTATCTGGAAAGAGACTCAAAAGTCGCTGTCACTGGCCTCTGCCCGCATGAAGAGACATGCAGATAAAAAAAGAAGAATTCCTCCTGTCTATGTCCCTGGTGACAAAGTGTGGCTCTCCTCCAAATATGTTCGGTTTCGGGTACCTAGCTACAAGCTGGGCCCTCGTTACCTCGGACCTTTTAAAATCAAAAACCAAATCAATTCTGTCTCTTACAAACTCCATCTTCCTCCTTCTCTTCGTATCCCCAATTCTTTTCATGTGTCTCTTCTCAAACCCCTCATTCTTAACCGATTTTCCCCCAAGGTCACTGCTCCTGCTCCTGTCTCTGGTTCTTCCGATGTCTTCTCGGTGAAAGAAATCCTCGCCTCCAAGGTCATCCGAGGTAAAATATTTTTTTTAATTGATTGGGAGAACTGTGGTCCTGAAGAGAGATCCTGGGAGCCTGAGACCAACATTTTAGACAAGGAGCTCATCCGTAGATTCTTGGGTTCCAAGAAAAGGGGGAGACCTAAGGGGGGGTACTGTAACGCCGAGTGCTCCGGGTGTCCCATCCTTCCTGGAGCGCTCGCGGCGTCGGTCCCCCTGCAGCGCTCCGGTCAGCCCCCCTGGCCGTGGGCGCTGCTCTGTTACCGGCGGGGATGCGATCCACACGGCGGCACATCTCCGTCCGCGGATTGCATCCCATCCTACTCACCATCCCCCTCCTGCTCCTTCCCGGCGCGCGCGGCCCCGCTGCGCTCTAGGGCGCGCGCGCGCCGGCCTTCTGAGATTTAAAGGGCCAGCGCACCATTGATTGGTGCCTGGTCCAATTACTGTGTGCACACCCAAATCTGATATAAACCCACTTCCCCTTCCTGTCCTTGCCGGATCTTGTTGTCTTAGTACCCTGTGGAAGCGTTTTGTGAGTTGCCTTGCCTGTGTATCTGACCTGCTGCCACTGTCTCAGACTACGAACCATTGCCGCCTGCCCTGACCCTCTGCTACGTCTGACCTTGCCTCTGCCTAGTCCTTTTGTACCGTGCCTATCTCAGCCGCCAGAGAGGTGGAGTCGCTACTGGAGGACACGACCTGGTTACTACCGCCGCAGCAAGTCCATCCCGCTTTGCGGCGGGCTCTGGTGAAAACCGGTAGCTGCTTAGAACCAGTCCCTCAGTACGACCCGTGCCATCCCCTCTCTGGTACAGAGGATCCACCTCCTGTATCCCCACTAGCCGTCAGTCCGGCCCGTGACAACGGGTTAGGCGGGTTCTGATTGGTCAGCGCCGTTCATGTTACGGCGTAGATCAATTAGAATGCCTCCTATCCATACATGCAGAGGAGGTACGATTAGGAAATTTATGCCTTGTACACACGACCGGACTGTCCGTGGAAATAAAGTCAGACGGATTGTCCGATGGAGTTCCGACGGAATTCCCTTAAGCTGTCTTGCATACACACTGTCACACAAAAGTCCGATCGCGGTGACGTACGACGAGCAGAGATTAATGAAGTTCAATAGGCAGTTCGGCTCTTCTGCTTGATTCTGAGCATGCGTGGTATTTAGTCCGTCGTAATTGCATACAGACGAACTGACTTTCCGATATAAATTTTTGTCCATCGGAAAAAAAGAGAACAAGTTCTCTTTCTAAGCCTGTCGGAATTTCAGAAGGAAAAAGCCTGATGGGGCATACACACGGAAGGAATATCCGATGAAAAGAGCCCGTCTGACTTTTTCCATCGGAAAATCCGGTCGTGTGTACAAGGCATAAGCAGCGGGGATTTCAATCCCCGGGCTGGTAAAGCGGCGATCTGATGTCTCACATCGTGTGATAATGGGACTTCAGGTCAGCAGGACCAGGGGGGATGAGGAAGGGGGTCCAGTGTAAGTTCACCTTACAGATTTTCTGTAAAGGTGAACTTACCCTTTAAGGAAAGTCATAAAGGTAACACTGAAAATGAGTTAAAGCTAAAGTTAACAAAAATCTCTACAAAAATGCCAATAATAAATCTTTATTGGTAACAAGCATGACTTGAGATCTGGGCAAATAAGGAGGTATAACATTTAAAATAAAGTAAATTAATCTAAGATTTATTGCAGCAAAACAATTACAGTATATACGTTAACATCAATCAGTCATAACTTTATGACCACCCCCGTAATATTGAGTAAGTTCCTTTCTTGCTGCCAAAACAGCCCTGACCCGTCGAGCCAATAAAACAAACAAACATTGTTATAAATGTACTGTACATTCTTTATTAAACAGAGGAGGAACACTCATTCTCTGCAGTTATTACATTACTGTTGTACGTTGTCCATTATCTGTGTAGCACACAGATCTTTTTCCCACTTACCTTCCTTTTAGGGATCAGACACACCATGCCACATGCCCGCGTCCTCTGGATTAGAGGTCGGGCGGTGTTATGTATTTGGGTCCCGCAGCGAGTTGCTTCCTTTCACTGGTTCTTCCCTCTAGATTATAGAGGCAAGTCTTTACCTTTCCCAAAGAAGGTCAATATCCACACAACACTTCAACTCCAACGAGAGTTTATTTTCTCTTATGCTTCAGTAACCAGAAAGTTGAAGAGAGGAAAGGGGTTAGCAGAATAGAATGGATTCAGGCACACTCTTGGCTTCGTCGCCACTCGATCCCAAGTGGGTACAGCTCATCCGGATAGTCACTCAATAGCACTAGCAGCCGGCATGAAGCTCGAACAGTGACTTAGTCCCCTCCAAGGACAAAGTCAAGGAGATCCCTCCTTTAATAACGACACTCCGCAAAGGCAGTCTGCGAAGAAAGGAATCCTTCCCTCCGACAGGACACCAGGCCTCTCCCGAGACAGCAATCTTGTATTACTCGCCTCCTTAACGGGACCGATCCTCCCCCGGTTTCCTCTATGTCAGAGCGGTCGCCCTCACCTCACCTGGGCTCCCTGGGTTTCCTTTCTGGTTGTAGACCCAGTTGAAAGTACTGGGCCTACCTGGAACTCTGCAGCCTCGGGCCGAAGGTGCCCAAGACTCCTTAGTCAAAGTGGGCGCACCCCCCCCTTAGAGGGGCACACACCTCCGGGTACAGGTCCCCGGGTACTACTCCCTGAACAAGGGCGTCTGCCCCTTATATACCCTCTCCCGGCATGCACAGCAGGCCGGAAACGCCCACCGTACGGCAGCCGAGAGAGGACATCCAATAGCCACTCCATCACCTGTGGTTCAACCCCGGGTATAAGTGACAACACCAACTATATGCCTAAAGGGGAACTGCACGCCAGGTGACACAGCAGCAAGACAGAGTCCTAACCCCCCTAGGTAGGGACCCCGCTACATCTGCAAGGGTCTGCCATTCACTGGCTTTGTTTATTCAATCCTTGAAGTGTAACATTTATTTTTCTAGCTGTAAAATATTTTTTTTAACCACCTTTGGAAGGTTTTACCCCCCTAATGACCGGGGCATTTTTTGCTATTCAGTACTTCATACTTTAACTGGCGAATGCATGGTCATGTAACACGGTATGAAAATGAAATTCATGTCATTCTTTTCACACAAATAGAGCTCTCTTCTGGTGGCATTTGATCACCACTGGGTTTTTTTATTTTATAATATATATACAAAAAAGACAAAATGTTTTTGGAAAAAAAAAAAAAACTGATTCTACTTTTTGTTAGAAAACATATCCAATAAAAAAAATTATTTCTTCATACATTTTGGCCAAATTGTATTCTGCTGCATGTCTTTGGTAAAAAAAAAATAAAAAATCCCAATAAGTGTACATTCATTGGTTGGTGTGAAAGTAGGATCTACAAACTATGGTATATATACTGGAATGTATGCAGCTTTTATGCTATACTGCTAATGGTAGTGATCAGCAACTTATAGTGGGACTGTGGAGTGGCGGGCAATCAGGCGCTAACAGACACTATCTTGGAAGGTCACTAACTGACATTGCTAGTGACACTAATACAGTGATCATTGATAATACTGTACACTGATACTGTTCCAATGACACTGGCTGGGAAGGGGTTAACATCTAGGGGCAATCAACTGTGTGCTGCTTTTACTTTCTGACCTGGCTGTTTTTTCTCCCTGCTTTTTTAGGGAGAAGAAACAGCCAGATTGCTGTTTCTTTGCACACAGAGTTGTGTGTGTTTGTAAACACAAAACTATGTGTGGTTGGACGCAGACAATCAGCTGATTTCAGCCAAAATCATTGGCTGAAACCTGCTGCCAAACTCGTGTTCAATCACAGCACGGGTCGGCAGGGGGCTCACACATACGCGTACAGTGTACAGACAGGTATTTTCAGCAAAGGGCCCAATAGCATACTATCGAACAGTTTGAGATGGGAAGGAAGGACACCTATCAGCAAAAGTATTTGGGCATAGGACACACACCCTGCCACGCCCCCTTTTTTTATCACTACTATTCCTTTATACTGACTATTGAAATTTACAAATGCAACAATTTAGAAATTGAATGAAAGGATAAGCACTTTGAAACACTTTTTGAGAGATAAATAGTGCATTTTATATACAACTATATAGATTAGGCCAAAATGAGGCACCAATAAGGAAGAAAGAGGGACAGAGGAACTTTGTTCCAAATTAGGGACAGTTGGGAGATAAGCCCAATTGGAGTTCTGGCAGGAACTGTGGTATGGCACTGGAACTCAGTCAGCCTATCTACTCTGCGCTTTAGTCCCTCCCTAATAGATTCTAATCTAAAATGCAACCAGACCTCTAATCCTATGATCCCAAGTTGGCCCCTGGATGTCTAATCTGGTTCTAGCCTATGGTGGTTATCAAGCCCTAAACTAAAACTAGCTAAAGAATCCCAGACCAGAAGGGACAGGGCCAACTAGAATAACAGAAGATGCATATAAACGATATTGCAATAAAAAGGTTCACCTATCAATATACTGGAATTTAACCACAAGACATACAATAGCACAGACCTGTACATGTAAAATAATAACAAAGACAGGGCAGAGATACTCGGTCTGTCACATGGATTTAGATATACACTCAGCAGCTGTAGATAAACTACAAGATCAGAGGAATACTTGCATAATAGTCCCTTCTGGCTTGGGGTCTAGCAGTATGGACAGGACATGTGACTGAGACTTTCTTTCTCTCTCTCCACTTCCTCCTTCCAGGGTTTCAATGCCAACAGCCCAAGGACAGAAGGTGCATACATAATATATTTACAGGCATTTACAAATTCAGACAGTAGGGGGCAACAGATCCCTACATGTGTTAACATACATTGCAATAGTGTGATTTGGCGCTTAAAGCAAAACTTCACCCAAAAAGGCAAGTTTTGCTTTTCATCCTCCCCTCCACCCCCACCATATTTGAAAGTTTTTTTTACAGAGATGGTACCTAGTTTTGACAAGAACCCACTCCCATTCCATATGGCTCACCTAGGCAAACCGAGCAGAAGGTCTCACGCTTTTCTGCCTGCAACCTCCTGGGACATGTCACATGTCTCAGAAAGCTGCAGATCCGTTTAGAAAATGCAGCATGGCTCATGCATGTGCAGTGGGGAGCTAGCTGTGAAGCTGCAGGAAGTCACAGATTGCTTTCCACAATTAAGATGACAGGGCCGGGGACCTGAAGACCGGCAAAGAACTGGTCCTGGTGAGGACTGACTCAGCACCAGAGAACATAGGCAGCATTTGCACCTGGGGCACCAGACAAAAGATCTGGGACATGTGCCCTGGGTACCTAACACTAATAATGTCAAATATGGCGGGGTCGTTATCTATACGTCACATGGCCACAGTCAACAGGTAGATTGCAATTGACCTACTGCCAACCCCCGATATAATGTAACATGTGTGAAAGTGTGTTGGTGGCAAGCAGGCCAGTGCAGTGGCAGCATTTGGGGTCTTGGCATCACTGTGGTTGTGTCTAGCAGGGCCGTGTGCATTGGTGCAATGGCAGTGAGCAGGGTCGTACACATTGATGTGGAGCAATGAGTGGGGTCCTATGCATCAGTGCAGTGGCAGAAAGTAGGTGTAGTAGATGTGGTGCAGTTATTGGAGTACTGTTTGTGGCACAATTCATGCATTTATACCTTTGGTCGCCAGGCTGCACCCTTGGTGCTGTCTAAAACCTGTATTTAAGTCTTAAAAAAGGTCTTCCTGCTATCCCCAATATTGGTGACCAAGTCAAGTGACTCATTGCACATAAACATCAGTTTAGAACAGGGGTCTCCAACAGGGGTCTCCAACAGGGGTCTCCAATCTCTTCAGCTCATCTACTACTTTATGACGTTTCAGATTGTTCCCAACACATTCATTTCAAGAAAATAAATTAGCAAATACCACTTTAAATAGTAGTAATTCAAATATAAACAGATAACAATGATAATATTCTTGTGAATACTGTCTACACTTCCTGTAGGTATCAGCAGCTGCCTGTGGTTGCTACAAGAATGAATTTTTAGTAAATGCACAGCAATCAGTTCTTAGGCATCAGAGAGGGGAATCTGTGCAAAAAGCCCACCAGTAGCCCAATCAGCATAGGAGCCCCAATGTGTTGTTTCTAAAATTGGCAGAAGTCGTCTGCTTTGTTGACACATCAAATTTCTTTATTTCACCAAATAAAATGTGTTTTGTGGTTTTTAATTGTCACTTCCTCAGTCCAGGGTGATAAAATAGCTTTCTGTGGGTAAACGTTCCATGTGGGGTGCAATGGATATATGACGTGATCCGAAAACAAGCAGAAAACTTAAAAAATATCAAAAATCGGTAAGTCTACTTTTATCCTTTCTACTCCTACTATGAAACTACTCTCCATGGTCTCAACCCCTTTCTTGGAGTTTACCCTGTTTTTAAAATATTTTTACACTATAAGGGCTCTCCCAGGTCCCTTTTTTCTCTTTATTGGTGGACACCCTGAGCTATACCAATGATCCCTGGCTATCTCTGCAGGACCCTTTGGGCCACGTTCCTCCATCATACCTTAGACATAGTTCTTAGGCATCACTATCATCATTATGGGTGTGCTGACTTGTAAGCAGGGGTTAAAGTGATTGTAAAAGTTCACAGTTTTTTTACCTTAATCCATTCTCTGCATTAAGGCAAACATTTTTTTTAATAGTAGCTCCCCCCCTCCCCCATATACTTACTTGAGCCCGATCTTGAACCAGTGCTATGCATGTCTGCAGCAGCTCTTCTCCCCTCCCACCATTTTCACTGGCTTGCATGAAAGCAGCGGGAGCCAATGGCAGTCAAAACCTGTGTGCAGAGAGCGGGGGAAGGGGCCAAGCTGGACTGTGTGTCTAAATGGACGCAAACAGCCCGGCTCAGTATCAAACACTTATGAGCGCCCTCATAGGAAGTGGATGTTTGGGGCTGCTCTGTGCAAAACCATTGCACAGAGCAAGTAAGTATGACATGTTTATTATTTAAAAAAAAAGTAAACCTTTACAATCACTTTAATTTCTTGGCCCTTTAAGCCCTTGTTTACAGCAGTGTGATTTGTCATGCAATTTGACAGTTCCAAAGCGCATGACAATTCGCGCCCCATTGACGACAGTGGAACTATACAAATCACCATAACTCATGTCGCACCGATTATGAAAAAGGTTCCTGCACTATTTTTTTTTAAATTTCATTGCGACATGCATAAACTTCTATTAAATTAAGTTGCAAGCCGCAATGTCTTTAAAATCGTGGCTTTCTGTGGCTTTAAAATTGCGCTAAAGTAGCGCAATTTCAAAGCCTCACCAGTGTAAACCAGGGTTTACGTTATCCTTCCAGGAAGGGAGACCAATTCATTCCCTTTCTGGGAAAGTCCTGAGAAAGTTGTGGGTGGAATAGACAGGTGGGAGTGGAGTTGCTTAGAATATGGACATGTAGTGTGAGGCTAAGCAGTTTCTTCTAACCCTAGGATTCCCCCCTTCCCAAAACCAGGTGATTGCCAAGGTACGCTGCTGAATTAAAGAGGACTTGTGATATATTATCAGTTGTGGATCGTTTGTTGCAAAGTCTTTTTCTTATAGAATACCGAAAAACTTTTAAATAAAATAGAGTTGCACTGAGCCTCTGATTGAAGTATGGTGTTTCAAGTGAAAGCCTGTTATCTGTGAAGGTGTGAGTTGGGATTAGGGATGAGCCGAACACCCCCCCGGTTCGGTTCGCATCCAGAACATGCGAACGGACCAAAAGTTCGCGCAAACTTTCGAACACCGTTAAAGTCTATGGGACTCGAACGTGAGAAATCAAAAGTGCAAATTTTAAAGGCTTATTTGCAAGTTATTGTCCTAAAAAGAGTTTGGGGACCCGGGTTCTGCTCCAGGGGACATATATCAGTGCAAAAAAAAGTTTTAAAAACTGCAGTTTTTTCGGGAGCAGTGATTTTAATGATGCTTAAAGTGAAAAAATAAAAGTGAAATATTCCTTTAAATATCGTACCTGGGGGGTGTCTATAGTATGCCTGTGAAGTGGCACGTGTTTCCCGTGTTTAGAACTGTCCCTGCACAAAATAACATTTTGAAAGGAATAAAAGTCATTTAAAACTGCTTGCGGCTTTAATGTAATGTTGTGTCCCGGCAATATAGATGAAAATTATTGAGAAAAACGGCATGGGTACCCCCGTTCCCCCCCAGCCCATTACCAGGCCCTTTGGGTCTTGTATGGATATTAAGGGGAACCCCGCACCCAAATTAAAAAAATAAAAGGCGCAGGGCCCCCAGGCCCTATATACTCTGAACAGCAGTATACAGGCGGTCCAAAGAAAAACAGGGACTGTAGGTTTGTTCTTAAGTTGAATCTGTTTGTAATTTAGAACAGGTACATTTTGTAAGTGTAGCTCCACCCAAAAATTCTATTTTTAAGCTTTTTGGATATCATAGGGAAGGGTTATCATCACCCCTGTAACATTTGTTTTGCTGTCTGTGCCCCTGTTCAGAAGATTTCACCTCACTTTCTGGCCCAATGACAATTGGATTTTTAAAATTTGGGTTTTTTAGGGAAACAAGGATTGGTGATAAAGCTTCAGTGGAGACACCTTTTTCCCATATTAACTATTACAGGGGAGAATTTCCCTTCCCAGGGGTAGATTTCCTCTCACTTCCTGTTGTCTCCCTCCCTTTGTAAGTAGGAATCGTTTGTAAGTCAGATGTTTAAAAATAGGGGACCGCCTGTATATATGTGTGTGTATATATATATATATATATATATATATATATATATAGGAAGGCTGGTATGCTAGCCTGAAATTATGGGAGGAGTTCGAGGGGTACTTATACAGACCATCCACGAGGGTCAGCGTCGGCTGTAGTGCGCGGTATTCGTCGTCATCAGCCGACGCCTTACGACTCGCAACGTCCGTGTAGTTGCTTTCGTACCTTCCAGCTTCGCTCGCAGTTGATCGTATCCCCGCTCGCGGTCGCAGGTAGGACCGGCCGTTACCGTTCGTACGAATCGTAGCGCCGGTACACGTTTCTTCTTTTACAAAATCACACGGTTCATAACCCCGTGTTTTCCGTCTGCATCGTATGTTTATCGACTAGTCCAGTTGTCTTTCGTACCCTGTCACACCCACGTTGCTACCGGTAACGGTCCGTCCAGACACTACGGCTCTCAGAGCTGTTGTACGAATTACTCACAGCTCGCAAGGCTCTCGCCGCAGTCGCACATCCGATACCCAGTCGTCGGACTGGTATCCCACACTGCACTTCCTTATCCCTAGTCACTGATGCCCTACACCTCCTACGATACTCTCCCTTCACCTTACTGATGCCCCACACCTCCTACTTACACCATACACCAAACAGTCTGGGCCGGCTCTTGTCGCTAACAATCGGCACTACAGGCCGGACCCTCGACAATCACAAGCCCCTTCAACTTCGAAACAACGAACACCCGTTTGAGTCCAGCCGTATCTCCGGCGCTACGATTCGGACCCGGGAAATTCAAGTCCCCGCCTTGCACCCGTTATCAGCCCGTATACAGGCACAGCATCGGCTTAGAGATTCGGATCTCTGGCATCCACGTTGGTTCCGAGCACAGTCGCACCACCGGCTCATCGGCTCGGACCTACAAACATCGAACCGCTAAACCATCCGAATTCAGTCGTAGCATAGGCTCAAACTTTCGAACCAATGGCATTCCCAAGCGATCCGAGTCCAGTCGCTTCACCGGCTCAATCGACTCGGATCTCTAGCAACTGACCCTCCTATCCGATCCGAACCCAGTCGTAGCATCGGCTCAAAGGTTCGGATCCTCCGCTAACATGGCCGTTCTGGGCTCAGTCGCGGTCGAGTCACAGTCGCACCACCGGCGCATACCGCTCCGATCTTCAGCAGTAAACTTCTTTAGCCGACCCGAATCCAGTCGTAGCATCGGCTCCAAGTTTCGGATCCTCGGCTGAAACAACCAATTCATTCGCAGTCGCATACCCGGCTCTAAGCAGCTCCGACCCATACCTCCGATACAACGTCGAACGTCTCAGAACGTTACGAATCCAGCCGTAGCATCGGCCACAATGATTCGAACCCCAAGCCGCTATACACACGCATTACTTACCACTCCCGTTTCATCACGAAACGGCCATCCCCACACACTCGAAAGTCACAAACTCTTCTTCTTTCGTCTCCTTAAGGCATTTGTTCCTCGCAAGCGCTGCGAGCGTTCGACGAGTGGTTGCACACCAGCCACTCACCTCCTCCAGTAGTCAAACGGCTACTCACCGATTTCTCTATCCCTTTCCACCACACACGTCAGTTTAGATTGAGTTTCCATCCCGTCCACCCTGCAATCCAGGTCGGACGACATCTCCCGATAAAAAAAAAAAAAAGGGGGGCAGGGGGTCTTACACACTTCTTCACCCGGAGCTACCTACCGCTCCCACAACTCTTCAGGCCTACAAAAAACAAAAAAAAACAAAAAAAAACAAACAAAAAATATATATATATATATATATATATATATATATATATATATATATATAAAAAAAAAAAATTAAAAAAAAAATAAATAAATAAATAAATAAAATAAATAAATAAATAAATATATATATATATATAATAAAATAAAAAAATAAAATAAATAAAAAATAAATAAATAAAAAAAATATATATATATATATATAATAAAAAAAAAAAAAAAAAAAGGAATATATATATATATCTCCATGTCACCCTCCTCACAGGTCCCGGTCGACCCGTGTCTCGACCTCAACCAAGACAGGGCTCAAGTCAGGTGCGTAAACGCAAGGCCCCTCCTTGCTTTCTCTCCGCACTCTTTCACGACATATTTGCCTTCACATACACAATTCGACCGCTCACCAGGCGCTAGCAACTGCCACATACTTCTACGCATGACACTCTGTTTTCGAAGCCGATCCGAGATCCTTCACTACGCAGACAAGGTCACCAACATCACCTTGCTGGCAGTGCAGGAGTTGGCAGACCGACCACACGTCATTGAACTACAGATCGAAACATTCCTACTTAGTATACCAGACTCTAGCTACCCGCCCCAGTACGCCCTGGGGGCTCTGGTTCATCAGTCTGTGCCAAGCACAGACGGCACCCGAGCTATCGGTTACCTAGCCAGTCACCTCCTGGCTCACCTCGGTTGCCACGCACTCTTTTGAGTTTTCTAAATTACACTCAACAAGCGCTCGTACGCAAAACTTGGCTATCCCCTGCGCCTGTCATTCCTGTCACAGGGAAACCAAGCTGTTAGGCTGCTGTTCCATAACCAGCGGCAACTCTACCAGACAAATTCCGCTGCAGTCGATATCCTCGGCATTACTCAGCTACACGCCTTGGTGACCACACTGGCAACCGCAGTCACCGACGTCCAGGCTAGAGTAGGGGCCCTGGAAACACGGTCAGCCGCGCCCCTATCAGCCCCAGTCTCCACCGTCGTTACCGAACCCCCCACTGTAGGTACGCCCGACGCTTGCACCCCTTTTTCTTCGCACCTGGTCCCAGCGGGCATCAGGAAGAACATCCTAAGCGATAGGACGCGAACCTAGCGTCCCCACGCATCTTCGGCACAGGTCATAACAGGGAACAAGCCGCGTGCCTAGGGGGACGTCTCAGTCATCCTAATGGCCTAGGACCCCAGGCTCGCTCGCAAACTCGAAAGCGACAAGTTTGTGGTAGCCTCTGGAAGCCTTAGAGATGTAACCAGTCCTCCCAGTCAGACTAGGATGTCCAATTTGAGCACCGGGGGGGCGCAGCCATCTCCAGCAACTTAATTTCAAGGGTTGCTTTTACCCCACCGCAAACTTCTGCACATCCGCCTCCTGTGCCAGAAGGCTCTCCCTAGAAATACCTACGGCGCCAAGCAGCAGAGTCCAGCTGGACCAGGCCACATGCACTTTGGGCGGCTCGACTTTCTCTCCTCACATCCAACTTCCTCTCTAGCAGTCTTTCTAGTACAAGGGACACTACAGGGTTCCACACCGGACTCGTTACACTGCCTGACTCATTCCAAAACTACCCAGTCAAACTCCAGCATACCCTCACAGGAGTTCTCCCGATGGTTTAGGATTCTTGTGAGATCTAAGGAGTCCAAGAGAGGTCTTTAAAACCTTGATGTGCCCACAACCGTGAAGAAAGTAGAAAGACCGGCACAGTTCATCTCCTTCCTGGTAATCATTCTAGACAAACGCGCCATGCGGGCCAGCCCACCTCTCGGTAGATTGACCCGCATCAGGACAGTCATCCATACGTCCACCGACACGCAAGGGTGCACTAACCCACAGCTACAATCCCTACTGGGCATGCTCAAACCACGATGAGGATCGTCTCTCAAGGGCGATCCTTTATCGCACGCTTCTTAGTGTTCCTCTCCCAGGCACAAGACCCTGACCAAGTCATTAAGCTAGACGCAGCCTCCGTAGCAGGATCTGGCCATGGGGGACCAATTCCTTGAGACCGGATAGGTAGACCCTTGTTTATCCCATCAGCATTTTCCTCGTCACCTCAGATAATCACGGTCGTAGCAGCTTCCACAAGCTTCGCTGCAACTTTTGGCCATCATTGGTTTCAGGAGATCCGATCCATCAGAGATGCTCACAATTCCGCTTTAGTCAGTCCTCCTCTCTATTTGAGATCTACCCCATAGTCGCAGCAACTCAAGTACGGGGCAGCCCCGGGCAGGACAGACCGCCACGTTCGCCACAGACAACCAGGCTACAGTCACAGTCGTTAACAAAGGCAGGTCAATAAATCGTTGTCCGTCATGTCCTTCCCACGCAGGCTGTTGCTACTTTCCCTACATCATCAGCTCAGCAGCCTCAGTGTCCACATCCCCGGTCAATGCAACACCTCGGCCGACGCGCTATCCCGCTTGACCATGCCACATCCTCTCACAGAAGCCGGAGCCGACTCGACCACGTCCGGCGTCCCACATTAGTCGCAACCAACTCTGGAATCGGATAGCACCTCCATGGTGCTACCTCCCTCGTCAATGCATCCTGATCCGCCAACACACTACAGGTGGCGGCAACCACACTCTAGTACCAAACGCTTACCAGTGACCAGCGCCATACTCCGGGACATGTCTGCTATCCTTTCACGTTCTCCCTTCGGTCTATGGCCCAGCCTGGTAGTTCAAGCAGCCACTTACCTAGCCTTTTACGATTTTACGGCCGGCGAATTACTATCACCAGCCCTAAATGCCGAGTACTACTCGGGCACCACCCGACTTGCCACCGAAGTCATTTCATCCTACACCCGACGGTGTCGGAAATGATACAACCCGGTCCCGGAGTAGACATTAAACCTTTCCAGACACACAACGCCATGGCCGTTCTACGGTAATTGGTAAACTCTGCTGTCCGAGCCATCTGAGGACAGCCCTCTACTACCTTTCCCAACTGAACCCCTAAGCGGGAACCAGTTCGTCAGCCACGTCAGAACACTCCTGAGCATCTCGGGCCTTGACCCAGGATGTTACTCAGGACTCGCTTTCGCATTAGAGCAGCCCCAGCAACATCACGAAACAGAGTTCCTGACCACGCAATAAGGAAGATAGGCAGGTGGAAATCCTTGTGTTCCGCCCGACACGTCCCCGATCCTCAGTCAGAAATATCACGAGCCTTTAACAGTCTCGCTCTATAATGGTTTACCTAACATAATAGATCAATTCCTTCCTAACCTTGTGTGACTTTTTGGCCCCTTTCTTTGGCATACCGTACAAAAGGCCAGGCCACACTTCAGGTCTTATTTGTGTTGTTAGTCTTGTGACGTGTTTATGTGATCCATATCTCTTCGGACAGAGGGCTCCGACCATAAATAGGAAGGCTGGTATGCTAGCCTGAAATTATGGGAGGAGTTCGAGGGGTACTTATACAGACCATCCACGAGGGTCAGCGTCGGCTGTAGTGCGCGGTACCCACCCACCCATATCTCCCTTTTCTAGGGCACTCCTCTACAACAATTCTCAGCAGAGTTATCTATCACTTCTATTCAGGTATGGCCCCTTTCTTTGGCATACCGTACAAAAGGCCAGGCCACACTTCAGGTCTTATTTGTGTTGTTAGTCTTGTGACGTGTTTATGTGATCCATATCTCTTCGGACAGAGGGCTCCGACCATAAATATATATATATATTGTGAGGGGGTTAGCTCGGCAGCGGGTGTGTGTGACCCCCGGGATGGGCTCCCCACACAAAAACAGGCCCAGCAAACGGAGGTTGTGGTTTTCAAAATCAAAAAAAAGGTGCGGTTTATTTTCTATTTACAGTGACAAAACACAGCAAAGCCAAAAGAAACATAAACAAAATAAATCCTGGTCAACTTGACCTCTGACTAAACATACAGGTTTCCTAACTAACAACTGGGATCAGCCTAGTGCTGTCCTAGTCCCTAAGTCCCTGGTTTTAAATGTCCAAGCAAATAGCCACACAGGCTTTGTCTCACCGCACAGGGGTTCACTCTCCCTAGACAGTCCACACAGGTCTGGGTCCAGGCATGAGCTAACATCTAATGAAGCTGGGAGTTCTTATAGAGGCCTAAATGAGCTGACAAGCTTCAGCTGGTCTCATCAACTCCCTGTCTGCACGACGCCCAGCACTCTCCCTAGAGGTATGAGTCATCCATGAGCCCACTAGCCTTAGCTGGGCTTATACAACTCTCCACCTAGTTGTATAAGTCGGCGTAAAGCCTGAATCTGGGCGAAATATATCTACCCCCCTGGATGCAACCAGGTGACTTTACCTTCCTGCTGTCACATACCCCCCCCTCTTGTTTTAACCTCGGGGTTGGAACACCAGCAATCAGGCATTCATGTACTCGAGACAAAGCATCCACATTCCCCATTTGAACGCCAGGGCGATGCTTTACTGTGAAGTTGAATTCCTGGAGGGCCAGGAACCACCTATTCACTCTTCTATTTGTTTCCTTGTTTTGAGCCATCCACTTTAACGGAGCGTGATCCGTAACCATGTCAAAGTGCCTACCTAGCAGGTAGTACCGAAGGGAATCTAGAGCCCACTTCACCGCTAAACACTCCTTTTCAACGGTGGCGTAATTTACCTCATGGGACTTCAACTTCCTGCTGAGGTAAATGACTGGGTGCTCTTCCCCGTTCCAGACCTGGGACAATACTGCTCCTAACCCCACATCTGACGCATCACTTTGTACGACAAAGTCTTTAGAGAAGTCGGGTGAGTACAACACTGGCTGGCTACATAAGGCTTGTTTCAAGAATTGGAATGCTGCCTCAGCCTCGGGGGTCCATTTAATCATGACCGACCCTTTCCCCTTCGTTAGGTTGGTTAGGGGCACAGCCTTAGAAGCAAAGTGGGGAATGAATCGCCGATAATACCCAGCGATTCCCAGAAAGGCTCGTACCTGCTTCTTGCTGTTGGGACGTGGCCAACTCTGGATGGCCTCGACTTTGTTGAGTTGGGGTTTTATTACTCCCCTCCCAATGGTGTACCCAAGATATTTGGCCTCCTCCTGCCCAATGGTACACTTCTTGGGGTTAGCCGTAAACCCCGCTTCCCGAACAGAGTCCAGGACTGCTTGCACTTTTGGCAGATGTGAGGCCCAATCTGTGCTATGGACAATTACGTCATCCAGGTAAGCCGCAGCATACTTCCGATGGGGCCTCAGCATCTGGTCCATTTTCCGCTGGAATGTGGCCGGCGCATTCTGTAACCCGAACGGCATTCTTTTATATTGGAACGCCCCGTCTGGGGTTACAAATGCGGTTTTCTCTTTGGCCAATTTGGCCAGGGGGATTTGCCAATACCCTTTTGTGAGGTCAAGAGTCGTCATGTATCGGCTGTTCCCAGCCGGTCGATCAACTCATCTATACGTGGCATGGGGTAGGTGTCAAATTTTGTAACTTTGTTCAACTGACGAAAATCGTTACAAAATCGCCAGCTCCCATCCGGTTTAGGCACCAACACAATGGGACTAGACCAATCACTTTGGGACTCCTCTATCACCCCTAAGTTCAGCATTTTCTGTACTTCCTCCCGTATTGCCTCCCGTCGGGCCTCTGGGATCCGATAGGGTTTTAACTTCACCCTTTCACCGGGCGGGGTAATGATGTCATGCTCTACCCCAAATGTTTGTCCCGGCAGCTCAGAGAATACCTCCTTGTTGCGAAGCACAAACTCCTTAACCTCCTGTTGTTGGGGTTGTGACAAGGTGGCTGCTATTCCAACCTCAGGAATCACGCAACCAGTTTGAGCTGGTGACCAAGTGTCTGCGACTAGGGACTCTCTATCCCTCCAGGCTTTCAACAGATTAACGTGATAGATCTGTTCGGGCTTTCGCCTTCCTGGTTGTCTGACCTTGTAATTCACTTCGCTCACTTTTTCCATTATCTCGTAGGGGCCTTGCCATTTGGCAAGGAATTTACTTTCAACCGTAGGGACAAGTACCAGTATCCTATCCCCCGGGGAAAAGGTACGGGTCTTGGCTCCACGGTTGTACACTCTCTGCTGTGCTAACTGCGCTTGGGCCAAATGTTCCTTCACGATGGGCATTACCTGTGCAATTCGGTCTTGCATCAGGGCGACATGCTCAATCACACTCCTGTGGGGAGAACTCTCACTTTCCCAAGTTTCCTTGGCAATATCCAACAGCCCTCTTGGGTGTCTCCCATACAGTAACTCAAAGGGGGAGAATCCCGTAGAGGATTGGGGCACCTCCCTAATAGCAAACATCAGATAAGGAAGTAGACAGTCCCAATCCTTTCCATCTCTATCCACCACTTTCTTCAACATTTGTTTTAGGGTTTTGTTGAATCTTTCAACCAGCCCATCGGTTTGGGGGTGATACACAGATGTACGTAATTGCGTCACTTTGAACAATTTACACAGCTCCTTCATAACCCGGGACATAAAGGGTGTACCTTGGTCCGTAAGCAGTTCTTTACAAATACCCACCCGGCTAAACACAAGAGATAGCTCTTTGGCTATGGTTTTGGCCGAGGTATTTCGGAGAGGGATCGCTTCTGGATAACGGGTGGCATAGTCCATTATAACTAATATGTACTGGTGCCCCCTAGCGGACTTGATTATAGGACCTACCAAATCCATGGCGATCCTCTCAAACGGGACCTCAATGATGGGTAGAGGGACCAGCGGGCTACGGAAATGTGGCATCGGGGCCGACCTCTGACACACAGGGCAGGAGGAACAATAATTTTCTATGTCCTTCATCACCCCCGGCCAATAGAATCTCTGTAATACCCTCTCTCGGGTTTTCTCTGTCCCCAGATGACCTCCAAGAATGTGCCCATGGGCCAACTCCAACACCAACTTCCTGTAAGGTTTGGGCACCACAAGCTGCTCAACGGTTTCTTCTGCCCTTTTTGCCACCCGATACAGTAGGTCCTTCTCTACGCTGAAGTATGGGTAAGTGCAGGTATTATCTGGGTTTACTAACTCGCCATCTATTTTCACTACGTTTTCCCGTGCCTTTATTAGGGCGGGGTCTTTCAACTGTTCTGTGGCAAAGTTTTCCCTGTGAACCTCAAGATCAGAAAACTCCACAGACGGTAGGTTTTCGTCTGAGGAGGTGGGCTCCTCTCCAGTTTCTTGAGTCTCCCCTGCCAATACTGATAAGGGAAATTCCGGAGAGTCCTCACCACTCTCAGGGGAGTTCTGGCTATCACATTCCTGGTACATAGGGGCACCAGTGGGGGGCTCAGGATCATCCCACAGTTCCCAGAACTTCGGAAAATCCCTTCCCACAATGGCGTCATACGGTAACTGAGATACTAAGCCCACTGGATGAGAGAGGGTACCTTTGGGGGTCTCGAAACACACTGTAGTCACTGGATACTCTCGGGTGTCCCCATGCACACAAATAACAGCTACCTTGCTATTCCCAGAGACCTCTGTTTTAACTAACTCAGCCTTTATCAGGGTCACAAGGCTACCTGAATCCAGCAATACCACAACATTTCTACCATTAACACACATTTTGCATAAATGTTTCTCAGTTCCTCGAATGGCAGTGCATGCGACTGTCGCACACAGCGACTGACGTCTGCCCGTCAGAAAGTCACACTGCATGGGTTCCTCCACAACCGGGCAATTGGCTGCAATATGTCCCGCTTGCCGGCAGCGGTAGCAAACGATCCTTCTTGCCGCCTCTTGAGCCGCTGATTTCCCAGGCTGTTCTCGCCAAACTTGGGGTAGAGCTCCCACCCTCTCACTCTCTCCACCCTTACCCCTTGGAATCCTCTTATCCGCCCCTGGGGATGGTCTGGTCTTAGGGTGGAAAGTCCGAGTGTCTCTGGAAGAGGCCGTCAGGTTCTCTGTAGCCAAGTATTTCTCCACACGATCCACAAGACCATCGGCCGTCTCTGGGTCTCCATGGCTTACCCACTTTTGGATGGCAGTAGGAAGAGCTCTCAAAAACCGATCCATTACAACACGTTCCACAATCTTTGGTGCGGACAAAGTCTCTGGCTGTAGCCACTTTCTGCTCAGGTGAATGAGATCATACATTTGAGACCTGGGGGGTTTTCCAAGCTGGAAAGTCCAGTTATGCACACGCTGAGCCCGGACAGCCTGGGTGACACCCAGCCTTGCCAATATCTCAGCTTTTAGCATCACATAGTCTTTTGCTTGGTCAGGCTCTAGGTCATAGTAAGCCTTCTGCAATTCACCAGTTAACAGAGGAGCCACCAGTCCAGCCCACTGCTCCTCAGGCCACTTTTCTCTTTCAGCAGTCCTTTCAAATGTGGTCAAAAATACCTCTGGATCATCCTCTCCAGTCATTTTTGTCAATAAACGACTCACCCCAAAGGACGCGGTATTAGTGGGACGGCTTTCCTCACTGGTCTGCGGACGTTGCTGCATTACTGCTTCCATTTGTTGTAGTCTCTGCTCTTGCTTCTGTAACAGGTCTATGAAGCGGGCCTCAGATTGCTGCTGGGCTTGTTGCTGAGCTTCCAGACTCTGTTGGTGAGCTTGCTGCTGGGCTGCAAGGCTCTGTTGATGAGCTTGCTGCTGGGCTGCGAAGTTCTGTTGTTGAGCTGCAAGGCTCTTTTGCAAACCTGCATTTGTCTGCTGTTGATTGGCATTTGCTAGAGCCAGCTGCTTCAGTATCTCCTCCATGCTGGCTTAAAAAAAACTGCCACTGGTTCTCCACCAACTGTGAGGGGGTTAGCTCGGCAGCGGGTGTGTGTGACCCCCGGGATGGGCTCCCCACACAAAAACAGGCCCAGCAAACGGAGGTTGTGGTTTTCAAAATCAAAAAAAAGGTGCGGTTTATTTTCTATTTACAGTGACAAAACACAGCAAAGCCAAAAGAAACATAAACAAAATAAATCCTGGTCAACTTGACCTCTGACTAAACATACAGGTTTCCTAACTAACAACTGGGATCAGCCTAGTGCTGTCCCAGTCCCTAAGTCCCTGGTTTTAAATGTCCAAGCAAATAGCCACACAGGCTTTGTCTCACCGCACAGGGGTTCACTCTCCCTAGACAGTCCACACAGGTCTGGGTCCAGGCATGAGCTAACATCTAATGAAGCTGGGAGTTCTTATAGAGGCCTAAATGAGCTGACAAGCTTCAGCTGGTCTCATCAACTCCCTGTCTGCACGACGCCCAGCACTCTCCCTAGAGGTATGAGTCATCCATGAGCCCACTAGCCTTAGCTGGGCTTATACAACTCTCCACCTAGTTGTATAAGTCGGCGTAAAGCCTGAATCTGGGCGAAATATATCTACCCCCCTGGATGCAACCAGGTGACTTTACCTTCCTGCTGTCACAATATATATATATATATATATATATTGTAACCTGGGGGGCAGGTAGCGGGTACAAAAACTCCCTGGGATGAGCAGGCACAGATACCAAGTCCATTGGATCAGTGAAAACAGTGTTGTTTATTGGTGCTATATACAAAGTCTAATGACAGGTGCTGTACAGGGTGCTGAAAACAAACAGAAGAAAAAATAGCTAAACAAAAGCCTAGCCGTGTCTCGGCTCTAACTACACAGTATGTACAGGCCCTCACTACCAGGCTGGACAAGCCTAACGCTTGTCAGCTTCCACATTCACAGAGTAACAAGTTTTACCAACCTTCTTGCTCTCACAAACCAACGTTGTCTGTGTTTCCCAGGCTGAGCAAAAGCTGTCTGCTCAGGTGAGCTTTTAATTAACCTGTGGGAGAGAACCAACACCTGAACTGGACCCTGGCTCAGAGATCCCTGAATGTATATGAGAGGAGCCTGGGAGATGTATAAACCCCGAATAGGACTTTCCCAGGCTCTCTCTGGGATGCTCTGTCACACATCCTCCCCCCTTGTTTCAACCCCAGGGTTGGAACACCTGTAGCCCAACAGGAGTGAACACGGGAGAGGGCATCTACATTCCCCATCTCAACACCTGGCCTGTGTTTTACTGTAAAGGCGTAATCTTGTAGGGCCAAAAACCACCGGTTCACCCGCCTATTAGTCTCCTTCTTTTGGGCCATCCATTTCAGGGGAGCATGGTCAGTTATCAACTCAAACTGGCGCCCCAACAAGTAGTACCTGAGCGCGTCCACGGCCCACTTTATGGCCAGACACTCCTTTTCAATGACTGCGTACTTCTTTTCATGGTCATTGAGCTTTCTGCTTAAGTACACCACAGGGTGTTCTTCCCCATTGTGTACCTGTGAAAGTACTGCCCCGATACCCACATCAGATGCATCCGTCTGGACCAAAAAGTTTTTGGAGAAATCGGGGGAGTATAGGATTGGCTGTGCACAAAGAGCCTTCTTCAGTACTTGAAAAGACTCTTCTGCTACTGGAGACCATTTCACCATTACGGAGGCTTTCCCTTTTGTAAGGTCTGTCAGTGGGGCAGCTATAGTTGCGAAATTTGGGATGAATCTTCTATAGTACCCCGCAATGCCAAGAAAGGCCCTGACCTGCTTCTTGTTTGCAGGACGTGGCCACTCATGGATGGCTTCTATTTTATTCACCTGGGGCTTTATGACACCCCGGCCAATAGTGTAGCCCAAATACCTGGCTTCCTCTAGCCCAATGGCACATTTTTTGGGATTTGCCGTAAACCCTTCTTTGAAAAGGGAATCCAGGACAGCCTGGACACGGGGCAAGTGAGACTCCCAGTCAGTGCTATGCACCACTATGTCGTCCAGATAGGCTGCAGCATACTGTCGGTGAGGTCTTAGGGTCCTGTCCATAGCCCTCTGAAATGTTGCAGGGGCATTTTGCAACCCAAAAGGCATTTTCTTATACTGAAACGACCCCTCCGGGGTCACAAATGCAGTCTTTTCTTTGGCCCTACCAGTCAGGGGTATTTGCCAATATCCTTTGGTCAAGTCCAAAGTGGTCAGATAACGGGCCTTGCCAAGTCGGTCTATAAGCTCGTCTACCCTGGGCATTGGGTATGTGTCAAACTTTGTTACCGCATTAAGCTTCCTGAAGTCGTTACAAAACCTCCAAGTGCCATCCGGTTTTGGGACTAATACAATGGGGCTAGACCAGTCACTATTGGATTCCTCAATAACATCTAGCTCCAACATCCTTTTAACTTCCTCACTGATGTCCTTTCTTCTAGCTTCGGGAATTCGGTATGGTTTGAGCTTGACACGGACCCCAGGTTCAGTAACAATATCATGCTGAACTGCTGAAGTCGTGCCCGGCAACTCTGAAAATTTCTCTTTATTCCTTATCAGGAACTCTCTAGCTTCCTGTTTCTGGGAACATGACAGGGTGTCTGGAATCGTGACCTCAGGGATCAGAGGGGATTCAGTACCCTTAAGGGTTACCGGGAGAGACCTGGCAGTTAATGCCAGTCTATCCTTCCAGGGCTTTAACAGGTTTATGTGGTAAATCTGTTCGGGCTTCCTTTTACCTGGTTGATACACCTTGTAATTGACCTCCCCAACTCTTTCAATTACTTCAAAGGGTCCCTGCCACTTAGCCAGGAATTTGCTCTCAACAGTGGGAACTAACACGAGGACCCGGTCACCAGGTGAGAAAACACGAAGTTGTGCCCCCCTGTTGTATATCCTCTGTTGGGCTGCTTGGGCCTGCAGTAAATGTTCTTTTACTACCGGCATGATTGCTGCAATCCTATCCTGCATTTGAGCGATATGCTCAATAACACTTTTGTGAGGTGTCTGCTCCCCCTCCCAAGTTTCCTTGGCTATGTCTAAGAGTCCCCGAGGGTGTCTCCCATAAAGCAGCTCAAATGGAGAGTACCCCGTAGAGGACTGGGGAACTTCCCTGATGGCGAACATCAAGTAAGGTATCAGGAAGTCCCAGTTTTTCCCATCCTTATCAACAACCTTTTTTAACATACTCTTTAATGTCTTATTGAAGCGTTCCACCAAGCCATCCGTTTGAGGATGGTACACTGAGGTACGCAACTGCGTCACCTTAAATAACTTGCAGAGCTCCCTAGTTATTCGTGACATGAATGGGGTACCTTGGTCTGTAAGGACTTCTTTCGGGATGCCAACCCGACTGAACACCATAAACAGCTCTTTGGCAATGTTTTTAGCAGATGCAGTGCGTAAGGGAACGACCTCGGGGTAACGGGTAGCGTAATCCATGATCACGAGGATATGTTGATGACCGCGGGCAGATTTGGGGAGTGGACCCACCAGGTCCATGGCAATCCTTTCAAAGGGCACTTCAATAATGGGCAAGGGCACTAACGGACTTCGAAAGTGGGGTTGGGGGGCTGACATCTGACATATAGGACAGGATTGACAATAATTCTCGATATTTTTCCATATCCCAGGCCAGTAAAACCTGCGCAACACCCTTTCAGTGGTTTTCTCAACCCCTAAATGGCCTCCTAGCAAATGCCCATGGGCAAGTTCCAACACCACCCGTCTGTATAGCTTAGGGACTACCAACTGTTCAACCACTTCATCATTAGTTTTACATACACGATACAGTAAATCCTCATTGCTGCAGAAATATGGAAAACAGGGCCCGTCCCCCGGTTCGACAGGTACCCCATCAACCACCACCACATTTTCCCAGGCCCTGGCAAGGGTAGGGTCTTTTCTCTGTTCCGTACCAAAATTTTCCTTGTGCACATTTAGATCGGTAAACTCTAACGTAGGCTCAGATTCAGCAGATGGCTGTCCAGCTCTACTGGTTGTGGGGACTTCTTCAGGCTCCCCCAGCTCTCCTGCCATAACTGAGAAAGGATCACCCGGAGAGCCCTGAGAGGAGTCCCCTGAACTCACAAGGTCAGTAATGGCCATGAGTTCTGGCTCTGCGACTGAGTTATGTACTGCGACTGGGTCGGGACAATCCCACAGTTCCCAAAACTTAGGGAAGTCCCTACCAATGATAGCCTCGTGCACCAAGTGGGGCACCAGTCCGACCGAATGGGTCACCATACCTAAGCCAGTTTTAAACTGAACAGTGGCTATTGGATACTCGCGGGTATCCCCATGTACACAGATCACAGCAACTTTTTTTGCATGAAAATTCACAGTTTCAACCATCTCAGCTGTAACCAAAGTAACTAGACTTCCTGAGTCCAGCAAGGCCGTAATAGGCTTATTATTAATAGTCACTTGACACATGTGTTTTCCCACATTTGGCACTGCAGCGCATGAAACGGCAGCAAACATAGACTGCCTTCTAAAAGATAGATCACACTGCATTGGTTCATCTCTTAATGGACAGTTTGCTGCAACATGTCCCAGTTCTTGGCAACGAAAACACCTGATGTTTCCCCAATCTGGTTTGCTGACAGGCAGTGGCTTCCCTTGCTTGGGCCGCCAAACTTCAGTCCTGGCACCAAAATTCCTCCCCCCTATTTCCTTGCCATGCTTACCACCCACTTCCCCTGGAACAGTCTTACCGGTTGCCTGGGGAGACCGTGGTTTTGGATGGAAAGTCTGTGCGGCTGTAGGGGTGGTGACCAGGTTCTCTGCAGCAAAGTACCTCTCAACGAGCTCCACCAGGTTGTCTGCTGACTTGGGGTCTCCTTGACTCACCCACTTCTGCAGGGGAATTGGCAGTGACCTCAGGAATTGGTCCATGACCACACGCTCCACTATTTGTGGCGCAGACAGGGACTCCGGCTGTAGCCATTTCCGCACCAGGTGGATCAGATCAAACATCTGCGATCTTGGGGGCCTCTTTTCTTGGAAGAACCAGCTGTGGACCCGCTGAGCTCGAACAGCCAAGGTAACGCCAAGTCGTGCCAGGATTTCCCGCTTGACCTTCTCATAATCTCCCGCTTCTGCTGACTCCAGATCATAGTAGGCCTTCTGCGCTTCTCCAGAAAGTAAGGGGGCGATCAGTCCTGCCCACTGGGTTTGGGGCCAACCTTCCCTCTCAGCGGTCCATTCAAATGTTAGTAGGAAAGCCTCTGGATCATCATCTGCCGTCATCTTTGAAAGAAAGCGACCCACATGGATGGTTGAGGGCTTGTCTCCAATATCCTTCATTATCGCAGGTGACCCCTGTGCTAGCGTCTCCAAAACCTCAGTAAGGGTTTTCCTATCCGCTTTTGCAGCAGTGGCAAGCTGTTCAAACAGCCTCTGCGATTGCTCCTGTACAGCACCAATCTGTTGGAACAGCACCTTGGTTTGCTCCTGTGCGATAGCGTTGGCTTGCTGTTGTGTAGCGTTAGTTTGCTGTTGTGCAGCATTTGCTTGCTGCAACGCGGCATTTGCCAACACCATTTGTTTGAGGAGGTCCTCCATGTTGTCACTTTAGGTACTGGCATTTAAGTAGTAACTTACTACAGCTGGTCGCAGCCTCCACCATATGTAACCTGGGGGGCAGGTAGCGGGTACAAAAACTCCCTGGGATGAGCAGGCACAGATACCAAGTCCATTGGATCAGTGAAAACAGTGTTGTTTATTGGTGCTATATACAAAGTCTAATGACAGGTGCTGTACAGTGTGCTGAAAACAAACAGAAGAAAAAATAGCTAAACAAAAGCCTAGCCGTGTCTCGGCTCTAACTACACAGTATGTACAGGCCCTCACTACCAGGCTGGACAAGCCTAACGCTTGTCAGCTTCCACATTCACAGAGTAACAAGTTTTACCAACCTTCTTGCTCTCACAAACCAACGTTGTCTGTGTTTCCCAGGCTGAGCAAAAGCTGTCTGCTCAGGTGAGCTTTAAATTAACCTGTGGGAGAGAACCAACACCTGAACTGGACCCTGGCTCAGAGATCCCTGAATGTATATGAGAGGAGCCTGGGAGATGTATAAACCCCGAATAGGACTTTCCCGGGCTCTCTCTGGGATGCTCTGTCACAATATATATATAATCATACATACTGTATTTATCGGCGTATAACACGCACTTTTTTCCCCTTAAAATTAGGGGAAAATCGTGGGTGCGTGTTATACGCTGATCCCCCGCTGAAATGAGCGAGAGGAGCCAAGATACAGAAAGCCGAAGTACACTCGGCTTTACTCGGCTCCTCTCGCAGTCCCGCCCACCTCCACTGATTGTGCCGCTGACATACAGAAAGCCGAGTGTACTTCGGCTAGTCTCGACTCCTCTCGCAGTCCCGCCCCTGACTGTGAGCAGAGCCGAGTCTAGCCGAAGTACACTCGGCTTTCTGTATGTCAGCGGCACAATCAGTGGAGGTGGGCGGGACTGCGAGAGGAGCCGAGTCTAGCCGAAGTACACTCGGCTCCGCTCGCTCCTCTCCACATGGAAATCGGCGGCAATTTTAAAAATAGCAGAGACTGGCAAGGCTGCAAAGGCACTGGGCAAGGCTACAGATGGACACTGGGCAAGGCAGCAAAGGCACTGGGCAAGGCTGCAGATGGACACTGGGCAAGGCTGCAGATGGGCACTGGGCAAGGCTGCAGATGGACACTGGGCAAGGCTGCAATGATGGACAAGGCTGCATTTAAATGTAAGTTTTTTTCCTTGAACTTCCCTCCTAAAAGTTTTTTTCCTTAAAATTCCCTCCTAAACTTGGGGTGCGTGTTATACGCCGGCGCGTGTTATACGCCGATAAATACAGTATATATATATATATTGTGAGGGGGTTAGCTCGGCAGCGGGTGTGTGTGACCCCCGGGATGGGCTCCCCACACAAAACAGGCCCAGCAAACGGAGGTTGTGGTTTTCAAAATCAAAAAGGTGCGGTTTATTTTCTATTTACAGTGACAAAACACAGCAAAGCAAAAGAAACATAACCAAAATAAATCCTGGTCAAGTTGACCTCTGACTAAACATACAGGTTTCCTAACTAACAACTGGGATCAGCCTAGTGCTGTCCTAGTCCCTAAGTCCCTGGTTTTAAATGTCCAAGCAAATAGCCACACAGGCTTTTTCTCACCGCACAGGGGTTCACTCTCCCTAGACAGTCCACACAGGTCTGGTTCCAGGCATGAGCTAACATCTAATGAAGCTGGGAGTTCTTATAGAGGCCTAAATGAGCTGACAAGCTTCAGCTGGTCTCATCAACTCCCTGTCTGCACGACGCCCAGCCCTCTCCCTAGAGGTATGAGTCATCCATGAGCCCACTAGCCTTATACAACTCTCCACCTAGTTGTATAAGTCGGCGTAAAGCCTGAATCTGGGCGAAATATATCTACCCCCCTGGATGCAACCAGGTGACTTTACCTTCCTGCTGTCACATACCCCCCCCCCTCTTGTTTTAACCTCGGGGTTGGAACACCAGCAATCAGGCATTCATGTACTCGAGACAAAGCATCCACATTCCCCATTTGAACGCCAGGGCGATGCTTTACTGTGAAGTTGAATTCCTGGAGGGCCAGGAACCACCTATTCACTCTTCTATTTGTTTCCTTGTTTTGAGCCATCCACTTTAACGGAGCGTGATCCGTAACCATGTCAAAGTGCCTACCTAGCAGGTAGTACCGAAGGGAATCTAGAGCCCACTTCACCGCTAAACACTCCTTTTCAACGGTGGCGTAATTTACCTCATGGGACTTCAACTTCCTGCTGAGGTAAATGACTGGGTGCTCTTCCCCGTTCCAGACCTGGGACAATACTGCTCCTAACCCCACATCTGACGCATCACTTTGTACGACAAAGTCTTTAGAGAAGTCGGGTGAGTACAACACTGGCTGGCTACATAAGGCTTGTTTCAAGAATTGGAATGCTGCCTCAGCCTCGGGGGTCCATTTAATCATGACCGACCCTTTCCCCTTCGTCAGGTTGGTTAGGGGCACAGCCTTAGAAGCAAAGTGGGGAATGAATCGCCGATAATACCCAGCGATTCCCAGAAAGGCTCGTACCTGCTTCTTGCTGTTGGGACGTGGCCAACTCTGGATGGCCTCGACTTTGTTGAGTTGGGGTTTTATTACTCCCCTCCCAATGGTGTACCCAAGATATTTGGCCTCCTCCTGCCCAATGGTACACTTCTTGGGGTTAGCCGTAAACCCCGCTTCCCGAACAGAGTCCAGGACTGCTTGCACTTTTGGCAGATGTGAGGCCCAATCTGTGCTATGGACAATTACGTCATCCAGGTAAGCCGCAGCATACTTCCGATGGGGCCTCAGCATCTGGTCCATTTTCCGCTGGAATGTGGCCGGCGCATTCTGTAACCCGAACGGCATTCTTTTATATTGGAACGCCCCGTCTGGGGTTACAAATGCGGTTTTCTCTTTGGCCGACTTGGCCAGGGGGATTTGCCAATACCCTTTTGTGAGGTCAAGAGTCGTCATGTATCGGGCTGTTCCCAGCCGGTCGATCAACTCATCTATACGTGGCATGGGGTAGGTGTCAAATTTTGTAACTTTGTTCAACTGACGAAAATCGTTACAAAATCGCCAGCTCCCATCCGGTTTAGGCACCAACACGATGGGACTAGACCAATCACTTTGGGACTCCTCTATCACCCCTAAGTTCAGCATTTTCTGTACTTCCTCCCGTATTGCCTCCCGTCGAGCCTCTGGGATCCGATAGGGTTTTAACTTCACCCTTTCACCGGGCGGGGTAATGATGTCATGCTCTACCCCAGATGTTTGTCCCGGCAGCTCAGAGAATACCTCCTTGTTGCGAAGCACAAACTCCTTAACCTCCTGTTGTTGGGGTTGTGACAAGGTGGCTGCTATTCCAACCTCAGGAATCACGCAACCAGTTTGAGCTGGTGACCAAGTGTCTGCGACTAGGGACTCTCTATCCCTCCAGGCTTTCAACAGATTAACGTGATAGATCTGTTCGGGCTTTCGCCTTCCTGGTTGTCTGACCTTGTAATTCACTTCGCTCACTTTTTCCATTATCTCGTAGGGGCCTTGCCATTTGGCAAGGAATTTACTTTCAACCGTAGGGACAAGTACCAATATCCTATCCCCCGGGGAAAAGGTACGGGTCTTGGCTCCACGGTTGTACACTCTCTGCTGTGCCAACTGCGCTTGGGCCAAATGTTCCTTCACGATGGGCATTACCTGTGCAATTCGATCTTGCATCAGGGCGACATGCTCAATCACACTCCTGTGGGGAGAACTCTCACTTTCCCAAGTTTCCTTGGCAATATCCAACAGCCCTCTTGGGTGTCTCCCATACAGTAACTCAAAGGGGGAGAATCCCGTAGAGGATTGGGGCACCTCCCTAATAGCAAACATCAAATAAGGAAGTAAACAGTCCCAATCCTTTCCATCTCTATCCACCACTTTCTTCAACATTTGTTTTAGGGTTTTGTTGAATCTTTCAACCAGCCCATCGGTTTGGGGGTGATACACAGACGTACGCAATTGCGTCACTTTGAACAATTTACACAGCTCTTTCATAACCCGGGACATAAAGGGTGTACCTTGGTCCGTAAGCAGTTCTTTACAAATACCCACCCGGCTAAAAACAAGAGATAGCTCTTTGGCTATGGTTTTGGCCGAGGTATTTCGGAGAGGGATCGCTTCTGGATAACGGGTGGCATAGTCCATTATAACTAATATGTACTGGTGCCCCCTAGCGGACTTGATTATAGGACCTACCAAATCCATGGCGATCCTCTCAAACGGGACCTCAATGATGGGTAGAGGGACCAGCGGGCTACGGAAATGTGGCATCGGGGCCAACCTCTGACACACAGGGCAGGAGGAACAATAATTTTCTACGTCCTTCATCACCCCCGGCCAATAGAATCTCTGTAATACCCTCTCTCGGGTTTTCTCTGTCCCCAGATGACCTCCAAGAATGTGCCCATGGGCCAACTCCAACACCAACTTCCTGTAAGGTTTGGGCACCACAAGCTGCTCAACGGTTTCTTCTGCCCTTTTTGCCACCCGATACAGTAGGTCCTTCTCTACGCTGAAGTATGGGTAAGTGCAGGTATTATCTGGGTTCACTAACTCGCCATCTATTTTCACTACGTTTTCCCGTGCCTTTATTAGGGCGGGGTCTTTCAACTGTTCTGTGGCAAAGTTTTCCCTGTGAACCTCAAGATCAGAAAACTCCACAGACGGTAGGTTTTCGTCTGAGGAGGTGGGCTCCTCTCCAGTTTCTTGAGTCTCCCCTGCCAATACTGATAAGGGAAATTCCGGAGAGTCCTCACCACTCTCAGGGGAGTTCTGGCTATCACATTCCTGGTACATAGGGGCACCAGTGAGGGGCTCAGGATCATCCCACAGTTCCCAGAACTTCGGAAAATCCCTTTCCACAATGGCGTCATGCGGTAACTGAGATACTAAGCCCACTGGATGAGAGAGGGTACCTTTGGGGGTCTCGAAACACACTGTAGTCACTGGATACTCTCGGGTGTCCCCATGCACACAAATAACAGCTACCTTGCTATTCCCAGAGACCTCTGTTTTAACTAACTCAGCCTTTATCAGGGTCACAAGGCTACCTGAATCCAGCAATACCACAACATTTCTACCATTAACACACATTTTGCATAAATGTTTCTCAGTTCCTCGAATGGCAGTGCATGCGACTGTCGCACACAGCGACTGACGTCTGCCCGTCAGAAAGTCACACTGCATGGGTTCCTCCACAACCGGGCAATTGGCTGCAATATGTCCCGCTTGCCGGCAGCGGTAGCAAACGATCCTTCTTGCCGCCTCTTGAGCCGCTGACTTCCCAGGCTGTTCTCGCCAAACTTTGGGTAGAGCTCCCACCCTCTCACTCTCTCCACCCTCACCCCTTGGAATCCTCTTATCCGCCCCTGGGGATGGTCTGGTCTTAGGGTGGAAAGTCCGAGAGTCTCTGGAAGAGGCCGTCAGGTTCTCTGTAGCCAAGTATTTCTCTACACGATCCACAAGACCACCGGCCGTCTCTGGGTCTCCATGGCTTACCCACTTTTGGATGGCAGTAGGAAGAGCTCTCAAAAACCGATCCATTACAACACGTTCCACAATCTCTGGTGCGGACAAAGTCTCTGGCTGTAGCCACTTCCTGCTCAGGTGAATGAGATCATACATTTGAGACCTGGGGGGTTTTCCAAGCTGGAAAGTCCAGTTATGCACACGCTGAGCCCGGACAGCCAGGGTGACACCCAGCCTTGCCAATATTTCAGCTTTTAGCATCACATAGTCTTTTGCTTGGTCAGGCTCTAGGTCATAGTAAGCCTTCTGCGATTCACCAGTTAACAGAGGAGCCACCAGTCCAGCCCACTGCTCCTCAGGCCACTTTTCTCTTTCAGCAGTCCTTTCAAATGTGGTCAAAAATACCTCTGGATCATCCTCTCCAGTCATTTTTGTCAATAAACGACTCACCCCAAAGGACGCGGTATTAGTGGGACGGCTTTCCTCACTGGTCTGCGGACGTTGCTGCATTACTGCTTCCATTTGTTGTAGTCTCTGCTCTTGCTTCTGTAACAGGTCTATGAAGCGGGCCTCAGATTGCTGCTGGGCTTGTTGATGAGCTTGCTGCTGGGCTGCAAGGCTCCTTTGCAAACCTGCATTTGTCTGCTGTTGATTGGCATTTGCTAGAGCCAGCTGTTTCAGTATCTCCTCCATGCTGGCTTAAAAAAAACTGCCACTGGTTCTCCACCAACTGTGAGGGGGTTAGCTCGGCAGAGGGTGTGTGTGACCCCCGGGATGGGCTCCCCACACAAAACAGGCCCAGCAAACGGAGGTTGTGGTTTTCAAAATCAAAAAGGTGCGGTTTATTTTCTATTTACAGTGACAAAACACAGCAAAGCAAAAGAAACATAACCAAAATAAATCCTGGTCAAGTTGACCTCTGACTAAACATACAGGTTTCCTAACTAACAACTGGGATCAGCCTAGTGCTGTCCTAGTCCCTAAGTCCCTGGTTTTAAATGTCCAAGCAAATAGCCACACAGGCTTTTTTCTCACCGCACAGGGGTTCACTCTCCCTAGACAGTCCACACAGGTCTGGTTCCAGGCATGAGCTAACATCTAATGAAGCTGGGAGTTCTTATAGAGGCCTAAATGAGCTGACAAGCTTCAGCTGGTCTCATCAACTCCCTGTCTGCACGACGCCCAGCCCTCTCCCTAGAGGTATGAGTCATCCATGAGCCCACTAGCCTTATACAACTCTCCACCTAGTTGTATAAGTCGGCGTAAAGCCTGAATCTGGGCGAAATATATCTACCCCCCTGGATGCAACCAGGTGACTTTACCTTCCTGCTGTCACAATATATATATATATATATTATATATACACACACACATACATACACACACACACACACACACACACACTATACGGCCTGCCCTATATACTCTGCATAAAATTGGGCTTTAGGTGTTGGTGGTACCAGAACACTGTAAGCCCTCACAGTTACTCTTGGTGAGCGCTGGAACAGGCCCTGCTGTGAACTATACTGAATCTACTGCAGCTAACTGAATCAACTGCCTGCCTGTAGTATATTAGGAAGAGAACAACAGGAATGGTCTGCAGTGAGATCTAGCTGAACACTGTGCACAGGATACAGTATACCGAATATACTGCAGCTAACTGAATCAACTGCCTGCCTGTAGTATATTAGGAACAGAACAGGAACATTCTGCAGTGAGATCTAGCTGCACACTGTGCACAGGATACATTATACTGAATCAACTGCCTGCCTGTAGTATATTAGGAAGAGAACAACAGGAACGGTCTGCAGTGAGATCTAGCTGCACACTGTGCACAGGATACAGTATACTGAATATACTGCCTGCCTGTAGTATATTAGGAATAGTACACCAGGAACGGTCTGCAGTGAGATCTAGCTAAACTGCATACAGTATGTATGTATGTATATATATATATATATATATATATATATATATATATATATATATATACACACACACACACATAAAACTTGCATATATATACTAAATACACTGAAGCTAACTGAATCAACTGCCTGTTCAAAGTAAATTAAATTAAATTACACTCTCTCTATCTTTCTCTCTAAACGCCACCAATGCACTACACACGGCCGACGTGCAGGCGGCCTTTTATAGTGTGGGGCGTGTACTTAATCCCCTGAGCAATAATTGCCCAAAGGCACCCTGCCTTTGGCCAATTATGGCTCTCTGTGCTGACGGCGCTGTGATTGGCCAAAGCATGCGTGTCATAGTGCATGCTTGGCCAATCATCAGCCAGCAATGCACTGCGATGACGCAGTGCATTATGGGCCGTGACGTGCCACTCGAATTTAGCGTGAACGCCCCATAATGTTCGATCTTCGTCGAGCGATCGAACGGCCGATGTTCAAGTCGAACTCATGTTCGACTCGAACTCGAAGCCCACCCCTAGTTGGGATAGCACACAGGTCACCATGCTGACCAGATGCATCTCATGTAGGAAACACGCAGTAAGACACAGGATCCTGAGGATAGTTATAGTAGTGCAAACCTGGTTGGATTGGGGCTGGTGGAGGACAGAGGACAAAGTCACTCTCTTGTCGGTGAGTAGCATACTCCTTCCATATAGGACACGACAAGTGAATTGTAGATTCTAATGCTACGTACTACTTTCTACTACTTTCCAACAAACTGAGCACCTGTCTAAGTTAACCGGTTCACACAAGTTATGCAGTAAAATGTGTTACTATAAGTTACCCTTGCGGTTATGGAGTGGGAAGTGTCAAGAAGGAGGTACAACCAGTTTGGTGTGGATCAGTGGTGGCCAGCGACAGAGGTTCTTTAGGTAGGAGGGGGCCTGACACTGGGCACTTTACTGGGTGGCAGGGTCCTTGATTCAGGGCCCACTGCAAAACAGAATTCTCTCAGGGACTGGGCCTGGAACCACGTGTATATGGGGCTCTGTGAGTTATGTGTGGTGGCTCCCCTCTTTACTTTTAAGGCTACACATAAGTATAAGTAAAGTGGGTGTTATGAAGAATTGGTGAAGGATGATCAGTTTTCAGTGCTATTGTCCTCAAAATGTCTCTGTAGTCTGTGTCAGGACAGGAGTCACTGGCAGGGTATAAGAAATAATCCTTCTATATTTGGGGACTGGTGAAGTAATATGGCCTCCAGCTCCAAGATGGTGCTAACCCACACAAATGTTAATACAGAACACTGTAATATTGGCTGCTTACAGCTCCCCCATGTGACTACATGCTAACAACTTGTCAGTGAAGATGCTGGACTCTGCTAGTGTGCAGAGAATCTACTGCTGGTGACACACAGAGAGGGCTGCAAAGCTGCTAAGTGTTGCAGGGGATGGCTTTGCACTGCAAGAAATGACACTCAGATCTGAGCATCATCTGTTGACTGTCACTGCGAACAATCCGTGGTCACTCAGTAGAATATTTTGATCTACTCGTTACTGTAGCACTCTGCCATAGTATTTGACCAGTGTGTGTGAAAGCAGCATTTATTGTACAGAAAATACATTTTATCTGATAGGGACCACCAATGTGGGGGAGGTTGATCAGTACTGACAGCAATGTTGGGGGTTATTATTGCAGCCACTGACACTAAAGCTGGAGGTTATTATTGTGTACACTGACACCAATATTGGGGGCTAATACTGTGTACACTGACACCAATGTCATGGTCTAATATATTACCTCCACTTACACCAATGTCAGGGGTTATTATTGCTTCCACTGACACCAATGTCAAGGGCTATTATAGCATACACTGACACCGATGTTGAAAGTTTATTATTGCGTCCATTGAAACCAATGCTGAGGGTTATTATTGTGGTCAGGGACAACAATGCTGGAGGTTATTATTGCAGCCACTGACACCAATGTCACCAATGTCAAGGGCAATTATTTCATCTACTGACATCAATGTTGGGGGTTGTTGTTGCATACACCAACACTAATGTCAAGGGCAATTATTGTGTCTACTGACATCAATATTGGGGGTTGTTATTGCATCCACTGACACCATTGTCAAGGGCTATTTTTGCATCCACCAACACCAGTGTCGAGAGCTAATATTGCATCCACTGACGATAATGTTGGGATTTACAGTACTATTGCATCCACTGACACCAGTGATATCGATAGAAAGCATCGGAAACACTGACCCATGTGAGATGTATTAGACGGCCTCAGCCAGCGCTTCTCCACTGACCATTAATATAATGTTTTATGTGTGTAGCGGGGTCCGCAAATTTAACCCCGCTATACCCAAATTTAGGGGAAGGTTTGAGCTGTAGTTGGGCTCAGACCACCTTAATTGTTAGGACATTCTATTTTACACCGCAGGTAGTATACTGGTGTGTAGTTCCTTGTGGCCTGTAGGTGGCGCTGCCATAATGGGCCAGGGTTGAACCGCTGGTATAGTGCTGTGCCTTGGATGTCCTCTCTCGGCGGCTGTGCGGTGGGCGTGATCGGCCTGCTGTGCATGCCGGGAGAGAAGATAAAAGGGGCAGACGCTGCTTGTGAGGAGTTTGTTTTTTGTTTTCTTGTGTGGTCGGTTCCGGTTCAAGCCCAGGGGGCCATCGTGGAGTGTAGTATCTGGCCCTCCTGGCCAGGGGCCCACGTACGCATCAGTCCCGGGCACCTTTAGCCCTGGGGCTGCAGCAACAGCCTTGGGCCCAGCACCTTTAGCTGGGGCCCGCGTCCTGGAAGGAGAAATCCCAGGGTGCCTCTGGCTTGGGGACCCGTTCTGAGATGAGGAGGCCGGGGGAGGACCCTTCTGAAGGACCGGTGAAAAGTTCACGAAGAAAGAAGGGCCCGGTAACTCTCTGGAGGGATTAGATCCATCCAACACCAGAGGATTGGGATTAACGGTTCTGTGGCAGAGAATCTCCTAGTCGCATCTAAAAGGGGAAAATGAAAGAAACGTCCGAGCATCACTTTGGCTGCTAGGATCCGCTTTCATAGGGAACTATCCGGGTGAGCTAAGCCTACTTGAGGAACTAGTAGTGAATTCATAATTTGTCTTGTGCCTGGACTCATATCCAAACTCTTAAGCCGTGTACACACGATAGGACTGTTTTCATCGGTAAAACCTATGAACTGTTTTCATCGGACAAACCGATCGTGTATGGGCCCCATCGGTCTTTTTTCCATCAGTGTTTAAAAATAGAAATTTATCCGATGGTTAAAAAACCGATAGCAAATTACTATAGTCTGTGGGGAACTCCATCGGATAAAAAACCCACGCATGCTCAGAATCAAGTCGACGCATGCTCAGAAGCATTGAACTTAATTTTTATTGGCTCATCGGAGTGTTTTACGTCATCGCGTTTGAAACGGTCGGTTTTTTGACTGATGGTGTGTGGGCAAGTCTGATGGAAGACAGTTTCATCGGATTTCCAATGGAAAAAAACATCGGATTAGAATCCATAGGATATTCGATCGTGTGTACAGGGCTTTACTGTCCTGTCTTCTATCCACCCTTTTCTATTCATTGACTTTGCATATAAAGAAATAAACTCTATGTTGGAGTTTACTACTGGTGTGGACCTTGGAGTTACTTGGGGATATAAAGACTTGTCCTTACATTCTAAGAGACCAACTAAAGGGAGAACCTTGCTGCAGGACCCTAGTTTATGACACCGCTCAACCTCTTCACACAAGAGGGTATGGGCACATAGCATGGTGTGCCTTTCCTGCAAGTGAAGGATCCGTGTGCTACATGTGTATTATTTTTTTTTCTTGCAGACATCAGAGGAACTTGTGTCCACACCTAGGTCTTATTCTCTCTCTTTCTTCTTTTCTCCTTTTTTGTTCTCTCGCTTTTCTCTCTTAGTACTTTCTGTCTCTTCTATCCATGAATATTGTTGCACACCCTCAAAAATGTTTGGGGTTATTTACTAATGTACTGACTACATACGCGTTACAGACCGCCCTAAGGACATTGTTTCTAGGGGGTCCTCTTTATATTGTCATTACAAATACCCTTAATAGCCTGTTTGTGTTACCTTATCCCTAATGCCGCGTACACACGATCGATTTTCTCGACGGTGAAAACACCGTCGAGAAAAGCGACGGGAAAAACGAGGAACGGCTTGTTCCCCTACACACGGCCGTTTTTCCCGTCATTTTTTCTCTTGGTCGAGAAAAACGACCGTGTGTAGGTAGGCTCCCCGGCAGTGTTTTCCTATGGGAAAACTGCCGCGGAAAAAAATGCCGTGAATCACGACGAGAAAAATTAGAGCATGTTCTAATTTTTCTCGTCGTGATTAATGCCGTTTTTCTCGTCTGGAAAAATTACCAAAAGCCCACACACGGTCGTTTTTCTCGTCAAAGAGAAAAAATGAAATTTTTCCCGACGAGAAAAATGGTCGTGTGTACGCGGCATTACAATTGAGCCTTTATTAATGCGGCTACCCATTCAGGGCAAAATAAATAACTGCACTGCATTTCCTTGTATGTTACTGGTTTTCATGGATATTTTTTATTTTTTTGCATCCACTTGGATGGATTATTTAAGTAATATTCTGAAACGTGTTAATAAAAACATATTCAACCATAAAAAAAGGGATTTACAATATTTTTTTATATCTGTACACAAATGTTTTGTCTTTCGTTTACGTTTTAAACTGAATGGGTTGTTTTACAAGGTGAGAGTTTAGATTACATACGGTACTTTAATCTTCGTGAATCTACTTTTATATTAAAAAACACTACAAAAACCAAGAACATAACAAGCACACCAAAATGTAAAGTGTATCGTAAGCCAAACACTTTTTAGGCTTTGGATAGAGTAGGGAAGTGTTTCCAACCCTATCAGGGTTCTATTGCTAAAAGGGCTGAATCTTTTGTTAATGATGTCTCATGCTCAAGAACAGTTTACTGTGTAGATCTCAATTCTTTTGGTAAAGTTGATTTCTTAAAAAAGGGTGCCCCTAGCTGGGGGAGCAAGAGTAGCAGTCTAGAGATAAAGAGATACAATAAAAAGCAACAAACCAATGGTCATATAGTCCAAAAAAGTTTAGTTCCTCATACTGAGGTGAAAGGTTTTTATTGCTGTATGTGCCCCCCCTGTGTATATCTAAGGCCAAAACCTTAATTAAGTGTAGCGCACCCCCCGTAGGAGCTGCTGGTTTAAATTTGGGCCTTGAACGTTACCTCACTGTTCGTTGTCTAGGGGATGAGAGTCTATAGAAAGTTCAATGTCCACACAAGTTATGAATCCTTTTCATCAGGCTTTATTTCCAAACAAAACTTGCATAGGTAGAGGGATGGAGGGTTAGGGGAAGGTTCAGGCACACACAGCAGATCACTGGGGAACTTCTAAGCTTTGAAAGTCACACTCACCACTCTCCTTCAAGTGGGTATTGCTCACCCGGATAGGCCCCTCTCACTTGGCCTAGCAGTCGGGATGATGCACATAAAGAAATAACAGTCTCTGCCAAAGACCTTTAGGACGATTAATATGAACTGTTCAATGATCCTCTGCCACAGGATTTTAGTACCCGGAGATCCAGCCTTACAGTTTAGAGCCTTTAAGCCAACCCGGCACACTGTAAGGTAACTTTAGCAACGGTGCATCCTCCAATAGGGTCACCAGGCCTTCTGTCAGGAAGGGCATGCCAGAATTCAAGATGGTGGCCGTGGAAGACGGCTTCGAACCTCAGCGCTGTTGGTGCGCCTGCGCGCGCTTGTGCGCGCACGTGCACGCGCACCCAGTGATGGCCCTTGGCGCCAAACAGGTTATTTAAACTGGGTCAGTACCCAGACTCAATGCTGTCTACTCTACAGCGTTCTGTGTGCTCTGCTTTCCCGTATCTGATATCTGTTCCTGATATTTGATCCGGCTTGTCCTTGACGCTCCTGTTTCTGCCTGCACCTGACCCGGCTTGTTTGACTTTGCATCTGCCTGCTCCTTCTGCTACCTTACTGCCAGCCTAATACCAATCCGGCCTGTATCCTGACTCCGCTCCAGCCTATGCTCCTGTTCCTGACTTGTCCGCCAGTGTGTGACCCGGCCTGCCTGCACCTGCTATCTCTTCAGCCCTTCGGAGTCCTGCTGAGCATCCATCCCACCTGCAGTCGCACCTGCTCCTCTGCCTGTGGTGTTCCTGTACCAAGCCAGTACCTGCCTTCCGCTGACCACGGCTCCTGGCCTTCTCCTGTACCGGTGTTCTACTGCAGTCTCTTCAGGGATTCCAGTTCGGCTCCATTGTCAGCGATCCTGCCAGGCACTCGTGCGACTCTGCACTCCTGCGCCTCCTGTCTGCTCTATCAGGGGCCTCGAGTCAGAGGTGTAAGAGAGGTCGTCCTCTGCATATCAGGCTCTACCGCCAGGTAAGTGACACCTTCCTCAAGATACCAGCCTTCCGCTTGGTCCTCTTCAGGACAGGTCCTCCCCTGGATTCCTCCATTGAGTGGCTTCCTCCCACAGGAAAGACAGCACAGGATCACCTTCAAAGTGTAGGCCCCAGTCAGGACTACTGGGCCTACTTGGTAGAGATGCAGCCTCCGGCCAAATTTCAGTATCACATACCTCGAGCCAGGAGGGCCACGAGGCGAGAAGAGCCCCGAGAAATGGCGTCTACCCCTTAAGTACCCTTCCCCAGCATGCTCAGTGGGGAGACCACTCCCACTGAGCTGTTCCCGGGGAAAAATACCCAATACACTTCGGCCTGCTCTTGTTCCAACATTGGCCTGGGGTGGTAACGCCACCTACAGGCAAACAGTGGGAAGTCCTTCAAACACAGCCATCTATGGTGTAATGCGGTTAACGAGCGTTTCGCAATACAAGCACTGTATTTTTAAAAACCGTAACTCGGTTTGCGAGTGTTGTCTTGCAAAACGAGCACGATTCAGGCCAAGGCAGTGTGCAGTACCGCGTTTGGCCTGATTTGGAGGGGCGCCGGAGCCGATCAGAGCCGAACACAGCCAATCTGCGCCGTTCGGAAATGCACGGAAAGGCCCGAGGACAGCACGGCTGACCTCAGCAAATCTCGGGAACAAAGTCTTTCCGAGGTTTGCCGAGGTGTCCTTTTCGGCCGTTTCTGAGGCTCTCCGGCGCCGCCTCGCCTCTGGCCGCATGCGGTATTGCGGAAGTCGAAGCGGAACAAATTATTTTCGTTTCCATTGACTTCAATGGGGAAACTCGCTTTGAGATGCGAGTACTTTGGATTACGAGCATTCTCCTGGATGCTCGTAATCCGAGGTTCCACTGTACCTTCACTTTCAATGATCTCACTAAACAGGGAAAATAGAGAGGGTGAACTTCCTAAACGGGGGCACAGACAGCATTAAAAAACTGACCAGTGTTTGAATCCCTCTGCATGCTATCCAAAGCCCAAAAATAAAGTTTTGCTCTTAGTTATACTTACATTTTTTGGGGGGAGACCGGCTTCTCTTTAAATTAAAATATGAATTCAGAGGGGACGTCCTCTTTAAAAATAAACCGTTGCATACATCTGTTCCCTTTTTAAGTGCATAAATGAGCAAAAAGGGATGGGAAATTCAGATTATATACATTTACACTGAGTATTTCCCTTTCATCATTTTATGACACTTCTTAGTCATAAACCCCCTTCTGTGAACTTAAAAAAAATAACAGATGTCAAAATATGATTTGTTTGCCATGCGTTTCCAGAAGCTTTTTTTTTTTTATATAAAACCATTGGCCCATGAATTATATTTTTAGAAAGTATTTTGCATAATATGGACTCCGTGTAGAACATGTAAATATATTCAGAAACATTGTAAAATGTTATTTGTATAAAAACATGTCACTGCATCATTCATGTAGCAAACAGCAATCAATAAAGATAATAAAGATACAAGCTGTGCTGGTATGGCATAAAACTGTTGTGTAGACAGTAACAAAACCTGTTAAAGGTAACAAACTTGCTAACCTACAATGTCAAATACTCACTTGCAGATCACTTGAATACCCCACAAATTAGAGTTTATCCATTATATATGTAGTCCTCTTTTGGGTGACTAAGCCAGCTGTCAGTCCAGGTATCTGGGTGGATCCCGATTCCCGACTGTAAAGTCGGGATCAATCCAGAGCCTGGACCAGCTGAAACCAGGTCACAGGAGTGCAGAACGCACTGCACTCCTGTGAACTACAGGAGAAACAGGGCCAAAAATTATTTGACCATAATTCTCCTTTAACATGCAGCAGTACACAGTCAGACTGTAACAGGGCTCTTCAGAGATGCAGCTCAGATTGTGAAGTCCTGCTGTTAATGCGTACAGGCTCCACATGGACACAGTTCCACACTGGGGACTACCAAACCTAGGCTATATATGGTGCAGTTATGAAAGAAGGATTTGGCAGTTCTATGTTTAACACATGGAAAAAGCAAAAAAATAAAAAACGGAGGCACTCCTGAGTCACTGATGTATATATGTATTGTGTTTAAAGGTGAATCTTCTGCTGGCAAATGTTGGGGCCCTTTATTAGTTGAAGTATTTGGGTCAATGATGAAAATAAATATGAGCTGAGTTAAATCTGATAACAGTGAATGTGGGAGGTGTAATAGGATCTCATTAGCTGAAGTGAGAGTGAAGGTGCCTGCTATTAGTGTCCACGTGGGAGGAATAGAACAGAAGTGAGGAAGGGTGAAGATGTCTGCTAGCTGAGTCTATGAGTAAGGAACAGAGTAAAGGCTGGGCAATTGCCCTCTCACCAATCTCGGCTGAGGATAAAGCTCTGCTGTAGAAGGAAGGAATGAGCAGGTTCAGGAGAGCGATAGGATGACATGAAGAATGCAGTGCACAACGGCTGCAGTGTAGATGACGGTAAACCACTGATGACAATCGGTCCGGATATCTCTGGATTCAGGACGCTAAAGAATACTGTGGTCCTGAATATTTGGCACTAAAATGTGCAGTGTCACTAAACATCTAGCTGCCTATGCAGGACCGTTACTGGGGTGCTCGATACGCATTGCCTGTGTTGCTGTCTCTTCCCACATTGGCTGGCAGAGGAGCAGCACCCGACTAAACTCTCTGGCATCCCCAAGGCAAGAACCCAGAGTTCGCCAATTACAGTCGAATTTATAGACTCTCACAGAATTCTCTGTTACTCTGACTCCCATTGAAGTTGCAGCCTCTGGGTGGCTTCACTCTTCAGTAAGTGTTAGATGGCAGACTACATGTCCCAATGTCCTCTGCTTTCAGGGTCAAGAAGAGCGGCTCCCTCTAAAGGCAGGAAGGTGATGCACTGATCTATTCATAAGCATTAAGGGGGAAACAAACAACCTAAGTTGTGTACTTAGTAATGTCTCTTCTAGTCCAACACTTAATAGCTCTATAGGCCCCTTTCACACTGATCTACTGCAGTTTCCCCACAGTGTGCATGCAGTGCAGTGTATCCTCGGTTTTTGTGCAGTTTACCCACACTTTGCCAAAGATTTCTATTAGATGGGTTGATCTGGCTGCATTTTTTTGACTGTGCACCAAAAGTTCTGCATGCATTCTTTTATAAAACACCAAAATCACCCAATCTAATGGAAATCTATAGCAAAGCCTAGGTAACTCACACTAAAACCATGGATACGCTGCACTGTGGGGAAAATGCAGCCGATCAGTGTGCTCTTTGGAGATATCATAAAATAGATAATTAGTATCCTTATCTGCCATTTAACTTATTAACAATGACAGGCTTTTACATACCAGGGCAGTGCAAAAGCTTCATGTAATGAATTAACCCCTTTCATTAGTTTACAGTGGTCAGAACAATGAACAATGACTGTTGACTGGATGCTATGGGTTACCCTGCGCTGCCTTAGTTACATCATATACAGCCTCTCTATATTTTCTATTAGAATACTTCTGCATTAACAATAACTTTAATATGAGTACAGATTGTACAGCAGATAATAAAGCAATGAAGAACAGTTAAATTCTGAATGCACAGTAAGAGCCAGTTCACACTACCGCGACTTGGGATCCGACTTGTGTCGCCCCAAGTCGTGCGACATGTCAAATTACATTCAAGTGAATGAGAGCCGTCTTGATGTACACTACTGAAGTCGCTCCGACTTCAGAAAAAGGTTCCTGTACTACTTCAAGGCGACTTCTAGGCTTAACTGAAGCAACTTTACAGGAATAGAAAATAGTTTTTTTCAGGCAAACCCCTCCCTCCCACAGAGCTGATTATTCTTTGGATGGCCACTGGCAAAGTCGCCTGTCCTGGAGGCGACTTGAAGTCGCGTTGTAAGTCGCCCCAAGTCGCGCTGTGGTTCGCACTCAAGTCGGGTCCAAGTCGCCTCGCAAAGTCCTGTTGCCCCTGTGTGAACCGGCTCTGTGTAATGGATGAAACTGTTGCCCCTGTGTAATGGATGAAACATCCCAATTGTATTGGGGAAGAAAACACATGGTTTTATTTGTGATGTAAAAAATTCTAATTTTACATTTTTCAAATACATTAACAAGAGAGAAGCACCTTTACATATACAGTGCCTTGAAAAAGTATTCATACCCCTTGAAATTTTCCACATTGTGTCATGTTACAACCAAAAACTTTTTATTTTATTGGGATTTTATGTGATAGACCAACATAAAGTGGCACATAATTGTGAAAGGAAAATGATAAATAGTTTTAATTTCTCTTTACAGATAAATATATGAAAAGTGTGGCGTAGATTTGTATTCAGCCCCCTTTACTCTGATACCCCTAGCTAAAATCTAGTGGAACCAATTGCCTTCAGAAGTCACCTAATTGGTAAATAGAGTCCACCTGTGCGTAATTTAATCTCAGTATAAATACAGCTGTTCTGTGAAGCCCTCAAGAGGTTTGTTAGAGAACCTTAGTGAACAAACAGCATCATGAATGCCAAGAAACACACCAGACAGGTCAGGGATAAAGTTGTGGAGAAGTTTAAAGCAGGGTTAGGGTATAAAAAAAATATCCCAAGCTTTGAACATCTCAAGGAGCACTGTTCAATCCATCATCCAAAAATGGAAAGAGTATGGCACAACTGCAAACCTACCAAGACATGGCCATCTACCTAAACTGACAGGCCAAACAAGGAGAGCATTAATCTGAGAAGCAGCCAAGAGGCCCATGGTAACTCTGGTGGAGCTTCAGCGTTTCACAGCTCAGGTGGGAGAATCTGTCTACAGAAAAACTATTAGTTGTGCACTCCACAAATCTGGTCTTTATGGAAAAGTGGCAAGAAAGTGGCAAGAAAGAAATTGTTGAAAGAAAGCCATAAGGAGTCCTGTTGCAGTTTGCGAGAAGCCATGTGGGAGACACAGCAAACATTTGGAAGAAGGTGCTCCGGTCAGATGAGAATTAGCTTTTTGGCCTGAAAACAAAACACTATGTGTGGCGGAAAACTAACTCTGCACATCACTCTGAACACACCATGCCCACCATGAAACATGGTGGTGGCAGCATTGTGTTGTGGGGATGCTTTTCTTCAGCAGGGACATGGAATTTGTTCAGAGTTGATGGAAAGATGGATGGAGCTAAATACAGGGCAATCTTAGAAGAAAACCTGTTATAGTCTGCAAAAAACTTGTCTTAGAATGGCCCAGTCAAAGTCCAGACCTAAATCCAATTGAGAATCTGTGGCAAGACTTGAAAATTGCTGTTCAGGCGCTCTCCATCCAATCTGACAGAGCTTGAACTATTTTGCAAAGAAGAATGGGCAAAAATGTCACTCTGGTAGAGACATATCCAAAAAGACTTGCAGCTAAAATCGAAGCAAAAGGTGGTTCTACAAAGTATTGACTCAGGGGGCTAAATACAAATGCATGCCACCCTTTTCAGATATTTAGTTGTAAAAAAGTTTGAAAAACCATTTATCATTTCCCTTCCACTTCACAATTATGTGCCACTTTATGTTGGTTTATCACATAAAATCCCTAATAAAATACATTTATGGCCAGGGTTCTAGCCACGAGACTAGCCAAAGTTATTCACAAACTTATCCATAAAGACCAGTCAGGGTTCATTCCCACTAGGTCCACGGCCGTTAATATTCGGCGCTTATTTCTAAACCTCCAGATCCCAGTAGACAACCCGGGGCAAAGGGTGATTCTCTCCGTAGACGCGGCTAAGGCCTTTGACAGCGTCGAATGGCCTTACCTGTGGGAAGTGCTAAAGAGATTTGTGCTTGGTGAGAACTTTATCCGTTGGGTTAAACTGTTAAATGCAGCCCCCACAGCTAGAATCTGCGTGAATGGAGACCTGTCGGATCCTTTCCCTCTCTTTCGGGGCACCAGGCAGGGGTGCCCATTATCACCCCTGCTGTTGTGCTTGCGCTCGAACCACTCGCTGCCATTATACGGTTGTCCCCATCCATCGTGGGGTTTGAGAGGGAGCGGGGCGTTGAGAAGGTTTCCCTTTACGCGGACGTCAACCTTTTATATCCGGGGATGTGGATACATCCCTGACTAGTGCTATGGAGGTGATTCAACACTTTGGCTCCTTGTCAGGATTCTCCATCAATTGGACTAAATCGGTTCTCTTGCCTCTAGATGTACCGACAATTTCGTTGCTGGAGGCTGCAGGGTCCCTCAAGGTAGTCTCCTCTTTTAAATACTTAGGAGTGCATGTCTCTGCAAACCCGTTGTCCTACTTGGAGGAGAATCTTTTGCCCCTTTTCAAAAAACTCCAAATGTCATGCAACACCTGGTGTAAACTACCATTGTCTGTAATTGGTAGAATTAATCTAATTAAAATGGTCTGGTGTCCCCAATTGCTGTATATCATGCACAACTCCCCACAGTGGATTCCACGTAGATGGTTCACCCGTATTGATACCCTGTTTAGATCTCTGGTCTGGAAGAAAAAGTTGCTAGAATTAGTCTTTCCACTCTGCAATATGGCAAGGATCGGGGAGGAGCTGCAGTCCCCAACCCTAGACTCTATTTTTACGCATCTCAACTTCAGCATCTAAGTGGCTATGGGTTGATAGATGACTCTGACCCGATAGAGAACTTATTGCGAACTGGAACGCATGATAAATCAGTATTAATGGAGCTGGAGGCGGGTTTTCCCCGCTTGCTACAAGAGGCCCCTACTGTTGTCCTTCTTAAAAAACTTTGGTCTACTGTCAGGTCTAGTCTGAGAATCTCGGGATTTCTGGAAGAAACCCCGCTGTGGGGTAATCCTAATCTGGTAGAAGTCTATCAACTGGAGGGTTTCCAGGAGTGGAGGGTGGCTGGTATTCACAGGGTTGCCCAATTATATCATAATAACATATTGAAATCCTTTGTAGACTTACAAAATGAATTTAATCTCACTAGAACCCATTTCTATAGGTAGCTTTAATTAAGACAAACTCTCCAGGCTCAAAGCCGAATATCCATTCTTCTACTAGTCAGCCATCCGTTAATCAAGGACATTTTTTACGGCCAGGAGAGAAAGGGCTTGATTTCTCATATCTACTCTAACCTATTACTATCCACACAGGACTCAGCGAATCTAGAAGGGGTTGGACACAGGACCCGGGAGAGATTTCTGAGGAAAATTTGGGATTTATGTCTACAATCCGGGCCTCTCACTTCCGTTTCACAGTCACACAGGTTGTCTCATTTGTTTTTATTGCATAGGGCTTACCGCTCGCCTATACAACTGTGTCGATGGGGAAGGAGAGATTCCTCTATATGCCCTAAATGTTGTAGGGACGAGGGATCTCTAATTCACCTAATTTGGCGCTGTCCCAAGCTACATCGGTATTGGGGTGACTTAACTGAGGTCATCTCCTCTGTATTTCAGGTTAGGATCCCATTGGACCCCTTAATATGTGTCTTGGGAGCAATAGACGAAGAACTTTTTCCTCACCCGGTCAATATAGCGGTGATTAGATTATTATATATAGCTCGTAAGCTGATAGCAAGGTTTTGGCTAGCTGCACATGTACCGACTAAAACTCAGTGGGTGGAACAAGTGAATTATGTCCTCATTAGGGAGCACCCTACACATCAGCATAGAAATGCAGCTCGAAAATTCTTTTTGATATGGCAGGCATGGCTGGAAACACCTGGGTTGGCACCCCCGCGACTGATCATGCATCGGTTGTTACAGATGTGAGTAGTTTCTCTGGTTGGGTGGATGATGACTTCAGTGCTCTCTATTTCAGACTGAATAATGCAAGCTCTGTATTTACCCTCTGCTGCAGAGGGGGAGATCCTATTTGTACAGGTAGTATATTATGGGTAATATTTACTGTTTGTTGGCTCGTTGGCCCTTTCTCTTGTAAAGCCGGGTAGGCGGGTCTATGCTTTCCTGCCTATCTGGACTCTTTCTCTTTTCATCCAAAAAAATTTTGTTATGTGTACTGCTTTGGTGCCGCTATTTTATATGTCTTTTTCATTGAAACGTGCTGTTTTCGGATGTTTTGCATTATATGGATATGTAATGTATGTTTCATTTCTGCTGGCACAATAAAACTTTTTCTGATTTAAAAATAAATAAAATACATTTATGTTTTTGGTTGTAACATGACAAAATGTGGAAAAATTCAAGGGGTATGAAAACTTTAAGGTATTTTATTTGTTTTCTTCAGAGAACATTCAGGGCAATTCAAACTTATGCAATAGAAGCAATTGGAAGTTAACAGTTTTTGCAACAATCTTATTTCAATCAGTTGCCTCTGCATAAGGTCCTGGACTTATATTTTAAATGGATAGTATTCTTGGATAGGCTCCTGGACTTTAGCCTTTTTATGACTTATAAGTTCTCCTTACCTTCCACTCATCACTGTGGAACCTCAGAAGCACATTGCTGCTATGGAATTGGGTGCTGGATAACATTTGCTGTCTGATGGATTGCCTTGTTGCACTCCCAGGAGCTGTGGCCTTTTTTGTTCAGGTCATAACACTAGCGGATGGAATTTGCAGCCTGGGATCCCACTTATTTGTGTGCTGTTTTAATTAGGTATACCCTTTGTGCTGTGTGTTACCATAGGTTTCCCTTAGGGCCTGTGTCAATGGGCTTCTGTTCATGGCAGAACTTCTTTCTTCCCCATACAAGCCAGTGGCTATGCAAAAGCAGCTTGGAGCACATTGATGCCAGTTCAGAGGTCAAATACAAGTTAGCAGTAGGTCAACAGCAGGTCAACTACACTAATTAATGAAGTCAAAAGCATCTCAAACTGTCCAAAGCTTGTCAACACAGGCCTTTATATTGGGCTTCATCAGAAATCCTTCTGTGTGTTCTATGATCTGCTGAACTCATCATATCAGGCTTTCTCCTCCCTCTTGCCAGTGAGCAGTGCATTGGGGAGAGTGAAGGGAACTATGAGTTGTTGTGGATGGCATAAAAGTGAACCTTTTGTTTTCTTTTGCATGTACAAGATGCAGAAGAAAACAACATAACATAACTAAACCCAAGAACAAGAATGTAATATATTGTAGCTTACCAGTCTTTAGATGCCGTGGCTCCATAAATGTTTTATTTTTTCAGGCTAAGACCAGTTACAGCATGTAAAGGAAATATCTTTTAGGCCGGCCATCAGGGCCACTGAAAAGGCAGTACAGCCAGCCCACCTGTACGGGGGGGCACAGGGCCCATCATTTCAAATGGAGGAGCCTGGGCACCTGACAAGCAGGAAGGCCAGCTGTACTGCCTTATCACTGAAACCGATCCCCCCTGTGGCTCCCCTGCAGCACAACCCGCTTCTCCTCCTCTCCCTCCTGACAGCTTTCAGCTGCTGCAGGGGGAGCCAAAGAGGAATCGGTTTCAGTATCTGCACCCCTTCCCCCTCTATCTTTTCGGTTAATTTATAACTGAAGCATAGTAAACTGTGTTTACTATGCTTCAACTTGTGAATGAACAGGAAGCCTCTGTACACAGTGCTTCCTGCTCATCTGCAGTGTAGCTGAGGCTGCAGAGAAAGAGGTTGGGGAATTTATGACTTCAGTCCCTTTCTCTGTCTCAAAGGAAGACATCAGTGGTCTGTTTGGACCTCTGCTAGTTCACCAAAGCCCCAGATAGGGGCTCTGGTAGGCTGTAGTGGATCCCATGATTTGTGACAGCAGCCCTGCCGGCCATACGCAGTTCGAATCTTGGCCCGTTCAGCAGGAAACAGACAAGATTTGAACCATTAATGGGCAGGCTGAATGTATCAAGTTGATTGATTAACTTGGATACAACCATCCTGCCAGATTCACTTTCGATTATCGCAAGCGGCTGCTATAGCCTCTAGCGATAATCACTGTCTTCTCCTGGTGGGGACGGATTCCCCTGTCAACGCTGTTTGTGCTGATGGGGGAATCATGCAAATTTTTTTCCTGCAACCCGTGGCTGCAGGAAAGGAATTTCCACAATTTTTTTTAAAAGCCAGCAGCTACTAACACTGTAGCTGCTGACTTTTAATAAGGACACTTACCTGTCCTACTCGCCTGCGATCGCTCGGTCCTGACTAAGGGAAACTAAGGGAAACTAAGGGAAACAGGCAGTGAAGCCTTACGGCTTCACTGCCCGTTTCCTACTGCGTATGCGCGACTCGCACAGCGCTTTTTGAATGGGCGGCTGCCTCCTGGAATACACACAGTTCCCAGAAGGCAGTGCGCCCCATTCACCAGAAGACACCGCGACAGAGGACGAGGAAGAAGACCACCGCAGTGGAGGAAGAGGCAGAAGAGCTAGTCCTGCATAGCATTTTTTTTTTTGATTTTTGGGAAAAAAAAAAAATCAGAGTGGAACTCCACTTTAATCTTGCCAGACATGCAGTGTCCTTGTTACTTTCTGTGAGATTAACTGAAGACAAAAAAGGTTATCTTTTTATGTGTAGCGTCCCCCCCCAATATTTGGGGGCGCTATGTAAATTCAGGGGCAGTCTGTCCCAGTAGTTGGGCTCAGACCAATTTATGATTCAATTTTGCTCTGTTCTGGGTGTGATACTGCCTGGCAGTAGTGTTCTCCTTTGCCTGTAGGTGGCACTGTCACCGCTGGCATGGGTTGAGTTACGGGGGGTACCACAGCACCTTGGGTGTCCTCTCTCGGCAGCTGTGCAGTGGGCGTGGTCTACCAGCTGTGCAGGCTGGGAGAAGGTACAAAAGGGGCAGACGCCCCTTTTGGCGCGAGGCGATTCCAGGGGGACCCCAAGGCGCAAGGGGGACCTCCGGTCCAGTGAGTGTGCCTCGTGGCCAGCATGGCACGAGGTGCGCAAGTGTGTTTAGGCCTTGGGCACCTTCAGCCCGAGGCCCTGTTGCTGCATCGTGGGCCCAGCTCCGCTGACAAGGGCCTACGCTTCAGAGAAGGATCCCAGGCTGCCCGTTTGTAGGGGGCCCATCTTTAGGAAAAGTGGTCCAGGGGAAGATCAGTCCTGGCGGAGATTAGCGAATTTACTGCTGTCTCGGGGAGAAGCCTGGAGGCTTGCCTAAAGGGGGATTCATCGTCTCTGATATCCGTGCTCTATCCCGGATGCTAGGACTGCTCTCATAGGGACTATCCGGGTGAGCAATACCCACTCAGGCTTGAGTGGCGACGAGTGTATATACTGAACTTAAGTGTTGCGTGCCTGAACCTTTCCCCTTACTTCTTTCAACTTCCTGCTCTCTCTCTTCAAGTTGACTCAAAGAGAAAAAGAATAAAGCCTTGCTGATTAGGTTTTACTCATGTGTGGACATTGGCCTTATTCCTGGAAATTTTTGTTTGCCTGGACAACGGAGCCAAAGGATCCACTCTGGAGAGGTAATTGCTGGGGACCCAAAACAAAACCAGCCGGTCCCTTATGAGCCCATTCACACAGGGGCAACTTTGGATCCGACTTCAAATCGCCAGAGGTCGCCCCTAGTTGCCTCAAGTCGCGCTGGCTGAGGAAATCAATGTAAGTTAATGGAGCCGTCTTAATGCACACTACTGCAGTCGCTCAGACTTCAAAAAAGGTCCCTGTACTACTTCAATCCAACTTCTAGGCGACCTGTACCCATTGATTTCAATGGGAGTTGCCTCTGAAGTCGGATCCCCTGTCTTAATAGGAGCAACTCTCCAGGAAGAGAAAATACATTTCTCAGGCAAAACTCTCCCTCCCCCCTCCCTCCCACAGAGCTGATTATTGTTTGATTGGCCACTGGAATGTCTCCTGTCCTGCAGGCAACTTGAAGTTGCCTTGTAAATAGCTCCAGGTGGTGCTGTGATTCATTCTCAAGTCCTGTCTGAGTTGCCTCATAAAATCACGCTGGAAGTCCTGTTGCCCCTGTGTGAATGGGCTCTAAATGTGACTAAGTGCTACATATGTAAACTACTAGTCTTATCAGACCTTATGCAATGGGGATTAACAAAAGGCAGACATATTGGTAGTCCAGCCTAGTTGGCAGCCATGTCTCCATCCATGGATACGGTGGAGCCATAACTGTAGCCTCCCAGGGACAGGAAATGTGCTCTTCATGGGTTTACTAGGTTAAAAAATAAGGATGAAAAAAATTAAACCCAAAAACAAAATTTATTAAATTGGAGCTCACCAATTCTAAAATGTGGTGGCTGCATTTGTTTCCCTTTTTTAGGCTTTTTGCATTCATTTTAACCTGGTGATTTGGCCAGTAAGGCCCCTTTCACACGGGACGGATCAGTAATGATCCGCCCCGTGAACCTCCGCTTGCTCAGCGGGGATCGCTCCGTTGATCCCCGCTGAGCCGGCGGATGACTGGGCGGTCCTCACACACTGTGCAGGGACCGCCCTGTCAGAGCGCCGCTCTCCTCTATGGGGGATCGGATGACGACGGACCGTAGAGTCCGTTGTCATCCGATCCGATGACGGATGGAAAAAATAGGGTTTTCCTCCGTCACACTTTGGCGGATCGGAGCGGGTCGGATGTCAGCGGACATGTCGCCGCTGACATCCGTGGCTCCATAGGGCTACATGGAGCATCCGTTCAGGTCCACCTAAAAAACTGACAGGCGGACCTGAATGGACCGTCCGTGTGAAAGAGCCCCAAGTCTGTTTTTTTTTTAATTTATTTTTTTATTATTTCAGCTTCCTATAACAGATTAAAGTATAACTAAATGCAAAACTTTTTTTTAAGTTTTGGATAGAGTGGAGAGGGATTAGAGCATTTTTCAGTTTTTATTGCTGTCTGTGCCCCCATTAAGAAGATTCACCTTCTTTATTTGTCCTGTTTACCATTATCATTAAAAGTGAAAGTAAAGCTCAAATTTTAGGTTGTCCCCAGAAAAGTAATAGATGGGGACATCTTCCAATGGTGACGCTAGTTCTGGAGACCTGGGAGTCCCCAAGGAATTCCCTTAATTTGCAAGGATTTCCTCTCACTTCCTGTTTGGCAATGGGACAGGAAGTGAAGGGAAATCTCTGCAATGGGACACAGATGGAAAACATTTTTTTTTGACAAGGTAACCCTTAAATAGGAAGTAAACCCTCTGAAGAAAAAAAATAAAAAATACACCCTGCAAGACAAAAGCATAATGAGCTAGTATGCATAGCATACTAGCTCATTATGAATTACTTACCTGAGATTGAAGCCCCTGCAGCGCTCCTCGTTCCCCTCCTCCGTCGCCATCTCTCTTCCGTGTATTGCGGCTCCGGCGCTGTGACTGGCCAGAGCCGCGATGACGTCACTCCCGCGCATGCGCGCGGCCGCCGGCGGTGACGGCATGAGTTCATTCATTAACGGTACACTCAGTGCGCCTGCGCCGTTGTCTACGGCGCGCATGCGTCATAGACAACGGTGCCGTATTTTTTTCAAATATCTCCTTAACCGTGTAGGTTAACGAGATATTTCTTGCACCTACAGGTAAGCCTTATTAATCTAGGCTTACCTGTAGGTCAAATGGGTCTGTAAGGGTTTACAACCACTTTAATTGCTTTATTTAAAATAATCAACTTTTATTCATTTATGTAAAACCTTTATCCTAAAAGACATCAAACATTGTTGTAACTGCTTATAAACTGTTAGCTGGAGTTCACCTAACACTTAAGGCCCGTACACACGATACGAAAATCGGAAGTAAAATTTTGTCTGACGAACGATCTGCCGACCTTTAGTCCTGGGGTGAGGTACTTGCAAGAAGGTCCGGAGCTCAGTGCCCAACACTGAGTTCCGCGAGGGAAGGGTCCTAAGGTGCTTCGGGGATGGAGGCCTGAATCTGAGTAAGACGCAATGGACCGGGGAGAGCTCCTCACTCAAAGACCCGGTGCAGCAGACTGCCGGTGACGGGTGAGTCTCTTGTCGGAGACCGTCCAGAAGGATCCCCTTTACCTCGTGCGGAGACCATAGCCCACTCTCCAGGAGGAGAGTGGAGGATCGAATTTGTGTCTGGGCCTATTCACACTCACACCTCCTTTTCTGTTCTATCTATCAAGGAAGTCCCTGTATGGTGTGTTCTAATAAAGGAGTGTTGGACTTTAATGGTGTGAGGCTCAATTCCTGGCGGACGAAGTTCACGGTGACTCTTGGAGGGAGGATTCGGGTGCACAGCACAGACCCGAAGGTAAACGAGACATTGCTGATACCACAGGTAGTCTACACGTGGTGGAGGCTAGGCGTAGTCCACCCGCTCTCTCTCTCTCCACCATCGAATACCCCTAGACAAGAGACAGTGCGAGCCGCACGGAGAGGGAGGAGGGGAAGGCGCTACACAAGAATTTTCGTATGGTGAGGTATGGTGAGTAACCTCTTCACTTTTGATATGAGACTAGCATGCAACAAAAAACGGATGAACGTCCGTCCGAAAATTAGATCATGTGTACAGGCCTTAACACTACCTTTTCCACACAGTCGACAATGCTGCTGTCCAAAAGTGTCTGCTTTACTACTTAACCCAGAATGCAGACACCCTAATACAGGAAGCCTGGATCACCAGGTGAAAATAAAAAGGGAAAAAAAACCTAAAAAATAAATAACACATATACAGCCACCACATGTAAGGATTGGTAAACTGAAATATATGACATTTTTGTTTTTGGGTTTAGACACTTTCTTTGCCGACTTTCTAATTCAAGATGCTTCTGGAAATTACTTTGAATCAGTAGTTTTCAGTTTTTTCAATCTATGTTAAATGAAGCCTACTTTACCCCTAGGCAAAAACAAACATTTAACCCTTGCAATGTGGGGAGGGGGGACAACTGCAAGGATATTTTTATCTTGTGCCTGAAGTTGGGCTTTAAAGCGTTTGTTACCCCAGCAATTCATATTCCCGATATGTATCCAGGGCTTTCTTATTGAGTGGGCACCCCTGGGCACAGCCCGGGGGTCCCAAGTGCTCATGGGGCCCCATCAGGGCCGGCTCCGATCAGTGGCGTACTAAGTGGGGGGGGCGGGCCTCCCTGGGTGCCACACACTAGGGGGGGGGGCGTCAGGCCGGCGCCCCCCTCCACGACTGAAGTGGAGACAGTGGGCGAGTTAAGGCAGCGGGACCGCGGTCACGGTGACACAGGCACACGGAGAGCAGTGGCGCTTTGCAGGGAGGGAGGGGGTTTGCGAGCTGCACCCGAATGACACCCGTCCCGTCCGCCGTCGGCAGACTCGGCACTCCCGGGACCCGCCACAATGATCCCCTTCTCTCGGACTCGGGGCCGCGGCTCTTATCAGTCTCGGCTGTTTCACACAGCCGAGAAGAGTGAAGCCGCCTCTCCCTCTATGTCTACACAGGGGGAGGGGACCCGACCTGTGCATGTCCTGCGCTGGCGCTGTTAATCTGAGGTACATTATGGGTCTGGGGGGGGCGGGGGGAGTCTGCACAGCATGGGGGGGGTTTGTATTGTAGGGGGGTCTGCACAGTGTGGGGGGGCAGTCTTTATTGTAGGGGGTCTGTATTGTAGGGGGGTCTGCACAGTGTAGGGGGAGTCTGCACAGTGTAGGGGGGGGGTGTCCGTATTGTAGGGGGGGAGGGGGAGTCCGTATTGTAGGGGGGTCTGCACAGTGTAGGGGGTCTGTATTGTAGGGGGGTCTGTATTGTAGGGGGGGGAGTCTATATTGTAGGGGGGAGTCTGTATTGTAGGCGGGGAGTCTGTATTGTAGGCGGGGAGTCTGTATTGTAGGGGGGGGGAGTCTGTATTGTAGGGGGGGGGAGTCTGTATTGTAGGGGGGGAGGGGAAGTCTGTATTGCATGGGGGGGAAGTCTGTATTGTATGGGGGGGTCTGTATTGTATGGGGGGGAGTCTGTATTGTATGGGGGAGGAGTCTGTATTGTAGGGGAGTCTGTATTGTATGGGGGGGAGTCTGTATTGTATGGGGGGGAGGAGTCTGTATTGTAGGGGGGTCTGTATTGTAGGGGGTGAGAGTCTGTATTGTAGGGGGGGAAGAGTCTGTATTGTAGGGGGGGAAGAGTCTGTATTGTAGGGGGGGAAGAGTCTGTATTGTAGATGGGGGAGGGAAGAGTCCGTATTGTAGGGGGGGAAGTCTGTATTGTAGGGGGGGAAGTCTGTATTGTAGGGGGGGAAGTCTGTATTGTAGGGGGGGGGGGAAACTGTATTGTAGGGGGGGGAAGTCTGTATTGTAGGGGGGGGAGTCTGTATTGTAGGGGGGGAGTCTGTATTGTAGGGGGGGGAGTCTGTATTGTAGGGGGGAGTCTGTATTGTAGGGGGGGGGGGAGTCTGTATTGTAGGGGGGGGGAGTCTGTATTGTAGGGGGGGGAGTCTGTATTGTAGGGGGGGGGGAGTCTGTATTGTAGGGGGGGGGAGTCTGTATTGTAGGGGGGGGAGTCTGTATTGTAGGGGGGGGGGGGGAGTCTGTATTGTAGGGGGGGGAGTCTGTATTGTAGGGGGGGGAAGTCTGTATTGTAGGGGGGGGAAGTCTGTATTGTAGGGGGGGGGAAGTCTGTATTGTATGGGGGGGAGTCTGTATTGTATGGGGGGGAGGAGTCTGTATTGTAGGGGGGTCTGTATTGTAGGGGGTGAGAGTCTGTATTGTAGGGGGGGAAGAGTCTGTATTGTAGGGGGGGAAGAGTCTGTATTGTAGGGGGGGAAGAGTCTGTATTGTAGATGGGGGAGGGAAGAGTCCGTATTGTAGGGGGGGAAGTCTGTATTGTAGGGGGGGAAGTCTGTATTGTAGGGGGGAAGTCTGTATTGTAGGGGGGGGGGGGAAACTGTATTGTAGGGGGGGGAAGTCTGTATTGTAGGGGGGGGAGTCTGTATTGTAGGGGGGGAGTCTGTATTGTAGGGGGGGGGAGTCTGTATTGTAGGGGGGAGTCTGTATTGTAGGGGGGGGGGAGTCTGTATTGTAGGGGGGGGGAGTCTGTATTGTAGGGGGGGGAGTCTGTATTGTAGGGGGGGGGGAGTCTGTATTGTAGGGGGGGGGAGTCTGTATTGTAGGGGGGGAGTCTGTATTGTAGGGGGGGGAGTCTGTATTGTAGGGGGGGGGGGAGTCTGTATTGTAGGGGGGGGAGTCTGTATTGTAGGGGGGGGAAGTCTGTATTGTAGGGGGGGGAAGTCTGTATTGTAGGGGGGGGGAAGTCTGTATTGTAGGGGGGAGTCTGTATTGTAGGGGGGGAGTCTGTATTGTAGGGGGGGGAGTCTGTATTGTAGGGGGGGGAGTCTGTATTGTAGGGGGGGGAGTCTGTATTGTAGGGGGGGAGTCTGTATTGTAGGGGGGGAGTCTGTATTGTAGGGGGGGAGTCTGTATTGTAGGGGGGGAGTCTGTATTGTAGGGGGGGGGGAGTCTGTATTGTAGGGGGGGAGTCTGTATTGTAGGGGGTGAGAGTCTGTATTGTAGGAGGGGGGAAGAGTCTGTATTGTAGGGGGGGAAGAGTCTGTATTGTAGGGGGGGGAGTCTGTATTGTAGGGGGGGAGTCTGTATTGTAGGGGGGGAGTCTGTATTGTAGGGGGGGAGTCTGTATTGTAGGGGGGGAGTCTGTATTGTAGGGGGGGAAGTCTGTATTGTAGGGGGGGGGAAGTCTGTATTGTAGGGGGAAGTCTGTATTGTAGGGGGGGAGTCTGTATTGTAGGGGGGGGAGTCTGTATTGTAGGGGGGGGAGTCTGTATTGTAGGGGGGGGAGTCTGTATTGTAGGGGGGGAGTCTGTATTGTAGGGGGGGGAGTCTGTATTGTAGGGGGGGGAGTCTGTATTGTAGGGGGGGGAGTCTGTATTGTAGGGGGGGAGTCTGTATTGTAGGGGGGGAGTCTGTATTGTAGGGGGGGAGTCTGTATTGTAGGGGGGAGTCTGTATTGTAGGGGGAAGTCTGTATTGTAGGGGGGGAAGTCTGTATTGTAGGGGGGGGGAGTCTGTATTGTAGGGGGGGAGTCTGTATTGTAGGGGGGAGTCTGTATTGTAGGGGGGAGTCTGTATTGTAGGGGGGGAGTCTGTATTGTAGGGGGGGAGTCTGTATTGTAGGGGGGGGAGTCTGTATTGTAGGGGGGAGTCTGTATTGTAGGGGGGGAGTCTGTATTGTAGGGGGTGAAGAGTCTGTATTGTAGGAGGGGGGAAGAGTCTGTATTGTAGGGGGGGGAAAAGTCTGTATTGTAGGGGGGGGAAAAGTCTGTATTGTAGGGGGGGGGAGTCTGTATTGTAGGGGGGGGGAGTCTGTATTGTAGGGGGGGAGTCTGTATTGTAGGGGGGGGGAGTCTGTATTGTAGGGGGGGGAGTCTGTATTGTAGGGGGGGGAGTCTGTATTGTAGGGGGGGAGTCTGTATTGTAGGGGGGGAGGGAAGAGTCTGTATTGTAGGGGGGAAGTCTGTATTGTAGGGGGGGGGAAGTCTGTATTGTAGGGGGGAAGTTTGTATTGTAGGGGGGAGTCTGTATTGTAGGGGGGGGGAGTCTGTATTGTAGGGGGGGGAGTCTGTATTGTAGGGGGGAGTCTGTATTGTAGGGGGAGTCTGTATTGTAGGGGGGAGTCTGTATTGTAGGGGGGGAGTCTGTATTGTAGGGGGAGGGAGTCTGTATTGTAGGGGGGGGAGTCTGTATTGTAGGGGGGGGAGTCTGTATTGTAGGGGGGAGTCTGTATTGTAGGGGGGAGTCTGTATTGTAGGGGGGGGAGTCTGTATTGTAGGGGGGGAGTCTGTATTGTAGGGGGGGAGTCTGTATTGTAGGGGGGGGAGTCTGTATTGTAGGGGGGAGTCTGTATTGTAGGGGGGGAGTCTGTATTGTAGGGGGGGAGTCTGTATTGTAGGGGGGGGAGTCTGTATTGTAGGGGGGGGAGTCTGTATTGTAGGGGGGGAGTCTGTGTTGTAGGGGGGAAGTCTGTATTGTAGGGGGGAGTCTGTATTGTAGGGGGAGTCTGTATTGTAGGGGGGGAGTGTGTATTGTAGGGGGGGAGTCTGTATTGTAGGGGGGGGAGTCTGTATTGTAGGGGGGAGTCTGTATTGTAGGGGGGGGTCTGTATTGTAGGGGGGGAGTCTGTATTGTAGGGGGGGAGTCTGTATTGTAGGGGGGAAGTCTGTATTGTAGGGGGGAAGTCTGTATTGTAGGGGGGGGGAGTCTGTATTGTAGGGGGGAAGTCTGTATTGTAGGGGGGGGAAGTCTGTATTGTAGGGGGGGGAGTCTGTATTGTAGGGGGGGAAGAGTCTGTATTGTAGGGGGGGGAAGAGTCTGTATTGTAGGGGGTGAGAGTCTGTATTGTAGGGGGTGAGAGTCTGTATTGTAGGGGGGGAGAGTCTGTATTGTAGGGGGGGAGAGTCTGTATTGTAGGGGGGGAGTCTGTATTGTAGGGGGGGGTCTGTATTGTAGGGGGGGGGTCTGTATTGTAGGGGGGGAGTCTGTATTGTAGGGGGGGTCTGTATTGTAGGGGGGGGGAGTCTGTATTGTAGGGGGGAGTCTGTATTGTAGGGGGGGAGTCTGTATTGTAGGGGGGGAGTCTGTATTGTAGGGGGGGAGTCTGTATTGTAGGGGGGGGAGTCTGTATTGTAGGGGGGGGAGTCTGTATTGTAGGGGGGGGAGTCTGTATTGTAGGGGGGGGGAGTCTGTATTGTAGGGGGGGAGTCTGTATTGTAGGGGGGGAGTCTGTATTGTAGGGGGGGGAGTCTGTATTGTAGGGGGGGAGTCTGTATTGTAGGGGGGGGAGTCTGTATTGTAGGGGGGGGAGTCTGTATTGTAGGGGGGGGAGTCTGTATTGTAGGGGGGAGGGAAGAGTCTGTATTGTAGGGGGGAAGTCTGTATTGTAGGGGGGGAGTCTGTATTGTAGGGGGGAAGAGTCTGTATTGTAGGGGGGGAAGAGTCTGTATTGTAGGGGGGGAAGTCTGTATTGTAGGGGGGAGAAGTCTGTATTGTAGGGGGGGGAAGTCTGTATTGTAGGGGGGAGTCTGTATTGTAGGGGGGGAGTCTGTATTGTAGGGGGGGGAAGTCTGTATTGTAGGGGGGAAGAGTCTGTATTGTAGGGGGGGAAGAGTCTGTATTGTAGGGGGGGAAGTCTGTATTGTAGGGGGGGGGAAGTCTGTATTGTAGGGGGGGGGGGAAGTCTGTATTGTAGGGGGGGGAAGTCTGTATTGTAGGGGGGGAAGTCTGTATTGTAGGGGGGGAGTCTGTATTGTAGGGGGGGGGGAAGTCTGTATTGTAGGGGGGGGAAGTCTGTATTGTAGGGGGGGGAAGTCTGTATTGTAGGGGGGAAGTCTGTATTGTAGGGGGGGGGGAAGTCTGTATTGTAGGGGGGGGAAGTCTGTATTGTAGGGGGGGAAGTCTGTATTGTAGGGGGGGAAGTCTGCATTGTAGGGGGGGTCTGCACTGTAGGGGGGCTTTATTTTATTTAAATGGGTTGCGTTTGGTGAGCGGTAGTGCAGGCTTGTGGGGGCCCCAGTGCGTTACTTTGCCCAGGGGCCCATGATGCTATTAAGATGGCCCTGTATGTGCCTGCTGTACCATGTACCTGTATGAAAAAGTATCCTGTTCTCTTTGTATTACTTCCTTTGTGTGAAGTCCCTGGTGTTTCTGAAGTCCCTTTGCTGTTAACAACTGACCACACTAAGCACGAGAACACACCATGGTCAGTTCTCTAGCTGTTCTGGAAACTAAGCCTGCTCTCCTCCAATGAGCAGACTTGTCCTGACAAGAAAAGCTGATTGGAGGAGAGCAGTGAAGCTCAGTGTAATGTTTCTCCTCCCCCATTTCTTATGCAGCTGAGAACAGAGGGAACGTGATCACTAATAGAAAAGTGACAAAATAAAAATGTAAATTCTTTATATCTATACACAAATGTTTTGCCTTTTGTTTCAATTTTAAACTGAATAGGCTTTTTTTACAAGGTGATAGTTTATAATCATGTTATTCAATGTAAACAAATTACATGGACTTTAGAAAAGTCACCATTAGGGATGAGCTTCGTGTTCGAGTCGAACATACGTTCGACTCGAACATCGGCTGTTCGATTGTTCGACGAAGATCGAACGATTTGGGCCGTTCGCGCCAAATTCGAGTGACGCGAACGGCCCACAATGCACTACGCCATCGCAGTGTCATCCAGGCGCTGTGATTGGCCAAGCATGCACTGTGACCCCGCATGCTTGGCCAATCACAGCGCCGGCAGCGAGGAGAGCAATGATTGGCCACAGGCAGGATGCCTGTGGCCAATTATTGCTGAGGGGGTTTAGTACACGCCCCACACTATAAAAGGCCGCCAGCGCGGCGGCCTTGTGTAGTGTGTTCCGGAGCAGGGAAAGAGAAGCATAGGCAGGGACAGTGTCATTATTTTTCCTTTACTAATCCTGGATTCCTTGTGTTTAGGGACAAATAAGGATAGGTAGGGAGAGTGTCAGTGTGTTATTCTGTGCTAAACCTTGTTTGTAGGGACAGAGAGGTACAGTGAGGGAAAGTGTCAGTGTGCTATTCTGTTCTAAACCAATCTTGCTGAACCATATTTTCAATCCTTGAGTTTAGGGACAGAGAGGTACAGTGAGGGAAAGTGTCAGTGTGCTATTGTGTTCTAAAACTATTTTGCTGAACCATATTTTCAATCCTTGAGTTGAGGGACAGAGAGGTACAGTGAGTGAAACTGACAGTGTGCTATTCTGTTCTAAACCAATTTTGCTGTTCCATATTTTCAATCCTTGAGTTTAGGAACAGAGAAGGACACTCGTAGAAATTATCAGTGTGCTATTCTGTGCTAAATCTTGTTTGTAGGGAGGGACAGAGTAGGACAGTGAGGGAAAGTGTCAGTGTGCTATTCTGTTCTAAAACTATTTTGCTGAACCATATTTTCAATCCTTGAGTTGAGGGACAGAGAAGGATAGGCAGGGGACAGTGTCAGTGTCATTGTTGCTAAGCCTCCTGCACAGTATACACCTGAAGGTAGCCCTTATTGCTCTTTTTCCCATCTCCCTGCAGGTCATCCATTAAAATGTCTGGAAGGCAACCAAGGAGAGGCAGACAGTCAGGAGGCAAAAAAAGAGGGCAAGCAGGCTCTGTGTCTGGGGGCAACAGTGCTGGTCGTGGACGCGGTGCATTGTCATCAGCACATGGCCATGGGACACGCTTGTCCTTGTTTTCGGCAGCTGGACATGTTGAGCCACATCATGCCGAAGACTTGGTAGAGTGGATGACCAAGCCCACCTCATCCTCCTCATCCTCTCTCACCCAGGCTCAGGGTACTGGCAAAGCAGCTGCCAAAGCGTCCTCTTCTCTGGTATCATTATCTTCATTAGTCAATCCTTCCCTAGACCCACCATGTCCTCCTCCTGAGGAGTCCCCCGAACTGTTTGAGCACAGTGTTGGGTACATGCTCCAGGAGGATGCCCAGCGTTTGGAAGGATCTGATGATGATACCCAGCTAGAGGAAGGCAGCAGCGTGAGAGCAGAGAGAGGGGATGCTCAAGAAGGACACCAATCTGGCAGTCATGTTCCAGCAGCTGCAGCATACTGCCAGATTGGCTCCAGTGATGAGGAGGGAGGGGATGATGAGGTCACTGACTCCACGTGGGTGCCTAATAGGAGAGAGGAGGAGGAGGAGGAGGAGGAGGAGGAGGCACATCTCCAACGAGGCAGGATGCCCTTGAGTGGCCAGCGTATGGGCAGCACACCGACGGAATCACACCGCAGAGCTCCGCCTGTGCAGGGCGCTGCCTCTGCCCGTCATTCAAAAAGTTCTTTGGTGTGGGCCTTTTTTGAGGCGAGTGCATCAGATCGCACAGCTGCTGTTTGCAACATATGTCTCAAGCGTATATCGCGTGGCCAAAACATCAGCCGCTTGGGCACCACATGCTTGATCAGACATATGTTGACCTGCCATGCAGCTCGTTGGCAAGCCTACCTTAAAGACCCACACCAAAGAACAAAGCTGACCTCTTCTTGCACCGCATCAGCTGGGATCTCCAACCCCACTATACCTTCACTCCTCTCTGAAACCTGCTCTGAGAGGAATGAAGGTGTAGAATTAGGAGTGTCACAGGCAAGTACTTGCGGGCACTCTGCTAGCAGTACACCAACGTCCGATTCTAGCAGGCAAATTTCCCTGCCCCAGCTGCTGGACCGTCGAAAGAAGTTCACTCCCAGCCATCCACATGCCCAGCGGTTGAATGCTAGCGCTTCAACTGCTGCCTTTTCAGTTGGTAGACTCGGCCCCCTTCCGTGAGTTTGTGCAATGTGCGGTTCCTCAGTGGCAGGTTCCCAAACGCCACTTTTTCGCACGGAAGGCTATTCCGGCTCTCTACAGGCATGTGGAAGGCAATGTCTTGGCCTCGCTGGACAGGGCGGTCAGCGGTAAGGTGCATATTACCGCTGACTCATGGTCCAGCAGGCATGGACAGGGACGTTACCTTTCTTTCACGGCCCATTGGGTCACTCTTTTGGCAGCTGGGAAGGATGCAGGACAAGGTGCAGTAGTGTTGGAGGTTGTTCCACCGCCACGCCTCCAAAATGCTACTACTAGTTGTGACACACCTCTCTCCTCCACCCCCTCCTCTTCTTCTTCCTCCATGGCCTCTTCCTGTGGTTTGTCCTCGGAACCAGCGGTGCTCCGTAGGCGTTCAAGGGGCTACGCAAGTACGCAGGCAAAAAGATGCCATGCCGTGCTTGCGCTGGTGTGTTTGGGGGACAGGAGCCACACTGGGGCAGAGGTCCTGTCTGCTCTGCAGGGGCAGGCCGAGAGGTGGTTGACGCCACGCCAGCTTAAGCCAGGAATGGTGGTTTGCGACAATGGCACCAACCTCCTCTCCGCCCTCCGACAGGGACAACTGACCCATGTGCCCTGTATGGCTCACGTCCTTAACCTGGTGGTGCAGCGGTTCTTGGGCAGGTACCCGGGCTTACAGGATGTCCTGAGGCAGGCCAGGAAAGTCTGTGTGCAATTCCGCAGATCTTATAATGCCAGTGCTCGCCTGGCTGAGCTTCAAAAGGAGTTGAACCTGCCCAAGAACCGCCTTATATGTGACATGCCCACCAGGTGGAACTCAACGTTGGCCATGCTGCAGCGGCTGCACATGCAGCAGAGGGCCATCAATGAGTACCTGTGCGACTACGGCACCAGGACAGGGTCAGGGGAGCTCGGGTTTTTTTCACCACGCCAGTGGGGCATGATCAGGGATGCATGCACTGTCCTGGCACCATTTGAGGAGGCCACGAGGATGGTGAGCAGTGACAGTGCATGCATCAGTGACACTGTACCTCTTGTCCACCTGTTGGAGCACACGCTGCATGGAATAATGGACAGGGCACTTGAGGCAGAACAGAGGCAGGAAGAGGAGGACTTCCTTGCCTCTCAAGGCCCCCTTTACCCAGACAGTGTTCCTTCTGTCCCACCCATCGCACAGGAAGAGGAGGGAGGAGGAGGATTGTGTCAGCATGGAGGTGGAGGCTGGCACTCAGCATCATCAGCAGCAGTCTTTTAGGGATGATTTACAGTCCCAAGAAACCAGTGGACTTGTACGTGGCTGGGAGGAGGTGGCTGCGGATCATGTCGTCCTTAGTGACCCAGAGGACTCCGGACTGAATGCCTCAGCTAACCTACGCTGCATGGCCTCCCTGATCCTGCAAAGTCTGCGGAAAGATCCTCGTATTCTTCGGATCAAGGAGAGGGACCATTACTGGCTGGCCACTCTCCTTGATCCACGATACAAGGGTAAGGTTGCGGACCTTATTGTACCGTCGCAGAGGGAGCAGAGGATGAGACAACTCCGGGAGGCCTTGCAGAAAGGTCTGTGCAACGCGTTCCCAGAGACTGGGAGGTTACAAACTCCTGGTCCTGGACAACGAGTTGCTGAGGCTTCGGGCAGTCAAAGAAGGAGCGGTGGGGAAGGTGGCCATCTGACCGATGCGTTCAGACAATTCTTTAGTCCGCAGCCCCGAAGTATGATCGGTTCCAGCAACCATCGCCAGCGTCTGATATACATGGTGCAGGAATACCTAGGGGCAAGGTCAGACTTGGACACCTTCCCCACCGAAAATCCTCTGGCTTACTGGGTCTTGAGGATGGATCACTGGCCAGAGCTTGCACAGTATGCAATTGAGCTACTGGCCTGTCCTGCATCCAGCGTTCTTTCAGAACGCACATTCAGTGCTGCTGGAGGATTTGTCACGGATCACAGGGTGCGCCTGTCCACCGACTCGGTTGATCGACTGACTTTCATCAAGATGAACCAGTCTTGGATCACCACCAGCTACCACACACCAGATGCTGATATAACAGACTAATTGATTTTAAAATGTCACATCCCTTCAAGACTGATGCTGATGCTGAGTGCCTGTGCTGTTATGTTGACTGGCTATCCTCCTCCTCCTCCTCCTCCTCCTCAATGATACGATTAACGATGATAGCTTGGAAGATCATTTTGGTTTATGGGTGACGCCACCAGTGGCTAAGGCCCAATTTTTCAGCCCCTGTTTAACAGGGGCGTGTAATTAAAATTTTTGATGCAATACTTTGCAACAGGCCTCATTGCTGTGCTCCAAGTACAGTATCTGTGAGGGGTTGCAGTGTTGTGCCACCAGTGCCTAAGGCCCAATTTTTCAGCCCCTGTTCAACAGGGGCATGCAATTATAATTATTGATCTAATAATTCACAGCAGGGCCCATTGCTGCGCCCACCAAGAGTAACTGTCAGGCCTTACAGTGTTGTGGCACCAGCACCACCATCACCACCACCACCAAAGGCCCAATTTTTAAGCCCCTGTTCAACAGGGGCATGCAATTATAATTATTGATCTAATAATTCACAGCAGGGCCCATTGCTGCGCCCACCAAGAGTAACTGTCAGGCCTTACAGTTTTGTGGCACCAGCACCACCAAAGGCCCAATTTTTCAGCCCCTGTTCAACAGGGGCATGCAATTATAATTATTGATCGAATAATTCACAGCAGGGAGCATTGCTGCGCCCACCAAGAGTAACTGTCAGGCCTTACAGTGTTGTGGCACCATCACCACCACCACCAAAGGCCCAATTTTTAAGTCCCTGTTCAACAGGGGCATGCAATTATAATTATTGATCTAATAATTCACAGCAGGGCCCATTGCTGCGCCCACCAAGAGTAACTGTCAGGCCTTACAGTGTTGTGGCACCAGCACCACCATCACCACCACCACCAAAGGCCCAATTTTTCAGCCCCTGTTCAACAGGGGCATGCAATTATAATTATTGATCGAATAATTCACAGCAGGGAGCATTGCTGCGCCCACCAAGAGTAACTGTCAGGCCTTACAGTGTTGTGGCACCAGCACCACCATCACCACCACCACCACCACCACCAAAGGCCCAATTTTTAAGCCCCTGTTCAACAGGGGCATGCAATTATAATTATTGATCGAATAATTCACAGCAGGGAGCATTGCTGCACCCACCAAGAGTAACTGTCAGGCCTTACAGTGTTGTGGCACCAGCACCACCATCACCACCACCACCACCAAAGGCCCAATTTTTAAGCCCCTGTTCAACAGGGGCATGCAATTATAATTATTGATCGAATAATTCACAGCAGGGAGCATTGGTGCGCCCACCAAGAGTAACTGTCAGGCCTTACAGTGTTGTGGCACCAGCACCACCATCACCACCACCACCACCACCAAAGGCCCAATTTTTAAGCCCCTGTTCAACAGGGGCATGCAATTATAATTATTGATCTAATAATTCACAGCAGGGCCCATTGCTGCGCCCACCAAGAGTAACTGTCAGGCCTTACAGTGTTGTGGCACCAGCACCACCATCACCACCACCACCAAAGGCCCAATTTTTCAGCCCCTGTTCAACAGGGGCATGCAATTATAATTATTGATCTAATAATTCACAGCAGGGACCATTGCTGCGCCCACCAAGAGTAACTGTCAGGCCTTACAGTGTTGTGGCACCAGCACCACCATCAAAGGCCCAATTTTTACTACCACTGATCAACAATTATATGTTATTACAATTCCTGATATTATACTTGACAGCAGGGCGTTCCAGCACCCACCAAGAATAACTGTGAGTGCTTTCAGTGTTGTGCCAACACCAACACCTAAGGGGCCAATTTCTGCAGAGTATATACGGAAGGTCCCTACTTTCAAACATCCAACTTACAAACTACTACTACTTGCAAACGGAAGAAGACAACAGGAAGTGAGAGGAAATCTACCCCTTGGAAGGAAAATTCTCTCCTGTAAGAATTAATATGGGAGAAAGGTGTCTCCTCTCTACTGATGCTTTATCACCAATCCTTGTTTCAATACAAACACCCCATTTCAAAAACAGTTGTCATTGGGACGCAAAGTGAGGTGAAATGTTCTGAACAGGGGCACAGACAGCAAAAAAAATGTGACAGGGGTGATAACCGTTCCCTATGTTTTACAAAAAGCTAAAAAAAAGGAATTTGCCATGGAGCTCCACTTAAACAATGCAGCTGTTCAAAATTACAAACAGATTCTACATAAGAACAAACCTACAGTCCCTGTCTTGTATGCACCGCCTGTACAGGTATACGGCTGTTCAGAGTATATAGGTCCTTTTTTATTTTGTGTGCGGGGTTCCCCTTAATATCCATACAAGACCCAAAGGGGCTGGTAATGGGCTGGGGTAGGGGGGGGGGGTTGATGGGGTAGCTATGCCATTTTTCCTAAAGATTTTCATCCATATTACCAGACATTGCATTAAAGCCGCAAGCAGTTTTAAATGGCTTTTTTCCCTTTAGAAATGTTATTTTGTGCAGGGACAGTTCTAAACACGGGAAACACGTGGCACTTCACAGGCATACTTTAGACACCCCCCAGGTACAATATTTAAAGGAATATTTGACTTTTTTTTTTTCACTTTATGCATCATTAAAATGACTGCTCCCGGAAAACGTCAGTTTTTAAAACTTCTTTTTGCATTGATACATGTCCCCTGGTGCAGAAGCCGGGTTCCCAAACTCTGTTTCGGACAATAACATGGATAATAGTCGTTATATTTAGCACTTTAGAATCCGAACGTTCGCATCCATTGTATTTAATAGGGTTCTAATGTTCGTGCGAACTTTCGGTCCGTTCGCGGGTTCTGGTGCGAACCGAACCCGGGGGTGTTCGGCTCATCACTAGTCACCATGGGGTGGGGAGAAGATATCAATTCTGTTGCAAGGCTATGCTAAATAGGAGGAATGAGACTGTCACATATGTAGCTTGAGTCTTAAATTCATAAACCTAACTTAGTTGTATATATAGCGGTACCCCCAGTTAAGAGGGCTGCTGGTATTAATTTGGGCCCTGTAGTGCACCGCTGTCAACCCCTGGCAATCGGCTCTAACCTCCCGTGGCACAGTTAGTAATGGGGAGATAGGACCGCATGACCGCAACTCTAGGTGACGCAGTCCTATGGCAAACACACACAGTGATATACTTAAAACTTCTATTAAAGTAATTGAAACTGACACCAATGTACTTGACCCAGATATTTTACTGAGGCTAATGATCAAGTAATAAACAACAGTATAACAAGTTGCAGATCCCTACAATAAAAACAGTATTAAAGATGAACAGAGTGATAGAATAATGAGGTATTGCTATGAAACTCTAGTGATGCCCTTTTACAACTACTTCCCCTCGTGGGCAGACTAACGCCCAGCAACGTCTACCTACACAGTCAGGCCTCACTGAACTAAATGGAAGTTCTGTAAAACAATCTTCACTAGCAATCTTTCGGTGGTGCACTTGATGAACAAACTTTGTAATCCGAACGAGTAGTAAAGATACAGTAGTTGTCTATGAGCAAGTGCTCTCTCACCACCCAGACCAGTCCCAGTCCTTTTCCTCCACCGATTCGTCTAGGCACATGGATCCACCGACATCCGAGTCTTCGGTCCTCCTGGTGTAGTACAGCAAGGATGAGAAGATGTCTCTAGGCTTCCGGTAGGCTGGCGGAGGGCTCTTTGGAAGAAAGTGCCCAGGCTTCAGGCCTGGGCTTGCAGCAGTCTCGCACAGAGTTTTTGCTTGATAGGCGGAAGGGTCCAAAGAGACCGAACAAACTCCGCCTCCCCTTTATAAAGTCCACCCCAGCAGTCCTTGCTTCGGGGCAATGCACCTTGGGTGCTGAAAGATGTCTTGGGAAATGTAGTCTCTCGGTATTAAAGGGGAATACCCCGCTACACATATTTATCTGGAGCGAAAAGCCTCTATCACATGGGGGATACTTACACGCACACCCGTGTGAGGGCCTACATTTGCCTGCATGGGATGCACATTTTTTTCTGTGCATCCATGTGCAGGCAGTCCCATTCATATCAGTTGGGATGCAGCGGCTGCACGGACACAGCTGCTGCTCCCAATTTGACATCCATGTAGGTTAGGGTTAGCACCTTTTCTTCAAGTCAAACCCGAACACTTTACTGGCGCACAGCAATCTTTTTTTATAGTATAAACTATACATATATTTTGCTATTAAATAACATTTCTAATCATATGAAGTTAATAATAAGAGTCCCCTTTACATCTGAATCCACAGAGTTCACCTTTTACATCTGAACTCGCAGAGTTTCCTTTCACTGTAAGCGGGGACTCTGCAGACCAAAATATGTCTCATTTCAAGTGTTAAACATGTAGCGGGAGTCCTAAATTTAGGGGTGATTTGAGTGGTAGTTATGGCTCGAATCTTTCAATTTACTGGACTCTGCCTTGCTGCTGTTTTACCTGGTATGCAGTTCCCCTAAGAAGTATGGGTGGCGCTGTCACTTGTACTCGGGGTTGAACCGCAGGTGATGGAGTAGCAATTGGGTATCCTCTCTCGGCAGCCGTGCAGTGGGTGTGGTCTGCCCGCTGTGCATGCCGGGAGAGGATACATAAGGGGCAGACGCCGCCTGTGAGGGGTCTTGGTTCCAGAGTCGGAGTCCTGGTGCGTGGCGCATGGCCCTCCAGGCCATGGGGCCACGTGTGCATCAGTCCCAGGCACCTTTAGTCCTGGGACTGCAACTTCAGTCCTGGGCCCAGGACCTTTAGCTGGAGCCCATTTCGGGAGGAGGAATCCCAGGGTGCCGCCTTGCGAGGGGACCCGTTTCTAGAAGAGTAGGCTAGGGGAGGACCGTTCCGAAGGACTGGTGAGAGATCACAGTGAAGGAAGGGGCCCAGTAACTCTCCGGAGGGATGTCATCCATCTGAAAAGGGATCTAAACAACGGGACCATTAGGAGGTTCGGGACACTATAGATTCTGTGGCAGAGGATCTCCTGAACGCATCCATTAGGGAATCTGATATACTGTTCGAGCTACATGCCGGCTGCTAGTGCCTTTGGGTGACTATCCGGGTGAGCGGTACCCACTCGGGATCGAGTGGCGAAGAAGCCAAGAGTGTCTGAATTAATCTGTCTTCCTAACACCTTTCTCTTTCCTCAACTTTGTGGATGTTCATGCATAAGGAAAAATAAACTCTACGTTGGAGTGGCTACTGGTGTGGACCTTGGCGTTATTTGGGGTATAGAGACTTTGTCCTTACATTCTAGGGACAGAAACCAGCTTTGAGGGGAACCTTGCTGCAAGACCCGTAAGTTAAAACAAGTGTGCTTAACCTCTGCAAACCCGGGGGTACGGGCATGGTGTGCCTTTTTCTCCTGTGAGCGAGCCAAGACAGTAGAGAAAGAGGGCCGGTTGCTACAAACATGTCACAGTCCTGTCTCAGTTGGCTGCCAAGGATGAAAGAAGAAGTCACAGGTATAAAAATAAAGCTGTCACACAGACTTTGAAAATTGAGAGACAGCCTGATTTGCTCACTCAGTCACCTGATACATGTCTGCAAGCAAGTTTAACCAGTTCAGCTGTTAACCCTTGTGGGAGATAAGCTCGTGGGGAATCACCTTTTTCCAATCCAAACAAACAGAGCTCCTCTCTATCAGCTTCCCTTCTGAGTCTCAGGCCAGAGCTCTGCTGGTCATTTAAAGTCCACCTGAGCATGGACTCAAGTAGACCACAACACCCGGACTGGAACCAAGCCTTCCACAGAGGCTGGAAAAAATCCCAGCTGGATTCCGGTTTAGTCTCTTACAATGGAACCAATGCGAGGTGAAATATACCGATTATCGTTGACCTCACCTAGCATACCGTCACACGCTATATAAATCAGAGCAATTGTTACAGTTCAGCTATAGGCCTATTAATTATGCAATAAGTTTGTCATTACTTATGATGCTGCCATAAACCTTAACAAGTTATCATACGAGAATTAAAAAAAAAAAAAAAAAAATGTAAAAAAAAAAATTAGTTGAAGAGAAAATTGGATGAAGGAGATATTCAGGAATATTTAAGGTCTACTACAGTGGAACCTTGGATTACGAGCATAATTATTTCCAGAAGAATGCTTGTAATCCAAAGCACTCGTATATCAAAGCGAGTTTCCCCATAGAAGTCAATGGAAACTCAAATAATTTGTTCCACAGTGACGTCTAGGTTATGCAGAACCACATGTGTCCAGAGGTGGGGGGCGCCAGAGACACTCAAAGCGCTCAGTGCCGCTTGGATGCGGGAGCCGAGTGTTTCCGCGTGCATCCGAGCGGCTCCGAATGTCACCGGCAGTACTGCACACCACAGAGGCTTGAATTCTGCTCGTTTTGCGAGACAACGGTTGAAAACGGAGTCAGGATTAAAAAAAAATAACAGCTCTTATTGTGAAATGCTCGTTAACCGCGTTACTCACAATCCGAGGTATTACTGTACGGGGAAATTAGTGGTTAAATAAAGAAGCTGTATTCATTTTCTCCACTGACAGTTTTTTTGTAGCTAACTGCAAGATAACATGTGGTGTGTTTAAGGCTCCATGTACACAGAAGCTCAAAAACGGCCGTTTTTAAAGCAGCAGAAAAAGCTAGCTTTTATCAGCGTTTTTTTTACTAGCTTTTATTAGCGTTTTTCAGTGTAGCTTTTTTTAGCTTTAAAAAAAAAAAAAAAAAAAAAAAAAAATGTCAATGGACCAAAAAACGCTCGAGGCCAGCGTTTTTGAGCGTTTATGAGCGTTTATGAGCGTTTTTCGGCGTTTTGCGTTTTTTTGCGTTTTTTTCTGCCGAAAAACGGCACTTTGAACGCAAATTTCCTGCGTTCAGAAAAAAGCCCATTAACTCCACTGCTCATTAAAGCTAAAAAACGTTATGTGTACATGAACACATAGGCTAACATAGAGTGCAGTTAATGGGCTTTTAAAAAAAACGCCAAAACGCCCATTAACTGCAGTTTATCAGCTTCTGTGTACATGGAGCCTAAGGCTCCATGTACACAGAAGCTCAAAAACGGTCGTTTTTAAAGCAGCAGAAAAAGCTAGCTTTTATCAGCGTTTTTTTTACTAGCTTTTATTAGCGTTTTTCAGTGTAGCGTTTTTTAGCTTTAAAAAAAAAAAAAAATAAAAAATTTTTTCAATGGACCAAAAATTGCTAAAAAACGCTCACGGCCAGCGTTTTTGAGCGTTTATGAGTGTTTATGAGCGTTTTTCGTCGTTTTTCGTTTTTTGCGTTTCTTTCTGCCGAAAAACGGCACTTTGAACGCAAATTTCTTGCGTTCAGAAAAAAGCCCATTAACTCCACTGCTCATTAAAGCTAAAAAACGTTATGTGTACATGAACACACAGGCTAACATAGAGTGCAGTTAATGGGCTTTTTAAAAAAACGGCAAAACGCCCATTAACTGCAGTTTATCAGCTTCTGTGTACATGGAGCCTTAGATGTGTCTATTTATACACATTGTAGACCAGAGGTGTAAATAGAAGCTTCACCCCACCCCCCCCCCCCCCCCCGGTGCTACAAATCATTAAGGGCTCCCCTTACCCCCAGCTTTCCCTCTGGATCCGGGCCCTTTACTCCTGTTGCAGGGCCCTTTATTACGGTCCAGCAGCAGAACCCTTTCACATGTTCTGCAGCAGGTCCCCTTTCTGTCATCTTGCCCCCCCCACGGTGGCAGAACACCAGGGCCCGGTCACAAGTGCTACCTTTGCAACCCTGGTAATTCTGTCACTGGTATCATTAGGACTGTGAATGGTGTTGGTCAGTAGCGGCGGACGGTGTCAGTGTGGCAGTAGACAGTGTCAGTATGGCAGTGGATGTGGTCAGGAGGGCAGTGTTTTTTTATTTTAGTTTTTTTATGATTTTTACCATTTTATTAAAAAAAATATATATTTTCTATTATTATCTTTACAATTTAGAAGAGACTTTGGTCAAATATCAGGAGTCTGAACAGACCTCTTATGTTTCTCCTTTGAGAAAGGACACAGTCCTTAATCTCCATCTCTGCAGCCTTATGCAGCGTACACACGATCGGTTTTCCCATCGGAAAAACCTTGGATGTTTTTTCCAACGGAATTCCGCTCAAGCTTGTCTTGCATACACACGGTCACACAAAAGTTCTCTGAACTTTCGAGCGTTAAGAACGTGGTGAGGTCCAACACTACGAAGAGGCGAGAAAAAGAAGTTCAATGCTTCCGAGCATGCGTGTTTTTTTTCCCATCGGAATTGCATACAGACTAAAGTTTTTTCCGATAGGAATTTTTCCCGTCAGAAAAATAGAGAACCTGCTCTCAAACTTTTGCTGGCGGGAATTCCGACAGAAAAAGTCAGATGAAGCATACACACGGTCGGAATTTCCATTCAAAAGCTCACCTCAGGACTTTTTCCAACAGGAAATCCGGTCGTGTGTACGCGGCATTAGCTGCACAGAATGAATCAACAGGAATAGCTTTGTACAGAGCTTCCTGTTAATTCACACGCTGAAGCATAGTAAACACAGTTTACTATGTTTCAGTCATCAATAAACACAGGAACAAGTTATACCGATCACTCACTGTGTCCATTCATAATAGGAAGGGGTTGGTAAATGACAAAGGGAGCACACAGGGCCCGGGGACATCATGAACCTGGATAGAAGGGGTGGCGGGAGCGGCATATAGAGGAACCAATGCTCTCCATTTTCCACCTGGACCATATTGCCGCTGAATGAGTTAACTGAAATTAGGACATGTAGTTAAAAGGATTTAAATTTTTGATATGAAAATATTTGCAACATCATATTTGGATTAAGTGTTTGGGTTTGTTTGGGTAAATGCATGTTAAAGTTTTTGTAAAGCCCACACTTTTCGTCTTTCACTTTCTGTTTATTGAAAGAGTTAAGCCAAAGTTTATACACAGTGTACAGTATGACATGCAACTTGAATCGCCAGTTCTGTCCAATTTTCCAAAGAGCAAGATTAAGGGTCCTTTCACACGGGGCGGATCCGTGCAGATCCGCCCCGTGAAGCTCCGCTTGCTCAGCGGGGATCGCTCCGTTGATCCCCGCTGAGCCAACGGATGACTGGGCGGTCCCCGCACACTGTGCAGGGACCGCCCTGTCAGAGCGCCGCTCTCCCCTATGGGGAATCGGATGACGACGGACCGTAGAGTCCGTTGTCATCCGATCCGCTCCGCCGACGGAAGGAAAAATAGGGTTTTCCTCCGTCACACTTTGGCGGAGCGGAGCGGATGTCAGCGGACATGTCTCCGCTGACATCCGTGCCTCCATAGGGGTACATGGAGGATCCGTTTCAGGTCCGCCTAAAAAAACTGACAGGCGGACCTGAACGGACCTCCGTGTGAAAGAGCCCTAAGTAACATACCCAATACGGGGCTTTCTCTCAATACCAATGACATTTAAAAACATAACAATCAGTAATTTCAAGAAATATAAAAACAAAGTAAGCCAGGCGATATAAGTAATAAAAATGGAGGAGGGGGAACATCATCAAGTTGAGCAGGAGTTACCCAGTTAAGAGATAATAGAGTGGCATCATGAGAAGACTGAGGAGGTACCCTTCCGCGAAAGCTTGTGCCGACTTAAATCCAAGAATGATCCCCAAAGTGAGAATTGTTTGCAACTTATCCCATCGTCATTCTCTATAAAAAATGAGCGTGTACAGTATTCACTGCAAGTGAGAGCAAAGAAAGAAAAATCCAGGAGGGAAGAAAACTGAGGACAAGAAAAGAAGGAAAGAAGAAAAGAAAAGAGGGGATGGAGAAAAGGGAAATGAGGGAAGGGGAAGGTAGAGGGAGGAGAGGAGAAAAATCCCTGTCATACTCCCCCTCCCAGAGGCCTATCAAATGCTCACTAGACTCATCTCCACCTTTCAAATATACAAAAAGCGAGATGTAAGTGGAGAGGATACAATATGGTCCAGCCAGGATTGCCAAGTGTAGAGAAATCTGTCATGTGTATCATTAAGAATCAGCTTCTTGTTTATAATTATACCCTGTATCCTACTCTTAACCTCTTCAAACCTAAGCAATGGCATTTGCCATGCTCTCACTATGGTTTGTTTAGTAGCCATGAATATATGCGTGATTAATGTGCCCTTCCGATGTGAGATATCGGGTATCGGTTGGGCAGGAGCGCTTCCCATGGATTTTTCTGAAAGTTAACATAGGAGGATCATATTGACCATCATGAACACCCAAATCCACAACGTCTTAACCTTTGGATAGGTCCACCAAATATACTTCATGTCACCCAGGTCCAAACACCACCGGAAGCAAATAGACTGGGAGACATCAGGCAATTCTTGCAGGAGTCTACTACCACCGGGACACAACCTTACAGGAGTTTTTAATCGCCAGCACGTTACGAGCAGATTTGTAGAGCGTCTCCCATATCTTGTTCCAATCCTCAGGGGGCTTAGAAGTTGCGAGGTCTTGTTCCCACCGCAAAACAATAGATTCGAGTCTGAGCATTAGTATTACCCAGAATAGAAGGGTATATCAAAGAAACCAAGCCATTGGTTTTGGATTAGAGCAAGACATAGACACAAACACCATCTGATGAGCAGACCAATCGTGATTTCTAGTTAGAGATTTAAGTAGGTGATGAATCTGAAGATAGTGATATCTTTCGGAGTCTGGTATTTGATGCGATTTCCTGAGCTGCTGAAAAGGACCAAATGCATCAGATTGTCAAAAGAGAATGGACTGTTGTAAATTCCAAACCTTTTTTTAGTGTTGAAAAGAATGTGAAAGGTTTGGAACCTCTGCCAGGTTCTTATTGCTGTCTGTGTCCCCATTGGAGAGATTTACCCTCACTTTCTGTCCTGAGGGCATGGTCTCAGGTACAAAAAGTGATGGAAATTCCAAACTGTCCCAGGATTCAGGAATAACACTTGAGGAAAAATCTTCCAATAGGTAAACCTGTTCTGCTGACATTTTAATATTACAAAAATATTCACAACACCATATTTGGTTAAAGTGTAATGCCACGTACACACGACCGTTTTTCATGACGAGAAAAATTCAATTTTTTAAAATGGTCATTACAAATGATCGTGTGTGGGCTCCAGAGCATTTTTCACGACGTGAGAAATGGCCATGAAAAATTTGGGACATGCTCTAATTTTTCTCATCGTCGTTTTTCTCGTCATGAAAAACGGCTGTGTGTAGGCTTTAACGACGTGAAAAAAAATGCGCATGCTTAGAAGCAAGTGATGAGACGGGAGCGCTCGTTCTGGTAAAACTAGCGTTCGTAATGGAGATAGCACATTCGTCACACTGTAACGGACTGAAGAGCACGAGGCTGAAAAGAGCGAATCGTCTCTCACCAAAAACTTTACTAACACAAGGCTCAGCAAAAGCAGCCCAAAGGGTGGCGTCATCCGAATGGAACTTCCCCTTTATAGTGCCGTCATACATTTCGTACGTCACCGCGCTTTGCTTGAGCATTTTTTTTCATGATGGTGTGTAGGCAAGGCAGGCTTGAGAAGAATCACATCGAGAAAAACGACGTTTTTTCAATGACATTAAAAACGGTCGTGTGTACGCGGCATTAGGGTTTAAATGCACTTTAAAGTGTTTGTAAAGCCCAAACTTTTTCTTTAGTGTTGGACAGAATATGAAAGGTTTGAAATCTCTGTCAGATTCTTATTGATGTCTCACTACGTTCAGAATTTGTCGTGGTAAGTATTGTCTTTTGTACAGAAAATGATGGGAAATCCAATATGTTTGAGTTGTCCCAGGAACAGAAGTTGAAGGAAAATCTTCTACTGGGTAAACCTGTTCTGCTGTCTTTGATTGGACATCGCCTCTCCTTGGAAAGATCTCCTGTTATGTTCTGCTGGGTCTCTGTTGCACAGATTAAATAAAAATAAGCAAAACAGACAGCAGCAGTCTTAAAGAGGTTGTAAACCTCTGAACCCCCCCCTCCCCAAAAAAAACCTGCAAGACAAAGGCATCGCATACTAGCTCATCATGAAATACTTACCTTAAAACAAAGCTATGGCAGCGTTCCCCGCACACCACTGTCACGGCCGACATCTTTCCTGGTTTCCCGGAGCTTCTTCCGGGTTCGTGGGCTCCAGGGCTGTAATTGGCCAGAGCCGCAATGACGTCACTCCCGCGTATGCGCGTGGGAGCCGCAGTTAACGGCATGGGCTCTGAAGGAACGGTACATGTGGGCCATTCCTTCAGGAGCGCATGCGCCAGTGATGTCACTGGCTGCATGCACTGGAAATATCTCCGAAACTGTACAGGTTTAGGAGATATTTTCACTTATTATAGGCTTACCTATAGGTAAATGTTTGCAGAAGTTCACTCTATCCAAAAAAAGTTTTGTATTTCTATACACTCACTTGAAGTGGTTAAGGGAATTTTTCATAACAATGGGCCGTGGTCGATTATTTTGGAAAGGAGTCATGCATTCCATGTTGATGGTGCTTTGACCTGCATTTGGGAGCGTTTTAATATGCAATGCAAAACACATAAAATGTATGTCAATGCAACGTCCATTGATGCATTTGTCTTGGTGTGTACAAGCCCTCAGACATTATGCTGATGGACTGGTGGTTATACTCAGAGAGATCACCCAGAACGAACCCATCCATATAATACAGATATTGAGCATTGTACAGTATGTCCTGAATAGACAAGTGCTTATTGAAAAGCCTGCCATAAAACCTTATCTAAATTGCAAAAAATAGCAGCTTTTCTCACTAATGGTTAACATGATAATATGCATAACCTGTGCTATAAATATTTTTAATATCTTGGACTTACAGGTACGATTCAACACTCTCACCTACTGTATGTTAGGCAGAAACCCCTATTTTGCACCTCTTTAAAAGAGAAGTATGGCTTTTCAAAAGAACAGACACACATACTCACATAGGTGGATGCAGCATCAATCCGATGCTGCATCTGTCCCCTGCCGCCTCTAAATGCGAGAAAGGAACAATCAAAGACCACTGATCACTCAGTAGGCAGAGAACCAGTGACTGTCAGTTACTGGCTCTCTACTCTGCCCCTCCAGCACTCACTGGAGCACAGGCTGTGGAGGGAGTGGGAGTGGCTGGCTCAGGCTCTCAGCAGTGTGCTTAGAGACCAAGCCAGCTGCCAATCAGACATCTGGGTAGATTCCAACATTAAAGTTGGGATCCCTTCAGAGCCTTTGCCAGCTCAGCGACATCAGCGGACAGCGGGCTTTAGCCTGCTGTAGGTTGAATACAGACCGGAACGGCCTTGATGGGATCCATGGTACAGTAACCCGAAAGCTATGACATCACATCATTTCCGAGTTACCTGAATGTAAACGACACCACTTTTAACCACTTACGGACCGCCCGCCGCAGGAATACATCGGCTGTTTTAAGAGGAATCCCGTTGTTATGGTAGCAGCTAGCTACCATAATCCCAGTATCCTCTTCTTCAGCGGGCGGTCCGCTATAAGATAAAAGTGGTCTCTGCGGCGGATACGCAAGATCACTTTTATCAGCGGTGGGAAAGGGCCCCCCACCCCTCTCCATATCACTGCAGGGCGGAAGCAACGTCAAAACGTCACTTCTGCCCATTGCTCTTAAAAAAGGGACATTTTTTTATTTTTTTAGAATGACATAATTTTTTTTTAATTGCATTTTAGTTCAAATATGAGATCTGAGGTCTTTTTGACCCCATATCTCATATTTAAGAGGACCTGTCATGCTTTTTTCTACTACAAGGGATGTTTACATTCCTTGTAATAGGAATAAAAGTGACTCAAAAATTCTTTTTTTTTAAACGGTGTCAAAATAAATAAAATAAAGTAAATTAAATAAGAAAAAAAACATTTTTTTTAAAGCGCCCTGTCCCGACGAGCTCATGTGCAGAAGCGAACGCATACATGAGCAGCGCTCCCCCATATGAAAATGGTGTTCAAACCACACATGTGAGGTATCGCCCCGATCGCTAGAGCGACAGCAATAATTCTCGCCCTAGACCTTCTCTGTAACTCAAAACATGCAACCTGTAGAATTTTTTAATTGTCGCCTATGAATATTTTTAAGGGTAAAAGTTTGTCGCCATTCCACGAGCGGGCTTTGAAGCGTGACATGTTGGGTATCAATTTACTCGGCATAACATTATCTTTCACAATATAAAAATAAATTGGGCTAACTGTACTGTTGTCTTATTTTTTTATTAAAAAAAAGTGTTTTTTTCCAAAAAAAGGGCGCTTTTAAGACCGCTGCGCAAATACAGTGTTACAAAAAGTATTACAACGACCGCCATTTTATTCTCTAGGGTGTTATAAAAATATATATAATGTTTGGGGGTTCTAAGTAATTTTCTAGCAAAAAAAATGTTTTAAATCTCAGAAAGATCCTAAAAGTCCTTAAAGTGGAGTTCCACCCAAAAATGGAACTTCCACTTTTTGGATTCCTCCCCCCCTTCGGTGTCACATTTGGCACCTTTCAGGGTGGAGCAGATACCTGTATAATACAGGTATTTGCTCCCACTTCCTGACATAGATCACAGCGGTGACCTACGTCATGTCCTGCGCCTACACTGTCCTCCCCCGCTGTCTTCTGGGAAACACATAAGTCCCAGAAGATAGCGGGGACCAGTGAGGACACGCAGCGCGACTCGCGCATGCGTAGTAGGGAATCGGGAAGTGAAGCCGCAAAGCTTCATTTTCTGATTCCCTCACCGAGGATGGTAGTGGGGGCAGCCGAGAGATTGATCGGCTTCAGCTGCTAACATCGCGGGCGCGCTGGACAGGTAAGTGTCCATTTATTAAAAGTCAGCAGCTGCAGTATTTGTAGCTGCTGGCTTTTAATATTATTTTTTTTAGGCGGACCCCTGCTTTAAGTGGTTAAAAAGCATTTGATCTCACTGATCAAATGCTTTTAAAGTGATTGTTATTTTTATAAAAAATAAATCTTTACAAACATGTTATACTTACCTGCTCTGTGCAAGGATTTTACACAGAGCAGCTCTGATCCTCCATTTCTGGCGTGCCCCGCTGGCGCTCCTGGCTCCTCCCCTTCATCGGGTGCCCCCACAGGGAGCCGCTTTCCATGGGGCCTCCCGAGTCCTGCTGCAACACTGACAGGAGGACTCAGCCCCGCCCCCCGCATCACTGGATTTGATTGACAGCAGCTCTTACTGCTATGAATCTATCCAATGAGGACAGAGACAGTGGCTTAAGCCACTGGGCTTGTGCACATTGCTGGAACGAATGGGCTCAGTTAAGAAAAAGGGGGGGTTGGTCACTGGGAAGCTGCAGCATAGAAGGTGTCTCACCTGAATGCATTAAGGTGAATAACTTTGAGACTTTACAATCCCTTTTAAGGGCAAAGGAGGGATCTGGGCTCTAATAGACCATAAAGAGTACCTGTCACAAGGGATGATGACATTTCTTGTGACAGCAATAAAAGTGATAAAAAAAATTTAAATGTAAGTGACAGTGTAAGTATAAAAAAAAAAAAAAAAAATTAAATTAAAGCACCCCTGTGCACGCAAACGCATGTGTGAACAGCGATCATCCCACACATGTGAAGTATCACTGCGAACGTCAGATCATGAGCAGTAATTCTAGCACCAGACCTCCTGTGTACATCTAAAGTAATAACCTATAAAGGCTTTTAAAGCGTCGCCTTTGGGTAGTAAAATTTATGTAATTTTTCTCTGTTGCACAGGCGTGTGCAATTTTAAAGCATGACATGTTTGATATCTATTTACTCGGCATAACATTGTCTTTTATATCTTACAAAAAATTGGGTTATGTATTGTATTTTTGTGCATTAAAATTGAAAAAATATAGGATTTTTGTACTCACCGTAAAAGCCGTTTCTCTGACGTCCATGGACTGACACAGCTCTAATACTAAAACACGTGGGTATATGTCCCTGCTCGCAGGAGAAGATCTAGGCAGAATGTTAGAAACATACATTCTAAAAAAACAGAGCTGAACAGCCCCGCCCAGGGGGGCGGTCCCTCCGGACATAACCCTCCTACCTGCAGCCAGCAGCCTCAGTTCGTAACAAAGCAGTACAAACCTTAAAAGAAGGGTGGGTGCGGTGTCAGTCCATGGACGTCAGAGAAACTGATTTTTACGGGGAGTACAAAAATCCTATTTTCTCTTATCGTCCATGGACTGACACAGCTCTAATACTGAAACACGTGGGACATCCCAAAGCAGTATCAGAAAGAGGGTGGGAGCAGTAGTAAAGGAAAAAACAAAACTTCACTCCAAACAAGCATAGCTCCTCAACGGAGGAGTTTCAACATTAAACAGCGGCCTGCAAAACTTTGGGGCCGAAAGAAACATCCGAAGATGCAGCCACATCAACCTTATAGAACTTAGAAAAGGTATGAACAGACGACCAGGTCGCCGCCTTGCACACTTGTGCAACCGTCGCTTGATGTCGGAAAGCCCAGGAAGCACCAATTGCCCTGGTGGAATGCGCCGTAACCGGAAAGGGAGGCGCCCCCCCCCTTAAGGGCATAGGCCTGCATAACGGTCTGTCTGAACCACCTAGAAATGGTGGCAGACGACACCGCTTGGCCCTGTTTAGGACCACAGACAGACACAAACAGTGAGTCAGACTTCCGAATAGAAGCAGTAGCCGCCAGGTACACCCGTAAGGCTCGCACCACATCCAAAGTGTGAAGCGCAAACTCTCTGGGATGCGATGGGTGAGGGCACAAGGACAGAAGGACAATGTCCTCATTAAGGTGAAAAGCCGAAATCACCTCTGGAAGGAAAGACGGTCTTATCCTTATGGAGGACCAGGCAAGGAGACTTGTATGACAGAGCCCCAACTCAGACACCCGTCTAACAGAAGTAATGGCCACTAAGAAAACCACCTTCTGAGACAAAGTTAAGAGAGGAATATCTCTGATATTTTCAAAGGGAGGTTCCTGGAGAACCGAGAGCACCAAATTCAGATCCCAAGGAGGGAGAGGAGGCTTGGCAGGGGGAATCACATGGCGAACCCCCTGCACAAAAAGGTGCTAACCAAGGAATGACCTGCTAGCGGTCGTTGAAAGAAAACGGCCAAGGCCGAAATCTGACCCTTAATAGTGCTCAAAGCCAGCCTTTGGGTCACACCACGCTGCAAGAACCGCAGGATTCTGGGGACGGAATACGTCTGTGGATGCCAATCAAGCTCCTCGCACATAGTGATGTAAGCCTTCCAGGTACGATGATCGATCTTTCTGGATGAAAATTTCCGTGCCCACAACATAGATGAGATGACCGAATCCGAGAGACCTCAGTCCCTCAGCACCTGGCTTTCAACAGCCATGCCATTAAAGCCAAGGACTGTAAAGCAGGATGAAGTATGGGACCATGAGACAGAAGGTCCACCCACAGAGGCAGTCGCCAAGGAACGTCTGCGACTAGATCGGCGTACCAAGGTCGCCGTTCCGGAGCAATGAGGATCACCGGAATGGCCTCGGCCCCTATTCTGCGAAGCAGGCGAGGCAACAACAGTAGTGGAGGGTAAGCATACATCGGGCGATACTGCCCTCACGGGGCCACCAACGCGTCTGCCCAGGGATCCCTGGATCTGGCCATGAGAGAGGCCAGAAGGTCCACATCAGGTGCCCCACCTCCGGTAAAGGAGATGAAAACACCTCCGGATGTAAGGACCCTTTCCCCTGGAATGCAAATGGCCGACAGGACTGTCCAGCAGCGGGATGGGTATGATAATCCCAAAGAGACCCCGCAATATATCATGGAAGGGAGGCCCCGGCTTACGGGGTGCCTCAATTGTTGGCCAAAGAAAAGCAACCAGACAGAGCTTTCCTAGAAACTCGGTCAGTGGACCAGTAACTCAGCCTCTACAGGTGGCGCAAAACCACCCTGGGCACAGAGACCCTAGAGGCTAAAGCAGTTGCTGTGCACCTGCTGGTCGACTGATAGATGAAGCAGAGGCTTTTGCCCAGTCATTGAGCCTCAGAAACGCCAGAGACTCAGCCACTAACGGGCGTAACGCTAACCTCAGCATGGCAAACACAGTCCAAGCCATCGCTTCTGATCACCACCGAAGGGCAGGTGACCCCCCTGGAAAGTGGTACCCCTGATACCAGGGATCCTTATGACAATGCTCCATCCAGCAGCTACTTCATTGATAAGTGCTGATTGTACAAACATATAGTTTATACTGTGTATTGCGACAAAACGCGCAATTGGAGCGTGGGAGGAAACCCACTCAGCCACAAAGAGCATAGTACAACCACATACGGTGTATGTAGTTTAGTATGTGTGGATAAACATATTAAACAAGTTTATACTGTGCCAGCGACGAAGGCACGCACATCATTGGTGCGTGGGCGGAAACCAGCCACGCAGACTGCGTACAATGGTGTAGGTATGTTAGCCTGCGAATAAACAAATTACAGAAGTTTATGCTATGCATAGCGCTGAAAATGCGCACACCATTGGAGCGCGGGGGGAAAACCGGAGCACCCGGATGAAACCCACGCAGACTGCATACGCATACCGTGTAGATACTATAGTATGTGTGATAAACATTTTGAATATGTTTATGTGTGCATAGCGCCGAAGGAGCGCACACCGTTGGCGGGTGGGAGGAAACCGGAGAACCCGGAGAAACCCCACGCAGACCCAGAGAATAAAATACATACATCTACTGTGAATGTATTTAGTGTTGTGTACAAACATAATGTGTATGTTTATACTGTGTATGGCACCGAAGGCGCGCATGTCATAGTAGCGTGGGTGGAAACCGGAGGATTCGGAGGAAACCCATGCAGACTGCACACACATACTTTGTAGGTATGTTAGCATGTGAATAATCAAAATCGCACAAGTTTAGGCTGTGCATAGCGCCGAAAGCGCCCATACCATTGGAGCGTGGGAGGGAACCGGAGTACCTGGAGGAAACCCACACAGACTGCATACACACACACTGCGTAGGTATTATAGTATGCATGATAAACATATGGAACATGTTTAAACTGTGCAGAGAGCCAAAAGGCGCACATACTGTTAGAGCGTGGGAGGAAACCGGAACACCCGGAAGAAACCCACGCAGACAGCACACAGATACCGTGTAGGAATGATAGCATGTGAATAAACAGATTGCACATGTTTATGCTGTGCATTTCCATTGGAGCGTGGGAGGAAACCGGAGTACCCGGAGGAAACCCATGCAGACTGCATACACATACTGTAGGTATTTATAGTACGTGCAATAAACATATTGAACATGTTTATACTGTGCAGAGAGCCGAAGCGCACATACCGCGAGAGTGTGGGAGGAAACCGGAGCACCCGAAGGAAACCCACGCCGACCCAGAGAGTATAATACATACATATACTGTGAATGTATTTAGAGTCGTGTATAAACCTATTGTGTATGTTTATATCGTGTATGGCACTGAAGACACAGCATTGGAACGTGGGAGGAAACCCACGCAGACACAGAGACCAATAACACATACATACACTGTGAATGTATCCAGTGTAGGGTTATAAGATAAGTTTAAATTATGGCGCAGAGGCGCATAAACTCCTCTGTATCATTCCAATCTGCTTAAAATGTGCTGCCGAAGCAGCATGCAGGTAAAAGGAAACCTCTGACACCTCAGACCGTGGTCCTGTCAGAGCTCAGAGCGTTCCCCAGGAAATGGTGGGAAACCACAGGTGCAGAGACCCTGTTGTTGCCTCAGAGACATCACACAGAAAGCTCACAGGGACTAGGGAAATAAATGAATAAATTCCCCCCCCCCCCCACCATGCTGCACCGACCAGGGGGGGGGGGCAATGTGTACCACCACTGTATCATCCATGCTGCTCTTGACGCAGCGTGTGAGGAAACAGTGAGGAAGCTGTGTAAAAGAAAAGCTTGAAAAGAACCAAAGGAGACAGCATCCGCCTAAGGTACCTCAGCCACAGCATCCAGCTTGAGAGTGTCCCTCACAGCATCAATGAGTTCACTTACAGGCGCCCTGTCATTTACTGACTCAGAACTGGAGTCTTCCTCACACGGAATGTCCTGTTCAAAAGCATTAAAATATTTAGAGCTAGGGTCCTGAGCAGCAGCAGCTAGGCCCGTATCTGAATCAGAGTACTCCCCATGTGGAGATTGTATGGGGAGAGGGCGCTTATAGCTCCCTTGCGCTCGCACACCGCTTCCATCCTGACAAGGAATGATTCCAGGACTGCCGACAACTGGTCCATAGGGACCGCAGGTGCAGGAGCACTGCCTGTTGCCTCTGACAAGAGTGAGGAAGCAGGTGAACCAGACTCCATACTCGCCACCCTCTGAGACCAAATGCACAATAAAGTGAATAAACAGTCCACCCACTGGCTGCACTGACTGAGGAGGGGATACCCAAAGGACTCACCAACCCTTTAGAGGACCGCTCAGCTCTGCTGTATGCACCGCACTGCCAGCGCGAGTGAAGCCTGAGGAGATTCGCACCGCAGCAGCAGCAGCAGCAGCAAGATGGCCGCCGAGCGCAGCAAAGTACAGCCAATGCGCCTAATGGCGTCTCCAAACACCCCACGTTTACTCAGCCCCAGCACACAGACATGAGCGCCTCCCCTGCCAGGCCAGAGTGACCCCCAGGCACCCCCACACAGCACAGCGACAGATTAGGGTGCAGAGAGCAGCATAACGGGGGGGGGGGGGGGGGTGGGGAGACAGGGAAAAAAAAACATACAGAGAAACACAGCCAGCATGTACTCACCTGATGCAGGAGAGACTACTTACCCATCCCAGAGGGACCCACTGGTGTGTTTCAGACAGACCTATCACAGAGTAGTACTGAGTAGCTGTTGGCCCGGTCCACCGCGAAAGATACAGCAGGTACTGTTCAATCTTGTGAGGACTGCGGGAGCATAAAAGCCACCTGGCCACGCCTGAAGTCGTGGGGCATGTCGCGAACTGAGTCTCACACACACAAGGCGAGGATCAGCACGCTCGATGGTCAGACAGGGAAGACTACGAGGATACTAGTGTACACAACCTGTTGCCCAGCCGACAGTTGATTGAAGGTCTCAAAAATAAAATAATAAAATTCTCAAAAGGAATAAAAACCTTCTAGGAGACTGGCTCCTGAGAGAGCCACGTCTTCTCCTTCTGCTAGGCAGGAAAAAAAACTGAGGCTGCTAGCTGCAGGTAGGAGTGTTATGTCCGGAGGGACCGCTCCCCTGGGCGGGGCTGTTCAGCTCTGTTTTTTTTTCTAGAATGTATGTTTCTAACATCTAACATTCTGCCTAGATCTTCTCCTGCGAGCAGGGACACATACCCACACGTTTACAGTATTAGAGCTGTGTCAGTCCATGGACGATAAGAGAAAAATTGTATTTTTACCCAAAAAATTGCGTTTGAAAAACCATTGTGGAAATACCGCGTGACATAAAAAATTACAGCACCCACCAATTTATTCTCTAGAGCCTCTGCGTTAAAAAAATATATAATGTTTCGGGGTTCTAAGAAAGTTTCTAGCAAAAAAAAAAAGATTTATACACTTAAGCCCTGTACACACGGTCAGACTTTTGGCCAACAAACTTAATTTTGAGCAAGTTGGACCAACAATCCGACCGTGTGTACGCTCCATCGGACAAACTTTTTTTGCTTTTTTCATCGGACAAAAGTTGGGTCTGCAAACGGACAAACTTTTGCCCAACAAAAGTCCGATGGAGCAAAGTCCGACCGTGTGTACAGAAAATCATCTGACTTTTGTCCGATGGACAAAACAACTAATGTTAAAATCAACCAACAATAGCAAAAGTTGACCAAAGGGTGGCGGTAAAGAGCAGAAAAACCACGTGATGTTGCAAAAAGTTTTGTGAAAGTTTTCAGAAAAGTCAGAGCGTGTGTATGCTATGGGTGTGCCCGGCCAACTCCGTTCGGACAAAAAAACATGGAAAAGTCCGATGGAAGTCCCGACCGTGTGTATGGGGCTTTAACCACTTAACAACCACCTGCCGACAAATAACGTCGACAAGGTGGTTGCTTAACTCTGGGAGGACGTTATATAACGTCCTCCCAGAATCGCGCTCCCGCGCGCCCCCTGGGGCGCGCACACGGGAAACTCCGTGACCGCCGGGTCCAGAGGACCCGGCGGATCACGAATCGCGGTAAATCGCCGCTGATAGCGGCCGTTTACCACGTGATCGCTCAGTCGAATGACGGAGCAATCACTTGTAAACAGACCGGCGTCATTTGATGACGCCGGTTCCTCCCTCCCCTCTCTGTACCGATCGGTACAGTGTGAGAGGGGAGGGGGAGGGAGCGGATGGCAGCAGCAGCTCTGTGGGCTGGATCTGTGACAATTGCAGTCACAGATCCAGCCATCCATCCATCCCTGCTCAGCCATCCCTGTGCAATACTCTGCAATACACCCTGCCAATACTCTGCAATACACCCTGCCAATACTCTGCAAAATACCCTGCGCAATACTCTGCAAAATACTCTGCAATACCCTGGTGCAATACTCTGCAATACCCTGGTGCAATACTCTGCAATACCCTGGTGCAATACTCTGCAATACCCTGGTGCAATACTCTGCAATACCCTGCGCAAAACTCTGCAATACCCTGCGCAAAACTCTGCAATACCCTGCGCAAAACTCTGCAATACCCTGCGCAATACTCTGCAATACCCTGCGCAATACTCTGCAATACCCTGCAATACCCTGTGCAATACCCCCTGTGCAATACCCCCTGTGCAATACCCTGCCATAGTCCGCAATACCCTGCCATAGTCCGCAATACTCCGCAATGCCCGGCAATACTCCGCAATGCCCAGCAATACTCCGCAATGCCCAGCAATACTCCGCAATGCCCAGCAATACTCCGCAATGCCCAGCAATAACCACTTCCCGCCCGCCGGCCGTCATATGACGTCCTTGACTTTGTGCGGGGATATCTGAATGATGGGAGCAGCTACAGGCATCATTCAGATATCAGCTTTTTCAGCCGGCGATTCCCTACACCATAACAACAATCATAGTGGCTGTTCTGCCGCTTGATCATTCTTATGGGAGACGAGAGGGGATGCCCCCCGCCACCCTCCGGTGCTTCTACCGACTCACCGCTACGATCAAAGCCAGGATTGTTGTTTTTTTTTTGTTTTTTTTTCAGGCTTCCCAGCCTAGAGGTGAGATGTGGGGTCTTATTGACCTCATATCTCATTGTAAAGAGGACCTGTCATGCCATATTCCTATTACAAGGGATGTTTACGTTCCTTGTAATAGGTATAAAAGTGATCAAAAAAATTTTTGGGGCGGAAAAACATGTCAAACTAAAATAAATAAAGTAAAATGAACAATAAAAAAATATATATATTTTTTAAAGCGCCCCTGTCCCCGTGAGCTCGCATACAGAAGCGAACGCATACGTAAGTCCCGCCCACATATGAAAACGGTTTTCAAACCACACATGTGAGGTATCTCTGCGAACGTTAGAGCGAGAGCAATCATTTTGGCCCTAGACCTCCTCTGTAACTCAAAACATGTAACCAGTAAAAATATTTAAAGCGTCGCCTATGGGGATTTTTTAAGTAGCGAAGTTTGGCGCCATTCCACGAGTGTGTGCAATTTTTAAGGGTGACATGTTAGGTATCTATTTACTCGGCGTAACTTCATCTTTCACATTATGCAAAAACATTGGGCTAACTTTACTGTTTTTTTTTTTAAGCACAAAACATTTTTTTCCGTAAAAAACGCGTTAAAAAAATTGCTGCGCAAATATCGTGCGAGATAAAAAGTTGCAACAACCACCATTATATTCTCTAAGGTCTTTGCTAAAAAAACATATATAATGTTTTGGGGTTCTATGTAATTTTCTAGCAAACAAATGATGATTTTTACATGTAGGAGAGAAATGTCAGAATTGGCCTGGGTGCTCCAGAACGCCTGAAGGTGCTCCCTGCATGTTGGGCCTCTGTATGTGGCCACGCTGTGTAAAAGTCTCACACATGTGGTATCGCCATACTCGGGAGTAATAGCAGAATGTGTTTTGGGGTGTAATTTGTGGAATGCATATGCTGTGTGTGAGAAATAACCTGCTAATATGACAATTTTGTGAAAAAAAAAAAAAAAGCAAAAAAAATCTTGATTTTGCAAAGAATTGTGGGAAAAAATGACAACTTCAAAAAACTCACAATGCCTCTTTCTGAATACCTTGGAATGTCTTCTTTCCAAAAAGGGGTCATTTGGGGGGTATTTGTACTTTTCTGGCATGTTAGGGTCTCAAGAATTGAGATCGGCCGTCAGTACTTCAGGTGTGATCAATTTTCAGATATTGGCACCATAGCTTGTGGACTCTATAACTTTCACAAAGACCAAATAATATCCACCAATTTGTACTTATTTTTACCAAAGATATGTAGCAGTATAAATTTTGGCCAAAATTTATGAAGAAAAAATAGTAATTTGCAAAATTTTATAACAGAAATGAAAAAAAAATCATTTTTTTTACAAAATTTTCAGTCTTTTTCCTCTTATAGCGCAAAAAATAAAAAACCCAACAGTGATTAAATACCACCAAAAGAAAGCTCTATTTGTGTGAAAAAAAGGACAAAAATTTCATATGGGTACAGTGTTGTATGACTGAGTAATTGTCATTCAAAATGTGAGAGCACCGAAAGCTGAAAATTGGTCTGGTTATTAAGGGGGTTTAAGTGCCCAGTGGTCAAGTGGTTAAACAAAAAGTGTGAGAAAAGTCCTGGTGTTGAGGATTTCTTGTCAGGGAAATATCCTTCAGGTAAAGGACCCCCGACCACTCTCCTTCCTTGGAGTGAGGAGTCACGTCACTCTGGTCAGGTGTGCGTGTGAGCGGACAGACAGGGGGGAGCGGCACACCGGAACGTCACCCACACAACGCTTTCGGATTGGATGAGTGGCGGGAAGCGGCGGCCATCTTGGTGGTGTCAGTGCGAGGCTGAGAGAGAGAGCGGAGGGGTAAAGTGACGCGAGGAGCTGACGAGTGACCGAGGAGTGGGTGTGAGGGAGGGATTGGAGGCAGCACCGGGCACCCCGGCTAATGTGAGAGCGCTCTGTACAGGTAAGACATCCCCACCCATCCCCTCCCGAGGCACCGAGCCTCCACACACACACACCGAGCTCTATAGGGAGGACAAGACAGCACCGAGCTCTATAGGGAGGACAGCACCGAGCTCTATAGGGAGGACACACCAATGAATGTACAGTACAGAGCTATGAGCAGACCTGACACACACACACAGGAGGAGAAGGGGACCCAATCACACACACTAGAGGACACAAAGGTGGGCAAGAGAGCATAAGCAGAAAGTTGTGGACGGAGAAGGGGAGGCGGGCAGAAAGTTGTGGACGAAGAAGGGGAGACAGGCAGGGTAGGCGGGCAGAAAGTTGTGGACGGAGAAGGGTAGGCGGGCAGAAAGTTGTGGACGAAGAAGGGGAGACGGGCAGGGGAGGCGGGCAGAAAGTTGTGGACGTAGAAGGGGAGGCGGGCAGAAAGTTGTGGACGGAGAAGGGGAGGCGGGCAGAAAGTTGTGGACGAAGAAGGGGAGACAGGCAGGGTAGGCGGGCAGAAAGTTGTGGACGGAGAAGGGGAGGCGGGCAGAAAGTTGTGGACGAAGAAGGGGAGACGGGCAGGGTAGGCGGGCAGAAAGTTGTGGACGGAGAAGGGGAGGCGGGCAGAAAGTTGTGGACGGAGAAGGGGAGGCGGGCAGAAAGTTGTGGATGGAGAAGGGGAGGCGGGCAGAAAGTTGTGGATGGAGAAGGGGAGGCGGGCAGAAAGTTGTGGATGGAGAAGGGGAGGCGGGCAGAAAGTTGTGGACGGAGAAGGGGAGGCGGGCAGAAAGTTGTGGACGGAGAAGGGGAGACGGGCAGGGTAGGCAGGCAGAAAGTTGGAGGCGGGCAGAAAGTTGTGGACGGAGAAGGGGAGGCGGGCAGAAAGTTGTGGACGGAGAAGGGGAGGCGGGCAGAAAGTTGTGGACGGAGAAGGGGAGACGGGCAGGGTAGGCAGGCAGAAAGTTGGAGGCGGACAGAAAGTTGTGGACGGAGAAGGGGAGGTGGGCAGAAAGTTGTGGACGGAGAAGGGGAGGTGGGCAGAAAGTTGTGGACGGAGAAGGGGAGGTGGGCAGAAAGTTGTGGACGGAGAAGGGGAGACGGGCAGGGTAGGCAGGCAGAAAGTTGGAGGCGGGCAGAAAGTTGTGGAGGAGAAGGGGAGGCGGGCAGAAAGTTGTGGACGGAGAAGGGGAGGCGGGCAGAAAGTTGTGGACGGAGAAGGGGAGGCGGGCAGAAAGTTGTGGACGGAGAAGGGGAGGCGGGCAGAAAGTTGTGGACGGAGAAGGGGAGGCGGGCAGAAAGTTGTGGACGGAGAAGGGGAGGCGGGCAGAAAGTTGTGGACGGAGAAGGGGAGGCGGGCAGAAAGTTGTGGACGGAGAAGGGGAGGTGGGCAGAGGTATGACAGGTACGCGTTGTGCAATATGGAAAGGTTCCCCAATGGGGCTTTGGACAGCAAGTATAGAAATGTTGGTAATAAAACATAATTTATTGAAGAGTTATCAATGTCATAAACATTAAGTACAATTATGTATATTATAAAAGCATTTTTCTGGTCTGGTGATACAGTAGTGTTCCACAGTAAATATTTATGAAAAACAATTATACACCACATATCATTGTGGGTGCCACATGGTGTGCTTGCCCCGACGCGTTTAGACCAGTATATGGTCTCCTCAGGGGGATAGTGGACTCTAAAAAAAATACACTTTACATATATTTAGAATTTAGAAAACATGTCATTATGTATCATGTGAATAAACCAAAATAGAATATTTACCGTTAAAAAGTGGAATGGGTATTCTGGTGACCAGAAATGATGGCCGTTGGGGAATCTGAGGGGAGCCTCATAGGCGACGCCCAAGCACTCAGGAGGAAAGAGCCCACCCCACAGGACTTGCAAGGAGCCACACTACGAACGCACTCCAAGGGATGGGGGAGCCAACACCTGCAAGGAGCGCCCAATTGTTAGCCGTATGGTAATTAGCAGGTGGGGGACTTGAGTCACATGACTTGACTCAAGTCAGACTTGAGTCACCTGTTTGAGGACTTGCGACTTGCTTGACAGAATTCATTAAATGACTCGACTTGACTTTGACTTGTCACTAATGACTTGCGACTTGACTTGGGCTATATGACTTGGCACCACTAACCGCAAGCCGCCGTCTGCCTACCTGATCAGCGTGTCATGCAGACAGACGGCGGCCATTGCATTGTTCAAAAGCCGCGCCTCCTCGTCTGTGATAGGCGGAACACTCAATTTCACAGCAGGCAGTGTTCAGCCTATCGCGGTCATCCTCTTATCCTCGTCTGTGTTGTGAGGATGAGAGGATGTCCGTGATAGGCGGAACACTGAATGCTGGGAAATTGAGTGTTCCGCCTATCACAGACGAAGAGGAGGCGCGGCTTTTGAATACTGGAATGGCCGCCAGGATGCCGCCGATCGGGCACAGTGAGACATTGGGCACAGAGAGGCACAGTGAGGCATGGGCACATAACCAATATTATTTATTGTTATCCCTCCTATTATTTTTATACAGTATGGGGTAGATCAGTATTTTGACTTGATTTGTGACTTGACCAATATAAATGACTTGACTTGCTTGACTTCTAGCAGGGACTCGACTTGCTTGCCTTTCATCACAGTAACTTGGGACTTGGTTAAGACTTGTGACTTGCACATGTGTGACTTACTTCCATGTCTGGCGCCGAGAGGGGTATAATATTGATTCATAGCATGTTAGGCTAAAGTGTCAATTGGACTATAAGTGTTTTGGGCATATATGGTGTAAAAGGACTAGCAACAGATTGGTAGGTTGCCAGTAAATAAAGTGATCAGGGCAACATATTGGCGTCCCATTGGGGTAACTGGCCAATAAAAAGTATTTAGTTAATGTAGTGGAGTATAGTATAATCATATTGATACAAAAATTATTATGGTGATCTATTAACAATGTTTTAATTATGTTATTAATACGTCTTGCTAGATGTATATAGCTATAAAAAGTGCAGTTTAAAAATGTGAAGGACTGACAATGTGAACAGTCGGTGCAAAGATGTGCATGGTGACAGGTACGTACTACGCACGCGTTGTGCTGGCCAGACATGTCCCAGAAAGCGCCAGCATGAACCACTTCACCTTTGTTTGTGGCACTTGGAGGTGGAGTAAAGAGTAAGGAGGTGGATTGAAGAGCCCTTCCCAGTCTTTGGAAGTCATTGCTATTAAGTAGATTTGAATAAGATCTTCTAACTTACTGGAAAGTTGTTTTTGGTTAATACCCAACTGAGCTGTGATTGGAGAAGAGGGAACAAACCTTTGTCTATATGCCATATCGTACCATCTACTAAATTAGGAAGGAGAGGACAGTGGATCCTGGTGGATGTCGTTTGTTTGACGATAGTCTCAGTGAGCCCGTCTGTGGCGGCCCATAGAGGCAGGAAGCAGTAGACTGACCAGTTGTTTGGCTGTGCTTTTGTTAGCAGTCTACATCAGTTTGTGAGCAGAAGTTGTAATAAAATTAAGCTGAAAGGTAAAAACTGCAGTACAGGGAATGTCTATAAACTGATGGCTGTATAAAATTCAGATCCGCATAGTAGAGTTTCCTGTTTTTACTGCAGATCAAGAGTATAGAGTGGGTGGGTCTCTTAGTAAATGATGTGGGTGGTGGACTCCAAAGTATTATCTGGGAATTTAACATTTATGACCTCTGTATGTTGATGATAAAAGATTTGGCCATCTATCAAAGGCTGACAGTGAGACTAAATATACCTTCTTTTCCTGGTGCTTGTGATTGGAAACTACAGGGATCCATTGATGTATGAAGAACACTGTTCTTGGTTTGCACCTTGCTCCACTGTTTATCAGAGAATGTTACCACAAGAAGATACTGACATCTATGCCAAGATTAGATTTCTATTTCTTTATGGATATGCATGGTAATGAAATTAACTGTTGCCTCCAGGGCACTTTCACCCACTTCCTGACTTGGCCAATTTTCAGCTTTCAATGCTGTCACACGTTGAATGACAACTGCGTGGTCATGCAATACTGTACCCATATGGCATTTTTATAAAAAAAAATTCACACTTCGGGCCAGTTCACACCAGATGCAGTTCCGTTCTTTTCTGCACCAATACAGTCAGTTCGGATCAGTTTCTGCACCGGAAACTGACTGCACTGGTGTGAACTAGAGCCATTGGAATACATGGAAAACACTGTGCATGCATTTTTAGTGCAGAAAAAAAGCACAAGGCACTGAACAGAACTGCGTTTTGTGTGAACTAGCACTAATAGAGCTTTCTTCCAGTGGTTATTATTTTTTGCTAAACAAATGAAAAAAAAAAAACTTTTTATTTTCGACTGTTATTTTAATTTAGCAAATACGTAATTTTTCTTCTTCACTGATGAGGGGGCACTGATGATCAGTATCCTGATTATTAGTGTAAATGTGCCCTGTCACAGGATAGCCGGTTATTGTCTTTTCTCACACAGTGGCAGCGCTGAGGAAAGGAAATGCAGATAATCAGCATTTGTTTACACGGGATCAGCTGTGATTGGACACAGCTGATCACATGCTAAAGGGCTGCTGTGACATAGTGTGGTCAGCAAATGGTTAACCACTTAAGCCCCGGACCATTTCGGGCCATTAGGACCAGGCCTGTTTTTGGGATTCGGCACTGCGCTGCTTTAACTGTAAATTGTGCGGACATGCAATGTTGTACCCAAATGAAATTTGCGTCCTTTTCTTCCCACAAATAGAGCTTTCTTTTAATGGTATTTGATTGCCTCTGCGATTTTTATTTTTTGCGATATAAACGGAAAAAGACCGAAAATTTTGAAAAAAAATGATATTTTCTACTTTTTGTTATAAGAAAAATCGAATAAACTCAATTTTAGTCAGACATTTAGGCCAAAATGTATTCAGCCACATGTCTTTAGTAAAAAAAATGTCAATAAACGTATATTTATTGGTTTGCGCAAAAGTTATAGCGTTTACAAACTAGGGTACATTTTCTGAAATTTACACAGCTTTAAATTTATGACTGCCTATCTCATTTCTTGAGGTGCTAAAATGGCAGGGCAGTACAAAACCCCCCCAAATGACCCCATTTTGGAAAGTAGACACCCCAAGGAAATTGCTGAGAGGCATGTTGAGCCCATTGAATATTTTTTTTTTTGTCCCAAGTGATTGAATAATGACAAAAAAAAAAAAAAAAAAAAATTACAAAAAGTTGTCACTAAATGATATATTGCTCACACATGCCATGGTTATATGTGGAATTGCACCCCAAAATACATTTTGCTGCTTCTCCTGAGTACGGGGATACCACATGTGTGGGACTTTTTAGGAGCCTGGCCACGTACGGGACCCCGGAAACCAAGCACCGCCTTCAGGATTTCTAAGGGCGCAAATTTTTGATTTCATTCCTCACTACCTATCACAGTTTCGAAGGCCATAAAATGCCAAAATAGCACAAAACCCCCCCAAATGACCCCATTTTAGAAAGTAGACACCCCAAGGAAATTGCTGAGAGGCCTGTTGAGCCCGTTGAATATTTTTTTTTTTTGTCCCAAGTGATTGAATAATGACAAAAAATAAAAATAAAAAATAAATTACAAAAAGTTGTCACTAAATGATATATTGCTCACACATGCCATGGTTATATGTGGAATTGCACCCCAAAATACATTTTGCTGCTTCTCCTGAGTACAGGGATACCACATGTGTGGGACTTTTTAGGAGCCTAGCCGCGTACGGGACCCCGAAAACCAAGCACCGCCTTCAGGATTTCTAGGCACAAATTTTTGATTTCACTCCTCACTACCTATCACAGTTTCTAAGGCCATAAAATGCCAAAATAGCACAAAACCCCCCCAAATGACCCCATTTTGGAAAGTAGACACCCCAAGCTATTTGCTGAGGAGGCATGGTGAGTATTTTACAGCTCTCATTTGTTTTTGAAAATGAAGAAAGAAAATTTTTTTTTTTTTTTTTTTTTTTTTTCAATTTTCAAAACTTTGTGACAAAAAGCGAGATCTGCAAAATACTCACAATACCTCTCAGCAAATAGCTTGGGGTGTCTACTTTCCAAAATGGGGTCATTTGGGGGGGTTTTGTGCCATCTGGGCATTCCATGGCCTCCGAAACTGTGATAGGCAGTGAGAAGTAAAATCAAAAATTTACACCCTTAGAAAGCCTGAAGGCGGTGCTTTGTTTTTGGGGTCCCGTACATGGCTAGGCTCCCAAAAAGTCTCACACATGTGGTATCCCTGTACTCAGGAGAAGCAACAGAATTTATTTTGGGGTGTAATTCCACATATGCCCATGGCATGTTTGAGCAATATATCATTTAGTGACAACTTTGTGCAAAAAAAAAATTAAAAAAAAAAAATTGTCTTTTTTCCGCAACTTGTGTCAACATATAAAATATTCCATGGACTCGACATGCCTCTCAGTATATAGCTTGGGGTGTCTACTTTCCAAAATGGGGTCATTTGGGGGGGTTTTGAACTGTTCTGGCATTTTATACACAACATTAGGAAGCTTACATCCACTCTTCTAACCACTTGCAGACAAAGCCCTTTTTGACACTTTTTGTTTACATGAAAACATATTTTTTTTTTGCAAGAAAATTATGTTGAACCCCCAAACATTATATATATTTTTAAAGCAAAGGCCCTACAGATTAAAATGGTGGGTGTTGCATTTTTTTTTTCTACACAGTATTTGCGCAGCGATTTTTCAAACGCATTTTTTGGGGAAAAAATACACTTTTTTTAATTTTAATGCACTAAAACACACTATATTGCCCAAATGTTTGATGAAATAATAAAGATGATCTTAGGCCGAGTACATAGATACCAAACACGACATGCTTTAAAATTTCGCACAAACGCGCATTGGCGACAAACTACATACATTTTTAAAAGCCTTTAAAAGCCTTTACAGATTACCCCGTTAGATTTACAGAGGAGGTCTACTGCTAAAATGACTGCCCTCGATCTGACCTTCGCGGTGATACCTCACATGCATGGTGCAATTGCTGTTTACATATGACGCCAGACCGACGCTTGCGTTCGCCATTGGGCAAGAGCAGGGCAGGACAGGGGTGCTTTTTTTTTTTTTTTTTTTTTTTATTATTAATTTTGCTTTTTTATTTTATTTTTAAATTGTTCCTTACATATATTTTTTTTTTTATAATTTTTATTGTTATCTCAGGGAATGTAAATATCCCCTATGATAGCAATAGGTAGTGACAGGTACTCTTTTTTTGAAAAAACTGGGGTCTTCTAGACCCTAGATCTTTCCTCTGCCCTCAAAGCATCTGACCACACCAAGATCGGTGTGATAAAATGCTTTCCCAATTTCCCAATGGCGCTTTTTATATCCGGGGGGGGGGACATTCCCTCCCACTGCTTGTAAAAGCAGTCCAGAGGCTAATTAGCCGCTGTGATTGCTTTTACATGAAAGCCGGCCGCTGGCTGAAAAGAATGATACCAAGATGATGCCTAAACCCGCAGGCATCAATCTGGTATAACCATTCAAAGTCCAGCAACATACCAGTACGTTGCTGGTCCTTGTTGGACATGTATTGTAATCTTTTTTTTTCATGCAGCCTGTTGGCTGAACGAAAAAAGAGATTGATTGGTGGGTATGCCCACCATTAGAATACCGCCCTTCATCCACCCACTTCTAATGATGGGCATACATGCACCATTTATATATGCCGAAGCATGGGGGCATCCTCCCGCAAAAAAGTTATGCCGCACACACATGGTCAAACGTTTCCACGGGCAAGCCTCCGTCGGAATTTCGACCGTATGTATGCGGCATTAGGAGCAAAATTGCTCCTCCGCCCTGCTGCCCCTGCTGCCCCCATGCTTCGGCATATATGCTTTTTTTTTTTTAACTGTGGTGGTGAAATCACCTCCTACAGCACTGGAGTCGCAGGGATCAGGCCTGTCTCTGCGAACGCTGCAGTTATGTGTGTTGTGTTTTGTAAGTGACAGTGATCGATCGATACTGCACTTGGGTGGCCTGGGCTGGACGGAGGGGCAAAACGCAGGTGCTAGCAGGTATCTGGGCTGATCCCGCTAACACTGCGTTTTTGGGAACCCTAAACCGCTGGTATAGATCTGATCAGATCAGATATTGATCTGTTCAGATACTATACCACTAAGGGGGGTGTATGCTTTACGCGTGGGTGTTAGCGTTACTGGCACTAACCTGACGCTGCCTGGGGTGTGACGCAGACCCTCTCTGACGCTAAAACCTAATTGATATCACCCACCGGGCGATCAGGGGGTTAAACCTTTATTGGGTTATATACGGCGGGTGCCCTGACACTATAAAAAGCAAACTAACTAACCAGCGTCACCCCTAACACTTATATGGTGATCACTGGTGAAAGGGTTAACTAGGGGCAATTAGGGGGTTAAAACCTTTATTAGATCATATTTGGGGGTACCTGACGCTATAAAAACCTGCGGCGAACCTAAAAAAAATGACTGGCTACCGATTGGCATCACCGACACGAAGACAGCGATCAGAAAAACGATCGCTTAGTGACAGTGGTGATAGGGGGTGAAAGGGTTACCTGGGGGGCGATCAAGGGGGTTAAACCTTTATTAGATAATATATTGGGGTACCCGACGCTATAAAAACCTGCGGCGAACCTAAAAAAAATTACTGGCTACCGATCGCCATCACTGATGCTAAGACAGCCATCAGAAAAATGATCGCATAGCGACAGCGGTGATAGGGGGTGAAAGGGTTACCTGGGGGGCGATCAAGGGGGTTTAACCTTTATTAGATAATATATTGGGGTACCTGACGCTATAAAAACCTGCGGCGAACCTAAAAAAAATTACTGGCTACCGATCGCCATCACTGATGCTAAGACAGCATCAGAAAAACGATCGATTAGCGACAGCGGTGATAGGGGGTGAAAGGGTTACCTGGGGGGCGATCAAGGGGGTTGAACCTTTATTAGATAATATATTGGGGTACCCGACGCTATAAAAACCTGCGGCGAACCTAAAAAAAATTACTGGCTACCGATCGCCATCACTGATGCTAAGACAGCCATCAGAAAAATGATCGCATAGCGACAGCGGTGATAGGGGGTGAAAGGGTTACCTGGGGGGCGATCAAGGGGGTTTAACCTTTATTAGATAATATATTGGGGTACCTGACGCTATAAAAACCTGCGGCGAACCTAAAAAAAATTACTGGCTACCGATCGCCATCACTGATGCTAAGACAGCATCAGAAAAACGATCGATTAGCGACAGCGGTGATAGGGGGTGAAAGGGTTACCTGGGGGGCGATCAAGGGGGTTGAACCTTTATTAGATAATATATTGGGGTACCCGACGCTATAAAAACCTGCGGCGAACCTAAAAAAAATTACTGGCTACCGATCGCCATCACTGATGCTAAGACAGCCATCAGAAAAATGATCGCATAGCGACAGCGGTGATAGGGGGTGAAAGGGTTATCTGGGGGGTGATCAGGGGGTTAAACCTTTATTAGGGGGGGTTAGGGGGCTACACTGGACCTAAAACTAAACTTTAGTGACACTTTCACAGTCACAAATGTCACTGATTGCAGTGATCACTAAATAAATGGTCACTGCAATCAGTGACACTGTGACTGGGGGCTGGGGGGTGATCTGGGGGGGTCTGGGGGTCCTGGGGGGGGCGATTAGTGTTCCTATGTGTCCTGGTGTCAGTGTAGTGTTGTGCTCACTGACCTGATGTCTTCTCTTGTACGGCGCTCGGTATATGTGAGCGCCGCACAGGAGATGACATCACTTCCTCCTGCCTCCTCTGTCTGAAACAGACAGAGGAGGCATTTCCATTCGCCGGGAGCGATCGCGAGGGGGGGGCCGGAATCGAAAGGCCGCCCCCTCATCTGGGATCGCTCCCGGTGAAGTAACGACCGCTCACGGCACAGAAGGGGGGTCCGGATGGACCCCCCAACTGTACAAAGGCAGTCACGTAGATCTACGTGATTCTGCCTGTCCGTGCCATTCTGCCGACGTAAATCGGCGGTGGGCGGTCGTTAAGTGGTTAAGGTAACCAATTCTTGGCAGTGGAAAGGAAGCAACATTGCAGAAAAGGTGCAGACTTCCATGAAACTATGATGGTATAACAGGACAATGGGTAAACCCAGGCTTGTCCTATAAATCTCCTACACAACAATAATCCACACACCAAACAACATCGGATCCTCCAGAATAAAATCTAAGCTGAAATGTAGGCATGGTGATTTCTACATAAATACGTTGGCCCAGCTTGGACATGTACGTATGTATGTGTCATACCTGTGGGATCCCTGTGGAAGGTGAAAATCACTGTGGTAGGAACCGCTACTACAGTGATCTCCACCAGCCTTTTGGGTCCTGCGCCGAGCTGCTGCATTGTGAACACAGGAGGTTGACCATTCAGTATGGTCACCAATCAAAGAACATTTTGCATTCTCTCAATGAATGCAAAGCATTCTCTGGTTGTACAAGGTGGGGTGGTGACTTCATGGTCTCCACCTCATCCAGTCATAGAACATTTTACATACATTGAGAAAATGCAAAGTGTTCTTTGAATGGTGCCTGTGCTCAGCGAACAACCTCTTGTGTTCAATAGGCATTGGGGCAGCCGCTCTTCATAGGACCCAAAAGCTAGTGGCAGTCACTGCAGTAGCGGTGCCTACTACAGGAATTTCCAGCTTCCACAGGCATGATCCATATCATTGATCCAAACTGGACCAATGTAACTAGGTAAAAAAAACTGCCATGCCTAAACTTCAGGTTTAAGTTTTTATTGTACTATATTTAAACACCCCAGTTATTTACTGAAGTGTTTTGACCATTGACTAACTGGGTCTTTGAAGGGAATCTATTAAAAATACAGGCCCCCCAAAGGCAACCTTTTCACAGACGTGAGCCCTATTCTAATTCTAGGACAGAGAAGCTGAAACTGGTTACTGCCCTGGAACTAGTATGAGACGTGTCGGGTATGTCTGCTTTCACCTCTCACAGATTTATTTATTTTCTTCGTGACTGAGTAAAGACCCGTACACTCGTTCAGATTTTCCGACGGAAATTGTGTGATGGCAGGATGTTGTCGGAAAATCCGACCGTTTGTATGCTCCACCGGACAATTGTTGTCGGATTTTCCGACAACAAATGTTGGATAGTATGCTTTAAAATTTTCCGACAACAAATGTGTGTTGTCAGATTATCTGATCGTGTGTACAGAAGTCCTTCGAAAAACAAAAACAAAGTACAAACACGCATGCTCGGAAGCAATGCTACCCATAACACAACATTAGCGCCACCTTTGGGCAACTTCTGCTAAAGAGCTGAAAAACCACTTAGTTTCGTGTTTGTTGGCCGACAATTCTTTGCCATTTTGTATGCAATACAATTTCGTGGCCAACACCCTTCGGACAAAAGTCCTACGCTTTGTCCGCAGAAAATCTGATCGTGTGTACCAGGCTTTACATTCGTTCTATTCATTAGAATCGTAGAGTTATTAGCTTTGGCTATATGCTGCCCTCATCTGACCACACTTGCAGAGAATCATTGATTAACCACTTCCATACAGGGCACTTATACAGCTTCCTGCCCAGACCAATTTTCAGCTTTCTGCGCTGTTGCACTTTGAATGACAATTGCGCGGTTGTGCTACACTGTACCCAAACTAAATTTTTATCATTTTGTTCCCACAAATAGAGCTTTCTTTTGGTGGTATTTGATCGCCTTTGCGATTTTTTTTTTTTTTTTTTTTTTTTTTTTTGTTTTTGTTTTTGTTTTTGTTTTCTGCTAAAAAAAAATATTTTTTTTTTTAAAAAAGACAGAAAATTTTGAAAAATAAAAAAAACTTTTTTTTGTTTCAGTTACAAAACTTTGTAAATAAGTAAGTTTTCTCCTTCACTGATGGGCGCAGATAGGCGGCACGGATGGGCGCAGATAGGCGGCACGGATGGGCGCAGATAGGCATTGATAGGTGGCATGGATGGGAACCGATAGGTGGCACTGTAATGTGTTACTAATGGATGCCAATCAGTGCCAAACAATAATGCCTGCCAATCAGTGATGTCCATTGTGGGCACTGATTGGCATCCATTGTGGGCATTGATTGGCATCCCTGGTGATCTAGGGAGGCATACCTGGTGGTGGGCATCCCTGGAGGAATGGTGGCATCCCTGGTGGTCCAGTGTGGGCATCCTCGGGGGGGCTGCGCTGATCGATCAGCACAAACCCCCCCTGTCAGAGGAGCAGCCGATCGGCTCTCCTCTACTCGCGTCTGACAGACGAGAGTGAGGAAAAGCCGATCACCGGCTTTTCCTGTTTACATCGTGATCAGCCGTGATTGGACACGGCTGATCACGTGGTAAAGTCTTCGTCGGAGACTCTTTACCTAGATCGGTGTTGCGGGGTGTCAGACTGACACCCTGCAACAACGATCGCCGCGGTTCAAAATCCTGAGGACGTCATATGACGTCCAGTCAGGATTTTGAAACCACTTTGCCGCCGTCAATCCGCTATAGGGCGGGCGGCAAGTGGTTATACAGGTTTTACTTTAATTGTGTCTAGTTATGTGATAAGCAGCAGCATTTTGCATTCCTTGCTCTTTCTCCCCTCTATTATTAATAGTGTGCAGGATTTATATAACTACAGTACTCCATTTATATAATCATTTATGCTCTGCTGAACCATTGTGTACATTTTTATGAGGCACTCTGTAGCAGTGGTCATCAACCCTGTCCTCAGGGCCCACTAACAGGCCAGATTTGATGTATTTCAGTTATCTTGCAAACCTGGCCTGTTAGTGGGCCCTGAGGACAGGGTTGATGACCACTGATCTGTATCACTGGACAAATATTTAATTGGGAGCTGCGTGATTCTTTTTGAAATAGAACTAAAGGCAAAGCACTATTCACTTTGGATAGAGTATGGGAAGGTTATAACCTCTGTCTGTTATTTGCTATCAATTTCTCAATTGGGAGTTTTCTAAAAACGAAGTGTTACTAAACCCACTACAGTAAAATCAGTCTGTATATGCAGTAAAGCATGTGTGGAACCTAAGGGGTTAATTCCACACATTGTCTAAAAAGCCTGTTTGATCCTGTCTTCTGTGATCCTCCCCTTTTTCCACTGTCCCCAATCCATCTCCTGAATACTGGATACCACGCATATGCACTTTTTTCAACAGGACTGTCACAGCATTGTTTTATAAAAAGACTTGTTTTTGCACAATAGCATTTTGCTATTTAAAGTGGGACTAGTGTTGTTCCCTACATACCACCGGACACTTATATCTGTGTTACAAAGCACTTGGATGCACATGAGCACTTTATTATTAATGTTTTAATTGACATCATTGTTTTTATTTTGGTCATATCATCTATGTCACATTAACCACTTCCTACCGGGTCATAGACATATGACGCCGGCAGGAACCCTCCCTCCCTCCGGGCGGACGTCATATGACGTCCTTTTTTCCCGGCCGTCTATGGGGCGCGCGCGCGCCGCCGGCGGCGCGCGCGCGCACCCGCGGCAACGCTCGTGACCCGGTGAGTGTGCCCGGCGGTCGCGATGTCCGCTGGGCACCCGCGATTGCCCACGATCACGGCAGAAGTGTGGATCTGTGTGTGTAAACACACAGATCCACCTCCTGTCAGAGGTGAGGAGACCGATGTGTGTTCCCAGTACAGAGGAACACAGATCGGTCTCCTCCCCTTGTGAGTCCCCTCCCCCTACAGTTACAATCACTCAATAGGGAACATATTAACCCCTTGATCGCCCCCTAGTGTTAACCCTTTCCCTGCCAGTCACATTTACACAGTAATTAGTGCAGTTTTATAGCACTAATCGCTGTATAAATGTGAATGGTCCCAAAAACGCGCCAATAGTGTCCGATGTGTCTGCCGCAATGTCACGGTCACAATAAAAATCGCAGATCGCCGCTATTACTAGTAAAAAAAATAAAAATGCCATAAATCTATCCCCTATTATGTAGACGCTATAACTTTTGCGCAAACCAATCAATATACGCTTATTGCAAAAAAAAATTACCAAAAATATGTAGAATACGTATCGGTCTAAACTTAGAAAAAAAATTGTTTTAAAAAAAAAAAATTGTGATATTTATTAAATCAAAAAGTAAAAAATATTGCATTTTTTTCAAATATGTCGCTCTTCTTTTGTTTATAGCACAAAAAATAAAAACCGCAGAGGTGATCAAATACCACCAAAAGAAAGCTCTATTTGTGGGGGAAAAAGGACGTCAATTTTGGTTAGGTTCAACGTCGCACGACCACGCAATTGTCAGTTAAAGCGACGCAGTGCTGCATCGCAAAAAGTGCTCTGGTCAGGAAGGGGGTAAATTCTTCCAGGGCTGAAGTGGTTAAGGCCCCTTTCACACGGGACGGATAAGTAATAATCCGCCCCGTGAAGCTCAGCTTGCTCAGCGGGATCGCTCCGTTGATCCCCGCTGAGCCGGCGGATGACAGGTCTGTCTCCGCACACTGTGCAGGGACCGACCTGTCAGAGCGCCGCTCTCCCCTATGGGGGATCGGATGACGACGGACCGTAGAGTCCGTTGTCGTCCGATCCGCAGACGGATGGAAAAGTAGGTTTTTCCTCCGTCACACTTTGGCGGATCAGAGCGGGGCGGATGTCAGCGGACATGTCACCGCTGACATCCGTGGCTCCATAGGGGTACATGGAGCATCCGTTCAGGTCCGCCTAAAACACTGACAGGCGGACCTAAACGGTCCGTCCGTGTGAAAGAGCCCTAACACTACATGTGTGGGTTGATTGAGGCTTGCAGGAATTCTATTACTTTCCCATCTCCTGATAGTACAGAGCTTTGGGGACATTGCACATGCTCAGTTTGGTGTGTGTGTGGCTAGAGAGGTTTTTTTTTCTTGGGAGGTAGCATGTGACCAGCAAAGGGCCAATCAGCAATGTCCAGACAGAGGGTCAGGGGTCCTGCAGCCTCATAGGACAGTCGGAGGAGAATGAAAACTCATCCTGCAAGCTTTTAACCAGTGTTTGGCTGGACACTGATAGAAGTCACAAGACTGCTATATACTGCTGATGAGAAAAGGTATTTATTTAGCCATTTGTATTTACTAAAATAATTGCATTTCCATATTCTGTGTGTAGCGGCCTCACCCTCTCTCCAACTTCTTCTTCTGTCACACGCCAACTCTTGTCTAGGGGTTCCTGAGTTGTGAGAGTGAGATGCGCCACGGCCCATGTCCTCCCCATTTCATTAGGGAGGTGAAGGCCCTTTCCTATGTTTCCTCGGGCCAATGTGTTCCGCGGATGCACCGAGTCTGTAACCACAAGCTCACCCGCCTCCCTTTTGGTTTCAGTAACTGGAGTTCACACACCGGAGAAAGGTCCAACACTCGTTTATTCGGCACTCTGATAGTAAAGCACAATAACAGTTCTCTTGCAGTACAGGTTAAGACCTAATAACCTTTTCAACGGTGGGACGAGCAGACCAAGGCACTTCCTAAGACTCAATACTAAAGATGGGGTCTCTTCCAGCAACCCCCTACGTACAGCAATGGAGCCCTCTTCGATACGCTGTGGCCCCTATCAGGGGGATGTGCCCTCCCAAGTGAGTTCCCAGGGGCCCACCGTCACCGGGTTGGTGCTGCTCCGGGTCTTCAGTGGGTAACCTCCCCGGCCTCCTCACCTCAGGTTCGGGTCCCTCCGCTCAGGGACCCTCGGACAGTCCACCCTTGCGGGACCCAGTCGAAGGTACTGGGCCCCAGGCCTCCTCGATAGTACCTCACCCCAGGCTAAAGGTGCCTGGGATGGACGCCAACGTGACTCCGGACCAGGCCATGGGCACCTGGACCGGACTCCTGGATCTCCATGCACCCAGGCCTAAGGTGCCTGGGTGCGGGCCGCAGCCCTCCTCCTCCGAGGACCTCCTTCTCCGCACGAACAAGACTCGTGGCAAGGGCGTCTCCCCCTTTTATCTCCTCCCTTCAACGGTCCGGCGGGTTCCCCGCCCCAGCCACACCATCTCCGGGAAGAGACCAAACAGGGAGCACTGCAGGGGATGATTCTACCTGAAGCCCGTGGGTACCTCGCCACCCACAGGCAAAGGAGAATATTACATCCTCCAATCCTCCACTAAACAGAAAGGGGTCTAAATCCTACCACAATTATACACCTGGGTTACACTATTGCCCAGGTGTATCCCATCAATTTAAGGACCCCGCTACACACTCCCCCCTGTAATTTGACGCTGGTCCCCAGCGTCAGGTGCACACCCATGCCTCCTAAAATGGTGGCATGGAGTGAAACCCCTGAAGCAATTCTTCTAAATTTTTCCCAAGTGCCAAGACCTGCTCAGGGAATGGGGAACATATAAAACAACTTATGTCATAAAACACTTTACACATTTGCATGGTCACAACCCCTCTCCCACACTGTCTAAGAGCCACCCACTTTCAATAATCTTGATTGACGACTCTCCTGCAGGGGAAAGAAGAAGAAAAACATCCTAACATAATTTCGTGTCATTTGGGATGAGTGGGCCCGTCAGCCGAGAGACCCACTCACTCCAATAAGCAAAGTGATGTGTGTGTGAAACATCTTCAAACATTTGTTGCGCAACACTGCCACCTGGTGACAACGCCGCGGTCATGACGCTCAACGAATCTTCGTTCTTCCAGTTTTTTTTTCTACTCTGACACTATTTCCCAAATGTCCTTGCCTTTGGCACATGAAGAAAAGGGGAAACAAAAAAACACAACAGTCCCCAAGTCTTCAACGAGAAAAGAAAGAGCCCAAATAAAAACAAAAACAGGGCACAGTCCTTGGTGTCTGGGGATAACTTCTCCAGAGAGTTCAAATACACAAATGAAACAACAGGAGTTCTTTTCTCCTACAAGTAAAACTTTGGATCCGGCAGGTACAGGGGTTTCAGGTGTTTGTCAAATGCCTCTATCGAATACTCGACATCTTCTCCATCTCTTCTGCAAATGACTATCTTGTCAGCATGGATATGGCGCCCCAATTTCCATTCAGCTTTGCAGTCCTCAAACCTCTTGGACACTGACGGCACACATTCCAGATACCTGCGAGCATGGGGCACTTTAACTTGTCCCACACAAACTCGTCATACCATCTTGCTCTCCAGACTTCTACCTCATATAGCAGGTCCCGGGGCAGATACGGGTACTCCCACCCATATTCCCGAGCTATTTTGTGGCAAAACAGTCTCTGCAAGCGGGCCAAAGGTGGCATAGTGGCTTTCTCTCCGGTTCCAGGCAGCACTATAGCTTCCGGATGCCGCGGTGCCTTTACCAGCTCTCTGGAATTGACTTTCGGCGCTCTCAGAGAAGCGCGGGGTATCCCCACAACCAAAGTAGGTGGGGTCACAGTAGATGAGGACACAGGTGGAGGGGTAGGCTCCCTCGTAAGCTGCGGGTCTTCTACCCGAGGCGTGCTATCTCCTGTGTACATAGGCGAGTCCCGTACCGCACGGGAAGCAAGAAGTGGCACTCTATCCCAGCCCTTGCGGCTGAACAGTTCGTCTATCTCGCCATCGTCTCCGCAGTCAGACAGCGACTCTAGGTCGGAGGTGTCATACATCTCCGCAGGCAGATATCTACCGGTGGACACAGAATCATCTTCTCTGGGGGGTTCCACCTCCAATGGGCCCCCGACACCTCCAACCACCACCACAGTCCCAGCCCCTGGCTCACCTGACCCTTGTAGAGGACTGGGATGTCCGGGACTTCCATCTCGACCGGCACCATCCAGGCCAGGCAAGCAGCGGGGTGAAGCTCGACCACGTCCATAGGATGCCTGTACTAGGCCAACTTTCCTCTTCGGTGGTGGAAGCAGGGAACTTGTGGCGACCGAAGCAGCATCCTCGGATTTTTCTCTGTTGGGCAGTCCATCGCCCTGGTCAGCGCGCACAGGAAACTCGACAAAAGCCTTGATCTCCCCTTCCGGAGTAGCAGTACCCGTGAGGTGATTGAGGCGAAGGGCCCGGGGCCTTGCTGTAGACGACTCGACCTCAAAAAGGAATTCTCTGCACTCCTCACATCGCCCGAATGGCTTCAGGGTGACCACCAGTCCCGAGCAGCCGGGACAGATCACACCGAGGGCCTCCGTGTCTCTGCAGGTGTACAGAGCCAACCGCCCTCGGGGCCTAAGTCTTATCCCCGTGTCCGTGATGGAGGCAGCAAAGGAAGTCATTCTCGTGGGGTGAGGAACCATAATCCACGGGGCACTTGAGGTCATCCCGACTGTCTGCTGCTCCATCATGCACTGACCCCGCGCCGGAGTCTCCACGTGTATCCCCACACTTGGCCAGACTCCTCCCATGAGCTGTACATTTTCGCGGGCTTCCTCTTGACTCCGCCCACGAACGATGTCGCCATGGGGTGCCTCGTGGCGCAGTGCGTTTAACAGTCCCCACGTGTAGTACGTCACACGGCTGGACCTCTCCCTTTTTCCGCTCCTCCGCATGGGCCTTTCCCGTGTTAGGGTCATTTCCACAACTCCGAGCAGGGACGCACTTTGGCCAGTAATATGGCCGATCTGCTCGGAACTCCTCTGGGCAGCAAAGTTCAAATGTAGACATTCTCAAGTCCATCTTTAGAACACACTGTATCCCGGACGAGCCCCCACGTGTAGCGGCCTCGCCCTCTCTCCAACTTCTTCTTCTGTCACACGCCAACTCTTGTCTAGGGGTTCCTGAGTTGTGAGAGTGAGATGCGCCACGGCCCATGTCCTCCCCATTTCATTAGGGAGGTGAAGGCCCTTTCCTATGTTTCCTCGGGCCAATGTGTTCCGCGGATGCACAGAGTCTGTAACCACAAGCTCACCCGCCTCCCTTTTGGTTTCAGTAACTGGAGTTCACACACCGGAGAAAGGTCCAACACTCGTTTATTCGGCACTCTGATAGTAAAGCACAATAACAGTTCTCTTGCAGTACAGGTTAAGACCTATAACCTTTTCAACGGTGGGACGAGCAGACCAAGGCACTTCCTAAGACTCAATACTAAAGATGGGGTCTCTTCCAGCAACCCCCTACGTACAGCAATGGAGCCCTCTTCGATACGCTGTGGCCCCTATCAGGGGGATGTGCCCTCCCAAGTGAGTTCCCAGGGGCCCACCGTCACCGGGTTGGTGCTGCTCCGGGTCTTCAGTGGGTAACCTCCCCGGCCTCCTCACCTCAGGTTCGGGTCCCTCCGCTCAGGGACCCTCGGACAGTCCACCCTTGCGGGACCCAGTCAAAGGTACTGGGCCCCAGGCCTCCTCGATAGTACCTCACCCCAGGCTAAAGGTGCCTGGGATGGACGCCAACGTGACTCCGGACCAGGCCATGGGCACCTGGACCGGACTCCTGGATCTCCATGCACCCAGGCCTAAGGTGCCTGGGTGCGGGCCGCAGCCCTCCTCCTCCGCACGAACAAGACTCGTGGCAAGGGCGTCTCCCCCTTTTATCTCCTCCCTTCAACGGTCCGGCGGGTTCCCCGCCCCAGCCACACCATCTCCGGGAAGAGACCAAACAGGGAGCACTGCAGGGGATGATTCTACCTGAAGCCCGTGGGTACCTCGCCACCCACAGGCAAAGGAGAATATTACATCCTCCAATCCTCCACTAAACAGAAAGGGGTCTAAATCCTACCACAATTATACACCTGGGTTACACTATTGCCCAGGTGTATCCCATCAATTTAAGGACCCCGCTACACGTGTACTGTGGGAGACCAGATATAGTGAATGGAGGGTCCTGGGTTTAGTTACACTTTCACTTCTTGTCCCATAGCCAAAACAGGAAATGAAAGGGAATCCCTGGTTGTCACCATGAAATCCAGAACTAGTGTCCTCATTGGAGGATTTGCCCCTTATTCCTGTCCTGGTGACAACCCAAATATTGGCATTTTATTTTCACTCTGGTGATAATGGTAAACATGACAATTCAGATGGCAGTAAAAAAAAGTGTTCTAATACCTCTTCACTATCCCAAAAAATAATTAAAATAGCCTATTGTTATACTTTCAGGTGAACCCATGACCCAAAAATGGACATTGAATTACTGTATATACTCGAGTATAAGCCGACCCGAATATAAGCCGAGGCACCTAATTTTACCACAAAAACTGGGAAAATGTATTGACTCAAGTATAAGCCTAGGGTGTCCATCTGCATGCCTCACTGTGTCTATGCCTCACTGTGTCCATGACTAGACTGACGTTTAACATGGGAGTCTATGGAAGGGGTGCCCGGCTTTGAAAAATCGGTGCTCCCCGGCTGTAGGTCCCCCGGACAAGAAACTTTGCAAAGCTGTAGGGGAAGAGTGGGGCTACATGTGTGCTAAGTTTGGGGTCGGTACCGGCTCTCCAAAGTTCGGGAGATCAGGCGCAAAAAGGTGACTCGAGTATAAGCCGAGGGGGGCATTTTCAGCACAAAAAAATTGTGCTTAAAAACTCGGCTTATACTCGAGTATATACAGTATTTACGTTTTTTTTAACAAGCAGTAAATGAGCTTTATAACTGACCTCTGTAGCTGCAAGTACTGTGAAATAATTTATCCTCAGAGTTCTCAGCAGAAACACCTTGCTTTTATCACTCAGCAGTGCAGTGACTTGAAAGCTTTATAATCTCTGAGAACATAGAGCATAGTCTTGTCGGTGAGAAGCTATATCCAGTATCCACCCTATAATCCTAGACAGAAGTCCAGGAAATGAGTATTGTTTCTAATATGGAGGGTCTGGTTATAAGCTTTGTGTAGTAGTATACACTTAGCAAGTGTTGAAGAACATGTTTCCACTTGTCTGTTTTCTCAGCAGTAAAACACATACATTTAACTACATGAAGTGCAGTCGAAGTTGGGATCCCATTTATTTACCGTATTTTTCGCACCATAAGACGCATTTTTTCCCCCCAAAAAAATAGGGGGAAATGTCCCTGCGTCTTATGGAGCGAATACTGACCAGGCACTGCCCCCCCCCCCCCCCGTCGCCGCCGCCGTGTCAGAATCTCAGCACTCGGCTTCTCTGTGAAGGAGAGAGGACAGGATGTGAGGCGCATCCTGGCAGGGGCATACCAAGGGGGAGCGGGGGGAGGCATTTTGCCCCGGGTGTCAAAACATAGAGGTTGTCAGTAGCATTGCTATGGGGGTGTGTTCCGCACCCAGGTCGGGTGTCATCCGCCTGAGGTGACACCATCCCAAAAGCAGTGAGAGCCCTTGCTGTTTTTTATTTTGCAGCCGGAACCCCCCCCCCCCGCCACCCGGCGCCGTGGTCTGGTCCAGTCTGACTTCCTGCTCCTTCCCTCAGCATCTGCTGCTGTAAACGATGTCCCCAGTCCTCATTTCTAGCTGCTTCCTGGGTACATCTGAGGCTAAGAGCCAGCCAGCACAAGAGGGGGTTGTGGATTGTAATGGCAGTGTCCTCCGCTGCCTGAGGTGAGCTGTTGATAAGGGGGTGGGAGGTGTAAGCTGGCATGGTATCCACAGCCCAGTCACCTGAGCTGTTGTGATAGAATTGGCTTAAGGGGTGTTTGTGTCTGCGCTGCCACCCTGAGCTGATCTGGGAAGGGGGGGGGGGGGGAGGTTGCTGTGTCCACCACCAGATATAGTGTAGCTGGAGCTGATTTGATAGGGGGGCTGGTATTGCTGTGTGTCCACCACCCACCTATAGTAATAGTATAATATAAAATATTTTAGTACACCGTTTGGTTCAGAATATTTTTTTTCTTGTTTTCCTCCTCTAAAACCTAGGTGCGTCTTATGGTCAGGTGCGTCTTATGGAGCGAAAAATACGGTATATAAAAATGGTTCATATCTATATGCTGCTTATTTAGTGTGAACCTAAAATATAGGAGAGAACTGCATTTGTGTCCATTGGAGACACTATCGCCACTAGGGGTTGACTGATATCTTTTTTCAGGGCCGATACCAATACTGATTATTGTACATCACTGTCACCTGCCACCCTTCTGCAGCTTGTCACTACTTATACTACTTCTGGCAGCCTCTCCCCAGCGGTGTCCCTCGGACTTTCACACTGGAGACAATGGAGCAGCTTTTTAAGGGCGGTTTGCAGGTGCTATTTTTAACGCTATAGCGCCTGCAATACGCCCTCAGTGTGAAAGGGGTCTTAGCGAGCACATGCGGCCAAATTAAAATTTAACAGTGTCTCTTTACTGGAATTTTAGACGTTTTATCTTCCCAAAGAAAAATCTCCCACTCTTCACAATCACGCCCTATTTATGTCATCACTTTTCAGCAGCACCTATATTAGCGAGCAACTATTTTCAAGATGAAGCTCACGAAGTGCAAAATTGGAACCAAATATCTGATGAGCACTTTGAGAATTTCTACTCCATCCATCAAACCAGATATTTTACTCCATCCATCAAACCAGATATTGATGCGTTAGTTTATGAAAATCATTGTCAAATATCGCCCTTGTTTTATGTTGCTCTTTTTTACTTTTTATGAAAAAAAAATATATATATATATATATATATATATATATATATATATATAAAAAATTATTATTACGTTTTATTATTCAGGTACATTATCTATATCGGTGATCGTTAAAGTGATACTAAAGTCAAATTTTATTTTTTTGGGGTTTAAAAATAACAAACATGTACTTGCCTACTCTGTGCAGTGGTTATGCACAGAGCAGCCCCACCCCCTCTCTCTTCTCATTGGTTCACTGACTTTTAGAGCAGCAGTAGCCAATGGTGCTTCACTGCTGTCTCAGCCAGTGAGGATGGAGAGTCTTGGACAGCCAAGTCTCTTGTGCAACATCGCTGGATCAAGATGGGGCTCAGTAAAGTATTATTATGGGGGCTGCTGCACACAGAGGGCTTTTTATCTTAACGCATAGAATGCATTAAGTTAAGAAAACCTTCTGCCGTTACAACCACTTTAACTTGTGATCTGCCCTACTTTTTCTGCTCATCTGTTATCCTTGGTGTATTTTATGTGCGGCCTAAGAAAAATCCTCTTCTTCCAATGTGGCCAAGGAAGGTCAACGGGTTTGACACCCAATTTTAAACTTAGTCAGAGCCTGGACTTCTACTTTACACATTATGCTCACTTATAGCTGTAACTATTTCTATGTTGGAGTTGCATGTGATATCAAAATCTTCACATTTCAACACTTCTATGTATGTCAGAAGCCTTGCATGCAGTGTTAATATTGTCAACTAAAACATTTTCATCATAATTTTAGTCAGTGGCATATTTCCAGTGACGTAAAATAAACGAAAACGTAAATTGACAAACTATGACGAAAATAAATTCTGTTTTTAGTCAACGAACGAAAATGTAAGTGACCTTTTACCCAAGTGAACTTCTTGTTTTCTCAGAGCTCTGACTGTAAGCCTGTGTGTGTGTGTGTGTTTCCCCTCCCAGCTAGCAAGGTAGCGACCGTAGCACGCTTAGTGGTGTGGCGTGCTTAGCACTGTGAAGCATTACAGGCCTCCTCGGACGACTGTCCAGAGCACTGTGTAGATTACAGGCCTCCTCTGGTCGATCGTCCAGAGCACTGTGTAGTTTTGTACAAACCTCAATCCCATAAATAATATACATTCGTTTTTTTTAACTCTAGGAGTATATAATGAGTTTAGAAATTCTGGAGAACTGCTTAAAGGGGAGTTCCAGCCTTTTTTTATGTTAATTAAAAGTCAGCAGCTACAAAAAGTGTAGTTGCTGGCTTTTAATAAACATACACTTACCTGTTCCACTGTCCAGCGCCGCTCCGCTCCTCTCCCCCCTTTACTGCCGGCGCCTTCATTCATAGTATGGGCACCCAGCCGTGACAGCTTTCGTCTCAACGGCCGGGCACTCACTGCGCATGCGTGAACGGCGCAGCGCTCTCTGAGTGGACAGGTGATCGCGTGGGACCTGTCACGTCCCAGGTGATCGCCTACAGGGAGGGGCCGCCAAAAGGTGATATGACAAATCGCCTAGGCGGCCCCAGGGCGGAAGGAGGAAGTGGGACAGGAAGTCCCACTCATCCTGAAGCCCCCACTCACCCCCCCCCCCAAAAAAAATAATTTCATGCCAAATGTGACATGTAAGGGGGCGAGGAGTGGATTAAGCGGAAGTTCCAAATTTGGGTGGAACTCCGCTTTAAAGTGATACAAAAGTCCTGTTTTTTTTGCTTTATTGTTAGCTTACCTGCTCTGTGCAATGGCTTTGCACAGAGTAGTCCAGATCCCCCTTTTCTCGGGTCTCTCGCAGGCGTTCCTGGCCCCCCCCCCTACCGAGTGCCCCCATAAGAAGTCCCTCTCTCTCTCCCCAGAGTTTAGAGTTTGCTAGGAGTCCTTTTTATATGATGAGCGATTCCTGCCTCCGAGATAAGTTCCCATTGTTACAATGATCTTTTTAACTATAAAAGGGGATATTCTTCCAACTGACTATCATATAATAATTATTAGCAGGGGTTCCCTGAAACTGTAAAATTATTTAAAGGTTTCTTTCATTTTAAAAAGTTACAGGAAGCTGTTCTTTTTACTGTATCAGTGTAAAAGGGCCATAAGGAACCATTCAGGAATCTGTGTTGTGTTAATGTGCGGTTAACAGTGTAATAGATGATGCATCTAGGTAGTGCACCAAAATGTGTTCAAAGTCCAACTACGGGAAATTAAAAAAGTGTCCCACACTGCAAGGGTTAACTTTTTCTCTTACCATCCATGGACTGACACAGTGTCTCTTTACACTTTACACGTGGGTTATGTCCCTGCTTGCAGGAGAAGACCTAGGCAGAATGTGAGATGTTATACATGCGTTCTAAAAGCCAGAGCTGAACAGCCCCACCCAGGGGGCGGTCCCTCCGGACATAACCCTCCCACTACAGTCAGCAGACTTCAGTTTTTTTCTGCCTAGCAGAAGGAGAAGACGTGGCTCTCTCAGGAGCCAGTCTCCTGACCTATTTTTATTCCTTTTCTGGAATTCTTTTTTATTTTATTTTTGAGAATCTTCTATCAACTGTCGGCTGGGCAACAGGTTGGGTACACTGGTATCCTCGTAGTCTTCCCTGTCCGACCATCGAGCGTGCTGATCCTCGCCTTGTGTGCGTGAGACTCAGTTCACGACATGCCCCACGACTCCAGGGGTGGCCGGTGGGTTTTAAGCTCCGCGGTCCTCTCAAGACCGGGCCGACAGCTACTCAGTACTGCACTGTGATAGTCCTGTCAGAAACACACCAGTGGGTCCCTCAGGGGATGGGTAAGTAGTCTCTCCTGTCTGCAGGTGAGTACAAAAAGCTGTGTGTTTCTCTGTGGGGGATTTTTCCTGTCTCCCCCTGTATTTCATTGTCACTCTCTGTCACCATTGCTGGCGCTGTGCTGTGTGGGGTGCCTGGGGGTCACACTGTTCTTGGAGGGGCTAATGCTGGTCTGCAGATATGCTTGGGGCCTTTTTTTGTGTGTTTTGGGGCCTGAGTGGCGCTGTGTGTGTGTGTGTGCTGTTTTTTTCACTTTTGCTGAGTCATGGCGGCCATCTTGCCGCGGATCGCCTCAGTGAAGTGCGGCGGCCATTTTCTTGTAGCCTGCACGCTCTTCAGCACTAGTTTTGGCCTCTAGCGCTGCTGTAACAGCGCGAATCTCCTCACAATCTCCTCACAGCTCACCAGCGCTGACAGCGCGGTACAGACAGCGGAACTGAGCGGTCCCTGGTCCGGTTTGGTGAGTCCCCTGGGCGCCCCCTCCTCAGTCAGCACAGCCTGTGGGTGGACTTTTTATCTGAGGAGTCTCAGAGGGGGGCAATATGGAGTCTCTGTCACCAGCTTCCCCTAAATGTCAGTGGACAACAGGCAGTGCTTCAGCACCTGCGGTCCCTAGGGACCAGTTGTGGGCAGTCCTGGAATCATTTCTGACCAGGATGGGAGCTGTGTGCAAGCGCAAGGGAGCAAAAAAGCGCCCTCTCCCCACTTTACTTCATGAGGGCAGTGCGCTGATTCAGATATGGGCCTAGCCACTACCGCTCAGGACCCTAGTTCTGAATGTATTGGATGGTTTTGAACAGGACATTCCTTATGAGGAAAACTCCAGTTCTGAGTCAGTAAATGACAGGGCGCTTGTTAGTGTACTCATGACTGCGGTGAGGGACACTCTAAAGCTAAAATGCTGCGGATGCAGAACCTCAGGCGGATACAGTCTCCTTTGGTTCTTTTAAGGCCAGGCCTTCTAAAGAGGTTTTTCCATATGTACTTTCTTTGACCAGCTCATTGATAAGGTCTGGGAAAAGCCGCAGAAGAATTTTCTCTTGTCATCCATGGACTGACACAGCGTGTCTTATACACCTTTACACGTGGGTTATGTCCCTGCTTGCAGGAGAAGACCTAGGCAGAATGTGAGATGTTATACATACATTCTAAACAGCCAGAGCTGAACAGCCCCGCCCAGGGGGGCGGTCCCTCTGGCATAACCCTCCCACTGCAGTCAGCAGACCTCAGTTTTTTTCTGCCTAGCAGAAGGAGAAGACGTGGCTCTCTCAGGAGCCAGTCTCCTGACCTATTTTTATTCCTTTTGGAATTTTTTCCTATTTTTTTTTTTTTTTTTTTTTTTTCCTTTTGAGATCTTCTATCAACTGTCGGCTGGGCAACAGGTTGGGTACAAGATATCCTCGTAGTCTTCCCTGTCCGACCATCGAGCGTGCTGATCCTCGCCTTGTGTGCGTGAGACTCAGTTCACGACATGCCCCACGACTCCAGGGGTGGCCGGTGGGCTTCCAGCTCCGCGGTCCTCTCAAGATAGAACAGTCCGGCTGTATCTTTCGCGGTGGACCGGGCCGACAGCTACTCAGTACCGCACTGTGATAGTTCTGTCAGAAACACACCAGTGGGTCCCTCAGGGGACGGGTAAGTAGTCTCTCCTGGCTGCAGGTGAGTACATGCTGTGTGTTTCTTATGTGGGGGATTTCCCTGTCTCCCCCTGTGTTTTTTAATGTCACTCTCTGTGCACTTCGCTTTGCGCTGTACTGTGTGGGGTGCCTGGGGGCCATACTGTCCTGGGGGGGGCTCATGCTGCTCTGCATTTCGCTGGGGCTGTTTATTTGAGAGTGAGGGGCCTGGGCGCCGTTCGGCGCCTTGTTTGGTGACTGTGCTGTTTTTTACATTGGCGGCCATCTTGCTGTGGCCGCCAGAGCACATTGCGGCGGCCATTTTCTTGTAGCCGCACCTTCTTCTAGCTCTAGTTTGGCCTCTAGCGCCGCTCAGGAACGGCGCAAATCTCCTCTCAGCTCACTCACGCTGAGCAGCGCGGCGCGGAGAGACAGGGCAGCGGAACCGAGCGGTCCTCGTCAGGTTGGTGGGTCCCCTGGGCATTCCCCTACTTCAGTCAGCACAGCCTGTGGGTGGTCTCAGAGGGGGACATTATGGAGTCAGAGTCACCAGCTTCCCCTAACATGCCAGAGGCAGCAGCCAGTGCTCCAGCACCTGCGGTCCCTATGGACCAGTTGTCGGCAGTCCTGGAATCATTTTTGACCAGGATGGAAGCTGTGTGTGAGCACAAGGGAGCAAAAAAGCGCCCTCTCCCCACTTTATCTCCACAAGGGGAGTGCTCTGATTCAGAAATGGGCCTAGCTATTGCTGCTCAGGACCCTAGCTCTGAATATTTGGATGGTTTTGAACAGGACATTCCTTGTGAGCAAGACTCCAGTTCTGAGTCAGTAAATGACAGGGCGCTTGTTAGTGAACTCATTGATGCTGTGAGGGACACTCTCAAGCTAAATGCTGCGACTGCAGAACCTCAGGCGGATACAGTCTCCTTTGGTTCTTTTAAGACCAAGCCTTCTAAAAAGGTTTTTCCATATGTACCTTTCTTTGACCAGCTCATTGACCAGGTCTGGGAAAAGCCGCAGAAGACTTTCATGGTCCCGCGGCGTTTGTCTATTAGATACCCCTTTGAAGACGCCCTGCTTAAAAAGTGGGCTTCTCCCCCGGTGGTCGACCCTCCAGTCGCCCGTTTAAACAAGGCCACCACTCTCCCGATGGAGGGGACTCCTGCGTTTAAGGACCCCACTGACAGGAGGTCAGAAGTGGTGAGTAGAGCCATGTTCGCCTTGTTGGGATCCGCCCTACGGCCAGTAGTAGCGGCGACCCTTGTGTCTCAGACACTCACGGAATGGGCAAAAATTTTGCACCAAACTGTGCAGGAGTATAACCTTCCTCCAGACACTATTGCTCTGGCCCACCAGATGGTGCAGGGTCTGATATATGTGTGCGACGCCACGTTGGACGCGGCCCCTTTAATATCCAGGGCCTCTGTCTCGGCGGTGGTATTGCGTCGTCTCATCTGGTTGAAATGCTGGTCTGCTGACCTAGCCTCTAAGAAGCTCCTGACGGATCTACCTTTTAAGGGTGGTAGACTTTTTGGTGCTGCTCTGGATGACATCATCAAGGATGTCACGGGAGGTAAAAGCACTCTCCTTCCTCAAACTATCAAGGGTAAGGAGGCCCGACGTAAACCGGGTCCTTACTTTCCAGCAAAAAAGGGTTTTTTTTCGTCCGTCAGAGTCCACGGGTAAGCCATCCCAGACTGACAACAGTGCGGCTGGCGGGCACAAGCGCCCCTGGGTGCGTAAGCCGAACAAGCCGGCTCCCAAGCCCGCCTCCGCATGAAGTCTTGCCCCCGCTCGTCTCTGGGGTGGGGGGACGACTTTGCAGGTTCACGGATCGGTGGACCTCCCGGATCTCCGACCGGTGGGGGTGCGAGGTGGTCACCTCAGGATACAGAATAGAGTTCCGCTCATGGCCCCCAGACAGATTCTTTCCCTCAAATCTCCCTCTCCTTCCTGCCCGCCGGGCAGCCCTCTTGGGGGCTGTACAGGATTTGATCGGGTCCGGAGTAATTGTGCCGGTTCCGTCCCAGGAGAGGTTTCAGGGGTTCTACTCGAATCTGTTTGTTGTTCCAAAAAAGGACGGGGTTCGGCCAATCCTGGACCTCAAGGCCCTGAATGCCTTCGTGAAGGTGCAAAAATTCCACATGGAATCCATTCGCACAGTGATCGCGACACTCCATTAAGGGGATTTTCTGGCATCCTTGGACATCAAGGACGCCTACTTGCATGTTCCGATCTGCGCCAGCCACCAGAAGTTTCTGCGCTTTGCGGTCGGCGAAGTCCACTATCAATTTGTGGCTCTTCCAAGGTGCTTGCTCCGGTCTTAGCTTTGCTGAGACAGCGAGGCATTGCTATCGTGGGCTATCTGGACGATTTTCTTCTAAGAGCAGACAGTGGCTCAGAATTGGAAGAAAGTGTGACTATCGTCAGTCAGACCCTCAGGGAGTTTGGGTGGCTCCTGAACGTTCAGAAGTCGGTTCTAGTCCCGACTCAGCGTCTGGAGTATCTAGGTCTGATTCTGGACTCCTTGGAAGCAAGAGTCTTCCTACCTCCAGACAAACTACTGACACTTCAGTCTGCAGTACGGGTGCTGACGTCCCGAAAATGATCGTCAATCCGCTTTTGCATGAGAGTCCTGGGACTCATGGTGGCCTCCTTCGAGGCCGTTGCTTATGCCCAAGCGCACACCAGGGCTATACAGAAAGAGATCTTGTCCACTTGGGACAAATCCCCGTTGTCCTTGGATCTTCAGATCCAGGTGAGTCACCTGGTCAGGGCGTCCCTGACGTGGTGGTTGAGGTCCCCGGCTCTTCGGTCCGGGAAGTCGTTCCTCCCCATCCAATGGATGGTGATCACGACGGACGCCAGCCTGACGGGCTGGGGGGGAGTCTGGGGAGTCCTGTCGGCCCAAGGGCTTTGGACTCCGGACGTAGCCCTCTTACCGGTCAATGTGCTGGAGATACGGGCAATCAGACTGTGCCTCTCCTCATGGTCGGAGAAACTACAGGGTCACTCCATCAGGATCCAATCGGACAACGCCACAGCAGTGGCGTATGTCAACCATCAAGGGGGGACTCGGAGCTCAGCTGTGGCTTCCGAGGTCGCCCGCATCCTGAGGTGGGCCGAAAGAAGCGTGCCGGCTCTGTCGGCCGTCTACATTCCGGGCGTAGACAATTGGCAGGCGGACTATCTAAGTCGCCAGACGCTGGACCAGGGAGAGTGGTCCTTGCACCCGGAGGTCTTTCAACTCCTTTGCAGACGGTGGGGCACGCCGGATGTGGACCTGATGGCCTCTCGACTCAATCGCAAGGGGTCGAGGTTTGTGGCCAGATCCAGGGATCCCTGGGCGGATGCCTCGGATGCGTTGGTGGCCCCATGGGGTCAGTATCACCTGATATACGTTTATCCTCCGCTGCAGTTGCTGCCTCACCTGCTCCGCAGGGTAGCAACCGAGGGAATTCCGGTGATCCTCGTTGCTCCGGATTGGCCTCGGCGTCACTGGTACGCCGATCTGGTACGTCTCGTCGCAGACGTTCCCTGGCGGTTACCAATACGGGGGGACCTTCTGTCTCAAGGTCCTATATTTCATCCTGCTTTACAGTCTCTGGCTTTAACGGCATGGTTATTGAAAGCCAGGTGCTGAGAGACCGAGGTCTCTCGGATTCGGTCATTTCGACCATGTTAAGGGCACGGAAGTCTTCCTCCAGAAAGATCTATCACCGTACTTGGAGAGCTTACATCGCCATGTGCGAAGAGCTGGACTGGCGCCCACGAACGTATTCCGTTCCCAGAATCCTGCATTTTCTGCAGCGTGGCGTGACCCAAAAGCTCGCTTTGAGTACCATTAAGGGTCAGATTTCGGCCTTGGCCATCTTCTTTCAGCGACCGCTGGCGGGTCATCCCTTGGTTAGCACCTTTGTGCAGGGGGTTCGCCATGTGCTCCCCCCTGTCAAGCCTCCTCTCCCCCTGTGGGATCTGAATTTGGTGCTCTCGGTTCTCCAGGAACCTCCCTTTGAGAATATTAGAGATATTCCCCTCTTGACTTTGTCTCAGAAGGTGGCCTTCTTGGTGGCCATTACTTCCATTAGACGAGTGTCTGAGTTGGCGGCCTTGTCCTGCAAGTCGCCCTTTTTGGTCATCCATAAGGATAAGGCGGTGTTACGTCCGCGACCTTCTTTTCTGCCAAAGGTGGTCTCGGCCTTCCACTTAAATGAGGACATTGTCCTCCCGTCCTTGTGTCCTCACCCATCGCATCCCAGAGAGTTTGCGCTTCACACTTTGGATGTGGTACGAGCCTTGCGGGTGTACCTGTCTGCTACTGCCTCTATTCGGAAGTCTGACTCACTATTTGTGGCTGTCTCTGGTCTTCTAGGTGGATCAGACAAACCGTCATTCAAGCTTATGCTCTCAAGGGGCGGGCGCCTCCCTTTCCGGTTACGGCACATTCCACCAGGGCAATTGGTGCTTCCTGGGCTTTCCGACATCAAGCGTCGGTTGCACAAGTGTGCAAGGCGGCGACCTGGTCGTCTGTTCATACCTTTTCTAAGTTTTATAAGGTTGATGTGGCTGCATCTTCGGATGCTTCCTTTGGCCGCAAGGTGTTGCAGGCCGCTGTTTGATGTTGCAACTCCTCCGTTGAGGAGCTCTGCCTTCTTGGAGTGAAGTTTTTGGTTTTTCCATTTATACTGCTCCCATCCCTCTTGACACTGCTTTGGGACATCCCACGTGTAAAGTGTAAAGAGACACCGTGTCAGTCCATGGATGACAAGAGAAAATAGGATTTTTGTACTCACCGTAAAATCCTTTTCTCTGACATCCATGGACTGACACGGCACCCACCCTTCCTTTTTAAGTTTGTACTGCTTTGTTACGAACTGAAGTCTGCTGACTGTAGTGGGAGGGTTATGTCCAGAGGGACCGCCCCCTGGGTGGGGCTGTTCAGCTCTGGCTTTTAGAATGTATGTATAACATCTCACATTCTGCCTAGGTCTTCTTCTCCTGCAAGCAGGGACATAACCCACGTGTAAAGTGTAAGGAGACACCGTGTCAGTCCATGGATGTCAGAAAAGGATTTTACGGTGAGTAAAAAAAATCCTATTTTTTGGCCTAGGGGAGAGAAGAAGCACTTTCTCTTACCTGATCTTCTGCTCCCTAACCCTGTGGTGGTGGTGAGCTGTTTCCTCAGTGTCATCCTGTCCAAGGGAGGGCTATGGATCCTGCATTGGGCTTGATGATGTCAGGATTGGTGGGGCATGGGGGAGAAGATGCTGCATATGGTCAGGTAAGCACATCCATTTTATTTTCCTATGTCACCTACACCTAAATGAGCAATTAACCCTTGCAGTGCGTGCACACTTTTAAGTTTTCCAGAGTTGGACTTCTAGAACAGAAACAAAATGCTACAATGACAGGATTGTCCCTTGCAGTATCTTCAGACCCCCCCCCCCCCCCCCACACACACGCACACACGCTTTTCCATCTCACCCTATGTTACTCCTTCATTCTTTTCCCTCTCTGGTCCTTCCCGCTTTCTTCTTCCTCTTGCTTCACCCTTCACTCCTCAATCCATTTTTGACTTGTGTGCCATGTAGCCTGTGAAGCATCCAGTTTACTCTTCCAAGGACTTTAGCGCACGATGGTTTGAATACCTCATCTATATTATAATTATTTTTCATAATCCAATAAATATAATTGATCCAGAAAAAAATCTACAGGCATGTTATAACCTGCATGAGCGGCCTTTTTTAAATGAGTGGACTACCTAACTTCAACGCTTAGTAATGCTCAACATGCAGCTTCGGTTCGCCGGCGCTAAGACTAAGCAATCAAAGATCGCTAATCGCTTGGTTCTCAGAGCTCTGTGTGCAGAGAGCTGGTGACCGTCAGTCAATGACTTTCTGCTCTGCTTCTCCCCTCTTGTGTTTTAAAACGGTGTTCCAGACCTTTTTTTTTTAAAAGTCAGCAACTACAGACACTGTAGCTGCTGACTTTTCATAAGGTCACTTACCTGTCCATTGAGCCCGCGATGTCGGCACCTTTGAGGCTGATCCGTTCCTCAGATCAGGTGCCGGCGCCACCATTCTACCTAAGGGAAACAGGCAGTGGAGCCTTGTGGCTTCACTGCCAGTTTCCTACTGCGCTTGCGCGAGTTGCGCGACGCTTTGTGAATGGCCCCGTCGTCTTCTGGGGGATACACAGGTCCCAGAAGACAACAGGGGAGCTAGCCGAAGAGGAGGAAGTTACCGCGGAATAGGAAGAGGCAGATTAGGAAGACAGCATAGCAACAGGGGTTTCTGGTAAGTAAAAAATGTTTAATGCATAAATGTTTTTTTAGGATGGACCTTCGCTTTAATGGAGCGCTAGGCTGTGGAAGGGGCGGGAGCAGCTCCCTAAGAGGCTGAGCCATGTGCCGATCCTTGGTCGTTGTGTGTTGATCCCGACTTTGTCACGCTCTTACTCGATCCTGGACCGGCTCTGTGACATCAGCTGATCATCTGTGTCTGCTGAAAATGGGTCACAGGAGTGCAGAACGAACTGCTTTGACTGTACTTCTCCTTTCTGCAACGTTGGCCAATAGAATAGAAACAAATGAATGAAAATTAAGCACTGTTCCAGGCGTATCCACCTGTACATTGACAAGAAATCAGGTGCAGGTCCAGCTCGTACTGAGACAACATATAATAAAAGTGTGGAATAAAATGTGGAAGACCGGTTTATGTATATGCGAATTTTCACTGCATCCAATTTGCATGACAAGCGAGTCTGCATTCAAAAAGGGTCCTGTGCGTGCTTGGGTCCAATTCAGGTGTGCATTCAGGCAAAAATTTGGTCCTGAATTGCACCTGAGCCAGTGAACAGACACGCATCGGACCCCAGGCACGAACCCGTGGCCGCACAAATGTGACCCCGACCTGAGGGATCGGAGTGCGATCACCGATGGAATATAGTTTTAAAACTATTTTGATTTAGTGGGGTCAATTTAATAGTCGTATTTAACTGTAGCGATCAGAAAATTATAACAGGATGGACATTTTTTCTCAAACAAACATATTTTTGACAGCGTGGTGTTCTTTTGGGAAAATCCATTCCTTTCAAAATGCAACTCAGCAAGTAGGTTTCGTTTTTTAGATCACTTTAGATAGTATTAATGATTAGCCGCTATACGTTACTGCATTGTCTTATTGTATAGGATTACTAGTGACGCTCATACAACCGTAGAGTGATAAAAGGAAGTATAAATACAGGCAGTCCCCGACTTACGAACACAATAAGGACTGTAGGTTTGTTCGTAAGTGAAATCTGTTCGGAAGTCAGAACACTGCTTGCAAGTGTAACTTCCGCCTGTGCAGGGATGTGAGATGTTCCGGGCGCTTCTGGGGCTCTTCTGGCCATGAAGTACTGCTGTGTGGAATGTGGCAAGATAGCTGCTCAGAGGTATCCAGGACCATCGTGGAGCACAAGCAGCCGGCGTTGAGGCCCGTTCGTAAGTCAGGGACTCCCTGTACCCCTAGTTTATAGACAGATTTCTACCTACACACGTCTGATCTCACAACTAGGTCCAGGGTGGCTGTCTTGCAGGTGAGTGCTCCTGTGTGGGTGGGATGATGGGGTTTTGTAGAGAAAGGAGAGCTCTAGGTCAATTACATGCCCTCTTTATATCTGCTACCTGCCCCTTCCAGCAGCAGGCATCATAAAATCTCTAGGAGACCAGGATCACAGCAATTATGGCATTAGTAGTATTATAGTCACAATGGAAAAAATACACAGTCTGAGTTTTTGCCATTGAATTCCAAAGCAAATATTTTTTATTTCCCGCCATCTGTAACCCATTGCAGAGATTTCCCTTCACTTCCCATAGCCAAACAGGGAATGGGAGGAAATCCCTGCAAATCAAGGGAAACCCTTTGGGCACCCCCAGGTCACCAGAACTAGTATACAAGATTTTGCCTATACAGTAAAACCCACCCCCCCCCCCTCCCTCCATCGCGGGGGTTACGTTCCGGACCCACCCGCGAAAAGTGGAAATCCGCAGAATAGAAAGACCGCGTTTAACCACTTGACCACTGGGCACTTAAACCCCCTTAATAACCAGACCAATTTTCAGCTTTCGGTGCTCTCACATTTTGAATGACAATTACTCAGTCATACAACACTGTACCCATATGAAATTTTTGTCCTTTTTTTCACACAAATAGAGCTTTCTTTTGGTGGTATTTAATCACTGTTGGGTTTTTTATTTTTTGCGCTATAAGAGAAAAAAGACTGAAAATTTTGTAAAAAAAATGATTTTTTTTTTCGTTTCTGTTATAAAATTTTGCAAATTACTATTTTTTCTTCATAAATTTTGGCCAAAATTTATACTGCTACATATCTTTGGTAAAAATAAGTACAAATTGGTGGATATTATTTGGTCTTTGTGAAAGTTAGAGTCCACAAGCTATGGTGCCAATATCTGAAAATTGATCACACCTGAAGTACTGACGGCCTATCTCAATTCTTGAGACCCTAAAATGCCAGAAAAGTACAAATACCCCCCAAATGACCCCTTTTTGGAAAGAAGACATTCCAAGGTATTCAGAAAGAGGCATTGTGAGTTTTTTGAAGTTGTCATTTTTTCCCACAATTCTTTGCAAAATCAAGATTTTTTTTTTCTCTTTTTTTTTTTTCACAAAATTGTCATATTAGCAGGTTATTTCTCACACACAGCATATGCATTCCACAAATTACACCCCAAAACACATTCTGCTATTACTCCCGAGTATGGCGATACCACATGTGTGAGACTTTTACACAGCGTGGCCACATACAGAGGCCCAACATGCAGGGAGCACCTTCAGGCGTTCTGGAGCACCAAGGCCAATTCTGACATTTCTCTCCTACATGTAAAAATCATCATTTATTTGCTAGAAAATTACATAGAACCCCAAAACATTATATATGTTTTTTTTAGCAAAGACCTTAGAGAATATAATGGTGGTTGTTGCAACTTTTTATCTCGCACGATATTTGCGCAGCAATTTTTTTAACGCGTTTTTTACGGAAAAAAAATGTTTTGTGCTTAAAAAAAAAACAAAACAGTAAAGTTAGCCCAATGTTTTTGCATAATGTGAAAGATGAAGTTACGCTGAGTAAATAGATACCTAACATGTCGCCCTTAAAAATTGCACACACTCGTGGAATGGCGCCAAACTTCGCTACTTAAAAAATCCCCATAGGCGACGCTTTAAATATTTTTACTGGTTACATGTTTTGAGTTACAGAGGAGGTCTAGGGCCAAAATGATTGCTCTCGCTCTAACGTTCGCAGAGATACCTCACATGTGTGGTTTGAAAACCGTTTTCATATGTGGGCGGGACTTACGTATGCGTTCGCTTCTGTATGCGAGCTCACGGGGACAGGGGCGCTTTAAAAAAAAATAAATATTTTATTCTTCATTTTACTTTATTTATTTTAGTTTGACATGTTTTTCCGCCCTAAACATTTTTTTGATCACTTTTATACCTATTACAAGGAACGTAAACATCCCTTGTAATAGGAATATGGCATGACAGGTCCTCTTTACAGTGAGATATGGGGGGGGGGGGTGTCAATAAGACCCCACATCTCACCTCTAGGCTGGGAAGCCTGAAAAAACAAAACAAAAAAAAAAACAACAATCCTGGCTTTGATCGTAGCGGTGAGTCGGTAGAAGCACCGGAGGGCGGCGGGGGGGGGGGGACGACGACACATCCCCTCTCGCCTCCCGTAAGAATGATCAAGCGGCGGAACAGCCGCTATGATTGTTCTTATGGTGTAGGGAATCGCCGGCTGAAAAAGCTAATATCTGAATGATGCCTGTAGCTGCTCCCATCATTCAGATATCCCCGCACAAAGTCAAGGACGTCATATGACGGCCGGAGGGCGGGAAGTGGTTATTGCAGAGTATTGCCGGGCATTGCGGAGTATTGCCGGGCATTGCGGAGTATTGCCGGGCATTGCGGAGTATTGCCGGGCATTGCGGAGTATTGCCGGGCATTGCGGAGTATTGCCGGGCATTGCGGAGTATTGCCGGGCATTGCGGAGTATTGCCGGGCATTGCGGAGTATTGCCGGGCATTGCGGAGCATTGCCGGGCATTGCGGAGCATTGCCGGGCATTGCGGAGCATTGCCGGGCATTGCGGAGCATTGCCGGGCATTGCGGAGCATTGCCGGGCATTGCGGAGCATTGCCGGGCATTGCGGAGCATTGCCGGGCATTGCGGAGCATTGCCGGGCATTGCGGAGCATTGCCGGGCATTGCGGAGCATTGCCGGGCATTGCGGAGCATTGCCGGGCATTGCGGAGCATTGCCGGGCATTGCGGAGCATTGCCGGGCATTGCGGAGCATTGCCGGGCATTGCGGAGCATTGCCGGGCATTGCGGAGCATTGCCGGGCATTGCGGAGTATTGCCGGGCATGGCGGGGTATTGCGGTGTATGGCGGGGTATTGCGGAGAGTATTGTGGCGGGTATTGCGGAGAGTATTGTGGCGGGTATTGCGGAGAGTATTGTGGCGGGTATTGCGGAGAGTATTGTGGCGGGTATTGCGGAGAGTATTGTGGCGGGTATTGCGGAGAGTATTGCGGCGGGTATTGCGGCGGGTATTGCGGAGGGTATTGCGGCGGGTATTGCGGCGGGTATTGCGGAGGGTATTGTGGCGGGTATTGCGGAGGGTATTGTGGCGGGTATTGCGGAGGGTATTGTGGCGGGTATTGCACCAGGGTATTTTGCAGAGTATTGCACCAGGGTATTTTGCAGAGTATTGCACCAGGGTATTTTGCAGAGTATTGCACCAGGGTATTTTGCAGAGTATTGCACCAGGGTATTTTGCAGAGTATTGGCAGGGTGTATTGCAGAGTATTGGCAGGGTATAGCACAGGGATGGCTGAGCAGGGATGGATGGATGGATCTGTGACTGCAATTGTCACAGATCCAGCCCACAGTGCTGCTGCTGCCATCCGCTCCCTCCCCCTCCCCTCTCACACTGTACCGATCGGTACAGAGAGGGGAGGTAGGAACCGGCGTCATCAAATGACGCCGGTCTGTTTACAAGTGATTGCTCCGTCATTTGACGGATCGATCACGTGGTAAACGGCCGCTATCAGCGGCGATTTACCGCGATTCGTGATCCGCCGGGTCCTCTGGACCCGGCGGTCACGGAGTTTCCCGTGTGCGCGCCCCAGGGGGCGCGCGGGAGCGCGATTTTGGGAGGACGTTATATAACGTCCTCCCAGAGTTAAGCAACCACCCTGCCGCCGTTATTTGTCGGCAGGTGGTTGTTAAGTGGTTAAATACACACTAGGCATGTTTTTTGTTAACTTTTTAATAGCATTTAAAGGTCTTTAACCTGTTGTCTACCGCCCACCGTCAAATGATGGCGGGCGGAAGACTCTATCGTTCTGACAGGACGTCATATGACGTCCTGCCTTTAAAAGGAGCTAGGGGGCGCGCACGCGCCGCGTTGCTGGGAACCCGATGCGCGTGCCCGGCGGCCGCGATGGCCGACGGGCACCCGCGATTGCCCAGTAACCAAGCAGGAAAGTGGATCTGTGTGTGTAAACACACAGATGCACGTTCTGTCAGGGAGAGGGGACCGATGGTGTGTCCCTTGTACATAGGGACAACCATCGGTCACCTCCCCCAGTCAGGCCCCTCCCCCCACAGTAAGAACACATTGAGGGAACATATTTAACCCCTTCCTCGCCCCCTAGTGTTAACCCCTTCCCTGCCAGTCACATGTATACAGTAATCAATTCATTTTTATAGCACAGATCGCTATATAAATAAATATGTGTCAAAAGTGTGTCACTTTTAAGCAATAGAAACACATAAAAGATAGAGAGAGAGCAAGAGCATTGTAAAAATATTGTGCTAACCGTATACTGTACAGTACTGATTCATCGCTACATAACTGCAAAATGGCGAAATATTACAGCAATATCAGAATTAATAGGTCCTAATTAAAATGGCGCGATATACCGGGACCTCAAAAACTGAACCGCGATAGAGCGGGGGTTTACTGTATTACTTTTCTAGGACCAACCCAAAATGTAGGATTTTCACTTACTTTCAATTTTTATGGTAAACAGGACAAATAGAGAGGGTGAATCTCCTTAACAGGACAACAGACAGCAATACAAAACCTGGCAGGAGTTCTAATCCCTCTTCACTCAATACAAAACTAAAAAGTTTTGCCTTTAGTTGTACTTTACAGTATGTGGGCAGCAAAATACAAATGGAGGTTTCACATTTAAAAAGGTGAACAATGTTATTTACGAGTCACTGAATGTGCTAACCTACTACCATGAGCTTTAGATTTAAAACAATATTTTCAGTGGTTACTGGTTCCCCGAGAATTAACTGCCTGGCCGTCTATTGCCTTTAGTCATTTTTTACAAAAATTACCTGTAACAATCATGGGGGGGGGTTTGTATAAAGGCATAACTTCGTTTTGGATAGGGTGGAGACGGGTTAGAACACCTGTCAGGTTTTTATTGCTCTCTGCCCCTGTTGAGATTCCCTTATTTCGATTTATATTGTTTACTGTTCTCACTGAAGATGAAATAAAATGGGGCACGATTCCTTTTTCGCTGGCACCAACAATGGGGCACGATTCCTCCCAACGAACGGGCACTATTCCCCCATTACTGACCATGGGTGCTTTGTAGTTTTCTTACTCCCGCTGCCAGCTATTTAAATCCACTGACTTTGGAGCATTTTCTGCTCTCACTGGGCACAATCTGGCCCCCCTAATGTCTGAAGGACAGTATTTGTGGGCTCTTTTTCAGAAAATTTAGGGACCCCAGGCCGAGATGATAGGGAAGCCCTGGGGAGAAAGGTTTTTCTCTATACATTTAGAGGCTTAATTTTGACTGGTGTATACCTTTTAAGCTGGGTTCATACCTATGCGAATTGGATGCGGGTTCCCACATCCAATTCGCATAGCAGTAGAATGTGACCGGCTCTCTCTGGAGCTGGTTCACATATCTCCGGGGAGGCTTCGGAGCTCACGGCACAGAAACGCTGTGCATCTTTGGCTCAGTTTCAGGGCCGAATTCAGGCAAAGCTTGGCCCCCGATTTGTCCCTGAACCAGAGAATGGGGACGCACAGTGTTCCTGTGGGGTTCACAGACGGTTCCAGTGTTAACTGAGCATCAAAGTCCACTTAAGTTATTGAAACCAGTACACAGTCAGCCGTACACTTTAAGACTGTGCATGGGCAGCCATAATAGTATAATTTTGGAATGTTTTGTGAACTCAGTTACAGAGGAAGTGAATCATTTAGCCAAAGCGCAATAACGCTATTAAGTGTTATTTTCTAGCTATTAGGAATGGAAAGCGGAGTTCACGATTTTTCACATGGGAGATCATTTAGTTCATGTTAAACAGCAGCATTTTCTGTTTTTTGCAATCTTTTTGAATATCCCAGTGGAAGATGCTTTGTTTGGTAGTATAATCATTGGGGAATTCTTAGTAGTAATATACAAAAACAATGCTAAATATAGTTTGTACCTGTTTACAGGTCTCATTTTACACACATTTTATAGACTGACTTTACCCGTTTTGTTCTGCATTTTATATACCAACTGCAAATGACCCCTTAATTATAATCCTCAACAACACCAAAAATAGATCGAGGCACTGTTTGAATTTGGTACTGTGTAAGTATATTCACATCATGCAGTCACCTTTTCTCTTATCATCCATGGACTGACACGGTGTCTCTTTACACTTTACACGTGGGTTATGTCCCTGCTTGCAGGAGAAGACCTAGGCAGAATGTGAGATGTTATACATACATTCTAAAAGCCAGAGCTGAACAGCCCCACCCAGGGGGCGGTCCCTCCGGACATAACCCTCCCACTACAGTCAGCAGACTTCAGTTTTTTTCTCCCTAGCAGAAGGAGAAGACGTGGCTCTCTCAGGAGCCAGTCTCCTGACCTATTTTTATTCCTTTTCTGGAATTCTTTTTTATTTTATTTTTGAGAATCTTCTATCAACTGTCGGCTGGGCAACAGGTTGGGTACAAGATATCCTCGTAGTCTTCCCTGTCCGACCATCGAGCGTGCTGATCCTCGCCTTGTGTGCGTGAGACTCAGTTCACGACAGGCCCCATGACTCCAGGGGTGGCCGGGTTTGCTTTCATGCTCCCACGGTCCTCTCAAGACTGAACAGTTCCTGACTGACTGTATCTTTCGCGGTGGACCGGGCCGACAGCTACTCAGTACTGCACTGTGATAGTCCTGTCAGAAACACACCAGTGGGTCCCTCAGGGGACGGGTAAGTAGTCTCTCCTGTCTGCAGGTGAGTACAAAAAGCTGTGTGTTTCTCTGTGGGGGATTTTCCCTGTCTCCCCCTGTATTTCATTGTCACTCTCTGTCACCATTGCTGGCGCTGTGGGGTGCCTGGGGGTCACACTGTTCTTGGAGGGGCTCATGCTGGTCTGCAGATATGCTTGGGGCCTTTTTTTGTGTGTTTTGGGGCCTGAGTGGCGCTGTGTGTGTGTGTGTGTGCTGTTTTTTTTTTTCACTTTAGCTGCGTCATGGCGGCCATCTTGCCGTGGATCGCCTCAGTGAAGTGTGGCGGCCATTTTCTTGTAGCCCGCGCGCTCTTCAGCACTAGTTTTGGCCTCTAGCGCTGCTGTAACAGCGCAAATCTCCTCACAGCTCACCAGCGCTGACACAGCGCGGTACAGACAGCGGAACTGAGTGGTCCCTGGTCCGGTTTGGTGAGTCCCCTGGGCGCCCCCTCCTCAGTCAGCACAGCCTGTGGGTGGACTTTTTATCTGAGGAGTCTCAGAGGGGGGCAATATGGAGTCTCTGTCACCAGCTTCCCCTAAATGTCAGTGGACAACAGGCAGTGCTTCAGCACCTGCGGTCCCTAGGGACCAGTTGTGGGCAGTCCTGGAATCATTTCTGACCAGGATGGGAGCTGTGTGCAAGGGAGCAAAAGAGCGCCCTCTCCCCACTTTACTACATGAGGGCAGTGCGCTGATTCAGATATGGGCCTAGCCACTACCGCTCAGGACCCTAGTTCTGAATGTGTTGGATGGTTTTGAACAGGACATTCCTTATGAGGAAAACTCCAGTTCTGAGTCAGTAAATGACAGGGCGCTTGTTAGTGTACTCATGACTGCGGTGAGGGACACTCTCAAGCTAAAATGCTGCGGATGCAGAACCTCAGGCGGATACAGTCTCCTTTGGTTCTTTTAAGGCCAGGCCTTCTAAAGAGGTTTTTCCATATGTAACTTTCTTTGACCAGCTCATTGATGAGGTCTGGGAAAAGCCGCAGAAGAATTTTTTTTTTTTTTTATGGTCCCGCGGCGTTTGTCTATCAGATACCCCTTGAAGATGCCCTATTTAAAAAGTGGGCTTCTCCCCACAGTGGTCGACCCTCCAGTCGCCCGGTTGAACAAGGCCATCACTCTCCCGATGGAGGGGACTCCTGCATTTGAGGACCCCACTGACAGGAGGTCAGAAGTGGTGAGCAGAGCCATGTTTGCCTTGTTGGGATCCGCCCTACGGCCTGTGGTAGCGGCGACCCTTGTGTCTTAAACACTTACAGGTTGGGCAAAAATGTTGCACCTAGCTGTACAGGAGCATAATCTTCCTCCAGAGACAGTTGCTCTGGCCCACCAACTGGTTCAGGGCCTGGTTTATGTGTGCGACGCCACGTTGGACGCGGCCCCTTTAATATCCGGGGCCTTTGTCTCGGCGGTGGTATTGCGTCGTCTTATCTGGTTGAAATGCTGCTCTGCTGACCTAGCCTTAGGAAGCTCCTGACGGATCTACCATTTAAAGGTGGTAGACCTTTTGGTGCTGCTCTGGATGACATCGTCATGGATGTCACGGGAGGTAAAAGCACTCTTCTTCCTTAGACTAGCAAGGGTGAGGAGGCCCGCCCCAAACAGGGGCCTTCCTTTCCAGCAAAACGGGGTTTTTTCGTCGGTCAGAATCCACGGTTAGGCCCTCTCAGACTGACGGCAGTGCGGCTGGTGGGCACAAGTGCCCGTGGGTGCGTAAGCCAAACAAGCGGCTCCCAAGCCCGCCTCCGCGTGAAGTCTTGCCTCCGCCCGACTCTGGGGTGGGGGGGGGACTTCGCAGGTCACGAATCGGTGGTCCTCCCGAATCTCCGACTGGTGGGTGTGCGAGGTGGTCACCACAGGATAGTATTCCGATCCTGGCCCCCAGACAGATTCTTTCCCTCGAATCTTCCTCTCCTTCCTACCTGTCGGGCAGCCCTCTTGGGGGCTGTACAGGATTTGATCAGGTCCGGAGTGATTGTGCCGGTTCCGTCACAGGAGAGTTTTCAGGGATTCTACTCTAATCTGTTTGTCGTCCCAAAAATAGGACGTGGTTCGACCTATCCTGGACCTCAAGGCCCTGAATGCCTTCGAGAAGGTGCAGAAATTCCGCATGGAATCCATTCGCACGGTGATCGCTACACTCCACCAAAGGGATTTTCTTCTGGCGTCCTTGGACTTCAATGACGCCTACTTGCATGTTCCGATCTGCGCAAGTCACCAGAAGTTTCTGCGATCGGCGAAGTCCACTATCGATTGTGGCTCTTCCTTTCGGCCTAGCCTCGGCACCAAGGATGTTCACCAAGGTGCTTGCGCAGGTTCTAGCCTTCTGTTACAGCGAGGTATTGCTGTTGTGGGCTATCTGGACGATCTTCTGCTAAGAGCAGAAAGTGGCTCAGACTTAGAGGAAAGGTGACTATCGTCAATTGGACCCTCAGGGACTTCGGGTGGTTCCTGAACATTCAGGAGTCAGTCCTGGTCCCGACTCAGTGTCTGGAGTATCTAGTTCTGATTCTGGACTCCTTGGAGGCAAAGGTATCCTACCTCTGGAGAAGTTGCTGACACTTCAGTCTGCAGTGCGGGTGCTGACATCCCAAAAATGGTTGTCAATCCGTTTTTTGCATGAGAGTCCCGGGACTCGTGGTGGCCTCCTTCGTGGCCGTTCCGTATGCCCAATCACACACCAGGGCATTGCAGAAGGAGATCTTGTCCACCTGGGACAAATCCCCGTTGTCCTTGGATCTTCAGATCCAGGTGATTCACCTGGTCAGGGAGTCCCTGACATGGTGGTTGAGATCCTCGGCTCTTCGGTCCGGAAGGTCGTTCCCCTCCCATCCAATGGACGGTACTCACGACGGACACCAGCCTGACGGGCTGGGTTGGAGTCTGGGGAGTCCTGTCGGCTCAAGGCCTTGGACTCCGGACGAGCCCGTTTACCAATCACTGTTCTGGAAATACGGGCCATCAGACTGTGTCTCTCCTCAGGTCGGAAGAGAGTACGGGGTCGCTCCATCATGAGCCAGTCGGACAACGCCACGGCGGTGGCTAGGGGTGCAACGGATCAAAAAACTCACGGATCGGATCGATCCTCGGATCAGGGGTCACGGATCGGATCATTTTCGGATCGGCCAAAAAAAATAAAAAAAAATAATTATGTAAAATTTTTAATTTCACAGTTATTTTCAACACAAAACTGAGTTTATAAGCTTAAATACAGTGTTTGTAAATCCAACGGACTCTTTACATGTGAAATTATAAAAGCAGCAGCAAACCTGCTGACCTTACATGGTTGCTAATGTGACAGAACACCTCTGATTTTCACATTTAACTAAATGTTAAATGTGAAAATCAGAGGTGTTCCGTCACATTAGCAATCATGTAAGGTCTGCTGCTGCTTTTAAAATGTAAAATGTAAACAGTCCGATGGATTTCCAAATACTGTATTAAAGCTGATAAGCTCCGTTTTGTGTGGAATCTTTGGGTGTAACAAGATGTCCGCTTGTCCCCTTCTCTCATTACTGTGTGGGGTGGAGCAAGATGGCGGCTAAACGTCATTAGAGCGGCCGCCGCCGGGTGTACCAAGATGGCCGCCGCTCCGGAGCTAGGCCGAAGCCGCGGCCTTTCCTACGGCCGAGGTTCCTGGAGCGCTCCGCGGATCGCGTGGTGATCCGATCCGAACAGGGTGGCCCGTTCGGATCACGGATCACCACCGATCCGTTGCACCCCTAGCGGTGGCGTATGTAAACCATCAAGGGGGGACTCGGAGCTCAACTGCAGCTTCCGAGGTAGTCCGTATCCTGAAGTGGGCCGGAAGAAACGTGCCGGCTCTGTAGGCCATTTGCATTCTGGGCATAGACAATGGGCAGGCGGACTATCTGAGTCGCCAATCGCCGGACCAAGAAGAGTGGTCCTTGCATATTTCAACTCCTTTGCCGACGGTGGGGCACGCCGGATGTGGACCTGATGGCCTTTCGACTCAATCGCAAGGGTCGAGGTTGTGTCCAGATCCAGGGATCCTTGGGCGATGCGTTGGTGGCCCCATAGGGTCCTTATCGCCTGATATTAACTCCGGTGATCCTAATTGTTCCGGATTGGCCTCAGCGTCACTGGTACGCTGATCTGGTACGTCTCGTCGCGGACGTTCCCTGGCGGTTGCCGATGAGGGAGGACCTTCAGTCTCAAGGTCCTGTTTCATCCGGCTTACAGTCTCTGGCTTTAACGGCAGGGCTGTTGAAAGCCAGGTGTTGAGGGACCGAGGTCTCTCAGGCTTGGTCATTTTGACCATGTTAAGGACACGGAAGTCTTCCTCCAGGCAGATCTATCACCGTGCCTGGAAAGCTTATATCGCCATATGCGAAGCGCTGGACTGGCGTCCTCGGACGTATTCCGTCCCCAGAATCCTGCGTCTTCTGCAGTGTGGAGTGACCCAAAAGCTTGCTTTGAGTACCATCAAGGATCAGATTTCGGCCTTGGCCGTCTTCTTTCAGCGACCTCTAGCGGGTCTTTTCTTGGTTAGCACCTTGTGTTGGGGGTTCGCCATGTGCTCCCTCCTGTCCAGCCTCCTCCGGGATATTCCCCTCTTGTCTTGTCTCAGAAGGTGGCCTTTTAGTGGCAATCACTTCTGTTTGACGGGTGTCTGAGTTGGCGGCTTTGTCCTGCAAGTCGCCATATTTAGTCATCCATAAGGATAAGGCGGTGTTGCATCCGCGACCTTCCTTTTTGCCAAAGGTGGTTTCGACCTTTCACCTACATGAGGACATTGTCCTCCCGTCCTTGTGTCCTCACCCATCGCATCCCAGAGAGTTTGCGCTGCACATATTGGATGTGGTACGAGCCTTACGGGTGTACCTGTCTGCTACTGCTTCTATTCGGAAGTCCGACTCACTGTTTGTGACTGTCTCTGGTCCATAACAGGGCCAAGCGGTTTCGTCTGCCATCATTTCTGGGGGAATCAGACAAACCGTCATTCCAGCCTATGCTCTCAAAGGGCGGGCGCCTCCCTTTCCGGTTACGGCTCATTCCACCAGGGCAATTGGTGCTTCCTGGGTTTTCCGACATCAAGCGTCGGTTGCACAAGTGTGCAAGGCGGCGACCTGGTCGTCTGTTCATTCCTTTTAAGTTCTATAGGGTTAATGTGGCTGCATCTTCGGATGCTTCCTTCGGCCGCAGGGTGCTGTAGGCCGCTGTTTAAAGTTGTGACTCCTCCACTCCAAGAAGGCAGAGCTCCTCAACGAAGTTTTTGGTTTTTCCATTTATACTGCTCCCATCCCTCTTGACACTGCTTTGGGACATCCCACGTGTAAAGTGTAAAGAGACACCGTGTCAGTCCATGGATGATAAGAGAAAATAGGATTTTTTGTACTCACCGTAAAATCCTTTTCGCTGACATCCATGGACTGACACGGCACCCACCCTTCCTTTTTAAGTTTGTACTGCTTTGTTACGAACTGAAGTCTGCTGACTGTAGTGGGAGGGTTATGTCCGGAGGGACCGCCCCCTGGGTGGGGCTGTTCAGCTCTGGCTTTTAGAATGTATGTATAACATCTCACATTCTGCCTAGGTCTTCTCCTGCAAGCAGGGACATAACCCACGTGTAAAGTGTAAGGAGACACCGTGTCAGTCCATGGATGTCAGGGAAAAGGATTTTACGGTGAGTACAAAAAATCCTATTTTTAGTGGTATTAAACCCAAAAGCAAACATTTTATTATATTGCAGCTTATCAATTCTTAGATGTAGTGGCTGAATTTTTCTTTTGTTGGCTTTCTTTCCTTTATTTTCATCTGGTGATCTGGCCAGTGAGCCTGGAGTTTGGCTTCAAATTGTTAGTGTATCTAAATCTGCTAGTACATTTAACACTACCCTCCACCCAGACTGGCAATGCTGCTGTCCAGTGCTCCTTCATCCAGAGTGTAGGCATTCTTATACAGGAGGTGTGTTCCTGGACAGATCACCAGGTGAAAACAGAGGGGGGAAAAAAGCCTAATGCCGCCACCACATCTGATTGGTAAGCTGCAATATATTAAATTTATGGTTTGGAGCTTCATAATTAAAGTCATTAAAAGGTCATTTAACTCACAGTTGATATTATTATTAATTATTATTATTATTTAAATGTTAGAGAAATAGGCAACCTAAAGATATTTTTTGTCTCTTATGGCAAATTTGCTTTCTACTGGCAGGAGGATGGAGGTCCATTCCCAATAAATTGTAGAGAAAATAGCGAGTTAATGTCCATATCCAACAGCACCATCTCTACTCTTCTAACCTAAAAATATCTATATACAGTGAATTGAAAAAGTATTTATACCCCCTTGAAATTTTACAATGTCACAACCAAAAATGTATTTCTCTTTTCGTCCATGGACGGACACAGCTCCTTAATTCTTGACAGTTGGGTTATGTTCCATCTATTAGGAGAGGACTAGGCAGAACATGTTGGATATTTAATACATGTTGCTTTAACAGAGTTGAACAGCCCTGCCCAGGGGGCGGTCCCTCCATACATAACCCTCCACCCTGCAGTAGCAGCCTCAGTTTTTTTTCTGCCTAGTAGAGAAGGACCTGGCTCCCTTTGGGCCCAGAGTCTTGAAGAAATTTTTACTTTTTATTATTTTATTTCTTCTATCAACTGCCGGCTGGGCATGACAGGCAGGATATATAGATCCTTGTAGTCCCCCCCAGTCCGGCCAGCGAGCGTGAGCAGACCTTAGCTACGTGCGGGGTCGGCCACGACATACCCCATGGCTCCAGGGGTGGCCGGTGAGCTATGCTCCAGGGTTCACATATGACCGGGCGGCTTGCTGTCTCAGTCACAGTGGACCGGGCCAACAGCTACTCCGTACTAGGGCTGAAACAACTAATCGATTATGAAATTAATCGATTATGAAAATAGTAATCGATTAATCGGCCAGTAACATAATGGTTAAAAAAAAAGAAAAAGAAAATGAGCCCCTTATAGTACAAAAAGAGCAAATTAACAGCAGTGATTATATTATATTAATACGAAAAATCTTTGTACATTCGCTGAAGGAAAGAATGTTGTTTGAAATTTTCACTTGCTTTTAACATTCAGTTTTAAAACCACATACAAGGTCTGAAAATTCCTTTTGACCAAGAAGTTTTCTATTATTTCTAAACTTCCCCATCACTGTTGTTGAAAACAAACATGGATTTGACCCCACTGACGATTAGAAAATCGAATGAACGTTTTTAAAAAAAAATAAAAAATTTTGAAGGAATTAATCGAAACAATCAGCCAACTAATCGATTATGAAAATAATCGTTCGTTGTAGCCCTACTCCGTACTGCTCGTTTGTATGTCTGTCAGGAACGCACCAGCGAGTCCTCGTTAGGATGGGCACGTACAGTTCCTCCTGCCTCGGCAGGTGGGAACAGCTGGGTGTTCCTAGGAATAGGGGGTTCTCCTGTCCTCCCTTTCCCTGCTCTCTGTCACCTTTTACTCCCTCTGTAACAGGGCTGGCTGTAACTGGGGCGTACCTGTGGGGACTCCAGATCCTGGTGTGGGTCCAGGGGTGTCAGGGCCCGTTTCTCTGTGGGGAATACTCTGCTCCGGGGAAGCCATGCTGGGCCTTCTCGTCTACATCGCGGTGCTCAGTCGCAATTTTGGCGGTGCTACCGCCATTTTCAGGGTGTGTTTTCTATTGCATTGATTAGCCCATTGGCGGCCATCTTGCCGTGGCCGCGCTAGGGCGCAGTTGTTATTGCGGGCGGCCATTTTCTTGTGGTCGCGTCCCTTCCTTCTCCCTGAGGCGTCCGGCGGCCATCTTTGGAGGTTTGGCTTCTAGTGCTGGCTCCTGGATGGCGCAACACGATTCTCCTCACAGCTTCCTCACTGTTTCCTCACACAGTGCTTCTAGAGCAGCATGGATAATACAGTGATACATGGTGTATAGAGGCAGGCAGTGGCACTGAGCGGTCTCATTCTGGGCTGGTGAGTCCTCTGGGTGACCCCCCCCCCCGGTCGGTGCAGTGGGGGGACTTTATTCATTTATTTGTCTAGTCCCTGAGAGCTTTCTGTGTAACATAGAGTCAGTATCTGAGAGGCAACAGCAGAGCCCCTGCACCTGTGGTTTCCCGCCATATCCTGGGGAATGCTCTGTCTCTGACAGGACCACCGGTCTGAGGTATCAGAGAATGCTTTTTACCTGCAGTTTGGTGCTTGCTTCGGCAGCACATATACTCAGATTGGAACGATACAGAGAAGATTAAGCACCCTTGGCGCAATAGTTTAAACATATACAATATGTTTATACACAACACTGGATACATTCACAGTGTATGTATGTATTATTGCTCTCTGTGTCTGCGTGGGTTTCCTCCCACGCTCCATTGACGTGCGCGCCTTCAGCGCCATACACAGTATAAACATACACAATTATGTTTATACACAACACTAAATACATAAACAGTATACTGTATATACTCGAGTATAAGCCGAGTTTTTCAGCCCTTTTTTTAGGGCTGAAAGTATACCCCTCGGCTTATACTCGAGTCAGTACCTCAAAATCGTGAAATTCCGCGGCCGGCGTCCATTGTTCAAATCTCGCGCCATTCTCCCTTCCGCGATAGGCGTTTCCAGAAAACACTGTGAGTGTTTGCGCCCATCACGGAGGTCCTCTTGTCCAACGTCCGTGATTGGCCGAGCACTGAACACAGTGTCTGCTGGGAAACGAAGTCGGCGAATGAGAGGACCTCCCTGATAGGCGCAAACACTCAACACAGTGTTTGCTGGAAACGCCTATCACGGAAGGGACAGGGAGAACGGTGTGAGATTTGAACAATGGACGCCGGCCGCGGAATTACAAGATTTTGAGGTACACTGACTCGGGCACAGGGAGGCTGCAATGGACACAGTAAGGGGGCACAGTGAGGTGACAATGGGCAGTGAGATGGCAATGGGCGCAGTAAGGGGGCACAGTGAGACGCCAATGGGCAGTGAGGTGGCAGAGTGAGATGGCAATGGGCACAGTAAGGTTGGGCAATGGGCACATTCCCCCCCCCCCCCTCGGCTTATACTCTAGTCAATAAATTTTCCCAGTTTTTTGTGGTAAAAGTAGGTACCTCGGCTTATACTCAAGTCGGCTTATACTCGAGTATATACGGTATGTATGTATGTATGTATTACCCTGTGTCTACGTGGGTTTCCTTCGGGTACTCCGGTTTCTTCCCACGCTCCAATGGTATGTGCGCCTTCAGCGCTATGCACAGCATAAACATGTTCAATATGTTTATTCACACGTACTAAAATACCTACACGGTATGTGTATGCAGTCTGCATGGGTTTCCTCCCACACCCCAATGGTGTGCGCGCCTTTGGCGCCTTGCACAGAATAAACATGTTCAATATGTTTATTCACACATACTAAAATACATACACGGTATGTGTATGTATTATACTCTGTGTCTGCGTCGGTTTCCTCCGGGTTCCTCCCACGCTCCAAATGCGCATTTTGACGCAATACACAGTATAAACTATGTGTTTGTACAATCAGCACTTATCAATGTAGTAGCTGCTGGAACATCCACTCGGGTGTCGGTTCTTTTTTTTTTTTTGGGGTTGCGTTGACCGACCCGCTCTATATAGGTTTTTAAGGACTGGGGATTGCCGCAGAGGTCGTTTTTGGTCCCTCAGCGCACAGCGGTCCGTTATTCCTTTTGTAGAGCATTTTTTAAAAAGATATGTGTTTTTTCCCATGAAGTGCACTCCATGTTATCAGGGGTACCACTGTCCCGATAGGGGGACACCTGCCTTTAGGAGGTGAGCAGGGGCTCGGACCGTGTTCGCCACGCTGACGTCAGCGTTGTGCCCGTAAGTGGCTGCGTCTTTGGTGTCTCTGACACTCACTGAATGGGCTTAACTTTGTACCAGACAGTGGAGGAGCTTCAGCTTCCTCTAAAAGTTGTGACAATGGCCAACCAGCAGGTGCGCCACCTGAGGGGGCTGATATACTTGTCCGCTGACTGAGTTTCTATGGAAGCTCTGACAGATTTGCCTTTCAAAGGCTAAGAGTAGGGGCGCCCCGTAAGCCGGGACTTTCCTTCCCCAATATATTGCAGTGTTTTTGAGGGTTGTCATTCCCATACCGCCGCAGGACATGTTTCAGGGATTCTACTCAAATCTATTCATGGTCCCAGAAGAGGACGGAGTCATCCAATCTTAGGCCTCAAGGCCCTTACTGCCTTTGTGTAGCCTTCCGGTTTTTCCAGCCACGGAGTTTGCGAAGTAGTCTCTTCATACAAGATCGATGTTTTCTTTCTTGTTCACAGATTGGTTTGGTTTCTTTGCCCTACCGTCTCGTCGGACTGCCCTGATGGGGCAGTTCAAGACTTGTTGGGGATTCGGCAATTCAGGATGGAGTCGGTTCGCTCCATCCAGGGGACCTTCTGACGTCCCTGGACTTCAAGGACGCGTGCTGGGTCCCCATATGCGAAAGGCACCAGAGGTTCCTGCGTTTAGCGGTCAAGGGGTACCACTAATTATTTATGACTTTCCCTTTTGACCTAGTGGTAGCACCAAGAGTTTCACCAGGGTGCTCACCCCTATTCTAGCCTTGCTGAGTCAGCGTGGCATTGTCATCTTTGGTTCTTTGCATGGTCTTCTTTTATAACCTGTTTCCAGGTTAGAATTGGAGGAAGACATGTCTAGTCAGTCAGACTCTCCAAGATGCTGTGCCTCCAGTTGTCGGCACTAGTTCAGACTCGGCACCTAGAATACCTGGGGCTGGCTCTGTGCTCATCAGAGAGGCAAGAGTTTTTTCTCCCTCCAGAGAGGTTGCGGAAGGATGCAGTGAGTTGGATCTCATGATGGCCTCCGAGGCAGTACCGTTTGCCCAGGTCCACATTTGGAGGGGAGATTCTCTCCTATTGGAAAACATCCCTATTGTCTCTGGATCATTCGATTCAGGTGAATCATCTAGTCAGGGCATCTCTGACTTGGTGGCTGGCATTTCTGTCCGGGAAGTTTTTTCCTTTCCTTTACTCCTTCTACATTCAGGTTTAGAACTCTATCTGGCAGATTATTTGAGTCGCCAGTTGCTGAACCAAGGGGAATGCTCATTCCATCCGGAGGGGTGTCTACTCCTTTTGCCTGAGTTGGACGTTGGTCATGGACCTTCTGGCTTCTCGACTCAATCGCATGATATCGAGATTCGTGGCCAGGTCCAGAGATCCCTGGGCAGACGCGTTGTTGGCCCTGTGGGGTCAGTATCGGCTAATGTATGCCTATCCCCCACTGATGTTGCTTCCTCATCTGCTCCTCAATGTGCAGATCGAGGGGATCTCGGTGATCCTAACCGTTCTAGATTGGGCCCGGCGTCCTTGGTACGCCGATTTCGTACGCCTGGTGGCGAACACACTGTCGGCTGGCAATGTGGGGGGACCTTCTGTCTCAAGGTCCCATACTTCCTCCTGCCTTACAGCCGCTGGCCTTATGGCATGGCTATTGACAGCCAGGTACTGAAGTCTTTCGGATTCGGTCATCTCGACCAGGCTGAGGGCACACAAATCTTCCTCCTGGAAGATCTACCATCGCACTTGGAAGGCCTACATCTCCTTGTGCGCAGAGATGGAGTGCCGTCCACGGACGTTTTCGGTTCCGGTGTCCTGCTGTTTTTTGCAGCATGGAGTGGATCAAAAGCTTGTTTTAAGCACCACTAAGGGTCAGTTTCAACCTTTGGCCGTTTTCTTTCAATGGCCTTTGGCTTCCCATTCCCCGGTGGGTACCTTTTTTGTACAGGAGGTTCGAATGGGGCTTTCCCCAAATGGACCACCTCTCCCTCCTTGGGATTTGAACCTGGTGCTCTCAGTTCTTCGGGAACCTCCCTTTGAGAACATCAGAGAGATTCTTCTCTTGACGTGATCTCAGAAGGTGGCCTTTCTAGTGGCCATTACTTCTGTCAGAAGGGTTTCTCGCTCTCTCTCGCTCGCTCAGGACGGCGAGTTGGTCGTCCGTGCACACTTTCTCCCACAAAATTGGAGGATGATGTGAGTGCATCTTCAGGTGCTTTCTTCGGCCGCAAGGTTTTGCAGGTGACTGTTTAAGGTTGCAACTCCTCCTTTTGAGGAGCTCTGCTTGCCTGGGGTGAAATCGTTTTTTTTTTTTTTGATTGCTGTTCCCACCCCTCGTTTTTGACACTGCTTTGGGATGTCCCAACTGTCAAGAATTAAGGAGCTGTGTCTGTCCATGGACGAAAAGAGAAAATAGGATTTTTCTCTTATCGTCCATGGACTGACACAGCTGGATACTGTAAACGTGTGGGTATATGTCCCTGCTCGCAGGAGAAGATCTAGGCAGAATGTTAGATGTTAAAACATTCTAGAACAAACCAGAGCTGAACAGCCCCGCCCAGGGGGGCGGTCCCTCCGGACATTACCCTCCCACCTGCAGCTAGTAGACCTCAGTTTTTTTTCTGCCTAGCAGAAGGAGAAGACGTGGCTCTCTCAGGAGCCAGTCTCCTGGAAGATTTTACTTTTAAATTTTATTCCTTTGGGAATTGTATTTTATTTTTGAGACCTTCAATCAACTGTCGGCTGGGCAACAGGTTGGGTACACTGGTATCCTCGTAGTCTTCCCTGTCCGACCATCGAGCGTGCTGATCCTCGCCTTGTGTGCGTGAGACTCAGTTCACGACATACCCCATGACTCCAGGGGTGGCCGGGTTGCTTTCATGCTCCCGCGGTCCTCTCAAGATTGAACAGTACTTGACTATCTCTCGCGGTGGACCGGGCCGACAGCTACGCAGTACGACTCTGTGATAGGTCTGTCTGAAACAAGCCAGTGGGTCCCTGAAAGGGACGGGTAAGTAGTCTCTCCTACTGCAGGTGAGTACATGCTGGCTGTGTTTCTGTGTGTGGGGGTTTCTCCCTGTCTCCCCCCTGTTATGCTGCTCTCTGCACCCTGTACTGGTGCTGTGGGGTGCTTGGGGGTCACTCTGGCCTGGCTGGGCGCTCATGTCTGCAGTTTTTTCTGGTGTGTGAGGTGATTATTGCGTGCGCCATTGGCGCGCATTAGAGCTTTGAATTTCGCGCTTGGTGGCCATCTTGGCATTCAGTGGCGCAGTTATAGCTGCGGCCGGCGGCCATTTTCTTGTGGCCGCCGCGCATTTATTTCTGGCAACGGCGCGAATCCCCTCACAATCTCCTCAAAGACTGAGCAGTCCTTAAGGGTTGGTGGGTCCTCCCGGGTATCCCCTCCTCAGCATAGCCAGTGGGTGGACTGTATATTCACTGTATAGTGTATAAGGTCTCAGAGGGTGGCGTTATGGAGTCTGATACACCTGCTCTCCACACTTGCCTGGGGCAACTGGCAGTGCTGCACAGTTAAACATGTTTATATGTTTCCTGCACCTGCGGTCCTTATGGACCAGTTGTCAGCAGTCCTGGAATAATTCCTGTCAGAATGGAAGCGGTGTGCGAGCAAAAGGAGCTATAAGCCCCCTACCCCCACAAAAATCTTTACTGAAGGGGTGCTCTGAGTCAGATATGGGCCTAGCTACTATGCTCAGGACCCGACCTCTGAATATTTAATGTTTATGAACAGGACATTCCCTTGTGAGGAAGACTCCAGTTCTGTGTCAGTGAATGACAGGGCGCTTGTAAGTGATCTCATTGATGTGAGAAACACTCTCAGGCTGGAATTGCTGTGACAAGCTTTTCTTTTACACAGTTTCCTCACTGTTTTCCTCACACTGCCTCAAGAGCAGCATGGATGAGGGAGGACTTTATTCATTTATGTCTGTAGTCCCTGTGAGCCTTATGTGTGATACCTGAGGTAACATTTCCCGCCATTTCCTGGGGAATGATTTGAGCTCTGACAGACACACGGTCTGAGGATCAGAGGTTACCTGTTACTAGGGGTGCAACGGATCGGTGGTGATCCGTGATCCGAACGGGCCACCCTGTTCGGATCGGATCACCACGCGATCCGCGGAGCGCTCCGGAGCCTCGGCCGTAGGAAAGGCCGCGGCTTCGGCCTAGCTCCGGAGCGGCGGCCATCTTGGTACACCCGGCGGCGGCCGCTCTAATGACGTTTAGCCGCCATCTTGCTCCACCCCACACAGTAATGAGAGAAGGGGACAAGCGGACATCTTGTTACACCCAAAGATTCCACACAAAACGGAGCTTATCAGCTTTAATACAGTATTTGGAAATCCATCGGACTGTTTACATTTTACATTTTAAAAGCAGCAGCAGACCTTACATGATTGCTAATGTGACGGAACACCTCTGATTTTCACATTTAACATTTTAGTTAAATGTGAAAATCAGAGGTGTTCTGTCACATTAGCAACCATGTAAGGTCAGCAGGTTTGCTGCTGCTTTTATAATTTCACATGTAAAGAGTCCGTTGGATTTACAAACACTGTATTTAAGCTTATAAACTCAGTTTTGTGTTGAAAATAACTGTGAAATTAAAAATTTAACATAATTATTATTTTTTTTTATTTTTTTTGGCCGATCCGAAAATGATCCGATCCGTGACCCCTGATCCGAGGATCGATCCGATCCGTGAGTTTTTTGATCCGTTGCACCCCTACCTGTTACCTGCATGCTGCTTCAGCAGCACAGTCAAGCAGGTTGGAATGATACAGAGAAGATTATGCGCCTCTGCGCCATAATTTAACTCATCCTATACGTCTACACTGCATACATTCACAGTGTATGTATGTGTTATTGGTCTCTGTGTCTGCGTGGCTGTCCCCACGTTCCAATGCTGTGTTTCAGTGCCATACATGATATAAACGTACAAAATATGTTTATGCACGACTCCAGATACATTCACAGTATATGTATGTATTCTACTCTCTGGGTTGGCGGGGGCTCCGGTGTCCTCCCGCACTCTCATGGTATGTGCGCTTCAGCTCTCTGCACAGTATAGACATGTTCAATATGTTTATTGCACATATTATACATGTTTACAGTATGGGTATACTGTTTGCGTGGGGTTCCTCCGGGTACTCCGGTTTCCCCCCACGCTCCAATGGAAATGCACAGCATAAACATGTGCAATATGTTGATTCACATGCTATCATTCCTACACGGTATCTGTGTGCTGTCTGCGTGGAGTTCTTCCGAGTGTTCCGGTTTCCTCCCACACGCTGACGGTATGTGCGCCTTTGGCCTTCTGCACAGTTAAACATGTTCAATGTTTATCACGCATGCTATAATACCTACACGGTATGTGTAGGCAGTCTGTGTGGTTTTCCTTCGGGTACTCCGGTTTCCTCCCACACTCCATTGGTATGGGCGCTTCGGCGCTATGCACAGTCTAAATTTGTGCGATTGGATATCCACATACTAACATACCTACCCGGTATGTCTTTGCACTCTGCGTGGGTTTCCGCCCACGCTACAGAACATGCATGCCTTTGGTGCAATACACAATGTAAACATACACATTATGTCTATACACTACACTAAATACATTTACAGTAGCTGTAGGTATTGCATTCTGAGTATGCGTGGGGTACTTCGGTTCCTCCCACGCGCCAACGGTGTGCGCGCCTTCGGTGCTATGCACACATGGGCTTGTGTAAAATGTTTAGCACACATACTATAATACCATACACGGTATGCGCATGCAGTCTGCATGGGTTTCATCCGGGTGCTCAGGTTTCTCCCCTGCGTTCCAATGGTGTGCGCATTCTCAGCGCTATGCACAGTATAAACATGTGCAATTTGTTTATTCGCAGGCTAACATACCTACACGGTTGTGTACGCGATCTGCGTGGCTGGTTTACGTCCAGGCCCCGATGATGTGCGCGCCTTCGTCGCTGGCACAGTATATACGTGTTTAATAGGTTTATCCACAAATACTAAACTACATACGCCGTATGTGGTGGTATTATGCTCTTTGTGGCTGGGTGGGTTTCCTCCCACACTCTCCATTTGTGCGTTTGACGCAATACATGGTATAAACTATGTGTTTGCACAATCGGCACCTATCCATGGGTAGCTGCTGGATGGAGCATTGTCACAAGGATCCCTGGTTTCAGGGGTATCACTTTCCACCTGCTTTCAGTGGTGATCAGAAGCGCTGGCTTGGACTGTGTTCGCCAGGTTGGGGTTAGCGTTACGCCCGTTAGTGGCTGCGTCTCTGGCATTTTTTATAGCTCAATGACTGGGCAAAAGCCTCTGCTTCATCCATCAGTCGTCTAGCAGGTGCACTACAACTGCTTTAGCCTTTAGGGTCTCTGTGCCCGGGGTGGGTTTGCACCACCTGTGGAGGCTGAGGTACTAGTCCTCTGACCGAGTTTCTAGGGAAGTTCCGTCAAGTTGCCTTTATTGGCCAACATTTGAGGCACCCTGTACACTGGGGCCTCCCTTCTCCGATACATTGCGGAGTCTCTTTGGGATTTTCATACATCTCGCTGCAAGACTGTCCTGTCGGCCGTGTGCATTGCAGGCAAAGGGTCCTTGCATCCGGAGGTGTTTCCACCTTCTTTACCGGAGGTGGGGCACCGGAAGTGGACCTTGTGGCCTCTCGACTCACTCGCAAGGTGGCAAGATCGGGGTCAGGTCCAGGGACCCCTGGGCGGACGCGTCAGACGTGTTGGAAGCCCATGGGGGCAGTATCACCTGATATATGCTTACCCTCCGCTACTGTTGTTGCCTCGCCGGCTTCGCAGAGTAGGGGCTGAGGCCATTCCAGTGTTCTGGAACGGCGACATTGGTACGCCGATCTACTTCGGCTAGTCGCAGACATTCCTGGCGACGGCCTATTTGGGTGGACCTTCTGTCTCATGATCCCATACTTCATCCTGCTTTACAGTCCTTGGCTTTAATGGCATGGCTGTTAAAGCCAGGTGCTGAAGGACCGAGTTCTCTCGTATTCGGTCATCTCTTCTATGTTGTTGACACGGGAATCTTCCTCCAGAAAGATATCTCACCGTACCTGGAAGGCTTACATCGCTATGTGCGAGGAACTTGAGTGGCATCCTCGGATGTATTCCGTTCCCAGGATTTTTCTGTTCTTACAGCGTGGTGTGACCCAAAAGCTGGCCTTGCATACCTTTTTTGAGGGTCGGATTTCGGCCCGGGCTGTCTTTTTTTCAACAACCGCTACCGGGCCATTCCTTAATTAGCACCTTTTGTGCAGGGGGTTCGCCATGTGATCCCCCCCTTGTCAAGCCTCCTCTCCCTACTTGGGATCTGATTTTGATGCATCTCGGTTCTCCAAGAACATCCCTTTGAGAATATCAGAGAGATTCCTCTCTTGACCTTGTCCCGGAAGTTGGCCTTAGTGGCCATTGCTTTGGTTAGACGGGTGTCTGAGTTGCTGGCCTAGTCCGGCAAGTCGCCTTACTTGGTCCTCCATAAGGATATGTTGGTGTTGCGCCCACAACCATCCTTCTTTCCTAAGGATGGTCTTGGCCTTTCACCTTAAGAAGGACATTGTTCTTCCGTCCTTGTGTCCTCACCCATTGCATCCCTGAGAGTTTGCGCTTCATACATTAAGATGGGTACAAGCCTTACGAGTGTACCTGTCTGCTACTGTTTCCATTCGGAAATCTGTGTCTGGTCCAAAACAGGGCCGAGCGGTGTCGTCTGCCACCGTCTTTAGGTGAATCAGGCAGACCGTCATACAGGCCTATGCCCTTAAGGGGCGGGCGCCTCCCTTTCCGGTTGCGGCGCATTCCACCAAGGCAATTGGTGCTTCCCGGGCCTTCCGACATAAAGCGTCGGTTGCACAAGTGTGCAAGGCGACGACCTGGTCGTCCGTTCATACCTTTTCAAGATTTTATAAGGTTGATGTGGCTGCATCTTTGGATGCTCCCTTCGGCCGCAAAGCATTGCAGGCCGCTGTTTAATGTCGCAACTCCTCCGTTGAGGAGCTCTGCTTGTTTGGAGTGAAGTTTTGGTTGTTCCTTTGCTACCGCTCCCACCCTTCTGATACTGCTTTGGGACGTCCCACACATTTTTACAGTATCCAGCTGTGTCAGTCCATGGACGATAAGAGAAAATAGGATTTTTGTACTCACCGTAAAATCCATTTCTCTGACGTCCATGGACTGACACAGCACCCACCCTTCCTTTTAAGGTTTGTACTGCTTTGTTACGAACTGAGGTCTGCTAGCTGCAGGTGGGAGGGTAATGTCCGGAGGGACCGCCCCCCTGGGCGGGGCTGTTCAGCTCTGGTTTGTTCTAGAATGTTTTAACATCTAACATTCTGCCTAGATCTTCTCCTGCGAGCAGGGACATATACCCACACGTTTACAGTATCCAGCTGTGTCAGTCCATGGACGTCAGAGAAATTGATTTTACGGTGAGTACAAAAATCCTTTTTTTTTTTGTACTCACCGTAAAATCCTTTTCTGTCGTCCATGGACGGACACAGCACCCACCCCTCCTTTTTTAGTTTGTACTGCTTGTTACGAACTGAGGCTGCTACTGCAGGGTTATGTACGGAGGGACCGCCCCCTGGGCGGGGCTGTACAACTCTGTTAAAGTAACATGTATTAAATATCTAACAACATGTTCTGCCTAGTCCTCTCCTAATAGACGGAACGTAACACACCTGTCAAGAATTAAGGCGCTGTGTCCGTCCATGGACGACAGAGAAGGATTTTACGGTGAGTACAAAAAATCCTATTTTTATTGGGATTTTATGTGATGGACCAACACAAAGTGGCACATAATTGCGTAGTGGAAGGTAAATGATACATGGTTTTCGATTTTTTTTTTTTTTTTTTTTTACAAATATGTGAAAAGTGTGGCGTGTATTTGTATTCGGCCCCCCTGAGTCAATACTTTGTAGAACCACCTTTCGCTGCAATTACAGCTGCATGTCTTTTCGGGGATGTCTCTACCAGCTTTTCACATCTAGAGAGTAACTTTTTTGCCCATTCTTCTTTGCAAAATAGCTCAAGCTCTGTCAGATTGGATGGAGAGCGTCTGTGAACAGCAATTTGCAAGTCTTGCCACAGATTCTAAATTGGATTTAGGTCTGGACTTTGACTGGGCCATTCTAACACATGAATATTCTTTGATTTAAACCATTTCATTGTAGCTCTGGCTGTATGTTTAGGGTCATTGTCCTGCTGGAAGGTGAACCTCCACCCCAGTCAAGTCTTTTGCAGACTCAAACAGGTTTTCTTCTAAGATTGTCCTGTATTTGGCTCCATCCATCTTCCCATCAACTCTGACCAGCTTCTTTGTTGAAGAAAGGCATCCCGACAACATGATGCTGCCACCATCATGTTTCATTGTGGGGATAGCGTGTTCCGGGTGATGTGCATTTTTTTTTTTTTCCCCAGCATACGTTTTGCTTTTAGGCCCAAAATGTTCAATTTTGGTCTCATCTAAACAGAGCACTTTCTTCCACATAATTGCTGTGTCCCCCACATGGCCTCTTGCAAACTGGACTTCTTATGGCTTTCTTTCAACAATGGCTTTCTTCTTGCCACTCTCCCATAAAGGTAAATGAACATACTAGGGGGAGTACAACTGGGGGGATCCGTAGTGGAGAAGGATCTGGGCGTTTTGGTAGATCATAAGCTCAATAATGGCATGCAATGCCAAGCTGCGATTTCCAAAGTGAGCAAAGTCCTTTCTTGTGTTAAGAGGTATGGACTCCAGAGAGAGAGAGATATAATGAGAGAGCGATAATTTTGCCCCTGTTCAAATCATTAGTAAGACCTCATCTGGAATATGCAGTTCAGTTTTGGGCCCCAGTTCTCAAATAGGATATTGGGGAACTGGAGAAAGTGCAGAGAAGGGCAACCAAACTAATAAGAGTCATGGAGGAGCTCAGCTATGAGGAAAGATTAGAGGAACTGAACTTATTCGCTCTTGAAGAGGAGATTAAGGGGGGGATATGGTCAACATGTACAAATATATAAGGGGTCCATATAGTGAACTTGGTGTTGAGTTATTTACTTTACGGTCAACACAAAGGACAAGGGGGCACTCTTTACGTCTGGAGGAAAAGAGATTTCACCTCCAAATACGGAAGGTTTCTTCACAGTAAGAGCTGTGAAAATGTGGAATAGACTCCCTGCAGAGGTGGTTCTGGCCAGCTCAGTAGATTGCTTTAAGAAAGGCCTGGATACTAGGGTTGTCCCGATACCGATACTAGTATCGGTATCGGGACCGATACCAAGCATTTGCGCGAGTACTTGTACTCACGCAAATGCTCCTGATGCTTCACCCGATACTTTTTTTTTTTTTTTTTGTGGCCGGAGAGGGCGGGAGGAGTCAGTGGCTGGGGAGGGCAGGAGAGAGGGCGGGGGAGTGCGGGCGGAGTCTGGCCGGAGAGGGTGGGAGGAGTCAGTGGCTGGGGAGGGCGGGAGAGGAAAGTGCGGGCGGAGTCTGGCTGAAGAGGGCGGGCACAGTCGGTGGACGGAGTCCGCGGGCGGAGAGCGAGTCCCTCACCTGCAGTTGAACCTGGTAAGCTGGCAGGGGTTCAGGGCGCAGCCGCATCAGGATCGGTGACCGGTGCTGTCGCATTCGGTCGCCGTCAGCGGCTGAACGTCCCCACGCCCATCTTGGTACACCCTGCACTCGGCTGCAGTAAGCAGCAGAAGACATCTTGTTACACCCAGCCCGAGCTATATGGGCTGGGTGTAACAAGATGTCTGCTGTTGCTTACTGCAGCCGAGTGCAGGGTGTACCAAGATGGGCGTTGCAGCAGTTTTTTTTTTTCTTAAATCCTGTGTCATTTACCCCCCACCCCCCGCAGCATTTCAGTGCCAGCCACCTATCAGGTGGCACTGGTAGATGCCACTGATTTCACTGATATGGGCACTGATAGGTGGCACTTGTGGACACTGATAGATGGCACTGATAGTGCAATCAGTGCCATCTATCAGTGCCCACAAGTGCCACCTATCAGTGCAATCAGTGCCCACAAGTGCCACCTTTCAGTGCCCACAAGTGCCACCTTTCAGTGCCCACAAGTGCCACCTTTCAGTGCCCACAAGTGCCACCTTTCAGTGCCCACAAGTGCCACCGATCAGTGCCCACAAGTGCCACCGATCAGTGCCCACAAGTGCCACCGATCAGTGCCCATAAGTGCCACCTATCAGTCCCCATCTTTCAAACTGTCACATGACATTCAAAAAAAAGTATCGGTAATCGGTATCGGCGAGTACTTGAAAAAAAGTATCGGTACTTGTACTCGGTCTTAAAAAAGTGGTATCGGGACAACCCTACTGGATACTTTCCTAAATGTACATAATATAACTGGGTACTAACATTTATAGGTAAAGTTGTTCCAGGCAATATCCGATTGCCTCTCGGGGATCAGGAAGGAATTTTTTTTCCCCTGCTGTAGCACATTGGATCATGCTCTGCTGGGGTTTTTCGCCTTCCTCTGGATCATTTGTGGGTATAGAATTGGGTATATGGGATTGTATGATCTTATTATTAAAAATACATACATACATACACTAGCGTTGCTAGCCAGGTGCGGGGGGGGGGGGGGCGGGCCGCACCCGGGTGACACCCACCAGAGGGGTGACACCCACCAGAGGGGTGACACCCGTGGGTAGCGCAGCGGCACCACACTGACATCGCCCGCCTGCCCGCTGCCCTGTGCCTTAGGCTCACGCTTCGGCTGTGTCCCTCAGCGGAGCGGAAGGAAGCCGCCGCCCCCTCTGCCTCCTCTCTGTTTACATCCACAGAGGAGGAGGAGGAGCCCGCCCTCGAGAGACACACCGCTGTGTGTAACTGCCGCTCTGTTCTGAGGTCTGTAAGGTAAGGGGGGAATCTTTACTGATGGGGGAGGGGGTGTCTGTACTGCTGGGGTCTGCACAAGGGGAAGCTTGCACCAGGGGGGGTGTCTGTACTGAGGGGGGTGTCTGGTACTGAGGGGGGTGTCTGGTACTGAGGGGGGTGTCTGGTACTGAGGGGGGGTGTCTGGTACTGAGGGGGGGTGTCTGGTACTGAGGGGGGGTGTCTGGTACTGAGGGGGGGTGTCTGGTACTGAGGGGGGGGTGTCTGGTACTGAGGGGGGGGTGTCTGGTACTGAGGGGGGGGTGTCTGGTACTGAGGGGGGGGTGTCTGGTACTGAGGGGGGGGTGTCTGTACTGAGGGGGGGTGTCTGTACTGAGGGGGGGTGTCTGTACTGAGGGGGGCGGTCTGTAACTGAGGGGGTGTCTGTTACTGAGGGAGGTGTCTGTTACTGAGGGGGGTGTCTGTAACTGAGGGGGTCTGCACTGATGGAGCGGTCTGTACTGAGGGGGAGGTTCATACTGAGGGAGGCGGGTCTATATTGATGGCGGGGAGTCTGTACTTAGTGGAGCGGGTTTGTACTGAGGGAGGGGATCTATACTGTGGGAGTGAGGTCTGTAGTTAGTGGAGGGGGGTCTGTACTGAGGGGGGACTATAGTTGTTGGGGGGTGACACGATTTTTTTTCGCACCGGGTGACACCAACCCTAGTGACGCCACTGCATACATACATACACACATTTTTTTGTGGATGGACTTGTCTTTTTTCAACCTGACTAACTAAGGTCAGATTTGTGGAGTGCACAACTAAGGCCTCATGCCCACCGACGTTTTTACAGCCACTTTTATGAGCTTTTTTTGCAGCTTAAAAACGCCTCTCCATGTTAGCCTATGGCCTCATGCCCACCATGACGTATTTGAGCTATAAATGGCATAGGCGTTTTTAAGCTGCAAAAAAAACGAGGACCAGTGCGTTCTGAAGCTCCAGCGTTAGAGCTGTAAAGACGTCAGACAGGTGTTAAACGCGATTTAACGAGGCTTAACGCTGTGTTAAGCCTCGTCCGGCGTTTCTTTCTCTATTCTAAATCAATGGTTCCCTATGGGAGCCCACTGATTTGAATAGAGGCTGGACCAGAGGTCGGATCAGGATGATCCGACTTGCGAGGCGACTCGTGTGCTGAGAATCTTGAAGGGGAACCCTGCGAACATTAGAAAATATTTTTTTGCGTGAGGTTCCCCCCAATGACGATACCAGACACTTTTGGTCTGGTATGGATCCTAAGGGGAACCCCCACACCAAAAAAATGGCGTGGGGGGGGGGGGTTTTTCCCCAGGATCCATACCAGACCCTTATCCGAGCACGCAGCCCAGGAAGGGGGGGCGAGCGAGCGCCCCCCTCCTAGACCATACTAAGCCACATGCCCTCAACATGGGGGTGGGTGCTTTGGAGCAGGGGGGGCACTGCGCCCCCCACCCCAAAGCATCTTGTCCCCATGTTGATGAGGACAAGGGCCTCTTCCCGACAACCCTAGCCATTGGTTGTCGGGGTCTGCGGGCGGGGACTTATCGGAATCTGGAAGCCCCCTTTAATAAGGGGCCCCCAGATCCCGACCCCCACCCTATGTGAATGAGTATGGGGTACAGCGTACCCCTACCCCATTCACCTGGATGAAAAAACTGTCAATTTAAAAAAAAAACGCACACTAGACATGTTTTAAAGTAATTTTATTTGGCAGCTTCGGGGGTCGTCTTCCGACTTCGGGGGTCGTCTTCCGACTTCGGGGGTCGTCTTCCGACTTCGGGGGTCGTCTTCCGACTTCTCCGCTCTCTTCGTCCTCTTCTCCGGTTCTTCTCCCGCTTTCCGGTGCCTTTTGTCGGGCTCTACTTCCAGCTCTTTTACTAGCGTTGGCCCAGTCTTTTCCGTTGTCTTCTTCGTCGTCTTCTTCGTCGTCTTCTTCCGATGTTGACTCGACGCTCTCTCCTGCTGTAATGCCATGTGCGTGGTGCGCAACGACTTATATAGGCATGGGGCGTGGTCACCGGATAATGATACCCCGGTGACCCCTCCCCTTATGACTTCACAGTCCCAGGGGATAAGGATAAGGAGGCGGGGTGACATCACACGGTGACCACGCCCCATTCCTATAGAAGTCGTTGCGCACACGGCATTACAGCCGGAGAAAGCGCCGGGTCAACATTGGAAGAAGACCGGAGGGAAGAAGATGACGGAGAAGACCGGGCCAACGCTAGTAAAAGAGCTAGAAGAAGATAGCGGAGGAGCCCGGCAGAAGGCAGCGGAGAAGTCGGAAGAAGACCCCCGGAGCTGCCTAATAAATTACTTTAAAAACCTGTCTAGTGTGTTTGTTTTTTTTTGTTTTTTTATATTGAAGTTTTTTCCCCCCAGGTGAATGGATAGGGGTACGATTAAAGGGGCTCCAAGATTCCGATGCAGACCCCAACAACCAACGGCCAGGGTTGTCGGGAAGAGGCCCTTGTCCTCATCAACATGGAGACAAGGTGCTTTGGGGTGGGGGGGCGCAGTGCCCCCCTGCCCCAAAGCAACCACCCCCCCATGTTGAGGGCATGTGGTTTGGTATGGTCTAGGATGGGGGGCGCTCGCTCGCCCTCCCCTTCTTGACTTGCCGGGCTGCGTGCTCAGATAAGGGTCTGGTATGGATGCTGGGGGAACCCCCACGCCATTTTTTTTTTTTTTTTTTTGGTGTGGGGTTCCCCTTAAGATCCATACCAGACCGAAGGGTCTGGTATCGTCATTGGGGGAACCTCACACACATTTTTTTTTTTTTACTTTTTGTGGGGTTCCACTTCAAGATTCTCAGCACACGAGTCGCCCCGCAAGTCGGATCATTTTGCTCCAACTTCTGGTGCGATCTCTATTCAAATCAATGGGCTCCCATAGGGAACCATTCATTTTGAATAGAGAAAGAAAAATGCGGCTAAACGTGCATTGAATTCAATGCAAAACGCGGAAAAAAATCGCGTTTAAAAACGCCGCTTTTTTCCTGGCGTCTATACTAGCTTTACAGCCCCTTTTTTTTTTTTTTTTTTTTTTTTTTTTTTTAAACGTCCGTGGGCATGAGGCCTTATAGTTGTCCTGTGGACAGATTCTCCCACCTGAGCTGTGGATCTCTGCAGCTCCTCCAGAGTTACCATGGGCCTCGTGGCTGCTTCTCTGATTAATGCTCTCCTTGCCCAGCCTGTCAGTTTAGGTGAACGGCCATGTCTTGGTAGGTTTGCAGTTGTGCCATACTCTTTTTCCATTTTTGGATGATGGATTGAAGAATACTTTTTCAAGGCACTGTACATATGTACAAATGTGCAAAATAATATGTTGTACTGTATATCAAAATCAGTCATGATCATTGCACTTCCTACTTGCACATCAAAAATGTATTTTATCTAATTTTATCTCCATACCATACAGTATATTGGAATAAATCTCAGTGTAAACATACTATTTCATAAAAAAAACAGTCCTGCCACTTTAGTGTGCTAATCCACAATAGTGTCTGTGTTAGTCTGCACCTGCCTGATTCAAACTACCCTCAAGAATTAGTACTGACCAGATAGCGCTGACCATCTTGCTAAAAGTGGTCAACCCATGCTTTAGGTCAGGGATATGCAATTAGCGGACCTCCAGCTGTTGCCAAACTACAAGTCCCATGAGGCATAGCGAGACTCTGACAGCAGCAAGCATGACACCCAGAGGCAGAGGCATGATGGGACTTGTAGTTTTGCAACAGCTGGAGGTCCGCTAATTGCATATCCATGCTTTAGGTTATAGAAACTGCTCCTTTTAAACTTCATCCTATTCATCATGTCACATAGGCGTTTATGGAATATGTTCAAAGGGTGGAGGCCTAAAACTTCACATTTTCAACTGCAGAGTTCATTGACCCCCAAATATGATTAAAAAAATTATGTAAACCCAACATTTTATATTCCTGTCACTTGCCTCCTGTACCATATACTTGTATGAAAATGTATCCTGTTCTTCATGTATTGCTTCCTTTGTGTGAAAGCCCTGATGCTCCTGCTAGTCCCTCTGCTCTCCTATTAAAAACCTGACCACACTAGGCATGAGAGCCTATACAAGTCTGATCACTGGAAGAGTTCCCAGTATAGCTAGAGAAGTAACAACACTGAGTAATTCACTGGGAAGTTGTTCCATGTGCTGCTGTTTCTGCCCCCCCCCCCCCCCCAGCTCTGAAGCAGCTGAGAATAGAGGATATATGATCACTTACCAGAAAGGAAATTAAAAAAAAAGGTATTTACAATTATTATTTTTTTTATCTATACACAAATGTTGGGCCTTTCATTTCTATTTTAAACTGAATGAGTTGTTTTACAAGGTGAGGGCTTACAATCACTTTTCATGGTGTATGATTGTCTCTCTGCAGGCCATTGCTTGTGTTTGACTATCTCAAAATGCCATTCCATTGTCCTTGCATACATTTCATTACAGGTGAGAGTTTGTTGTGGTGAGACTGTTGAGCTCTTTACTTCAAACCTCACAGAACAGCGATTGGGTTTCCTCCAACTTATAATACCATGAGCTTTAAAATTGGCTTCCCTGGATGCTGGTTGGTCTTAGTAGTAGTCTGGCCTGTAGGTGACCTTCTGCACTGTGCAATAGAACTGGACAGATGTCATAGTATAACTTATTCACTGCACTGACCATAAAGTCCTTGTTCTTAGAACTTAAGGGTTAAGAAAGTGGAAAATATGACTGTTGATTAGCTCTTGTGGCTTGCAGGAAAAATCTTTTTTTTATTATTTAGGCATTCTGAATACGTGATACTTATTTATCCCTGAAGGCTCTGATATGGTACATAAAATGCCAGAGTAATATTGTGTAATCTGTCATTAAACAGCAGGTACAGGTTTCTTTTTGTTTTATGAAGTAAATAGTTTTTACTGCTAATATTGTTTATACTGTTATTATTGTACCATTTATGGTTTAGTTTAGTGACACAGGAAATGTTAAGTGCTTAGTTACTATGTGGACAATAGTAGCTGCAGGGGAAATGAGCTTTGGCTGTTGAGCGCAACCCTTGGCATCCGTGTAAGGAAAAACACACATTCCACCTGCTCTAAACACCTGCACTGACAAGCCTATTGCCTAGTACACATGGGCAAAATGTCGGGAGACATCGGCCGACCCAATAAAAACCGGCCGACATTCCGCCCGTGTGTATGTCAGCCCGTCCGACGGCCTGCTTCTGTCGGACAAGCATGCTGTAAACCAGCAGCCGACCGGTTTCCGATTAGCGCTCTCAGCCAATGGCTGAGAGCTCTGATCGGATTGTTCCTTCGAGCGGCCCGCGCCCCTGTCGGAACACAACAGCTCAGCGGGGGAGATGGCTATACTAACGTTGGATCGTTGCTACAGTGGCTCCAACCAGAGCTGTCAGTTAGTTTGTTTTTTTTTCCAACCAAGTGGGTTGAACGAAAAAAATAATAATATTGGTGTGTACCAGGCTTATGTCAGATAAGCTTTCCCATAGGTAGGCAGCACCTCTCACAGCTAACCCGCAGTAGACTGCTCTGATTGGCCCACCTGCTGCCTCCTCATTTGTCCCTAACCAACTTCTGTGCTCACTAATAGGTGTGATGTTCTTTTGGTATCTATTTGTGTACCAACCTCAGCCTGTTGGACAACTCTCTAGGGATAATTCATAGGAACTGTTGTTGACATGCTTTAGAATTCCATCAGCTGTCAAACCAAAATTGTTGATGCTTGCAACTAGTTGTGAACAAAGTTTCCTGCAGCCCCAGAGTCAATGAAGGCCACCAGTAAAATGGCCCTGAAGGGGAATCAATGGTAACAAAAACCATGGCTGTAAAGAATAGGAGGGTTTAGTTCTGCTTTAACTAGCTGGGCTAGTCCTACATTTTGAGTTAGAAGCCCCTGTATGTCTCCTGGTCATTGATTACCAGACTTTTTAAACTAGTTAACGTTTTGTTCTCTTTATTTCGGATGTGTTCCCTTTTAATGGGGACAATATGGATACAGTTTTGGAACCGGAGAGATTCTCACCCATGTAGGGTTCCAGTTAAAAAGGGGAAAACTGACTTACAATTTGCTCAAGATTTTTAAATCCTTATATGGGACCTGGAATTCAAAGACTTTTGCCCTGTAAACACGATCAGTGTTTCTGACAGGAAAACCGTGTTTTTTGTTTTTTTCCAGCAGGAAAACGGCTCAAAATTGTCTTGCATACACACGGTCATACAAATCTTGGCTGAAATTCCGAACGTCAAGAGCGCAGTAACGTACAACACGTACGACGAGCCGAGATCAATGAAGTTCAATAGGCAGTTTGGCTCTTCTGCTTGATTCTGAGCATGCGTGTTTTTTTTTGCGTCGTAATTGCATACAGACGACCGCGATTCCCGATAGGAATTTTTCCTGTCACGAAAAGTGAGATCCTGCTCTTAATCTTTTCTTGGCCGGAATTCTCACAGAAAAAGTGTCATAGAGCATACACACGGTCAGAATTTGCGACAAAAAGCTCACATGGCACTTTTCTCTTCTGGAATCGCGATCGTGTGTACGAGGCATTTGGGTGGGAAAGAGCCTCTAACCCATGCTAAAGTAACTGTGCCCTAACAGGGTTACAGGAGGGAACTGAGAAGGAAGAGGAAGCCATCAACAGGTTTCTGTGGGGTGGAGTAGGACACAGCTGTGAGAGAAGTGTGACTGAGAACCAAAACAGAATAGTGGGTGCCACTCAAGACTCCTTGACCAGGTCCTCTTCAATCACTACCCGCTGAGAATGCTGACAAGGATGGAGCTCGTCCCAGCTCCAGAAGTGAAAATCATGGCAAAGACTAAGCCGAAGCCTCGGCCTCGCCTAAAAACTCCTGCCCGCAGCTCCTCAGGACTGGCGCGGTGTCCTTAAAAAAAAAAAAAAAAAACTTGATTAGAATCGTGAATCGGGTTTTTTTTTTTTTTTTTTTTTTTTTTTTTTAGAAAATCTCCCAGCTCTACTCACTACCCCGTCCAAACAGAACACCCTTTAGTCACTGAAAAAAAGTACAAGGCTTTCAATGAATGGCGGCAGTGCCACGTAAGCAACCTCCTGTGATCAGTGTGCATAGGGAAGGCCGCTTGCACAGAACCTAAACCGAATCCAGAGGATTGCGGCTATCACTGTGGTAATGCCGAATACTACAGTGAATTTTGGCTTCCCCAGCCGCCCATCATGTACTTGCAGTACATTGTACCAAGCTGGACCAATTTAAAAGACAAATTTGGAAATGGGATAAAACTAAACAAACTAGTTTAGGTGGATGCAGCGTCGGTCCCCCATCTGCAAGACCGAGAATTGAGCGATCAAAGACTGCTGATCGCTAAGTTCTTGGTCTTCAGAGAGCTGGTGACTGTGAGTCACTGTCTCTCTGCTCTGCCCCTCCAGCACTTGCTGGAATGCTGGGCTGTGGAGGTGCTGGCTCCTGCTTTCAACAGATCGCTGAGAGGCTGAGCCAACTGGCAGTCCAGGCTTCTGGGTGGATCCCGACAGTAAAGTCGAGATCTCTCCAGAGCCTGGACCGGCTGAGTGACGTTGGCTGACAGCAGACTTTCTAGCCTGATGTTGGCTAAATGCGGTTCACGGGAGTGCAGAACGAAGTGCACTCCTGTGACCTACAAACAGGAAAAGTGGAACTTCCGCTTTAAGCACTCCTCGCCCCCTTGCATGCCACATTTGGCATGTCATTTTTGGGGGGGGGGGGGGGGGTGAGCAGGTTCCTAACTTTGACAGGTACCCAGCTCCAACTTCCGCTCGGACTGCCTAGGCGAATTCTCCTTTCCCCCCTCCCTCCCTGCAATGTTCTGCGACATGTCACAGGTCCCAGAAGATTGCCGACCACTGAGAAGCCGCAGTGCGACTTGTGCATGTGCAGTGTGCACACTGCGTGAAGTAACAGCCGGGTGCCCACATTTGCAATGCCATGGAGAGGAGAGGAGCGAGGCTTCAGGCGTCCGCATTGCTGGACCGTGGGACAGGTGAATATCTGTCTAAGTCATCAGCTACACTTTTTGTAGCTGCTGACTTCTAATAAACTTACAAACGAGTGGAACTTCGCTTTACGTGTGCAATATAGATCAGTCCTGGAGTTCACTTTTAAATGAACCAACTTTCTTTCTTTCAGCTTTGTTTCCACTGAATGGCCAGTTGTTTCTCATTCCTCTGTACTGTACCCAAAAAAAAAGTTTTAGTTTTGATCTTTTCATCTGTGTATCTCAGCTGAAATCCATAATAGTGTTATGAATATTCATATGCACAGTTTTCAGAAAACCATCTTTGTTCCCAGTGGAACCGCAGCAGAATGAGGGGAAATGAGTGTGCCTGTTTTCCATATCCCTCCATCCCATTCCTAGCTGCGCCCAGAGTTTGTCCACAAGGGCTTCTGGTCTTTAGTCCCCGTCTCTGAGGGGTAATTACATATAGCACTGTGCTGGAGGAAAGCCCCAGGATGAAGGGGGGTGAGCCTTGCACGTCCTGCAATTGTTTCCGTAATGCAGAACAATTAGGCTAATGTTTGCTGCGCTAATAGCATTCAGCAGTAGAAAGGAGTATATTGATGGAAGCTCCTTGTCCTGTTGTCCTAGGGTGGCCCTTTGCTCAGAGAGGTCCATATGCCCGTTATAATGAGGAGCTGCTCCCTAACCCTGTGTGTGTATTTAGTGGCCACATTTCCTGCAACTTTTCTAAGGCACGGATTGTGCCTTCTGAATTAAATACATAGTGTTTAAGCTTCCTCTTAAAGTGGAAAAAAGAACTAAATTTGTATTTTTGGGAAGTGGTACAATAAGAATACTTGTTCTGAAGCATCTACTGGTTGCTAGAACGATTAAGTGTGGCAGCTCGGCACTGACTTTCTTGCTTTCAACATCCATGTAGCAGCTTATACACGGCACCTTTTTATAGTGGCTGTATTATATACCCTTTGTCATATAGCAGCTGCATCTCATATATCTCCCAGTTTGCATAATATAGCAGCATTGTTGCACGCCATATATTATAGTGGCTACAGGTTCACACGATGTACAACACAGCAGCTGTATGTTAGGTCATGTCTAGTTATTATTTTAGGTAGCCCAGGATTGAAAAAATCTAAAAGTTGATTTGTTGTTCTTGATGATACCTCTATTTTATTCATATAACATTATGGAGTTGACAGCAGGAGGATTGAGAATACGCTTGCTGCAGAAAGAAAAATTAAACACCATGGCTAGGATGATGGGAAAAACCCATGGGCAATGCACTTATCAGCGTCTGTCATCCTTTTTATAAAGGAAAATGGATACATGTTATTCAGTAAATGCATTCATTTTACTGATATGTTGTCATATTATTTTGCGCTAATGAACCGGTTAGCCATACATTCGATTTTTAAATATAGGTCCACTTTAAAATGAATAGTGTCTCATAATCATTGATTTATTCGTAGTAACATTTTGGATTCATTTACTCCAGCCTGTGCACTAAAACATGTGTTTGCTGGTAAACATTGTATAGGGGTGGTTTGAAGCATTATTAAACTGCTTTACATGTGTTTTTTTATTAACCATTTTGAAGTGTCCACAAAATAATTATTTCAACGCTGTGCATCACAGTGTGAGTTGCACTGTTTAAAAATGCATGTTAAAGCGTTAGTAAAGCAATTTTATTTTTATTTTTTATAAACCTGTCACCCTTACTTGCTCAGTCCTCCTGCCAAGTGCCCCCGTAGCAAACCATTTGCTACGGGGGCACTCTTGCTTTCTCACTCCTGAGCCCCGCTCTCTGTGTCCATAATCACAGCCAGTGAGGAGGGACTTAACAGCCGCAAGAGCTAATGGCTCCTGCATCTCAGCTAACGAGGGAGAAACCCGAGAAAGCCTTGGCTCTCATGCACATCGCTGGATCGAGATGGGGCTCAGGGAGTTTTTAGGGGTGCTGAAGGGGAAGTTGCACACTGAAGGGTGTTTACCTTCATATATAGAATATATGAAGGTAAAAAACCTTCAGCCTTTAGAACTACTTTAAAGGGGTTGTAAACCCTGGTGTGTTTTATATATAAAAATAAAAAACATACTTGCCTCCCACTGTGCAGTTTGTTTTGCACAGAGTGGCCTCGATCACTGTCTTCTGGGGTCCCCCAACTGCGCTCGCAGCTCCTCCCCGCATCGATAAACCCCCGAGAGAAGTGCTCTCCCTGGGGTTACCGTGCAGTCCATAGACACAGAATGCCGGACTCGACCTGATGGGTTTTACTTCCTCTTTTGCTCCCTGCAAATGAAAAGCATAATGGGCTAGTATGCGTCGCATACTAGCCCATTATGTGACACTTGACTGCAAAAGAATCCAGCGATGTCCCCTGTGCAGGCTGCGTCTATCTTCTGGCACCTCTTCCTTCTGGGCCGCGGACTCCGGCTCTGATTCGCCTGAGCCGCGTGATGTCACTCCCGCGCATGCGCACGGGAGCCACCATTAACTGCACACTCTAGGGAAGAAACGGCACTTAGTTTAGTTTCTTCTCAGGGCATGCACCCTTTACATTCTCGGCAGACTACAAGTGAAATATCTCCTAAACATGGCACGTTTAGGAGATATTTCCTCTACCTGTAGGTAAGCCTTATTCTAGGCTTACCTATAGGTAGAAGTCACAAATAAGGGTTTACAACCACTTTAACCACTTAAGCCCCGGACCATTTGGTAGCTAGAGGACCAGAGGTGAATTCAGAATTTAGCACTGCGCTGCTTTAACTAAATTGTGCGGACATGCAATGTTGTACCCAAACGAAATTTGCGTCCTTTTCTTCCCACAAATAGAGCTTTCTTTTAATGGTATTTGATTGCCTCTGCGATTTTTTATTTTTTGCGATATAAACGGAAAAAGACCGAAAATTTTGAAAAAAAAAAGATATTTTCTACTTTTTGTTATAAGAAAAATCGAATAAACTCAATTGTAGTCATACATTTAGGCCAAAATGTATTCAGCCACATGTTTTTAGTAAAAAAAATGTCAATAAGCGTATATTTATTGGTTTGCGCAAAAGTTATAGAGTTTACAAACTAGGGTACATTTTCTGGAATTTACACAGCTTTAAATTTATGACTGCCTATCTCATTTCTTGAGGTGCTAAAATGACAGGGCAGTACAAAACCCCCCCAAATGACCCCATTTTGGAAAGTAGACACCCCAAGGAAATTGCTGAGAGGCATGTTGAGCCCATTGAATTTTTTATTTCTCTTATCATCCATGGACTGACACGGTGTCTCTTTACACTTTACACGTGGGTATGTCCCTGCTTGCAGGAGAAGACCTAGGCAGAATGTGAGATGTTATACATACATTCTAAAAGCCAGAGCTGAACAACCCCACCCAGGGGGCGGTCCCTCCGGGCATAACCCTCCCACTACAGTCAGCAGACTTCAGTTTTTTTCTGCCTAGCAGAAGGAGAAGACGTGGCTCTCTCAGGAGCCAGTCTCCTGACCTATTTTTTATTCCTTTTTCTGGAATTCTTTTTTATTTTATTTTTGAGAATCTTCTATCAACTGTCGGCTGGGCAACAGGTTGGGTACAAGATATCCTCGTAGTCTTCCCTGTCCGACCATCGAGCGTGCTGATCCTCGCCTTGTGTGCGTGAGACTCAGTTCACGACAGGCCCCATGACTCCAGGGGTGGCCGGGTTTGCTTTCATGCTCCCACGGTCCTCTCAAGACTGAACAGTTCCTGACTGACTGTATCTTTCGCGGTGGACCGGGCCGACAGCTACTCAGTACTGCACTGTGATAGTCCTGTCAGAAACACACCAGTGGGTCCCTCAGGGGATGGGTAAGTAGTCTCTCCTGCCTGCAGGTGAGTACAAAAAGCTGTGTGTTTCTCTGTGGGGGATTTTCCCTGTCTCCCCCTGTATTTCATTGTCACTCTCTGTCACCATTGCTGGCGCTGTGCTGTGTGGGGTGCCTGGGGGTCACACTGTTTTTGGAGGGGCTAATGCTGGTCTGCAGATATGCTTGGGGCCTTTTTTTTTTTTTGTGTGTTTTGGGGCCTGAGTGGCGCTGTGTGTGTGCTGTTTTTTTCACTTTTGCTGAGTCATGGCGGCCATCTTGCCGTGGATCGCCTCAGTGAAGTGCGGCGGCCATTTTCTTGTAGCCCGCGCGCTCTTCAGCACTAGTTTTGGCCTCTAGCGCTGCTGTAACAGCGCGAATCTCCTCACAGCTCACCAGCGCTGACACAGCGCGGTACAGACAGCGGAACTGAGCGGTCCCTGGTCCGGTTTGGTCAGTCCCCTGGGCGCCCCCTCCTCAGTCAGCACAGCCTGTGGGTGGACTTTTTATCTGAGGAGTCTCAGAGGGGGGCAATATGGAGTCTCTGTCACCAGCTTCCCCTAAATGTCACTGGACAACAGGCAGTGCTTCAGCACCTGCGGTCCCTAGGGACCAGTTGTGGGCAGTCCTGGAATCATTTCTGACCAGGATGGGAGCTGTGTGCAAGCGCAAGGGAGCAAAAAAGCGCCCTCCCCCCACTTTACTTCATGAGGGCAGTGCGCTGATTCAGATATGGGCCTAGCCACTACCGCTCGGGACCCTAGTTCTGAATGTATTGGATGGTTTTGAACAGGACATTCCTTATGAGGAAAACTCCAGTTCTGAGTCAGTAAATGACAGGGCGCTTGTTAGTGTACTCATGACTGCGGTGAGGGACACTCTCAAGCTAAAATGCTGCGGATGCAGAACCTCAGGCGGATACAGTCTCCTTTGGTTCTTTTAAGGCCAGGCCTTCTAAAGAGGTTTTTCCATATGTACTTTCTTTGACCAGCTCATTGATAAGGTCTGGGAAAAGCCGCAGAAGACTTTTTTTATGGTCCCGCGGCGTTTGTCTATCAGATACCCCTTGAAGATGCCCTACTTAAAAAGTGGGCTTCTCCCCCAGGGTCGACCCTCCAGTCGCCCGGTTGAACAAGGCCATCACTCTCCCGATGGAGGGGACTCCTGCATTTGAGGACCCCACTGACAGGAGGTCAGAAGTGGTGAGCAGAGCCATGTTTGCCTTGTTGGGATCCGCCCTACGGCCTGTGGTAGCGGCGACCCTTGTGTCTTAAACACTTACAGGTTGGGCAAAAATGTTGCACCTAGCTGTACAGGAGCATAATCTTCCTCCAGACACAGTTGCTCTGGCCCACCAACTGGTTCAGGGCCTGGTTTATGTGTGCGACGCCACGTTGGACGCGGCCCCTTTAATATCCAGGGCCTCTGTCTCGGCGGTGGTATTGCGTCGTCTTATCTGGTTGAAGTGCTGGTCTGCTGACCTAGCCTTAGGAAGCTCCTGACAGATCTACCATTTAAAGGTGGTAGACCTTTCGGTGCTGCTCTGGATGACATCGTCATGGATGTCATGGGAGGTAAAAGCACTCTTCTTCCTTTAGACTAGCAAGAGTGAGGAGGCCCGCCGAAAACAGGGGCCTTCCTTTCCAGCAAAACGGGGTTTTTTCGTCAGAGTCCACGGGTAGGTCCTCTCAGACTGACGGCAGTGCGGCTGGTGGGCACAAGTGCCCCTGGGTGCGTAAGCCGAACAAGCGGCTCCCAAGCCCGCCTCCGCGTGAAGTCTTGCCTCCGCCCGACTCTGGGGTGGGGGGACGACTTCGCAGGTCACGAATCGGTGGTCCTCCCGAATCTCCGACTGGTGGGTGTGCGAGGTGGTCACCTCAGGATACAGGATAGTATTCCGATCCTGGCCCCCAGACAGATTCTTTCCCTCGAATCTTCCTCTCCTTCCTACATGTCGGGCAGCCCTCTTGGGGGCTGTACAGGATTTGATCAGGTCCGGAGTGATTGTGCCGGTTCCGTCACAGGAGAGTTTTCAGGGATTCTACTCGAATCTGTTTGTCGTCCCAAAAATAGGACGTGGTTCGACCTATCCTGGACCTCAAGGCCCTGAATGCCTTCGAGAAGGTGCAGAAATTCTGCATGGAATCCATTCGCACGGTGATCGCTACACTCCACCAAAGGGATTTTCCTCTGGAGTCCTTGGACTTCAAGGACGCCTACTTGCATGTTCCGATCTGCGCAAGTCACCAGAAGTTTCTGCGCTTGCGATCAGCGAAGTCCACTATCGATTGTGGCTCTTCCTCTCGGCCTAGCCTTGGCACCAAGGGTGTTCACCAAGGTGCTTGCTCCTGTTCTAGCCTTCTGTTACAGTGAGGTATTGCTGTCGTGGGCTATCTGGACGATCTTCTGCTAAGAGCAGAAAGTGGCTCAGACTTAGAGGAAAGGTGACTATCGTCAATTAGACCCTCAGGGACTTCGGGTGGTTCCTGAACATTCAGGAGTCAGTCCTGGTCCCGACTCAGTGTCTGGAGTATCTAGTTCTGATTCTAGACTCCTTGGAGGCAAAGGTATCCTACCTCTGGAGAAGTTGCTGACACTTCAGTCTGCGGTGCGGGTGCTGACATCCCGAAAATGGTTGTCAATCCGTTTTTTTGCATGAGAGTCCCGGGACTCGTGGTGGCCTCCTTTGTGGCCGTTCCGTATGCCCAATCACACACCAGGGCATTGCAGAAGGAGATCTTGTCCACCTGGGACAAATCCCCGTTGTCCTTGGATCTTCAGATCCAGGTGATTCACCTGGTCAGGGAGTCCCTGACATGGTGGTTGAGATCCTCGGCTCTTCGGTCCGGAAAGTCGTTCCCCTCCCATCCAATGGACGGTACTCACGACGGACACCAGCCTGACGGGCTGGGTTGGAGTCTGGGGAGTCCTGTCGGCTCAAGGCCTTGGACTCCGGACGAGCCCGTTTACCAATCACTGTTCTGGAAATACGGGCCATCGGACTGTGTCTCTCCTCAGGTTCGGAGAGAGTACGGGGTCGCTCCATCAGGAGCCAGTCGGACAACGCCACGGCGGTGGCGTATGTAAACCATCAAGGGGGGACTCGGAGCTCAGCTGCGGCTTCCGAGGTAGTCCGTATCCTGAAGTGGGCCGGAAGAAACGTGCCGGCTCTGTAGGCCATTAACATTCTGGGCATAGACAATGGGCAGGCGGACTATCTGAGTCGCCAATCGCCGGACCAAGAAGAGTGGCCCTTGCATATTTCAACTCCTTTGCCGACGGTGGGGCACGCCGGATGTGGACCTGATGGCCTCTCGACTCAATCGCAAGGGTCGAGGTTGTGGCCAGATCCAGGGATCCTTGGGCGATGCCTCGGATGCGTTGGTGGCCCCATAGGGTCCTTATCGCCTGATATAAACTCTGGTGATCCTAATTGTTCCTGATTGGCCTCAGCATCACTGGTACGCTGATCTGGTACGTCTCGTCGCGGACGTTCCCTGGCGGTTGCCGATGAGGGAGGACCTTCAGTCTCAAGGTCCTATGTTTCATCCGGCTTACAGTCTCTGGCTTTAACGGCAGGGCTGTTGAAAGCCAGGTGTTGAGGGTCCGAAGGTCTCTCGGACTCGGTCATTTTGACCATGTTAAGGACACGGAAGTCTTCCTCCAAGCAGATCTATCACCGTGCCTGGAAAGCTTATATCGCCATATGCGAAGCGCTGGACTGGCGTCCTCGGACGTATTCCGTCCCCAGACTCCTGCGTCCTCTGCAGTGTGGAGTGACCCAAAAGCTTGCTTTGAGTACCATCAAGGATCAGATTTCGGCTTTGGCCGTCTTCTTTCAGCGACCTCTAGCGGGTCATTTCTTGGTTAGCACCTTGTGTTGGGGGTTCGCCATGTGCTCCCTCCTGTCAAGCCTCCTCTCCCACCGTGGGATCTGAATTTGGTGCTCTCGGTCCTCCAGGAACCTCCTTTTGGGAATATCCGGGATATTCCCCTCTTGTCTTGTCTCAGAAGGTGGCCTTTTAGTGGCAACCACTTCTGTTTGACGAGTGTCTGAGTTGGCGGCTTTGCCCTGCAAGTTGTCATATTTAGTCATCCATAAGGATAAGACGGTGTTGCATCCGCGACCTTCCTTTTTGCCAAAGGTGGTTTCGACCTTTCACCTACATGAGGACATTGTCCTCCCGTCCTTGTGTCCTCACCCATCGCATCCCAGAGAGTTTGCGCTGCACATATTGGATGTGGTACAAGCCTTACGGGTGTACCTGTCTGTTACTGCTTCTATTTGGAAGTCCGACTCACTGTTTGTGACTGTCTCTGGTCCATAACAGGGCCAAGCGGTTTCGTCTGCCATCATTTCTAGGGGAATCAGACAAACCGTCATTCAAGCCTATGCTCTCAAAGGGCGGGCGCCTCCCTTTCCGGTTACGGCGCATTCCACCAGGGCAATTGGTGCTTCCTGGGTTTTCCGACATCAAGCGTCGGTTGCACAAGTGTGCAAGGCGGCGACCTGGTCGTCTGTTCATGCCTTTTAAGTTTTATAAGGTTAATGTGGCTGTATCTCCGGATGCTTCCTTCGGCCGCAGGGTGCTGCAGGCCGCTGTTTAAAGTTGCGACTCCTCCGTTGAGGAGCTCTGCCTTCTTGGAGTGAAGTTTTTGGTTTTTCCATTTATACTGCTCCCATCCCTCTTGACACTGCTTTGGGACATCCCACGTGTAAAGTGTAAAGAGACACCGTGTCAGTCCATGGATGATAAGAGAAAATAGGATTTTTTGTACTCACCGTAAAATCCTTTTCTCTGACATCCATGGACTGACACGGCACCCACCCTTCCTTTTTAAGTTTGTACTGCTTTGTTACGAACTGAAGTCTGCTGACTGTAGTGGGAGGGTTATGCCCGGAGGGACCGCCCCCTGGGTGGGGCTGTTCAGCTCTGGCTTTTAGAATGTATGTATAACATCTCACATTCTGCCTAGGTCTTCTCCTGCAAGCAGGGACATACCCACGTGTAAAGTGTAAAGAGACACCGTGTCAGTCCATGGATGTCAGAGAAAAGGATTTTACGGTGAGTACAAAAAATCCTATTTTTTTTGTCCCAAGTGATTGAATAATGACTAAAAAAAAAAAAAAAAAAAAAATTACAAAAAGTTGTCACTAAATGATATATTGCTCACACATGCCATGGTTATATGTGGAATTTCACCCCAAAATACATTTTGCTGCTTCTCCTGAGTACGGGGATACCACATGTGTGGGACTTTTTGGGAGCCTAGCCGCGTACGGGACCCCGGAAACCAAGCACCACCTTCAGGATTTCTAAGGGCGCAAATTTTTGATTTCACTCCTCACTACCTATCACAGTTTCGAAGGCCATAAAATGCCAAAATAGCACAAAACCCCCCCAAATGACCCCATTTTAGAAAGTAGACACCCCAAGGAAATTGCTGAGTGGCCTGTTGAGCCCATTGAATATATTTTTTTTTTGTCCCAAGTGATTGAATAATGACAAAAAAAAAAACAAAAAAAAAAAATTACAAAAAGTTGTCACTAAATGATATATTGCTCACACATGCCATGGTTATATGTGGAATTTCACCCCAAAATACATTTTGCTGCTTCTCCTGAGTACGGGGATACCACATGTGTGGGACTTTTTAGGAGCCTAGCCGCGTACGGGACCCCGAAAACCAAGCACCGCCTTCAGGATTTCTAGGCACAAATTTTTGATTTCACTCCTCACTACCTATCACAGTTTCGAAGGCCATAAAATGCCAAAATCGCACAAAACCCCCCCAAATGACCCATTTTTGGAATATAGACACCCCAAGCTATTTGCTGAGAGGAATGGCGAGTATTTTACAGCTCTCATTTGTTTTTGAAAATGAAGAAAGAAAAAAAAAAAATATATATATATATATATATATATATATATATATATATATATATATATTTTTTTCAATTTTCAAAACTTTGTGACAAAAAGCGAGATCTGCAAAATACTCACAATACCTCTCAGCAAATAGCTTGGGGTGTCTACTTTCCAAAATGGGGTCATTTGGGGGGGTTTTGTGCTATCTGGGCATTCCATGGCCTCCGAAACTGTGATAGGCAGTAAGAAGTGAAATCAAAAATTTACACCCTTAGAAAGCCTGAAGGCGGTGCTTGGTTTTTGGGGTCCCGTACGTGGCTAGGCTCCCAAAAAGTCTCACACATGTGGTATCCCCGTACTCAGGAGAAGCAACAGAATGTATTTTGGGGTGTAATTCCACATATGCCCATGGCATGTTTGAGCAATATATCATTTAGTGACAACTTTGTGCAAAAAAAAATTTGTCGTTTTTCCGCAACTTGTGTCAACATATAAAATATTCCATGGACTCGACATGCCTCTCAGTATATAGCTTGGGGTGTCTACTTTCCAAAATGGGGTCATTTGGGGGGGTTTTGAACTGTTCTGGCATTTTATACACAACATTAGGAAGCTTACATCCACTCTTCTAACCACTTGAAGACAAAGCCCTTTTTGACACTTTTTGTTTACATGAAAACATTTTTTTTTTTTTTGCAAGAAAATTATGTTGAACCCCCAAACATTATATATATTTTTAAAGCAAAGGCCCTACAGATTAAAATGGTGGGTGTTGCATTTTTTTTTCTACAAAGTATTTGCGCAGCCATTTTTCAAACACATTTTTTGGGTTAAAAAATACACTTTTTTTAATTTTAATGCACTAAAACACACTGTATTGCCCAAATGTTTGATAAAATAAAAAAGATGATCTTAGGCCGAGTACATAGATACCAAACACGACATGCTTTAAAATTTCGCACAAACGCGCATTGGCGACAAACTACGTACATTTTTAAAAGCCTTTACAGGTTACCCCAGTAGATTTACAGAGGAGGTCTACTGCTAAAATGATTGCCCTCGATCTGACCTTCGCGGTGATACCTCACATGCATGGTGCAATTGCTGTTTACATATGACGCCAGACCGACGCTTGCGTTCGCCATTGGGCAAGAGCAGGGCAGGACAGGGGTGCTTTTTTTTTTCTTTTTTTTTTATTATTAATTTTGCTTTTTTATTTTATTTTTAAATTGTTCCTTCCAAGTATTTTTTATTTTTATTATCTCAGGGAATGTAAATATCCCCTATGATAGCAATAGGTAGTGACAGGTACTCTTTTTTTGAAAAAACTGGGGTCTTCTAGACCCTAGATTTTTCCTCTGCCCTTAAAGCATCTGACCACACCAAGATCGGTGTGATAAAATGCTTTCCCAATTTCCCAATGGCGCTTTTTATATCCGGGGGGGGGCATTCCCTCCCACTGCTTGTAAAAGCAGTCCAGAGGCTAATTAGCCGCTAGGATTGCTTTTACATGAAAGCCGGCCGCAGGCTGAAAAGAATGATACCAAGATGATACCTAAACCCGCAGGCATCATTCTGGTATAAACATTCAAAGTCCAGCAACATACCAGTACTTCGCTGGTCCTTGTTGGACATGTATTGTAATCTTTTTATTTCATGCAGCCAGTTGGCTGAACGAAAAAAGAGATTGATCGGTGGGTATGCCCACCATTAGAATACCGCCCTTCATCCACCCACTTCCAATGATGGGCATACACGCACCATTTATATATGCCGAAGCATGGGGGCATCCTCCCGCAAAAAAGTTATGCCGCACACACATGGTCGGACTTTTCCACGGGCAAGCCTCCGTCGGAATTTCGACCGTATGTACGCGGCATTAGGAGCAAAATCGCTCCTCTGCCCCAATGCTTCGGCATGTTTGCTTTTTTTTTTTAACTGTGGTGGTGAAATCACCTACAGCACTGGAGTCGCAGGGATCAGGCCTGTCTCTGCGAACGCTGCAGTTATGTGTGTTGTGTTTTGTATGTGACAGTGATCGATCGATACTGCACTTGGGTGGCCTGGGCTGGACGGAGGGGCAAAACGCAGGTGCCAGCAGGTATCTGGGCTGATCCCGCTAACACTGCGTTTTTGGGAACCCTAAACTGCTGGGGACGCTAGTATAGATCTGATCAGATCAGATATTGATCTGTTCAGATACTATACCACTAAGGGGGGTGTATGCTTCACGCGTGGGTGTTAGCGTTACTGGCACTAACCTGACGCTGCCTGGGGTGTGACTAAGACCCTCTCTGACGCTAAAACCTAATTGATATCACCCGCCGGGCTATCAGGGGGTTAAACCTTTATTGGGTTATATACACGGCGGGTGCCCTGACACTAGAAAAAGCAAACTAACTAACCAGCGTCACCCGTAACACTTATATGGTGATCACTGGTGAAAGGGTTAACTAGGGGCAATCAGGGGGTTAAAACCTTTATTAGATAATATATGGGGGTACCTGACGCTATAAAAACCTGCGGCGAACCTAAAAAAAATTACCAGCTACCGATCTGCATCACCGACACTAAGACAGCGTTTAGAAAAACGATTGCTTAGCGACAGTGGTGATGGGGGTGAAAGGGTTACCTGGGGGGGCGATCAAGGGGGTTAAACCTTTATTAGATAATATATGGGGGTACCTGACGCTATAAAAACATGCGGCGAACCTAAAAAAAATTACTGGCTACGATCTGCATCACCGACACCAAGACAGCGTTTAGAAAAACAATTGCTTAGCGACAGTGGTGATAGGGGGTGGAAGGGTTACCTGGGGGGCGATCAAGGGGGTTAAACCTTTATTAGATAATATATTGGGGTACCTGACGCTATAAAAACCTGCGGCGAACCTAAAAAAAATTACCGGCTACCGATCTGCATCACAGACACTAAGACAGCGTTTAGAAAAACGATCGCTTAGTGACAGTGGTGATAGGGGGTGAAAGGGTTACCTGGGGGGCGATCAAGGGGGTTAAACCTTTATTAGATAATATATTGGGGTACCTGACGCTATAAAAACCTGCGGCAAACCTAAAAAAAATTACTGGCTGCCGATCGGCATCACTGACGCTAAGACAGCGATCAGAAAAATGATCGCTAAGCGACAGTGGTGATAGGCGGTGAAAGGGTTATCTGGGGGGTGATCAGGGGGTTAAACCTTTTATAGGGGGGGTTAGGGGGCTACACTGGACCTAAGACTAAACTTTGGTGACACTTTTACAGTCACAAATGTCACTGATTGCAGTGATCACTAAATAAATGGTCACTGCAATCAGTGACACTGTGACTGGGGGCTGGGGGGGTGATCTGGGGGGGGCGATTTATGTCCCTATGTGTCCTGGTGTCAGTGTAGTGTTGTGTGCACTAACCTGATATCTTCTCTTGTACGGCGCTCGGTATATGTGAGCGCCGCACCAGAGAGGACATCACTTCCTCCTGCTCCCTCTGTCTGACACAGACAGAGGGGGCATTTCCATTCGCCGGGAGCGATCGCGAGGGGGTGGCCAGAAACGAATGGCTGCCCCCTCATCCCGGAACGCTCCCAAACACTTAGCCACCGCTCACTGTATAGGAGGGGGGTCCGATCGGACCCCCCAACTGTACAAAGGCAATCACGTATGCTCTACGTGATTGTGCCTGTCGGTGCCATTCTGCCGACGTATATATACAGTGAGCGGTCGTTAAGTGGTTAAGGTGAAAAAACACGTACCTTACAACCCCTTTAAGCAAAGCACGTGCATAATCTGAAGAGGGCAAATAGAAAACTATTCCTCTTTTTGTCCCCTTGCTTTGCACACTGGAGTGTAATTTGTGACACTTCAATACGATTTAAAAAAAAAAAAAGTAGATTGTGCACCAGCAAGCACACTTTTTTTTTTTTTTTTTTTTTTTTTGTAGCCCATATGCTAGTGTCAAGTGGTACTGCATTATAGACATATTCTGAACAAACATTAAAAGCCCTAATAAAGGAAGCGCTCATTCATCTCTGTAGCTATAGGAATTGTAAAAAAAATAAGTTCACAACACAGGCTTTTTTCTAGGAGAACAGAATATAGATAATGCAAACACACAGCAGGTGTTTCTAAGCTGTTTGAAACCCAGCTCAGGATTTTGGAGAATGAACTTCACATTAGGCCTCATGCCCACGGACGTTTTTTCAGCCACTTTTCTGAGCGTTTTTTGCAGCTTTAAAACGGCTCTCCATGTTGGCCTATGGCCTCATTCCCACCTTGACGTTTTTGAGCTGTAAATGGCATAGCCGTTTTTTAAGCTGCAAAAAAAACAAACAGGACCAGTGCTTTCTGAAGCTCCAGCGTTAGAGCTGTAAAGATGTCAGATGCCGGCAAAGGGTGTTAAATGCGATTTTTTAACGAGGCTTAACGCGGTGTTAAGCCTCGTCCGGCGTTTCTTTCTCTATTCAAAATCAATGGCTTCCTATGGATCAAGATGATCCGACTTGCCGGGCGACTCGTGTGCGAAGGGGAACCCCCCCTGCCCCAAAGCACCAAACCCCCATGTTGAGGGCATGTGGCTTGGTATGGTCTAGGAGGGGGGGGCGCTCGACCTCCCTTTGTTGACCTGCCGGGCTGCGTGCTCGGATATGGATCCTGGGGGAACCCCCACGCCATTTTTTATATTTTTTTGGTGTGTGGGGGGTTCCCCTTAAGATCCATACCAGACCAAAGGGTCTGGTATCTTCCTGGGGGGGAACCTCCCGCAAATTATTTTTTTTACATTTTTGCGGGGTTCCCCTTCAAGATTCTCCGCACACGAGTCGCCCCGCAGGTCAGATCATCTTGATTCGACTTCTAGTGTGACCTCTATTCAAATCAATGTGCTCCCATAGGGAACCATTGATTTTGAATAGAGAAAAACGTGGCTGAAAGCTAGCGCGGGGAAACGTGCATTGAATTCAATGCAAAACGCGGAAAAAATTGCGTTTTTTAAAAACGCCGCTTTTTTCCTGGCGTCTGTACTAGCTTTACAGCCCGTTTTTTAAAACGTTCGTCGGCATGTAGCCTAAGGCCTCATGCACTTTTGACGTTTTTACAGCAGCTGTTTTTGGCAGTAGACTTTTTTTTTCTACAGTAATTAAACTCTCCATGTTATTCTTTGTGTCCATGCACACATAGGCTGTTATCAGCAGTTTTGGGCAGTAAAAAAAAAAGAGTGGGTTCTGAGAGACGTTTTTCAGCTGTAAAAACGCTCTAATGCTCATAAACGCAACAAAAAAAGCGAAAAAAGGTTGAAAAAAGTTGAAAAACTCGCTGCAAAGCTACTGGCGTTTTTTATAACGTTATTTTAACGTCCACTGTGCATGAGGCCTAAAAGCAGATAAAGAGGTCAGAGACTTTGGCCTCATGTACACTGCTGTTGGTAAACAGACGTTTAGGAGCAGTTAAGCATTTTTTTCAACTGCTCCTGAACCCTCCCCCTCCCCCCCCCCCCCCCCTGTTATCTTATCAGTACATGTACACTGGTTCGTTTATAGTCGTTTCTAGGCAGTTGTGTTTAGAGGCTTTTTCTTGAACCCAAAAAAATGCATTCAGAAGCTGTGTTTAGAGGCAGTTAAAGCGCCAAACACGGCAACTCACGTTTAGCAGTGTTTCGTTTACAGACGTTTTTCATTTTAACAAAAAAAAAAAAATGCTTTTAGACGCAAATGCAGCATGTAAACGTGGCTAAACGGACGTTTTTAGACACTGGTTTCTAGCTGTCCAGTTAAATCGTTCAGGAACAGTTGAACAACGTCCCGTGTACATGAAGCCTTTTACTGCTTTGTTATGAAAAATGGTAAACCGTTTCATGTGCATAGTCTGGGTACAAGTGCATTCTTGATGAGTCTCACCCAGAAGCCTCAACCTTCATTTGGGTCATGGTCTAACGAAGAGGTGAATTGATATTTTAGCCATTTACTTGTTTCTGTAATGACGTTCCCCACACTGTTGATGAGAGCATTGACTCATTTCACACAGGGTAATGTTCCAGTCCAGACATGCCTTATGTGGATCGTCAGAATCGCATTTGTGGCTTCCTGGACATCGAGGAGCATGAAAACAGTGGCAAGTTTCTGCGGAGATATTTTATCCTGGACACCAGCCTAAATAGCCTGCTTTGGTACATGGACAATCCACAGGTGAGCCCGACACAGACGATGTGTACACAACAATGATGCGCAGCAGAAATGTATATAGATCAAGTCAGCATTGTTATCTTATAACTAGGTGAATTATAATTTAGTTGTGGTTTTTATATTGTTGTAGCCGTTTTCCTGTTTCTAGTGTGAGATTATTTTTTATTATTTCTTAATGTTTTATGTTTTTTGCAGAACCTTCCTGCAGGTTCCCCTTCTGTAGGGTGTCTTAAGCTCACATATATTTCAAAGGTAAGCTCAGCTTTTTACCATTTTGAGAACTGTATCAAAACAAGTCCTGTCATCTATTGCCTTCTATTTCTGCCTGAGGACTTGTCTGTTTATTTTTGTTGGTCTCATCTCATGCTCTTACTCCACAGGTGAGCGATGCCACCAAGCTCAGACCAAAGGCTGAATTTTGTTTTGGTGAGTATGTGATTGATGACTTTGGTTGTGTGCTTTTCCAGTATTGCATCATGTGATCTCCAGTAAAGCACAGATACATTAATTGGACTGTAAACTTACCGTGGAATTTTATTCCATATGACATAAGGCTGATGTTTATAAACTAGAGCAGGGGTCTCCAAACTATGGCCCTCCAGTTGTTCAGGAACTACAATTCCCATCATGCCTAGTCCGGTCTGTGAATGTCAGAGTTTTACAATGCCTCATGGGACATGTAATTCTGCAACAGCTGGAGGGCCGAAGTTTGGAGATCCCTGAACTAGAGGAAAGAAAGTGCAGATGTGGCAACAAACTGAATTCCAGCTTGTTTTTCTAATGGAGAGAAAAATAAAATTCCCTTCTTTTATATGTTTGTTTGTTGTTTTGTAGTAGGCTTTGAGCAAATTACCAGTACTTGTTTATGTTTAACCACTTAAACCCCGACCATTACGCAGCTTAATGACCAGAGGTGTTTCTACAATTTGGCACTGCGCTGCTTTAACTGGAAATTGTGCGGACATGTAATGTTGTACCTGGAAAAATGTACAAAGGATTTCTGCGCTACTAAACAAAGCACACAAGCAGCTACACAACCAATAGACAAAGGTGCAAAACAAGACAAAAAACAAAAAATGCAGCGCTAAACAAGGGTGAAAAGTAAAAAACACCCAGTGTAATAAAGTATAATGTCCAATTAGGTGACAAAAGTTCATATAAATAATGGAAAAGTCTCTAATAAATGAAACAATTCTTGAACAGTTGTGTGTAGAATCTGAAATCTTGAAAAAGAAGTGTAGATAACCACCACCAATATATGGAAGGCTTACCGGAACAAGTGAACCCAAACAAACATACGTCTGAAGGGTCACATCAGGCTATTAGATGTATGTCTCCTCCCAAGCTGATCCTATGCAGGTAAATCCACAGGACAACGCTCTCAGCAATGGTGATAGAGGTGAATGGAAAATAGTGGCTCAAATGGTGGTGAACCAGGATACCGATCAGATAAATATATGGAGGAAAAGAGAAGGGCACATGGCATAATATCGTCTAAAAAATCAAACTTTAATGTAGGTAGATACACTTACATCAAGATGGTTAAACAAACGCTTGTAAAATAATGGCAGCAGTGGAATCTCCCGACGCGTTTGGCAAAAAAAATTGCATCATCTGGGGTGAATTTCCACTGTAATGTTGTACCCAAACGAAATTTGCGTCCTTTTCTTCCCACAAATAGAGCTTTCTTCTAATGGTATTTGATTGCCTCTGCGATTTATTTTTATTTTTTTTATTTTTTTATTTTTTTTGCGATTATTTAGAAAAAAAAAAATATTTTCTACTTTTTGTTATAAGAAAAATCGAATAAACTAAATTTTAGTCATACATTTAGGCCAAAATGTATTCAGCCACATGTCTTTAGTAAAAAAAAATGTCAATAAGCGTATATTTATTGTTTTGCGCAAAAGTTATAGCGTCTACAAACTAGGGTACATTTTCTGGAATTTACACAGCTTTTAATTTATGACTGCCTATCTCATTTCTTGAGGTGCTAAAATGGCAGGGCAGTACAACACCCCCCCAAATGACCCCATTTTGGAAAGTAGACACCCCAAGGAAATTGCTGAGAGGCATGTTGAGCCAATTGAATATTTTTTTTTTTGTCCCAAGTGATTGAATAATGACAAAAAAATAAAAATTACAAAAAGTTGTCACTAAATGATATATTGCTCACACATGCCATGGTTATATGTGGAATTGCACCCCAAAATACATTTTGCTGCTTCTCCTGAGTACGGGGATACCACATGTGTGGGACTTTTTAGGAGCCTAGCCGCGTACGGGACCCCGAAAACCAAGCACCGCCTTCAGGATTTCTAAGGGGGCAAATTTTTGATTTCACTCCTCACTACCTATCACAGTTTCGAAGGCCATAAAATGCCAAAATAGCACAAAACCCCCCAAATGACCCCATTTTGGAAAGTAGACACCCCAAGCTATTTGCTGAGAGGCATGGTGAGTATTTTACAGCTCTTATTTGTTTTTGAAAATGAAGAAAGAAAATAATTAATTTTTTCAATTTTCAAAACTTTGTGACAAAAAGCGAGATCTGCAAAATACTCACCTTACCTCTCAGCAAATAGCTTGGGGTGTCTACTTTCCAAAATGGGGTCATTTGGGGGGGTTTTGTGCCATCTGGGCATTCCATGGCCTCCGAAACTGTGATAGGCAGTGAGGAGTGAAATCAAAAATTTACACCCTTTGAAAGCCTGAAGGCGGTGCTTGGTTTTTGGGGTCCTGTATGCGGCTAGGCTCCCAAAAAGTCTCACATGTGGTATCCTCGTACTCGGGAGAAGCAACAATGTATTTTGGGGTGTAATTCCACATATGCCCATGGCATGTTTGAGCAATATATCATTTAGTGACAACTTTGTGCAAAAAAAAAAAAAAAAAAATTAATTTTCTCTTATCGTCCATGGACCGACACAGCTCTCATACTGATTACATGTGGGTATATGTCCCTGCTTGCAGGAGAAGACCTAGGCAGAATGTTAGATGTTAAAACATTCTAGAACAAGCCAGAGTCGAACAGCCCCACCCAGGGGGCGGTCCCTCCGGACATTACCCTCCCACCTGCAGCCAGCAGCTTCAGTTTTTTTCTGCCTAGCAGAAGAAGACGTGGCTCTCTCAGGAGCCAGTCTCCTGGAAGATTTTTACTTTTAAAAATTTATTCCTTTGGAAATTTTATTATTTTATTTTTGAGACCTTCAATCAACTGTCGGCTGGGCAACAGGTTGGGTACACTAGTATCCTCGTAGTCTTCCCTGTCCGACCATTGAGCGTGCTGATCCTCGCCTTGTGTGCGTGAGACTCAGTTCACGACATACCCCATGGCTCCAGGGGTGGCCGGGTTGCTTTCATGCTCCCGCGGTCCTCTCAAGATTGAACAGTACCTACTGTATCTTTCGCGGTTGACCGGGCCGACAGCTATGCAGTACGACTCTGTGATAGGTCTGTCTGAAACAAGCCAGTGGGTCCCTCTATTGGCACCGAGGGTGTTCTTCAAGGTGCTTGCGGGACGGGTAAGTAGTCTCTCCTGCTGCAAGGTGAGTACATGCTGGCTGTGTTTCTGTGTGTGGGGGGTTCTCCCTGTCTCCCCCCTGTTATGCTGTTCTCTGCACCCTGCTGGTGCTGTGTGGGGATACTTGGGGGGTCGTTCTGCCCTGGGGGGGCCGCTCCATGTCTGTTTATTGTGCTGGAAAGTGTTCTGGAGGACTGTGTGTGGGGTTTTTTTTGCGTGCGCCATTGGCGCCGTATTTTAAATGGTGCGCCATCGGCGGCCATTTTGCCGCGGCTTAAGCTCAGTTATACAAGCGCCCGGCGGCCATTTTCTTGTAGCCACGGCGCTTTTAGTTTCATTTTCGGCCTCTAGCGGCGCTGCTGAACGGCGCGAAATACCTCTCTCCTCACAGATTCTTCACTCTCCTCAGGCTTCACCCGAATTACAGCGTGGCTCATACAGCGGAACCGAGCGGTCCCTAGGGGTGGGGAGTCCTCCGGGTATCCCCGCCTCAGCACAGCCAGTGGGTGGACTGTACTATTCACTGTAATAGTGAATAGGGTCTCAAAGGGTGGCATTATGGAGTTTGGTACACCTGCTTCTCCCCATTTGTCAGAGGCAACTGGCAGTTCTCCTGCACCTGCGGTCCCTATGGACCAGTTGTCAGCAGTCCTGGAATCATTCCTTGTCAGGATGGAAGCGGTGTGCGAACGCACGGGGGCTGTAAAGCGCCCCCTCCCCACACAATCTCCACATGGGGAATGCTCTGACTCAGATATGGGCCTAGCTACTGCTGCTGAGGACCCTAATTCTGAGGATATTGATGTGTTCGGACAGGACCCTCCTTGTGAGGAAGACCCCTGTCTTGAACCACCTACTGACAGGGTGCTTGTGAGTGAACTCATTGATGCTGTGAGGGACACTCTCAAGCTGAATGTGGAGGCTGAGGAACCCAGGTGGAAACTATGACCTTTGGTTCTTTAAAAGCCGTGTCTTCAAAAAAGGTTTTTCCATATGTGCCTTTTTTTGATACATACATTGACCAAGTCTGGGATAAGCTGCAGAAGACTTTGACGGTCCCGCGGCGCATAGCCTTAAGGTACCCCTTTAAGGAGGACCTAGTTAAGAAGTGGGCTCATCCCCCAGTGGTCGACCCCCCCCGGTCACCCGTTTGAATAAGGCTACCATGCTCCCAATGGAAGGGACTCCTGCATTTAAGGATCCTGCTGACAGGAGGTCAGAAGTGGCGTGTAGAACTATGTTCACCTTATTGGGGGCCGCCTTACGCCCTATAGTGGCGGCGACACTTGTGTCTCAGACACTCACAGGCTGGGCACGGATATTGCACCAGACAGTGCAGGAGCATAATCTCCCTCCTGAAACCATTGCCCTGGCTCACCAGCTTGCGCAGGGTTTAGTCTTTGTGTGCGATGCCACTGTGGATGCGACCCCTTTTAATAACGGGGGCCTCCATTACTGCTGTAGTGATGCGTCGCCTTATCTGGCTGAAATGCTGGTCGGCCGATCTAGCTTCCAAAAAGCTTCTGGCTGACTTGCCCTTTAAGGGCGGTAGACTGTTTGGGGCCGCTCTGGATGACATTATTAAGAATGTCACAGGAGGTAAGAGCACCTTCCTTCCCCAGTCTATTAAGGGAAAGGAGCCCCACCGCAGGCCGGGCCCTTCCTTTCCGGCAAAGAAGAAGTTTTTTCGTCGGTCAGATTCCACGGGTAAGCCCACCCAGACTGAAAAAAGTGCGGCTGGGGGACAAAGACGTCCCTGGGTGCGTAAGCCTACCAAGCAGGCTCCCAAGTCCACCACCGCATGAAGTCTTGCCCCTGCCCGACTCTGGGGTGGGGGGATATCTTCGCAGGTTCTCGTGTGGTGGACCTCCCGGTTCTCCGACCGGTGGGTGTGCGATGTGGTCACCTCGGGATACAGGATAGAGTTCCGCTCGTGGCCCCCAAACCGGTTTTTTCCCTCAAACCTCCCTCTCCTTACTGCCCGCCGGGTGGCCCTCTTGGGGGCCGTACAGGAGTTGCTCGGGCGCGGAGTAATTGTGCCAGTTCTGTCACAAGAGTGGTTTCAGGGGTTTTACTCAAACCTGTTTGTTGTCCCGAAAAGGGACGGGGTTTGGCCAATCCTGGACCTCAAGGCCCTGAATGCCTACGTGAGGGTACAAAAATTCAGGATGGAATCCGTTCGCACGGTGATCGCGACACTCCACCAGGGGGATTTTCTGGCGTCCTTGGATATCAAGGACGCTTACTTGCACATCCCAATCTGCGCAGACCACCAGAGGTTTCTGCGCTTTGCCATAGGCGAAGTCCACTATCAGTTCATGGCCCTTCCCTTCGGCCTAGCATCGGCACCACGGGTTTTTACCAAGGTGCTGGCCCCGGTTCTAGTTTTGCTGAGACAGCGAGGAATTGTTATCGTTGGCTATCCTAGACGATCTCCTTCTCAGAGCAGAAAATGGCTCAGAATTGGAGGAAAATGTGACGTTAGTCAGTCGGACCCTCCGGGACTTCGGATGGGTTCTGAACACGCAGAAGTCGACTCTAGTTCCGACTCAGCGCCTGGAGTATCTGGGTCTGATCCTGGACACTTCGACAGCGAGGGTGTTTCTACCCTCAGAGAAGTTACTGACACTTCAGTCGGCAGTGCGGGTTCTGACGTCCCGAAAATGGTCGTCAATTCGCTTCTGCATGAGAGTCCTGGGACTAATGGTGGCCTCCTTCGAGGCGGTTCCATATGCCCAATCTCACACTCGGGCGTTGCAGAAGGGAATTTTGTCGGTTTGGGACAAATCCCCATTGTCATTGGATCTTCAGATCCAGGTGAGTCACTCTGTCAAGGCGTCCCTGACGTGGTGGCTGAGATCCCCGGCTCTTCGGGCCGGGAAGTCGTTCCTCCCCATCCACTGGACGGTGATCACAACGGACGCCAGCTTGACGGGCTGGGGAGGAGTGTGGGGAGTCCTGTCAGTTCAAGGGCTCTGGACTCCAGCCGAATCTCGTCTCCCAATCAACGTCCTGTAATTGCGGGTGATCAAGCTGTGTCTCTCCGCATGGTCGAAGAAGCTACATGGCCGCTCGGTCAGAATCCAGTCGGACAACGCCACGGCCGTGGCGTATGTCAACCATCAGGGGGGCACTCGGAGCTCGGCTGCGGCATCCGAGGTCACCCACATCCTAAGATGGGAGGAAAAAAGCGTGCCGGCGCTGTCGGCTGTTAACATTCCAGGCGTAGAAAACTGTCAGGCGGACTATCTGAGCCGCCAGTCCCTGGACCAGGGGGAGTGGTCCTTGCATCCGGAAGTGTTTCTGCTCCTTTGTCAACGATGGGGCACTCCGGATGTGGACCTGATGGTGTCTCGACTCAATCGCAAGGTGTCGAGGTTTGTGGCCTGGTCCAGGGTCCCCTGGGCGGATGCCTCAGATGCGTTAGTGGCCCTGTGGGGTCGGTATCGCCTGATGTATGTCTACCCTCCGTTTGCAGTTGATTCCTCATCTGCTGCGCAGGGTAGCGGCCGAGGGCATTCCGGTAATCCTCATTGCTCCGGACTGGCCTCTGCGTCATTGGTACGCCGACCTGGTACGTCTCGTCGCGGATGTCCCTTGGCGCCTGCCCTTGAGGGAGGACCTTCTATCTCAAGGTCCTATCTTTCATCCTGCTTTACAGTCTCTGGCTTTAACGGCATGGCTATTGAGAGCCAGGTGCTGAAAGACCGAGGCCTGTTGGATTCGGTAATTTCAACCATGCTTAGGGCTCTGAAGTCTTCTTCTAGGAAGATCTATCACCGTACCTGGAGAGCTTACATCGCTATGTGCGAGGAACTGGACTGGCGTCCACGGATGTACTCTGTTCCCAGAATCCTGAGGTTCTTACAGCGTGGTGTTGCTCAAAGGCTGGCTTTGAGCACTATTAAGGGTCAGATTTCGGCTTTGGTAGTTTTCTTTCAAAGACCCCTAGCTGGTCATTCCTTGGTTAGCACTTTTGTGCAGGGGGTACGCCATGTGGTTCCTCCTGCCAAGCCCCCGCTCCCTCCTTGGGATCTGAACTTGGTGCTTTCGGTTCTTCAGGAATATCCTTTTGAGAATATAAGAGATATTCCTCTTTCAACTTTGTCTCAGAAGGTGGCTTTTTTAGTGGCCATCACTTCTGTTAGATGGGTGTCTGAGTTGGCGGCTCTATCATGCAAGTCTCCTTACCTGGTCCTCCATAAGGATAAGGCGGTATTGCGACCGGGACCGTCTTTTCTTCCTAAGGTTGTTTCAGCTTTGCACCTTTTAATGAGGACATTGTCCTTCCGTCCTAGTGCCCTCATCCATCGCATCCTAGAGAGGTTGCGCTTCACAATTTAGACGTGGTGCGTGCCTTACGGGTATACCTGGCGGCTACTGCTCCTATTCGGAAGTCTGACTCGCTGTTTGTATCTGTCTCTGGTCCGAAACAGGACCAAGCGGTGTCGTCCGCCACCATTTCAAGGTGGATCAGGCAGACCGTTATACAGGCCTATGCCATTAGGGGACGGGCGCCTCCCTTCCAGGTCACGGCGCATTCCACCAGGGCAATCGGTGCTTCCTGAGCTTTCCGACATCAAGAGTCGGTTGCACAAGTGTGCAAGGCAGCGACCTGGTCGTCCGTTCATACCTTTTCAAAGTTGTACAAGGTTGATGTGGCTGCATCCTCGGATGCTTCCTTCGGCCGCAAAGTGTTGCTTGGGGTGTCTACTTTCCAAAATGGGGTCATTTGGGTGGGTTTTGAACTGTCCTGGCATTTTATACACAACATTGGGAAGCTTATGTCACACCTCATCCACTCTTCTAACCACTTGAAGACAAAGCCCTTTCTGACACTTTTTGTTTACATGAAAACATTTTTTTTTTTGCAACAAAATTACGTTGAACCCCCAAACATTATATATTTTTTTAAAGCAAAGGCCCTACAGTTTAAAATGGTGGGTGTTGCATTTTTTTTTTCCACACAGTATTTGCGCAGCAATTTTTCAAATGCATTTTTTTGGGAAAGAATACACTTTTTTAATTTTAATGCACTAAAACACACTATATTGCCCAAATGTTTGATGAAATAAAAAAGATGATCTTAGGCCGAGTACATGGATACCAAACACGACGGGGTCTATTGGACCCTAGATCTTTCCTCTGCCCTCAAAGCATCTGACCACACCAAGATCGGTGTGATAAAATGCTTTCCCAATGGCGCTTTTTATATCCGGGGGGGGGGGGGTGGGTGGGGGGACATTGCCTCCCACTGCTTGTAAAAGCAGTCCAGAGGCTAATTAGCCGCTAGGATTGCTTTTACATGAAAGCCGCCCGCTGGCTGAAAAAAATGATACCAAGATGATACCTAAACCCGCAGGCATCATTCTGGTATAACCATTCAAAGTCCAGCAACATACCAGTACGTTGCTGGTCCTTGTTGGACATGTATTGTAATTTTTTTTTTTTTTTTTCATGCAGCCTGTTGGCTGAATGAAAAAGAGATTGATCGGTGGGTATGTCCACCATTAGAATACCTCCCTTCATTCACCCACTTCTAATGATGGGCATACATGCACCATTTATATATGCCGAAGCATGGGGGCATCCTCCCGCAAAAGTTATGCCACGTACACACGGTTTGACTTTACCACGGGCAGGCCTCCGTCGGAATTTCGACCATATGTACGAGGCATTAGGAGCAAAACCACTCCTTTGCCCCTGCTGCCCCCATGCTTCGGCATATATCCTTTTTTTTTTTTTTTTTTTTAACTGTGGTGTTGAAATCACCTCCTACAGCACTGGAGTCGCAGGGATCAGGCCTGTCTCTGCGAACGCTGCAGTTATGTGTGTTGTGTTTTGTAAGTGACAGTGATCGATCGATACTGCACTTGGGTGGCCTGGCCTGGGCTGGACGGAGGGGCAAAACACAGGTGCTAGCAGGTATCTGGGCTGATCCCGCTAACACTGCGTTTTTGGGAACCCTAAACTGCTGGGGACGCTAGTATAGATCTGATCAGATATTGATCTGTTCAGATACTATACCACTAAGGGAAGTGTATGCTTCACGCGTGGGTTTTAGCGCTACTGGCACTAACCTGACTCTGCCTAGGGTGTGACGCAGACCCTCTCTGACGCTAAAACCTAATTGATATCACCCGCTGGGCGATCAGGGGCTTAAACCTTTATTGGGTTATATACGGCGGGTTCCCTGACACTATAAAAAGCAAACTAACCAGCATCACTTATACAGTGATCACTGGTGAAAGGGTTAACTCTAGGGGCAATCACGGGGTTAAAACCTTTATTAGGTAATATATGGGGGTACCTGGCGGCGAACCTAAAAAAATAACTGACTACCTAGCGGCACCAGCATACCTAATACAGCGATCAGAAAAACGATTGCTTGGTGACACTGGCAAAAGGGGGTGAAAGGGTTACCTGGGGGGCGATCAAGGGGTTAAACCTTTATTAGGGAAGGGTTAGGGGGCTACCCTGGACCTAAAGGGACCTACACTAACTGCCCTGACACTTTTACAGTTACAAATGTCACTGTTTGCAGTGATCAGTAAATAAATGATCACTGCAATCGGTGACACTGTGACTGGGGGGTGATCTGGGGGTCACTGGGGGGGCGATCGTGTTCCTATGTGTGCTGGTGTCAGTGTAGTGTTTGTGCACTAACCTGACATCTTCTCTCTACGGCGCTCTGGTATGTGTGAGCGCCGCAGGGAGAGATGACATCACTTCCTCTGCCTGTGTAATGTAAAACACAGGCAGAGGAAGCATCTCATTCGCCGGGAGCGATCGTGAGGGGGTGGCCAGAAACCAATGGCTGCCCCCTCATCACCGATCGCTCCCGGAACGATACCGACTGCTCACTGTACCGGAGGGGGGTCCGATCGGACCCCCACCCATATGAAGGCAGTCACGTACAGGTACGTGATTGTGCCATTTTGCCGACGTGTATATATACAGTGGTCGGTCGTTAAGTGGTTAAAGTGGTTCTAAAGGCAGAAGGTTTTTTATCCTAATGCATTCTATACAGTAAAATAAACGTTCAATGTGCAACAGCTCCCCTAATACCCGAGCCCCATCTCGATCCAGCGATGTTGCACGAGAGACTCGGCTGTCCGGGACTCTCCCTCCTGATTGGCTGAGACACACGGGGCACCATTGGCTCCTGCTGCTGTCAATCAAAGTCAGTAAACAATGAGGAGAGAAAGAGAGGGGGCAGGACCGAGCCGTGGCTCAGTGTCTGAATGGAGAGAGGCCAGGGACCCGAGATGAGAAGGATCTGGGCTGCTCTGTGCAAAACCACTGCACAGAGCAGGTAAGTATAACATGTTTAAAAATAACAAACAACAAAAAAAGACCTTGGTATCAGGTTTAAAAGTCGTTTTTTTTTTTTTTATCAACGCCTTATACTTGCCTGCTCTGTGCAATGGTTTTACACAGAGCAGCCCCGATCCTCTTCTTTTTGGGTCCCCTGCTGGCGGTATTGGCTGCTCCCCACTGCCAAGTGCCCCCCAATAGCAAGCCTCTTGCTATGGGAGCACTCGAGCAGGCTTTCTCCCGAGTCACGCTCCTGTGAATGGAAATTATTCATTCACACATGGGAAATGGGATGGGAAATCATCCAGTGGGGATTAATGTTCCAGTGATAACTGTGTAGAAAGGGATTTCCCCTTGCTTGCATCTATCTATTTCCACTGACTTTCAATCGGTGGCAGCTGTAACATTTTGAAATCCCCCTAATTTTCCATCCTGGAGACCATGATCAGTTTCGGTGTGGTCATCAGGAAACCCTCAAAGATTAAAAGTAAAACAAAAAACTAAAATAAGGTTTTTCAAGAGTGTGTAAAGACCAAACTGTTATATTGTTCAAAGAAGAGTTAGGCCTCCTTCACAGGTGGGTGAGGATAGTTGCGACCATTCAGCCTGTGCAAAGCAATGACAGGTAAACAACAGCCACAGCCGTCTGCATGTGTTCAAATGTGATTGCAGATGGCGTAATTACCTACAGTTAGGGACAGATGCAAACAAAAATGTTAGTGCTAGTTCACACCAGATGCAGTTCCGTTCAGTTCCGTGCGCTTTTTTTCTGCACAAAATGCATGCACATTGTTTTCCCATGTATTCCAAAAGCTCAAGTTCACACCATGCAGTCAGTTTCCGGTCAGTTTCTGCACCGGAAACTGACTGCGTGGTGTGAACTAGAGCCATTGGAATACATGGAAAACACTGTGCATGCATTTTTAGTGCAGAAAAAAAGCGCACGGAACTGCGTAGCACTTACTAAACCCAGGACCCTGCAGTCGCTATATCTGAACTCCCACAATACACAGAACATGGAAATGCAATTATTTTAGTAAATATAAACTGCTAAATACCTTTTCTCATCAGCAGTATATAGCAGCCTTGTGACTTATATCAGTGTCTGGTTAAAATTTTGTAGGAGGAGTTTTCATTCTATTCTGACTGTCCTATAAGGCTGCAGGACCCCTGACCCTCTGTCTGGACAGTGCTGATTGGCCCGTGCTGGTCACATGCACACTACCAAGAAAAAATAACACTCTAGCAATACACACCAAACTGAGCATGTGCAGAGTGACTCCAAAGGCTCTGTACTATCAGGAGATGGAATGGGTGCAGTGGAAGAAGGGAAGGATCAGAGGTGACAGGATCCAGCAGCCTTTTTACACAATGCAGAGGATTAACCCCTTAGGTTGTACAGTGTGTAGAAGAAGCATGCCTTGCTGCATATATACACTGATTTTACTGTTGTGGGTTTAGTAACACTTTAACTGCTGTGATATTGGGGTGTTTTAGCTCAAGTGGATAGATGCATTTTTATGCAGTGAGTCCATATCAGACAGGCATTCTAGTTAAGGGCCTGGTAGCCCACGTTTATTTAAACAGAAAAACAAAAGCAAAATGTCTCTTTCTCGTACATCACGGGACACAGAGCGACATAGTCATTACTAATGGGTTATATAGATACCTTCAGGTGCTGGCACTGGCAACTTCCAAAACCGGAAGTACCCTCCCCTATATAAGCCCCTCCCATCCGGGAGCACCTCAGTTTTTTGCCAGTGTCTAAGGTGTTGGCCAAGAAGAAACATGTGTTTTTCACTGAGCTTGCGTACAGGTTCTTTTGGGCCTCAGTAAGCTATTCCGGATCCGACCAAAAAAGCTTCATAGCTAAACGGTCGGTACCCGGGCCTTGCAGAGAAGAGCAAGGTTTTGCCTGTAATGCTTCTCTTAGGAGAGCTGGACCCTGGGATCCAGAGCTCTGGTCATACCCATGACCAAGATGTTTTCTGTGCAGGGTGCTATACAGGTCCAGAGGAGTGGAATCCTTGGGAACCCGGTCCCTGAAGGTTTAATTACAATGCCTGCCGTGATAGGTGAAGTTTGGGCTTCTGTGGCCAAACAGAGTCCTGCGGCGGGGAAAAGGTAAGTGGGGGCCCCTCAGGAACTTGGTTCTATTGAGGGGACCCCCAAGCCTAATATGTCTTTCTGCCTGTTACCTAACGGTATTCCCGCTAAATATTATGCATGCCTGTAACTACTAAAAAATTTAATAATTTTAAGTGGTCAAGAAAAGAAAAAATATAATAGACTGCGGTACCTGTGTTAATCCACTAGAGGCCGCTGTGGAACGTTTCATGTCATGTGGACTAGTTTCTTTTCATCAGAGCAAGTCCAGGCAGATGGTGAGTTCTCTTGTGGGAAACTGCTTCCTCTGCCATGTTGCAATGCTCGTCCATCCCCCGGCCTGCGGCAAAAGGGGCCCTGGCTCTTGTCCCTAGTTTCCCTTTTCAAAATTAGCGCCGAAGGCGCACGTGGCCGCGCGCGTGCACGCGCCTCTATATATAGAGGTGAGCTGGGAAAGGGGGCGGAGCTTGGGGGATGACGCTCTGTGCGCGCCGCAGCGCTTCTGCACATGTGCGGGCGTCCCAGCATGTTAAAAACCACAATTATGTGTTGTGAGCTGGCTATGGAGTGCAGAGACAGAGCTGGCAACATTTAAAAAAGGCATACAGCAAGCGGTTGATGCAGGCATCCCCATAGAAAGGCACATTAGTAGACACCAACTGTTTTTATAGCAGCATTTGTGCTAGACTATTGTCAGTAAGTGGTGTATTTCGGCTGGAATACCTCAGCTTTGGGCTTAGGAATATGCCGTCTAAAAACTCCGGGACTAAAAATCCCAGGAAGCATAGGGGGTCTCCATCGGGCTCTGAGGATCTTGGGCATGCTTTGGCTGCACCTATCTCCCCTGAAGAATCAGAGGTTAGTGACCGTAGAGCACCCTCAGGAGTACCTGGTACTGTGGCTGTCCTCAGTTCACCTGCTCCTGTGTATGTAACAGAGGAGGTTTTTTCCTCAGCTCTGGGAGGGCTGGAAGAGAGATTGTCAGCATTGATCGCTGCTTCCCTGTCACAGGAAAAAAGCGCTCGATCTCCGTCTCCTCCCTCAGAGTGCCTGTTAGCGGAGCAACAGTCCCATACAGGGATCGACCTACCTGAAGGGGATCAGGATGAGGTTGATTCTGTTGTAGAGGAATCAACAGTGGAAGAGCCATTCTCAGCATCACATGCTGAAAGATTATGGGTTCAGTCCCTGACTAACATGGTCCGATCAGCATTTAAAATGCCCCTTGCGGAGCCATCATCCACTTCTGTCTCCTCGTTGGGGTCGCTAAAAGCTCCCCAGACTGTTTGTTCCTTTCCGATCCATCCTTTACTGGAAGGGCTCATTTACCAGGATTGGGAGCATCCTGATAAAATATTTACTCCTCCCAAGAGATTTCAAGTGGTCTATCCCATGGAGGATAAGTTTATCAAAAAATGAAGGGTCCCTACAGTGGACGCAGCCATCTCTTGTGTGAATAAATCACTGACATGTCCAGTGGATAATGTCCAAATGTTCAAGGACCCAATAGATAAAAAATTAGAGTCCTTATTAAAATCTGCTTTTGCTACAGCAGGCTTGGTGACACAACCAGCAGTGGCAGCTATTGGGGTCTGCCAAGCAGTGAAGGATCAGTTGAAACAGGTCTTAAGGGACTTGCCAGATCAGCAGGCTCTTGCCCTAGCTGATCTACCTAGAGCCTTATGCTTTGCGGTGGACGCTATAAAGGATTCAATCCATCAGGCCTCCCGCCTTACGCTGTCTGTAGTACATATGCGCAGGCTTTTATGGCTCAAAAACTGGTCTGCTGAAGCTCCCTGTAAAAAATTGCTGGTCAGCTTCCCATTTCATGGTGAACGCTTATTCGGGGAAGACCTGGACAAATATATCCAGAGAATTTCCAGCGGTAAAAGTACACTTTTGCCGGTTAAAAACAGAGTTAGAGGTCCCTCTTTTAAGAGGCCTGCTTCTCCAGTCCCTAGGACATCGGATGTGAAACAGTTCCGACGGCCTCCTCGGTCAAATCCCGGAGGTAAAAATCAGGGACAATTGCAGGGTAACAAGAAGCCCTGGAGCAGGAGAGGTACAAAACCTCCCCCCAAAGTCAAATGCATGAAGGGTTGCCCCCACTCAATCGGGTGGGGGGAAGACTTCAGTTGTTCACAGAGACCTGGCGGGACACGATCAGAGACAGATGGGTGCTCTCCGCAGTAAGTCTGGGATACAAATTGGAGTTAAAAGACTCCCCTCCTTCCCACTTTATAAGGTCAAACGTGCCAAGGGATCCCCAGAAGAGAGGATCCCTCCTGTTGGCACTAGAACAATTATTGCTCCAAGCAGTAATTATAGCGGTTCCCCTGGAAGAATGGGGGTTCGGGTTTTACTCAAACCTCTTTACAGTCCCGAAGCCAAACGGGGACGTGAGGCCCATATTAAATCTAAAAGGGCTAAACAAATTCCTACATATCAGGACTTTCCGGATGGAGTCGATCCGATCGGTGGCCACTGCCCTACAAGGGGAGGAATGGTTAGCCTCGATCGACATCAAAGATGCTTATTTGCACATTCCCATCTTTCCAGCCCACCAAAAATTTCTACGCTTTGCGGTAGAAGGGCGCCATTTTCAGTTCAGAGCCTTACCCTTCGGTCTGGCCACAGCACCACGAGTGTTCACAAAAATTCTGGCCCCATTATTGGCCAATCTAAGAACACGAGGTGTAACGATAATGGCATATCTAGACGATTTGTTGCTGATAGACCACTCAGTGGAAATACTAGAAGTGGTTGTTCACGAGACAATCAAGTATCTGGAATATCACGGTTGGATTATCAACCGAGACAAGTCAGCCCTAAAACCAGTCAAAAGTCTGGAATACTTGGGGCTAAGGCTGGATTCAGACCAGAGAAAAATGTTCTTGCCTCAAGAAAAGGGGTCGTCTTTGAGAGATTTGATCCACTTAGTGGGTACAAAAAGACAGCCATCCATACGCCTGTGCATGAGGCTGCTGGGAAAAATGGTGGCATCATTCGAAGCAGTACCCTACGGTCAATTCCATTCAAGGAATTTGCAAAGGGCCATACTGTCAGCCTGGAACAAAAAAGTTCAGGCCCTAGACTTACCAATGTCCTTGTCCCCTTCCGTTCGCAAGAGCCTCCGCTGGTGGTTGGTTCCCCAGAATCTGGAAAGAGGGAAATCCTTCAGTCCGATTTCTTGGAAGGTGGTCACTACAGATGCCAGCCTTATAGGCTGGGGAGCAGTACTGGAGCAATGGTCTCTCCAGGGCAGATGGTCGGATGCAGAAAAGGCCCTGCCCATCAATCTCTTAGAGATACGAGCAGCCCGGTATGCCCTAGTAGCATGGACATCCAAACTCCAAGGGTCCCCTGTCAGAATTCAATCAGACAATGCCACAGCAGTGGTATATATCAATCATCAGGGGGGCACCAGGAGTCGTGCAGCCCAGAGGGAAGTAAATTACATCCTGAAATGGGCAGAAAGATATGTCCCAGCCATATCTGCGGTATTCATTCCAGCAGTGGAGAATTGGAAGGCGGACTTTCTAAGTCGCCAACAATTATGCCCAGGGGAATGGTCCCTTCATCCCGAGGTTTTCCGGACAATATGTCAGCGGTGGGGAACACCGGATGTAGATCTGCTAGCATCCAGATTCAACGCAAAAGTGGACAGGTTTGTCTCTTGGACAAGGGATCCCCTAGCTTGCGGCTCGGATGCCCTAGTGTTCCCTTGGGATCAGTTCAAGCTGATATATGCATTCCCACCGCCACAATTGTTACCTCGATTACTCCGCAGAATCAGGGTAGAAAAGAAACCAGTGATTCTGGTGGCTCCAGCGTGGCCCCGAAGAGCATGGTACGCGGAGATTGTAAAGATGTCTGTGGGGAGTCCTTGGACCCTCCCACATCGTCCGGACCTGCTTTCGCAAGGACCGATATACCACCCTTCCTTACCAGCCCTAGGTTTGACGGCCTGGCTATTGAAGCCCACATTCTAAAAAAGAGAGGGCTCTCTAATTCTGTGGTATCTACCATGATCAATGCCAGGAAGCCGGTATCCAGGCAGATCTACTATAGAATCTGGAAGGCGTACATCGCCTGGTGTGAGGCCAAGAAATGGCATCCACGTAAATACGTAATAGGTAGGATTCTGGACTTCCTACAATGGGCTGTAGATAGGAAGCTTGCCTTGAGTACTATCAAGGGTCAGATTTCGGCCTTGTCAATATTTTTTCAAAGGCCCTTGGCTTCGCATTCACTAGTCAAAGCTTTCATACAAGGAGTGATGCGTATTAGCCCTCTGGTTAATATTCCCATATGTCCATGGGATCTAAACCTGGTTCTGTCGGTTCTACAGAAACAACCATTTGAACCATTACAGCATATTTCTTTGGTTCTTCTCACCAGGAAATTGATTTTTCTAGTAGCCATTTGTTCGGCTAAAAGAGTGTCGGAATTAGCAGCTATGTCCTGTAAGGAGCCATATCTGGTTATCCATAAGGACAGAGTAGTGTTACGTCCTTATCCAGCCTTTCTTCCTAAGGTGGTATCGAGGTTTCATTTGAACCAAGATGTGGTTCTTCCTTCTTTTTTCCCCAAACCTACTTCGGTAGAGGAAAAGTTATTGCATTCTTTGGATGTAGTAAGAGCAGTTAAAGCTTATCTAAAAGCCACTGCTCAGATTCGCAGAACGGATACTTTGTTTGTTCTGCCGGAAGGCCCCAGAAAGGGTCAGGCAGCATCAAAATCTACTTTAGCCAAGTGGATTCGACAGGTCATAATGCAAGCCTATGGCTTGAGAAGGAGACCGCCTCCGTTCAAAGTTAGGGCGCACTCCACGAGAGCAGTTGGAACTTCATGGGCAGCGCATCACCAGGCCTCCCTGGCTCAAATCTGTAAGGCCGCAACATGGTCTTCAGTACACACGTTTACTAGGTTCTACCAGGTGGACGTTAGAAGTCAGGAGGATGTCGCCTTTGGGCGCAGTGTGTTGCAGGCCGCAAAAGATCCTCATGTCTGATAGCGCTCAGCTTATGTATGGTGTATCCCCCCCTTCGTTGGGCATTGCTTTAGGACATCCCATTAGTAATGACTATGTCGCTCTGTGTCCCGTGATGTACGAGAAAGAAAATAGGATTTTTATAACAGCTTACCTGTAAAATCCTTTTCTTGGAGTACATCACGGGACACAGAGCTCCCGCCCCTCTTTAGGGACACTTATTGCTTTGCTACAAAACTGAGGTGCTCCCGGATGGGAGGGGCTTATATAGGGGAGGGTACTTCCGGTTTTGGAAGTTGCCAGTGCCAGCACCTGAAGGTATCTATATAACCCATTAGTAATGACTATGTCGCTCTGTGTCCCGTGATGTACTCCAAGAAAAGGATTTTACAGGTAAGCTGTTATAAAATCCTATTATTCAGGATTCCCACGCAGGGGGTTAACTTCATTTAGCAGTCCACCTGGCTCTCTTGTTAGCAGTTCCTCTGCTTGCTTTAGGTACTGATACCTTAAACCACCAGATCTTCCAATCTCAGTCTTGGATGCATACAGCTTTGGGCTTCTTAAACGCACACAGCTTGAAGTCCCTTAATGCACACAGCTTCTGGCTCCTTGGACGCACACAGCTTAAAGCCCTGCCCTTCAATGCACACAGCGTTTATCCTCACATAGAGACACTCACTAGCAGCCTCTGCAGTTAGCAAGCTGCTCACCATCCTCCACTCTGCTCTCACCAGCCCCTCATTATATTGGTTGTGTGCACCTGAGCACACACCATGCTGGCTGTCCACAAGACCCGGACACAGGGTTGGAGATCCCATCCCACCCAAGACTCTGAAGGATCTCCAAGCCACAGAACCCCATGCAGAAATAGCAAAATCTGAGAAAACTGCCAGAGCAGTTTTCTCTGTTTTTAAATTTACGCTCTGTAGCTCTGCACTCAGGCGATATGCAGCCTCTGTGTCCACTTTAACCTCATTTTCATTGGGACAGAGCCTCGCTCTCCCACACTGCTCACTGGCTTTTTGTTTCTGTAAAGAACTCCGATGTTTAATTCTCTAGTTCTGAATTCTCCACTCCTCCCTTCTGGTGTAGTTATTGTAATGGTGTGTTGATACCACTGAGATATTTTCCATGTGTTCATTCATTCTACATTATAGCAAAACCAGCAGGGTGAGAATTGTTTGACTTGCTTCTTAATGCTGGGATGGCAAGGGTGAAGCCAGGAACCAGTGGTACCGCTGACATGTAGGAGCCAGTGTGTATTTCACATACCAGCAATTTATCTGTTAAAATAGGTCGCCCCACTCTTTGAAGTATCCAAACCTTCTTTTGTTTTATGTGATAGTCAGTCATGTATCCTGTGTACCCCTTTATCAGAGGCTGCAGGTGCATTAGGCTCAGTTTCAACAGGCATTGATTTTTGTTAGACTTTCAGGCGGAAAATCTGAGCTGTCTCTTTATGGTAAAACTGACCTATTTTAGGATTTGCTTCGTCCTACAAAACATGTCACTCAGTAAAAAGCATCTCTTTGCTTGAACTGAAATGCCCATTGATCTGTATTTAGATAGACGCCCTTATTGCTACTTTCAGAAACTTGTTTAAATACTGATTTCTGTCCAGCAGACCCTCCTGAGATCAGCTATTTTAAGTCCAAGCTTCCTGTATAGATGTGCATCATTTTCCTCTCTTCCTGAGCAGCTTCCTTGCTATCTAACTCGGGTTACATTTAAGACGTTGCTTTCTTTCTTTGAAAACTAAGCACAAAGGCAAAACCGTTCTTGATGGCTGTAAAAAATAGTTTGGTAGTTAAGGAAAAAAGAAAGGAATCCTACACTTTGCCTCTCTGACATTGTGCCTCCTTGACATGTTTTTTAGGCATTTTTAGGCTCAGACTACACTTTTCTTTTTAGGCGTATTGGGCTACCTGAGGTTTTTCCAGCCCTGTGGTATAGAATAGTTTAAGGCACTAATGAGAGCAGTGTAACCTGAGAATTCTCTTTTTTGTTGGCTTATAGTTGAGGAATTAAAAGTAGCAGAAGGCTGTAATGGAAGATACCACAGTTGATGCTGGTGAACACTGGTGCAGAACTAAAGCTACCCACACACATACAGGGGTTTATTTACTAAAACTGGAGAGTGCACAATTGGGCTCACTTCTGCATAGAAGACAATCCGCTTCTAACATCAGCTTGTTCAATTAAGCTTTGGCAATAAAACGTGGAAGCTTATTGGTTTCTATGCAAAAGTGAGCCCGATTGTGCACTCTCCAAATGTAGTAATATCAAGAAAATATTCTACCATAAAAGTGAAAGGGCAAATTGTAGGTAAGGCCACTCAAGGTTAGATTTCCCCATGGGGCAAACCGGAGAAATCGCTCACCTCCCCCATCCATGCTAACCAGTCTGAATGGAGGAATCATTCCCACTGGCTGTTGTGTTTTTAGTCATAGTTCAGCCGAAAATTTTCCAGGTGATGTTGAGGGGGACACCCACAGCTTGAAATTTCTCAAAATTAGCCATGTATGGCCAGCTTTGGATAGCCTGATCTTCAGGTGTTCCAGCCATCGCATCAAAAATATACTGTTTAAGAAGCTTCCATAGTGTTTGGATAATCACTCCACCCTACAGTTTAGCAAAGGAAGTCCTTATTTGCTGGACAAACATTTTCAGTAGCTTTTGAAGCGTTGGTTTTTTGGTAGAAAATATCAAACGGTTCTGATTTAAATCTGCAGCATTAGAACAATAGTACTTTGAGCCTGATTTTAGAAACTTGAACTTGGGGACAACAATTTCAGAAAGAGAGAAACTAAAAAGGTTTGACGGCATAAATGGCGACACCATCAAGCCCAAGGGGAAAGCAGCAGAAAATAGTTTCTCTTGTGAAGCTGGAATTTTTAGGGTGCTTGATGGGTTTCAAAAATATAGAATTTTATTTACCGTATTTATCTGCGTATAACACGCACTTTTTTCCCCTTAAAATCATATCCCGGGCGGTCTCCGCTGACTGTGAGCGATCGCCGCCGAGATACACATAGCCGAGTGTATTCGGCTATACTCTGCTTTTCTCGGCTCCGCTGACTCGGCGTGACTGTGAGCGGAGCCGAGAAAAGCCGAGTACACTCGGCTATGTGTATCTCGGCGGCGTCCGCCCCGCTCCGCACAGTCTCGGCGCGAATTTTAAATTATGGCAAGGCTGCAATAAACACTGGGGGCAAGGCGACACTGGGGCAAGGCTGCACACGGCTGCACTGTGACAAGGCTGAAATGGACTCTGTGGCAAGGCTGCAATGGACAATGGGGCAAGGCTGCACTGTGACGAAGCTGCAATGGACACTGATAAGGCTGCATTTAAATGTAAGTTATTTTTCCTTAAACTTCCCTCCTAAACTTGGGGTGCGTGTTATACGCCGGCGCGTGTTATACGCCGATAAATACGGTATTTATCCTATCTCACTCAGTTACCCCAATAGCACTCTAGCCATGATCTCCTCCTATTTGTATAACCTACTAACTTTTACAGCATTATTATTCCACGTGTCTAGAGAAAAATAGTTGTATTTTTATTAAGGTTGTATTTTATTGCTTTCTCTTTTAAATCTGTGTATAAATATGTGCATTTTTAAACCATTTTTCAAATTGTAAAAAGCCTGAAGAAGGGATCTAATGGGTCCCGAAAGCTTATATCTTTAAGTCATACCTTTTACTAACCAACTTAAATTATTCAACTCCAAACTTGGAGACAGAGAAGCATACCTGTAGCATTTAGTGCATGCCAGTACAAAGCTTCTGCTCAAAACAGTCACTTAAACTGAAATTTCAGCTTAACCCTGACTAGCCTTAAAAATGTCCCCCCCCCCTCATCTAACACTAATGCTACCCAATCTGTGTAAAAAAGATGCATCTACTTACCTATTTTTAGCCCACTCCAGTCCCGTTGATCCATGTCCCCTGTGTCAGCCAGCTGCAGAGGAGAGGAGGGAGAGCTGACAACGGATGGACCATAGGAGCTTGTGAGTGATGTTACCGCCCTAGGCTTTTCTACCTGTGGTCGAGAGCTCTCTACTCTCCCTTGCAGCTGGTGCTGGCTGAAGCGGGGGGGGGGGGGGTTCATGTGACCAGATCGTACGGAAAATGGGTCAGTATATGCATCTTTTTTTCACAGGTTGGTCAGCATAAGTTTTAAGAGGGGGAGAGGAAATTTTTAAGGCTAGGTACTGGTTTAAGCTGAAATTCCATGTTAATGGGAGGCTTGTGCTAAAATAAGCTGTGTACAGTAATTTTTATCAAGTTGAGCGTTCTAGTGAACTGCTTCAAAAAAATTTGTACATAAATTAAATGAATAGCTGTTATGTAATCTTCAATACATTTGCTAACCTCATAATTTCCCACCTAAAACCTCTTTATTTCAGGAGCATATACAGAGACACTAGCCCCATGTGTTTCCCTACCACTGTCCTTTTTACAAAGATAGGACACAAGTCCCATCACATGCATATAAAGGAAATCCAAGACATTCACTTAGCGCTCATAGAATAGCAGCATATGGTGACTAACTAACGGGGATACCAATGACGCTATTTGCTACCATGGCAACATACTGCTAAGAAAAAAAAATTGGTCACATAACCACCTCCCTACGGCTGAATTCTAGCACTCCCCTCCCCAGCTAAACACTTGGTTTTATATATATATATATATATATATATATATATATATATAACCATTTTTTTTTGTTTTTCTTTTAAAATGTGTTTATTTTGGCAACATAAATCACATGACGTTCCATATCCTAATTTGGATTTTTTTGTAGTGGGGTGGGTTATAGTTTTTTTTTCGTCCCCTTTACTTATTCCTGATACCATGATTACAGGTACTTTGGGGAAGAATTTTAAAACGGCACATTCTTGGAGTGCTTGGTAATCACTGGCTGTGTTATATGATGATGCATCAATAAATGCAGATGTTTTGTGTATTATAGCAGACCTGCCTCCTTAGTCATTTACTGTATACAAGATACTGAATTTATATTTTTCTTTGTGTTGGCTCGTAGTCATGTAGCACAGCACGTCTGTAATTATTGAGGCATTACCGTATTTGAGCAGTTAGAGAACATTTAGTAAAATGAACAAGGTAAGTGGGTGTCTCGAGGTGAACATGGGACTTTTGATCCTATTGTGTGGAAGTCTGGGGTTTAATTCAAAATTGGTTTACGGGGTTTTCCGGCATTTACCATGTTTGCACTTAACCCTGAAGCGGGCAAAATTGAACGATTAAACACAGTTGTTCGCTCAGTTCTGCCCCTCCGCTTTGAGCACAGAGCGGTGACACCCAGTCTCTGGCTCTCTGCTCTGCCCCTTCAGTGCTCACTGGAGTGCTGGGCTGTGGAGGGGGTTGGTGATGTGGGCTCAGGCTCCCAGTGGATTGCTGAGAGGCTGAGCTATCTGCTGGTCCAAGCATCTGGGTGGATCCTGTCTCAGGATGAGCTCAGGGGTGCTCCCAAACCCCACGTGCAGAGCCCGCCAAGAAGTCGTCACTGCGCTGCACTAATCACTGGCAGTGAGACATTTCCTGATCTCTGCAGCTGCACATCGGGTCAATGTCTCACTGCCTGTAATTGGTGCAGTGCCGACTTCCTGGCGGGCTCTGCAGGTGGGCTGTGCGAACGCGCCAAAGCTCATCCTTAATCCTGACCATATGGTCGGGATCTTTTCAGAGCCTGGACCGGCTCTGTGACGTCACCAGACAGCGGGCTTTAGATTTGGCTTTAGATTTTGCTATAGATTTGGCTATTCTTTTCTTTTTTAAAGCAGTTCCAACAACTTGAAGGCATAGCTCTACTAAACGTAATAGTTTCTATGAATGGGGAGAGGGCAGAGCCAGTACCAGCTTGTCAGAAGGAGAAGCAGAAACTTGGTGCTGGTCATGAGTGACTTTATTAACTTAAAAAAATCTAGTACTGCAGATTGGAGGCAAGTGGTGACAAGGCTGCAGATAACTACATAATGCTAACTCCTTTGTTATTATTTACGGTCTTGCATGCTTAACACCTTCCTTACTGGGCACATATACCCCCTTCCTGCCCAGGCGAAATTTCAGCTTTCGGCACTGCGTCGCTTTATCTGACAATTGCGCGGTCGTGCGACGTGGCTCCCAAACAAAATTGACATCCTTTTTTTCCCCACAAATAGAGCTTTCTTTTGGTGGTATTTGATCACCTCTGCGGTTTTTATTTTTTGAGCTATAAACCAAAAAAGAGCGACAATTTAAAAAAAAAACACTATTTTTTGATTTTTGCTATAATAAATATCCCAATTTTTTTTTAAAAAAAACTTTTTTTCTCAGTTTAGGCCGATACGTATTCTTCTACATATTTTTGGTTAAAAAAAATCGCAATAAGCGTATAGTGATTGGTTTGCGCAAAAGTTATAGTGTCTACAAAATAGGGGATAGAATTCTGACTTTTTTTTATTATTATTTTTTTTTACTAGTAATGGCGGCGATCAGCGATTTTTATCATGACTGCGATACTGCGGCGGACACTTTTGACACATTTTTGGGACCATTCACATTTATACAGCGATTAGTGCTATAAAAATGCACTGATTACTGTATAAATGTGACTGGCAGGGAAGGGGTTAACACTAGGGGGCGAGGAAGGGGTTAAATGTATGCCCTATGAGTGATTGCTACTGTGGGGGGAGGGGACTGACTGGGGGAGGTGACCGATCTGTGTCCCTATGTACAAGGGACACAGCATCGGTCTCCTCTCCCTGACCGGACATGGATCTGTGTGTTTACACACACAGATCCATGTCCTTGTCTGTGTACAGGCCGATCGCGGGTGCCTGGCGGACATCGCGGCCGCCAGGCACGCGCATCGGCATCTCAGTGATGCGCCGGGCGCGTGCCGGCGGCGGCGGCGCTTGCGCGCCCCCCAGTGGCCGAAGGAGCGGAGGCCGTATAATGACGGCCTCCCGGCATTTAAGAACCACTTTGCGGCCGTCATTAGTCATATGACGGGCGCAAAGTGGTTAAAGCAAATTCAGAACAACATTGTAGTTTTGCCACTTTTGTATTGTATGAAAACAATATGTTGTGTACTAGAATTTCCCTACACATACAGTCAGGTATGTGTTCCATTTTATATGGACCATTTTAGTGACATGCTTTAAAAAATACTTAAAGCTTGTGAGCAGTATCGTATGATATTTTATATCAAATGTATTGGTACTAATGTTTACAGTCAAATGAGCCACCTTCCTAAAAGACAAGTCCAAACCTGTCCTTGAATTCCTGCTCTCGGTAGTATTTCCTGTACATTCCTCACATGCCATTCTATATAATATCATCTGTACACTTTGGACAACTTGTTAGAGTGCCAGAGTGCAACCCGATCACACTGTTTGATACTGACTTATTTTTTTAAAATTTAGGTGTGAACAAGTCAGTAATAGCATAGACAGTCCCAGAATAAGGGCCTTGAGAAATATCCAGAAAGTCATTTGGGAAAGCGGTCCGTAGAGTGAATGTAAAGCCTGGTACACACTAATAGTTTTTTTTTTCGTTCAAGCCAGCAAGTTGAGCGAAAAAAAAACTGACCGCTTCGGTCAGAGCTGCTGTACTAATGATGATGATGACAGTGCAACATTCTTCCTCACTGAGCTGTTGTGTTCTGATGGGGGGACGGCCCCCCACCAGAACACTCCGGTCAGCTGATCGGGAGCCAGTCGGCTGCTGGTTTTCTGGCTTCTGTAGGAGCAGCTGACATACACACGCGCCCGACTGTCGGACAGTTTTTATTGAACCAGCTGCTGTCTCCCGACATTCAGCCTGTGTGTACGGGCCTAAGAGCCCAATTTTTAGTTTAGCTATAAATTGATTAGCAGTTTGGTTTGAGTTCCCTTTATATATCCTCCAAAAATTGCATTTTAACAGTAAGGCCCCATGCACACAGGGCGTTTTTGCAGCTGCTAACAGCAGCGTTAGACGTTTTTTTTACAGCTGCAAAATGCCCATCCATGTTATTCTATTGTGTCATGCACACATAGAGCTTTTATGAGCTCCAAGTGGCATAGGCGTTTTCCAGCTGCAAAAAAAACCCAATTCCAGTGCGTTCTGGAGCTCCAGGTTTGAGCTGCAAAAACGCCAAACGCGCAAAAACGCAGCGATTTGCGTTTTTGATCTCCAGGATTTTTTTAGAATTTTTTTTTTAAAAGGTCAAAAAATGTTTACAAAATATGGACAGGCGTTTTTAAGCTGTAAAAAATGCGGCTGTAAAAACGCCCTGTGTGCATGGGGCCTTAATGTCGTTACTTTGTATCTTTGTATTGTGAAACAAATGATATACACTTTTAAGTAGCATAATAAAGACCTAAAGAAGTACTCCAGAAATGATCTTACTTGAAAAATTACTTAGATCAACCTTGATAATCTAAGTCTTCATAGACCACCTCGGTACGGGAATGCTGCAAATGACTGTAATATCTTGCATACATACAAAATGTGCTGACCTCTTCCAGTGGATGCTCAAACAACTTCCTGTGTCTTGCACAAAACACAGTGGTGTTTACTCTCTCACCTCAGCCATTCAGAAAATTATTTGTATGTTTTTAATTGCATACAAGGGTTCTCTAATTGGATGTGGTGTAGAGGAGGGGTGGATGATGTTGTGATCTCAACCTTATCCAATCAGAGAATGCTTTGTATTCATTGAAAAAATAAACATTTCTGCGTGGGGCTTTGTTTACTGTAATGCCTAATGCAAACAATTTTTTGTTTGTTTTTTCCGTTCAGCCCACTGGGTTAAAGAAACAGTGGAGCTCGCTGTACCAACTATTCGATGTTAGTACAGCGACCTTCCCTCTGTGCCATTGTGTTCTGACCGGGGGACTGCCCCTCGGTCAGTGCTCACAGTTATTGGCTACCAGCGCTGAGTTTTTTGTTAAACCGGCTGATATTCGGCCGTGTGTTCCAGACTTTAGACATATGAAGTTGTTTGAGCACCTATTAGAAGAGATCCACACATACTGCATGTAGTAGATGTTACTACAGTCATTTGCAGCATCCCCAGTTGCCCTACTGAGATGGCTTATGAAGAATTAGATTGTACCAAGGTGGACCAAAGTACATTCCCCCCCCCAGTAAGATCTGGAGTAGTTCTTTAACCACTCGTCGACGGCTGGACGTCTAAAGACGTCCTGGGCTTTGTGGTGGTATATCTGAATGATGGGTGCAGCTACAGGTATCATTCAGATATGGGCATTTTCAGCCGGCAATTCCCTACACCATAAGAATGATCATATCGGCTTTTCCGCTGCTTGATCGTTCTTACGGGCGGCGAGAGGGGACGTCCCCGCTCCTGCCGCCCTCCGGTGCTTCCACCGACTCACCGCTGCGATCGGTGAGTCGGAGAACGGATCCACCGCCCCCGGATGTCCACCATAGAGATTTCCGGCTGACCAGATGGACGCCAGATGGTCGCCGGAGTCTCTATGATCATCGGAGGCCGGGCGCGATGTTATGATGTCACGCCCGGTCTCTGCATTTAAAAAAAAAAAAAAAACGTGATTGTTTTTTTGTTTTTGTTTTTTCTTTTGATTTTAGGCTTCCCAGCCTAGAGGTGAGATGTGGGGTCTTATTGACCCCGTACCTCACTGTAAAATGGTCCTGTCATGCCATATTCTTATTACAAGGGATGTTTACATTCCTTGTAAAAAGTGTCAAATTAGAAAATTTTAAGTAAAATTAACAATAAATTTTATTTAATTTTTTTAAAGTGCCCCTGTCCCCGTGTGCTCGCACGCAGAAGCGAACGCATACATAAGTCCCGCCCACATATGAAAACGGTGTTGAAACCACACGTGAGGTGTCGCCACGAACGTTGGAGCGAGAGCAATAATTGTTGCCCTAGACCTCCTCTGTAACTCAAAACATGTAACCAGTAAAAAAAAATTAAAGCGTCGTCTATAGGGATTTTTAAGTACCGAAGTTTGGTGCCATTACACGAGCGTGTGCAATTTTGAAGCGTGACATGTTGGGTATCTTTACTCGGCGCAAATTCATCTTTCACATTATGCAAAAAAATTGGGCTAACTTTACTGTTTTTTTTTTTTTAAAGCTGTTCCCCAAAAAAATGCGTTTGAAAAATTGTTGCGCAAATACCGTGCGAGATAAAAAGTTGCAATGACCGCCATTGTATTCTCTAGGGTCTCTGCTAAAAAAAACATATATAATGTTTGGGGGTTCTATGTAATTTTCTAGCAAAAAATTATGATTTTTACATGTAGGAGAGATGTCAGAATTGGCCTGGTGGGCAAGTGGTTAAAGTGGAGTTCCACCCAAAAGTGGAACTTCCGCTTTAAGCACTCTTCCCCCCCTTACATGCCACATTTGGCATGTAATTATTTTGGGGGGGTGGGGGCTTTGTTAGGAGTGGGACTTCCTGTCCCACTTCCTACTTCCACCCAGGGACCACCTAGGCGACGACTCCTCTTGCCTTAGGCGGCCCCTCGCTGTAGGCGATCTCCTGGGACACGTAACAGGTCCCAGACAATCGCCTGTCCACTCCTAGAGTGCAGCGCGACTCGCGCAGTGAGTGCACGGCCGTGAAGCCGAAAGCTGTCGCGGCCGGGTGCCCACAGTGTGAATGGAGGCACCAGCGGAGAGGGGGGCAGAGGAGCGACGCTCCGGGCGGACGCATAGCTGGACAGCGGAGCAGGTAAGTGTCTGTTTGTTACCCAGCAGCTACACTTTTTGTAGCTGCTGACTTTTAATAAACATAAAAAGGCTGGAACTCCGCTTTAAGCTGGCCATGCATAGATTGAATTTTGGCCATTTTTCTGTTGAGTCAGATGAAATTCGATCTGTGAGTGGCAATGTTGTCACCACCTGACTCAACAAACCTCAATATGAAAATTGAAGGATCCGGGTTGAAAATATTTTAGTTGAACAGTGACTCAGCTGCAGTCACTGTTTGGTAATTCCAAGAGCCACAGACAATTCATCCATCTGTGCTGTTTATTGAAGATGGTGGAATCTGTTCAATTTCATTCATTCAGCCCACAGGCTGAACAAAAAAGATATGTGTGTATGACCAGCTTTAGTTTTCATCACTTTAAACAAATTAATTTGAACTTAAAGTGGAGTTTCACCCAAAAATGGAACTTCCACTTTTTGGAATCCCCCCCCCCCCTCCAGTGTCACATTTGGCACCTTTCAGGGGGAGGGGAGAGCAGATACCTGTCCTAATATAGGTATTTTCTCCCACTTCCTGGCATAGATCACCTCGGTGATCTACACCAATTTCGGCGCCTACTCTGTCCCACCCACTGTCTTCTGGGAGACACACAGGTCCCAGAACACAGCGGGGACCAGTAAAGTCGCAGCGTGACTCGTGCATGCGCAGTAGGGAACCGGGAAGTGAAGCCGCAATGCTTCACTTCCTGATTCCCTTACGGAGTATGGCGGCGGCAGCAGCAGCCGATCCTCGAGCGACAGATCGGCTTCGGCTGCCGACATCGCGGGCACCCTGGACAGGTAAGTGTCCATATATTAAAAGTCCGCAGCTGCTGTATTTGTAGCTGCTGGCTTTTAATATTTTTTTCGTGGGGCCTCCGCTTTAAATTACAAATTTAACCACTTAACGACCGCCCACTGTAAATATACATCAGCAGAATGGCACCGACAGGCAGAATCACGTATATGTACGTGATTGCCTTTGTATAGTTGGGGGGTCCGATCGGACCCCCCTTCTTTACAGTGGGTGGTCGTTTTACCTTCGGGAGCGATCCGGCATGAGGGGACGGCCGTTCGATTCCGGCCACCCCCTCTCGATCGCTCCCGGCGAATGAGAGAGCTTCCCCTGCCTGCCAGGAAGGAGGAAGTGATGTCATCTCTCCTGCGGCGCTCACATATACCGAGCGCCGTACAGGAGAAGATGCAGGTTAGTACACAAAACAGCACACTGACACCAGGACACATAGGCACATAAATCGCCCCCCCAGACACCCCCAGATCAGCCCCCAGTCACAGTGTCACTGATTGCAGTGACCATTTATTTAGTGATCACTGCAATCAGTGACATTTGTGACTGTAAAAGTGTCACTACATTTAGTTTTAGGTCCAGTGTAGCCCCCTAACCCCCCCTAATAAAGGTTTAACCCCCTGATCACCCCCCAGATAACCCTTTCACCCCCTAGCACCGCCGTCGCTATGCGATCATTTTTCTGATCGATGTCTTAGCGTCGGTGATGCTGATCGGTAGCCAGTAATTTTTTTTAGGTTCGCCGCAGGTTTTTATAGCGTCGGGTCCCCCCATATATTACCTAATAAAGGTTTAACCCCCTTGATCGCCCCCCAGGTAACCCTTTCACCCCCTATCACCACTGTCACTAGGCGATAATTTTTCTGATCGATGTCTTAGCGTCGGCGATGCTGATCGGTAGCCAGTAATTTTTTTTAGGTTCGCCGCAGGTTTTTATAGCGTCAGGTACCCCCATATATTATCTAATAAAGGTTTAACCCCCTTGATCACCCCCCAGGTAACCCTTTCACCCCCTATCACCACTGTCGCTAAGCGATCGTTTTTATGATCGTTGTCTTAGTGTCGGTGATGCCGATAGGTAGCCAGTAATTTTTTTTTTAGGTTCGCCGTCAGGTTTTTATAGCGTCAGGTACCCCCATATATTACCTAATAAAGGTTTTAACCCCCTAATTGCCCCTAGTTAACCCTTTCACCAGTGATCATCATATAAGTGTTACGGGTGACGCTGGTTAGTTAGTTTGCTTTTTATAGTGTCAGGGCACCCGCCGTATATAACCCAATAAAGGTTTAACCCCCTGATCGCCCAGCGGGTGATATCAATTAGGTTTTAGCGTCAGAGAGGGTCTGCGTCACACCCCAAGCAGCGTCAGGTTAGTGCCAGTAGCGCTAACACCCACGCGTGAAGCATACACCCCCCTTAGTGGTATAGTATCTGATCAGCTCAATATCTGATCTGATCAGATCTATACTAGCGTCCCCAGCAGTTTAGGGTTCCCAAAAACGCAGTGTTAGCGGGATCAGCCCAGATACCTGCTGGCACCTGCGTTTTGCCCCTCCGTCCAGCCCAGGCCACCCAAGTGCAGTATCGATCGATCACTGTCACTTGCAAAACACAACACACATAACTGCAGCGTTCGCAGAGACAGGCCTGATCCCTGCGACTCCAGTGCTGTAGGAGGTGATTTCACCACCACAGTTAAAAAAAAAAAAGCATATATGCCGAAGCATTGGGGCAGCAGGGGCGGAGGAGTGATTTTGCTCCTAATGCCGCGTACATACGGTCGAAATTCCGACGGAGGCTTGCCCGTGGAAAAGTCTGACCATGTGTACGCGGCATAACTTTTGCGAGAAGATGCCCACATGCTTCGGCATATATAAATGGTGCATGTATGCCCATCATTTGAAGTGGGTGGATGAAGGGCGGTATTCTAATGGTGGGCATACCCACCGATCAATCTTTTTTTTTTCGTTCAGCCAACAGGCTGCATGAAAAAAAAGATTACAATACATGTCCAACAAGGACCAGCAACGTACTGGTATGTTGCTGGACTTTGAATGTTTATACCAGAATGATGCCTGCAGGTTTAGGTATCATCTTGGTATCATTCTTTTCAGCCAGCGGCCGGCTTTCATGTAAAAGCAATCCTAGTGGCTAATTAGCGTCTGGACTGCTTTTACAAGCAGTGGGAGGGAATGTCCCCCCCCCCCCCGGATATAAAAAGCGCCATTGGGAAAGCATTTTATCACACCGATCTTGGTGTGGTCAGATGCTTTGAGGGCAGAGGAAAGATCTAGGGTCCAATAGACCCCAGTTTTTTCAAAAAAGAGTACCTGTCATTACCTATTGCTATCATAGGGGATATTTACATTCCCTGAGATAACAATAAAAGTGATAAAAAATAAATAAATATGGAAGCAACAGTTTAACCACTTAACGACCGCCCACCGCCGATTTACGTCGGCAGAATGGCACGGACAGGCAGAATCACGTAGATCTACGTGATCGCCTTTGTGCAGTTGGGGGGTCCATCCGGACCCCCCTTCACTGCAGTGAGCGGCCGTTAAGTGTTCGGGAGCGATCAGGCATGAGGGGGCGGCCGCTCGATTCCGCCCCCCCCTCGCGATCACTCCCGGCCAATGAAAATGCTTCCTCCGCCATGTGATGTAAACAAGGCTGGAGGAAGTGATGTCATCTCCCTCGCCGCGGTCTTTCCGTTCCCGGCGCCGAGCAGAGAAGAAGTAGGTTAGTGCACCAACAGTCCACTGACACGTAGGTACACATAGGCACACAAATCACCCCCCAGTCACCCCCAGGTCACCCCAAAGCCCCCAATCACAGTGTCACTGATTGCAGTGATCATTTATTTTACTGATCACTGCATTTAGTGTCATCTGTGATTGTAAAAAGTTGCAGGGCAGTTAGGATTAGGCCCCTTTAGGTCCAGGGTAGCCCCCTAACCCCCCCCTAATAAAGGTTTAACCACTTGATCACCCCCCAGGTAACCCTTTCACCCCCTAACTTCAGCGTCACTAAGCGATTGTTTTTCCGATCGCTGTATTCGTGTCGCTGGTGTTTTAGATAGGCAGTTATTTTTTTTTAGGTTCGCCGCAGGTTTTTATTAGTGTCAGGTACCCCCATATATTATTTTAACCCCCTGATTGCCCCTAGAGTTAACCCTTTCACCAGTGATCGCCGTATAAGCGTCACTGGTGTCACTGGTTAGCCAGTAAGTTATTTAGTTATTTAGGTTACCCGTCAGGTTTTTATATAGTGTCAGGTACCCCCATATTTAACCTAATAAAGGTTTTAACCCCGATTGCCCCTAGTTAACCCTTTCACCAGTGATCACCATATAAAGGTTACGGGTGACGCTGGTTGATTAGTTTGCTTTTTATAGCATCAGGGCACCCGCCGTATATAACCCAATAAAGGTTTAACCCCCCTGATCGCCCGGCGGGTGAGATCAATTAGGTTTTAGCGCCAGAGAGGGTCTGCGTCGCCCCAGGCAGTGTTAGGTTAGTGACAGTAACGCTAACACCCACGCGCAAAGCATACACCCCCCTTAGTGGTATAGTATCTGATCAGATCTGATCAGATCTATACTAGCATCCCCAGCGGTTTAGGGTTCCCAAAAACGCAGTGTTAGCGGGATCAGCCCAGATACCTGCTAGCGCCTGCGTTTAGCCCCTCCGCCCAGCCCAGCCCAGCCCAGCCCACCCAAGTGCAGTATCGATCGATCACTGTCACTTACCAAACACAACACACATAACTGCAGCGTTCGCAGTGCTTGGTTTTTGGGGCCCTGTACGCGGCTAGGCTCCCAAAAAGTCCCACACATGTGGTATCCCCGTACTCAGGAAAAGCAGCAGAATGTATTTTGGGGTGCAATTCCACATATACCCATGGCATGTGTGAGCAATATATCATTTAGTGACAACTTTTTGTACATTTTTTTTTCTTTTTGTCATTATTCAATCATTTGGGACAAAAAAAAAAAAATATTCAATGGGGTCAACATGCCTCTCAGCAAATAGCTTGGGGTGTCTACTTTCCAAAATGGGGTCATTTGGGGGGGTTTTGTGCCATCTTGGCATTTTATGGCCTTCAAAACTGTGATGGGTAGTGAGGAGTGAAATCAAAAATTTATGCCCTTAGAAACCTTGAAGGCGGTGCTTGGTTTTTGGGGTCCCGTACGCGGCTAGGCTCCCAAAAAGTCGCACACATGTGGTATCCCCGTACTCAGGAGAAGCAGAAGAATGTATTTTGGGGTGTAATTTCACATATGCCCATGGCATGTGTGAGCAATATATCATTTAGTGTCAACTTTGTGCAAAAAAAAAAAAGTTTGTCATATTCCCGCAACTTGTGGCAAAATATAAAATATTCCATGGACTGAACATGCCTCTCAGTAAATAGCTTGGGGTGTCTACTTTCCAAAATGGGGTCATTTGGGGGGGTTTTGTGCTATTTTGGCATTTTATGGCCTTCGAAACTGTGATAGGTAGTGAGGAGTGAAATCAAAAATTTGCGCCCTTAGAAATCCTGAAGGCGGTGCTTGGTTTCCGGGGGGCCCGTACGTGGCTAGGCTCCTAAAAAGTCCCACACATGTGGTATCCCCGTACTCAGGAGAAGCAGCAGAATGTATTTTGGGGTGCAATTCCACATATAACCATGGCATGTGTGAGCAATATATCATTTAGTGACAACTTTTTGTAATTTTTTTTTTTTTTTTTGTCATTATTCAATCACTTGGGACAAAAAAAAAAAATATTCAATGGGCTCAACAACATGCCTCTCAGCAATTTCCTTGGGGTGTCTACTTTCCAAAATGGGGTCATTTGGGGGGGTTTTGTACTGCCCTGCCATTTTAGCACCTCAAGAAATGAGATAGGCAGTCATAAATTTAAAGCTGTGTAAATTTCAGAAAATGTACCCTAGTTTGTAAACGCTATAACTTTTGCGCAAACCAATAAATATACGCTTATTGACATTTTTTTTACTAAAGACATGTGGCTGAATACATTTTGGCCTAAATGTATGACTAAAATTGAGTTTATTCGATTTTTCTTATAACAAAAAGTAGAAAATATCATTTTTTTTTTCTCAAAATTTTCGTTCTTTTTCCATTTATATCGCAAAAAATAAAAATCGCAGAGGCAATCAAATACCATTAAAAGAAAGCTCTATTTGTGGGAAGAAAAGGACGCAAATTTCATTTGGGTACAACATTGCATGTCCGCACAATTTACAGTTAAAACAGCGCAGTGCCGAATCCCAAAAACAGGCTTGGTCCTAATGGTCCGAAATGGTTCGGGGCTTAAGTGGTTAAAAATAAAATAAAAAAGCAAAATTAATAATAAAAAAAAAAAAAAAAGCACCCCTGTCCTGCCCTGCTCTTGCCCAATGGCGAACGCAAGCGTCGGTCTGGCGTCATATGTAAACAGCAATTGCACCATGCATGTGAGGTATCACCGCGAAGGTCAGATCGAGGGCAGTAATTTTAGCAGTAGACCTCCTCTGTAAATCTAACGGGGTAACCTGTAAATGCTTTTAAAGGCTTTTAAAAATGTATGTAGTTTGTCGCCAATGCGCGTTTGTGCGAAATTTTAAAGCATGTCGTGTTTGGTATCTATGTACTCGGCCTAAGATAATCTTTTTTATTTCATCAAACAATTGGGCAATATAGTGTGTTTTAGTGCATTAAAATTAAAAAAAGTGTATTTTTTCCCCAAAAAATGCGTTTGAAAAATCGCTGCGCAAATACTGTGTAGAAAAGAAAAATGCAACACCCACCATTTTATTCTGTAGGGCCTTTGCTTTAAAAACATATATAATGTTTGGGGGTTCAACATAATTTTCTTGCAAAAAAAATATGTTTTCATGTAAACAAAAAGTGTCAAAAAGGGCTTTGTCTTCAAGTGGTTAGAAGAGTGGATGTAAGCTTCCTAATGTTGTGTATAAAATGCCAGAACAGTTCAAAACCCCCCCAAATGACCCCATTTTGGAAAGTAGACACCCCAAGCTATATACTGAGGCATGTCGAGTCCATGGAATATTTTATATGTTGACACAAATTGCGGAAATAATAAAAAATGTTTTTATTTATTTTTTGCACAAAGTTGTCACTAAATTATATATTGCTCAAACATGCCATGGGCATATGTGGAATTACACCCCAAAATACATTCTGTTGCTTCTCCTGAGTACGGGGATACCACATGTGTGAGACTTTTTGGGAGCCTAGCCGAGGATCATAGCTTGATTGGTCATTGATCAGCTCATGTATTTGAGTACCTTTTTGCACATTGATGTATTTGGAAGTGTGACTGAAGTTAGACTTTACTGCATTTCAATGAACATGTAAAGGGCAGCAAGATCTGTTGAGTCAAGATGGAAGTGATCTCATTCTAGTCTCACTTTGATTTATACATTGAGTACAATATAGACTGTGTTGGCGTTCTGCGGTCCAGTGAAGCTTTGGCAGACACCTCTGCTTCATTCATACATGCTGTATGCACCTAGCTGCTTCCCCCAAGGCCATCAATGCTGCAAATGGGGGGGGGGGGGGGGGAGAGCAAAGTGCACAGACTAAAGCTGGATACACACTATACAATCTTCTGTAAAAAAAAAAAAAAATTTCCCTTCAGATTTACCAAAACCATATAATATGAGGTCAAACCTTAAGAGTTTCAATTTGTATGCAATCAGGCAGGCCCTTGCACTAAATTGTTTTGTTAAATCTAAAGAAAATCAGACACCACAATTTGTATAGTGTGTTGTGGGTGTGTAAACACTTTATTAAAGGAAGACACTTGGCAACTCACAAAGGTTTCACAGCTGGGGAGGACGCCAAATAAACTGTTACAATGGATACACTGGATATGGTCTGGATGGCACCTGCAATAAGAGTTTGTGGATGATCTCCTGCATTACAGTCATTGTTGCATCTGCAGCTAAGAGAAGGAGGTATCCAGGATCTCAAGATGGAGGAGCTGCTGCAAGGAGTGGAGTGTGGTGGCCGGGGTGACCAGGCAGCCTCAGGACAGGAAGCAGTACACGTTGATCAGTGGAGCGCATGCGAGGACAGGAAGTGATGTCAGGGGGTTCATGATGGATTCACCTCTAACAGTTTCCATATATTGTGCAATCTTCACACCACACCTCATGCTTCAGTGTCACCACCTCCCCATAAGACCCTCGCTCACTAGATTTATTTGCCTCAGTCTCAAAATTGGCAAAATGTGCTTTGATTCTGAGGTCCGTATATTCCACCATCGATACCACCATCAGGTGAGACGCCGATCATAGTAACATAGCTAATGTTCTCGGTCACGCTAGTGACTATATGTATTTCAATGTTTTTCAAAGAACCAGTGGCATGCGAGTGTAATGTGAGACGAATGAGTAATAAAAGGTGTTTTTAACATATTACACTTTTGGAGCTTTTCTTCTCCCTCTATATGAGATGACATGTTGGGCTTATGAATAACATGGCCTGGAGAGTGCCAATGATGGAATATACTGACCTCAGAGTCCAAGCACATTTTGCTGAACATGAGTGTGAGGCAAATCTGCTGAGCGAGTGTCCTATGGGGAGGTGGGGACTGAAGCACGGGGTGTGGTGTAAAGATTGCACAATATATGGAAGATTCACACAGAATTCTTTTGGGGTTATTTTAAGTGGACTTTTATATGGACTTTTTTTGTTTTGAATATTTCTCCACATTATAACACTGGGTGTTTTGTGTTTTTCTTTCACAAATTTACGATTTTATTTTTTATTTTTAGTGGCTATTTGAAAGATGTTTTATTATGTTTAAAATAGCGCCACTATTTACCCTGTTGTTGGAGGTGAATCCATTATGATTACTGCTTTATGGCATTGCTTTAAAAAGCGGCAGCAATTAACTTGAGACGTTTATGATTTATATGGTTTGTTGTATTATTTTGTGTTCTCATCTAATCTGTGGCGCAAAGGTAGAATTGCTAAGCATTGGGTGGTGGTGCACAATCTTTTTTGAAGATATCAGGAGGTTGCCACAATTACTAAAAGATACAAGGCTGGAGACAGCAGGCTGATCCTTCAAATGCAGGGTAGAACACCCTACATAATAATAAAGGTACAATCCCCTGTAATTCAAAGGTGATAGCATGAGAATGCAGGGCCTCAAAAATACAAAGCATTCTGTGACTGGACAGGACAGAGGAGGTGTGGACAGTGTAGTTGATGTGTTGAAAAGCCACAAGTTATCTGAGAGCAATGGAAGCATAGCAAAAGCTATGCTATCAGCACTCATTGAAAAGGTGTAAACCCAAGATTCAAGAGGTGACATACACCTCCAGAGATGTAACTACATTTGAAACCCAGCTGTTTTTTTCCCTAGGGTTCATCTTTTTGAGCCAAATGGACAATTTTTTTACTTTACAATCTAAGTTGGACTTCCACTTTAATTTCTGGTAACTCTGAAGGAAAGAGTGCAGTCAGATTAAAAATTGTATGGCCAATTTGAGAGCGAAAGTTCATTTTCAAGCAAAAAAAAGTCCTCATCGAAAAAGAAAACTAATCCGCTGGTTTGTGTTCAGCTGCATGTGATTGGCTCCATATGCAGTCTTTGTAGTATAATGGGTTGGAAAGACTGAGGCTGGGGGTCACAGCAGGAGTCCGGTGCATTCTTGTTAACCGTTTCAGGTCCGATTTCAGCCCAAAATTTTGCCTGAAATGGACCAAAAGCCGCACAGGGCTCCTGTGCAAATCGCACTGGAGCCGCTGCGGAGATATGTGAATTGGCTTCATAGAGAGCTGGTACAATCTCCTGCTGTGCAAATTGGACTCGGGGAAACCTGCATCCAATTCTCACTAGTGTGAACCCAGCCTTATTGTTCCTACTCTGTGGAGATGTGGTGCCAGTACCCCATGACTTTCAGGACCTCTATCCCCTTTAAAATTATAGCTCCACTCAGAGTTGGCTATTCAGATTTGTATGTTTGACAGTTTGAATCACATGGTTAAGAAGTATTCTATGCAAAAAAGGCCCCAATTGCCGCCAGCAGTGAGATGAATGTAGCTTAGCGTTGTGCTAGAAGTTATTAAAATGTCTCCAGGATGCAGTTTCTAGAACAAGGATAGTTCCCTTTGTGTCATACTCCCATAAATTAAAACCATTACTGCTTGGAAATGTAGCAAAATGTGTATAATTGATCTGTGCTGCTGATGTGTTGAATAACTATGTTCCTATCCTGTCTGCTGCTCTCTTACAGTAATGAATGCTGGCATGAGAAAATACTTCCTGCAAGCCAATGATCAGCAAGATTTAGTAGAATGGGTTAACGTCCTTAATAAAGCAACCAAAATTACAGTGAGTATCCACTTTAATCCTACACATGACTGATGTATGTAGCTGGGTGCACAGGAGAAAACAGTGATCCTGTTACTTGGGTTACTTTCTCTTATCGTCCATGGACTCAAAACAGCTCTCATACTGTTTACGTGTGGGTATATGTCCCTGCTTGCAGGAGAAGACCTAGGCAGAATGTTAGATGTTAGAAACATTCTAGAACAAAACCAGAGCTGAACAGCCCCGCCCAGGGGGGTGGTCCCTCGGGACATAACCCTCCCACTGCAGTCAGCAGACCTCCAGTTTTTTTTCTGCCTAGCAGAAGGAGAAGGCGTGGCTCTCTCAGGAGCCAGTCTCCTGGAAGATTTTACTTTTAATTTTTATTCCTTTGGGAATTGTATTATTTTATTTTTGAGACCTTCAATCAACTGTCGGCTGGGCAACAGGTTGGGTACACTGGTATCCTCGTAGTCTACCCTGTCCGACCATCGAGCGTGCTGATCCTCGCCTTGTGTGCGTGAGACTCAGTTCATGACATGACTCCAGGGGTGGCCGGGTTGCTTTTAGCTCGCGCGGTCCTCTCAAGATTGAACAGTACCTGACTGACTGTATCTCTCGCGGTGGACCGGGCCGACAGCTACACAGTACTGCTCTGTGATAGGTCTGTCTGAAACAAGTCAGTGGGTCACTCTGGGATGGGTAAGTAGCCTCTCCTGCTACAGGTGAGTACATGCTGGCTGTGTTTCTTTATATGGGGGGTTTCTCCCTGTCTCCCCCCCTGTTATGCTGCTCTCTGCACCCTGTACTGGTGCTGTGCTGCGTGGGGGTGCTTGGGGGTCACTCTGGCCTGGCTGGGGGAGCTCATGTCTGTTTTAATGGCACTGGGGCAGTGTTCTGGTGTGCGAGTGTTGACATACTGTTGTGGAGTAGTGGTTTACATGCATACTTAGCAAAGCTAAGCTTCACAGGTTCAGTTCCTGAGTGGGCCTGTTTGTGTTCAAACAGCCGCCCCAGCGATTGCCATGCCACAGCCAGTGAGGGCAGGAGCTCCTGCCTTGTGGTTAGTGAACAACTGCAAAACATGTGCGCCATTAGCGCTGTGAGTTTTTTTTTCTTAAAACGCGCTCCGGGGCCATTTTGCCGTGGATCGATGGCGCGGTATTGTATGCGGCCGGCGGCCATTTTTTTGAAGCCGCTGCGTTTTTGCTTTTAGTTTTGGCCGCTGCTGCCGCGCGAATCTCACAGTCCAGTCTCCTCACTCTCCCCAGGCTTCACCTGCGCGGCAGCGCGGTTTCATACAGCGGAATGAGCGGTCCTTACAGGGGTTGGTGAGTACTCTGGGTGTCCCCTCCTCAGCTTCAGCATAGCCAGTGGGTGGACTGTGTTACTCACTATGATAGTGTTTAACAGTCAGAGGGTGGCAGTATGGAGTCTAGTTCACCTGCTTCTCCACACTTGTCTGAGGCAACTGGCAGTGCACCTGCGGTCCCTAGCGACTAGTTGTCGGCAGTCCTGCAATCATCCTTGTCAGGATGGAAGCGGTGTGCGAGCGCAAGAGAGCTGTAAAGCGCCCCCTCCCCACACATCCTCCTGTAGGGGAGTGCTCTGTCTCAGATATGGGCCTAGCTATTGCTGCTCAGGACCCTAGCTCTGAGGATTTTCATGTTTTTAAACAGGATATTCCATGTGAGGAAGACCCCAGTTCTGAAAAACTGACGGTGCTTGTAAGTGAACTCATTGATGCTGTGATGAACACTCTCAAGCTGAATGGTGAGGCTGAGGAACCTCGGGTAGAAGCTGTCTTCTTTTGGTTCCTTTAAAGCCGTTTTTTCAAAAAGTTTTTTTCCATATCTGAATTTTTTTGATACATTCATTGAGGAAGTCTGGGACAAGCCGCCGAAGACTTTGACGGTCCCGCTGCGCCTAGCCATGAGGTACCCCTTTAAGGAGGACCTGGTTAAGAAGGGGCTCCCCCCCCCCAATGGTTGACCCCCCCGGTCGCTCGTTTTGAATAAGGCTACCACGCTCTCAATGGACGGGACTCCTGCATTTAAGGATCCCACTGACAGGAGGTCAGAAGTGGTGAGTAGAACTATGTTTACCTTATTGGGGTCTGCCTTACGCCCTATAGGGGTGGCGACACTTGTGTCTCAAGACTCTCACAGGATGGGAAAAGATTTTGCACCAGACAGTGCAGGAGCATAATCTCCCTCCTGAGACCATTACCCCGGCTCACCAACTGGCGCAGGGTTTAGTCTCTGTGTGCGATGCCACTTGGATGCGGCCCCTTTAATTTCTGGGGCCTCTATCTGCTGTGGGGCTGCGTCGCCTTATCTGGCTGAAATGGTGGTCGGCCGACCTAGCTTCCAAATAGCTCCTGGCTGACTTGCTCTTTAAGGGCAGTAGACTGTTTGGGGCCACCCTGGATGCCATTATTATGGATGTCACAAGGTGTAAGAGCACCTGCCTTCCTCAGTTTGTTACGGAAAAAGGAGCCCCACCGTAGGCCGGGCCCTTCCTTTCCGGCAAAGAAGAATGAGTTTCTTCCCGTCAGTCAGAATCCACGGGTAAGCCCTCCCAGACTGGAAAAAGTTTGGCTGGGGGACATGAGCGTCCCTGGGTGCGTAAGCCTACCAAGCAAGCTCCCAAGCCCACTGCCGCATGGAGACTTGCCCCTGCCCGACTCTGGGGTGGGGGGACGTCCTTGCAGGTTCACGGTTCGGTGGACCTCCCGGATCTCCGACCGGTGGGTGTGCGAGGTGGTCACCTCAGGATACAGGATAGAATTCCGTTCCTGGCCCCCAGACAGATTCTTTCCCTCAATTCTCCCTCTCCTTCCTGCCCGTCGGGCGGCCCTTTTAAGGGCCATACAGGATTGATCAGGTCCAGAGTGATTGTGCCAGTTCCGTCACAGGAGAGGTTGTTCAGGGTTTCTACTCGAATCTGTTTGTAGTCCCAAAAGGGGGACGGGGGTTCGGCAAATCCTGGGCCTCAAGGCCTGAATGCCTTTGTGATGGTGCAAAAGTTCCGCATGGAAACCATTCGCGCGGTATTCGCTACACTCCATCAAGGGGATTTTCTGGCATCCTTGGACATCAAGGCCGCCTACTTGCATGTTCCGATCTGCGCACGTCAACAGTAGTTTCTGCGCTTGTGAACGGCGAAGACCACTATCAGCTGTGGCTCTTCCCTTCGGCCTAGCCTCGGCACCAAAGGTTTTAACCAAGGTGCTTGCTCCGGTTCTAGCCTTGCTGAGACAGCGAGGCATTGCTATTATGGGCTATCTGGGCGATCTTCTTCTAAGAGCAGACAATGGCTCAGAATTAGAAGAAGTGTGACTATCGTCAGTCAGACCCTTAGGGACTTCGGGTGGCTCCCGAACATTCAGAAGTCGGTCCTGGTCCTGGTCCTGGCTCAGCATTTGGAGTATCTCGGTCTGATCCTGGACTCCATGGAGGCGTAGGTGTTCCTAACCCTGGAGAAGTTACTGACTTTTCAGTCTGTAGTTCGGGTCCTGACGTCTCGGAAATGGTCGTCAACCCGTTTTTTTGCATTAGAGTCCTGGGACACTCATGAGGGCCTCGTTCGAGGCTGTTCCGTATGCCCAATCACACACATGGGCATTACAGTAAGAGATCCTGTCCACTTGGGACAAATCCCCGTTGTTCTTTGGATCTTCAGATCCAGATGAGTCACCCACTCAAGGCGTCCCTGGCGTGGTGGTTGGGGTCCCCGGCTCTTCGGTCCGGGAAGTCGTCCCTCCCCATCCAGTGGACGGTGTTCCTGACGGACGCCAGCCTGACGGGCTGGGGTGGTGTCTGGGGAGTCCTGTCAGCCCCAGGGCTTTGGACTCCGGACGAAGCCCGTTTACCGATCAATGTTCTGGAAATCCGGGCAATCAGAATATGCCTCCCCACGTCGTCTCTATCGGCCGTCTACGTTCAAGCGTAGACAATTGGCAGGCGGACTATCGGAGTCGACAAACGCTGGACCAGGAGAGAGGTCCTTATACTTGGACATGCCGGATGTGGACCTGAGGACCTCTCGACTCAATCGTAAGGTGTCAAGGTTTGTGACCAGGTCCAGGGATCCTTGGGCGGATGCCTCGGATCCGTTGGTGGGCCCCATGGGGTCATTATCACCTGATATCTGTTATCCTCCGCTGCAGCTGTTTCCTCGCCTGCTGCGCAGGGTTGTGGCCGAAGGGATTCCGGTAATCCTCTTGCGCCGGGTGGGTCTCGGCGTCATTAGTACGCTGATCTGGTACGTCTCATCGCGGACGTTCCTTGGCGGTTGCCAATAAGGGAGGACCTTATGTTTCAAGGTCCTAATTTTCATCCTGTTTTACAGTCTCTGACTTAACGGCATAGCTATTGAAAGCCAGGTGCTGAGAGTCCGAGGTCTCTCGGATTCGGTAATTTCGACCATGTTCAGGGCACGGAAGTCTTCCGCTTGAAAGATATATCACTGTACCTGGGAAGCTTACATCGCTATGTGCAATGAGCTGGACTAGTGTCCACGGACGTATTCCATCCCCAGTATCCTGCGGTCCTTGCAGCATGGTGTGACCCAAATGCTTGCTTTGAGTACCATTAGGGGTCAGTTTTCGGCCTTGGCCATCTTCCTTCAGTGACCGCTAGCGGGTCATTCCTTGGTAGCACCTTTGTGCAGGGGGTTCGCCATGTGCTCCCTCCTGTTAAACCTCCTCTCCCTTCTCGGGATTTGAATTTGGTGCTCTCGGTTCTCCAGGAACCTCACTTTGAAAATATCAGAGATATTCCCCTCTTGACCTTGTCTCAGAAGGTGGCCTTAGTGGCCATTACTTCTGTCAGACGGGTGTCTGAGTTGGCGGCCTTGTCCTGCAAGTCGCCCTATTTGGTCATCCATAAGGATAAGGTGGTGTTGCGTCCGCGACCTTCTTGTTGCAAAAAGGTGGTCTCGGTTTTTCACCTACATGTGGACATTGTCATCCCGTCCTTGTGTCCTCACACATCGCATTCCAGAAGGTTTGCGCTTCACACATTTTATGTGGTACGTGATTTGACTCACTATTTGTGTCTGTCTCTGGTCCGAAACAGGGCCGAGCGGTGTCGTCGGCCACCTTTTCTAGATGGATCAGACAGACTGTTATACAGGCCTATGCCATTAAGGGGGTGGCCTCTCCCTTTCCGGTTACGGCACATGCCACCAGGGCAATTGGTGCTTCCTGGACTTTCCGACATAAAGCGTCGGTTGCACAAGTGTGCAAGGCGGCGACCTAGTCGTCCGTTCATGCGTTTTCAAAATTCTATAAGGTTGATGTGGCTGCATCTTCGGATGCTTCCTTCGGCCGCAAAGTGTTGCAGGCCGCTGCTTAATGTTGCAACTCCTCCGTTGAGGAGCTCTGCTGGTTTGGAGTGAAGTTTTGGTTGTTCCTTTACTATTTGCTCCCACCCTTTTCTTATACTGCTTTGGGACGTCCCACACGTAAACAGTATGAGAGCTGTGTCAGTCCATGGACGATAAGAGAAAATAGGATTTTTGTACTCGCCGTAAAATCCGTTTCTCTGACGTCCATGGACTGACACAGCACCCACCCTTTATTTCAAGGTTTGTACTGCTTTGTTACAAACTGAGGTCTGCTGACTGCAGTGGGAGGGTTATGTCCGGAGGGACCGCCCCCCTGGGCGGGGCTGTTTAGCTCTGATTTTGTTCTAGAATTGTTTCTAACATTCTGCCTAGGTCTTCTCCTGCAAGCAGGGACATATACCCACACGTAAACAGTATGAGAGCTGTGTCAGTCCATGGACGTAAGAGAAACGGATTTTACGGTGAGTACAAAAATCCTATTTTCACACTGAGGCGCTTTGCAGGCGCTATAACGCTAAAAATAGTGCTTTCACACTGGAGCGGTGCGCTGGCAGGACACGCAAAAAAGTCCTGCTAGCCGCATCTTTGAGGCGCTAGCTTCTAAAGCGCCCCTGCCCATTGAAATCAATGGGCAGTGCCGCCGAACCGCAACGGCCGTTTGCGGATGGTTTTAACCCTTTTTCGGCCGCTAGCGGGGGTTAAAAGCACCCCCGCTAGGGGCCGAATAGTGCCGCAAAAACTACGTTAAAGCACCGCTAAAAATAGCGGTGCTTTACCGCCGATGCCGCCCACGCCCCAGTGTGAAAGTAGCCTTATACCAACCAAATTCCAGCTCACCTTTCCAGGACAGCAAAGAAAAGGGTATACAGATATAATTGGACAAATCTAGTATGCAAAAAAGTATGCAATCGTAAAATGTCATTCTCTTGTTTTTTACTTCTTTCCCTTGCAAGCTCTGCTGCAACGTTGAATAATTTTAAGAGTTTAAATGGTTTGTCCAGTGGCTGATCAGACTCCTCTTTAGGCTCCATTCACACTTTAGTCGCATGACAAATTGCACCCTACTCTTTTCAGTGGCAACCGTTGAAATTGGTGACGCTTGAAAGGTGCCTGCACTACTTTGGTGCGGCTTTTGATGCGTCTTTAATCCATAGAATGTCACACTGGAAATTGTGCGGCTTTGGAGACGTGCTAATGTGACTGGAGCCTAAAATGCTAATTCCACGTTTTGCAACATATTGCGTATTACACCTGTATTTACGGGTTAAAAAGTTGCTAAACAACCCCCATCCCCGGAATGCCCCAGGCACCTAGTATTTTTAGAAGAAGCCACCAATAGCATCTTCCAAAGCAGCATCACTGCAGGTTACTTTACAGGGCACTGTAAATTGCTTGTTTTCCTACTGCTATTATAATACTAAATTAAAGAGCTAACAGGTGTCTAAAGACTATATATTCAATAGAAATGTGTATTTCGGGAAACCAACTGTTGTATCAGGAGGTCACTGATGAAATCTTTAACACCCCCCCCCCATTGTTTTTATGCAGTGTTTTTTTATATATAGACTAACCTCCAAATATTTCATACAGCTTTGTACAGCACTGTTGATCTCCATGGGCTCATAAATTATCACTCACTGCCTCATATTTGCAGTGTCTGTCACCAGGCACCCTGGGCCTCTTACTGCATTATTTCTCTGATGCCATTAATAGGGCATTGCAGTGCCTACACAACACAGGGGTCCAGGGGAAAAAATCATGTGCTGGAAAAGTACACATTCATTGCTTCAACATTGCCAGCATAAGTCAGTTGATCCCACTGGACACCTGACGTTACATTTGTATAGGTGACTAAATATCTGCTGTAAGTTAATCAACCAAAAAATTTGTTGGTTTAGTGTATATTTGCCTCTAAATGCACATAGGATAATTATCCTCAGAAATTCATGTAATGTTTTAAACTCTTCTAACTGAATGCTATGTAGCGGCCTCACCCCATCTCATTTGTCTAGGGGTATGTCACACGACAGGGTGAGATGCGCTACGGCCCATGTCCTCCCCATAGCTGTGGGTGAGGTGAAGGCCAGCACCAGATATTTCCTCGGGCCTGTGTGCTTTTGTCTGGAATACAGTCCTGCTGTGTCGACACTTCCCTCTGCTCCCATTAACCAGAGTTCCACACACCGATCACAGTCCAACTCTTGCTTTATTGTACATCTCACAATAAACAGTGCTTCAGTAGCCAACTGGTTGCGACTTGATAACATTTCTGATACGGGGAATGAGCAGGTCGAGGCACTATCCTGGTTATTAACTAAACCACTGCGATCTCGCCAGCGGGTTCCTATAGCATTCAGCTAGAAAGGACTTAGAATCTGAGAGTCTCTACCAGCGACTCAAGAGAACGTAGATGGGAGTACCTTCGCTGCGCTGCGGCCCCTGTCAGGGGAAGATGTCCCTCCAAGGGAGTTACCAGAGGCCCATCCGTCACTGGGTTGATGCTGCTCCAGACTCTCTGGACGGGTAACCTCCCCGGCCTCCTCACCTCAGACATGGGCCCCATCCACCTCAGGGACCCTCGGACGTCTCCACCCTCGCGGGATCCAGTCGAAGTCACTGGACCCCAGGCCTCCGAGTTCAGTACCTCACCCCAGGCTGAAGGTGCCTGGGATGGACTCCGACTCCATTCCGGTCAGGCCTAGGGCGCCTGGGCCGGAATCCAGAACCGCCCGCACCCAGGCCTAAGGTGCCTGGGCGCGTGAAGAACTTCGTTCAGAAGACCTCGTGGTTAGGGTGTCTCCCCCTTTTATCTCCTCCCATCGACACCACGGCGGGTTCCCCGCCCTCGCCGTACCATCTCCGGAAAGGGACAGAAAGGCTAGCACTGTAATGGCAAATCTACCTTGAGCCTCCAGGTACCCCGCCACCCAGAGGCCAAGGAGATTATTACACCATCCAATCCTCCACGAACACAAGTGGTCCACTATTCCTATACTTCCACACCTGGGTGTCCCACATAAATTTGGAGACCCCGCTACAGCTATATTAATGAAATCGAACAGTATTTGCACAGAAACTAGTAAAATAATAAACATTGATTTAACCTTAGAAAACCAACAACTCTTCCTGCAGTTTGACTCCCAAGCTGTGTATACACTGAGTGTTTTTTTTTTCCCATTCAATCAGCCCCCAAATCCCCCCCCTACTCTCCCATCGGAATACACTGATCAACGCTGGCAGGCACTGGCTGCAGTGATTGATCAAATGCTGGTTTTCCAGCAGGACTGTTCGATAGAAGTCGGTCTTCTGTTGAACAGACAATAGTACATACAGATCGAAATTCAGCTGGTTCCTGCTGAACCATCTGAACTTCTATAAATGTATACCCAGCTTAAAAAATCTGTCAGTGAATCCAAATAAGACATTCAACTTTTTGGAAGATACTGAAGAATTAACTACTTTTCAAATTGTCTTCATCTTTTGGTGACTTTATTTGTAAACTATCTGCATACAGGTTCCTATGCCTGCTTTTCCACAGTGATTCCCTCTCTCCCCAGATGATTTTTTTTTGATATTAGGCAGCATGTTACAGGAGGAGTTGGGACACACAAAAGTGGGTGGGAACACCCCCAGATGGAGAGAAACCTAGCTGGGAAATGTGACACTAAGATCTTACTGTTAGATATATTTTGAACTAAACTCTAGTGAGCTCCAAAAATTGACAAGGCAAGTGCCTCCCTCTCCACAGGACAGCAGTATTTGTGGACATAAAGGGCTCGCTTACACACAGGAAGCAATAAGACCAGAACTGGTGTAGGAGTGAGCAATAAGAAATGTAGAAATACTGTAAGTAAGAATGCACATATCTATATTTCACACTGAGTCTCTTTGCAGGCTCTATAACGCTAAACATGGCGCCTCTCTTCTCTCACTGGAGCGGTGCGCTGGCAGGACAGTAAAAAAAGTCCTGCTAGCCGCATCTTTGAGGCGCTGTAGGAGCGGTGTATACACCGCTCCTACAGCGCTCCTGCCCATTGAAATCAGCGGGTTTACCCTTTTTCGGCTGCTAGCGGGGGTTAAAAGCTAGCTGCCCTATAGCGCCGCCGCCCGCAACCCAGTGTGAAAGCCTTAGAGTCAGGTGTATGATTAACCAATTATACCAAGCAGGTGCAATGATCATCCATTTCATATGCTGAAACAGTCATTAACAAACGGCTGTGTAGGAGGTTTAATACTAGGTGAGGAATAAGGATGAGCTCAGGCGTGTTCACATACGGCACGTGCAGAGCCCGCCAGGAAGTCGGCACTGCGGATCGCTAATCACAGGCAGTGAGACATTGTCCCGATGCGCGGCTGCAGATAACAGGAAATGTCTCACTGCCTGTGATTAGCGTTGTGCAGTTCCCGGCGGGCTCTGCATGTGCGGTTTGCGAACACGCCTGAGCTCATCCTTGGTGAGGAACAGCCAAATTCTACTAAAGTGAGGTTGTGGAAGACAGTTGGCTATCACAGGTCATACCCACCATGGCAAGACTAAGCACAGCAACAAGACACAAGATAGTTACACTGCATCAGCAAGGTTTCAATTTTTTCACACCTGTCTAAAACTTTTGTACAATAATATATATATTACAGCATGAATATTATAATTGTTGGTCCTAATATTACATTGCTGTCCAGTATTCTGGTGACAGGTGAATTGGAAATTATAGCTTTGTTTTTGCTATTCTTTTGTACTTGACATTACTGACGTTTGGCATTTACAGTGCATGTCATATATTAGCAGTAGAAAGGATGAGTTATTGTCAGTTCACACAGGAAATGGCTTTTGGAAAGGCTTTGTGCAGGGCTTTGTTGTGCCTGACTCCACTTGCAGTGCAGAGGACGGTCTTTGTGTTAAACTCCCAGCTCAAGACATGAATTGATGATTATTAAAAGCACAGGGCTGTGGGAGGCTAGGTTTCCTGCTAGAAACCATCTTCACTCCCACACACATTTGATTGGCTGCAGAATAATCACTTCTTCCGAGGCCTTGGTTGAGTTGGAGATGACGAACCTTTGCCTAATCGTACAGCTATGTGAAATTGAACATTAGATGTGGCTTGCAGGGCTCTTTGCTCTCTAAGCTGCTAGTGTTTGTTTTAATAGGGAGCACACCTGTCATGTTCAGTGTAGACCTTTAGCCAGTTTCTCCTCTGACACACTTTGCTCTACCCTTGCATGTATTAAATTAAATAGGTTTATGGTCATAAACGGAAGCAGTCGTTTTTTTCACTGAGTAGTAAAAGTACTAAAGTACGTTTTTCATCTCACATTTACTTTTTATATCTCTTGGAGACTGTTGTATGTGTATCATTATTAAAGAATGTTACCCCAACATTTCATATTCCTAATATGTTCCTTGTTTTATCATGTACTGGTATTAAAAATTATCCTGTTCTCTTTTTGTATTTTTTTTCTTTGTGTGAAATACCAGTTTCACACAAAGTCCCTCTGCTTTCCTTTTTCAAACTGACCACGCTAGGCAAAGAAGCACACCCTTCCCAGCTCTCTCAATAGCCAGTCTCCTGACCTATTTTTATTCCTTGTTGGAATTTTTTCTTGTTTTATATTTTGATATCTTCTATCAACTGTCGGCTGGGCAACAGGTTGGGTACAAGATATCCTCGTAGTCTTCCCTGTCCGACCATCGAGCATGCTGATCCTCGCCTTGTGTGCGTGAGACTCAGTTTACGACATGCCCCACGACTCCAGGGGTGGCCGGTGGGCTTTCATGCTCCGCGGTCCTCTCAAGATTAAACAGTTCTGCTGTATCTTTCGCGGTGGACCGGGCTGACAGCTACTCAGTACCGCACTGTGATAGTCCTGTCAGAAACACAACAGTGGGTCCCTCGGGACGGGTAAGTATTCTCTCCTGCCTGCAGGTGAGTACATGCTGTGTGTTTCTCTGTGTGGGGGATTTTCCCTGTCTCCCCCTGTTTTTATTGTCACTCTGTCACCATTACTGGCGCTGTGCTGTGTGGGGTGCCTGGGGGTCATACTGTCCTCTGGGGGGGCGCCATGTTTGTGTTGGTGCATTTATTTACATTGGCGACCATCTTGCCGTGGATCGCCTGAGCACATTGCGGCGGCCATTTTCTTGAAGCTGCACGCTTTTTGAACACTTGTTTGGCTTCTATCGCTGCTGGGAACGGCGCGAATCTCCTCACACTCTCCTCTCAGCTCACTCACGCTAATACAGCGCGGCGCAGAGAAGGACAAGGCAGTGGAACCGAGCGGTCCTGGTCCGGGTTGGTGAGTCCCCTGGGCATTCCCCTACTCAGTCAACACAGCCTGTGGGTGGACTTTTTTTCTGAGGAGTCTCAGAGAGGGACAATATGGAGTCAGTGTCACCAGCTTCCCCTTTACATGTCAGAGGCAACAGGCAGTGCTCCAGCACCTGCGGTCCCTATGGACCAGTTGTCGGCAGTCCTGGAATCATTTCTTACCAGGATAGAAGTGATGTGCGAGCGCAAGGGAGCAAAAAAGCGCCCTCTCCCCACTTTATCTCCACAAGGGGAGTGCGCTGATTCAGATATGGGCCTAGCTGCTGCCGCTCAGGACCCTAGCTCTGAATATTTTGATGGTTTTGAACAGGACATTCCTTGTGAGGAAGACTCCAGTTCTGAGTCAATAAATGACAGGGCGCTTGTTAGTGAACTCATTGATGCTGTGAGGGACACTCTCAAGCTGAATGCTGCGGCTGTGGAACCTCAGGCGGAGGCAGTCTCCTTTGGTTCCTTTAAGGCCAAGCCTTCTAAAAAGGTTTTTCCATATGCACCTTTCTTTGACCAGTTCATTGACCAGGTTTGGGAAAAGCCGCAGAAGACTTATGGTCCCACGGCGTTTGTCTATCAGATACCCCTTTGAAGAAGCCCTACTTAAAAAGTGGGCTTCTCCCCCAGTGGTCGACCCTCCGGTCGCCCGTTTAAACAAGGCCACCACTCTCCCGATGGAGGGGACTCCTGCATTTAAAGACCCCACTGACAGGAGGTCAGAAGTGGTGAGTAGAGCCATGTTTGCCTTGTTGGGGTCCGCCTTACGGCCTGTGGTAGCGGCGACCCTTGTGTCTCAAACACTCACGGAATGGGCAAAAATTTTGCACCAGACTATGCAGGAGCATAATCTTCCTCCAGACACTATTGCTCTGGCCCACCAGATGGTGCAGGGCCTGATGTGTGCAACACCACTTTGGACGCGGCCCCTTTAATATCCAGGGACTCTGTTTCTGCAGTGGTGTTGCGTCGTCTTATCTGATTGAAATGCTGGTCTGCTGACCTAGCCTCTAAGAAGCTCCTGACAGATCTACCCTTTAAAAAATATTTGTGGACCTGACTGTATATTAATCCCATAAATATATATTGCGTACATTTTTACTATAAATCTATTATTTACTGGGCATGGCAATTTATTGCAACTCACTGTCTTGCAACCAATAGTCTTCAAGAAATATAAAAAGTCAACCTGAGATTAAAAACTCTGTCAGGCTTTTACTGCTGTTTGTTTTTCCCATTGGGAAAGAGTCCAAATTTCCTGTCTTAGTGTAAGTGGTCACCATGGGAAACTTGCACTTTTACACTCTATCCAGAAATAAAGAAACAGTTGTCTGGTATTAAATATCTTGTTTCAGAAGCCTTTTCTTTTAAAATGTTTTTTCTCTTATCGTCCATGGACTGACACAGCTGGATACTGTAAACGTGTGGGTATATGTCCCTGCTCGCAGGAGAAGATCTAGGCAGAATGTTAGATGTTAAAACATTCTAGAACAAACCAGAGCTGAACAGCCCCGCCCAGGGGGGCGGTCCCTCCGGACATTACCCTCCCACCTGCAGCTAGCAGACCTCAGTTTTTTTTCTGCCTAGCAGAAGGAGAAGACGTGGCTCTCTCAGGAGCCAGTCTCCTGGAAGATTTTACTTTTAAATTTTATTCCTTTGGGAATTTTATTATTTTATTTTTGAGACCTTCAATCAACTGTCGGCTGGGCAACAGGTTGGGTACACTGGTATCCTCGTAGTCTTCCCTGTCCGACCATCGAGCGTGCTGATCCTCGCCTTGTGTGCGCGAGACTCAGTTCACGACATACCCCATGACTCCAGGGGTGGCCGGGTTGCTTTCATGCTCCCGCGGTCCTCTCAAGATTGAACAGTACTTGACTGACTGTATCTCTCGCGGTGGACCGGGCTGACAGCTTCGCAGTACGACTCTGTGATAGGTCTGTCTGAAACAAGCCAGTGGGTCCCTGAAAGGGACGGGTAAGTAGTCTCTCCTACTGCAGGTGAGTACATGCTGGCTGTGTTTCTGTGTGTGGGGGTTTCTCCCTGTCTCCCCCCTGTTATGCTGCTCTCTGCACCCTGTACTGGTGCTGTGCTTGGGGGTCACTCTGGCCTGGCTGGGCGCTCATGTCTGCAGTTTTTTCTGGTGTGTGAGGTGATAATTGCGTGCGCCATTGGCACGCATTAGAGCTTTGAATTTCGCGCTCGGTGGCCATCTTGGCGTTCAGTGGCGCAGTTATAGCTGCGCCCATTTTCTTGTGGCCGCCGCTCATTTATTTCTGGCGGCGGCGCGAATCCCCTCACAATCTCCTCACAGACTGAACGATCCTTAAGGGTTGGTGGGTCCTCCCGGGTATCCCCTCCTCAGCGTAGCCAGTGGGTGGACTGTATATTCACTGTATAGTGTATAAGGTCTCAGAGGGTGGCGTTATGGAGTCTGATACACCTGCTCTCCACACTTGCCTGGGGCAACTGGCAGTGCTGCAACAGTTAAACATGTTCATATGTTTCCTGCACCTGCGGTCCTTATGGACCAGTTGTCAGCAGTCCTGGAATAATTCCTGTCAGAATGGAAGCGGTGTGCGAGCAAAAGGAGCTATAAGCCCCCTCCCCCCACAAAAATCTTTACTGAAGGGGTGCTCTGAGTCAGATATGGGCCTAGCTACTATGCTCAGGACCCGACCTCTGAATATTTAATGTTTATGAACAGGACATTCCCTTGTGAGGAAGACTCCAGTTCTGTGTCAGTGAATGACAGGGCGCTTGTAAGTGATCTCATTGATGTGAGAAACACTCTCAGGCTGGAATTGCTGTGACAAGCTTTTCTTTTACACAGTTTCCTCACTGTTTTCCTCACACTGCCTCAAGAGCAGCATGGATGAGGGAGGACTTTATTCATTTATGTCTGTAGTCCCTGTGAGCCTTATGTGTGATACCTGAGGTAACATTTCCCGCCATTTCCTGGGGAATGATTTGAGCTCTGACAGACACACGGTCTGAGGATCAGAGGTTACCTGCATGCTGCTTCGGCAGCACAGTCAAGCAGGTTGGAATGATACAGAGAAGATTATGCGCCTCTGCGCCATAATTTAACTCATCCTATACCTCTACACTGCATACATTCACAGTGTATGTATGTGTTATTGGTCTCTGTGTCTGCGTGGCTGTCCCCACGTTCCAATGCTGTGTTTCAGTGCCATACATGATATAAACGTACAAAATATGTTTATGCACGACTCCAGATACATTCACAGTATATGTATGTATTATACTCTCTGGGTTGGCGGGGGCTCGGGTGTCCTCCCGCACTCTCATGGTATGTGCGCTTCAGCTCTCTGCACAGTATAGACATGTTCAATATGTTTATTGCACATATTATACATGTTTACAGTATGGGTATACTGTTTGCGTGGGGTTCCTCCGGGTACTCCGGTTTCCCCCCACGCTCCAATGGAAATGCACAGCATAAACATGTGCAATATGTTGATTCACATGCTATCATTCCTACAAGGTATCTGTGTGCTGTCTGCGTGGAGTTCTTCCGAGTGTTCCGGTTTCCTCCCACGTGCTGACGGTATGTGCGCTTTTGGCCTTCTGCACAGTTAAACATGTTCAATGTTTATCACGCATGCTATAATACCTACACGGTATGTGTAGGCAGTCTGTGTGGTTTTCCTGCGGGTACTCCGGTTTCCTCCCACACTCCATTGGTATGGGCGCTTCAGCGCTATGCACAGTCTGAATTTGTGCGATTGGATATCCACATACTAACATACCTACCCGGTATGTCTTTGCACTCTGCGTGGGTTTCCGCCCACGCTACATGACATGCATGCCTTTGGTGCAATACACAATGTAAACATACACATTATGTTTATACACTACACTAAATACATTCACAGTAGTTGTAGGTATTGCATTCTCTGAGTGTGCGTGGGGTACTTCAGTACCTCCCACGCGCCAACGGTGTGCACGCCTTCGGTGCTATGCACACATGAGCTTGTGCAAAATGTTTAGCACACACACTATAATACCTACACGGTATGCGTATGCAGTCTGCGTGGGTTTCCGCCCACGCTACATGACATGCATGCCTTTGGTGCAATACACGGTGTAAACATACACATTATGTCTATACACTACACTTAATACATTTACAGTAGCTGTAGGTATTGCATTCTCTGAGTATGCGTGGGGTACTTCGGTTCCTCCCACGCGCCAACAGTGTGCGCGCCTTCGGTGCTATGCACACATGGGCTTGTGCAAAATGTTTAGCACACATACTATAATACCATACACGGTATGCGCATGCAGTCTGCATGGGTTTCATCCGGGTGCTCAGGTTTCTCCCCTGCGTTCCAATGGTGTGCGCATTCTCAGCGCTATGCACAGTATAAACATGTGCAATTTGTTTATTCGCAGGCTAACCTACCTACACGGTTGTGTACGCAATCTGCGTGGCTGGTTTACGTCCAGGCCCCGATGATGTGCGCGCCTTCGTCGCTGGCACAGTATATACGTGTTTAATAGGTTTATCCACAAATGCTAAACTACATACGCCGTATGTGGTGGTATTATGCTCTTTGTGGCTGGGTGGGTTTCCTCCCACACTCTCCATTTGTGCGTTTGACGCAATACATAGTATAAACTATGTGTTTGCACAATCGGGACCTATCCATGGGTAGCTGCTGGATGGAGCATTGTCACAAGGATCCCTGGTTTCAGGGGTATCACTTTCCACCTGCTTTCAGTGGTGATCAGAAGCGCTGGCTTGGACTGTGTTCGCCAGGTTGGGGTTAGCGTTACACCCGTTAGTGGCTGCGTCTCTGACATTTTTTATAGCTCAATGACTGGGCAAAAGCCTCTGCTTCATCCATCAGTCGTCTAGCAGGTGCACTACAACTGCTTTAGCCTTTAGGGTCTCTGTGCCCGGGGTGGGTTTGCGCCACCTGTGGAGGCTGAGGTACTAGTCCTCTGACCGAGTTTCTAGGGAAGTTCCGTCAAGTTGCCTTTATTGGCCAACATTTGAGGCACCCTGTACACTGGGGCCTCGCTTCTCCGATACTTTGCGGAGTCTCTTTGGGATTTTCATACATCTCGCTGCAAGACGGTCCTGTCGGCCGTGTGCATTGCAGGCAAAGGGTCCTTGCATCCGGAGGTGTTTCCACCTTCTTTACCGGAGGTGGGGCACCGGAAGTGGACCTTGTGGCCTCTCGACTCACTCGCAAGGTGGCAAGATCGTGGTTAGGTCCAGGGACCCCTGGGCGGACGCGTCAGATGCGTTGGAAGCCCGTGGGGGCAGTATCACCTGATATATGCTTACCCTCTGCTACTGTTGTTGCCTCGCCGGCTTCGCAGAGTAGGGGCTGAGGCCATTCCAGTGCTCCGGAACGGCGACATTGGTACGCCGATCTACTTCAGCTAGTCGCAGACATTCCTGGCGACGACCTATTGGGGTGGACCTTCTGTCTCATGATCCCATACTTCATCCTGCTTTACAGTCCTTGGCTTTAATGGCATGGCTGTTTAAAGCCAGGTGCTGAAGGAAAGAGTTCTCTCGTATTCGGTCATCTCTTCTATGTTGTTGACATGGGAATCTTCCTCCAGAAAGATATCTCACCGTACCTGGAAGGCTTACATCGCTATGTGCGAGGAACTTGAGTGGCATCCTCGGATGTATTCCGTTCCCAGGATTTTGCTGTTCTTACAGCGTGGTGTGACCCAAAAGCTGGCCTTGCATACCTTTTTTTTGAGGGTCGGATTTCGGCCCGGGCTGTCTTTTTCAACGACCGCTACCGGGCCATTCCTTGATTTGCACCTTTTGTGCAGGGGGTTCGCCATGTGATCCCCCCTGTCAAGCCTCCTCTCCCTACTTGGGATCTGATTTTGATGCATCTCGGTTCTCCAAGAACATCCCTTTGAGAATATCAGAGAGATTCCTCTCTTGACCTTGTCCCGGAAGTTGGCTTTAGTGGCCATTGCTTCGGTTAGACGGGTGTCTGAGTTGGCGGCCTTGTCCGGCAAGTCGCCTTACTTGGTCCTCCATAAGGATATGTTGGTGTTGCGCCCACGACCATCCTTCTTTTCTAAGGATGGTCTTGGCCTTTCACCTTAAGAAGGACATTGTTCTTCCGTCCTTGTGTCCTCACCCATCACATCCCTGAGAGTTTGCGCTTCATACATTAAGATGGGTACAAGCCTTACGAGTGTACCTGTCTGCTACGGTTTCCATTCGGAAATCTGTGTCTGGTCCAAAACAGGGCTGAGCGGTGTCGTCTGCCACCGTCTTTAGGTGGATCAGGCAGACCGTCATACAGGCCTATGCCCTTAAGGGGCGGGCGCCTCCCTTTCCGGTTGCGGCGCATTCCACCAAGGCAATTGGTGCTTCCCGGGCCTTCCGACATAAAGCGTCGGTTGCACAAGTGTGCAAGGCGACGACCTGGTCGTTCGTTCATACCTTTTCAAGATTTTATAAGGTTGATGTGGCTACATCTTTGGATGCTCCCTTCGGCCGCAAAGCATTGCAGGCCGCTGTTTAATGTCGCAACTCCTCTGTTGAGGAGCTCTGCTTGTTTGGAGTGAAGTTTTGGTTGTTCCTTTTGCTACCGCTCCCACCCTTCTGATACTGCTTTGGGACGTCCCACACATTTACAGTATCCAGCTGTGTCAGTCCATGGACGATAAGAGAAAATAGGATTTTTGTACTCACCGTAAAATCCATTTCTCTGACGTCCATGGACTGACACAGCACCCACCCTTCCTTTTAAGGTTTGTACTGCTTTGTTACGAACTGAGGTCTGCTAGCTGCAGGTGGGAGGGTAATGTCCGGAGGGACCGCCCCCCTGGGCGGGGCTGTTCAGCTCTGGTTTGTTCTAGAATGTTTTAACATCGAACATTCTGCCTAGATCTTCTCCTGCGAGCAGGGACATATACCCACACGTTTACAGTATCCAGCTGTGTCAGTCCATGGACGTCAGAGAAATGGATTTTACGGTGAGTACAAAAATCCTATTTTTTTTTTATTTATTTTTTTACCAGGATACATTTCTTCATCAATGTGTTTATGGATGTGTAGCTACATTATGTTAATATATAACATTTTCTTTCCGATTTTTCTTTTTTTTTTTTTTCTTTGTAGGTACCAAAACCTTGTGACCAACCATGCCCTGCAGACAGCACGCAGAACCAGCTTGAATATACTGGCAGCAAAAAACAGATCTCTTACAAGACTGAAATTGTGGGTGGTGTTCCCATTATCACTCCCACACAGGTAGGCACAAGTTATTTATTTAAACCAGTTAAATGTTTTCGATGTATTATGTGGTAATGTTTTTTATTATCTACACTACAGGTCAAAATGTTTCCAAAGTTTTTTTCTTGAGATTTAAAGTGATTGTAAACGATCACCTTGTAAAACAACTTGCCGTGTATACTCAAATATAAGCCGATCCGAATATAAGCAGAGGCACCTAATTTTACCACAAAAAACTTGGAAAACATATTGACTCGAGTATAAGCCTAGGGTGTCCATCTGTTTGCCTCACTGTGCCCATGCCTCACTGTGCCCATGACTAGACTGACGTTTAACATGGGAGTCTATGGAAGGAGTGCCCGGCTTTGAAAAATCAATTCTCCCCGGCTGTAGGTCCCCCAGACAAAATTTGCACACTCGTAGAGGAGAAATGGGGCTACATGTGTGCCAATTTTCGGTTCCAGGGGACCTAGGACCGGCCGATACCGGGTCCCCAAAGTCACCGGAGAAATGACCGTTTAACATAGGAGTCTATGGAAGGGGTGCCCGGCTTTGAAAAATCGGTACTCCCTGGCCGTATGTCCCCCGGACAACAAACTTTGCACACTTGTAGAGGAAAAATGTGCTGAAAAACTTGGCTTATACTCAAGTATATACGGTATTTTAGTTTAAAATGAAAGGCAAACATTTTTGTATAGATATAAAAAAACATTAATACCTTCTTTTTTTTTTCATTCTCTTTTTTATACGTGATCACATTTCCTTCGTTCTCAGCTGCATAAGTGCTCAGGGGTGAGGAGAAGCCGCAGTTCACTGAGCTTTCCATTGAATGGCTGTGCAGTGGGGGGGCGGGGTGGTGCATGTAAGGTCGAGTCTGATCATTGGAGGAGAGCACGCTGAGTTCCCAGCATAGCTAGAGGACTGACCACGCTGTGCTCTCCTACTTTAGTGTGGTCAGTTTTTAATAGGAAAACAAGGGCACTGGCAGGAACACCAGGGATTTCACACAAAGCAAGCAATACAAAGAGAACCGGTTACTTTTTCATACAAGTACATGGTACAGCAGGCACATATCAGGAATATGAAGTGTTGGGGTAACAAACGCTTTTAAAACCAAATTCTAGTTCATTAACCACTTGATGTGTGGGACAATTTTGAAAATTTTCACTTCTATGTTAAAATCAGAATTTTTTTTTGCATGGTGGGAAAAAACCCCCCAAATGTTAGATATTTTATAAAAGTAGAGGCCCTGGAGAATAAAACTTGTGGCTGCTACAAATTATTGATTTCACTCCTTGGTGCCTATCACAGTTTTGGAGGCCCGGAAATGTCAAGATAGCACAACCTCCCCACCCCCCCCAAATGACCCCTTTTCTGAAAGACACCCCAAGCTATTTGCTGAGAGACATGTTGAGATCATAGAATGTTTTATATATTGCCACAAGTTTCATGAAAATAACAAAACATAATTTTTTATTTTACACCAAGCTGTCGCTTAACCACTTAACGACCGCTCACTGTATATATACGTCGGCAAAATGGCACGGACAGGCACAATCACGTACCTGTACGTGACTGCCTTTGTATGGGTTGGGGGTCCAATCGGACCCCCCTCCGGTACAGTGAGCGGTCGGTATCGCTCTGGGAGTGATCGGTGATGAGGGGACGGCCATTGGTTTCCGGCCACCCCCTCACGATCGCTCCCGGCGAATGAAATGCTTCCTCTGCCTGTGTAATGTAAACACAGGCAGAGGAAGTGATGTCATCTCTCCTGCGGCGCTCACATATACCGAGCGCCGTGGAGAGAAGATGTCAGGTTAGTGCACAAACACTACACTGACACATAGGCACACATAGGAACACGATCGCACCCCCAGATCACCCCCCAGTCACAGTGTCACTGATTGCAGTGATCAGTAAATAAATGATCGCTGCAAACAGTGACATTTGTAACGGTAAAAGTGTCAGGGCGGTTAGTGTAGGTCCCTTTTAGGTCCAGGGTAGCCCCCTAACCCCCCCCCCATAAAGGTTTAACCCCGTGATCGCCCCCCAGGTAACCCTTTCACCTCTTTTGCCAGTGTCACTAAGCGATCGTTTTTCTGATTGCTGTATTCGTTTTGCTGGTGCCGCTAGGTAGTCTGTTATTTTTTTAGGTTCGCCCGCCAGGTTTTTATAGCGTCAGGTACCCCCATATATTATCTAATAAAAGGTTTTAACCCCCTGATTGCCCCTAGAGTTAACCCTTTCACCAGTGATCACTGTATAAGTGTCACTGGTGACACTGGTTAGCCAGTTTAGTTGTTTTGTTATTTAGGTTCCCCGTCAGGTACCCCCATATATTACCTAATAAAGGTTTTAACCCCCTGATTGCCCCTAGTTAACCCTTTCACCAGTAATCACCGTATAAGTGTTACGGGTGACGCTGGTTAGTTTTTGCTTTTTATAGTGTCAGGGCATCCGCCGTATATAACCCAATAAAGGTTTAACCCCCCGATCGCCCGGCGGGTGATATCAATTAGGTTTTAGCGTCAGAGAGGGTCTGCGTCACACCCCAGGCAGCGTCAGGTTAGTGCCAGTAGCGCTAACACCCACACGTGAAGCATACACCTCCCATAGTGGTATAGTATCTGAACAGATCAATATCTGATCAGATCTATACTAGCGTCCCCAGAAGTTTAGGGTTCCCAAAAACGCAGTGTTAGCAGGATCAGCCCAGATACCTGCTAGCACCTGCGTTTTGCCCCTCCGTCCAGCCCAGGCCACCCAAGTGCAATATCGATCGATCACTGTCACTTACAAAACACAACACACATAACTGCAGCGTTCGCAGAGACAGGCCTGATCCCTGCGACTCCAGTGCTGTAGGAGGTGATTTCACCACCACAGTTAAAAAAAGAGCATATATGCCGACGCATGGGGGCAGCATGGGCTCCTAATGCCACGTACATACGGTCGAAATTCCGACGGAGGCTTGCCCGTGGAAAAGTCAGACCGTGTGTACGCGGCATAACTTTTGCGGGATGATGCCTCCATGCTTCGGCATATATAAATGGTGCATGTATGCCCATCATTAGAAGTGGGTGGATGAAGGGAGGTATTCTAATGGTGGGCATACCCACCGATCAATCTCTTTTTTTCGTTCAGCCAACAGGCTGCATGAAAAAAAAGATTACAATACATGTCCAACAAGGACCAGCAACGTACTGGTATGTTGCTGGACTTTGAATGGTTATACCAGAATGATGCCTGCGGGTTTAGGTATCATCTTGGTATCATTCTTTTCAGCCAGTGCCTGGCTTTCATGTAAAAGCAATCCTAGCGGCTAATTAGCCTCTGGACTGCTTTTACAAGCAGTGGGAGGGAATGTCCCCCCCTCGGATATAAAAAGCGCCATTGGGAAATTGGGAAAGCTTTTTATCACACCGATCTTGGTGTGGTCAGATGCTTTGAGGGCAGAGGAAAGATCTAGAGTCTAATAGACCCCATTTAAAAAAAAAAGGAGTACCTGTCACTACCTACTGCTATCATAGGGGATATTTACATTCCCTGAGATAACAATAAAAAATAATAAAATAAAAAAATATGGAAGGAACAGTTTAAAAATAAAATAAAAAAGTAAAATGAATAATTAAAAAAAAAAAAAGCACCCCTGTCCTGCCCTGCTCTTGCGCAAAGGCGAACGAACGAGAGCGTCTGTCTGGCGTCATATGTAAACAGCAATTGCATCATGCATGTGAGGTATCACCGCAAAGGTCAGATCAAGGGCAGTAATTTTAGCAGTAGACCTCCTCTGTAAATCTAATGTGGTAACGTGTAAAGGCTTTTAAAGATGTATGTAGTTTGTCGCCACTGCGCGTTTGTGTGAAATTTTAAAGCATGTCGTGTTTGGTATCCATGTACACAGCCTAAGATCATCTTTTTTATTTCATCAAACATTTGGGCGGTAATACAGTAGGTGCCGCCGATATTGTGTCAATCTCGCCGCTTCTAGCGGCGAGATTGACACCCTACGAGCTCCGTCGCGAGAGCCAGCGCCGAGCTGTCTCGTCATCGGGAAAGGAAAAATGTTCCTTTCACGATGAGCGACACGCATTGCCGGTAGATGGAGATCCGACGTGGATTCCCGCCAATACCAGGCACTGTGTTTGGTATGAATCCTGAGCGGGAACTTCACGCCAATTTTTAAATAAAAAAATAGCATGGGCTCCCCCTCCAGGAGCATAGCAGGCCCTTGGGTCTGGTATGGATTTAAAGGGGACTCCCCTAAGCCAAAAAATCGGTGTGGGGGTCCCCCTCAAAATCCAAACCAGACCCTTATCCGAGCACGCAACCTGGCAGGCCGCAGGGGAAGAGGGGGGGACGAGAGAGCGCCCCCCCTCCTTCCTGAACCGTACCAGGCCGCATGCCCTCAACATATGGGGGGTTTGGTGCTCTGGGGCAGGGGGGCGACCTGCGGCCCCCCCACCCCAGAGCACCCTGTCCCCATGTTGATGAGGACAGGGCCTCTTCCCGACAACCCTGGCCGTTGGTTGTCGGGGGCTGATCGGAATCCGGGAGCCCCTTTAATAAGGGGCCCCCCAGATGCTGGCCCACCACCCTATGTGACTGAGTATGGGGTACATCTTACCCCTACCCATTCACCTGGTGGAAAAAAATAGCAATAAAAAAAAAACACACACAGCTTTTTAAAGTCATTTATTGCACAGCTCCGGGGGTCTTCTTCCGACTTCGGGGGTCTCCGGTGTCGTCGCCGCGCTCTCCGGTTCTTTCTTCCTTCTGCCGGGCCACCGCTAACTTCTTCCAGCTCTTTTGCTAGCGGGGCCCGGTCTTCTCCGTCGCCTTCTTCCCTCTTTTTCTCTCCGGTTCTTTCTTCCTTCTGCCGGGCCTCCGCTATCTTCTTCCAGCTCTTTTGCTAGTGGAGGGGCCGGTCTTTCCGTCGTCGGCGTCTTCTTCTCTCTTTTCCTCCTCGATGTTGACTCGTCGCTTCCTTCCGCTGTAATGCTGGGTTTTGCGGTGCGCTCGGTTTATATAGGCTTCTCATGACGTCAGTCACATGTTCCCATGACGTCACAGTCACATGCTCTGGGGCCATCCGGAACATGTGACTGTGACATCATGAGAAGCCTATATAAACCGAGCGCACCGCAAAACCCAGCATTACAGCGGAAGGAAGCGACGAGTCAACATCGAGGAGGAGAAGAGAGAAGAAGACGCCAACGGCGACGACGGGAAGACCGGCCCCTCCACCAGCAAAAGAGCTGGAAGAAGATAGTGGAGGGGCCGGCAGAAGGACAACGGAGAGCCGGACGAGACGACGGGGAAGACCGGGCCTCCATTAGCAAAAGAGCTGGAAGAAGATAGCGGTGGCCCGGCAGAAGGAAGAAAGAACCGGAGAGCGCGGCGACAACACCGGAGACCCCCGGAGTCGGAAGAAGACCCCCGGAGCTGTGCAATAAATTACTTTAAAAAGCTGTGTGTGTTTTGCCATTGTTGTATTGCCATTTTTTTCCACCAGGTGAATGGGTAGGGGTACGATGTACCCCATACTCATTCACATAGGGTGGTGGGCCGGCATCTGGGGGGCCCCTTATTAAAGGGGGCTCCCGGATTCCGATCAGCCCCCGCCCGCAGATCCCGACAACCAACGGCCAGGGTTGTCGGGAAGAGGCCCTGTCCTCATCAATATGGGGACAGGGTGCTCTGGGGTGGGGGGGCTGCAGGTCGCCCCCCTGCCCCAGAGCACCAAACACCCCATGTTGAGGGCATGCGGCCTGGTACGGTTCAGGAGGGAGGGGGGGCGCTCTCTCGGCCCCCCCTCTTCCCCTGCGGCCTGCCAGGTTGCGTGCTCGGATAAGGGATTGGTTTGGATTTTGAGTGGGATCCCCACGCCGATTTTTCGGCTTTGGGGAGTCCCCTTCAAATCCATACCAGACCCAAGGGCCTGGTATGCTCCTGGAGGGGGAGCCCATGTCGTTTTTTTATTTAAAAATTGGCGTGGAGTTCCCTCTCAGGATTCATACCAAACACAATGCCTGGTATTGGCGGGAATCCGAGTCGGATCCCCGTTTAATACAGTGCCGCATCTCCTCGCTATTGCAGCGAGCGCGAGATGTGTCGCCACCCTGTCGCCGAGAATCTCCGTGATAGGATCGCGATGAATATACAATGTCGGCGGCACCTACTGTAGTGTGTTTTTTAGTGCATTAAAATAAAAAAAAAGTGTATTTTTTCCCCAAAAAAAATGCGTTTGAAAAATCGCTGCGCAAATACTGTGTGAAAAGAAAAAATGCAACACCCACCATTTTAATCTGAAGGGCCTTTGCGTTAAAAAAATAAATAATGTTTGGGGGTTCAACGTAATTTTCTTGCAAAAAAAAATGTTTCATGTAAACAAAAAGTGTCAGAAAGGGCTTTGTCTTCAAGTGGTTAGAAGAGTGGATGATGTGTGACATTCCTAATGTTGTGTGTAAAATGCCAGGACAGTTCAAACCCCCCCCCCCCAAATGACCCCATTTTGGAAAGTAGACACCCCAAGCTATTTGCCGAGAGGCATGTCGAGTCCATGGAATATTTTATATGTTGACAGAAGTTGCGGAAAAAATAAAAAATAATTTTTTTATTTTTTTTTGTACAAAGTTGTCACTTAATGATATATTGCTCAAACATGCCATGGGCATATGTGGAATTACACCCCAAAATACATTCTGTTGCTTCTCCTGATTACGGGGATACCACATGTGTGAGACTTTTTAGGAGCCTAGCCGCGTACAGGACCCCAAAAACCAAGCACCGCCTTCAGGCTTTCTAAGGGTGTAAATTTTTGATTTCACTCCTCACTGCCTATCACAGTTTCGGAGGCCATGGAATGCCCAGATGGCACAACCCCCCCCCCCCCCCCCAATGACCCCATTTTGGAAAGTAGACACCCCAAGCTATGTGCTGAGAGGTATGGTGAGTATTTTGCAGATCTCGCTTTTTGTCACAAAGTTTTGAAAATTGAAAAAAGAAAAAAAAAAGAAAAATTATTTTCTTTCTTCATTTTCAAAAACAAATGAGAGCTGTAAAATACTCACCATGCCTCTCAGCAAAAAGCTTGGGGTGTCTACTTTCCAAAATGGGGTCATTTGAGGGGGTTTTGTGCTATTTTGGCATTTTATGGCCCTCAAAACTGTGATGGGTAGTGAGGAGTGAAATCAAAAATTTGCCCCCTTAGAAATCCTGAAGGCGGTGCTTGGTTTTCGGGGTCCCGTACGCGGCTAGGCTCCTAAAAAGTCCCACACATGTGGTATCCTCATACTCAGGAGAAGCAGCTAAATGTATTTTGGAGTGCAATTCCACATATAACCGTGGCATGTGTGAGCAATATATCGTTTAGTGACAACTTTTTGTAATTTTTTTTTTTTTTGTCATTATTCAATCACTTGGGACAAAAAAAAATATTCAATGGGCGCAACATGCCTTTCGGCAATTTCCTTGGGGTGTCTACTTTCCAAAATGGGGTCATTTGGGGTGTTTTTGTACTGGCCTGCCATTTTAGCACCTCAAGAAATAAGATAGGCAGTCATAAATTAAAATCTGTGTAAATTCCAGAAAATGTACCCTAGTTTGTAGACGCTATAACTTTTGCGCAAACCAATAAATATACGCTTATTGACATTTTTTTTACTAAAGACATGTGGCTGAATACATTTTGGCCTAAATGTATGACTAAAATTGAGTTTATTCGGTTTTTCTTATAACGAAAAGTAGAAAATAATAGTTTTTTTGTACTCACCGTAAAATCCTTTTCTCTGGCATCCATGGACTGACACGGCGTCTCTTATTCACTGTACACGTGGTTATGTCCCTGCTTGCAGGAGAAGACCTAGGCAGAATGTGAGATGTTATACATACATTCTAAAAGCCAGAGTTGAACAGCCCTGCCCAGGGGGGCGGTCCCTCCGGACATAACCCACCCCCTGCAGTCAGCAGACCTCAGTTCGTAACAAAGCAGTACAAACTTTAAAAGGAAGGGTGGGTGCCGTGTCAGTCCATGGTTGTCAGAGAAAAGGATTTTACGGTGAGTACAAAAATCCTATTTTCGCTTATCCATGGACTGACACGGCGTCTCTTATTCACTGTACACGTGGGATGTCCCAAAGCAGTGTCAAGAGGGATGGGAGCAGTCTAAAAAAAAACAAAAGAACCTCACTCCAAACAAGGCAGAGCTCCTCAACGGAGGAGTTGCAACTCTAAACAGCGGCCTGCAACACCTTGCGGCCGAAGGAAGCATTCGAAGATGCAGCCACATTAACCTTATAAAACTTGGAAAAGGTATGAACAGACGACCAGGTCGCCGCCTTGCACACTTGTGCAACCGACGCTTGATGTCGGAAAGCCCAGGAAGCGCCAATTGCCCTGGTGGAATGCGCCGTGACCGGAAAGGGAGGCGCCCGCCCCTTGAGAGCATAGGCTCGAATGACGGTTTGTCTGATCCACCTAGAAATGGTGGCAGACGAAGCCGCTTGGCCCTGTTTTGGACCAGAGGCAGTTGCAAACAGTGAGTCAGACTTCCGAATAGAAGCAGTAGCAGACAGGTACACCCGCAAGGCTCGTACCACGTCCAATGTGTGAAGCACAAACTCTCTGGGATGCGATGGGTAAAGACACAAGGACGGGAGGACAATGTCCCCATTTAGGTGAAAGGCCGAGACCACCTTTGGCAAAAAAGAAGGTCGCGGACGCAACACCGCCTTATCCTTATGGATGAGCAAATATGGCGACTTGCAGAACAAGGCCGCCAACTCAGACACTCGTCTAACAGAAGTAATTGCCACTAAAAGGGCCACCTTCTGAGACAAAGTCAAGAGGGGAATATCCCTGATATTCTCAAAGGGAGGTTCCTGGAGAACCGAGAGCATCAAATTCAGATCCCATGGGGGGAGAGGAGGCTTGACAGGAGGAAGCACATGGCGAACCCCCCTGTACCAAGGTGCTAAACAAGGAATGACCCGCTAGTGGTCGCTGAAAGAAGACGGCCAAGGCCGAAATCTGACCCTTAATGGTACTCAAAGCAAGCTTTTGGGCCACTCCATGCTGCAGAAAACGCAGGATTCTAGGGACGGAATACATCCGAGGACGCCAGTCCAGCTCTTCGCACATGGCGATGTAAGCTTTCCAGGTACATGATAGATCATTCTGGAGGAAGACTTCCGTGCCCTTAACATGGTCGAAATGACCGAGTCCGAGAGACCTCGGTCTCAACACCTGGCTTTCAACAGCCATGTTGTTAAAGCCAGAGACTGTAAAGCAGGATGAAATATAGGACCTTGAGACAGAAGGTCCTCCCTTATTGGCAACCGCCAGGGAATGTCCGACGAGATGTACCAGATCGGCGTACCAGTGACGCCGAGGCCAATCCGGAGCAATGAGGATCACCGGAATTCCCTCGGTCGCCACCCTGCGCAGCAGGCGAGGGAGCAACTGCAGCGGAGGATAAACGTATATCAGGTGATAATGACCCCATGGGGCCACTAACGCATCCAAGGCATCCGCCAAAGGATCCCTGGATCTGGCCACAAACCTCGACACCTTGCGATTGAGTCGAGAGGCCATCAGGTCCACATCCGGCGTGCCCCACCGTCGGCAAAGGAGTTGAAATACCCCCGGGTGCAAGGACCAATCTCCCTGGTCCAGCGTCTGGCGAATCAAATAGTCCGCCTGCCAATTGTCTATGCCCGGAGTGTAATTGAGCGACAGAGCCGGCACGCTTCTTTGGCCCACTTCAGGGTACGAGCGACCTCGGAAGCCGCAGCTGAGCTCCGAGTCCCCCCTCGATGGTTGACATACGCCACCGCCGTGACGTTGTCCGACTGGATCCTGATGGAGCGATCCTGTAATCTCTCAGACCACGAGGAGAGGCACAGTCTGATGGCCCATATTTCCAGAACATTGATCGGTAAACGGGCTTCGTCCGGAGTCCAAAGCCCTTGGGCCGACAGGACTCCCCAGACTCCACCCCACCCCGTCAGGCGTCCGTCGTGAACACCGTCCATTGGATGGGGAGGAACGACTTCCCGGACAGAAGAGCCGGGGACCCGAACCACTGATCAGGTGACTCGCCTGGATCGGAAGATTTGTCCCAAGTGAGCAAGATCTCCTTCTGCAATGCCCTGGTGTGTGATTGGGCATACGGAACGGCCTCGAAGGAGGCCACCATGAGTCCCAGGACTCATGCAAAAACGGAGTGACGACCATTGTCGGGATGTCGGCACCCGCACTGCAGACTGAAGTGTTAGTAACTTCCCTGGAGGTAGGAATACCTTTGCCTCCAAGGAGTCCAGAATCAGCCCTAGATACTCCAGATGCTGATTTGGGACCAGGACTGACTTCTGAATGTTCAGGAGCCACCCGAAGTCCCTGAGGGTCTGACTGACGATAGTCACACTGTCTTCTAATTCTGAGCCACTTTCTGCTCTTAGAAGAAGATCGTCCAGATAGCCCACGACAGCGATGCCTCGCTGTCTCAGCAAAGTTAGAACCGGCGCAAGCACCTTGGTGAACACCCTCGGTGCCGAGGCTAGGGCGAAAGGAAGAGCCACAGATTGATTGTGGACTTCGGCGATCGCAAGCGCAGAAACTTCTGGTGACTTGCGCAGATCGGAACATGCAAGTAGGCGTCCTTGATGTCCAAGGCCCCCAGAAAATCCCCTTGACGGAGTGTATCGATCACCGTACAAATGGATTCCTTGCAGATTTTTTTCACGAAGGCATTCAGGGCCTTAAGGTCCAGGATAGGCCGAACCCCGTCCTTTTTTGGGACGACAAACGGATTCGAGTAGAATCCCTGAAACCTCTCCTGTGACGGAACCGGCACAAGCACTCTGGACCTGATCAAATCCTGAACAGCCCCCATAGGGCTGCCCGACGGGCAGGAAGGAGAGGAAGATTCGAGGGAAGAATCTGTCTGGGGCCAGGAATGGAACTCTATCCTGTAACCTGAGGTGACCACCTCGCACACCCACCGGTAGGAGATCCGGGAGGTCCACCGATTCGTGAACCTGCAAAGTCGTCCCCCCCCCCCCACCCCAGAGTCGGGTGGGGGCAAGACTTCACGCGGAGGCGGGCTTGGGAGCCGGCTTGTTTGGCTTATGCACCCAGGGGCGCATGTGTCCACCAGCCGCACTGCTGTCAGTCTGGGAGGGCCTACCCGAGGACTCTGACGAAAAAAAAACTTTTTTGCTGGAAAGGAAGGACCCTGCTTACGGTGGACTTCCTTACTCTTGCTAGTCTGAGGAAGAAGAGTGCTTTTACCTCCCGTGACATCCTTGATGATGTCATCCAGCGCAGCACCAAAAAGCCTACCACCTTTAAATGGTAGATCTGTCAGAAGCTTCTTAGAGGCTAGGTCAACAGACCAGCATTTCAACCAGATAAGATGACGCAATACCACCGCCGAGACAGAGGCCCTGGATATTAAGGGGCCGCGTCTAACGTGGCGTCGCACACATAAACCAGGCCCTGCACCATTTTGGTGGGCCAGAGCAAATAGTGTCTGGAGGAAGATTATGCTCCTGTACAGTTTGGTGCAAAATTTTTGCCCATCCCTTAAGTGTCTGAGACACAAGGGTCGCCGCTACCACAGGCCGTAGGGCGGATCCCAACAAGGCAAACATGGCTCTGCTCACCACTTCTGACCTCCTGTCAGTGGGGTCCTTAAAATGCAGGAGTCCCCTCCATCGGGAGAGTGGTGGTCTTGTTCAACCGGGCAACTGGAGGGTCGACCACTGGGGGAGAAGCCCATTTTTTAAGTAGGGTATCTGATAGACAAACGCTGCGGGACCATAAAAGTCTTCTGCGGCTTTTTCCCAGACCTTATCAATGAGTTCACTAACAAGCGCCCTCTCATTTACTGACTCAGAACTGAAGTCTTCCTCGCAAGGAATGTCCTGTTCAAAACCATCAAAATATTCAGAGCTAGGCCCATATCTGAATCAGCGCACTCCCCCCTTTTTTTTTTTTTGGAGATAAAGTGGGGAGAGGGGCTTTTTTTCTCCCTTGCGCTCGCACACCGCTTCCCTCCTGGTCAGAAATGATTCCAGGACTGCCGACAACTGGTCCATAGGGACCGCAGGTACTGGAACACTGCCTGTTGCCTCAAACATGTAAGGGGGAGCTGTGACACTGACTCCATATTGCCCCTCTCTGAGACTCCTCAGATAAAAAAGTCCACCCACAGGCTGTGCTGACTGAGGAGGGGGCGCCCAGGGGACTCACCAGACTGGACCAGGACCGCTCAGTTCTGCTGTCTGTACTGCGCTGTCAGCGCGAGTGAGCTGTGAGGAGATTCGCGCTGTTACAGCTGCGATGGAGGCAAAACTAGTGCTGAAAACCGCACGGGCTACAAGAAAATGTCCGCCGCACTTAACTGAGGCAATCCGCGGCAAAATGGCAGCCATGCGCAGTTAATATTGAAAACGGCACACACACAGCGCCAAACGGCTCCCAGGCCCGAAAATCACACAAAAGGCCCCAAGCAATATGCAGACCAGCATGAGCCCCCCCCCCACGACAATATAACCCCCCAGGCACCCCCCACAGCACAGCGCCAGCAATGGTGACAGAGAGTGACAATACAACACAAGGGGAGACAGGGAAAATCCCCCACAGAGAAACACACACAGCATTTTGTACTCACCTGCAGGCAGGAGAGACTACTTACCCGTCCCCTGAGGGACCCACTGGTGTGTTTCTGACAGACCTATCACAGAGTAGTACTGCGTAGCTGTCGGCCCGGTCCACCACGAGAGATACAGTCCGTCAGGTACTGTTCAATCTTGAGAGGACCGCGGGAGCATGAAAGCAACCCGGCCACCCCTGGAGTCATGGGACATGTCATGAACTGAGTCTCGCGCACACAAGGCGAGGATCAGCACGCTCGATGGTCGGACAGGGAAGACTACGAGGATACCAGTGTACCCAACCTGTTGCCCAGCCGACAGTTGATTGAAGGTCTCAAAAATAAAATAATAAAATTCCCAAAGGAATAAAAATTAAAAGTAAAATCTTCCAGGAGACTGGCTCCTGAGAGAGCCACGTCTTCTCCTTCTGCTAGGCAGAAAAAAACTGAGGTCTGCTGACTGCAGGGGGTGGGTTATGTCCGGAGGGACCGCCCCCCTCGGCGGGGCTGTTCAACTCTGGCTTTTAGAATGTATGTATAACATCTCACATTCTGCCTAGGTCTTCTCCTGCAAGCCTTGGCCATTTTCTTTCAACGACCCCTAGCAGGTCATTCTTTAGTTAGCATTTTTGTGCAGGGGGTTCGCCTTGCGTTTCCCCCTGCCAAGCCTCCGCTCCCTCCTTGGGATCTGAACTTGGTGCTCTCGGTTCTTCAGGAACCTCCCTTTGAAAATATTAGAGATATTCCTCTCTTGACTTTGTCTCAGAAGGTGGCCTTCTTAGTGGCTATTACTTCTGTGAGACGGGGGTCTGAGTTGGCGGCCTTGTCATGCAAGTCGCCTTACCTGGTCCTCCATAAGGATAAGGCGGTATTGCGCCCGCGACCGTCTTTCCTTTCAAAGGTGGTTTTGGCTTTCCTCCTTAATGAGGACATTGTCCTTCCGTCCTTGTACCCTCACCCATCGCATCCTAGGGAGTTTGCGCTTCACAATTTGGATGTGGTGCGAGCCTTACGGGTGTATCTGGCGGCTACTGCTTCTATTCGGAAGTCTGACTCACTTTGTGTCTGTCTCTGGTCCAAAACAGGGCCAAGCGGTGTCGTCTGCCACCATTTCTAGGTGGATCAGACAGACTGTTATACAGGCCTATGCCATTAAGGGGCGGGCGCCTCCCTTTCTGGTTACGGCGCATTCCACCAGGGGAATTAGTGCTTCCTGGGCTTTCTGACATCAAGTGTCTGTTGCACAAGTGTGCAAGATGGTGACCTGGTCGTCCGTTCATACCTTTTCAAATTTCTATAAGGTTGATGTGGCTGCATCTTCGAATGCTTCCTTCGGCCGCAAAGTTCTGCAGGCCGCTGTTTAATGTTGCAACTCCTCCGTTGAGGAGCTCTGCTTGTTTGGAGTGAAGTTTTGGTTTTTCCTTTACTACTGCTCCCACCCTTTTCTGATACTGCTTCGGGACATCCCACACGTTTACAGTATTAGAGCTGTGTCAGTCCATGGCCGATAAGAGAAAATAGGATTTTTGTACTCACCGTAAAATCTGTTTCTCTGACGTCCATGGACTGACACAGCACCCACCCTTCTTTATGGTTTGTACTGCTTTGTTACGAACTGAGGCTGCTGGCTGCAGGTAGGAGGGTTATGTCCAGAGGGACCGCCCCCTTGGGCGAGGGCTGTTCAGCTCTGGTTTTGTTCTAGAATTTTTCTAACATTCTGCCTAGATCTTCTCCTGCAAGTACCCACACGTAAACAGTATGAGAGCTGTGTCAGTCCATGGACGTCAGAGAAACGGATTTTACGGTGAGTACAAAAATCCTAGAAAATTACTTTGAACCCCCAAACATTATATATATATATATATATATATATATATATTGTGACAGCAGGAAGGTAAAGTCACCTGGTTGCATCCAGGGGGGTAGATATATTTCTCCCAGATTCAGGCTTTATGCTGACTTGTACAACTAGGGTGGAGAGTTGTATAAGCCCAGCTGAGGCTAGTAGGCTCATGGATGACTCTTACCTCTAGGGAGAGTGTGGGGCGTCGTGCAGACAGAGTTGATGAGGCCAGCTGAAGCTTGTCAGCTCATTTAGGCCTCTATAAAAAACTCCCAGATTCATTAGATGTTAGCTCATGCCTGGAACCAGACCTGTGTGGACTGTCTAGGGAGAGTGAACCCCTGTGCGGTGAGGCAAAGCCTGTGTGGCTATTTGTTTGGACTTTTACTAAACCAGGGACTTAGGGACTAGGACAGCACCAGGCTGATCCCAGTTGTTAGTTTAGGAAACCTGCATGTTTAGTCAGAGGTCAAACTGACCAGGATTTATTTTGTTTGTTTCTTTTTGGCTTTGCTGTGTTTTTGTCACTGTACATAGAGAAATAAACCGCACCTTTTGATTTTGAAAACCACAACCTCCGTCTGCTGGCCCTGTTTTTGTGTGGGGAGCCCAACCAGGGGGTCACACACACCCGCTACCGAGTTAACCCCCTCACAGTTGGTGGAGAACCAGTGGCAGTTTTTTTTAAGCCAGCATGGAGGAGATACTGAAACAGCTGGCTCTAGCAAATGCCAATCAACAGCAGACAAATGCAGGTTTGCAAAGGAGCCTTGCAGCCCAGCAGCAAGCTCATCAACAAGCCCAGCAGCAATCTGAGGCCCGCTTCATAGACCTGTTACAGAAGCAAGAGCAGAGACTACAACAAATGGAAGCAGTAATGCAGCAACGTCCGCAGACCAGTGAGGAAAGCCGTCCCACTAATACCGCGTCCTTTGGGGTGAGTCGTTTATTGACAAAAATGACTGGAGAGGATGATCCAGAGGTATTTTTGACCACATTTGAAAGGACTGCTGAAAGAGAAAAGTGGCCTGAGGAGCAGTGGGCTGGACTGGTGGCTCCTCTGTTAACTGGTGAATCGCAGAAGGCTTACTATGACCTAGAGCCTGACCAAGCAAAAGACTATGTGATGCTAAAAGCTGAAATATTGGCAAGGCTGGGTGTCACCCTGGCTGTCCGGGCTCAGCGTGTGCATAACTGGACTTTCCAGCTTGGAAAACCCCCCAGGTCTCAAATGTATGATCTCATTCACCTGAGCAGGAAGTGGCTACAGCCAGAGACTTTGTCCGCACCGGAGATTGTGGAACGTGTTGTGATGGATCGTTTCTTGAGAGCTCTTCCTACCGCCATTCAAAAGTGGGTAAGCCATGGAGACCCAGAGACGGCCGGTAAACTTGTGGATCGTGTAGAGAGATACTTGGCTACAGAGAACCTGACAGCCTCTTCCAGAGACTCTCGGACTTTCCACCCTAAGACCAGACCATCCCCAGGGGCGGATAAGAGGATTCCAAGGGGTGAGGGTGGAGAGAGTGAGAGGGTGGGAGCTCTACCCCAAGTTTGGCGAGAACAGCCTGGGAAATCAGCGGCTCAAGAGGCCGCAAGAAGGATCGTTTGCTACCGCTGCCGGCAAGCGGGACATATTGCAGCAAATTGCCCGGTTGTGGAGGAACCCATGCAATGTGACTTTCTGATGGACAGACGTCAGTCGCTGTGTGCGACAGTCGCATGCACTGCCATTCGGGGAACTGAGAAACATTTATGCAAAATGTGTATTAATGGTAGAAATGTTGTGGTATTGCTGGATTCAGGTAGCCTTGTGACCCTGATAAAGGCTGAATTAGTTAAAACAGAGGTCTCTGGGAATAGCAAGGTAGCTGTTATTTGTGTGCATGGGGACACCCGAGAGTATCCAGTGACTACAGTGTGTTTCGAGACCCCCAAAGGTACCCTCTCTCATCCAGTGGGGTTAGTATCTCAATTACCGCATGATGCCATTGTGGGAAGGGATTTTCCGAAGTTCTGGGAACTGTGGGATGATCCTGAGCCCCCCACTGGTGCCCCTATGTACCAGGAATGTGATAGCCAGAACTCCTCTGAGAGTGGGGAGGACTCTCCAGAATTTCCCTTGTCAGTATTGGCAGGGGAGACTCAAGAAACTGGAGAGGAGCCCACCTCCTCAGACGAAAACCTACCGTCTGTGGAGTTTTCTGATCTGGAGGTTCACAGGGAAAATTTTGCCACAGAACAGTTAAAAGACCCCGCCCTAATAAAGGCACGGGAAAACGTAGTGGAAATAGATGGCGAGTTAGTGAACCCAGATATTACCTGCACTTACCCATACTTCAGCGTAGAGAAGGACCTACTGTATCGGGTGGCAAAAAGGGCAGAAGAAACCGTTGAGCAGCTGGTGGTGCCCAAACCTTACAGGAAGTTGGTGTTGGAGTTGGCCCATGGGCACATTCTTGGAGGTCATCTGGGGACAGAGAAAACCCGAGAGAGGGTATTACAGAGATTCTATTGGCCTGGGGTGATGAAGGACATAGAAAATTATTGTTCCTCCTGCCCTGTGTGTCAGAGGTCGGCCCCGATGCCACATTTCCGTAGCCCGCTGGTCCCTCTACCCATCATTGAGGTCCCGTTTGAGAGAATCGCAATGGATTTGGTAGGTCCTATAATCAAGTCCGCTAGGGGGCACCAGTACATATTGGTTATAATGGACTATGCCACCCGTTATCCAGAAGCGATCCCTCTCAGAAATACCTCGGCCAAAACCATAGCCAAAGAGCTATCTCTTGTTTTTAGCCGGGTGGGTATTTGTAAAGAACTGCTTACGGACCAAGGTACACCCTTTATGTCCCGGGTTATGAAAGAGCTGTGTAAATTGTTCAAAGTGACGCAATTGCGTACATCTGTGTATCACCCCCAAACCGATGGGCTGGTTGAAAGATTCAACAAAACCCTAAAACAAATGTTGAAGAAAGTGGTGGATAGAGATGGAAAGGATTGGGACTGTCTACTTCCTTATTTGATGTTTGCTATTAGGGAGGTGCCCCAATCCTCTACGGGATTCTCCCCCTTTGAGTTACTGTATGGGAGACACCCAAGAGGGCTGTTGGATATTGCCAAGGAAACTTGGGAAAGTGAGAGTTCTCCCCACAGGAGTGTGATTGAGCATGTCGCCCTGATGCAAGATCGAATTGCACAGGTAATGCCCATCGTGAAGGAACATTTGGCCCAAGCGCAGTTGGCACAGCAGAGAGTGTACAACCGTGGAGCAAAGACCCGTACCTTTTCCCCGGGGGATAGGATATTGGTACTTGTCCCTACGGTTGAAAGTAAATTCCTTGCCAAATGGCAAGGCCCCTACGAGATAATGGAAAAAGTGAGCGAAGTGAATTACAAGGTCAGACAACCAGGAAGGCGAAAGCCCGAACAGATATATCACGTTAATCTGTTGAAAGCCTGGAGGGATAGAGAGTCCCTAGTCGCAGAAACTTGGTCACCAGCTCAAACTGGTTGCGTGATTCCGGAGGTTGGAATAGCAGCCACCTTGTCACAACCCCAACAACAGGAGGTTAAGGAGTTTGTGCTTCGCAACAAGGAGGTGTTCTCTGAGCTGCCGGGACAAACATCTGGGGTAGAGCATGATATTATTACCCCGCCCGGTGAAAGGGTGAAGTTAAAACCCTATCGGATCCCAGAGGCCCGACGGGAGGCAATACGGGAGGAAGTACAGAAAATGCTGAACTTAGGGGTGATAGAGGAGTCCCAAAGTGATTGGTCTAGTCCCATTGTGTTGGTGCCTAAACCGGATGGGAGCTGGCGATTTTGTAACGATTTTCGTCAGTTGAACAAAGTTACAAAATTTGACACCTACCCCATGCCACGTATAGATGAGTTGATCGACCGGCTGGGAACAGCCCGATACATGACGACTCTTGACCTCACAAAAGGGTATTGGCAAATTCCCCTGGCCAAGTCGGCCAAAGAGAAAACCGCATTTGTAACCCCAGACGGGGCGTTCCAATATAAGAGAATGCCGTTCGGGTTACAGAATGCGCCGGCCACATTCCAGCGGAAAATGGACCAGATACTGAGGCCCCATCGGAAGTATGCTGCGGCTTACCTGGATGACGTAATTGTCCATAGCACAGATTGGGCCTCACATCTGCCAAAAGTGCAAGCAGTCCTAGACTCTATCCGGGAAGCGGGGTTTACGGCTAACCCCAAGAAGTGTACCATTGGGCAGGAGGAGGCCAAATATCTTGGGTACACCATTGGCAGGGGAGTGATAAAACCCCAACTCAACAAAGTCGAGGCCATCCAGAGTTGGCCACGTCCCAACAGCAAGAAGCAGGTACGGGCCTTTCTGGGAATCGCGGGTTATTATCGGCGCTTCATTCCCCACTTTGCTTCTAAGGCTGTGCCCCTAACCAACCTGACGAAAGGGAAAGGGTCCGTCATGATTAAATGGACCCCCGAGGCTGAGGCAGCATTCCAATTCTTGAAACAAGCCTTATGTAGCCAGCCAGTGTTGTACTCACCCGACTTCTCTAAAGACTTTGTCGTACAAAGTGATGCGTCAGATGTGGGGTTAGGAGCAGTATTGTCCCAGGTCTGGAACGGGGAAGAGCACCCAGTCATTTACCTCAGCAGGAAGTTGAAGTCCCATGAGGTAAATTACGCCACGGTTGAAAAGGAGTGTTTAGCGGTGAAGTGGGCTCTAGATTCCCTTCGGTACTATCTGCTAGGTAGGCACTTTGACATGGTTACGGATCACGCTCCGTTAAAGTGGATGGCTCAAAACAAGGAGACAAATAGAAGAGTGAATAGGTGGTTCCTGGCCCTACAGGAATTCAACTTCACAGTAAAGCATCGCCCTGGCGTTCAAATGGGGAATGTGGATGCTTTGTCTCGAGTACATGAATGCCTGATTGCTGGTGTTCCAACCCCAAGGTTAAAACAAGAGGGGGGGGTATGTGACAGCAGGAAGGTAAAGTCACCTGGTTGCATCCAGGGGGGTAGATATATTTCTCCCAGATTCAGGCTTTATGCTGACTTGTACAACTAGGGTGGAGAGTTGTATAAGCCCAGCTGAGGCTAGTAGGCTCATGGATGACTCTTACCTCTAGGGAGAGTGTGGGGCGTCGTGCAGACAGAGTTGATGAGGCCAGCTGAAGCTTGTCAGCTCATTTAGGCCTCTATAAAAAACTCCCAGATTCATTAGATGTTAGCTCATGCCTGGAACCAGACCTGTGTGGACTGTCTAGGGAGAGTGAACCCCTGTGCGGTGAGGCAAAGCCTGTGTGGCTATTTGTTTGGACTTTTACTAAACCAGGGACTTAGGGACTAGGACAGCACCAGGCTGATCCCAGTTGTTAGTTTAGGAAACCTGCATGTTTAGTCAGAGGTCAAACTGACCAGGATTTATTTTGTTTGTTTCTTTTTGGCTTTGCTGTGTTTTTGTCACTGTACATAGAGAAATAAACCGCACCTTTTGATTTTGAAAACCACAACCTCCGTCTGCTGGCCCTGTTTTTGTGTGGGGAGCCCAACCAGGGGGTCACACACACCCGCTACCGAGTTAACCCCCTCACAATATATATATATATATATATATATATATATATATAATATATATATATTTTTTTTTTTAAAGCTAAGGCCCTACTGATTAAAATAGTGGGTGTTGCAATTTTTATTTTCACACAGTATTTTCTAAGAAAAATGGACAAAAGCACACTACATTTTAAGATGATCTTAAAGATGATCTTAAAGCGGAGGTCCATCCTTAAAAAAAAAATAGCCAAAAAGGCTCCAAAAAATTTGAAAAATAAGAATTATACTTACCAGAAATGGCTGTTGCTAGGCAGATCGTCATAATCTGCCACTTCCTCGTGATCTTCTCTCTTCTCTTCCTCGAGTTGCGTCCTGGGAAATGGAGCGCGCTGTCTTCTGGGAACTGTGTGTCTACCAGAGGACAGCCGCCCATTCACAAAGCGACTATCACAGGGAATGTAAATATCGCCTATGATAGCAATAGGTAGTGACAGGTACAAATTTTTTGAAAAAAAAATCAAAAATAAATTGACGTCTATTGGACTCTAGATCTCTCCTCTGCCCTTAAAGCATCTGACCACACTAAGATCCGTGTGATAAGATGCTTTTCCAATTTCACAGAGCTTATACATCTTGACCCCATATCTGGCATGCTTGCTAGGGAGAAACTGTTTGAAAACAAGGCGGCCAGAAAATTTTATCAGGGACTCATCAACGCAGACATCTTGATCGGGGATAAACAAGGCTGCAAATTGTTGGTTGAAGTGGTTTACGAGGGGAATGCATTTTGTGGAGCCGATCATATTTAGGGTCACCCCGAGGACGACAGAGTTCATTGTCTAAGTGCATAAACTGCAAAATTTGCTTGTATCTAGTCCTGGCCATGGCAGCAGAGAATACAGGCATATGGTGAATTGGGTCAGTGGACCAATATGGCTGCAACCCACTCTTTTTTTTTTTTTTTTTTATTTTTTTTTTAGTAATGCCCATGAGGAGGGATAGGCCCAGAAAGGTCTTAAATTTGTGAACCGTTTTTAGGTTTCCAGCCAAATTCTCTGGCAAGGATCAAATTTGGATTTGTGGCGATAAAGTGACTGGCATATAAATTGCCTTAGTCCACAATAGATCTGTACAGAAGGGAAGTAAAATCTGCTGTTTCCACCTGAATTTCGGGTTGGCCAGTAAATGGGGGAAGTACGGGCACTGCAAAAGTGGTGTGCTCCAAATCGGGACTTGCAAACGCAACGGGAAGGGCACTATGGGCTCTTCGGGCCTGTCTTTGAATTCTTGGTGGCTGCGGGACACTACTAGTGCTAGCCACCGCACCAGCTTGAACTGCAGTTTTGGCACTCACCAATTCACCAAGTGTTGCTGCAGTGCTGGTTTGTCTATGACCAGGCTGTACCAGGTCGCTGGTGCTTGCCAGTTCACCAGAAGGTTGAGTGGCACTAGTGTTGACACTCTGCTGAACACGAGAACCATGCGGTTGTTGCACCTCAGCAACAAAAGAACGGTGTCAGGTACGCCTGACCTTAGCAGGGACCTCTACTCCATCATCAGAGCTATCTGTCAGGGTTGCAGCTGCTCTCTACAGGTTTGTATAGTGAGCCTGAATTCAATTTTGATTCTGCCAGTGAGACTTCCCCTGCGTTATCTTTCATGCTCAGCATCCTGTAGGCCTCTTCACTAGTGTACCTTTCCTTTGACATTTTGGCCACTAAATTTAGAGGTACCTAGTGTGACTCGCAGATAAAGCACCTGGTTGTCGAGGACTGTTTGAACCGTTGCAAAATAAACTGCTAGTGCTAGCAGAGATCAGGCATGACTCTGCTAACACTGCATTTTTGTGCACTGTGTTTTGGAAGTCACAGTGGTCTACTGATCCTGCACTTTTAGTGGTCTGGGCGGAGGGGCTAAACGCAGGTGCTGGCAGGTGTCGGGGCTGATTCTGCTAATGCTGCATTTTTTGGAACACTATACTATTGGGGATGCTAGTAGAGTTCTGATCGGATCCAAGATATTGATCCGTTCAGACACTATACTAGTAATGGAGTTATATAGTGTGTGTGTTAGTGTTCCTGTTCCTGGCAATCAAAGGGTTATAATCTGATTCTGTTTGGAATTGACACTAATACTGACTCTGACACTAACTGATTTCACCTGTGACACTAAGAGCCCATTCACACAGGGGCGTCTTTGGATCCGACTCCAAATCGCCTCAGGTCGCGCTGGCTGAATAAATCAATGTAAGTTAATGGAGCCGTCCTCATGCACACTACTGCAGTCGCTCAGACTTCAAAAAAGGTCCCTGTACTACTTCAATCCGACTCCTAGGTGACCTGTAACCATTCATTTCAATGGGAGTCGCCTCTCACTGTCTTAATAGGAGCAACTCTCCAGGAAGAAAACATACATTTCTCCTGCAAAACTGTCCCTCCCTCCCACAGAGCTGATTCTTGTTTCATTGGCCACTGGAATGTCTCCTGTCCTGCAGGCAACTTGGAGTTGCCTTGTAAGTAGCTCCAGGTCACGCTGTGATTCATTCTCAAGTCGTGTCTGAGTTGCCTCATAAAATCGCGCTGGAAGTCGTGTTGCCCCAGTGTGAATGGGCTCTAATACAGTGATCAGAAAAAATATCTGTACACTATACTAATGACACTGACAGGGAGTGAAAGGGTTAGCTGGGGGTGATCAGGGGGTTAAAACTTTATTGGGGAATATGTAGCGGGACTCTGAACCTATACAAGACTGATGCCAACTAGCGTCACCCGTGACACTAATACAATTGGGAGAAAAATATGTACACTATATACTAATGACACTGTGACAGGCAGTGAAAGCATTAACTGGAGGTGATCAAGGGGTTAAATGTTAGGGAATGTATTGTGGGTACCCTAAACCTACCTGGGACTAATGCTAACTACTACTAACTGCCCTAACTCTGTTTAGTGTCACAAGTGACACCAATACTGTGATCAGTGAAAAATCTTAACACTGTACCTTGGTGGCACTATGACAGGGAGTGAAAGGGTTAACTGCCACTGTATATGTACGGTGGGCGGTCTGGAAGTGGTTAAAAAAATAAAATGAAGCCTTTAATACCTCTTTGTTATCCTTTGCTAACAGGTCACTTTAACATAGATCAAGTTAATTTTCACCTTCAACTGTTATAAGAAGACTTGGTGCTGCAGGTTTTATGGATCAAGTGGAATTAAGAGAGCCATTACTAGGTTGGCAAGATTTAAAAAAGTAGGTTGCTTGGGCAAGCAATTTCCACCAGTGGACTCCACAGGCTGGAAGGTGTTCTGGACCGGTAGAACAGAATTTTAAATGTATGGTTTAGGTGAATGGTTCTTCAGCGTGCAACAACAACTTTCAAACATGGAGGAAGAATTATAGTGGTCTGGAGCTCTTTTGCTGTATCCAGAGCTAAAGAATTGCACAATGTGACTGGCAGCCTAAACTAAAAAGCCTACCACAGCATTTTGCATAACCATGCAATACTCTCTGGTCTACTCCTAGTGGGCAAGGGTTTCTCCTACAGCACAATAATCATCCGAAAACATCCAGGTTTTGTACTAACTACTGTAGAAGAAATATTATTAGTAAAGTTCATAAGTGAATAGAATGAACACCATACTGACAGTACAATATGATATTGTAGTAAATATTAAATGGATTTTGCTGCATAATGTTCCTCAAACACATACAGAAAATGTAAAGAAGTATTAAAGCTTAATTTCAATTAAATGTATGAAATGTATAGATCTGTCCTTTTTGTTTCCATGTACAGCAAGAACTCAGTGAATGTGCCAACACTGGTGACAAAGGCAACCTAAAACGCAGTCAAAGCCAGCTCCCATCTCCCCCTTATCGATTATCTGAGGGCGGCGTGATAAAAGCCGGATACTGTGTTAAACAGGGGGCTGTGGTAAGATGCTAATATGACAATAATGATGAACAAAATATCCACTGTTATAATGTGGCTTACAGGATGAAACTTGTTTAAATGTTTAGTTTTCATTGCTGGATAATATTTTACAACTGTAGTGAAAGATGAAAGTTTTTGATTAGATACTTCACCTCTTTGAACTGGTGTTTTACCATACATGATATGTGCCCACTAGAGCCAACCAGGAATGCCAATCTGTGCCAATCAGTGCTGCCTATCAGTGCCCACCACTGCTGCCTATCAGTGCCATCTATGAGTGCTTATCAGTGCCGCATCAGTACCGCCTCGTTTTTTTCCTCAAAATTTTCAGTCTTTTTTTATTTGTAGCGCAAAAAATAAAAAACACAGTAGTGATCAAATACCAACAAAATAAATGTCTATTTGTGGGGAATTTAAAAAAAAAACTTGTTTGTGTACAATATTGCATGACTGCGCAATTGTCGTTCAAAATGTGACAGCGCTGAAACCTGAAAATTGGCCTGGGCAGGAAGGGGGTGAAAGTGCCCTGTATTGAAGTGGGTAAATCTACCCACCCATATGCAAAGTATTGCTAAGCTATACATTCCACTAGCTCATGAAAAATGGGCTTCAGTTTACTTAAAAAAACAAACAAAAAAATAAACAATATAGCGGTTTTATCATGTGAACCCCCATCTGTTTTTTCCTGTATTCAGTTTTAAATAGGCTAGCAATGTTTTATGACTTGAGTAGTAGTCACTTTTCTACCGTCACTGTTTTGTTTCTAATTGGTGAATATGCATACCTCTAAAGGATCACGTTTTGGAAGGATATACCCTTTAAGATGGTCTTAGCTGTCTGCAAATGCTGATCTAACATGGTTTTGCAGAGGTTTCTTAAATTGTTTTTGTAGTGATTAGTGAATATAATTATGCGTTGGCAAAATGTATTTATTTGAAAATGTGCCTTTACATTTTCACGCAGCCCAGTGCACTTAGTTTTTTGCCCAAGACATAGTCAAGGCATTCAGATTAACTAACCAATGCTCACATTGACACTTACAAAATGAATTACAAGTTTCCTAAAAGAGCAATTTGCGGCTTGGATGTGTAGAATTTTAGTAAACCCTTCGACAAAGTACCATGGAATGGTGCACACAAGTTTTGATCAGGAACAAGATGGTATTGGCTGTTTTCTGTCATTGGCATATTCTGTAGTGGGTGGATACATCTTTCTTGGGTCACAGGAAAATGCTGTTCATCTATAGTTGCACCAATATTTTTTGGTGCTATATAGTGGTAGGGAAAAGGTGGTATCGTTGGCAGTGCTCTTTCTGTCTGTATCTGCTTGTAAGCTATTCTAGGATCTGACAGGTGGACATTTTGTGTACTCTGATGTGATGTCATACCGAAGGTTTGTAATTATTCAAACCTGCTGACAGCATTCACACCACGTAATAAAAAATACAATGGTAGGGATGGTACCTTTTTACTTATTTGCTGTCCCTTGATTTTATACATCGTGATGTGACTATTTACCAGTAAAATGAGTTCTCTCAGTGAATCTGTGGACCAAGGGCAGAGCAATTCTCCCCAGATTGACACAGCGCTATCACATGTCATAGAGTCACACTTTTCTATACTCATTAAAGAATTGGCACAGAATGTAGGGTGGGCAAGCAAAGGACAAGTAAGTATATGCTGAGGGGAAGTGGAGTTAAAGCAAACCTGTTGCTTTGCCCTGAATTGGCAAAGCACAGATTTCTTTAAATTTGCTTTATAATTTGTGCCTTGGCCAACTCCTCCTCACTCCATTTACTAAATGTGTACATATGCTTAATGATTTCAAAAGTGTAGACCTCTGATGAGCTACATCCTTGCTGCTCTTTCTATCCACCCCCCCCCCCCCCCCCCCCCAAGTCTTGCATGTGTGCCAGTGCTCTTCTCCATGGCAGCAGAACTGCGGGAGAGAGAATTGCAATGGAAGAGTGTTAATTTCACAGCCTGTCAGCTCTTTGTAAGCGTGCATTTGACATCTATGAACTATTGAAAAATGTATACTTGTTCTTTAAATGTATATTTTGTATCCTGTACTGAGAAACCAGATAGACTGCTATTGTTAACCTATCTTCCTAAAAATACTAGTTCTATGGTTATCATGCAGATACAGTATCTTATCCTTCTAAGTCATTAACTTGGAAGAAGTATGCAGTTTTGGAATTTTCGACTTCATTATGTCAATGCTAGTTGCATGCCTCTTCTATGCCAGGCCACTAACATTTTCAGAGGAAACTCAGCAATGGCAGCTTTAATATTTTTATTTTGTGCTTTTTCCTGTTATCTTGTATAAATATGTAGCAGATAAAAGTAGGAAATTACATACCTTTTTTATCTCGCTTTTACCCTGAAGATGAAGAACTGGAAAAGAAGATTCTTTCTCCTAGATGAGAATACAATAGGATACTTCAAATCTGAATCGGTAGGCTTTGTGTTTTTTCTACTCTTTCATTATCAGTGCTGGCTTGGTTATGGAATTTACTTATCTGCTTTTACTTTACCATTGTGTCATAGGACAGGGAGCCACTGCGAGTGATACAACTGAGAGAGGTGCAGAAAGTACAGGAGTGCAAACAGGGGTGAGCTTACTTTCATTTCATTGAAGATTGCTAAATATGGTACTGACATCACACTGTTTGATGACATCACGCTATTTCAATATACATAAGATGCTAACAGTCACAGCAGCGGCGATTGGGATGCCTGCCTTCCTATTTAGAGTAAACGTGTGAGCCCTGTAACTCTGGGTTCACTGTCTAGTTAGTCATTGACTCATAGGAAGAATGCAGTACAGATTCAGACTTTTTTTGATTTTGCTAGCTGCTGTTCCTGATCACTGATCTACTGCATAGGTAAGCCATTAAGAGGACTAAAGCTCTGCACTTTTAGGGCCTATTCATACCAGTTGTACTGGGACTGCATTAGGAAGTCTTGCCCATCGCAATCCCAACTCAGGGCAAGGCAATGGCCTTGTTCCCTATCACGCCGATTCACTTTGCTGCAGTGGTGTGCGCTGAAATATGTACAGAATGCAGTACATGGTGCAACACAATCCACCGAACCGCTTCCTCTCTGCAACTTCAGTAGTCTCTGTACAGTTGTGCTTAAAAGTTTGCGTACCCTGGCAGATATCGTGAAATTTTGGCATTGATATTCAAAATATGACTGATCGAGATCGTCTTTTATTTAAGGATAGTCATCATATGAAGCAATTTATTATCACATTTTTATTATTATACAGGATTTATATAGCGCCAACAGTTTGCGCAGCGCTTTACAACATCAGGGAAGACGATACAATACAATTCAATACAAAGGGATCTGAGGGCCCTGCTCGTTAGAGCTTACACTCTAGAAGGGAGGGTCACGTGAAACAAAGGGTAGTAGCTGCGGGGGATGATCAGGTGGACAAAATGAAAATACAGTTGTTAGGTGTGGGTAGGATAGGCTTCTCAAACATAGTAGTTTGGCTTCTTTTTAAATCCTAATGATAACAGAAATCATCCAAATGGCCCTGATCAAAAGTCTACATACCCTGGAATGTTTGGCCTTGGTATAGACACACAAGGTGACACACACAGGTTAAATGGCAATTAAAGGTTAATTTCACACATCTGTGGCTTTTTAAATTGCAATTTGTGTCTGTGTATAAGCCCACGTTCACATCTGGCCATTTTGACATGCAATTTGACTTGTTAAATCGCTGCCTATTGCAACGGCACCATCCAAATCAGTGCAACGTTGACTTTGCGACACCGCACTGGTTTTAAAAAGTAGTTCCTGCACTACTTTTGGCGACTTGAATAGACATTTGTGCATGAACCCGCACAGATGTCTGTCGAATTGCCCCCAAAGTCGGACCAAAATACCGGTTTGAATTTGTGTGAATTCATCTAGGTGTGAAATTGGCCTACGGGCACGTTCACACTGCACGCAGGTGTGAAATCGTACGAGTTCAGCTAAACTCACGCAATTTTAGTGCGAGTTCAGGGGTGATTTGATTTGCGGCATCGCACCGATTGGGACAGTGTCATTGCTGGCAATAGGCTGCAATTTAGCATGCGATTTAACATGTCGTGCTGATGTGAACGGGGGCTAAATAGTCAATAAGTTTGTTACCCCTCACGTGGATCCACTGAGCAGACTAGATACTGAGCCATAGGGAGCAGAAAATAACTGTTCAGCCGCTGGATTGCTTTTAGAGGCAGCGGGAGGGGACGTCCCCCTGCCTTTCGGTGCCTCTCCAGTGCATTTGGGAAACCGGAGATGATTGGATCAGAAATATGTCCATTCTCAAGCAACTTGCGTGTGCCTAGTACACTGGTGGACACTAAGCAAACAAGACATACACAAAAAAAGGCATCGAACTACATAGAATGTGTGTAGTACCCCCTGTACTGCAGAGCCATTGCTGCTTTTGATTTTGAGGGCGATTGCTGTGTGAACACAGCTGCTGTAAAAAAAAAAAAAACATACATTCTAACGTAGTGGTTATAAACACAGCTCAAATGGAGTTTGAGAAATCGAGATCTGCAGATCAAAATTTCTAAATATAATGTTGGTTAAAGTAATCTGGCAGTTTTTTTTTTCTTTTTTAATTAATGTGTTTCTATATGACTCCTTATTAGCCCTTAGTTTACTTTAAAGGCATAGTTCACCTTTACCGAAAATCTGCCTATGCAGGTTAGGGATGGCTGTAGATAAAATAGTACTGGGATCGTTGGTTCTAATCCCAACCGTGACACTACCTGCCTGGAGTTTGCATGTTCTCCCTGTGCCTGCGTGGGTTTACTCTGGGTTCTCCAGTTTCCTCCCACACTCCATAGACATGCTGGTAGGTTAATCGGATCCTGTCTAAATTGGCCCAGTATGTATATGTATGAATGTGAATTAGGGACCTTGGATTGTAAGCTTTTTGAGGACAGGGACTGATGTCAATGCACAATATATATGTAAAGCGCTGCCCTAAATTGATGGCGCTATACAAGTACTTGTAATGCATAAAACAGACTTTGCAGCTTTGACCAAAGATAAATAATGCCCTTGCTATAGGTGTAGGTCATTTGCGTACCTAATGAAGTCGTGCTGAAATATGTCCCTCCCCGTCCTGCCTTGTTGCTAGGACATTGCTAAATGTCACTCCTAGCCGTTACTGTTCATCACAGGAGCCCACTCTCAAACGTTGAGCTCATCGCTATATTGTCAGGGGAGAGAAAGTGCATGTGAGGGAGTTTGAATCAGAGAAAGCTGTGATGATGGTGAAAAGTAACAACTGGGAGTGACCCTTGGCAATGTCCTAGCAACAAGGCAGGACTGGATTATGCAAACTCTGGGCATTTTCAACCAGGCTTCTGAGGTACAGAAATGGCCTACCTATAACAAGGGGCTTTTTAACTTTTGGTCAACGCTGCACAGTTTGTTTTTATCTACAGGCTCCCTTACCTGCATAGGCAGTTTTCTTTTTCGTACATCACGGGACACAGAGCGACTTAGTCATTACTAATGGGTTATATAGATTACCTTCAGGTGTTGGCACTGGCCAATTCCAAACCGGAAGTACCCTCCCCTATATAAGCCCCTCCCACCCGGGAGCACCTCAGTTTTTTGCCAGTGTCTAAGGTGTTGGCCAAAGAGTAACATGTGTTTTCACTGGGCTTGCGTACAGGTTCTTTTGGGCCTTAGTAAGCTGTTCCGGATCCCACCAAAAAAGCTTCATAGCTAAACGGTCGGTACCCGGGCCTTGCAGCAGAAGAGCAAGGTTTTGCCTGTAATGCTTCTCTTAGGAGGGCTGGACCCTGGGATCCAGAGCTCTGGTCATACCCACGACCAAGATGTTGTCTGTGCAGGGTGCTATACAGGTCCAGGGGAGTGGAATCCTTGGGAACCCGGTCCCTGAAGGTTTAATTACAATGCCTGCCGTGATAGATGAAGTTTGGACTTCTGTGGACCAAACAAAGTCCTGCGGCGGGGATCAGGTAAGTGGGGGCCCCAGGAACTTGGTTCTATTGGGGGACCCCCAAGCCTAATTTGTCTTTCTGTCTGTTACCTAACGGTATTCCCGCTAAATATCTGTGTTTGCCTATAACTACTGAAAATGTAAAATTTTAATAGTAGTCAAGAAAAAAAAAAAAAAAAACAGGGACCGCGGTACCTGTGTTAAACCACTAGAGGCCGCTGTAGTCCATTTTTCTTGTCATGTGGATCTTTGGTTTTCTCAAGTCAAAAGATCCAGGCAGCTGGTAAGTTTCTCTGTGGGAATCCACTTCCTCTGCCCTGTTGCTGCGCTCATCCACCGCACAGGCCCTCCGGCAAAAAGGGCCCTGGCTCCTAGTCCCCTGTTTGATTTCGAAAAGGGCGCCAATGGCGCACGGGCGCGGGCGCGTGCACGCGCCTCCTATGAAAAAAAGGGGCGGGGCGGGTGGATGACGCTCGATGCGCGCCGCGGCGCTTCTGCGCATGTGCGGGCGTCCCAGCATGGTTAAAAGACACAGTACAAGTGTCAGCTGCATGCAAACAGAGCTAGCAACAAACAGTGGCACACAGAGGCGGTTGATGCAGGCATCCCCATAGAAAGGCACTTTAGTGGACACCAGCTGGTATATAGCAGCACCTGTGTTAGACTATTACCAGCAAAATTGGTGTATGACGACGGGAATACCTCAGCTTTGTGCTTAAAGGATATGTCGTCCAGACGCTCCGGAAATAGATCTTCCAGGAAGCCAAAGGGGTCTCCATCGGGCTCTGAGGATATTGGGCATGCTTGTACTGCACCAATCTCCCCTGAAAATTCAGAGGTCAGTAGCCGTAGAAACCCCGCAGGAATGCCTGGTGCTGCGGCTGTCCCCAGTCCACCTGCTCCTGTATATATAACAGAGGAGGTTTTATCCTCAACTCTGGGAGGATTGGAAGAGAGATTAACAGCATTGATCGCTGCTTCCCTGTCTCAGGAAAAGCGCGTCCGATCTCCGTCTCCTCCTTCAGAGTGCCTGTTAGTGGAGGAACAGCCCCACACAGAGATCGACCTACCTGAAGGGGATCAGGATGAGGTTGATTCAGTTATGGAGGAATCAACAGTGGAAGAACCTTTCTCAGCTTCTCAGGCTGAAAGATTATGGGTTCAGTCTCTGACTAATATGGTCCGATCAGCATTTAAAATGCCTCTGGCGGAACCACCATCCACTACGGTTTCCTCGCTGGGGTCGCTGAAAGCTCCCCAGGCTGTCTGTTCCTTCCCAATCCACCCTTTATTAGAAGGGCTTATTTACCAGGATTGGGAGCATCCTGATAAAATATTTGCTCCCCCCAAGAGATTTCCGGTGATCTATCCCATGGAGGATAAGTTCATAAGAAAATGGAGGGTCCCTACAGTGGACGCAGCCATCTCTTCTGTTAACAAATCACTGACATGTCCAGTAGATAATGTTCCAATGTTCAAAGACCCAATAGATAAAAAATTGGAGTCTTTACTAAAATCTGCTTTCTCTACAGCAAGTATGGTGACACAACCTGCGGTAGCAGCGATTGGAGTCTGCCAAGCAGTGAAAGATCAGTTGAAACAAGTCCTAAGGGACTTACCAGATCAGCAGGCTCTTGCCCTAGCTGACCTGCCTAGAGCCTTGTGTTTTGCGGTGGACGCCATAAAGGATACAATCCAACAGGCCTCCCGCTTTACGCTGTCTATAGTACATATGCGTAGGCTTCTGTGGCTCAAAAACTGGTCTGCTGAAGCTCCCTGTAAAAAACTGCTGGTTAGCTTCCCATTTCATGGAGAACGCTTATTTGGAGAAGATCTGGACAAATATATCCAGAAAATTTCTGCCGGTAAAAGTTCACTCTTACCGGTTAAGAACAAGGGTAGAAGTCCTTCTTTTAAGAGGCCTACTTCTCCAGTCCCGGGCACATCGGCTGTGAAGCAGTTCCGACGGCCTCCGCGGTCAAATTCAGGGGGCAGAAATCAGGGACAATCACAGGGTAACAAGAAGCCCTGGATCAAGAGAGGTACAAAACCTCCCCCCAAGGCATGAAGCGTTGCCCCCACTCAATCGGGTGGGGGGAAGACTTCAGTTGTTCACAGAGACCTGGCGGGACACCATCAGAGACAGATGGGTGCTCTCCGCAGTAAGTCTGGGATACAAGCTGGAGTTAAAAGGCACTCCTCCTGCCCAATTTATGAGGTCAAATGTGCCAAGAGATCCCCAAAAGAGAGGATCCCTCCTTCTGGCACTAGAACAACTATTGCTCCAAGGTGTAATCATGAAGGTTCCCCTGGAAGAAAGCGGATTCGGGTTTTACTCGAACCTTTTCACAGTCCCCAAACCAAATGGGGACGTGAGGCCCATATTAAATCTAAAAGGGCTAAACAAGTTCCTAAATATCAGGACTTTTCGGATGGAGTCGATCCGATCGGTGGCCACCGCCCTACAAGGGCAGGAATGGCTAGCCTCGATCGACATAAAGGATGCTTATCTGCATATTCCCATCTTTCCGGCCCACCAGAAATTTCTACGCTTTGCAGTAGAAGGGCGCCATTTTCAGTTCAGAGCCTTACCTTTCGGTCTGGCCACAGCACCACGAGTGTTCACAAAAATTCTGGCCCCATTATTGGCCAATCTAAGAACACAGGGTGTAACGATAATGGCATATCTAGACGACCTGCTACTAATAGACCACTCAGTGGAAAAGCTGGAAGTAGCTATTCACAAGACAATCGAGTATCTGGAATATCACGGTTGGATTATCAACCGGGACAAGTCAGCTCTAAGACCAGTCAAAAGTCTGGAATACTTAGGGCTAAGGCTGGATTCAAATCAGAGAAAGATTTTCTTACCTCCAGAGAAGGTGTCGTCTTTAAAAGATTTGACCCACTTAGTGGGTACAAAAAGAAAACCATCCATACGCCTCTGCATGAGGCTGCTGGGAAAGATGGTGGCTTCATTCGAAGCGGTACCCTACGGTCAATTCCATTCAAGGAATTTGCAAAGGGCCATACTGTCAGCCTGGAACAAAAAAGTTCAGGCTTTAGACTTACCAATGTCCCTGTCCCCTTCCGTTCGCAAGAGCCTCCATTGGTGGTTGGTGCCCCAGAATCTGGAAAGAGGGAAACCCTTCAGTCCGGTTTCTTGGAAGGTGGTCACTACAGATGCCAGCCTCATAGGCTGGGGGGCAGTACTGGAGCAATGGTCTCTCCAGGGCAAGTGGTCAGAAGCAGAAAAAGCCCTGCCCATCAATCTCTTAGAGATACGAGCAGCCCGGTATGCCCTAGTAGCATGGACATCCAAACTCCAAGGGTCCCCTGTCAGAATTCAATCAGACAATGCCACGGCAGTGGCATATATCAATCACCAGGGTGGCACCAAGAGTCGTGCAGCCCAGAGGGAAGCAAATTGCATCCTGGAGTGGGCAGAAAAATATGTCCCAGCCATATCCGCGGTTTTCATCCCAGGAGTGGAAAATTGGAGAGCGGACTTTCTAAGTCGCCAACAATTATGCCCGGGGGAATGGTCTCTTCACCCCGAGGTTTTCCAGGCAATATGCCAGCGGTGGGGAACACCGGATGTAGATCTGCTAGCATCCAGATTCAACGCAAAAGTGGACAGATTTGTGTCTCGCACAAGGGATCCCCTAGCTTGCGGCTCGGATGCCCTAGTGTTCCCTTGGGATCAGTTCGAGCTGATATATGCATTCCCACCGCCACAATTGTTACCGCGATTACTCCGCAGAATCAGGGTAGAAAAGAAACCGGTGATTCTGGTGGCTCCAGCGTGGCCCCGAAGGGCATGGTACGCGGAGATTGTAAAAATGTCAGTGAGGAGTCCTTGGACCCTCCCACATCGTCCGGACCTGCTGTCGCAGGGACCGATATACCACCCTTCCTTACCAGCCCTAGGTTTGACGGCCTGGCTATTGAAGCCCACATTCTGAAAAAGAGAGGGCTCTCTAATTCTGTGGTATCTACCATGATCAATGCCAGGAAACCGGTATCCAGGCAGATCTATTATAGGATCTGGAAAGCGTACATTACGTGGTGTGAGGCCAGGAAATGGCATCCACGTAAGTACGTGATAGGGAGGATTTTGGACTTCCTACAGTGGGCTGTAGATAGGAAGCTTGCCTTGAGTACTATCAAGGGTCAGATTTCGGCCTTGTCAATATTTTTTCAAAGGCCCTTGGCTTCGCATTCACTAGTCAAAGCCTTTATACAAGCAGTGATGCGTATTAGCCCTCCGGTTAGTATTCCCATATGTCCTTGGGACTTAAACCTGGTTCTGTCGGTTCTACAGAAACAACCGTTTGAACCATTACAACACATTTCCTTGGTTCTTCTCACCAGGAAATTGATTTTCTTAGTAGCCGTTTGTTCGGCTAAAAGAGTATCGGAATTAGCCGCCTTGTCCTGTAAGGAGCCATATCTGGTTGTCCATAAGGACAGAGTAGTATTACGTCCTCATCCAGCCTTTCTTCCTAAGGTGGTATTGAGGTTTCATTTGAACCAAGATGTGGTTCTTCCTTCTTTTTTCCCCAAACCTACTTCGGTAGAGGAAAAGTTATTGCATTCTTTGGATGTAGTAAGAGCAGTTAAAGCTTATCTAAAAGCCACTGCTCAGATTCGCAGAACGGATTCTTTATTTGTTCTGCCGGAAGGCCCCAGAAAGGGTCAGGCAGCATCAAAATCTACTTTAGCCAAGTGGATTCGACAGGTCATAATACAAGCCTATGGCTTGAGAAAGAGACCGCCTCCGTTCAAAGTTAGGGCGCACTCCACAAGAGCAGTTGGAACTTCATGGGCAGTGCATCACCAGGCCTCCCTGGCTCAAGTATGTAAGGCCGCAACATGGTCTTCGGTACACACGTTTACTAGGTTCTACCAGGTAGACGTTAGAAGTCAGGAGGATGTCGCCTTTGGGCGCAGTGTGTTGCAGGCCGCAAAAGATCCTCATGCCTGATGGCGCCCAGCTTATGTATCCCTCCCCTCATTTGGCATTGCTTTGGGACGTCCCATTAGTAATGACTAAGTCGCTCTGTGTCCCGTGATGTACGAAAAAGAAAAAGGGATTTTTATAACAGCTTACCTGTAAAATCCTTTTCTTGGAGTACATCACGGGACACAGAGCTCCCACCCCTCTTTTTGGGACACTTATTGCTTGGCTACAAAACTGAGGTGCTCCCGGGTGGGAGGGGCTTATATAGGGGAGGGTACTTCCGGTTTGGAATTGGCCAGTGCCAACACCTGAAGGTAATCTATATAACCCATTAGTAATGACTAAGTCGCTCTGTGTCCCGTGATGTACTCCAAGAAAAGGATTTTACAGGTAAGCTGTTATAAAAATCCCTTTATTTGGTGAAGATGAACTAACCCTTTATTCAGCTCTTGACTCCTTCCCATAACACACACAGATACAGTTCCTTAACAAAATGTGGAAAATTTCAAAGTGTATGAATACTTTTTCATGTTGCAACCAAAAACGTAAATGTATTTTATCGGGATTTTTTTATGATAGACTGACATAAAGTGGCACATATTTGTGAAGTGGAAGGAAAATGAAATATGTTTTTCAGCATTTTTTGGAAATATCTGAAGCGTGGCTGAATTTGTATTCAGCCCCCTTTACTCTGATGCCCCTAACTAAAATGGAGTGGAACCAATTGCCTTCAGAAGTCACCTAATTAGGAAACCGTCTGCCTGTGTGTAATTTAATCTCAGTATAAATACAGTTGTTCTGTGAAGCCCTCAGAGGTTTGTTAGAGAACCTTCGTTAACAAACGGCATCACGAAGGCCAAGGAACACACAAGACAGATCAGGGATAAAGTTGTGGAGAAGTTTAAAGCAGGTTTAAGTTATAAAAAAATATCCCAAGCTTTGAACATCTCACAGAGCACTGTTCAATCCATCATCCAAAAATGGAAAGAGTATGGCACAACTGCAAACCTACCAAGACATGACCGTCCACCTAAACTGACAGGTCGGGCAAGAAGAGCATTAATGAGAGAAGCGGCCAAGAGGCACATGGTAACTCTGGAGGAGCTGCAGAGATCCACAGCTCAGGTGTGATCTGTCCACAGGACAACTATTGTGCACTCCACAAATTTGGCCTTTATGGAAGAGTGGCAAGAAGACATGTGGGGGACACAGCAAACGTGGATAAAGGTGCTCTGGTCAGATGAGACCGAAATTCAATTTTTTGGCCTAAAAGCAAAACGCTATGTATGGCGGAAAACTAACACTGCACATCACCCTGAACACACTTCATTGTGGAACATGGTGGTGGCAGCATCATGTTGTGGGGATACTTTGATTCAGCAGAGACAATGAAGCTGGTCAGAGTTGATGGCAAGGTAGATGGAGCCAAATATAGGGCAATCTTAGGAAAAAACCTGTTGGAGTCTACAAAAGACTTGAGACTGGGGTGGAAGTTCCCCTTTCAGCAGGACAACGACCCTAAACATACAGCCAAACCTACAATGGAATGGTTTAGATCAAAGCATATTCATGTGTTGTAATGGCCCAGTCAAAGTCCAGACCTAAATCCAATTGAGAATCTGTGGCAAGACTTAAATCCCTGTTCAAACGCTCTCCATCCAATCTGACAGAGCTTGAACTATTATGCAAAGAAGAATGGGCAAAAATGTCACTCTCTAGGTGTGCAAAGCTGGTAGAGACATCCCCAAAAACACTTGCAGCTGTAATTGCAGCAAAAGGTGGTTGTACAAAGTATTGACTCAGGGGGGCTGAATACAAATGCACGCCACACTTTTCACATACATATTTGTAAAAAAAAATGCAAAACTATTTATAATTTTCCTTCCACTTCACAATTTTGTGCCACTTTGTGTTGGTCTGTCACATAAAATCTCAATAAAATACAATTACATTTTTGGTTGTAACATGAGAAAATGTGGAAAATATATATATATATACACTCAGCGGCTCTGGCTGCATCAAGCGCCGCACTGAGTGTGTGAGCAGAGAGGAGAGAGAGACAGAGAAGAGCTGTCAGCTCGATGTCGGGGTGGGCGGGACCCGGGCCGGGGTGGGCGGGACCCAGCAGCTATATTACACCAGCTAATGGGATGGTATCTGGGCGGGTCGCTACGTGTATGTGGCCCCGCCCCCTTTCTAAAGCTGCCCAATCATTGGCTGGTGTAATTTAGCTGCCAGGTCCCGCCCACCCCGGCCGGGTCCCGCCCACCCCCGACATCAAGCTGACAGCTCCTCTCTGTCTCTCTCTCCTCTCTGCTCACACACTCAGCGCGGCGCTTGATGCTGCCAGAGCCGCTGAGTGTGGAGAAGGAAGAATGAGCGGAGGTCAGTCTGAAATATCGGCCTAATCTTGATAATAAATCGGCCGATGCCGATTTATCAAAAATGGCCAAATATCGGCCGATATATCGGCCAGCCGATATATCGGTCGACCTCTAGTGCACATAGCAAGGTTCATAAAGATATGGATGAGCGAGTTTGGGGTGGAGGAACTTGACTGGCCTGCACAGAGTCCTGACCTCAACCCGATAGAATGCATTTGGGATGAATTAGAGTTGAGACTGCGAGCCAGGCCTTCTCGTCCACATTGGTGCCTGACTTCACAAATGCGCTTCTGGAAGAATGGTCAAACATTCCCATAGACACTCCTAAACCTTGTGGACAGCCTTCCCAGAAGAGTTGAAGCTGTTATAGCTGCAAAGGGTGGGCCAACTCAATATTGAACCCATGGGAATAAGACTGGGATGCCATTAAAGTTAATAAATATATATATATATATATATATATATATATATATATATATATATAAATAATAATGTGTGTGGTAAGGCATAAAGGCAGGTGTCCCAAAACTTTTGGTAATGTATGTTTGTGTAATATATAAATAAATATATATTATGTGTGTGTGTGTGTGTGTCATTTTGTATTGCATCAAAAATAAAATCCTCTTTGCATGACAAACGCCACTAAATCACCCGAAGAAAGCCTTGTTTGTCTAAAAACAAATTTCATGACAATGTTATTGCTGAATAAACTGTCCCATAGGATAAATGCAAATGTTACTGTGGTCCATAGGGGGTAATTGGTCAAATTCTAGGCTGGTGATCTCCCGGAACTGGGCTCCTGACACCGCTGTAAAGTGGTAATTGATGCGTTCAGCTTCTCGGTTTTAGATCCAGTGTGCAGATGATTGTTTCTGATCTTAGCCTTGTTCTGTGTAGCACCAGCTCAGACTCTCTAGCCTCCATTTTGTGTAAAAATAAACCTGAAGGCAGATTGTGCCATCAAACGCAAACTTCCCTGGATGCTGTCATTTCCAGGTTTGTAGAAAACTGACAGGTCAGTCTGGCGTCCCTCTAAAACCTTTCCTTCCTAGTCTGCTGTATATGTGACCTTTCTTTAAATCCGGGTTCAGCCACTCGCCTTAAAATATGCACAACCTTAATGTACATCCATGTAAAAGCTGTATTATGGTTTTCTTCTCTCTATAGTGACATCATGATGAGGGACAATTTGTTTGAAATTGTAACAAGCTCACGAACATTTTTTGTACAGGTATGTAAGTTTGCTGTGCAAGAAAGAAACGATGATTGTGTTCAAAAGTCTTAATCTGTAAAATACTTTAACTCGGGTTTCGTAGCCCACTTACCTTTTGTAAGCATGGTATTTAAAGCAGACCTACACCCTCCACCTACATTTCATTGCTATAAAAACATTTTTGCATTAATAATTACTTGCAAAAGTGCCCGTCCCAGTGGCAGCATGTGTGTGTATATATATTCCTCAGGGGTCATGGGCTTTTTTTTCCTGCCTCCCTCTGTCTACATTAGGACTATAAGCATTTTGCTAAAAAAAACTGTATAGGTCAATATTGCTGCTCTCTGTCTACCCTCACTTCCTGAGATGGGACTCTCTGCCCTTCTATCATTTGACTAGTGCTTTGCTGTTCCAGAATTGAATACTGGCGCTATCTTGAGTCCAGCAGTATTTAGTACCTGTCAGTAACTGCATTTTAAAGTGTGCTATAACTTAAATGAAAAGATATTGGTTATGTTACTGCTGCACTGATTTCGACTGTCCGCCCATGAAGATAATGATTAGGGGTGAGCTCAGGTGTCCGAGAGTCTGAACCCACCTGAGCGATCCCACTAAGAAGCTGTCAAACCTGGCTGCCAATCGCAGACAGTGGAGGCATTCCCTGCTCCACATCCCTTGTATACATGCAGGGTGGGGAATGCCTTCGCTGTCTGATTGGCTGACCGCTTCCTGGCGGGATAGTTCAGGAGGGTTCAGACATATACCCAAACATGCCTAAGCTCATCCCTAATAATGGTCAGGCCCTTTTCTCACAGTAGGAACCTTTCCACTACTACAGTACATTCTAGCTGACAGCTGGCTGAGCCATTTATATTTTAGATAATCAAGAGGATGCACAGTTGCAAATGAATAAGACCGTAGATTTGCATTACTGTTCCTCAGACAGAACTGGCATGTCGTAATATTCTTGTGCACGCACAACTCGTACTGATGGAATTACTGTTATTAGTACATTTTCATGCAAATTGTGTTCAGTTTATTGTGGCAGTACTTTCCACAGGGGAGAGAGAGCGAGCAGGTACAGGGGGTGATGGTGTGAAGGTTGCAATATGCACCTGTCAAATCTAACAATAGACTGCTGTCAAACAGGGATGGCCACATACTAATCATGTTGAGCCGGCGGAATTTTGATCCATCTATGCCCACCTTAGCCTAGGTTCATACTCCTGCGATGCGGCACATGGCATGTAATTCGCACAGAATCACACCACATTTCTGTGCAAATCGCATGCCATGTCTGTGTGGTATGATTTGAGCCATACGTGCACCGTATCTGTACCAAAATGGTGCAGGATCGGTTTCGTTTCTTTTGCCGTACCAAAATCCCATGCGTTCCAAATCGGGCAATCGCACTGCGTTATGCAAGCTGTTTTAGGGTATCATTAATTTAACATTACCAGCTGCAGCAGATCACATGAACGCTGTGTGATTTCAATGACGTGAAGCAAACGCAAAGGATTCACTGTTTCCCGCGCTGCATGTATGTGATTGGGATTTTTTTTACCAAAAATATGTAGAATACATATTGGCCTAAGTTGATGAAGAAAATAGATTTTTTTTTTTTATAAATTTATAGAATGTGTTTTATAGCCGAAAGTAAAAAAAAAATATTTATTTTTCAAAATTGTTTATAGTGCAGAAAATTTAAAAACGCAGAGGTGATCAAATGCCACCAAAAGAAAACGCTATTTGTGGGAACAAAATGACATCAATTTTATTTGGGTACAGCGTTACACGACCGCGCAATTGTCAGTTAAATTAACGCAGTGTTGTATCGCAAAAAATGGCCTGGTCATGAAGGGGGGTAAAACCTCCTGGGGCTGAAGTGGTTAAAGTCTTGTGTTTTTAATGTTTTGTTTTTCCTAAAATAACAGACATGTTATACTTACCTTCTCTGTTTAATGGTTTAGCACAGAGCAGCTCCAATCCTCCTCTTCTCGGGTCCCATGCTGGCGCTCCTGGCCCCTCCCTCCCTGCCCCCACAGCAAGCAGGCGTGCTTCCGAGCCGCGGCTCAGTGTCCATTCACACATAGAGCCGTGGCTCGGCCCCGCCCCCACCGTCCCCTGATTGGCTTACTGGCTGTGATTGGCTCCCGCTGCTGCCAGAAGCCAATCAGGAGTGCAAGTCCCCAGAGAGCCAAGGCTCTCATAAACATTGCTGGATCGAGAGGGGACTCAAGTAAGTATTATAGGGGGGCTGCTGCACAAAGGTTTTTTTTACCTTCATGCAAAAAAAAAAGACACAAGGTTTGCCTTTACAACCACTTTAAGGCTGCTTTCTCACTGGTCCATATTTTTTTTTTATAACACAAGCGGAAGAAAAATGCATGACCATGAAATCCGATGAAACTCTTCACACTGATCAATTGCCGGTCCTCTGCATTTTAAAAAACTGCTTGCCACATTTTTGGAGCATGTTTGGTGTGGTAAAAAAAACGCACCTCCCTATTTTAAATGAATGAAAACACCCAGGGTTGCGTTTTTGGTCTGGTTTTTGAGTTGCATGCCTTTTTGTTTACAGTTGCAAAACTTACCGGAAACCTGGTACAAATGCAGCAAAATAGCAGTGTGAAAGTAGCCCTACTTTGAGAAGCATGCAAGACATGTATTTTGTCTTATCGGAGTACGCACAGGCATCTAGTGGTGTCAGCTGAAGACTTACTTTTAAAAGTTTTTAAAATTAAGGTTCGCTTTAACCACTTAAGGACCACCGCATGTACATATACGTCGGCACAATGGCACGGACAGGCATATGCATGTATATATACGTGCCTGCCTTTCAGCGGGTGGTGGGTCCGTTTCGCTTCAGGAGCGATCTGTGATGAGAGGGCGGCCATTGATTTCTGGCCACCCCCTCGCGATCGCTCCTGGCGAATGAGAAGCTTCCCCTGCCTGTGAAATGTAAACCCAAGCAGGAGGAAGTGATGTCGCGCCCCTCGTGGCGGTCTTTTTGACCGGAGCGCCGAGGAGAAAAGACATTCAAGTAAGTGCACAACACTACACTGACACGTAGGCACACTTTCCACCCCACAGTCACCCCCAGATCACCCCCTGCACCACCAGTCACTGTTACTGATTGCAGGATTCATTTTTTTACTGATCACTGCATGCAGTGTCATTTGTGACTGTAAAAAGTGTTAGGGCAGTTAGCTTTAGGCCCCTTTGGCTCCAGGGTACCCCCCTAACCCCCCCTAATAAAGGTTTAACCCCTTTATTGCCCCCCAGGTAACCCTTTCACCCCCTATTGCCAGTGTCACTAAGCGATCGTTTTTCTGATCGCTGTATTGGTGTCGCTGGTGCCGCTAGGTAGCCAGTTATTTTTTTAGGTACACCGTCAGGTTTTTATAGTGTCAGGTACCCCCTTATATTGCCTAATAAAGGTTTTAACCCCCTGATTGCCCCTAGAGTTAACCCTTTCACCAGTGATCACCGTATAACTGTCACTGGTGACGCTGGTTAGTTTGCTGTTTATAGCATCAGGGCACCCGGCGTATATAACACAATAAAGGTTTAACCCCCTGATCGCCCGGCGGGTGATATCAATTAGGTTTAGTGTCAGACAGGGTCTGTGTCGCCCCAGGCAGCGTCAGGTTAATGCCAGTGCTAACACCCACGGACGAAGCATACACCTCCCTTAGTGGTATAGTATCTGAACAGATCAATATCTGATCTGATCCATACTAGCATCCCCAGCTGTTTAGGGTTCCCAAAAACGCATTGTTGGCGGGATCAGCCCAGATACCTGCTAGCACCTGCGTTGTGCCGCTCTGCCCAGCCCACCCAAGTGCAGGATCGATCGATCACTGTCACTTACAAAACACTAAACGCATAACTGCAGCGTTCGCAGAGTCAGGCCTGATCCCTGCGATCGCTAAGTTTTTGTTTTTTTGTAGCGTTTGAATCAGTCACCGACAGTCGGGTGCTTTTTTACCTGTGAATCTTACTAGTTGTACCAGTAACTTTAGAGCCCAAATCTGCAAATCGAAGGTACACTAGTAAATAGGCCTACGAGATTCTGAGCATGCCAGATAGTGAAGAGGTGGTCACGCATCTGTCAGATTCAGGCTCAGAATACGATCCCGTAGACGACAGCGGCTCCATGACAGATAGCTCTGGCGACAAAGGTGAGGTCCCTGCTAAGGGCAGGCGTACCCGATCCCGATCTTCTGCTGTTGCTGATGTGCAAGAACCGCAGGTCCCTCGTATGGAGCAGAGAGCCAGTACCAGGGCCGCTATTCCTTCTGGTGAACTGGCAAGCACCAGCGGCCTAGTACACCCTGGACGTACATCCAGCACTGCAGTAACGGTTGGTGACGTGACGAGTCCCATGAGTGCAGTTCAAGCTGGCGAGGTGGCAAGCACAAGTAGTGTCCCGCTGCCACCAAGAAGAAGACAAAGGCAGGCCTGTCGTGCGCATAGTATCCTTTCTGCAGAATTTGCCAATCCTGATTGGGTGCCCACCACTTCTGCAGAACACGTACTTCCCCCATTCACTGGCCAACCCAGTATTCAGGTGGAAACGGCTGATTTCTTTCTCGTACATCACGGGACACAGAGCGACATAGTCATTACTAATGGGTTATATAGATACCGTCAGGTGCTGGCACTGGCAACTTCCAAAACCGGAAGTACCCTCCCCTATATAAGCCCCTCCCATCCGGGAGCACCTCAGTTTTTTGCCAGTGTCTAAGGTGTTGGCCAAGAAGAAACATGTGTTTTTCACTGAGCTTGCGTACAGGTTCTTTTGGGCCTCAGTAAGCTATTCCGGATCCGACCAAAAAAGCTTCATAGCTAAACGGTCGGTACCCGGGCCTTGCAGAGAAGAGCAAGGTTTTGCCTGTAATGCTTCTCTTAGGAGAGCTGGACCCTGGGATCCAGAGCTCTGGTCATACCCACGACCAAGATGTTTTCTGTGCAGGGTGCTATACAGGTCCAGGGGAGTGGAATCCTTGGGAACCCGGTCCCTGAAGGTTTGATTACAATGCCTGCCGTGATAGGTGAAGTTTGGGCTTTTGTGGACCAAACAAAGTCCTGCGGCGGGGAACAGGTAAGTGGGGGCCCCCAGGAACTTGGTTCCATTGGGGGACCCCCAAGCCTAATTTGTCTTTCTGTCTGTTACCTAATGGTATTCCCGCAAAATTCTGTGCATGCCTGTAACTACTAAAAAAATGTAATAATTTTTAATGGTGGTCAAGAAAAAAAAAAAATTTTTTTTTTTTTATATATTTAATATATTAGACTGCGGTACCTGTGTTTGTCCACTAGAGGCCGCTGTGGAATGTTTTCTTGTCATGTGGACTAGTTTCTTCTCAGCAGAGCAAGTCCAGGCAGATGGTGAGTTCTCTTATGGGAAACTGCTTCCTCTGCCATGTTGCAATGCTCGTCCATCCCCCGGCCTGCGGCAAAGAGGGGCCCTGGCTCTTGTCCCTAGTTTCCATTTTTCAAAATTAGCGCCAAAGGCGCACGTGGCCGCGCGCGTGCACGCGCCTCTATATATAGAGGTGAGCCGGAAAAGGGGGCGGAGCCTGGGGGATGACGCTCTGTGCGCGCCGCAGCGCTTCTGCGCATGTGCGGGCGTCCCAGCATGTTAAAAATCACAATTTTGTGTGGTGAGCTGGCTATGAAGTACAGAGACAGAGCTGGCAACATTTAAAAAAGGGCATACAGCAAGCGGTTGATACAGGCATCCCCTAGAAAGGCACATTAGTAGACACCAACTGTTTCTTATAGCAGCATTTATGCTAGACTATTGTCAGTAACTGGTGTATTTCGGCTGGAATACCTCAGCTTTGTGGCTTAGGAATATGCCGTCTAAAAACTCCGGGACTAGAAATTCCAGGAGGAATAGGGGGTCTCCATCGGGCTCTGAGGATCTTGGGCATGCTTTGGCTGCACCAGTCTCCCCTGAAGAATCAGAGGTTAGTGACCGTAGAGCACCCTCAGGAGTACCTGGTACTGTGGCTGTCCTCAGTTCACCTGCTCCTGTGTATGTAACAGAGGAGGTTTTTTCCTCAGCTCTGGGAGGGCTGGAAGAGAGATTGTCAGCATTGATCGCGGCTTCCCTGTCACAGGAGAAAAGCGCCCGATCTCCGTCTCCTCCCTCAGAGTGCCTGTTAACAGAGCAACAGTCCCATACAGGGATCGACCTACCTGAAGGGGATCAGGATGAGGTCGATTCGGTTGTAGAGGAATCAACAGTGGAAGAGCCGTTCTCAGCATCACATGCTGAAAGGTTATGGGTTCAGTCCCTGACTAATATGGTCCGATCAGCATTTAAAATGCCACTTGCGGAGCCATCATCCACTTCTGTCTCCTCGTTGGGGTCGCTAAAAGCTCCCCAGACTGTTTGTTCCTTTCCGATCCATCCTTTACTGGAAGGGCTCATTTACCAGGATTGGGAGCATCCTGACAAAATATTTACTCCCCCTAAGAGATTTCCGGTGGTCTATCCCATGGAGGATAAGTTCATCAGAAAATGGAAGGTCCCTACAGTGGACGCAGCCATCTCTTGTGTGAATAAATCACTGACATGTCCGGTGGATAATGTCCAAATGTTCAAGGACCCAATAGATAAAAAATTGGAGTCCTTATTAAAATCTGCTTTTTCTACAGCAGGATTGGTGACACAACCATCAGTGGCAGCTATTGGGGTCTGCCAAGCAGTGAAGGATCAGTTGAAACAGGTCTTAAGGGACTTGCCAGATCAGCAGGCTCTTGCCCTAGCTGATCTACCTAGAGCCTTATGCTTTGCGGTGGACGCCATAAAGGATTCAATCCATCAGGCCTCCCGCCTTACGCTGTCTGTAGTACATATGCGCAGGCTTCTATGGCTCAAAAACTGGTCTGCTGAAGCTCCCTGTAAAAAATTGCTGGTCAGCTTCCCATTTCATGGTGAGCGCTTATTCGGGGAAGACCTGGACAAGTATATCCAGAGAATTTCCAGCGGTAAAAGTACACTTTTGCCAGTTAAAAATAGAGTTAGAGGTCCCTCTTTTAAGAGGCCGGCTTCTCCAGTCCCTAGGACATCGGCTGTGAAACAGTTCCGACGGCCTCCTCGGTCAAATCCCGGAGGTAAAAATCAGGGACAGTTGCAGGGTAACAAGAAGCCCTGGAGCAGGAGAGGTACAAAACCTCCCCCAAAGTCAAATGCATGAAGGGTTGCCCCCACTCAATCGGGTGGGGGGAAGACTTCAGTTGTTCACAGAGACCTGGCGGGACACGATCCGAGACAGATGGGTGCTCTCCGCAGTAAATCTGGGATACAAATTGGAGTTAAAAAACTCCCCTCCTTCCCGCTTTATAAGGTCAAACGTGCCAAGGGATCCCCAGAAGAGAGGATCCCTCCTGTTGGCACTGGAACAATTATTGCTCCAAGCAGTAATTATAGAGGTTCCCCTGGAAGAATGGGGGTTCGGGTTTTACTCAAACCTCTTTACAGTTCCGAAGCCAAACGGGGACGTGAGGCCCATATTAAATCTAAAAGGGCTAAACAAATTCCTACATATCAGGACTTTCCGGATGGAGTCGATCCGATCGGTAGCCACTGCCCTACAAGGGGAGGAATGGTTAGCCTCGATCGACATCAAAGATGCTTATTTGCACATTCCCATCTTTCCAGCCCACCAAAAATTTCTACGCTTTGCGGTAGAAGGGCGCCATTTTCAGTTCAGAGCCTTACCCTTCGGTCTGGCCACAGCACCAAGAGTGTTCACAAAAATTCTGGCCCCATTATTGGCCAATCTAAGGACACGAGGTGCAACGATAATGGCATATCTAGACGACTTGTTGCTGATAGACCACTCAGTGGAAAAACTAGAAGTGGTTGTTCACGAGACAATCAAGTTTCTGGAATATCACGGTTGGATTATCAACCGAGACAAGTCAGCCCTAAAACTAGTCAAAAGTCTGGAATACTTGGGGCTAAGGCTGGATTCAGACCAGAGAAAATTTTTCTTGCCTCAAGAAAAGGGGTCGTCTTTGAGAGATTTGATCCACTTAGTGGGTTCAAAAAGACAGCCATCCATACGCCTGTGCATGAGGCTGCTGGGAAAAATGGTGGCATCATTCGAAGCAGTACCCTACGGTCAATTCCATTCAAGGAAATTGCAAAGGGCCATACTGTCAGCCTGGAACAAAAAAGTTCAGGCTCTGGACTTACCAATGTCCTTGTCCCCTTCCGTTCGCAAGAGCCTCCGCTGGTGGTTGGTTCCCCAGAATCTGGAAAGAGGGAAATCCTTCAGTCCGATTTCCTGGAAGGTGGTCACTACAGATGCCAGCCTTATAGGCTGGGGAGCAGTACTGGAGCAATGGTCTCTCCAGGGCAAGTGGTCAGAAGCAGAAAAGGCCCTGCCCATCAATCTCTTAGAGATACGAGCAGCCCGGTATGCCCTAGTAGCATGGACATCCAAACTCCAAGGGTCCCCTGTCAGAGTTCAATCAGACAATGCCACAGCAGTGGCATATATCAATCGTCAGGGGGGCACCAGGAGTCGTGCAGCCCAAAGGGAAGTAAATTACATCCTGAGATGGGCAGAAAGATATGTCCCAGCCATATCTGCGGTATTCATTCCAGGAGTGGAGAATTGGAAGGCGGACTTTCTAAGTCGCCAACAATTATGCCCAGGGGAATGGTCCCTTCATCCCGAGGTTTTCCGGACAATATGTCAGCGGTGGGGAACACCGGATGTAGATCTGCTAGCATCCAGATTCAACACAAAAGTGGACAGGTTTGTCTCTTGGACAAGGGATCCCCTAGCGTGCGGCTCGGATGCCCTAGTGTTCCCTTGGGATCAGTTCAAGCTGATATATGCATTCCCACCGCCACAATTGTTACCTCGATTAGTCCGCAGAATCAGGGTAGAAAAGAAACCAGTGATTCTGGTGGCTCCAGCGTGGCCCCGAAGAGCATGGTACGCGGAGATTGTAAAAATGTCTGTGGGGAGTCCTTGGACCCTCCCACATCGTCCGGACCTGCTTTCGCAAGGACCGATATTCCACCCTTCCTTACCAGCCCTAGGTTTGACGGCCTGGCTATTGAAGCCCACATTCTAAAAAAGAGAGGGCTCTCTAATTCTGTGGTATCTACCATGATCAATGCCAGGAAGCCGGTATCCAGGCAGATCTACTATAGAATCTGGAAGGCGTACATCGCCTGGTGTGAGGCCAAGAAATGGCATCCACGTAAATACGTAATAGGTAGGATTCTGGACTTCCTACAATGGGCTGTAGATAGGAAGCTTGCCTTGAGTACTATCAAGGGTCAGATTTCGGCCTTGTCAATATTTTTTCAAAGGCCCTTGGCTTCGCATTCACTAGTCAAAGCCTTTATACAAGGAGTGATGCGTATTAGTCCTCCGGTTAATATTCCCATATGTCCATGGGATCTAAACTTGGTTCTGTCGGTTCTACAGAAACAACCATTTGAACCATTACAGCATATTTCCTTGGTGCTTCTCACCAGGAAATTGATTTTTCTAGTAGCCATTTGTTCGGCTAAAAGAGTATCGGAATTAGCAGCTATGTCCTGTAAGGAGCCATATCTGGTTATCCATAAGGACAGAGTAGTGTTACGTCCTCATCCAGCCTTTCTTCCTAAGGTGGTATCGAGTTTTCATTTGAACCAAGATGTGGTTCTTCCTTCTTTTTTCCCCAAACCTACTTCGGTAGAGGAAAAGTTATTGCATTCTTTGGATGTAGTAAGAGCAGTTAAAGCTTATCTAAAAGCCACTGCTCAGATTCGCAGAACGGATACTTTGTTTATTCTGCCGGAAGGCCCCAGAAAGGGTCAGGCAGCGTCAAAATCTACTTTAGCCAAGTGGATTCGACAGGTCATAATACAAGCCTATGGCTTGAGAAGGAGACCGCCTCCGTTCAAAGTTAGAGCGCACTCCACGAGAGCAGTTGGAACTTCATGGGCAGTGCATCACCAGGCCTCCCTGGCTCAAATCTGTAAGGCCGCAACATGGTCTTCAGTACACACGTTTACTAGGTTCTACCAGGTGGACGTTAGAAGTCAGGAGGATGTCGCCTTTGGGCGCAGTGTGTTGCAGGCCGCAAAAGATCCTCATGTCTGATAGCGCTCAGCTTATATATGGTGTATCCCCCCCCCTCATTTGGCATTGCTTTAGGACATCCCATTAGTAATGACTATGTCGCTCTGTGTCCCGTGATGTACGAGAAAGAAAATAGGATTTTTATAACAGCTTACCTGTAAAATCCTTTTCTTGGAGTACATCACGGGACACAGAGCTCCCGCCCCTCTTTGGGGACACTTATTGCTTTGCTACAAAACTGAGGTGCTCCCGGATGGGAGGGGCTTATATAGGGGAGGGTACTTCCGGTTTTGGAAGTTGCCAGTGCCAGCACCTGACGGTATCTATATAACCCATTAGTAATGACTATGTCGCTCTGTGTCCCGTGATGTACTCCAAGAAAAGGATTTTACAGGTAAGCTGTTATAAAAATCCTATTTTTACGCCACTTGATTTTTATTCGCTGTTTTTCACGGAAGATCTCTCTAGATCTATTGTGGACCAAACTAATTTATATGCTGGTCAATTCATCGCCGCTAATCCCCAGTTGCCTTCCCTTGCCAGAGATTGGAAACCAATTACGGTTTCCGAATTTAAGACCTTTCTGGGCCTTTCCCTCAACATGGGCATACATAAATTCACAAAGTTGTGGTCGTATTGGTCCACACGCCCAATTGACCATATGCCAGTGTTCTCTGCCTCCATGTCCAGGCCACGATACGAGCAGATCTTGCGGTTCATGCACTTCAACGACGATGAACTTTGTCGTCCTCGTGGAGACCCTGAATTTGATCGGCTGTACAAAATATGGCCCCTCATAAACCACTTCAACAAACGTTTTGCAGCCTTGTTTACTCCCCATCAAGTTGTCTGCGTTGATGAGTCCCTGATTAAATTTTCTGGCCGCTTGTCTTTCAAACCGTACCTTCCCAGCAAGCGTGCCAGATACGGGGTCAAGCTCTATAAGTTCTGTGACAGGGCAACAGGCTATGTATGGAGCGTTTTGGTTTATGAGGGAAAAGATAGTGACGTAGAGCCGGAGAACTGCCCAGATTACATAGGGAGCGCTGGCAAGATAGTGTGGAACTTGGTGTCACCCTTATTCGGAAAGGGGTACCACTTGTATGTGGGCAATTATTACACGAGCGTGCCACTTTTTAGTCACTTATTTGATCATCAAATTGGCACATGTGGCACTGTGCGATCTAATCGCCAGGGCTTTCCCCAGCGGCTTGTAGATTCCCATCTTAGGCTGAGGGAGAGAGCCTGCTTGAAGTGTAATAATTTGCTTGCTGTGAAGTTGGGGGATAATAAGAATGTTTTTGTTCTTACCTCCCTTCACGCAGACATGACGGTCCAAATTCCTATGTTGTGGAGAAACCCCTCTGTGTCCACGAATATAACCAAAATATGGGAGGGGTGGACCTCAACGACTAGTTGTTGGCGCCGTACCTAGTTGCCCGTAAGGCCAGACGCTGGTACAAAAAAGTGTCTGTCTACTTATTTCAATTGGCTTTGCTGAACGCTCATGTGCTATACAGAGCTTCAGGACGGACTGGATCCTTCCTTGAATTCCAGGAAGAGATCGTCACAGCCCTTCTGTATCCAGGCGGTGCTGCACCTCACCATTTCCAACCAAATGCAGTAAGCCGGCTGCATGAGAGGCATTTTCCGTATGCCATCCCTGGTACCCCTACCCAACGAGCCCCCCAAAGAAGTCATGTCTGTACCAAGCGCGGATGTAGGCGTGACATCCGTTATTATTGTCCACGCTATCCTGACAATCCTGGTCTTTGCATTGGTGAATGTTTTGAACGCTACCACACACTAGTGAAGTATTAGCGTGTAGGGTACAGCATTTCACAGACTAGGACACACTTACACAGGATCTCCCAAGATGCCATCGCATTTTGAGAGACCCGAACCTGGAACCGAACCGTTACAGTTGTTAGTTACAAAAAAAAGTGTTAAAAAAAACGTAAAAAAAAAAACAAAACACAAAAATAAATAAATAAATGTTTTATACTTTACTGTTTTTATTGTTAACCATTTTTTTGTTTTCAGCTTTATTTATCTTGACAGCAACAGCGTTTGCTCCCACGATACATAAAGCAAACCACAGTTAAAAAAAAAAAGAGCATATATGCCGAAGCATGGGGGCAGCAGGGGCGGAGGATCAATTTTGCTTCTAATGCCGCATATATATATGGTCGAAATTCCAATGGAGGCTTGCCCGTGGAAAAGTCAGACCGTGTGTATGCGGCATAACTTTTTTGCGGGAGGATGCCCCCATGCTTCGGCATATATATATATATTTTAGGGACAGGTTGCGTTAAAAAAATGTTTTTTTTACTAGTTTTTTTTGGCATTTGCTTTGCAGGTATGGTAAGGTCTTACTGTTATACTGTAATGTTACTTTGTTTTAATGTTAACCATCATTTGCTTAGCAGGTACGCCATTCAGTTGCAGCGCGGATTTATATATCTTGGCGGCAACAGCGTTTGCTCCCACGATGCATAAAGCCGTGACTCCAATGCTGTAGGAGGTGATTTCACCACAGTAAAAAAAAAAAAAAAAAAAAAAAAAAAGAGCATATATGCCGAAGCATAAGGGCAGCAGGGGCGGAGGAGCAATTTGGCTCCTACTGCCGCATATATATATACGGTCGAAATTCCAATGGAGGCTTGCCCGTGGAAAAGTCCGACCGTGTGTACGCGGCATAACTTTTTTGCGGGAGGATGCCCCCATGCTTCGGCATATATATATATATATATATATATATATATAGTGCATGTATGCCCATCATTAGAAGTGGGTGGATGAAGGGAGGTATTCTAATGGTGGGCATACCCACCGATCAATCTTTTTTTTGTTCAGCCAACAGCATGAAAAAAAAGATTGCAATATATGTCCAACAAGGACCAGCAACGTACTGTATGTTGCTGGACCTTGAATGGTTATACCAGAATAATGCCTGTGGGTTTAGGTATCATCTTGGTATCATTCTTTTCAGCCAGCGGTCGGCTTTCATGTAAAAGCAATCCTAGCGGCTAATTAGCCTCTAGACTGCTTTTACAAGCAGTGGGAGGGAATGTCCCCACCCCCGGATATAAAAAGCGCCATTGGGAAAGCATTTTATCACACCGATCTTGGTGTGGTCAGATGCTTTGAGGTCAAAGGAGAGATCTAGGGTCTAATGGACCCTGATTTTTTTCAAAAAATAGTACCTGTCACTACCTATTGCTATCATAGGGGAAATTTTCATTCCCTGAGATAACAAAAAAAAATGGAAGGAACAGTTTAAGAAAAAAAAAAAAAGCAAAATAAATAATATAAAAAAAAAAAGCACCCCTGTCCCCCCCTGCTCTTGCGCAAAGGCGAACCGCAAGCGGTCTGGCATCATATGTAAACGGCAATTGCACCATACATGTGAGGTATCACCGCAGAGGTCAGATCGAGGGCAGTAATTTTAGCAGTAGACCCCCTCTGTAAATCTAATGTGGTAACCTGTAAAAGCTTTTAAAGGCTTTTAAAAATGTATGTAGTTTGATGCCACTTCGCGTTTGTGCGCAATTTTAAAGCATGTCTTGTTAGGTATCCATGTACTCGGCCTAAGATCATCTTTTTTATTTCATCAAACATTTGGGCAATATTGTGTGTTTTAGTGCATTAAAATTTCAAAAAGTGTATTTTTTCCCCCAAAAAAATGCGTTTGAAAAATCGCTGCGCAAATACTGTGTGGAAAAAAAAAATTCAACACCCCCCATTTTAATCTGTAGGGCCTTTGCTTTAAAAAAATATATAATGTTTGCGGATTCAACATAATTTTCTGTAAACAAAAAGTGTCAGAAAGGGCTTTGTCTTCAAGTGGTTAGAGTGGGTGATGTGTGACATAAGCTTCTAAATGTTGTGAATAAAATGCCAGGACAGTTCAAACCATCCCCCCCCCCCAATGACCCCATTTTGGAAAGTAGACACCCCAAGCTATTTGCTGAGAGCTATGGTGAGTATTTTGCAGATTTCGCTTTTTGTCACACAGTTTTGAAAAAAGAAAAACATTTTTCTTTTCTTTCTTCATTTTCAAAAACAAATGAGAGCTGTAAAATACTCACCATGCCTCTCAGCAAATAGCTTGGGGTGTCTACTTTCCAAAATGGGATAATTTGGGGGGGGGGGTCTTGTGCCATCTTGGCATTTTATGGCCTTCAAAACTGTGATGGGTAGTGGTGATAGGTAGTGAGGAGTGAAATCAAAAATTTATGCCCTTAGAAATCTTGAAGGTGGTGATTGGTTATCGGGGTCCCATACGTGGCTAGGCTCCCAAAAAGTCCCACACATGTGGTATCCCCGTACTCAGGAGAAGCAGCAGAATGTATTTTGGGGTGTAATTTCACATATGCCCATGGCATGTGTGAGCAATATATTATTTAGGCCCCTTTCACACGGAGGTCCGTTCAGGTCCGCCTGTCAGTTTTTTAGGCGGACCTGAAACGGATCCTCCATGTACCCCTATGGAGGCACGGATGTCAGCGGAGACATGTCCGCTGACATCCGCTCCGCTCCGCCAAAGTGTGACGGAGGAAAACCCTATTTTTCCTTCCGTCAGCGGATCGGATGACAACGGACTCTACGGTCCATCGTCATCCGATTCCCCATAGGGGAGAGCGGCGCTCTGACAGGGCGGTCCCTGCACAGTGTGCGGGGACCGCCCAGTCATCCGTCGGCTCAGCGGGGATCAGCGATCCCCGCTGAGCAAGCGGAGCTTCACGGGGCGGATCTGCACGGATCCGCCCCGTGTGAAAGCACCCTAAGTGACAACTTTGTGCAAAAAAAAAAAAAGTTTGTAATTTTCCCGCAACTTGTGGCAAAATATAACATGTTCCATGGACTCAACATGCCTCTCAGCAAATACCTTGGGGTGTCTACTTTCTAAAATGGGGTCATTTGGGGGGGGTTTGTGCTATTTTGGCATTTTATGGCCTTCGAAACTGTGATAGGTAGTGAGGAGTGATATCAAAAATTTGCGCCCTTAGAAATCCTGAAGGCGGTTGTTGGTTTTTGGGGCCCCATACCAACAAGTCCCACACATGTGGTATCCCCGTACTCAGGAGAAGCAGCAAAATGTATTTTGGGGTGCAATTCCACATATAACCCTGGCATGTGTGAGCAATATATAATTTAGTGACATCTTTTTGGAAACCTTTTTTTTTTTTTTTTGTCATTCAATCACTTGGGACAAATTTTTTTTTTATATTCAATGGGCTCAACGTGCCTCTCAGCAATTTCCTTGGGGTGTCTACTTTCTAAAATGGGGTCATTTGGGGGGGTTTTGTGCTATTTTTGCATTTTATGGACTTCAAAACTGTGATAGGTAGTGAGGAGTGAAATCAAAAATTTATGCTCTTAGAAATCTTGAAGGCGGCGATTGGTTTTCGGGGTCCCGTACGCGGCTAGGCTCCCAAAAAGTCCCACACATGTGGTATCCCCGTACTCAGGAGAAGCAGCAAAATGTATTTTGGGGTGCAATTCCACAAATAACCTAAATACCTAAATACTATGGCATGTTTGAGCAATATATCATCATTTTAGTGACAACTTTTTGTAAAAAGTTTTATTTATCTTTAGTCATTATTCAATTACTTGGGACAAAAAAAAGTATTCAATGGGCTCAACATGCCTCTCAGCAATTTCCTTGGGGTGTCTACTTTCCAAAATGGGGTAATTTGGGGGGGGGGGGGGTTTGTACTGCCCTGCCATTTTAGCACCTCAAGAAATGAGATAGGCAGTCATAAATTAAAAGCTGTGTAAATTCCAGAAAATGTACCCTAGTTTGTAGACGCTATAACTTTTGCGCAAACCAATAAATATTCGCTTTTCTGTCTTTTTCCGTTTATATCGCAAAAAATAAAAATCGCAGAGGCAATCAAATACCATCAAAAGAAAGCTCTATTTGTGAGGGAAAAAAGGACGGAAATTTCATTTGGGTGCAATATTGCATGACAACGCAATTACCAGTTAAAGCAGCACAGTGTGAAATTGTAAAAAGACCTCTGGTCCTTAGGCTGACAAATGGTCCGGGGCTGAAGTGGTTAAAGTGAACCTAGGCTTCACCCATGTAGGGGAAAGCCATTGGTTCACTTTATGGTGGTTGCAGTTTATTCTTGCTTTTTTTTTTTTATTTTGTCCTGTTACTCGTTTTGGCAGCTGTGAGCAATGAACGCCTTTTGTAAGCTCCAAGTCGCAATTTGGAGCTTATAAAAGGACTCTTTCCCTGAATGTTAAGTAGGTATTTTTGTTACTGTATGTTTTGTCATATCCTTTTTGTGTACTAGTAACAAAAACAAAACCCTCTAATAAAGATACCGTACTTGATTTTAATACAAATCAAATTTTTTAGAAAGCCTTTGAAACATACAGATTTATTAATGAATTTTCATAAAACTCTCAAATATTTATGAAAATATTAAGTTGCTTTTTTAACTTAAGGAGTTACAGATGCTTATATTTTTAAACATTCTTAAACCATGCAGTCCAGTTCCTAACCATGTATTGGTTATAGCATGGTTAATCTTTGCGTTTTTAAAACAGTGTTACATTTTTAACATTAAGTATTCTTGATATAATGTCTGTTTTGTTCTCACCCCGGCAGGCTGACAGTCCAGAAGAAATGCACAGCTGGATCCGAGCCGTATCTGGTGCTATTGTGGCACAGCGTGGTCCAGCCAGATCAGCAGCTTCTGTAGGTTTAATCACCACATATAGCTCTGAGGTGGAAGGTGCTGGTGGCCGTATGCAAGCTGCAGGACACAACTATTTTGTGGTTTATGACTGTGATGTGTAGTCATACAGGACAGGTTATTTACGTCTATGGTGATCTAATTTCCTGATTTTGCCAATGCAGAGACCCCAATGAATGTTTCATTCTCCTTTATGTACAGAACTGTATTCTATAGATGAAAACGGCAAGGCCATGCTAGTTTCTCCTGTGTGTACAAATCTCAGTCCTACGAGAAAATTCCACAACTGGGACTCCTAAGTGTGTGTGTAAAGGAGAATCAGAACTAGTCACTGTGCGACTGTTTATGATAAACTACTGATGACAACTACTACTTCAATTCCAAGCGACTCAATGACTTTCTGGGAATAGTAATTATACCCGATATTTAACACATTCTGGACTGCATTTACAGAATATAAATTGCTTTATTTCTATATGTATAAAAATACTGTTACAAGCAGTTTAAACTGGTTTGGTAACCATAAATGCATATAAAAATATATTCCCTCTAGGGTAAATATTAAATGCAACAATCGTTCTGTGCTTAAAGGATAAGTTCACTTTTCTAAAAAAACAAAAACAAATGGTAAATACACGTTTTGCTGGTATAAATAATGTGCATTTATTTTAGTTTTTTTAAGGAGCCTGTAAAGCATTGCACCCAGCTGTCTGTATCTTGTATGGGCAGGCAGTTAATGACCGGTAGATCAATGAACTACTAGAGTGCTCTCCAGTGCCCAGGTAGTTCATTGTGTACTATAAGCCATGAGCCGTCGGTACAGTAGTTTATTCTTTCAACCAGCTCTGTGAATGAATAATGTAGCAGGGTGGGCAGAGCCCTGTGTTGCCAGGTTCTTTTCAAATTGTGACAGCGGGTGTGGGGTGAAGATCCCGGGCTCACTGTCACAGTTAGAAGGGGGATCGTAGAGAGGCTGCAGGATAATTTTATTTATATATATATATATATATATATATATATATATATATATATATATATATATAATACCGGTGTGTATATATATATGTGTGTGTATGTGTAATATATATATATATATATATATATATATATATATATATATATATATATATATATACACACACACACACACTAGATGAAAATCCATATATGGTGTGTGTCTTTGATATTTAAAATGGGCTCCCATACAGTACATGCAATATATGAGTGAAATCCTGTAGACATTTAGCAGTCTGCTTTGTTTTATAGGATCCATGGTATTTTAATTTTTTTGTACTAATAATCAGTTTTTTGGTGGGAGCTACAGCTCTGTTAGATATTTTTGGACCTTTCGGAATTCGTATTTGTTTTTGCTGTTAGTAGAGATAAAAATAGGAATCTTTAAAAAATAAGCAACCTGAGCTATTTCCAATTTAGCGACATTTGCAGTTTTTATAAACAAGAGCATCCTAAAATGTCATTGTAACCCCACTGGGTTGTGACAGAGATATTTTACTTAAAGGAGAAGTCCAGCTAAAGCTCGTTTGGCTGGGCTTCTCATATGGATCACAGGAGTGCAGTTCGTTTTGCACTCCTGTGACTCGTTTTCAGCAGAGTCTCTGCTGACGCCACAGAAATCAGTCCAGGCACTGCGTCATCCCAACAATGGAAGTCTGGATCCGTCAGGTGCCTGGATTGACACCCGTCTCAGCCTCTCAAAGAGTGGCTAAGAGCCTGAGACTGCCGCTCCCTGCCCCTCCACAGCTTTGCGCTCCAGTGAGCGAAAAGGGAGCAGATCGGAGAGCTGCTGATTGACCGTCTGCAGCTCTCTGCTGGGGAAGCTGTGAGAACCGAGCCATCGGCGGTGTTCGATCGCTCAGTTCTCAGTGTTGGAGGCGCCGGGGGACAGATGCATCCACCTAGGTAAGTATGAAACTGGAAAAAAAAAAACCTTCTCTTTTGAGGGTATGAAACTAAACCTTTTATCATGATGTATTGTGAAAGTCTTGAAATGTTTACACCACTTTTTTCTTCCTCCTTATATATTTTATTTTCTTTGCTGCATTTTACAGCGGATATAAAAAGTCTACACACCCCTGTTTAAAATGTCAGGTTTCTGTGATGTAAAAAAATGATACAAAGATAAATCATTATCGGCATGGCCATCTAGACTTGGTAATATTTGCCCACTCTGCTGTGCAAAAACACTCCAAATCTATCAGATTGCGAGGGCATCTCCTGTGCACAGCCCTCTTCAGATCACCCCACAGATTTTCAATAGGATTTAGGTCTGGGCTCTGGCTGGGCCATTCCAAAACTTTAATCTTCTTCTGGCGAAGCCATTCTTTTGTTGATTTGGATGTATGCTTTGGGTCGTTGTCCTGCTGAAAGATAAAGCTCCTCTTCATGTTCAGCTTTCTAGCAGAAGCTTGAAGGTTTTGTGCCAATATTGACTGGTATTTGTAACTGTTCATAATTCCCTTTACCTTGACTAAGGCCCCTGTTCCAGCTGAAGAAAAATAGCCCCAAAGCGTGATGCTGCCACCACCATGCTTCACTGTGGGTATGGTGTTCTTTTGGTGATGTGCAGTGTTGATTTTGGCCTAAACATATCCTTTGGAATTATGGCCAAAAAGTTCAACCTTGGTTTCATCAGACATAACACATTTTATCACATGCTTTTGGGCGACTTCAGATGTGTTTTTGCAAAATGTAGCCGGGCTTGGATGTTTTTCTTGGTAAGAAAAGGCTTCCGTCTTGTCACTCTACCCCATAGCCCAGACAAATGGAAAATACGGGAGATTGTTGTCACATGTACCACACAGCCAGTACTTTCCAGATATTCCTGCAGCTCCTTTATGTTGCTGTAGGCCTTTTGGCAGCCTCCCTGACCAGTTTCTTCTCGTCCTTTCATAAGTTTAGGACGGACATCCATCTCTTGGTAATGTCACTGTTTTGCCATATTTTCTCCACTTGATGATGACTGTCTTCACTGCGTTCCATGGTCTATCTAATGCCTTGGAAATTCTTTTATACCCTTCTCCTGACTGATACTTTTTAACAATGAGATCCCTCTGATGCTTTGGAAGCTCTCTGTGGACCATGGCTTTTGCTGTACAATGCGACTAAGAAAAAGTCAGGAAAGACCTACTAGAACAGTTTAACTTTTTTGGCGGTTAATCGGAGGCACTTTAAATGATGGCCGGTGTGTACTGACTCCCATTTAACATGAGTTTGAATGTGATTGCCTAATTCTGAACACCGCTACATCCCCAGTTATAAGAGGGTGCGCACACTTATGCAACCACATTATTTTAGTAGTTTTTTTTTTTCTTCCCCCTCCCTAAAAGATTTCAGTTTTGTTTTTTCAATTGAGTTGTACAGTTTATAGGTCACATTAAAGGAGGAAAAAGTTCTGAAATGATATATCTTGACATTTTAACGGGTGTGTAGTCTTTTTATATAGACTGAATTAGGAAGTCAGGTGAACAAAATAGAGACTTCATGAATTGCTTCTCAAAAATTATTCCTGTAGACAAGTTAATGAAAACTCAGTTACCTTGTATTCTGTGTGTATGCTGCTGCTCCAGGTGGGTCCGCTACACAGAGCTCCTTTCGCCTCTAGTGTATTCAGGTGCAAGCCTTCTTATGCAGCCATGTGGAACAAATGCAATAAGATCCAAAGTGCTGCACAGTTTAAAACTGTATTCATTTTATTGGTAATCCATTAAAAGCCATATACAGCAACAGTAGACACCGTGGGAGCAAGGAGACGGTCAATGCGTTTTGCGCTGCTAGCACTTATTCGTGACTAAATGCTAGCAGCGCGAAACGCATTGACTGTGTCTCCTTGATCCCACGTTATCTACTGTTGCTGTATATGGCATTTTTAAGATTATCAGTAAAGTGTGTGCAGCCCTTTGGATCCTATTGCATTTGTACCACCTTGTATTTTGTGTTGGCCACAATTTCTCTGTCACTGTATTTTTTTTTACCTTGTTTTTTCCACCCAGTTGTGTGCTTTTCTTGTACAGCAGCTAGGCAACAAAGCTTTCAGTGTTGCCAAAAATGTCTTTGTCCAGTGCTTTAAAACTGATTAGTCCTAAAACCTTGAATTGAAATACATCAGTGATGGAGTTGGTAAGAAATGCCCCTGGTTTCACTGACCCATGGGATAGGATGGCAATCCAGACCCTCAATCCTGATAAGTGATTCAGATTTCAATCCTTTCTTGCAATTACTACACTGTTTGTGCTGCAGGGTGTGATAGTGCTCTATATCACTTGTTGAAAAATCTCCAGGTGAACAGAACCCAATCCTTCACTCTTGTATGTATAAGAATGGAGGATCAAAATCACTGAGCATTCATACAATTCCTGGTGCTAAAACAAATCTTATTGAGGATGGGTAGAACTGTGGCAATAAGATTGCTTTTCCTTTTCCTTCCTATTGCACCAGTGTAAAAATAGGATTTTTATAACAGCTTACCTGTAAAATCCTTTTCTTGGAGTACATCACGGGACACAGAGCGACATAGTCATTACTAATGGGTTATATAGATACCGTCAGGTGCTGGCACTGGCAACTTCCAAAACCGGAAGTACCCTCCCCTATATAAGCCCCTCCCATCCGGGAGCACCTCAGTTTTGTAGCAAAGCAATAAGTGTCCCCAAAGAGGGGCGGGAGCTCTGTGTCCCGTGATGTACTCCAAGAAAAGGATTTTACAGGTAAGCTGTTATAAAAATCCTATTTTCTTTCTCGTACATCACGGGACACAGAGCGACATAGTCATTACTAATGGGATGTCCTAAAGCAATGCCAAATGAGGGGGGGGATACACCATATATAAGCTGAGCGCTATCAGACATGAGGATCTTTTGCGGCCTGCAACACACTGCGCCCAAAGGCGACATCCTCCTGACTTCTAACGTCCACCTGGTAGAACCTAGTAAACGTGTGTACTGAAGACCATGTTGCAGCCTTACAGATTTGAGCCAGGGAGGCCTGGTGATGCACTGCCCATGAAGTTCCAACTGCTCTCGTGGAGTGCGCTCTAACTTTGAACGGAGGCGGTCTCCTTCTCAAGCCATAGGCTTGTATTATGACCTGTCGAATCCACTTGGCTAAAGTAGATTTTGACGCTGCCTGACCCTTTCTGGGGCCTTCCGGCAGAATAAACAAAGTATCCGTTCTGCGAATCTGAGCAGTGGCTTTTAGATAAGCTTTAACTGCTCTTACTACATCCAAAGAATGCAATAACTTTTCCTCTACCGAAGTAGGTTTGGGGAAAAAAGAAGGAAGAACCACATCTTGGTTCAAATGAAAACTCGATACCACCTTAGGAAGAAAGGCTGGATGAGGACGTAACACTACTCTGTCCTTATGGATAACCAGATATGGCTCCTTACAGGACATAGCTGCTAATTCCGATACTCTTTTAGCCGAACAAATGGCTACTAGAAAAATCAATTTCCTGGTGAGAAGCACCAAGGAAATATGCTGTAATGGTTCAAATGGTTGTTTCTGTAGAACCGACAGAACCAAGTTTAGATCCCATGGACATATGGGAATATTAACCGGAGGACTAATACGCATCACTCCTTGTATAAAGGCTTTGACTAGTGAATGCGAAGCCAAGGGCCTTTGAAAAAATATTGACAAGGCCGAAATCTGACCCTTGATAGTACTCAAGGCAAGCTTCCTATCTACAGCCCATTGTAGGAAGTCCAGAATCCTACCTATTACGTATTTACGTGGATGCCATTTCTTGGCCTCACACCAGGCGATGTACGCCTTCCAGATTCTATAGTAGATCTGCCTGGATACCTGCTTCCTGGCATTGATCATGGTAGATACCACAGAATTAGAGAGCCCTCTCTTTTTTAGAATGTGGGCTTCAATAGCCAGGCCGTCAAACCTAGGGCTGGTAAGGAAGGGTGGTATATCGGTCCTTGCGAAAGCAGGTCTGGACGATGTGGGAGGGTCCAAGGACTCCCCACAGACATTTTTACAATCTCCGCGTACCATGCTCTTCGGGGCCACGCTGGAGCCACCAGAATCACTGGTTTCTTTTCTACCCTGATTCTGCGGAGTAATCGAGGTAACAATTGTGGCGGTGGGAATGCATATATCAGCTTGAACTGATCCCAAGGGAACACTAGGGCATCCGAGCCGCACGCTAGGGGATCCCTTGCCCAAGAGACAAACCTGTCCACTTTTGTGTTGAATCTGGATGCTAGCAGATCTACATCCGGTGTTCCCCACCGCTGACATATTGTCCGGAAAACCTCGGGATGAAGGGACCATTCCCCTGGGCATAATTGTTGGCGACTTAGAAAGTCCGCCTTCCAATTCTCCACTCCTGGAATGAATACCGCAGATATGGCTGGGACATATCTTTCTGCCCATCTCAGGATGTAATTTACTTCCCTTTGGGCTGCACGACTCCTGGTTCCCCCCTGACGATTGATATATGCCACTGCTGTGGCATTGTCTGATTGAACTCTGACAGGGGACCCTTGGAGTTTGGATGTCCATGCTACTAGGGCATACCGGGCTGCTCGTATCTCTAAGAGATTGATGGGCAGGGCCTTTTCTGCTTCTGACCACTTGCCCTGGAGAGACCATTGCTCCAGTACTGCTCCCCAGCCTATAAGGCTGGCATCTGTAGTGACCACCTTCCAGGAAATCGGACTGAAGGATTTCCCTCTTTCCAGATTCTGGGGAACCAACCACCAGCGGAGGCTCTTGCGAACGGAAGGGGACAAGGACATTGGTAAGTCCAGAGCCTGAACTTTTTTGTTCCAGGCTGACAGTATGGCCCTTTGCAATTTCCTTGAATGGAATTGACCATAGGGTACTGCTTCGAATGATGCCACCATTTTTCCCAGCAGCCTCATGCACAGGCGTATGGATGGCTGTCTTTTTGAACCCGCTAAGTGGATCAAATCTCTCAAAGACGACCCCTTTTCTTGAGGCAAGAAAATTTTTCTCTGGTCTGAATCCAGCCTTAGCCCCAAGTATTCCAGACTTTTGACTGGTTTTAGGGCTGACTTGTCTCGGTTGATAATCCAACCGTGATATTCCAGAAACTTGATTGTCTCGTGAACAACCACTTCTAGTTTTTCCACTGAGTGGTCTATCAGCAACAAGTCGTCTAGATATGCCATTATCGTTACACCTCGTGTCCTTAGATTGGCCAATAATGGGGCCAGAATTTTTGTGAACACTCTTGGTGCTGTGGCCAGACCGAAGGGTAAGGCTCTGAACTGAAAATGGCGCCCTTCTACCGCAAAGCGTAGAAATTTTTGGTGGGCTGGAAAGATGGGAATGTGCAAATAAGCATCTTTGATGTCGATCGAGGCTAACCATTCCTCCCCTTGTAGGGCAGTGGCTACCGATCGGATCGACTCCATCCGGAAAGTCCTGATATGTAGGAATTTGTTTAGCCCTTTTAGATTTAATATGGGCCTCACGTCCCCGTTTGGCTTCGGAACTGTAAAGAGGTTTGAGTAAAACCCGAACCCCCATTCTTCCAGGGGAACCTCTATAATTACTGCTTGGAGCAATAATTGTTCCAGTGCCAACAGGAGGGATCCTCTCTTCTGGGGATCCCTTGGCACGTTTGACCTTATAAAGCGGGAAGGAGGGGAGTTTTTAACTCCAATTTGTATCCCAGATTTACTGCGGAGAGCACCCATCTGTCTCGGATCGTGTCCCGCCAGGTCTCTGTGAACAACTGAAGTCTTCCCCCCACCCGATTGAGTGGGGGCAACCCTTCATGCATTTGACTTTGGGGGAGGTTTTGTACCTCTCCTGCTCCAGGGCTTCTTGTTACCCTGCAACTGTCCCTGATTTTTACCTCCGGGATTTGACCGAGGAGGCCGTCGGAACTGTTTCACAGCCGATGTCCTAGGGACTGGAGAAGCCGGCCTCTTAAAAGAGGGACCTCTAACTTTATTTTTAACCGGCAAAAGTGTACTTTTACCGCTGGAAATTCTCTGGATATACTTGTCCAGGTCTTCCCCGAATAAGCGCTCACCATGAAATGGGAAGCTGACCAGCAATTTTTTACAGGGAGCTTCAGCAGACCAGTTTTTGAGCCATAGAAGCCTGCGCATATGTACTACAGACAGCGTAAGGCGGGAGGCCTGATGGATTGAATCCTTTATGGCGTCCACCGCAAAGCATAAGGCTCTAGGTAGATCAGCTAGGGCAAGAGCCTGCTGATCTGGCAAGTCCCTTAAGACCTGTTTCAACTGATCCTTCACTGCTTGGCAGACCCCAATAGCTGCCACTGCTGGTTGTGTCACCAATCCTGCTGTAGAAAAAGCTGATTTTAATAAGGACTCCAATTTTTTATCTATTGGGTCCTTGAACATTTGGAAATTATCCACCGGACATGTTAGTGATTTATTCACACAAGAGATGGCTGCGTCCACTGTAGGGACCTTCCATTTTCTGATGAACTTATCCTCCATGGGATAGACCACCGGAAATCTCTTAGGGGGAGTAAATATTTTGTCAGGATGCTCCCAATCCTGGTAAATGAGCCCTTCCAGTAGAGGATGGATCGGAAAGGAACAAACAGTCTGGGGAGCTTTTAGCGACCCCAACGAGGAGACAGAAGTGGATGATGGCTCCGCAAGTGGCATTTTAAATGCGGATCGGACCATATTAGTCAGGGACTGAACCCATAACCTTTCAGCATGTGATGCTGAGAACGGCTCTTCCACTGTTGATTCCTCTACAACCGAATCGACCTCATCCTGATCCCCTTCAGGTAGGTCGATCCCTGTATGGGACTGTTGCTCTGTTAACAGGCACTCTGAGGGAGGAGACGGAGATCGGGCGCTTTTCTCCTGTGACAGGGAAGCCGCGATCAATGCTGACAATCTCTCTTCCAGCCCTCCCAGAGCTGAGGAAAAAACCTCCTCTGTTACATACACAGGAGCAGGTGAACTGAGGACAGCCACAGTACCAGGTACTCCTGAGGGTGCTCTACGGTCACTAACCTCTGATTCTTCAGGGGGGACTGGTGCAGCCAAAGCATGCCCAAGATCCTCAGAGCCCGATGGAGACCCCCTATTCCTCCTGGAATTTCTAGTCCCGGAGTTTTTAGACGGCATATTCCTAAGCCACAAAGCTGAGGTTTTCCAGCCGAAATACACCAGTTACTGACAATAGTCTAGCATAAATGCTGCTATAAGAAACAGTTGGTGTCTACTAATGTGCCTTTCTAGGGGATGCCTGTATCAACCGCTTGCTGTATGCCCTTTTTTAAATGTTGCCAGCTCTGTCTCTGTACTTCATAGCCAGCTCACCACACAAAATTGTGATTTTTAACATGCTGGGACGCCCGCACATGCGCAGAAGCGCTGCGGCGCGCACAGAGCGTCATCCCCCAGGCTCCGCCCCCTTTTCCGGCTCACCTCTATATATAGAGGCGCGTGCACGCGCACGCGCGCGGCCACGTGCGCCTTTGGCGCTAATTTCGAAAAATGGAAACTAGGAACAAGAGCCAGGGCCCCTCTTTGCCGCAGGCCGGGGGATGGACGAGCATTGCAACATGGCAGAGGAAGCAGTTTCCCATAAGAGAACTCACCATCTGCCTGGACTTGCTCTGCTGAGAAGAAACTAGTCCACATGACAAGAAAACATTCCACAGCGGCCTCTAGTGGACAAACACAGGTACCGCAGTCTAATATATTAAATATATAGAAAAAAAAATTTTTATTTATTTTTTCTTGACCACCATTAAAAATTATTACATTTTTTTAGTAGTTACAGGCATGCACAGAATTTTGCGGGAATACCATTAGGTAACAGACAGAAAGACAAATTAGGCTTGGGGGTCCCCCAATAGAACCAAGTTCCTGGGGGCCCCCACTTATCTGTTCCCCGCCGCAGGACTTTGTTTGGTCCACAAAAGCCCAAACTTCACCTATCACGGCAGGCATTGTAATCAAACCTTCAGGGACCGGGTTCCCAAGGATTCCACTCCCCTGGACCTGTATAGCACCCTGCACAGAAAACATCTTGGTCGTGGGTATGACCAGAGCTCTGGATCCCAGGGTCCAGCTCTCCTAAGAGAAGCATTACAGGCAAAACCTTGCTCTTCTCTGCAAGGCCCGGGTACCGACCGTTTAGCTATGAAGCTTTTTTGGTCGGATCCGGAATAGCTTACTGAGGCCCAAAAGAACCTGTACGCAAGCTCAGTGAAAAACACATGTTTCTTCTTGGCCAACACCTTAGACACTGGCAAAAAACTGAGGTGCTCCCGGATGGGAGGGGCTTATATAGGGGAGGGTACTTCCGGTTTTGGAAGTTGCCAGTGCCAGCACCTGACGGTATCTATATAACCCATTAGTAATGACTATGTCGCTCTGTGTCCCGTGATGTACGAGAAAGAAAATCTCCATGTTGTGCTTGTTAGAAGCTGTCTATGTTAAACTTTGAGGCAATTGTGTAGGTAGGAGAATGTGTATTACCAAAAAATATATACATTTATGTCTGGGAACTAGTTCATCCTGAAATGTGTGTAATCTTCATTTTACAGACCACTTGAATCTTTTGCCTGCAGCTGTTTTTGTTCCTTTTTATCTTTCTTTCTTTCTTTCTTTCTTTCTTTCTTTCTTTCTTTCTTTCTTTCTTTCTTTCTTTCTCTTCTGCCTTCCTTTATTTTACCCTCCTTAAGGTGTATCTAATTCCCGCCCTGCCCTGTCTCTCTGCAGATGCGACAGGTCAGACGTCTTTCAAACCCCTGTATTCCGAGGTATATGGGCAGCCATACATGCCCACAGTACTGACCAATCGCTGCCTTCCCATACCATGTAACCCACCCCATGTGCACACAGTCCCCATCCACTCATCTGTTATCAGTGGGTTTTGTGTACGTAGCTGTACCATATCATAATGTTCTTATGCTTGCATGCAACATGTTTGAACATTTTGACAAAGCATGCCTAATCTCAGGAAGTCACTGAGACAAACCGATCACATCATTAAACTGCTTTGTGTTACACTTATAACCCTAACAACAGCCTTTTTACAGCTCTGCCTGAACGTGCCTTCAACTGGTAGTTAAGGATGCCAGAACAATACAGTGTGTTAAAATGTAATTACTCATGGATATATTTTGAGCAGAGGGCTTCACACGCAGTCAAGTGCCCATGAACGCCTTCATCTCTAAGCAGTTCTTGTAAGGACGTGAAGGAATAACTAAGTTTATGTAACCGCTTACCTTGCTTCTTGATCTTACAGTTGCTGACTCACTCTCTGGCTGTTTCATTGTTTTGAGCCTGACACTGACATACTAACCTGTTCCAATTAGCTGTGATCGTTTCTTAAATTACTCTTTTATTTTATTTGCAGGAGGCCCCCACCTCATATTCCGAGCACAGCTCCTCTTTTCGCTCCTTCAGTCACCCTCACTCGGCCGCCCGACTTCAGCACTCTGACCCCGGGCCACCATATCGGGATGAATTTAGTACCTTTACCAAGGCCCAACCAGGATATCCCAAGATCACGACTGTCTCTCCAGGAAACCAGACTAGCAAAATGATCCCTTTTTTGTCCAATACCACATCCATTGTTCTGCCAGACATGGGTGTTGATATAGACGATGCCAGCCTGCCGGTCACTGATGTCTGAAGTCATTGTAAGGCACTGTATCTGGACTAGCTATGATTTCATCCCTAGTTTCCAACTGTGTGTGTGTATACCATGCATCTACTCTCCTGCTATGCACCCTTGGACCAGTAGCAAGAGATTGGGGTTTCCACCGCATCAGTTGGACCATGCACCTTGGTGACTAGCATAATATAAACACATTCCTAAGTTGGAAGTTTGTTCCCCTCCTACAGTCAACATGGGGAAAGAGTGACCATTGTTTTCTAATACCTTATTAAGAAACTGTCTGATTCTGTTCATACGAGTGTGCCATGTTCGGCGTGGAGTGCCTTGTTGCCCTTATAGCAATTTTATTTGCTCATCTGTGCAAGCTGTAGCTCTGGCGCATATATAATCGTTGTTGCACTACAACTGGTGCAGATACCTGAGCAAGACACGTCATTTTGTGTTTTAACTGGTAGTACTAAAACAGTATTTTCATTTTAACAAGTGGTCCATTGCTGCAAAGCAATAAAGCCCTCACAAGATTTCTGGACCACTGTAATTGAATTCTTGCCACCATTCCGAGACCCTTAATGTAATTTGCACACCCGCTGCCATTGCCACTAATAGGGGGGAAGTGCTGTTTTCCAGAAATGGGAATGGAGTTTACTTTTTTTTATATAGATATGTATTGCCTACTTGATGTCAGTTTTTTTTATAGAGTGTGGTCCCAATTTAGGCTTTATACACACTGGTTGCATTAAGTGTGGGTGGTTTGTTCTGACATTGCTTGGTCCTGACCAAATTTCCCTTGAATAAGCTTCAGATTTCATTAGTTTTTTCACTATATAGTTAAAGTAGAAGGATTGGCATCTATCTGTTAAACCTTGTCCTCCCTCTCCTATTCTAAATTCTGCATTCTGTTCGTATAACTTTTCCCAAGCAGTCAATTGACCGCGACACTTCAGTTCGATGGAGCGGCTGGTGGGCATGAACTCTTTCAAGCCCTGTAGTGCCTTAGAGCTGGTGGAATGACATTGCAGCTCTATGATTTCAGCACCTTTGTCAGCTTTGCTAGAACAGATGCAAGCTGGAGGTTTGCAGTCATGTAACCACTTGGAAAAAGTAGGGGAAAAGTGTATTACATTGAGGTTTATTACTAACTGAATGCAGGAAGTAGAAAAGCAGTAAGCAGACAATATTTTTAAAAGGTGAGTGCACTGTATTGCCTTTCCTTCTACTTTCAAAGCAATCTATGTTGAAAGAATATTGAGGTTCCTATTCCTAATCTCTCCTCCTGAAAATGTTATTTGCTTGGCTGTGGATTGTGATTAAGCAGCTTCAGTACTTTGAGACACTGTCTAAGAACCGGTATGCATTCATTCTTCCCTATTTACTTAGGAAATGATATGCTTGTTCTAGGTCAATGAGTCAAAGTCCTGAAGTCCTGAATGGTCAACAAGTATTTTTGGAAGGATCCCAGCAGTGGAAGCTCCTTTATTTCTTTAAGGGCCAGTTCACACCAGATGCAGTTCCGTTCAGTTCCGTGCGCTTTTTTTCTGCACTAAAAATGCATGCACAGTGTTTTCCATGTATTCCAATGGCTCTAGTTCACACCACGCAGTCAGTTTCCGGTGCAGAAACTGACCGAAAACTGACTGCATGGTGTGAACCGGAGCCATTGGAATACATGGAAAACACTGTGCATGCATTTAGTGCAGAAAAAAAAAGCACAGAACTGAACGGAACTGCGTCTGATGTGAGCCAGCACGAAGTACAGAAGTTTTTGGTATTCCTTGACATAAAAAGGAAAAACAATTGTTTCATACAATAACCATTTAGATATTACTTTTTTGTTTTACCTTACTGCACTGAACTATGGCAATTGGGATATGGTAACTATCCTTCCCTAAGCTAATATATACTGATCTTTGTGGTCATATAAAAGACAATTGTAATGCCCTAGGCACATATGTTTATACAGGCTGCAACACTTTTGGCACTAACTCTTTGTGATGGTTGTGCCTGTTTTAAAGCTCTTGGTTTATCAGTGAATTCCCCAGAAAGAGCATCTGGCCTCCGCAGTGTTTGGTCTCAAGTGCCTGCTGACTGTTGTCTTGTGAACTGCTGATACTAACAGGTCTGCTGTAAACTCGTGCTTCCGTTCATGACTGTTCCTAAGATGACAAAATCCAAAGTGTTTTTTCCTTCTTTGTATTTTTTTATTATTATATTTGTGGGTGATGGGTTCTAATTTATAAAGAAAAACGTCATTATGTATAAAGTGCACCTGTTCGAAAAAAGGCCCTTATATATCACTTGAAATAAAACTTGTTTTCGTTATTAGTTTGTAAATGTGACAGTGTATTGACTTTCAATGTGTGGTTATTTGTAAACCTATAGCGGAGTTCCAGCCTGTATAAAAATGTTTTAAAAGTCAGCAGCTACAAATACTGTAGCTGCTAACTTTTAATATAAAGACACTTTACCTGTCCAGGGAGCCCGCAATGTCGGCAACCCAAGCTGGTCCGTCCATTGGCTTTGGGTGCAGATGCCAGCAATGCAAGTAAGGGAAAGCATGCACTTTCTGAATGGTCCCATCGTTTTCTGGAACACACACCAGTCCCTGAAGGCAAAGGGGGGGGGGGAGGAGGAGGGCCCGATGCAATTGTAATGGTCGTTTATCCACAAAGGGGTTAATATGGATTCTACTACTGTTCCGAATTGTAAAGGTTAGATAACATTGCATGCATGCTTGAAAGCAAGACTCCGACACATCCGTGCAGATCCGTTACTTCCGTATCTAATGATTTTTTTCCAGGCAGTACTAAACTTTTTACACACAGCATGATACGTCACTACTATGTTAATGTGACACTAATAAGCACATCTGATTGGCTGCAATACAAAAAGAGTACAGAAACGTGATGATTAAGTTGGGCTGTCCTCTGGTCCTATCTTCATATCCGCATTCCAAAGATGTGTGGGAGAGGGGGGTATCCGCCATTTTCTGTCTTCTCCAGTCTTTTCGGTGGGAGGAGGGGTTATTAGAAGTTGATTTGAGTAAGGAAGAATTACAGCAGTGGTGTACATGAAAAAGCAATATAAACTTTATAGTATAGTAAAGATGCATAGAGAATAGACATTTTCTAGTTTAACATTATGCTCATCACATTCCTTCACACAATTGCAAAAAACGAGGGGGGGGGGGGGGTGCTCTATTGTTTAAAACCTAGTTGGATTTCAGCCTGGAACTCTGCGTTAAAGCCCAACCCTAGCCAAAACTTTTTTTATTTTGGTTTTAAATCTAATGTGGAAGGGGTAGGACCTCTGTCAGGTTGTTATTGCAATCTGTGGCTGCTGATGGGGTTTCCCCTCGCTGCCTGTTCCTCACAGTGTAGGGTATTACCAGGATATGAATTGATGGGATTTCCCATCAATAAAGAAACCGCTAGCAATCAAATTCTCACAGAAACTCCAATCCAACTCTTTCTTATTCTTCCTAAAAAGTTCTCTCATCTCTGCTTATATCTCTATGGGACAAATCCCCACTTCCTGTCCCAATGATGGGGGAAGGAAGCCAGAGAACGTCACTCCAATGAGAATACCGATTTTTTTTTTTAAATATATATATATATATATATATAAGTTTTGCCTTTAGTTAAACTTTAAGATCGTTCCCAGGATCTTGCCTAAAGGATCAGGAGCAAGGCAAGTATACATTCTAGCATTTCTTCCCACAGGTTGGTTTTCTTTTCATCCCTCATACAATTATTTAGAAAGGGGGTTCTGATGTAATGAGAAGACTGTGCTTTATAGTGCAAGGGCTGCTTTAACTACAAAACCTTTTAAAGTCATTCCCACAATTAAGGTCAATATATATATATATATATATATATATATATATATATATATATATATATATATTATATATATATATATATATATATATATATATTACATACACATACACACAGTGGGAATGGAAAGTATTCAGACCCCCTTAAATTTTTCACTCTTTGTTATATTGCAGCCATTTGCTAAAATCTTTTAAGTTCATTTTTTTCCTCATTAATGTACACACAGCACCCCATATTGACAGAAAAACAGAATTGTTGACATTTTTGCAGATTTATTAAAAAAGAAAAACTGAAATATCACATGGTCCTAAGTATTCAGACCCTTTGCTCAGTATTTAGTAGAAGCACCCTTTTGATCTAATACAGCCATGAGTCTTTTTTGGGAAAGATGCAACAAGTTTTTCACACCTGGATTTGGGGATCCTCTGCCGTTCCTCCTTGCAGATCCTCTCCAGTTCTGTCAGGTTGGATGGTAAACGTTGGTGGACAGCCATTTTTAGGTCTCTCCAGAGATGCTCAATTGGGTTTAAGTCAGGGCTCTGACTGGGCCATTCAAGAACAGTCACTGAGTTGTTGTAAAGCCACTCCTTTGTTATTTTAGCTGTGTGCTCAGGGTCATTTTCTTGGTGGAAGGTAAACTTTTGGCCCAGTCTGAGGTCCTGAGCACTCTGGAGAAGGTTTTCATCCAGGTTAGCCCTGTACTTGGCCGCATTCATCTTTCCCTCGATTGCAACATGTCGTCCTGTCCCTGCAGCTGAAAAACACCCCCACAGCATGATGCTGCCACCACCATGCTTCACTGTTGGGACTGTATTGGACAGGTGATGAGCAGTGCCTGGTTTTCTCCACACATACCGCTTAGAATTAAGGCCAAAAAGTTCTATCTTGGTCTCCGACCAGAGAATCTTATTTCTCACCATCTTGGAGTCCTTCGGGTGTTTATTAGCAAACTCCATGCAGGCTTTCATGTGTCTTGCACTGAGGAGAGGCTTCCGTCAGGCCACTCTGCCATAAAGCCCCGACTGGTGGAGGGCTGCAGTGATGGTTGACTTTCTACAACTTTCTCCCATCTCCCGACTGCATCTCTGGAGCTCAGCCACAGTGATCTTTGGGTTCTACTTTACCTCTCTCACAAGGCTCTTTTCCCCTGATAGCTCAGTTTGGCCGGACGGCCAGCTCTAGGAAGGGTTCTGCTTGTCCCAAACATCTTCCATTTAAGGATTATGGCGGCCACTGTGCTCTTAGGAACCTTAAGTGCAGCAGCAATTTTTTTGTAACCTTGGCCAGATCTGTGCCTTGCCACAATTCTGTCTCTGAGCTCTTCAGGCAGTTCCTTTTGACCTCATGATTCTCATTTGCTCTGACATGCACTGTGTGAGAGCTGTAAGGTCTTATATAGACAGTTGTGTGGCTTTCCTAATCAAGTCCAATCAGTATAATCAAACACAGCTGGACTCAAATGAAGGTGTAGAACCATCTCAAGGATGATCAGAAGAAATTGGACAGCACCTGAGTTTAAATATATGAGTGCCACAGCAAAGGGTCTGAATACTTAGGACCATGTGATATTTCAGTTTTTCTTTTTTAATAAATCTGCAAAAATGTCAACAATTCTGTGTTTTTCTGTCAATATGGGGTGCTGTGTGTACATTAATGAGGAAAAAAATGAACTTAAATGATTTTAGCAAATGGCTGCAATATAACAGAGTGAAAAATGTAAGGCGGTCTGAATATTTCCGTACCCACTGTGTGTGTGTATGTGTGTGTGTGTGTATATATATATATATATATATATATATATATATATATATATATATATAATGTGTATATATATATATATATATATATATATATATATATATAATGTGTATATATATAATAAATATATATATCTCAATTTTTTTTTTTTTTTTTTTTTTTGGATAGAGGGCAGATGGATTGGAACACCTGCCAGATTTTATTGCCTTAAACACATGTTGGATTACCATGATGCTACCCTTTAGATCGTTTTGATGGATACATCTGCTCTGGCTGTCCAAGAAGCAGAAAGCAACTGGGTGGCATACAGCCCAACTGAAGAGGGGGTTCTAGACCCCTAGCCCTGTACGCCTTCTTAACCAATTTGATTATCCATGAAACTATTGTACTAGAGCAGGGATCTGTAAACTATGGCTTCCCAGCTGCCGCAGAACCACATGTCCCATTAAGTATTTTAAAGCTCTGATATTCAGACATGACTAGGCATGATGGATACTGCAGTTCCGGAATGGCCGGAGGGCCACATTCTGGAGGCCTAAACCCCAGATGCTTCTTTGCCCTTTTTTTCTTTTATGGGGAGTATTACAAATGGGTTAGGTTAAAGTCTGAAGGGAGTTGTGGCTTGAAGATAGTGTCTTGGTACTGAAGTAATATCGTCTTTGTGAAGAAGGTCGAAATTGGATCTGAAAAGATTGGCAGAGCTCAAGACTCAGAGATAGTAGAGGAAGAGGAGAACTTAGGGATGAATCCATGTACTGTTCTAAGTTTCACTCTATCAGAGTACAGAAAATAATATTATTGTCTTCTGATCCCAGAGCCTGAAGTTCTGATATTCCCCAACCCGATGCCATCACCACAAAGAAAAATAGTTTCCAAGTGAGATTCCACAAGGATGCTGAATCAGATGGGGCAAAAGGCTGTTTGGCTAAGGGCTCCATGGCGATAGAGATCCCAAGTGGGAAAGATTTGTTTTAATGGGTGGGCTTATCTTCTTGACTGTCTTGAAGAATTTGATTATTAAAGGATCTTCGGCCCAACTCTTGTGGTCACAGCAGAGATTGCCACCAGCTGTACCCTTTTAAATTGCTTGATCCTAATCCTAAATCGGGTCCGTTTGCAGGAAGTCAAGGAGTTGGGAAAAAGAGAGTACATCAGGATTGAAGTTTTGCCATTAGCGAAAGATATAAACTTATTCCAAACCTTGTCAAACGTATTGTTTGTCGAAGGCTCATGTGCTTTGAGTAGAGTTGAAATAACTCTGGAGGAACGTCCTAATGATTAAAGTCTGTGTTTTAATAATCTAATGTGAAGGTTCAATCTGTGAGGGTATCTGATGAGTGTGATGCCTCGAGCCAGAAAGGGTATTGGAGGAATATTTACCAAAGGCTGGACACTGAGATATATTGCCCTTGAGAATCATTAGTCTCTCTGCAAATATGGCAGGACTGTTATCACCGTTATTGTTGATATTGCAAGTCTCTAGAGAATTTTCGAGGTAGGAGGCCAAAGGAGCCCTAAATTACATTGCATGCCCAAGGACTTGACAGGGCATCTATTGCTTCGGCCCAAGGGTGAGGTAGATGTAAAACAAACCCCTGCAGCTTGGTATTACTTGCTGTAAAATAAGGAAAGGTCCACTGGCCCACAATCCAACTGAATAACTTTGGTTGTAGGGACCATTTGTTGGTATCCAGGAATCCTTGAGATAGATGATTGGCGTTTTGTGTTTAAGTGGGCTGAAAGATCGACTACTCTTCGGTCCTTCAGATTTCCCTCTGCCCAAATGAAGATAGGTTCCACTTCCCTTAGTAAGGAACTGTTGTGGGTTCTGTCTTGGTGGTGTATGTATGATATTGCAGCTCTATTGTCCATCTGAATCAGAACCGATTTGTCCTTGATCTGAGAGAGCAAATTCTGCCGCCTGGATTTCCATGATTTTTGCGATGATGTCTGCTGCATTGAACACCCATCTCTCTTGAATCAACATCTGGTTACAATATGCCTTCTAGCCTATTGCATTAGCATCTGTATTAACTGTGGTCCAGAAGACATGCCTTAATGGACGTGGTTTTACAGGCATCTCCCACTTTGTCCACTAGTGCAGACCCCTATGCATCAAACTTGTTTGATATATGGACTGGGATAGACGATTTGCTCCATTGCTTCAGGAATTCTAGATAAAAGGGGCCTGAGGTGTCCATGGGACCATCTAGATACAAATAGACAAAAATTCTTATTAAGTTGAGTTAGCTCAAGGCTGTTATGTAGGACCATGTACTCACTCTCCTTACTTTCTGAATGATCGCCCACACTTTCTGAGATTGGCAGGGACAGCATCCCTTTTGCAGTGTTGAATAAGGCGCCTAAACTGGAGAAAAGCTGACTAGTTTGATGACTTAAGGAGAAAAAGAGAGAAAGAAAAAAAAAATGCCTTAAGATTGGACTACACTACCCATTTCTAGCGAAACACTAGAGCGCAGGAGAGATTTTTGTTCTGTTAGTTTGATGATTTACCATTCAACAGTATCTTGATAGTGTAGGCGACAGCATTCACCTGTGTTCCACTAGCTATTTATTCTGCATTCTGGATAACCTCATGTCTAACCATCTATTATGATACCATAGGTTAGTGTTAAAACAGCATATAGTGGCTGGGTAAAACTGAGAACTTTTTTTCTCAGAATAGGTGCAGGCCACCCCCTTCCTTGTTGCCCCCCCCCCCACCCAATTCCTTGGTTCCAACTCCTACCCACTTCCCAGTTCTGCCCCTTTTACAGAATACAGAACCAAGTATTATTTTGTGATGCTAAATAATTTGTATGAAATTTAGTTAATAACAAAAAAAAAATGGATCCTCTCCAGCCAGCAACAATGGACCAATCTCCCCCATCCCCAGCAACAATGGATTTCTCAGCAGCCAGGATCAATAAGCCAACCAGCAGCTAGAAACAAAAGACCCCTCTCAACAGTTGATCTCTCCCAGCAACAATCAAACCCCTCCACCCGCAACAAGAGATCACCCCCTGCGAAAATAGACCATCCAACACACCCCACCATCCCTTGCCATTATATACATGCAGTGCTGGAGGTGACGGAGCTGTGTTCCCACTGAAAAAAAACCTGGGTATATCTCATCACTGAAGCTTTGTAAACATTAAATCTGTGTGTCAATGTACACTTTGCTTTTGATTTGCTTTTAAATTATTCCTGTTGATTGAAAAGAGATTCAAATTTAAGACTTAAGAGTTTATATCCCTTGCAGCCAAGATATTTGCATTTTGTCCCTTCAGTTATGGCAGGCAGAGGTTTGTATACATTCTCCATAAGGAATGCGTCTCTCTGGTGACATTTACTAAAAGAAATGCATAGACTGCCATTGCTGAGCTCTCCTGAAAATGTAGGTTTACTGCTTCTGGCATCAGTGTTTTCTGAGTTTTGGACATTTAAACTAAATATGTAAAATGCATGCTTTATATTTGTATTCTAGGTTAGCTACTCTGTACCAAAGCCATTGAATCAGCATGAGGGCCAGGCAATCAGCATTTCAGAAAAAGTTTATCAGTTCTTGCCTGCATTGATCTGTCAGCGCGTTGATCTTTCATTACATTAATTAGATGGTTATCGCTAGAATTTTCATGTAAGGGTGCAGGAAGATGCAGGCCTGTGCATTTCTGTACACAGAGGTGTGCTTCCGACCTGTTTCTGTATGTACATTGCAACCTTTGAATAATAACACACAAACACGCAAGATGGCACTGGGATTAAGGAAATGAGACACATACTTTGTGTGATGGCTCACAGTCAAAATAAACATCAAAACATGTCTTGGAGCCATAAAAGGCTGACATTACATTTCTCCTTTTGGAAATAGTAGTTGACTGCCTGGTATGCACATTTTTTGGCTTTAATTAATTCTAAATCACTAACTCAAAATAAGTATGCAGATCAGGAAAGTCAGAATATAGTCAGGCCTCCCTATCTGGACACTTGTGCCAGGCCACTGACTCAAAGAATTAAATAAGAGGGCCAGTATAAGAGCCAGGCAGCTAACATTTGTAGAGAAAGAGCTCAGCCTCCATTTGTTTCTCATTTTGTGGTTCTTTTAAAGCGTTACAAAGTGCAGTAGCCCATGGCAATCGATTATCAGTTTAACATAGTCAATTCAAGAGATTATATTTTTGATGGTTTCCTATGGCACTTTGTACATTCTTGCTGTTTTGACTAAAAAAAATTTCTAGTATTGGTCATATTTTAGTCATCTGAGTTGTTTTCATTTTAGCCGGCTAAAATCTCTGGTGCATTTTAGTAGACTAAAATTCAATGGGTTTGGTTAAATTTGTAATGCATTATTTAAGCATTGCTCTAGCATTTCCAAACTCCTGAAGTAAAAATCTAATAACATGCTATTTTCTTTATCATACATCATGGGACACAGAGCAACCATAATAATGACCATATGAGTTATACGCCACCTACTGGTGGATTGACACTGGCAGATAGTCAAACAGGGAGTCCTCCCCTATATAACCCCGCCTACACAGAAAGGACCTTTTTTTGCCAGTGTCTGTAAGGTGGAATGGTCACTGAAGTGATGCATGTGCTCTTGGAGGTCTGGGTGGTTCTATTTAGAATCACGATCTTCATTCGGATCCATTCGAAAAAGCGGTCAGCCAAAATGGATATTACCTGAGTCTCATTGGAAGGAGAGAAGATTCCGCAAGGTTTTGCATGTAATGCACCCTTATGGCGCTGGACCCTGCGTATTGGAACCCTGTGCAGGGTTTGTGCTGACCAAGGTGTTTTTTTACAGGGTGCTATACAGGTCCAGGGGAGTGGACCCCACATTAAGAGGGACCCAGTCCCTAAAGGTCTTTTATGACAAAGGTCGCTGTGATGGGTGAAGATTGGACTCCTGTTATGTTTAGAGTCCTGCAGCAGGAATGGTAAGTGCATTTGTTTGCAGTCTCTCTTTATAAAGACCTGACCATCTGGTGTTCTCTCAGTAGCTCTCTGGGCAGTGTGCTGTTTAACCGGTTCCCGACCGGCCGCCGCAGAATGGCTCCCCTGGAGATCGTACACGCTTGGGACTATTTCCCCAGCCCTGGGTCTCTGCACTCTGGATACAGCATCCGTATTCAGCATCCGTATTCATTTACATGCAAACAAAAAGGGGGATGCCACCATAGCATAATTCCATAAAAGCATTTATTCAGAATAAAAAGATTTGCACTTACAATTATGCGGATGGTAATAGGCAGTTTCTATAAAAGAGGCCCCTGGGAGACGTCAATTTTGACGAAACGGCGTAGGGTAAAGTGGCTTGCTGACGTCACCACGTACTGCCAGTCCCGGAAGTCACGGGCTGTGATCGAGAGCCGGCCGGCTCAAATTTTATAGAAACTGCCTATTACCATCCGCATAACTGTAAGTGCAAATCTTTTTATTCTGAATAAATGCTTTTATGGAATTACGCTATGGTGGCATCCCCCTTTTTGTTTGCATGTAAATGAATACGGATGCTGTTGTGGAGCCTTCGGTTGGAAATCACTGACTGCATATCAAGCACCAGAGTGCAGAGACCCAGGGCTGGGGAAATAGCCCCAAGCGTGTACGATCTCCTTAAAAAGAGATTTCACCTTCTGGTAAACGGCAGCATATCATTGGTGGAGGATCCTTCTGTCACACTATCATCACTCTTTCTCGGGTGTTTGCTAATCATCACCGATGACATTTGGGTGGAAAGGACTTTATATTATTAATTTTGCATTTTCACTTGGAATCATATGGTGACAATATCAGATGGGAGAAAGTTTATTCAATTCTTATAAATTATTTTGATATCTGAAAAGAGACTTTGGAATATAAGCACTTATCAGGTCACTTTTTATTGTTCCTTTGAGTTGAAATACTTAAGTTTTTTCACATTTGTTTTTTCTTTTTCACGTATCACTGCATAGAGAGAGGTCACGTCCGCAGTTGAGTAGGTGCAGCATAGTATACATGTTTCTTAACCACTTAACGACCGCCCACTGTAAAAATACGTCGGCAGAATGGCACCGACAGGCAGAATCACGTATATGTACGTGACTGCCTTTGTATAGTTAGGGGGTCCGATCGGACCCCCCTTCTTTACAGTGAGCTGTCAAGTTTTCGGGAGCGATCCAGGAAGAGGGAACGGCCGTTAGATTCCGGCCACCCCCTCTCGATCGCTCCCAGCGAATCGAATCCTTCCCCTGCCTGTGTAATGTAAACACAGGCAGAGGAAGTGATGTCATCTCTCCTGCGGCGCTCACATATACCGAGCGCCGCACAAGAGAAGATGCAGGTTAGTGCACAAAACACTACACTGACACCAGGACACATAGGCACATAAATCGCCCCCCCCCCCAGGCCACCCCAGATCAGCCCCCAGTCACTGATTGCAGTGACCATTTATTTACTGATCACTGCAATCAGTGACATTTGTGACTGTAAAAGTGTCACTAAAGTTAGTTTTAGGTCCAGTGTAGCCCCCTAACCCCCCCAATAAAGGTTTAACCCCCTGATCGCCCCCCAGATAACCCTTTCACCCCCTATCACCACTGTCGCTAAGCGATCATTTTTCTGATCACTGTCTTAGTGTCGGTGATGCCGATCGGTAGCCAGTAATTTTTTTTAGGTTCGCCGTCAGGTTTTTATATAGCGTCAGGTACCCCCATATATTACCTAATAAAGGTTTTAACCCCCTAATTGCCCCTAGTTAACCCTTTCACCAGTAATCACCATATAAGTGTTACGGGTGACGCTGGTTAGTTAGTTTGCTTTTTATAGTGTCAGAGCACCCGCCGTATATAACCCAATAAAAGTTTAACCCCCTGATCGCCCAGCGGGTGATATCAATTAGGTTTTAGCATCAGAGAGGGTCTGCGTCACACCCCAGGCAGCATCAGGTTAGTGCCAGTAGCGCTAACACCCACGCGTGAAGCATACACCTCCCTTAGTGGTATAGTATCTGAACAGATCAATATCTGATCTGATCAGATCTATACTAGCGTCCACAGCAGTTTAGGGTTCCCAAAAACGCAGTGTTAGCGGGATCAGCCCAGATACCTGCTAGCACCTGCGTTTGGCCCCTCCGTCCAGCCCAGGCCACCCAAGTGCAGTATCGATCGATCACTGTCACTTGGAAATGGTTATAAGTGCAATATTAGCAATTATATATAGGGGGCGCTAAAGCATATAAATAATGAGAATTAAATAAATTACTTATATTAAATTATGTATAACGTGAATAAATTGTGAACACCAGCCTGCCTGTGTGAACCGCAATAACTAGTCTATGACTATCCAATCATAATGACCAGCCTCTATGCAGTCCCCTTAATGGGTAAAATAACTTTGCCAAACAGATTATGATACAATCACAGGTAAATATGTGACAACAAATGATCAAACACGCAATGTCAATTGTGTGAGACTCATTGTCCCAAAAATAAATAAATATTTGTCAAAGAAACAACTGTTAGTCCATAAATTCCAAAACAGTGAAGTGAATCCTGAGAAACGACTCTGTCAAACAGACAAAAGAATTTGCTTGAAGTGATAGCCTTCACCACCTAAATACAGGACACCCGATAGTGCTCGTGGTAAATTAAAGCAGCTTACCAGATATAGTTGACTCTTTTAGTTAAAAAGGAGTCAAATGCGCTTTGTGCAAGTTCCACTTGCTAGCATGGATATTGATGTCAAAGAGCAGGCATAAGGAATCCCTGCCTCCTGGAGGCTCGGATGGAGCAATGCGAACCACAAAAAAGAGAGAGAGAGCGGAAAATAGTGTAATCCCGTTTTATTACAACATGATAAAATATGACAGCCAAATGCCCCCTTGGCTAGTGCCTTGAGCCTGGCACTGAGGCTATAGAGCATGGACTAGTAGGGCTAGTGACCCGTATGGAGATAAGCCGGCGTGCGTTCCACCTGTATCAGAGGAAGAGCCAGCGGGACCTGAAGTGTCGTCAGAACGTAGTCTGGCGCCTCGACAGCTGTTTCGTGTAAGCACGTCGTCAGGAAGCGTACCAGGCTACGTATGTCTGACTATTATATACGGTTGTCAATCACAGTTGGGGGAGGGGTTACCGGACAGCGTCCAGCCTAAATGCCGTCTCTCCACACAATATAACCACAGCATTAATATAATCTAAAAAAACTCCATATCAGGTTAACAATATAAAATAAATTATAAAATATGAAAATGTGTCATACTAGCAGGCAACCCGCTTCGGTAGCACATTAACATAGAACAATATTTACATATCCACATATCCCTATCTACCAATACATCCAACTGTGTCGTACGCGCTACCGCGCCAACCCAGTGGATACATGTGGTACTACACTTGCTGAAACTACTATACATGATAAGTTGAAAATGTATATTGATACAACAATCTCTCCATGGTAAATATTTTCATAAAACAAAATAAATTAATATTAAAATTAAAGTTAAATTTGTATGTTCTCTGCACCTATGTATCCTCCTATATATCTAAACAGTGGAATGTATAATCATTGGTGAGGAAGCAATTTAAGTCCAAATCGATGTTGAGGCCCTGTGGCTGCATTGTGGATAATCTATACAGCCACTGAGTCTCATTCTGGGATACAGACTTGGTGAGATCTGTCCCTCTCCAGTTATATGTGACCCTATCTATACCATAAAATACCAACTGGCGGGGGTCTCTATTATGATATTGGAGAAAATGGCGTGACACACTGTGATTAGGAAAACCCTTGGCTATATTAGCTACATTGTCAGGAACGAGTATGGAGATCGAGATGCTAAGAGGGCTCCCCTTGCGGCTGAGTGCAACGCGCCCCTGGAGTTGGGAACAGGGAGCGCGGTGCCCACAGAAGCACGGTTGGCCAGGTGCTTGCTTGCAGTCTGATGAGCTCAGCCACTGAGGGATGGCGGAGGCAGGCAGAACTGAGCTTGTTATATTCAGATGAACGGAGATATCGGAAGCCAGGCCGGGGGTCAAACACAGGAGATCAGTCCAGAGCATATACAGGGGCGAGCCGGGGTCATACACGTGCAGGGTCCAGGTACAAGCCGAGGGTCAAGCCGGGTGGTCAGGAAGCAGAAGCAGAGTCCAGAAGCAGGCCGAGGGTCAAACACAGGAGAACAGGAAGCGAGGTTAAGGCAAGCCGGGTCACAACGGATAAGCACTGATCAGGAGACAAGGTCAAGGTACACAGGAGACTGAAGAGATAATCCAGCAATGAGCAGCTCCAGCAGCAGGCTTAAATAGACCAGGAAGTTAGTCATGTGATCTGTTCAGGTTACAAGGAGGAAGTACCGCCCACCTTAGTCATGCTGTGCACCATGGCAGCCATGATTGTCTTGGGCAGAATTGCCAGTCCTTCTTCGGCTATTTCCCTGACATACATGTTCGTTAATTCTGATTCTAAGTTCTCTTGTGGTGCGCCCCACGTACTGCAGAGAGCATGGACATTCCAACACGTACGTCACATGTTTGGAATAACAGGTTATCAAGGGTTTAATGCTAAATTCCTCTTGTGTCACCAAAGATTTGAATTTTGTTACCTTTGTACGTCGAAATGTAGTACGACAAGCTTTGCATCTGGTGCAGTAATGAAATTCAGAGCTATCCAGAAAGGTGGGGGGGTTTTCAGGGGGGTCTGGGACATTGGGCGCGATAATGTTTCTCAAACCCAATGCCTTTCTGTAGATAAATCTGGGCTTGGGAGGTAAGACCAATGCCAGGTCTCTATCTTTTTGAAGTATAGGCCAGAACTTTTTAAAAATCTTCTCAATACTTTTATATTGTCTATTAAATCCTGTAATGAATGGCAGTGTACCCATAGTTGTTATGGTTTTCTTTTTAGACTCTAAAAGAGAATGTCTGTCCATAACTGCCACTTCATTCTTTGCTCGGGCCAATTCAGCGTTACAATATCCCTTCTCGCGAAAACGGTCTGTAAGGACTGCAGCCTGAGCATTGTAATCACTATCCTCAGCGCAATTCCTTCGAATGCGCATAAACTGGCCCTTGGGTATGGCCCCAAGCCATTGGGGGTGGTGACAGCTATTGGTTGGCACGAAGGCATTCCTGTCTGTTGCCTTAAAGAATGTCCTTGTGTCAATCCTATCGTTTTGTTTGACCAAAGTGAGATCCAAATAATTTATAGTTGTTAAACTGAACTCTGCCGTAAACCTTAATCCATAATGATTGGAGTTGAGATCCTGTAGGAAGCCATGTAATGTAGTTTGGGATCCCTCCCACAACAATACTACATCATCGATGTACCTTTTATAATAAAGTAGGGATAATGGTTTATCTTTATAAATGGTTTCTCCCTCCCATTTATTTAGTACCAGGTTGGCTACACTTGGGGCATAACGAGCCCCCATTGCAACTCCTTTTATCTGATTGTAAAATTCCCCCTGGGCCCAAAAGTAATTATTCCCCATTGCAATCTTAAGTCCCTCTACTAAAAAGCTGATTTGTGCTTTTTTTAGGTGTGAGTCGGCAGTTAAAGCCACCTGCACTGGGACAAGCGCATCCTCCTGTTTAATGTTTGTGTAAAGGGACTCTATGTCCACTGTGACCATAATGGTTGCATCTGTTACACGTACATTAGAGAGGGATTTTATCAGTTCACGACTGTCCTTAAGATATGACTTTCCTTGTATAACCAAGGGTTGCAGGAATATATCCAGATATTCCCCAACTCTGGAATAGAGTGAACCTATCCCACTTATAATGGGGCGGCCTGGGGGTTGTAACTTGTTTTTATGGATTTTAGGTACCACATATAGCACCGGAGTGCGAGGTACTTTTGGTAAAAGATACTGTGCTTCCTTAATGTCCAGAATCTTTTGGTTAACCCCTTTGTCTTTCCAATTATGGAGTTCAGTTTTTAGTTTAGTCAATGGGTTGGATTCTAATGGTTTATACGTGCTGGTATCCCTTAATAACCTTTGAATTTCTCCATAGTAGTCTTCCTTGGTGAGTATGACTACCCCCCCCCCCCCCTTTATCCGCTGGACGGACTACTATGTTTTTATTTTGTTCTAATTGTTTGATCCCCTCAACTAGGGACCGTTTAGTTCTGGCCTTTTTTAATTTCTAAAGATTTGATTTCATCCTGCACCATATGTTTGAACACCTCTATATGATGATGTGTTCCCTTTTGCGGGTTAAATATAGAGTTGTTTCTCAATCCACTGTGTTGATACTTGTCTAATTCTACAGTAGGAGATTGAATAACCTTTTGGGAAGCAAAGAATTTTTTGATGTTGAGCTTCCTCACATATTTTTCCACGTCAATGAATAATTCGAATTTGTTAAGGTTCTTATCAGGTGCAAATTTTAAACCTTGCGTTAAAACCTTTAATTCGTCTTCTGAAAACGATGCACCTGCTAGGTTAAAAATACCCTCCTTTAGTTGTCCCTGGGTCTTTTTCTTTCTGGTTCCCCCTCTTCTGCCTCTTTTTCTATATTTTCTTTGGAATATTGGGGCATGGTGGATGGAATTTTGTAGGGCTCTTTCCATCCCCTCCATCCCCTTGTTTATAATTATTTTGATAGGGCGAAGGTCGTCCTCTATAGTTGCCCCTAAAATTACCCCTGGGGGGCCTGGGTGGATAATGATTGGGTCCCTGGTAGTGATAGGGATAACCATAATCACTTGATCTATTATCGAAGGGTCCATACCTATTATAAGTGGGTACTGGATAGGAAGTGGAATAGTAATCATTGGACGGGGGATAATTACCTCCACTTTGTGGTAGTGGGGGGTTCCCCCTATTGCCTTGTGTAGCTTGGCCCTTGGGATTGGCTAAAGCTTTTGATTTATTTGGAGTGTCTTGTTTTTGTTTTTAACTAGCTGTGTTACCGCATTACGTGCTTCCGTATCCCTATCCATCGGAGATTATTTGGAATTATCTAAATCCAAATTGTCCTGCCATTTGTATACCTTATTTTCCTCGTAATCTTTAATATCTCTCTGATATTTTTTCAATTTTTTTCTGTTTGATCTCTCCATCATATTTGGACAGGTGAGTCTGAAGGCTCTGTGCCCTGTCCAAATATTCTTTGGTTCCCATAAAGGGCTCCATATTGTTTTTGAGACCAACTATATTGGCTTCTACCAGCAAATTTTTTGCTTTCCGCCTCCTTATCATTAACTGCATAAGTTTTTGTTCGCAGCCATTAAAAAAACTGGAACCACTCGTCCAATAGGGTTAAATTATCCGCACTATCGGTTGGATTAACATCCCATCTTAGCCTCCGGGGGGTAAGATTTTTGCCAATATACATCTCAAATGAGGCTATATCCCACCACAGCCTTATTTGTTTCTCCATGTCATATTGGAGTTGTTTAAACCCTCTTTCAATATCCAAATTTGGGCTAGGTGTTTGCTGGAATATTTCTTCAATGTTTGTCTGTCGACCCTTCATGAAGTTAAATACATCCATGGCTGCGTAGATTGAAAAGTTTGAAGTGAAACCTCTAAAAATGTGTAAATTGATGATCTCGCGCCTAAATAAATTGTTAAATTAATTAAGCTGCTATCCCCTAATTTCAAAGGTTGAAACTGTGATTGGAAATGGTTATAAGTGCAATATTAGCAATTATATATAGGGGGCGCTAAAGCATATAAATAATGAGAATTAAATAAATTACTTACATTAAATTATGTATTCCGTGAATAAATTGTGAACACCAGCCTGCCTGTGTGAACCGCAATAACTAGTCTATGACTATCCAATCATAATGACCAGCCTCTATGCAGTCCCCTTAATGGGTAAAATAACTTTGCCAAACAGATTATGATACAATCACAGGTAAATATGTGACAACAAATGATCAAACATGCAATGTCAATTGTGTGAGACTCATTGTCCCAAAAATAAATAAATATTTGTCAAAGAAACAACTGTTAGTCCATAAATTCCAAAACAGTGAAGTGAATCCTGAGAAACGACTCTGTCAAACAGACAAAAGAATTTGCTTGAAGTGATAGCCTTCACCACCTAAATACAGGACACCCGATAGTGCTCGTGGTAAATTAAAGCAGCTTACCAGATATAGTTGACTCTTTTAGTTAAAAAGGAGTCAAATGCGCTTTGTGCAAGTTCCACTTGCTAGCATGGATATTGATGTCAAAGAGCAGGCATAAGGAATCCCTGCCTCCTGGAGGCTCGGATGGAGCAATGCGAACCACAAAAAAGAGAGAGAGCGGAAAATAGTGTAATCCCGTTTTATTACAACATGATAAAATATGACAGCCAAATGCCCCCTTACTTGGTTAGTGCCTTGAGCCCGGCACTGAGGCTATAGAGCATGGACTAGTAGGGCTAGTGACCCGTATGGAGATAAGCCGGCGTGCGTTCCCCCTGTATCAGAGGAAGAGCCAGCGGGACCGGAAGTGTCGTCAGAACGTAGTCTGGCGCCTCGACAGCTGTTCCGTGTAAGCACGTCGTTAGGAAGCGTACCAGGCTACGTATGTCTGACTATTATATACGGTTGTCAATCACAGTTGGGGGAGGGGTTACCGGACAGCGTCCAGCCTAAATGCCGTCTCTCCACACAATATAACCACAGCATTAATATAATCTAAAAAAACTCCATATCAGGTTAACAATATAAAATAAAATATGAAAATGTGTCATACTAGCAGGCAACCCGCTTCGGTAGCACATTAACATAGAACAATATTTACATATCCACATATCCCTATCTACCAATACATCCAACTGTGTCGTACGCGCTACCGCGCCAACCCAGTGGATACATCACTGTCACTTGCAAAACAAAAACACACATAACTGCAGCGTTCGCAGAGACAGGCCTGATCCCTGCGACTCCAGTGCTGTAGGAGGTGATTTCACCACCACAGTTAAAAAAAAAAAAGCATATATGCCGAAGCATTGGGGCAGCAGGGGCGGAGGAGCGATTTTGCTCCTAATGCCGCGTACATACGGTCGAAATTCCGACGGAGGCTTGCCCGTGGAAAAGTCTGACCATGTGTATGCGGCATAACTTTTGCGGGAAGATGCCCCAATGCTTCGGCATATATAAATGGTGCATGTATGCCCATCATTAGAAGTGGGAGGATGAAGGGCGGTATTCTAATGGTGGGCATACCCACCGATCAATCTTTTTTTTTCGTTCAGCCAACAGGCTGCATGAAAAAAAAGATTACAATACATGTCCAACAAGGACCAGCAACGTACTGGTATGTTGCTGGACTTTGAATGTTTATACCAGATTGATGCCTGCGGGTTTAGGTATCATCTTGGTATCATTCTTTTCAGCCAGCGGCCGGCTTTCATGTAAAAGCAATTCTAGTGGCTAATTAGCCTCTGGACTGCTTTTACAAGCAGTGGGAGGGAATGTCCCCCCCCCCGGAAATAAAAAGCGCCATTGGGAAAGCATTTTATCACACCGATCTTGGTGTAGTCAGATGCTTTGAGGGCAGAGGAAAGATCTAGGGTCCAATAGACCCCAGTTTTTTTCAAAAAAAGTGTACCTGTCACTACCTATTGCTATCATAGGGGATATTTACATTCCCTGAGATAACAATAAAAATGATTAAAAATAAATAAATATGGAAGCAACAGTTTAAAAATAAAATGAAAAAGCAAAATTAATAATAAAAAAAAAAAAAAAAAGCACCCTTGTCCTGCCCTGCTCTTGCCCAATGGCGAACGCAAGCGTCGGTCTGGCGTCATATGTAAACAGCAATTGCACCATGCATGTGAGGTATCACCGCGAAGGTCAGATCGAGGGCAGTAATTTTAGCAGTAGACCTCCTCTGTAAATCTAACGGCGTAACCTGTAAAGGCTTTTAAAGGCTTTTAAAAATGTATGTAGTTTGTCGCCAATGCGCGTTTGTGCGAAATTTTAAAGCTTGTCGCGTTTGGTATCTATGTACTCGGCCTAAGATCATCTTTTTTATTTCATCAAACATTTGGGCAATATAGTGTGTTTTAGTGCATTAAAATTAAAAAAAGTGTATTTTTTTCCCCAAAAAATGCGTTTGAAAAATCGCTGCGCAAATACTGTGTAGAAAAAAAAATTCAACACCCACCATTTTAATCTGTAGGGCCTTTGCTTTAAAAATATATATAATGTTTGGGGGTTCAACATAATTTTCTGGCAAACAAAAAAAATGTTTTCATGTAAACATAGTGTCAAAAAGGGCTTTGTCTTCAAGTGGTTAGAAGAGTGGATGTAAGCTTCCTAATGTTGTGTATAAAATGGCAGAACAGTTCCAAACCCCCCCAAATGACCCCATTTTGGAAAGTAGACACCCAAGCTATATACTGAGAGGCATGTCGAGTCCATGGAATATTTTATATGTTGACACAAGTTGCGGAAAAAAGACAATTTTTTTTTTCCCCCCACAAAGTTGTCACTAAATGATATATTGCTCAAACATGTCATAGGCATATGTGGAATTACACCCCAAAATACATTCTGTTGCTTCTCCTGAGTACGGGGATACCACATGTGTGAGACTTTTTGGGAGCCTAGCCGCGTACGGGACCCCAAAAACCAAGCACCGTCTTCAGGCTTTCTAAGGGTGTAAATTTTTGATTTCACTTCTCACTGCCTATCACAGTTTCGGAGGCCATGGAATGCCCAGATGGCACAAACCCCCCCCAAATGACCACATTTTGGAAAGTAGATACCCCAAGCTATTTGCTGAGAGGCATGGTGAGTATTTTGCAGATCTCGCTTTTTGTCACAAAAGTTTTGAAAATTGAAAAAAAATAAAAAAAAAATTTCTTCATTTTCAAAAACAAATGAGAACTGTGAAATACTCACCATGCCTCTCAGCAAATAGCTTGGGGTGTCTACTTTCCAAAATGGGGTCATTTGGGGGGGGTTTTGTGCTATTTTGGCATTTTATGGCCTTCGAAACTGTGATAGGTAGTGAGGAGTGAAATCAATAATTTGCGCCCTTAGAAATCCTGAAGGCGGTGCTTGGTTTTCGGGGGCCCGTACGCGGCTAGGCTCCCAAAAAGTCCCACACGTGGTATCCCCGTACTCGGAAGACGCAGAAAAATGTATTTTGGGGTGCAATTCCACATATAACCATGGCATGTGTGAGCAATATATCATTTAGTGACAACTTTTTGTAATTTTTTTTTTTTTTTTAGACATTATTCAATCACTTGAGACAAAAAAAAAAAATATTCAATGGGCTCAACATGCCTCTCAGCAATTTCCTTGGGGTGTCTACTTTCCAAAATAGGGTCATTTGGGGGGGTTTTGTACTGCCCTGCCATTTTAGCACCTCAAGAAATGAGATAGGCAGTCATAAATTAAAAGCTGTGTAAATTCCAGAAAATGTACCCTAGTTTGTAGACGCTATAACTTTTGCGCAAACCAATAAATATACGCTTTATTGACATTTTTTTTACTAAAGACATGTGGCTGAATACATTTTGGCCTAAATGTATGACTAAAATTGAGTTTATTCGATTTTTCTTATAACAAAAAGTAGAAATATTTTTTTTCAACATTTTCGGTCTTTTTCCGTTTATATCGCAAAAAATAAAAATCGCAGAGGCAATCAAATACCATTAAAAGAAAGCTCTATTTGTGGGAAGAAAAGGACGCAAATTTCGTTTCGGTACAACATTGCATGTCTGCACAATTTACAGTTAAAGCAGCACAGTGCAAAATTCTGAAAACAGCTCTGGTCCTTTAGCTACCAAATGGTCCAGGGCTTAAGTGGTTAATGCTTACTTGCATGGGCACATGCTTGCATAGGCACATATTTGCAGAGGGCCGTGGCCCCCGCGCCCGACAAGTGGGCGGCGCCCAGCATGCAGCCTCCGAAGGCTGGCCGCGACTGCGCGTTTGCGTGGACGCGTGTTGCATAGACACAGGTTTTTATAAGCATGTGTTTATATAGAACCTGTGGGTATAAGTGTATGCATGTTGCATAGATGTACGTGTTTGCATGTTTACATAAACACATGGTGCATAGACACATGGTGCATAGACACATGTTGCATAGATGCGTGTTGCGTAATATATGTTGCATAAACACGTTTCATAAACTCATGCTTGCTTATTCCATAAATGAATGTCTTCATGGGCACGTATTGCTTAAGTGCGTGTTTGCATGGACACTGATCGATGGGAAAAACGAGGAACGGCTTGTTCCCCTCCACACGGCCGTTTTTCCTGACATTTTTTCTCTTGGTCGAAAAAAACGACCGTGTGTAGGCTCCCTGGCAGTGTTTCCCTATGGGAAAAATGCCGTGAATCATGACGAGAAAAATTAGAGCATGTTCTAATTTTTCTCGTCGTGATTCATGCCGTTTTTCTCGTCGGGGGGGAAAAATGATGAACAGCCCACACACGGTCGTTTTTCTCGTCAAAGAGAATTTTTTTTATTTTTCCCGACGAGAAAAATGGTCGTGTGTGTACGCGGCATTAGATTTGAGAGCAATCTTCCTTAGTCAGATCAGTCTTTGCCTTGCGTTGGGTCTTGGAGCAAAAGTGGTGGGCTCATTATTGTAAAACAATTAAATGGTAGCTTCAAAACTGAATAGGGACATGAGATCTATCTTTAGATCTCAATCCGCTGGGCATCCTTCTGTTTTAGATAGGCTTGGTCTGTTCAGTGATGATCTCTTTGCAAGAGGTAGATTGCAGGGCCCACAGTCATCAGGAAACACACAGCTTAATGCGTCGGGTTGTTTCCAGCCACATGAAAGATTTCTGTAATTGCAGTGGAAAGTCATCTGTTTTCTTTTTTGTGACCATCCTTTAGGCTGGCCACAGCTTCTGTTTCACAAAGCTCCTAGCTCCGGTGCTGGACTTGCTAAAGACGCAGGGGATGTCAATCTCAGTATACCTCAATAACCTTTGCTCAGGAAGCAGTTGGTCCAGATTTTCCTACAATACATTTTGCAGTAGAAAGCTGTATCTAGGTCGAAGCACATTCCTTATGTACAGTCCTACTCCAGGTCTTGGAGAGGATCATTCTCTGTCTGGAACTTGAAGATCCAGGTATTGGATTGCCGGAGAGCTCTGTTTACGGGGTGTTGCACAGCTAAAGATTGGCGATTGATGGTTCTGAACCTAGAAAGGTTGAATTCTTCCTTTCAGGTATTGGAAGAGAATAACCACTGATGCCAGTTTCTCCATTTGGTTTGAGGGTGGCTACAGTTCAGTGGACTTGGTCTCCACAGGAGATAATACTGCCAATAAATATCTTGGAGGTTTTGGCCAGTACGCCTTGCTCTGGATTATGGTACAAACCAGTTGTAGGTTCTATCTGAAAAAGCCTCTGCAGGGACATATATATGAACCATGTGTACAATATAATAATGATGATGATCTAAACTGAAAACATATTATTATAAGTGGCGCAAAAACATGTAACTAAATACATAAACTACTCCAATAAATATAAATCAGATTATGGCTGAAAAAAAAATATATTAATCCAGTCACTCTAAATCAGCAAGAACCCGTGCATGAAGTGACAATAGTGTTTAAAGTTCATAAATTAATAATCAGTGTCTTCAATCTTCATTTCTTCCACCACACCCAAGTGTTCAGTGAGACCTCTCCCTTCAGATAAAACACTCACCAAAAAAATATGCCTCACACTCGCGTGTTCGGCGTGCAAGCAAAGCAACAATCCTTTCAATGGAAAACCAGATGATGCACTTCATAAAGTGTCCTCCAGGTGGCTCCGTATATGTGTAACAAAAAAATATAAGGTGCACAATAGTGTGATATCGTAAAACCAGTTTAATCAATAAAAAACCTTCAAAAGTTACACTCACAAGAAAATTATGAAACCAAGCCGTAATGCACACCAAAAACATCCAGACAACTACAGTCAGTGAAGGATGGTCACGGCGGACCCAGGATCAGCAGTGATCAATTCTAATTGAACGCTCTCACCGCTCGCTTCCCATATACGATCCCTCGCTTCCTACTGTGGCTGGATGCGTAACACGTCACACGTCACTCCTTCACGATGGTTCAAGCACTCAAACGATCGCAATGTAGCCACGCCCCTGTAGGCTGAATGAAAAAAAGAGATTGATCGGTGGGTATGCCCACCATTAGAATACCTCCCTTCATCCACCCACTTCTAATGATGGGCATACATGCACCACTTATATATGCCGAAGCATGGGGGCATCCTCCCGCAAAAAAGTTATGCCGCGTACACACGGTCGGACATTTCCACGGGCAAGGCTCCGTCGGAATTTCGACCGTATGTACGCGGCATTAGGAGCAAAATCGCTCCTCCGCCCCTGCTGCCCCCATGCTTCAGCATATATACTCTTTTTTTTTTTAACTGCTGTGGTGGTGAAATCACCTCCTACAGCGTTGGAGTCACGGCTTTATGTATCGTTTGAGCAAACGCTGTTGCTGTCAAGATAAATAGATCCGCGCTGCAACTGAATGGCGTACCTGCTAAGCAAATGATGGTTAACATTAAAACAAAGTAACATTACAGTATAACAGTAAGACCATACCTGCAAAGCAAATACCAAAAAAAAACCTAGTAAAAAAAAAAAAATTAACGCAACCTGTGCCTAAAATATATATATGCCGAAGCATTGGGGCATCCTCCCTCAAACAAGTTATGCCGCGTACACACGGTCGGACTTTTCCACGGGCAAGCCTCCGTCGGAATTTCGACCGTATATACGCGGCATTAGGAGCAAAATCGCTCCTCCGCCCCTATGCTTTCGGCATATATGCTCTTTTTTTTTTTTAACTGTGGTGGTGAAATCACCTCCTACAGCACTGGAGTCACGGCTTTATGTATCGTGGGAGCAAACGCTGTTGCTGTCAAGATAAATAATTCCGTGCTGCAGCTGAATGGCGCACCTGAAAACAAAAAAATTACATACCTGAAAAGCAAGCATGATAAAACATTGCAGAATAGAATACAATAAAAAAGAGCAGAACAATAGAGAGAAAATAGAGAGCGAGAGAGCACAATAAAATGACAACTATTTTTTTTTTTTTTTTTTTTACACTTTTTTTTGTAACTTTAACAACTGTAATGGTTCGGGTCTCTCAAAATGCGATGGCATCTTGGGAGACCCTGTGTAAGTGTGTCCTGTTCTGTGCAATGCTGTACCCTACGCTAAAACTTCACTTTTGAGTGGAAGCGTTTAAAACATTTACCAATGCATAGACCAGGATTGTCAGGACAGCGTGGACAAAACTAACGGGTGTCACGCCTAAATCCGCGCTTGCTACAGACACAACATCTTTTTTGGGGGGCTCGTTGGGTAGGCGTACTCTCGAGGACATACGGATAATGCCTCTCATGCAGCCGGCTTACTGCATTTGGTTGGGGATGGTGAGGTGCAGAACCGCCTGGATACAGGAGTTCTGTGACTATCTCATCCTGGAATTATAGGAGAGATAACGTCCCGCCTGAAGCTCTGTATAGCACATGAGCGTTCAGCAAAGCCAATTGGAATAAGGATAGAGACACTTTTTTGTACCAGCGTCTCGCCTTACGGTCAATTGGATACGGCGCCAACAACTGGTTGTTGAGGTCCACCCCTCCCATATTTTGGTTATATTCGTAGACACAGAGGGGTTTCTCCAACACCAGTCGCCGTACGAATTTGGACTGTCGTGTCTGCATGAAGGGAGGTAAGAAGGAAAACATTCTTATTATCCCTCCACTTCATAGCGAGCAAGTTATTACACTTCAAGCAAGCTCTCTCCCCCAGCCTAAGACAGGAATCTACAAGCCTCTGGGGAAAGCCCCGGCGATTAGGTCGCACAGTGCCACATGCTCCAATCTGATGATCAAACAAGTGACTTAACAGTGGCACGCTCGTGTAATAATTGTCCACATACAAGTGGTACCCCTTTCCGAATAAGGGTGACACCAAGTTCCACACTATCTTGCCAGCGCTCCCTATGTAATCTGGGCAGTTGACCGGCTCAACCTGACTATCTTTTCCCTCATAAACCATAAAGCTCCATACATAGCCTGTTGCCCTGTCACAGAACTTATAGAGCTTGACCCTGTATCCGGCACGCTTGCTGGGAAGTTATTGCTTGAAAGACAAACGGCCAGAAAATTTAATCAGGGACTCATCAACGCAGACAACTTGATCGGGAATAAACAAGGCTGCAAAACGTTAGTTGAAGTGGTTTATGAGGGGCCGAATTTTGTAGAGCCGGTCGTATTCAGGGTCTCCACGTGGACGACAAAGTTCATTGTTGTTGAAATGCATGAACCGCAAGATCTGCTCGTATCATTTCCTGGGCATGGAGGCAGAGAACACGGGCATGTGGTCAATTGGGTGCGTGGATTAATAAGCACGCAATGACGGGAATTTATGTGTGCCCATGTTGAGGGAAAGGTCTTAAATTCGGAAACCGTAATTGGTTTCCAATCTTTGGCAATGGAAGCAACTGGGGACTAGCGGCGATGAATTGACCAGCATATAAATTACTCTGGTCCACAATAGATCTATAGAGATCTTCCGTGAAAAACAGCGAATAAAAATCAATTGGCATAAAATCAGCTGTTTCCACCTGAATACCGGGTTGGGCAGTGAATAGGGGAAGTACGGGTTCTGCAGAAGTGGTGGGGACCCAATCAGGATAGGCGAATTCTGCAGGAAGGGTACTATGGGCACGACGGGCCTGCCTTTGTCTTCTTCTTGGTGGCAGCGGGACACTACTTGTGCTTGCCACCTCGCCAGTTTCAACTGCACTTATGGGACTCTCCACGTCGCCAAGTGATACTGCAGTGCTGGATGTACGCCCAGGCTGTACTAGGCCGCTGGTGCTTGCCAATTCACCAGAAGGAATAGCGGCGCTAGTACTACTCTGCTCCATGATACGAGAGCCCTGCGGTTCTTGCTCCTCAACAATCTCAGAAGATCGGGATCGGGTACGCCTGACCTTAGCAGGGACCTCATCTTCGTCGTCAGAGCTCTCTGACATGGAGCCGCTGACTTCACTGTCTTCTACGCGAAGATATTCTGAGCCTGAATCTGACAGACGCGTGACCTCCTCTTCACTATCTGTCATGCTCAGAATCTCGTAGGCCTCTTTACTAGTGTACCTTCGATTTGCCATTTTGGGCTCTAAATTTAGGGGTACATTAGTAAGATTCACAGGTAAAAAAAGCACCTGACTGTCAGCAAATGTATCAAACGCTTCAAAAAAAACTGTTAGCGATCACAGGGATCAGGACTGTCTCTGCGAACGCTGCAGTTATGTGTGTTGTGTTTGGTAAGTGACAGTGATCGATCGATACTGCACTTGGGTGGGCTGGGCTGGGCTGGGCGGAGGGGCTAAACGCAGGTGCTAGCAGGTATCTGGGCTGATCCCGCTAACACTGCGTTTTTGGGAACCCTAAACCGATGGGGACGCTAGTATAGATCTGATCAGATCAGATATTGATCTGTTCAGATACTATACCACTAAGGAAGGTGTATGCTTTGCGCGTGGGTGTTAGCGTTACTGGCACTAACCTGACGCTGCCTGGGGCGACGCAGACCCTCTCTGGCGCTAAAACCTAATTGATATCAGCCGCCGGGCGATCAGGGGGTTAAAACCTTTATTGGGTTATATACGGCGGGTGCCCTGATGCTATAAAAAGCAAACTAACCAACCAGCGTCACCCGTAAAACTTGTATGGTGATCACTGGTGAAAGGGTTAACTAGGGGCAATCAGGGGGTTAAAACCTTTATTAGGTTATATATGGGGGTACCTGATGCTATATAAAAACGGTTAACCTAAATAACTAACTGGCTAACCAGTGTCACCAGTAAAACTTATACGGTGATCACTGGTGAAAGGGTTAACTCTAGGGGCAATCAGGGGGCTAAAATAATATATGGGGGTACCTGACACTATAAAAACCTGCGGCGAACCTAAAAATAAATAACTGGCTATCTAGGGCACCACCGGCACTAAATACAGCGATCGGAAATACGATCGCTTAGTGACGCTGGCGTTAGGGGGTGAAGGGTTACCTGGGGGGCGATCAAGGGGTTAAACCTTTATTAGGGGGGTTAGGGGGCTACCCTGGACCTAAAGGGGCTTAAACCTAACTGTCCTGACACTTTTTACAGTCACAAATGACACTAAATGCAGTGATCAGTAAATAAATGATCACTGCAATCAGTGACACTGTGACTGGGGGTGCAGGGGATGACCTGGGGGGTGATCTGGGGGTGAAATATGTGCCTATGTGTTAGTGTAGTGTTGGTGCACTAACCTGATGTCTTCTCTCCACGGCGCTCTGGACGAAAAGACCGCCGCGTGGAGAGATGACATCACTTCCTCTGCCTGTGTTTACATTACACAGGCAGAGGAAGATTCTCATTTGCCGGGAGCGATCGCGAGGGGGTGGCCGGAAACGAATGGCCGTCCCCTCATCACAGATCGCTCCCGCTCCCAGAACCACCGCTCACTGTACCGGATGGGGGTCCGATGGGACCCCCCAACTATATGAAGGCAGGCACGTACAGGTACGCGATTGTGCCTGTCCGTGCCATTCTGCCAACGTATATATACAGTGAGCGGTCGTTAAGTGGTTAAAGGCTAACTTCACTTTTTACACCACCATATTTAGCGTGTAACATGGTTGCAAGTCAGCACCTGAATGTGCGCTGGGGTTCTTCTTCCTTGCAGCAGGTGTCACTTTTGAATTTTGTGCTTCACCCCCACAGCTGCATGATTCCTTAGCAGAGATTTGTGACAGACTGACTTCAATTCCAATGGAATACAAGAGCGATTTATTCATACTCCATTGGCTCTTCCTCCATTTGAGTAACTGAAAGTCTCTACCTCAGTACTGACAAGAAGCCGGAGGAAGAGTTTGCAGTAGCTTGTCCATTGCAACCACAATCAACTGATTGCGGTTGCAATACTACTCTGGCTCATTCACAAAAAATATGTACCGGTATGTAAAAAAGTAATGCACTTTTTTTTCTCCAAATATGGATGCATTTACATACTGTATGTTGTTTTTGCAAAAGGTGGACTGAGCTTTTGAGTGATGTACAAATTTGTGCTAGTTAAACTAGGTCTCATGGATTGAGTCATATTTCCAGAAAACAAAACAAAACTGGAGCTTTGGTTTGTTTACTGCATTTCAGGACAAATTCTGTAGACTTGGCATATAAAAATAGACGCAACAACATACTGATTACTCAATACAGCACTCTAATAAGATTCTGCTATGTAAGCCTGTCGGGTGCTCCTCCATCACAAAGTGGTCAGATATATTTTTGTATGTCTATTTTCATTTAATGTGGTAAAACAAAAGTTTGTGTGGGGTCTAAAGCGTGCATTGGGTCTTACGCAAGCCATTAGTGGGAAGGTAAAAACAAATAACAGCACAAAATATCAGACATATTTGACCAAGAATTTTGCTGATGATCTGCTTAATCCAGCAGTACATGTAGAGGGGAAAGTGGAGAATAGTTTTTAAATGGTTTGTTTTGAGTCATATTTGCTAAACGTTTCATTTTATTCATTTTTTTTTTTTTCAATCGTGAAAAAAACGATTTCAAAACGCAGTAAAACGCACCCAAAATTTAGCTTGGAAAGCCTTTTTATTTTTCTCATTCAATGCAATGTGTTGGTGAGTGCAGGTTCTGTTGTAAACAATTAGTTTTTCTTGTATCCAAGCATTTTTTTGTGTTTTTCCATTATTTCCAATATGCTTGGATGTGACCAAATCCATTGTTTACAATCGAGTCCACACCCAATGACTATACATTTAGGCATTTTTTGTATTAGTTTCAGACGCTGACACCTACGCATAGTACACATGGGTGTTAGTGCTACTTGATTGTTTAAAAGTTTAACTTGTAGCCCATGAGATACCAGCACAGTGTACTTGGCAGATGCACTTTTATCCCATAGCAGGAGGGCTGACAACAATGCAGTCAAATGCCATGCTAACACCAGACACCACCTTTATAAAGGGTGGGTGGGATGTACAAAAAAATGGTACATACCTCTCGAAAGCACTGATGACCAATACTTTCACGAGTAGGTTGATGGGCCAAATAAGGTAAGACGCTTACCCATTCACCTATAGAGTAAATGTACTTTATGAAAAAAACAACATACAGTGATAACACCATGGGTTTGTATGTTTGCCCATTCTCCTGCTATTAGGGTAATGGACAATATGCTTGTTGTACCAGGCTGGCCCACTCTCTAGGAGGAAAAAGGGCATGTTTATTAGGGAAATTCAGAATCTAAACATACCGGTGGATTAAAGACAAAAGCCAATTAGAGCAAGTTGTGAAAAAACTCTACAAGTTTATTTTTATCTCTACTTCTCTCCATCTCCACTCTTCTCCATCTCCACTTCTCTGCATCTCCCCCTCTCTCCCACATTCCCAAGTTCTTTCTTCTGCTCACTTTTGACACAGATATATCTATGTCAGTACTGTATATATATATAAGAAATGTAATGGTGGAAACACTTTAGGGCAATAAACTCTGAATATATTCTGCTGGTTTCTTGGCCTACATATAAAGAAAACAAATCTGTTTCCAACTTGGACATGCATAAGAGTGACATCAGATTACAATGTTTACAGGTGGCACAGTGTAGCTGGCTTGTGACCATGCATAAATTCCCATCACTGATGTTTGTGTCTGTACAATGGTGGGTGATGCAAAATCAGCTCAAAATTCCCCTCTAAAGGTCTTTAAGCATTTTAATGTTTTTTTTGTACTGATTGTCATTTTCACGGTTAAAAATTTCAGTTTGTTATATAAAAAAGACAAGCATGGTACAACAAACAAGTCACTGGTAGCTGCTACAGATCAATATAGGAGTATACAGTGGGTACGGAAAGTATTCAGACCCCCTTAAATTTTTCACTCTGCTATAATGCAGCCATTTGCTAATATAATTTTTTCCTCAATGTACACACGGCACCCCATATTGACAGAAAAACACAGAATTGTTGACATTTTTGCAGATTTATTAAAAAAGAAAAACTGAAATATCACATGGTCCTAAGTATTCAGACCCTTTGCTCAGTATTTAGTATTTGCACCCTTTTGATCTAATACAGCCATGAGTTTTTTTGGGAAAGATGCAACAAGTTTTTCACACCTGGATTTGGGGATCCTCTGCCATTCCTCCTTGCAGATCCTCTCCAGTTCTGTCAGGTTGGATGGTAAACGTTGGTGGACACCCATTTTTAGGTCTCTCCAGAGATGCTCAATTGGGTTTAAGTCAGGGCTCTGGCTGGGTTATTCAAGAACAGTCACGGAGTTGTTAAGTCACTCCTTCGTTATTTTAGCTGTGTGCTTAGGGTCATTGTCTTGTTGGAAGGTAAACCTTCGGCCCAGTCTGAGGTCCTGAGCACTCTGGAGAAGCTTTTTGTCCAGGTTAGCCCTGTACTTGGCCGCATTCATCTTTCCCTCGATTGCAACCAGTCGTCCTGTCCCTGCAGCTGAAAAACCCCCCCACAGCATGATGCTGCCACCACCATGCTTCACTGTTGGGACTGTATTGGACAGGTGATGAGCAGTGCCTGGTTTTTTCCACACATACCGCTTAGAATTAAGGCCAAAAAGTTCTATCTTGGTCTCATCAGACCAGAGAATCTTCTTTCTCACCATCTTGGAGTCCTTCAGGTGTTTTTAAGCAAACTCCATGCAGGCTTTCATGTGTCTTGCACTGAGTAGAGGCTTCCGTCGGGCCACTCTGCCATAAAGCCCCGCCTGGTGGAGGTCTGCAGTGATGATTGACTTTCTACAACTTTCTACCATCTCCCGACTGCATCTCTGGAGCTCAGCCACAGTGATCTTTGGGTTCTTCTTTACCTCTCTCACAAAGGCTCTTCTCCCCCGATAGCTCAGTTTAGCCGGACGGCCAGCTCTAGGAAGGGTTCTGGTCGTCCCAAACGTCTTCCATTTAAGGATTATGGAGGCCACTGTGCTCTTAGGAACCTTAAGTGCAGCAGAAATCTTTTTGTAACCTTGGCCAGATCTGTGCCTTGCCACAATTCTGTCTCTGAGCTCTTCAGGCAGTTCCTTTTGACCTCATGATTCTCATTTGCTCTGACATGCACTGTGAGCTGTAAGGTCTTATATAGACAGGTGTGTGGCTTTCCTAATCAAGTCCAATCAGTATAATCAAACACAGCTGGACTCAAATGAAGGTGTAGAACCATCTCAAGGATGATCAGAAGAAATGGACAGCTTCTCAGTTAAATATATGAGTGTCACAGCAAAGGGTCTGAATACTTGAGACCATGTGATATTTCAGTTTTTCTTTTTTAATAAATCCTCAAAAATGTCAACAATTCTGTGTTTTTCTGTCAATATGGGGTGCTGTGTGTACATTAATAAGGAAAAAAAATAACTTAAATTTTTTTTAGCAAATGGCTGCAATATAACAGAGTAAAAAATGTAAGGGGGTCTGAATACTTTCCGTACACACTGTATATACAGGTACGTGCAGTTAAGCAAACAATATGAACAATGTATGAACCGTATTTGTTAGTGAGATAATGAAAATTTTGCTGTTCGTAGCCAGCATGAATCGTTAAGTGTCGGCCATAATCACCCAAATAGGGTCAGTTGTAAGGGAAGGGAAAGAAAGGGTATAGGGATCGGGAGAGGGGAAGGGGAGGGGGGGGCAACCAACACGCATATACGTAGGCCATCAGGACACTCATGCCGTCCACGGGAACCAGATACCATCAAACTTTTTAGGGCATTTCCTATTTAGAGTTCTCCCATAATGTCACTGTTGGAGGCAAGGCAGAGTACCACTTGAGTAAAATGGCTTTTTTTTGCATAATACAGAAGATAAGAGATCAGTAGTTTATTATAGTGGGGCCTCTGGTCATCCTCCTGTATTCCAAGTAGAGCCAATTCAGGAGACACAGCCAAGGACAACTGGAGGCGCTCATTATTAACCTCAAAAACTGCCACCCAAAACTGTGCCACCTTGGGGCAGCTCCAAAACATATGGAAATATGTGCCAACTTCCAGCTGACATATACTACATAATGGATCCCTCTGTGGGTACAGTCTGTGCAATCTCTGTGGAGTATAATATACCCTATGCAAGAACTTGGTTTGTATCAATTTTGTCCCTAGAGGAAATAACCAGCCCCAAACTATCCTCAAAACACTCATTCCAGTTCTCTCTCCAATATGGGGATATCCGTTTTCCAGGCCTCCCAGAGCCTCTCCAGCTTGGGGGACTCCAAGCTAAGTAGCGTCATATAGAGAGGGATTTGGACAGGTACTCTTGGGCCAAGAGCTCCGCCTATGGGATCCATGGTCACAGCGATAGGTCCTGAAAATTGGGCCCTAGCGAAGTAGCTGGCAATAACAGGAATACATCTATCTAGGTAGACGGAACCTGACTGAGAGGTCTTTATATCCAAGTAATGTCCCTGCTGGCATAATGTCTCTAAGGGCCCTGATGCCACGTTTCGCCCAGACTTGTGGGTCTGGAATAGACCGGAAGTGTGGGAGATTAGAATTACCCCACAGTGGTTGAAAGGATGACCAGGAATTCTGTCTGTGAAACCTCTTCCTAGCTACCACCCATACTCAGAGTCGTCCTAGTCGGGTGCGGTAAGTCGGCGTAGGCCCCAGGACCCCGATACACCAGGTTCCCCAAATCATTGAGAGAGCCCAGTAAGGCCGCCTCCAGGCACACAGCTGCGTTGATCGGACGAACCACCATCGGACCGAGACCAATATGGCCGCCCAATATTATACCTGTAAATTAGGCAACGCCAGCCCCCCACACCGCACAGGGAGACACAGGGGTGGATCTTGCCAAGCGAGGAGTGGAGCCCCCCCAGATAAAAGTACCAACGCATCTGTCTAGGTCCCGAAAGAAAGAACCCTGTACCCAAACCGGAGAATTCCTAAATAGATAATTAAACTTAGGGAGAAATACAATTTTTGTAAGATTAATGCGCCCCAGCAGATTCAGTGGAATAGTCGCACCTAGCCCTCAGTTGCACCAGCACGGGATGTATATTAAGGTCATAGAATTTGTTCAAATCACGCTGAATTTGAACACCTAGATATTTAAAGCTATCGACCCATTGTAAAGGAGTATGGGCCGCATTAGCTTGTGACATAGTATCTAAGGGGAAGAGCATTGATTTGGTCATTGATTCGGACCCCCGAAAAGCGTCCAAACTCATCAAAGAGGACCAGGGCGCGGCCCTCAATCTGCGTCGTGCAAATATAGCAGGGTGTCATCTGCGTAAAGTGACACCTTTTCCTCCAAGGGGCCAACCCGCATCCCCACCACCTGTTGAGAAGCCCTGAGCAAGATGGCCAACGGCTCCAACGCTAGGGCAAAAAGGGAAGGGGAGAGGGGGCATTCCTGGCGTGTTCCACGCTGCAATGGAAAGCTCTCTGAGAGCCTGCCGTTGGTACGTATACAAGCCGTGGGGGATTTATAGAGTAATTTAAGCCAGTGCAAAAATTGAGTGCCAAACCCGTATCTGCCCAACACCTCCCAGAAGTAGCCCAACTCCAAGGAGTCAAATGCCTGTTCAGCGTCCAAAGAGGCAATGACTCTAGAGCCACCATTGTCATGGGCAGTAGACATGTTAAGAAAGCGGCATCTCAGATTAATATCAGTGCCCTTACCAGGCATGAACCCCGTCTGGTCCACATGGATGAGCTCATCCAAGACCTGTGATAAACGTTTGGCCAGGATTTTCGCCAGTAAATTTGCATCTACGTTAATTAATGAAATTGGACGATACGATGTGCAGTCCTCGGGGTTGGACACCAACACAATCACTGCCTCTGACATAGACTCTGGGAGGCAACCCCCCTGGGAGAACTTACCAAACAGCCGGGTGAGCCTTGGGGCGAGAAGTTCTTGATATGTGGAATAGAATTCAACTGGGATTCCATCTGCCCCTGGAGGTTTACCAGGTTGCAGTTGGGACATGGCAGTCTGGACCTCCTCCAGTGTTCTCTCCTGATCTAACCGGGCACTACTTTCTTGAGATGGAGTGGAATTCCCTACCCTATCAAGATATGTCCCGAGGTCTGCTGCTTCATAATCTACCCTAGTGGAATATAAGGCCCTATAATATTGCATGAATCGATGATTAATTTTATCAGGACTCGTAAGGGGAGGCCCCCCTCACATCCCGGATTCTCCCAATATGAGTACTAGAAAATTGTCCTCGGGACAAAACGCCAACAGTTTACCGTTTTTGTCCCCATATTCAAAGACCCGTTGAGCTGTGCTGAGCATTGATTTCTTAGTCATATCTATTCTATGTAGCTCTACCGCCCTGAGAGCAAATTACCAAGAGCCATAGTTGAGGGAAGTTGGAGCAGCAACATAACTATCCTCCTTTACTTTAAGTTCTCGCTCTAGTTCCTCCAGTGACCGCACAGACTGTTTCTGGCTGTTAGCAATGCGGGAGATGTATTCCCCTCTTGGCCACCCCTTAAATGCATCCCATCAGCTGTATCTGCAATTCCTAACCAATAGTTACATATTGCCTCCGGCATGTCCTCCTGAACCTTGGGGTCTACCAACCAGTGCCCAGATAGTCTCCACAATTTCCAGCCAACAGCAGGCCCCAGTGACACATTTATCATGAGGGGGTAATGATCCGAAATGCCCCAGGGAAGTATCTGTACCTTCGATACCTGTTGCAGCACCACCCGGGTAAGAAACACCAGGTCTATGCGGGAGAGGGTCCGAAATGTAGCCGAGTGGCAAGTGTACACTGAGGAATTATAGTGACGCCAGGCGTCTATTAACTTGAAGGTGGTAGCCCATTGTAAAAGATCTGGTGACCTTCTAGCCGACGGTTGGAGCCTGTCTAATGTCGGACATGGAGCCATATTGAAATCCCCCATCAAGATAACATTAGGCATACCATATTGTATAACATGTTGCATAAGATTATACAGGAGAGAAATATCAGCAGGCAGTGATAGGTACAGTCTCACCAAAACATATTCTGTTGTAGCTATGTTAGCATGCATAATTATGCATCTTCCACCTAGGTCTATCTTGACGTGTTGGAGTTTAAAGGGAAGGGATCTGTGAACCAGTATGCCGACTCCTCTAGAATAACTAGAGTAAGTAGCATGATAGTAACTACTCACCCAGGCCTTTTTAAGTCTAAGGATTCGTGAGCCCACAAGATGAGTCTCCTGCAAAACACAAATGTGGGGATTGTATTTCTTGAGATATGTGAAGACAAGGGTGCGCTTAACTGCCCAGTTTAGTCCTCGGACATTCCAGGAAAGGACTGAGAAACTGGCCATAATTGAGGACCACACAACCGCACAGGCAGAGGCATTGAAATGTGGTATATCTGAGACAAACATGTTGTTAGCCATACTGATAATCATTAGGAAATAGTGTAATAACAAAACCACACAAAAAAGGATCAGCAACGGCTGATCGCCCCTCCCTGTAGATCCCCCAGACTGAAATCATGCATATTTCCCATAACCCAGTCTCTTCAGACTAATCAAATCTGGGAGGCGTGTGCCCAGCGAAGGGGGATAGGCAGTCACCCCTCCTTGGCAAACTCAGAGGGGGGACCGCTACCCCGATTTGAGAGGGAGCATGCAACAACATTCCCAACAGGAGATGCTAGAGTTCAAGTAAAAGAGAAAATAAAAGAAACGTATAAACCAGTCAGTGCATAGTATTAAGGTGCAGTTTACCTGGGCTAGCCAGGGGCAAAAAAAAAACAAAAAAACTTGACAGTCTGTTGCATAAGGACCCTGCCTTCTCAGGAGAGCCTCCATGATGAGGTTTAGCCCCAAGACAGCATGGGGTCCGGGACTTACCACAGCAGGAACATATAGTCAGCATAACATAACTTTGGCCCCTAGAAACAAATAGAACAGGGATTTGCAATTAGCGGACCTCCAGCTGTTGCCAAACTACAAGTCCCATCATGCCTCTGCATCTGGGTGTCATGCTTGATGCTGTCAGAGTCTCGCTATGCCTCATGGGACTTGTAGTTTGGCAACAGCTGGAGGTCCGCTAATTGCATATCCCTGAAATAGAACATGGGTTCGACCATGTCGCAGGGAAAAAGGCCAAGTCCCCAGGGACAACAATAGACTCTGAGCCAGAAAGTATCACAGCCACCAGCTCCAAGAGTCACAACCAGGAGGCAGAAGGATTCCGCCAGCAGAAAAATCGGGAGAGGATGTCCCGCTCTCAGCGTACAGATGGCAGCGATTCCAGCCACGAGGCAGCGTCCCGAGGATTGGTAAAAAAACAAACCGCTTCTCCATCTACCACCCGCAGCTTTGCCGGAAAGAGGATGCTTTATTTGATGCCCTTCGCCCTCATGGCTGCCTTGACCCCATCAAACGATCTGCGTTGTTTCTGCGTTTCGATAGTATAATTCGGGAACAGTAGCAGCTTGCCATTTTGATAGGCGAGCTCCTCCACTCTCGTGCAGCCCTCAGAAGCTCATCCCGGTCCCTGAAGTTAAGCAGCCGCAGGATCAGGGTATGAGCCGGGGAGCCAGGCGGGCCTCGCTGAGGGAGGTACTCTGTGTGCCCTGTCCACTGAAAAGTATGGAGAGCACTGCGCCGCAGGCAGCAGGGATCACAGTAGATCCCCCATGAAGGTAGACAGATTCGGTCCCTCTGCCAGACCCACAATGTGCAGGTTATTCCTTCTGCTCCTGTTCTCTGCGTCTTCTGCACGATACTCCAGGACCTTCACTTTTTTGTTTGCAGGGTTCGGATCTCTGTAGTGTGTTCCTCCGCGACATCCTCCACGCGGCCGACCCGTTGTTCTGCAACCACAAGCCGAGCAAGGATTTTATCAAGATCCTGTCTGATTAGTCCAGTATCCATCTGTACGGCCTCCAGCTTCAGTGCCGTCTGGCAGGCCGTTATTGCCGCCATAACTTCAGGAATGCCAGGGAGGGAAGGAAAGGAGAGGCACCTTCCACATGTGTCGTCTGGGTAGCCATATTGGATCTCCTTCCCGGGCTTCCCGCCCCGCTCAGAGTAGGGCTGTCTGACTCGGGTATGTACTGGGGAAAGCGAAGTTTCTTACCCCCCTTTGGTTTACCAGACGATTTGGAAGGCATGTAGGGTCAGATCTCCCCGTGCAGGGTTAAATAGACCAGGCAGGAGAAAAGTTACTGATGATACACTAGCAGAGCTCCGGGAAGCACGTCTGCTCAAGCCACCATCTTGGACAGGCCCCACTGATTGTAATTTTAAAGCGGACCTTCAGTAATTTTTTCAACTTTCCATGGATAGTAAAACCTTTTCTTTCTGCTAGTAAGTACCTTATACAGCCCACTTCCTATTTCTTGTCTGGTAAAAAGCCTAGGCTTATAATATCATGCACAGCTCTCTCTCTCATGAGAGTTTGCCAGGAAGAGAGGGAGGATGAGTCATAAGAGGGCCAATGAGAGCTGCAGAGCTGGAGGTGTGCCTCTGTTTCTTTGTAAACCTTGGAAGTGAACAGGCAGCCGCTTCAGCTGCCCACAGTTAAAATGGATGCAGCCAGACTTAGTGGAGGGAAATTTTGGCAGCATATTTGATAAGTACAGTATATATAAACGAAATATGCAAGTGGTTGGAGGGAAGCTTCACAATGACAAAGTTGTTTTTATTACAAATTATGTGAGCCTACTGCAGTTCCTCTTTAAGGTGTTATTTGACTCAATTAGGGAATGTGAAACTTCCAGATAAATGTGCCATTTTTTGTTGGAAAAGGATGGCAAGTTAAGAATTCAAAAAAATATCTGAGGTCAGAAACGCAAACTAAAACTAGTGTTATCTATGAAGAGATGAACAGGCTTGTGTTGACCATGGACACTATATAGTGGTTAAATGTGCCTGTACAATTGATTTGCTTGATTTTGTACAGTAAATAGCCAAACATCACAACTCCATACATAAAGCATGCATACATGCTCCAGAGGTTCATTTGCTACTCAAAAGTTAGAATGGGCAAGATGAGTAATTTAGGCAATTCATTGTAGAATGTATATTGGTGCCAGACGTGGTGGTTTTAGAATCTCAGAAATTGCTGACCTCCAGAGATAATATTTTGTACTAGTCTTCTAGCTAAAAAAGGTTAGAAAAAGAAAAAAAAAAAAAAAAAATCAGTCAGCTGCAGTCCTGTGGGCAAAAAACCTTGTTTTTTGAGAGAGGTCAGAGTACTGTAAAATGACCAGGCTTGTTCGAACTGGCAGAAAGTCTATAACAGCGCAAATAACAGTAAATCTTGTGCTGCACTTATATTAGTACATTAGTATTCACAGCCTTTGCTAAATACTTTGTTGAAGCACCTTTTGGCATCAATTACAGTCTCAAGTCTTTTTGAGTATGATGCTACAAACTTGGCACACCTATTTTTGGGCAGTTTATCCCATTCTTCTTTGCAGGACCTCTCCAGCTTCATCAGGTTGGATGCGGAGCGTCAGTGCACAACCATTTTTAGAGCTCTCCAGAGATGTTCAGTCGGATTCAAGTTTGGGCTCTGACTGGGCCACTCGAGGACATTCACAGAATTGTTCCACGTAGTCACTCCTTTGTTATCTTGGCTATATGCTTAGGGTTGTTGTCTTGTTGGAAGATGAACCTTCACCCTAGTCTGAGGTCCAGAGCGCTCTGGAGCAAGTTTTCATCAACGATGTCTCTGTACATAGCTGCATTCGTCTTTCCCTCGATCCTGACTAGTCTCCCAGTTCCTGTCGCTGAAAAACATCCCTGCAGCATGATGCTGCCACCACCATGCTTCACTGTAGGGATGGTATTGGCCAGGTGATGAGCGGTGCCTGGTTTCCTCCAGACATAACGTTTGCCATTCAGGCCAAAGAGTTCAATCTTTGTTTCATCAGACCAGATAATTTTGTTTTTCATGGTCTGAGAGTCCTTCAGGTGCCTTTTGTCAACCTCCAGACGGGCTCTCATGCGCCTTTTACTGAGTGGTGGCTTCCGTCTGGCCACTCTACCATACAGGCCTGATTGGTGGAGTGCTGCAGAGATGGTTGCTCTTTTGGAAGGTTCTCCCGTCTCCAAAGAGAAATGCTGGAGCTCTGTCGGGTTCTTGGTCACCTCCCTGACTAAGACCCTTCTCCCCCGATCACTCAGTTTGCCCAGGCGGCCCGCTCTAGTAAGAGTCCAAATGTATTAGGACAAAAATAAAGAGCAGCCAATGCATTTATTTCATGGGCTAAGAACAAAAACTTTCTACCCCAGTAGTCTTAAGCAGCTTCTATTTATTTTATTTTTTTTATATATGTACAGGCCTAATGTGTATAGAAAGTGTGCTAAAATGTAAAGTGTTTTGCTGCCCATACCAATCTATTTTTATAGTTCTTTTTTCAAGGCTTGATGGTAAAAACTACAGTGGGAAGCTGCTTTGTTGCTATGGTCAACAATAGACTTTCACTGAACACACGTCATACAAAAGGCCCCCTGTTTTTATCATTTTAAAGGTTTTCTGTGGTCATATTATGCGGCCAATTTAGATGTAAATTGTGCTTAGTGGAGTCATGTAACCCAGCCAATAAATTCAGAGCCAAATTTGCTGTTGTAATGTTGTACTTAATTTCACAGTAAAAATATACTTCTTGCTATAGAGCCTTATGTGACCTACAGCTTTCCATGCCCCCTTCTCTTTTCATGGCATTCGTCCAAAACTATTTAAAATGTTCTTGCTAAAATATATACAGCAAGGACAAAACCATGTCATCGTCTGATTGCATGCTGGGTTTAAAAACATTCCTTGTTACCAATCTAAATGTTAAATTAAATTAACATAGCAAGATGTGCAACTGTATATTTCAGACATGACCAGTGAAAGGCTTTCTGGCCTTGTGGTTGTATCCTTTGAAAAAATGTGCTCATATTCCCAGCTTTTGATCGTTTGGTTGGGGCTTAGGACCTTGTAATTGTGGTTGGCTAGATGTGGTGATAAGAAGATGTGAAAACATACATGCAATAATATGTTTATGTGTTTGAATTTTATGAAATATTTAGCAATAACCAACTTACGAAACTGTTTGCAATGTGACTTTTGAGAATTGTCCAATAAAAGGAAGAGAGGGGGTTACTTTAAGGGCATCAAAGTAGACTTCACCCATATTGAGGTTTACCTTAACTGACAATTTTTTATTATGAGCTAAACCAAACTTAAAAATAATACCTACTTAATAGGCTTGAATATTAAAGCTCAAAGCTTTCAGTTTAGAAAGGTACTGTCCCCTTGCTCATGTCTAGCAAGGTAAAAGTGTTTCTGGAAGGTGCATCCCCTGATCCCTTATATCTTACTTTACCTGTGGTTCCTTGCAGCTTTGTTCCTCTGCAGTTGGCAACAATACACACCACTTCAATTTCCTTGTCACCCTAGAATTTAGCTGCTACGTCTGGGCATTATAGGGTATTATAGCATGTTACAGCTACAGGTCACCCAGGGAATGGGTTGTTGAGCCAAATTGAGCCCAGTTGCCCAACACAGACCTAAAATGCATTTGGGAGGTCCTCTTCTCACCACTAGGAGGGAAAGCCTTTCCCCAAGTAGCCACCACATGATTTCAGGCCAAGTCTACACTTTGACAAAAAAGGTGCCACTGCCCCCATCTATAACTGGCCATCGCAGTAAGCAGCATTGGAGTGCTACATAGGTATAAACAGGTCCAAGGATAAATCCAAGGGAAAAAAACAAGCTTACTTACAGACCAGCTCGCAGACAACCAAATGAACCTGTCTAACAGTATGCGTTAAAAACAGGGGTTTAGTCTGCACGCATTTGCAAAAACATGCGTAAGCCACAGAGCCTCACCACGGCACCCTGGTATCTGTGGTCCGAACGCTAACTTTTAAGTGTCTTCACAATGGAAGCACATGCATTCTGATGGATAGGTGAGGGCAGGTTGACTGAAGGGTAGCCCACCGCTTCTTAAAGATACAGCAGCACACTGAGCACCCAGCAAGTAGCTCAATGGCTGCAAAGGTGACAGTGCGTTGCCTGACCAATATAAACGACAGACAAAAAAGGTGCCACTGCCCCCACCTATAACTGGCCATCGCAGTAAGCAGCATTGGAAGGCTACATAGGTATAAACAGGGCCAAGGATAAATCCAAGAAAAAAAAAAAACAAGCTTACTTACTGACCAGCTCCAATGGTTGGTTATGCAGGACCCTGTCATTATTATCAGCCTTGCATATTATGAGAATTCAATTTCGTATCGTGTAAAGTTTCCAGACCAGGTTGACATGAATACACAGACATATGCAAATGATGACACATCCAGCCAAAAGCCATCTTTTTCTTCTTTACTTTGATAATAAAACAGAACAACTTCCAGCTAATGGTGTCATATATTATTATACAGCATTTATATAGTGCCAACAGTTTACACAGCACTTTACAATATAAAAAGAAGACAATACAGATACAAGGGCCCTGCTCAGAAGAGCTTACAATCTAATAATATAAAAGGCATGTTGTGAACACTTCAAGTTTCTTATAGTCCATAAACCCCAATCTTCTGGCAGGATGCTTAAGTTATCTTCCATCTGGGTAGGGTCATGTGCAAAGTGCAGGGATGCTCAAAACATGGCAAGACCACGTGGAGCAACCAAGAGCATGGTTTCACAACAACCTCACTCCTACATGTTCCTTATTTGGACTGCACACACCACCACCCTTGCTAAACTTCACCACCCACATGTAAGGAATCTGCCAGAAAGGGCAGAGTTTAAACCGTACTTCCTGTAAGGAGACAAGAAGGGAAACGGGTTAACCCCTTCCTACAAGTACATGACTTGGAGAAGGAGCTGGGTACAGGCCATGCTACCGTTCCCCAATCATCTCTCCTACACGTAAGTTTAATTCATACGCTCTAAGGGGGTGTGATGGATTAATGTTAGATTTTGCAAAACTTCTGGGGAGGGGGAAGGGGAACCTGTTAATTTTTTTTTTAGAAGTATTCGTTATGAGTAGGGGAAGTCTGATCCTGCGTATACTGGGCTTAATCATACAGGAGCTTTAGCGCCAGCAAGCTTTCCTAGAACCACCCTCAAGCAGGGCAGGGCCATCACTCAAAGCCTCAGGGAACTGAACATGGTCAGCATGGCATTTCCTTGGTCATGCTGTAACCCTTATTCTCCTGTACGGCCTCTCCTAAAAAGGCCACCTGAAATGTGTGGACATGTGTGAGCACCTTTAAGAATGTAGATTTTAGGCATTAATTTTGCTTCACTAAAACCACACAATTCATTTTTAAAGAGAAATAAATAAGTCAAACTCACTTTATGATCAGAAATCGTCTTTAACCTGTAAAAGCAATAACAGGTTAAATAATGATTTTAGCAAGCGTTTATAAGTCAATATTTACTTTGAATATTGATGACGTATATGTTTTCTGTCCTGTGTGGATATTCCTGTTTTCATATTGTCTGGATACCCCTTAAAAATATGAACACCGTCTATGTTTTCAAAGTGGATGTAAACCTGAAAATGTTATATATTTTTTTTTTTTGCTGTCACAATGTAGAGTATAAGATTTCCTATCATTTGTGCCAGGTCTTGCCATAAAGAGTTAATCCAGCTCTGAGCAATCCTCTTTTATTGTTCAGTGAGATAAAACGGACAAACAGAGAAAAACCTTTGTCCGTTCCGCCCCCTTGCTTTGAGTGACCGGTTATTTACATATCTCGTGCACTAGCTATAGACGGGCATTTTTTTTTCTAATTCCCACCCCCACTCCTTTTCTGAAGTCATGTGGTTACTTTTCTGGATTTTGACTGGATGTTAGTGATCATAGCAGATGGAATACACAGGAGAAAATGCATGTTGACAAGGGGAGTGTAGAGGTGGGCGGGGAGTCTACTGACATCACGACTCCACCCACCGAGCTCCGGACAACAGATCCACCCACAGAATCTGCAGTTTTTCAGTTCTTATAACAGACCGAGGGGAGACATTTGACAGATAAGGATGTATGCAAGAGGCATGTATATCCTTATAGATCAGCACTATGGCAGTAGTTTAGAAAGGATAAGAGTGGGTTTACATCCACTTTAACGTCTTTCTGCAGAATAAAGGCCACAGGCCTTGACTTGGGATGGCATGTAGTGCAGATGAATCCACAGTGAAAGTATTATTGTTGCTTTAGGGGTTTCTGTACATGTGTGTCTATAATGTATTCCAAGACATGATTCTGAATATGGGAAGTGTGTAGTCATATTTTGTCTTGCTTTCAAGTTGCTTTTGAATTTTGTAAATGAGTATTGTTCCATTCAAGTACAGTGCAAGCCTGTTTTTAATATGTCAATATGTTAGTATATTGGGACAACATGTGCATTTGCAATGTTGCCACCCTTCCTTTTACAGGAAACCAAAAACCCCCTTACAAATTAACCTTATTTAACAAAGTATAACACTCACAAATGCACCATACTTTTTAATATTTAATATGTGTCTTAAAGTGGAGTTCCACCCTGATTTTTTTTTTTTTCATTCTCACCAGAAAGGGCGGTTGCTATGCGGAAGTAGCTCTTCTGCCTCTTCATCCACCGCGGTGGTCTTCTTTCTCGTCCATCGTTGCGGTGTCTTCTGGTGAATGGGGCGCATTGCCTTCTGGGAACTGTGTGTATCCCAGGAGGCAGCCGCCCATTCACAAAGCGCCGTGCGAGTCGCGCATGCGCAGTAGGAAAAGGGCAGTGAAGCCGTAAGGCTTCACTGCCTGTTTCCCTTGGTCAAGATGGAGGCACCAGGACCAAGCGATCGCCGTCGGGGGCCCATCATCGTAGGCGCCTAGGACAGGAAAGTGTCCTTATTAAAAGTCAGCAGCTACACTGTTAGTAGCTGCTGACTTTTAAAAACAAATTGTGGGTGGAACTCCGCTTTAAATGCATAAATTGATTTACCATTTTAGCATACATTTAGCAGAGGGATGTTTGTCATGTGTCATTCTGCAGTGTATGTACAGCAACCCTAGATAAATTAATTGGACCAGCTAGCAGTTTTGATCATCTACACCAGTGGTCTCTAGACTGCGGCCCTGTATCCAGCCCTTGGGGCATTATTCCATTCACAACTGACACTAATGACGGGGCACTATTCCTCCCACTGATACCAGTGGTGGGGCGCTATTCCTTACACTGATACCAGTGGTGGGGTGCTATGCCTCCCACTGATATCAACAATGGAGCACTATTATTCCCACTGATACCAACACTAGGGCATTATTCTTTCCACTGAAACCAATGATCGGGCATTGTTTACTTCCACTGACACCTGGGCATTTTCTACTCCTACTGGCCACAGTTTTGCCCCCCTAAAGTCTGAAGGACAGTAAATTGGCCCTTTGTTTAGAAAGTTTGGGGACCCCGGATCTACACTTGGGTATAGTAAAAAAAACTGCAGTTATTTTTCCTGCAAAACAATGTACATTAATTTGTGGATGCCAGCAAAATCGATTGTTACTAGGCTATTTTCTCTTGAGGTCAAATTTTTCATGTTTGTTGTTCACCATAGCATGAATCAGCAAAATGCTGCATTAGGCCACTAAATAGAGCTGATTAGTGATGATCATAGAAAATAAATGTGTTTACTACTGTATGACCATCTTCTCCATCTAGTGGCCACAATGTGGTATTTTCCTGCCCTGTTCATGTTATTTTTATGAATGAAAAAGATCAGATCAGGAGAGAAAATAGCCTAGTAACATTCGATTTTGCTAACTTTCCCTCCAAACATGAGTACTGCTTAATACAGTGTCCAGACTGCTGTGTATTTCAGCCTGTGATGGACTTTAACAGGCTTCAGCCAATGAGGCTGGACACTGCACCTGTGCCTCCTGGGTGCCCAAAACTTCCAGAATTTTGGCATACATGGGTTAATGTTGAATCTTGATGTATGTTCAGACCTCCCTGTGATCAATAGCTGCTATATAGATTACTGCTTTATTAGTTATTGGCTACCATCTACCTCCAATTGTACATTGTCTGGTCAGCTTACAAACTGTATGTTGTTCAGCAAGGGGCTTCTAATTTGGGACACATGTGGAAGTTGAACATACGCATGTAGCACTGCACCAAAAGAAAACGCTTGGCAGCCTGGGTTCTCTGTTCTGTCCTTAGACTCCAGTAACACCCTCAGCCCCTCTGGTATACCTGATTGAATAGAAATCACTTAGAGTCACAAGCATAGACATGTTTGACTTAGTGGTGAGCTAATACATAAATAAACACAAGACCGTTTAGTGATAAAGGAGATCAATGTATTGGAATGAGTTAGCGTAAACAGTGATTTGAGCATAAATAAACATACAGAAGGTAGGTTTGGACACAGTCTGCTAGACAGTAGAATCACTATGCCAAAGTAAGTTAGATTTTAGTTCTGTACCACTAGACTGGAATTAATACATAAATCAGCAAGATCAGAAGTAAACTGTGAATATGAACATTAAATGTGTGTCGTGAATAAGGATATTGTAACTGTTTAGGGTGCACCCAAAGAGAATGACTAAGTCCTGTGTGATATCTCCTGGGAGGTACCGCTAGCAAAGGTCTCTGTGTGGCAACTGTAAATGGGCAGTCTTTAGTCCCAAATCTTCAGCTGGCTTATGTTGGGGCCCAACTATACTGTTGGTGCACATGAGAACAGTTGCAGTAAGGTAAGCAAGTGCAAACAGTAATGGTCTATAGGGCAGCTGTGCAATCCATTCCTAAGGGCTCAGTCTCTCTATTGGCAATAGGTCATAGTTGCAAGGCCTTCTCATTAGAGCCAGCATGGAAGTCCCACTACATGTAGGGTTGTCTGCTATCTCAGTTCAGTGTGGCTCTGGACCTTGGTTCACCCAGCCATACCGCTTAAGCATGGGTGCAGCGTGAGACTTCCTGTGGTACTGAAATAGTCCAAGTCCCTGCTCTCTCCAATCCTCTTTCCCAGTTGTATGTCTGAGGCTTTAGCTGACCTGAATAGGGGGGGGGATGTGCTCACTCCAGCCTCCAGAAAGACTGAGCAATTCAATGAACAGGAAGATACTGCTGCTCTCTCTACCCCTTTCTGAGAGCTGTATTGAATGAATGAGTGACTTGTATAGCGCTACACATGCGAACTGAATCGCCTCTAGGCGCTTTTGCAGCCAGTGTCTGCTTGGCTGGTGCGGTCATTTTACCCCGTAGGATCTCGACACGCTTGGGGACACACAGACGTACACACATATATACATATCTACTGGGCCAATTTGGACAAGATCCAATTAACCTACCAGCATGTCTTTTGGAGTGTGTGAGGAAACCTGAGTACCCGGAGGAAACCCACGCATACACAGGGAGAACATGCAAACTCCAGGCAGATGGTGTCATGGTCGGGATTCGAACAAGCAACCCTTTTGCTGCTAGGTGAAGGTGCTAACCACTACACCACTGTGCTGCCTTACATTGGGTAATGGAGGTCCCCGGACGTCAACTCCAATTTTTCACTGAAACTAGCCTTACAGTCCATCGGGCGCTGTCGGCACTCCCACCCCCTTCCTGGTGGGAGTTAGCAGCATATTGAAGTCCAGCTTGTCTGTTCACTCCCAGTGCACTGGTAGCTGCTGATAATGTCCCCGGCTTGCTGGCAGCTAAATACCAGCAGGGTAAAACTGTGGAAGCTCGCTGACATGCTTCTCAAAATTCTATTTAGAATATACTTATTCTAGGTCAGTAACTTTGTAAATAGCCAGAGACAGCCAGGAAACTCGTTTTTCTTAGTAAGAGGTAAGCAATATCAGGTCCTACACTTTATTTTTAAAACTGCAGAATCAGGTAACCTGTACCAAGACTTTGCACACTAAGGCTAGATTCATACTGTTGCAGAGTGCCAAGTGTGGCAAAATGCCAAGTGTTAAAGCATGTTGCATAAAGGTAGCCCATTCGTTCTAAACCAAAATGTACCAAAAAAAGGTGCATGCACTGTTTACCATAATCAGGGCTGTTTGAAGGAATTTGGGGGCCCCAAGCAAAATGGACATGGAGGCCCCCCCCCCCCCCCCGCGCACTCACGCAAAGCCTACAGGAACCACAGCATAGCGATACAGTTTAAGCTCACCCACACTTTATATAAATAAAAAAGGTTTACAGTGCAAATACTGCTGTTGCATATAATCCAACATACTTAAAACACATACACACTCACATTAACATTAAGATGCTGCTTAGGACTGTTTATGGACAGTGGGATGGACAGGGGGACCGTGGGATGGACAGGGGGACTCCGCACTGTAATATCCACATCATCTCCCCCACTGTAATGTCCACATCATCTCCCCCTGTAATGTCCACATCTCCCCCACTGTAATATCCAGATCTCCCCCCTGTACTGTCCACATCTCCCCCTGTAATGTCCACTGTTAAAATAATAAAAATATTCAAAAATAATTATGGAGCGATAAAGTCTCTAATAGTTCCACAAATAAAATAGTAAATACGTTTTCTTGAAAAGTAGTAAAGAATCTGTCAGTCTTTCTATGGCTCCACAAGCATGTACTTGTACATGATTTCTGTTCTGTCCAGTAATCCAGGCCAGGATTAGGATCCCTGAATATTCGTGCGCTTTTCTCCTGTAAACAACTTCCTGGTCACAGCAGCCTGCTTCTCCTTCCCAATCCCCACTATTGGAGAAATGTCCAGTATCAGGGTTTTTTAATTTTTTTTATTTAGTAAATAAAAAAATAAAAAAAACCCTGATACTGGACATTTCTCCAATAGTGGGGATTGGGATGGAGAAGCAGGCTGCTGTGACCAGGAAGTTGTTTACAGGAGAAAAACGCACAAATATTCAGGGATCCTGATCTGGCTGAATTACTGGACAGAAGAACATAAATAATGTACAAGTACATGCTTGTGGAGCCAAAGAAAGACAGATTCTTTACTACTTTTCAAGAAAACGTATTTACTTTTTTATTTGTGGAACTATTAGAGACTTTATCACTCCATTAAAAAGTCATTCACTGACTTACCTTTTCCAGAGGCACTGTCTGGCGGGCAAAATATGATCCGACCGCAATGGGAGTTGTAGCACGCCTGCGCTGCCCTCCTGAGTGACTGTGACTGACACTGACTCCTCCCCCCAGGAGCAGGGAGCATCAGCACGTAGCCGCCGTTGTGGACTACAACTCCCATAAGCATTAGCGGCGGCCTGTCACCGCCGGGTGTACCAAGATGGCCGCCGCTCCGGAGCTAGGCCGAAGCCGCGGCCTTTCCTAAGGCTGCAATTCGCGGATCGGCTCCGGGCGAAAATCGAGGACAGTGACAGGCAGCAGGCTGGGGCCCTAGGCCAGCTTGGGGCCCCAAGCAATTGCTTGTTTTGCCTGTCCTGTTCCGACGGCCCTGACCATAATGCAGGAGCACTGGTACAGAAAGTTGCATTGGGGTGCCATAAAGAATGGACTTTGTATAAGCAGTAAAAGTGCACTTTAAAACATGCCCTTATTCACCCCTGTAGATATGGTGGAGAAACTCAACTTTAAAGTTCACAACAGAGGTACTGAAATCTTAGCTATTTTCTATAAAAAGCAGCTTTTTGCAGGCTGCCAGCCTTCTAATTTAAACACATAACATGTTTCAAAGCTGTTAGAAACCAACTAAAACTTTAGTTGCCTTCACAATACAGCAGCTACAGAGGTTAGTATTTGTTTAAAAGCTCTTTTACTTCTTGTTATGTAAACAATCTTCTCTATGTAAACAATTGAATGTCCATATTCTGGGCATCTGTGAACTCCAGGCAAACCGCTAAATGCACAGACGCAATACATATATAATAGATGTCTTGCTTGCTAAAGGGTTTATTTTTCTGTTCATGCAGTCCTTAGATTTACAAGGCTTTGCCTCACAGCACAGCCCTAGGGAGGAAACTCAAACATTCTCTGTTGCAGTTTCACTTTTACTTACAGGTGTCTTCACCTCAACCCTGTGACTGGACAGTGGAAGGAGAAGCAGCACACTCGGCTCACATCTCTCCTATCTTGTGTTGCTTCTCCCTCCCCCTCTCCGAACACCGTGGAATAGACCGTACAGGGACTGCTAGAGGTTGATACCAAGTCAAAGACAGGTACTTACTGTATGTAGTCTGCATAAAAAAATAATAATTTTGTATTAACCTTTATGGAGCCACATTATTATGTACTTTACAACTGTCTGGAGTTCAGCTTTAATGCATGTCATAATTTTTCCCTTTTTTTTTTCCCCATTTGTTATGCATACATTGTACCTACTGCTGTGCACCTAACACCATGCATTCTCATTGAATTTGTGTGTGTGAATCCGCGCAATGGAAAAGAAATACCAGCAGGAGAAAATTAGTAGCAGGAAAAAATTCCTATGAAGAAATCAAGAGAACTGCTGCCTCTACGGATTACTGCCACCTAACTGTAGTAAATTAATGGGTAAAATGAAAGAGTAGATGTGGCGCTGTTCTAATGTTTCCCCATATTGATATAAAGTGCAACTATGCATGTGCAAATAAGCTATAAGAGGGTTACAGTATCCCATACAGTATTAGACAAATACATGCAAAATGTTATGTGCAAAAATATAGGTAGGTGATAAATTCCACGGCGTGCAAATATAAACAAATACGTGCAAATTGATACGTGCAAAGATGAAATAAATGGAAATTAAAACCACAATGATACAATAGATTTAGGCAGAAAAAAAAATATATAATATAAACAAATACGTGCAAATTGATATGTGCAAAGATGAACTACATGAAATTAAAACCACGATACAATAGATTGTATAAAAAATATCTACATCTAAAAATTAAAAAGTGATAAGTGTGTCATAAAAAATATGGTATGCTGAAAAAGTGCATAAATAAAGTCACTGGTGCTTGATGAAAAAAAATGTGATGCGTGTCTTGTGGGAAATCGTTGTATTGGTATAGGTGATCACAGAAAACATGGCTAACTGTGCTCTTATTTAGACTGCACTCACCAGATATTTCACCCCCTCTAGGGGTATGAAGCATTCACAGTGTCTGCCACTGTGAGGCACCCTGGCATTTCACCTGTCACTGCTGCGATGATGGTATGGCTTCAGTTATAACCCATAGAAAGGAGAAAATAGGACGCCCAATAGTGTGATACCATTTAAAATAAAGTTTATTTTAAAAAAGTGCGGAAAGGTACTCCCATTTGGACAGAATTAAAATGCATATAGTGCTGACACTGATCTTTTCAGACTGGAAGTGATGCGACAATCTGCTGACCCCGCTCTACCGGTTTAGTCATGCTGACGTCATCTGGAGCGAAACCGGATGACGTCAGCACGACAAAACCGGTAGAGCGGGGTCAGCAGATGGTCGCATCACTGTCAGTGATCAGTGTCAGCACTATATGCATTTTAATTCTGTCCAAATGTGAGTACCTTTCCGCACTTTTTTAAAATAAACTGTATTTTAAATGGTATCTCACTATTGGACATCCCATTTTCTCCTTTCTATGGTTTAGAACTGAAGCCATACCATCATCGCAGCAGTGATGGGTGAAACGCCAGGGTGGCAGACAGTGTGAATGCTTCATACCCCTAGAGGGGGTGAAATATCTGGTGAGTGCAGTCTAAATAAGAGCACGGTTAGCCACGTTTGCTGTGATCACCTATAGCAATACGATTTCCCACAAGACACGTATCACGTTTTTTTTTATCAAGCACCAGTGACTTTATTTATGCACTTTTTCAGCATACCATATTTTTTATGACACACTTTTTATCACTTTTTAATTTTTAGATGTAGATATTTTTTATACAATCTATTGTATCGTGGTTTTAATTTCATGTAGTTCATCTTTGCACATATCAATTTGCACGTATTTGTTTATATTTGCACACCGTGGAATTTATCACCTACCAGTATTTTTGCACATAACATTTTGCATGTATTTGTCTAATACTGTATGGGATACTGTAACCTTCTTATAGCTTATTTGCACATGCATAGTTACACTTTATATCAATATTAGGAAACATTAGAATGGCACCACATCTACTCTTTCATTTTAACCATGCATTCTCAGTATCTCACTGAATAGATTGGTGGATGCAAGAGTAATGGAAAAACTGCTACAGCCACATTAAAGCTGAATTTCAGAATAAGCAGTTGTAATCTAAATACAAGAGGCATGTGTATTCTTATTTGAATCTTGGTGTTCTTTGTGTTCTGTCTCAACTACAAAGCGATAAAGTTCATCTTCAGGTTTAAAGGAGTTGTAAAGGTACATTTTTTATTTTCTAAATAGGTTCCTTTAAGCTAGTGCATTGTTGCTTCACTTACCTTTTCCTTAGATTTCCCTTCTAAATATTTTTTTTCTTTGTTTTCTTTGTCTGAATTTCTCACTTCCTGTTTATCCTCAGTAAGCTGTTCAGTAAGCTGTTCTGGATGACTCCACACCACTCGGATGATGGTGTGGAGTTCAGTGAGGAGAAACAGGAAGTGAGAAATTCTGACAAAGAAAACAAACCTTTAGAAGGTAAATCAAAGGAAAAGGTAAGTGAAGCAACAATGCACTAGCTTAAAGGAACCTATTTAGAAAATAAAAAATGTACCTTTACAACTCCTTTAAGTAGGCCTTACTCAAGCTGGTTTGATATTCATCCCTTGCATCGATACAGGCAGTTTAACTCAATGAATAAACTCACAGTTAGGACGACAGACGATTAATCCTTTCGAATGTTCCGTTTAATGATGGGTATTCATAGATAGAAAAACGTTGCAGTTGTAAGCCACATGTAAGATGTTTAGCATGGAAGATATACAGGAGTAATGACCAGAATCAGGAAGTGTAGGAGATATATAAAGAACTACGGTGAGAGAGAGAGTTCAGCTAGAAAGAAGGGGACAGATCTTAAAGACACAGAGCAAGAATAATCACATAGTGTAACACAACACTCCCTGTCTGAAATCTTTAGATTTCATAACCTCAAACTAAAATATAAATTTTCAAAAGTCCAATACTGACGAATGTCCTGGAACCTGTAATGAAAAACGTGCAACAAGCAAATAATAAACGTAAGTTCAACAGGATGAAGAACATAAAGTCACAGTATAATGTCTTCAAAGAATTTCAAAGTTCTGAGTAGAACCTGTCGATGGCAGCAATGTACTCCCCGCCGTGCCAACAGCATGGCTAGTCCTTGCACAAGTCACTCACCTGGCAAAAGGAGTACTAACTCTGTAATTGGTCGACTAAAGGTTCGTGTCGATCCTCCCTTGGTTACCTTGACTTCTACCTTCCGGACTTTGTTATCGTCGTTGGGCATAACTTTAGTAATAAGACCCATAGGCCACTCATTCCGACAAACTTCCTTGCCTTTTAGAAGGATGAGGTCTCCAACCTTAAGATTCGGCTTAGATGCTTGCCATTTGTTACGACCTTGAAGGTGGTGAAGATACTTTTTCTTCCAGCGATGCCAGAACACATTGGCTAGATGCTGCACCTGCTTCCATTGATGCTCGTAATGGTGTGACCGCAGCTTCTGTTTTGTACTTACAGAAGTGTGGAGTGAGGTGTTCACAGTTCTTATTTCCTTATCATCTTCAGGGTTTACTAGCCCATAGGTGGTGTCAATAGGGAGTAAGTAAGAGTCCTCACGCAGAAACCTTGGAGGTGACAGCCATAAGCTGTCCTGAAGAGCGGCAGGTGACACGGCTCTGGTCCCACAGTCAGCTGGGTTGAGTTCAGTGGGAACGTGATGCCATTGACTTGGTAGAGAGAATCTCTTGATACGTTCAACCCTGTTGCTGACGTACACATAAAACTGTTTTGTTTGGTTGTTTATGTAACCAAGTACTACCTTACTGTCTGTATAGAAGGTGAAAGAATCAATTCTAGTGTCCATTTCACTTTGTATGACCTTGGCAATTTCTACTGCTAGCACGGCTGCACAAAGTTCAAGTCTTGGTATGGTATGTGCAGGCTTGGGTGTGAGTTTTGCCTTACTTAGGACAAAACTACAGTGTGATTCTCCATTCAGTTCAGAGGTCTTCAAATAGGCTACTGCAGCAATAGCTTCAACTGATGCATCAGAGAAAATATGAATCTTGTGTAGTCTAAGGTTTGCTCCAGACAGCATCTCCTTTGTTCTGGTGAGATCATCAATTGCTTCTTTAGCAGTTGGAAAGGACTTAAGTGCGTCATCAACGTAGAAGTTTCTTTCAACAAATTGACGGGCATCAGATCCATATTCAACTTCTCCAGTCTGAGCTGTTCTCCTTAGCCCATAAGTTGCCACTGCTGGGGAAGGACTGTTACCGAAGACATGTACCTTCATGCGATAATCTATAACTTCCTTGTTGAGGTCATTGTCCTTGTGCCATAGAAACCTGAGGTAGTTTCTGTTGTCTTCTCTGACGATGAAGCAGTGAAACATCTGTTGAATGTCGGCCATTACTGCTACAGGCTCTTGTCTGAAACGAATCAAGACTCCTATTAGACTGTTGTTCAAGTTGGGTCCCGTAAGGAGCGTGTTAAGAGAAACACCTTCGTGCTGAGCACTGTAATCAAAGACAACTCTGATTTGGTCTGGTTTGCGTGGGTGATACACGCCAAAGGATGGAAGGTACCAGCATTCTTCTCCCTCCTTTAGTGGGGGAGCAGGCTCTGCATGATCTCTGTCAAATACATTTTGAATAAAGTCCACAAAGTGCTTTTGCATCTCTGGTTTCCTGCTTAAGTTTCGCTTTAAGGAGGAGAATCTACTGATGGCCTGCTGTAAGCTGTTGGGCAATCTCTCTCTTGAGAGACGAAAGGGTAGGGGTGCTACCCAGTTATTGGAGTCATCTTAAAAGAACTCATTGTCCATTACCTTGATGAATTCTTTGTCTTCCATTGAAGGAGCCAGTATGTCATCTTCACTTTTCTTTTCATTTTGCTTATGCAGACATTGCCTATGATGACCCACCCTAGATCCGTGCGCTGGGCAAATGGGGCATCTGGGGGTCCACTGACTTGTCTGTGTACCTTGTGAACTCTTAGAATGTCTCTTCCTAACAGAAGAAGGATCTGAGCATCTTTTTCAAGTGGCGGTATCTCATTTGCTATTACCTTGAGGTGAGGGTGATGGAAAGCAGCAGCTGGAGTAGGGATTTCTTCCCTGTTAGCAGGTATCTGATTGCACTCAACAAGTGTAGGTAAGGGTAATTGCAAGTTACCTTTGAGAGAAGATACCATGAGTCCATGAGCCCTTCTTCCAGAAACCTCTATAGTTCCACTACAGGTACCCAAGGTGTAAGGATGAGCTTCACCTTTTATTTCAAATAGATTGAACAATTCCGATTTTGCAAGTGATCGATTGCTCTGATCGTCTAAGATAGCATATGCCTTTAAAGACTTTTCTGGTTGATCCTTGTGGTATATGTTCACCAAGCATATCTTAGCACAGGACTTACCACAGTGGTCTTCTCCACAAACTTCAGTGCAGGATGAAGAAATGATGGTAGAATTAGGCACTTGGTCTGTATTCTCCCGCCATGCGTTAACCTGGGAGGAGTGTTGGCAGGTTGTGCAGAGCTGGGCTCAAGAGGATGGAGGGCTTGCACATGTTCTTCAGAGCCACACTCTATGCACTTGATGGACACATTACAGTCCCTTGCAAAATGTTCTGTAGAAGCACAGCACCTGAAACATACCCTAAATGTCTTTAAAAGCTCCTTGCGCTCTTCCAGAGGCTTTTTCCTTAAGCCGATACATTTATTGAGGGGGTGTGGCTTCTTGTGTATGGGACACTCTCTGTTAGGGTTTTCAATCTTCCTACTCTGTTTGTTCGTGGCCAGAACTGTGGTAGGAGTGGGAAGGATGTCAGTCTTTTTCACGGACACTGGGCCTCTATGGTTTCTATAGTTGCCCTGAAGACTGGTACTCTTAGGAAAGGGTGAGAAGAGGCTGTACTCACCGTAGGAAAAACTTGGATCATTCTTGGTCTCTGCAATTTTCCTGATGAATTCACAGAAGAAAGAGAATGGAGGGAAGGAAACCTTGTTCTCTCTTTTGTATGATGACCCTAGTGCAGTCCATTTCTCTTGCAAACCATACGGGAGCTTGGAGACAATTGGGTTTACCCCTCTTGGAGTGTCAAGGTAACTGAGTCCAGGTAGTTTTGGGTCTGTCTTGGCTAGCTGAAGCTCAAGGAGAAGGTCAATCAGTCTCTGGAACTCCTTGTTGTCCTTACCGGATATCTTTGGGAAAGTTTCCAGACGCATGAACAAAGCATTTTCTATAGCTTCTGGACTGCCAAAACTTTGCTCTAGTCGCTCCCATGCAGCTGTGAGGCCTGCAGTAGGATTGTCCATGAAAACCGATCTTAATGGCTTAACACGTGCAGCAGATAGAGGACCAAGCCATTTGATCAGCAGATTCAATTCTTGATCAGCTGTAATGCCAATATTGCTGATTGTAGTTCTGAAGGCACATTTCCAACTTCTGTAGTTCTCAGGTTGGTCATCAAAACTTGTAAGACCAGTCTTTGTGAGCTCTCTGCGAAGCATGTACCTCACAAACTCTTCTGTCTCAGTTGTCTCCGCCTTTATGTGACATGCTGTTGGCTGTATGGTGCTGATTGCGTTATCTTTGACATTGTTGTTCAAGGACACAGGGAAATATGGTGCAGCAGATGCATCCAGGTGAGTTGCTTGCTTGAAGTCAGTTGTTCCAATGGTATGTTGATTCAAGGCTGTACCGATGACTGGAGATTGATGACTTGCCTGAAGCTTGCGCTGATGCTCTGTGACGTATGAAGGCAGGCAAGGTAGACAGGTAGGAAATGCAGTGGAGTGATTTTGAGTGCAGGAAGTTGCTGGAACCTCTTTAACTTGAAGCTGTGAAGGAGTCTCTATGTAGTCGGGAGCATTGGAGACAATGGAGTATGCACTGCAGTGGCTTAGGACATAGTCTTTAGTGCGTTTGGGGGGGTCTTCCATATCTGCTATGTTTAGGTTAATGCTGTCTTTCTCACTTGCACCTTCGTCTGCACTGATAGCTTGCTGTAGGACCCTTAGCTTTGCCATAGCTGCGTCATGTTTACACTGTTCATTTAAGGTTTCCATTGTTGCTCTTTGTCGTGCTGACTGCGCTTCCAACTCTGCCCTTTGAGCTTCCAACTCTGCTCTTTTTTCTGCATATGCCACCTGCACTTTGCTGGCTTCCACTTCAGCGCGGGCATTAATAAGTCGCTCACTGAGTGTTGAGTATCTTGAACTATGGGATCTTGACGAGTTTTTAGAACGTCTGGTGGAAACAGATCTGTGAGATGCAGTGTCCTGTAACAGCTTTATTTTTGCTTCTGCCTTTAATCTGGTTTGCTGGATAAAACTGTCTCTTTCAATATTGAGAGCATTGACGCGCTTTAATTGCATCATCGCATTTTCTGACTTCATGTTTTGTAAGACATTAGTGAATTTGATGCTGGTAAGCTGATAAAGCTCATATGAGGCAGAAAGTTGTTTAATGGCGCCCTCTAGTGTCAGTAGTTCACGTTCAACAGACACTGTATTGGCTTCAGCAAGGATTTTCTCCCAGACTAATTCCAAGCTATTTGACAATTCAGTCCTTGAAGCTTCATAATTTTCCATTAATTTCCAAGTGGGTTTAACTGAGCGTTTGGGTAACTCAGTTTCTTCAGGAACTTGTGGGGAGGTAGATGTGAGTTCACATGCAGAAGCTTGGTCACTCATGATAGCAGACTGACTGTGAAAGCAGGCAGGATCTGTGTGCTGAAATATGACACTGTGCAGATTGTCTCAGGCTATAAGGCTGCCATGTGCTGCTCTGTCCCTTCTGTCTTGCTATGAGGGCAGTAAATCTTGTCTGTTTCAGTACTGACATGCAGAAATCTTGTAATTAGGCTGTGAAACGCCGTTTTTCTACTGTTCTGTCTCAACTACAAAGCGATAAAGTTCATCTCCAGGTTTAAGTAGGCCTTACTCAAGCTGGTTTGATATTCATCCCTTGCATCGATACAGGCAGTTTAACTCAATGAATAAACTCACAGTTAGGACGACAGACGATTAATCCTTTCGAATGTTCCGTTTAATGATGGATATTCATAGATAGAAAAACGTTGCAGTTGTAAGCCACATGTAAGATGTTTAGCATGGAAGATATACAGGAGTAATGACCAGAATCAGGAAGTGTAGGAGATATATAAAGAACTACGGTGTGAGAGAGAGTTCAGCTAGAAAGAAGGGGACAGATCTTAAAGACACAGAGCAAGAATAATCACATAGTGTAACACAACACTTTGTGTATTTCCTTTAGATCTGTGCAGTAATCCAGTGTCATGTACAGTATGTGTGTGAGGAGCTTGAGATAATGAGGTTGGCCTTGCACACTATTCCAGTGCGAGCACCTCTGGAAGTTGCAAAAGCGGCAATGGAAGGGTGCAGGTCATGGAAAGCTGGAACTGAAGACTTGAACTTGGGAGTACTGTTGTCGAAAGTGCAGCAGCACAGTGAGTTGGGCACTCGGAATTCACTAGTCAAGAGCAAAACTGGGTCACGAGCCAAGTTCAGTAACAGCTGGGCAGGAAGGCACCAAGTCACGAGCATGATCAAGGTCAGGGATCAGCAGAGGCTGGCAATGGGTAGGCAGAGTAGTACAGAATTAATAGGCAAAACCTTGGTCATGAATCCAGGCCAAGGTCGGTACCAAAGGTAGGCAGCAAACAGATGGGCAAAGGTAACCCAGAAGCAGGTCAGTCGAAAGCCGGGTCAATAACAGCGTCAAGCAGATTCAGGAACAAGGATAACAGGAGCTTAAGCTGAAAGACCATTTAGCAGTAATCTCATACAGGGTTATGGCTTAAAGCGAAGTTCCACCCAAAATTGGAACTTCCGCTTAAACCACTCCTCGCCCCCTTACATGCCACATTTGGCATGTAATTTTTTTGGGGGGGGAGTGGGGGCTTCAGTAGGAGTGGGACTTCCTGTCCCACTTCCTCCTTCCGCCCAGGGACCGCTTCGGCGACACGTCATATCGCCTAAGGCGGGCCCCTCCCTGTAGGCGATCACCTGGGCCACGTGACAGGTCCCAGGCGATCGACTGTCCACTCAGATTGCGCAGCACCGCTCGCGCATGCGCAGTGAGTGCCCGGCCGTGAAGCCAAAAGCTGTCACGGTCGGGTGCCCACAGTAGGAATGGAGGCGCCGGCGGAGAAGGGTAGTAGAGAAGCTGAAGCTCCATTTGGCCGCGTCGCTGGACAGTGGAGCAGGTAAGTGTCTGTTTATTAAAAGCCAGCAGCTACACTTTTTGTAGCTGCTGACTTTTAATAAACATAAAAAAGGCTGGAACTCCCCTTTAAGTAGGCCACTAGGTACCATGTGCATGCTGTTGTACGTGTGTTTGTGCATTGTTCCCCGCTTTGTTTGGCTCCCATGCCTGACAACGTGTGTGCTTATGCGCATGAGCCTTTTGGCTCTCGTGATTTCTCTGAAGCTGACATTATGGTCCAGACATCTGGTGTGAACTTTGCCTCGGTGCAGAAGCATCCTCTAATAAAAACCGGTCACCACTCCTCTCTCTCCTTGTGCAGAATGACTGGTCTTGTTTCCTCCCCCTCCTGTAGCTTTCTGTAAACAGCTTGTAATGGGTGTGCAATAAAACAAGAAAAGCCGCTCAAGGTAAGTGAGTCTCTGGTTAACACACACTAGTCAGGTGCTAGCCCAGCTCACATGCTGTGTAATATAAGAAAATGATTCTGGACGGCTGCACTTCCAAAAATCCTTTTAGTGAAGCTTCATATAACAAGTGGTTGACAGACGGAGCAGGGGACAAAAAGGTTGACGCGTTTAGCGCAAATGTTAGCGCTTAGTCATTACCAGGTTCAACCACTTGTGCTATGAAGCATTAATAAAAGGATTTTTGGAAGTGCAGCCATCCGGATTCATTATCTTATGTAATGGGTGGGCCTTCTGGGCTCTGCTCTCTGCACAGACTTTGTAAAATACAGTGATGATGTCACTGCTACTTTTTACAAGGTAACAACTGGGTTTGCAAAAGCCAATTGGGGCGCACAAAGTGCATTTATATCCTTTATCTCTGGTGGAGCAGTATAAAGGTTTTTGTTCCTGGACTTCAGTTTTAAAGTAAATCAAGCGCAGTGGTTTTTTTCTTCCCAGGACACATTTGTTCAATATACTTTTGTTTACCCTACATCCTACAGATCAATATGCATCTATATTTAAACTGATCGTAGAACAAAATCTATTCATGTAACTGTTCCAGCATCCAGCGGCAGCTCATTGGCCATGCCCAGTGCAGCTTGTTCCAGCCTGCGTACTGCCGCCTCAGGCCTGGAATACACATCAACTTGCTTGGAGTCTGCCAAGCCAGTAGGAAAATCAATGAGATTAGTTTTACTTTCAAGAGCTTTCTGGGACAGTAAAGTTATACAACCGTGTCTGCATTGCGTAAAGGTGCAGTGTTCTCCACCTCTAGGCAGATGTAACAAGTCTGTTGTGCAGCTTCTATGCCATGATGTTATAAAACAGATTACAACTTACATAAGGTTAAAAAAAAAAAAAAAATGCCCCAGGCAAAGCTGAAAATTAAACAATTATATGCCTATAATAGACACAATCCAACATGCCCTGGGATTGTTGTCTTCATATTCAGGCATACCTCTAGTTCCCCAGGCCTTTTAATGTCCAAAGCCACCCTGCTGCCAGGAATCTGGTGTTCTGTGAAGTCTATATTGATATTAAATTGATTTAATTGCTCAAAATATGTGGATATTTAAATTAAATCTGAATTAATTGATAATTTGCACACTACCTGTTTAAGGAAGGTGTTATTTAAAGGAGTAGTAAAGTTGCATGTTTTTTCACCTTAATGCATCCTATGCATTAAGGTGAAGAAACATTCGACAATACCGCCCCCCCCCCCCGAGCCCCCGTTTTTCTTACCTGGCCCCTCGAAAGTCCCACGCTCGTCCCCGTCATCCTCTTCGTTTTTCAGCCTGACCGCCGATTGGCTACACTGGATGGATTGAAAGCAGAGCAGCCATTGGCTGGCGCTGCTGTCAATCACATCCAATGACGCGGCGCGCGGGGGGGGGCGGGGCCGAGTGATACAGTCGGCGGCTATGGCCGCCGCTGTATCACGGGAGTGCGCCCGCAATCACTCCACACCATGCGAGCTCACTCGCATTATGGTGTGGAGTCCTTGCGGGGAGGAGCCAAGACAGCCGCCGAGGGACCCCAGAAGACCAGGATCGGGGCCACTGTGTGCAAAACGAGCTGCACAGTGGAGGTAAGTATAACATGTTTGTTATTTTTAGGCAAAAAAAAGGGAAGCTTTAGTGCTCCTTTAAGGTGTGCTTTGGTAATATTTGTGTAATCGAATATATTCTATATTGTATTGTTTTTCTATATGAAACAGCAATAAAAGATTATTAAAGAAAAAAAAATGTATATTATGCAATTGAAAGCTGAATCTGTTTATATTTTGCTGCTTCCTCGGATCCTCCTTTTCCCCCTTGAAAACATGCTAATAAAATGTTAACCTTTTCCGTTTTCATTACATATTTTATTTTAGACCCAATGACATCATCACTGAGTCTATGTGCTTCTCTATACAATACAGGCAGACCATGACTGGTGGGAGGGGCCAGCAGGGTGCAGTACATAGATCCATGAAAACAACACCCTACATCATCATTACTCATCTCAAGTGCCCGCAGTCCAGTTATACATCCATCAAGGCATTTTATATTTGTATATCAGTCTGGAGGAGCGGGCATTCCTGGTCAGGCTGCATTTTCATGGTTGCAGACTGCCCTAGTTAACCCGCACATGTGTTAATGATTCTTTATAAATGAAAGGACAGAAATCCAATGAATGAAAGTGGTGGATTGGGGACAGTCAGCCTGGACAGAAAAGTGCAGGATGTCCTCTAACCAAGAAATCAGGTATGCTGTATTTGATTTGCTGCAGCTTCTAATGCACAATGTGAGAAGTTTACAGTGTTAAGTAAAATCAAAGTAAAGTCCCATACACACGATCTGACTTTTTGACAACAAACCTCCGACAGACCTGTTTTTGCAGAAAATCCGACCAATCGGACAAACTTTTTCGCTTTTTCATAGGACAAATGTTCGCTGTGAGAACAGACAAACTTTCCGGCAACAAATGTCTGATGGAGCAAATCCTATTATGTGTACACCAGTCCATCGGACTAAAGTCCAAAGTACAAACACGCATGCTCAGAACCAATGCTAAAGATCAGCCAACAATAGCAAAAATTGCCCACAGGGTGGCGGAGAAGAGCTGAAAAACCACGTGATTTGGTGAAAGTTTGCTGAAAAAGTCCTGCCGTGTGTATGCATACCAAGTTCACGGGCGACGCCCTTCGGACCAAAATCCACGGAAAAGTCAGTTGGAAGTCCGATTGTGTGTATGAGGCTTAAGACATTTCAGTAGAAGAGTGGAGTCTGTACAACTGTACTGTTTAGCATTAAATTCCTGTAAGTGATTCCAACGTCACCCATTGCCATTTTATTTTTCCCTGAATATAAAGATTTGTCTTATTAAAGTGGATCTCCACCCAAAAGGGGAAGTGCTGCTTGTTCGCACCCTCCTCCCCTCCACTGCCACATCTGGCACCTTTAGGGGAGAGCGGATACCTGTTAAAACCAGGTACCCGCTCCCACGTCCGGGTAAGATCACCGCACAATGATCGCGGCGAACTATGACGTTTGCAGCCCCCCCCCCCCGCTGCTTTCTGGGAAACACACAGGTCCCAGAAGACAGCAGGACAATTCTGAAAGCACAGCGTGACTTGCGCACACGCAGTAGTAAACAGGCTCACTTCCTGTGTTCCTTAGTGAAGATGCCGGCGCCTGCACAAAAGCCAATTGACGAATCGGCTAGAGGTGCCGACATTGCGGGATCCCTGGACAGGTATGTGTCCTTATATTGAAAGTCAGCAGCTACAGTATTTGTAGCTGCTGACTTGTACATTTATTTTACAGGCTGGGAAATCAATTTTAACATTATCCATCTGTAATATTATAGTTTGGTGTACAATCCCCCAAAAAGTGGAAGAAAATGGTAGGACCTTTTTCTGATGTGCAGCCGGCATGGTGCATTCATAGTACTCTTATATAGACAAGTGGTGGCGCACAATATCCACAGAAACATGTATTACCCAAAGTAATCAATATGAAAAAAAATAATAATAATATATAAAAATAAAATAAAAAAATACCATACAACATATATGTGTATATATATGTGTATGTGTGTGTATATATATATATATGACAGTCTTAAAGGAAGTCCTTAGGAGTCTGTTTACACACTGCAGTGTATATGGGTGGAGCAGGGATAAATGGGATCCACTGTGCACAGGGCGGCCATCATAGATGAACAGAAACCATGTTCAGGGGTAACTGGAAGACAAGGAGAGAGGCGCCTCTAAGTGCAATAGTGTAACAAGGTTTTAATAGTAGATACAAATACACTCACATTTAGGTGAATTAACATAGGCGTTTAATCATCAGCAGCAGGTCACAGGGGGTTCTCAGCTCTGCGTAGAATGATAGGAGTGTCTCTGAGGATGGAGCGGCCGGCTTCCGGGGACAATGATCCTGTAGTATGTTCATAACGAGGCTTGGAGCGCACACGCACATGCTGCAGAGGGTGACGTCATCAAAAAATGGACGCGTTTCGTGAGCGTGTGGACTTGCGGTGTCCTGGCAAGTCGCGCTCCCTTATCAACATCATGAAAGAAAAAAATCCATACCAGACCCTTATCCGGGCATGCAGCCCAGAAGACAGCCGGCCATTCACAAAGCGCCGCGCGACTCGCGCATGCGCAGTAAGAAACGGGCAGTGAAGACGCAAGGCTCCACTGCTTGTTTTCCTTAGAATGGCGGCGCCAGCACCCGATCCGCTGGACGGATCGGCCTCTGGGGGCCGATGTCGCGGGCTCCCTGGACAGGTAAGCGTCCTTATTAAAAGTCAGCAGCTACAGTGTTTGTAGCTGCTAACTTTAAAAAATAAAAATTTCAGCTGGAACAGCGCTTTAGGTGTGAACGTACCTAAATGCTCAGAAACGTGCACATATACACCATAAATTTAGGCTAGTGGCTAGAACAAATAAATATTCTAGCCAATAGAATGAGTTTATGCTCATATGCTTCTAAACGCCATACGCCTGTAAACGTGCATAAATGGGAATACAAACGTGACATTAGAGGCATGTATATTTAAAAAAAAAAATGTGTTTTTTATTCCATTTGGAAATTTCCCCTTCCTGTGACAGGACAGGAATCAAGTAGAATGGGGGCATCTAAGATATACAATTATAGACAGCAGTAAAAATCTTCAGAGGTTCCTATCTATTTCCTGGCTGCCAAGCAGCCAGACAATTGACATGTTCAGAAGGAGCTCCATATTTCTTAAAGTTTCATTTTAGAAATAAGATAATTTTACTGAATACATGTACTATATATATACAGTCCCTGATAAAAGTCTTGTCGATTGTGTACAAATTGACCTGAAGTGCTGCTAAAATATATTTCTAATCAAGATTTTGTAACAAGAAATGGGTCATTTTAATCCCAACAGCTTTTGTAATAATGTTTCAGTGCAAAACGAAACCGACAAAAAGTATTCTAATATTCACAGCTTAGTAAAGCCCATTGAGTCAATTTTTGCCAAGGCATAAGTGTTGTCGCCTTGTTATATGAGCTTCACCTGTGACTAATAATGGATCAATTAGGTCTCAGGTGTGTATAAAAAGAACACCAGTACACTAGACCTTCTCAACTGCAACTAGACCTCTGCAAACATGCCTAAGATTCACCCGGAGACTAAAGTGTTGATTATCAAGAGGCTGAAGACCAGATCCACTGCTGATGTGGCAGACACCTTCAATGTGTCTCAGCGTCAAGTTCAGAGGATAAAAAAAAGATTTGAAGAGACTGGAGACTAGGGATGAGCTTCGTGTTCGAGTCGAACATATGTTCGACTCGAACATCGGCTGTTCGATCGTTCGACGAAGATCGAACGATTTGGGCCGTTCGCGCCAAATTCGAGTGACGCGAACGGCCCACAATGCACTACGCCATCGCAGTGTCATCCAGGCGCTGTGATTGGCCAAGCATGCACTGTGACCCCGCATGCTTGGCCAATCACAGCGCCGGCAGCGAGGAGAGCAATGATTGGCCACAGGCAGGATGCCTGTGGCCAATTATTGCTGAGGGTGTTTAGTACACGCCCCACACTATAAAAGGCCGCCAGCACGGCGGCCTAGTGTAGTGTGTTCCGGAGCAGGGAAAGACAAGCATAGGCAGGGACAGTGACATTTATTTCTTTCTTGCTTAACCTGGATTCCTTTAGTTTAGGGAAAGAGAAGGATAGGTAGGGAGAGTGTCAGTGTGTTTTACTGTGCGAGTCCTTGTTTCTAGGGACAAAGAAGGAAAGTGAGGGGAATTCTCCTTGTGCTATAGTGTGCTTTAAAAAAACATTTTTTCTAGGGACAGAAAACTCTAGGTAGGGAGAGTGTCAGTTTCTTTCACTGTGCGAGTCCTTGTTTCTAGGGACAAAGAAGGAAAGTGAGGGGAATTCTCCTTGTGCTATAGTGTGCTAAAGCATTCCTCATCAACCATCTTTGAAATCCTTGTTTTTTGGACAGTCAGGGAAATTGTCGTTGTGCTATTCTGTGCAAAAGCAATCATCCTCAACCATATTTAGAAATCCTTAAGTAAAGGGACAGAGAAGGACACCTGAAGGTAGCCCTTATTGCTTTTTTCCCATCTCCCTGCAGGCCATCTATTAGAATGTCTGGAAGGCAAACAAGGAGAGGTAGACAGTCAGGAGGCAATAAAAGAGGGCAAGCAGGCTCTGTGTCTGGGGGCAACAGTGCTGGTCGTGGACGCGGTGCATTGTCATCAGCACATGGCCATGGGACACGCTTATCCTTCTTTTCGGCAGCTGGACATGTTGAGCCACATCATGCCGAAGACTTGGTAGAGTGGATGACCAAGCCCTCCTCCTCCTCCTCCTCATCCTCTCTCACCCAGGCTCAGGGTACTGGCAAAGCAGCTGCCAAAGCGTCCTCTTCCCTGGTATCAATGTCAGACTCATCATCAGTCACTCCTTCCCTAGACCCACCATGTCCTCCTCCTGAGGAGTCCCCCGAACTGTTTGAGCACAGTGTTGGGTACATGCTCCAGGAGGATGCCCAGCGTTTCGAAGGGTCTGATGATGAAACCCAGCTACAGGAAGGCAGTAGCGTGAGAGCAGACAGAGGGGATGCTCAAGAAGGACACCAATCTGGCAGTCATGTTCCAGCAGCTGCAGCATACTGCCAGATTGGCTCCAGTGATGAGGAGGGAGGGGATGATGAGGTCACTGACTCCACGTGGGTGCCTAATAGGAGAGAGGAGGAGGAGGAGGCACATCTCCAACGAGGCAGGATGCCCTTTGGTGGCCAGCGTAAGGGCAGTACACCGACGGAATCACACCGCAGAGCTCCGCCTGTGCAGGGCGCTGCCTCTGCCCGTCATTCAAAAAGTTCCTTGGTGTGGGCCTTTTTTGAGGCTAGTGCATCAGATCGCACAGCTGCTGTTTGCAACATATGTCTCAAGCGTATATCGCGTGGCCAAAACATCAGCCGCTTGGGTACCACATGCCTGACCAGACATATGTTGACCTGCCATGCAGCTCGTTGGCAAGCCTACCTCAAAGACCCACACCAAAGAACAAAGCGGACCTCTCCTTGCACCGCATCAGCTGGGATCTCCAACCCCACTATAACTTCAGTCCTCTCTGAAACATGCACTGAGAGGAATGAAGGTGTAGAATTAGGTGTGTCACAGCCAAGTACTTGCGGCCACTCTGCTAGCAGTACACCGACGTCCGATTCTAGCAGGCAAATTTCCCTGCCCCAGCTGCTGGACCGTCGAAAGAAGTTCACTCCCAGCCATCCACATGCCCAGCGGTTGAATGCTAGCTTGGCTAAATTGCTAGCGCTTCAACTGCTGCCTTTTCAGTTGGTAGACTCGGCCCCCTTCCGTGAGTTTGTGCAATGTGCGGTTCCTCAGTGGCAGGTTCCCAAACGCCACTTTTTCTCACGGAAGGCTATTCCGGCTCTCTACCGGCATGTGGAAGGCAATGTCTTGGCCTCGCTGGACAGGGCGGTCAGCGGTAAGGTGCATATTACCGCTGACTCATGGTCCAGCAGGCATGGACAGGGACGTTACCTTTCTTTCACGGCCCATTGGGTCACTCTTTTGGCAGCTGGGAAGGATGCAGGACAAGGTGCAGTAGTGTTGGAGGTTGTTCCACCGCCATGCCTCCAAAATGCTACTACTGGTTGTGACACACCTCTCTCCTCCACCCCCTCCTCTTCTTCTTCCTCCATGGCCTCTTCCTGTGGTTTGTCCTATGAACCAGCGGTGCTCCGTAGCCGTTCACGGGGCTACGCAAGTACGCAGGCAAAAAGATGCCATGCCGTGCTTGCGCTGGTGTGTTTGGGGGACAGAAGCCACACTGGGGCAGAGGTCCTATCTGCTCTGCAGGGCCAGGCCGAGAGGTGGTTGACGCCACGCCAGCTTAAGCCAGGAATGGTGGTTTGCGACAATGGCACCAACCTCCTCTCCGCCCTCCGACAGGGACAACTGACCCATGTGCCCTGTGTGGCTCACGTCCTTAACCTGGTGGTGCAGCGGTTCTTGGGCAGGTACCCGGGCTTACAGGATGTCCTGAGGCAGGCCAGGAAAGTCTGTGTGCATTTCCGCAGATCTTATAATGCCAGTGCTCGCCTGGCTGAGCTGCAAAAGGAGTTGAACCTGCCCAAGAACCGCCTTATATGTGACATGCCCACCAGGTGGAACTCAACGTTGGCCATGCTGCAGCGGCTGCACACGCAGCAGAGGGCCATCAATGAGTACCTGTGCGACTACGGCACCAGGACAGGGTCAGGGGAGCTTGGTTTTTTTTCTCCACGCCAGTGGGGCATGATCAGGGATGCATGCACTGTCCTGGCACCATTTGAGGAGGCCACGAGGATGGTGAGCAGTGACAGTGCATGCATCAGTGACACTGTACCTCTTGTCCACCTGTTGGAGCACACGCTGCGTGGAATAATGGACAGGGCACTTGAGGCAGAACAGAGGCAGGAAGAGGAGGACTTCCTTGCCTCTCAAGGCCCCCTTTACCCAGACAGTGTTCCTTCTGTCCCACCCATCGCACAGGAAGAGGAAGAGGAGGAGGAGGAGGAGGAGGATTGTGTCAGCATGGAGGTGGAGGCTGGCACTCAGCATCATCAGCAGCAGTCTTTTAGGGATGATTTACAGTCCCAAGAAACCAGTGGACTTGTACGTGGCTGGGAGGAGGTGGCTGCGGATCATGTCGTCCTTAGTGACCCAGAGGACTCCGGAGCGAATGCCTCAGCAAACCTACGCTGCATGGCCTCCCTGATCCTGCAAAGTCTGCGGAAGGATCCTCGTATTCTTCGGATCAAGGAGAGGGACCATTACTGGCTGGCCACTCTCCTTGATCCACGGTACAAGGGTAAGGTTGCGGACCTTATGTTACCTTCGCAGAGGGAGCAGAGGATGAGACAACTCCGGGAGGCCTTGCAGAAAGGTCTGTGCAACGCGTTCCCAGAGACTGGGAGGTTACAAACTCCTGGTCCTGGACAACGAGTTGCTGAGGCTTCGGCCAGTCAAAGAAGGAGCGGTGGGGAAGGTGGCCGTCTGACCGATGCGTTCAGACAATTCTTTAGTCCGCAGCCCCAAAGTATGATCGGTTCCAGCAACCATCGCCAGCGTCTGATAAACATGGTGCAGGAATATCTAGGGGCAAGGTCAGACTTGGACACCTTCCCCACCGAAAATCCTCTGGCTTACTGGGTCTTGAGGATGGATCACTGGCCAGAGCTTGCACAGTATGCAATTGAGCTACTGGCCTGTCCTGCATCCAGCGTTCTTTCGGAACGCACATTCAGTGCTGCTGGAGGATTTGTCACGGATCACAGGGTGCGCCTGTCCACCGACTCGGTTGATCGACTGACTTTCATCAAGATGAACCAGTCTTGGATCACCACCAGCTACCACACACCTGATGCTGATATAACAGACTAATTGATTTTAACATGTCACATCCCTTCAAGACTGATGCTGATGCTGAGTGCCTGTGCTGTTATGTTGACTGGCTATCCTCCTCCTCCGAGTCCTCAATGATACGATTGATGATGATAGCTTGGAAGATCATTTTTGTTTATGGGTGCCGCCACCAGTGGCTAAGGCCCAATTTTTCAGCCCCTGTTTTACAGGGGCGTGTAATTACAATTTTTTTAGCAATAATTTGCCATAGGGCTCATTGCTGTGCTCCAAGTACAGTATCTGTGAGGGGTTGGAGTGTTGTGGCACCAGTGCCTAAGGCCCAATTTTTCAGCCCCTGTTTAAAAGGGGCGTGTCATTACAATTTTTGAAGCAATACTTTGCAACAGGGCTCATTGCTGTGCTCCAAGTACAGTATCTGTGAGGGGTTGTAGTGTTGTGCCACCAGTGCCTAAGGCCCAATTTTTCAGCCCCTGTTTAACAGGGGCGTGTCATTACAATTTTTGAAGCAATACTTTGCAACAGGGCTCATTGCTGTGCTCCAAGTACAGTATCTGTGAGGGGTTGTAGTGTTGTGCCACCAGTGCCTAAGGCCCAATTTTTCAGCCCCTGTTTAACAGGGGCGTGTCATTACAATTTTTGAAGCAATACTTTGCAACAGGGCTCATTGCTGTGCTCCAAGTACAGTATCTGTGAGGGGTTGTAGTGTTGTGCCACCAGTGCCTAAGGCCCAATTTTTCAGCCCCTGTTCAACAGGGGCATGCAATTACAATTCTTGATCTAATAATTCACAGCAGGGCCCATTGCTGCACCCACCAAGAGTAACTGTCAGTACTTACAGTGTTGTGGCACCAGCACCACCATCAAAGGCCCAATTTTTACTACCACTGTTCAACAATTATATGTAATTAAAATTCCTGATATAATAGTTGACAGCAGGGCGTTCTAGCACCAACCAAGAGTAACTGTGAGTGCTTACAGTGTTGTGCCAACACCAACAACTAAGGGGCCTATTTCTGCAGAGTATATACGGCAGGTCCCTACTTTCAAACATCCAACTTACAAACGACTCCTACTTGCAAACGCAAGAAGACAACAGGAAGTGAGAGGAAATCTACCACTAGGAAGGAAAATTCTCTCCTGTAAGAATAAATATGGGAGAAAGGTGTCTCCTCTGTACTGATGCTTTATCAGCAATCCTTGTTTCAAGAAAAACACCACATTTCAAAAACAGTTGTCATTGGGACGGAAAGTGAGGTGAAATGTTCTGAACAGGGGCACAGACAGCAAAACAAATGTTACAGGGGTGATAACCCTTACCTATGTTTTCCAAAAAGTTTAAAAATAGATTTTTGGGCTGGAGCTACACTTCAACAATGTACCTGTTCAAAATTACAAACACATTCTACATAAGAACAAACCTACAGTCCCTGTCTTGTATGCACCGCCTGTATACAGCTGTTCAGAGTATATAGGGCCTTTTTTATTTTATGTGCGGGGTTCCCCTTAATATCCATACAAGACCCAAAGGGGCTGGTAATGGGCTGGGGTGGGGGGGGGGGGGTCATGGGGTAGCTATGCCATTTTTCTTAAAGATTTTCATCCATATTACCGGGACCAGACATTACATTAAAGCCGCAAGCAGTTTTAAATGGCTTTTTTTCCCTTTAGAAGTGTCATTTTGTGCAGGGACAGTTCTAAACACGGGAAACACGTGGCACTTCGCAGGCATACTTTAGACACCCCCCAGGTACGATATTTAAAGGAATATTTGACTTTTTTTTTTTCACTTTATGCATCATTAACCACTTAACAACCACCTGCCGACAAATAACGGCGGCAGGGTGGTTGCTTAACTCTGGGAGGACGTTATATAACGTCCTCCCAGAATTGCGCTCACCGCGCGCCCCCTGGGGCGCGCACACGGGAAACTCCGTGACCGCCGGGTCCAGAGGACCCGGCGGATCACGAATCGCGGTAAATCGCCGCTGATAGCGGCCGTTTACCACGTGATCGCTCCGTCAAATGACGGAGCAATCACTTGTAAACAGACCGGCGTCATTTGATGACGCCGGTTCCTCCCTCCCCTCTCTGTACCGATCGGTACAGTGTGAGAGGGGAGGGGGAGGGAGCGGATGGCAGCAGCAGCACTGTGGGCTGGATCTGTGACAATTGCAGTCACAGATCCATCCATCCATCCATCCCTGCTCAGCCATCCCTGTGCTATACCCTGCCAATACTCTGCAATACACCCTGCCAATACTCTGCAAAATACCCTGGTGCAATACTCTGCAATACCCTGGTGCAATACTCTGCAATACCCTGGTGCAATACTCTGCGAAATACTCTGCAATACCCTGCGAAATACTCTGCAATACCCTGCGAAATACTCTGCAATACCCTGGTGCAATACTCTGCAATACCCTGGTGCAATACTCTGCAATACCCTGGTGCAATACTCTGCAATACCCTGGTGCAATACTCTGCAATACCCTGCACAATACTCTGCAATACCCTGCACAATACTCTGCAATACCCTGCACAATACTCTGCAATACCCTGCAAAATACTCTGCAATACCCTGCAAAATACTCTGCAATACCCTGCGCAATACTCTGCAAAATACTCTGCAATACCCTGCACAATACTCTGCAATACCCTGCACAATACTCTGCAATACCCTGCACAATACTCTGCAATACCCTGCACAATACTCTGCAATACCCTCCACAATACTCTGCAATACCCTCCACAATACTCTGCAATACCCTCCACAATACTCTGCAATACCCTCCACAATACCCTGTGCAATACCCTCCACAATACCCTGTGCAATACCCGTGCAATACCCTGCCATACACCGCAATACTCCGCAATGCCCTGCAATACTCCGCAATGCCCGGCAATACTCCGCAATGCCCGGCAATACTCCGCAATGCCCGGCAATACTCCGCAATGCCCGGCAATACTCTGCAATAACCACTTCCCGCCCTCCGGCCGTCATATGACGTCCTTGACTTTGTGCGGGGATATCTGAATGATGCCTGCAGCTACAGGCATCATTCAGATATCGGCTTTTTCAGCCGGCGATTCCCTACACCATAAGAACAATCATAGCGGCTGTTCCGCCGCTTGATCATTCTTACGGGAGGCGAGAGGGGATGTCCCCCCCCCTGCCGCCCTCCGGTGCTTCTACCGACTCACCGCTACGATCAAAGCCAGGATTGTTGTTTTTTTTTTTTGTATTTTTTTCAGGCTTCCCAGCCTAGAGGTGAGATGTGGGGTCTTATTGACACCCCCCCCCCCCATATCTCACTGTAAAGAGGACCTGTCATGCCATATTCCTATTACAAGGGATGTTTACGTTCCTTGTAATAGGTATAAAAGTGATCAAAAAAATGTTTAGGGCGGAAAAACATGTCAAACTAAAATAAATAAAGTAAAATGAAGAATAATTTTTTTTTTTTTTAAAGCGCCCCTGTCCCCGTGAGCTCGCATACAGAAGCGAACGCATACGTAAGTCCCGCCCACATATAAAAACGGTTTTCAAACCACACATGTGAGGTATCTCTGCGAACGTTAGAGCGAGAGCAATCATTTTGGCCCTAGACCTCCTCTGTAACTCAAAACATGTAACCAGTAAAAATATTTAAAGCGTCGCCTATGGGGATTTTTTAAGTAGCGAAGTTTGGCGCCATTCCACGAGTGTGTGCAATTTTTAAGGGCGACATGTTAGGTATCTATTTACTCGGCGTAACTTCATCTTTCACATTATGCAAAAACATTGGGCTAACTTTACTGTTTTTTTTTTTTTTAAGCACAAAACATTTTTTTGCCGTAAAAAACGCGTTAAAAAAATTGCTGCGCAAATATCGTGCGAGATAAAAAGTTGCAACAACCACCATTATATTCTCTAAGGTCTTTGCTAAAAAAACATATATAATGTTTTGGGGTTCTATGTAATTTTCTAGCAAATAAATGATGATTTTTACATGTAGGAGAGAAATGTCAGAATTGGCCTTGGTGCTCCAGAACGCCTGAAGGTGCTCCCTGCATGTTGGGCCTCTGTATGTGGCCACGCTGTGTAAAAGTCTCACACATGTGGTATCGCCATACTCGGGAGTAATAGCAGAATGTGTTTTGGGGTGTAATTTGTGGAATGCATATGCTGTGTGTGAGAAATAACCTGCTAATATGACAATTTTGTGAAGAAAAAAAAAAGAGAAAAAAAAAATCTTGATTTTGCAAAGAATTGTGGGAAAAAATGACAACTTCAAAAAACTCACAATGCCTCTTTCTGAATACCTTGGAATGTCTTCTTTCCAAAAAGGGGTCATTTGGGGGGTATTTGTACTTTTCTGGCATGTTAGGGTCTCAAGAATTGAGATAGGCCGTCAGTACTTCAGGTGTGATCAATTTTCAGATATTGGCACCATAGCTTGTGGACTCTATAACTTTCACAAAGACCAAATAATATACACCAATTTGTACTTATTTTTACCAAAGATATGTAGCAGTATAAATTTTGGCCAAAATTTATGAAGAAAAAATAGTAATTTGCAAAATTTTATAACAGAAACGAAAAAAAAATCATTTTTTTACAAAATTTTCAGTCTTTTTTCTCTTATAGCGCAAAAAATAAAAAACCCAACAGTGATTAAATACCACCAAAAGAAAGCTCTATTTGTGTGAAAAAAAGGACAAAAATTTCATATGGGTACAGTGTTGTATGACTGAGTAATTGTCATTCAAAATGTGAGAGCACCGAAAGCTGAAAATTGGTCTGGTTATTAAGGGGGTTTAAGTGCCCAGTGGTCAAGTGGTTAAAATGACTGCTCCCGAAAAACGACCGTTTTTAAAACTTCTTTTTGCATTGATACATGTCCCCTGGTGCAGAACCCGGGTTCCCAAACCCTTTTTAGGACAATAACATGCATAATAGTTGTTATAATTAGCACTTTAGAATTCGAACGTTCGCATCCATTGTATTTAATAGGGTTCTAATGTTCGTACGAACTTTCGGTCCGTTCGCGGGTTCTGGTGCGAACCGAACCCGGGGGTGTTCGGCTCATCACTACTGGAGACGTTTTGGACAAGGCCAGGTCAGGCCGACCACGCAAGACAACTGCTCGAGAGGACCGTTTGTTGGCTCGAAAATCCAAGGCGAGCCCATTTTCCACTGCAGCAGAGCTCCACGAGACCTGGTCACCTGAAGTCCCTGTGTCAACCAGAACAGTTTGTCAGATTCTGTCTCGAAATGGCCTCCATGGTCGAATCAGTGCCCATAAGCCAGCACTAAACAAAAGACAATTGAGAAACCGTGTGGCATTTGCCAAGGGCCACAGCCTGCTAAAATAATGGACTCTGGAAAAGTGGCAGAAGGTGGATTTTCCAGATGAATCTTCTGTTGAATTACACCACAGTCACCGCAAATATTGCAGGAGACCAACTGGAACCCGCATGGAGCTGAGATTTACCCAGAAAACAGTGAGGTTTGGTGGAGGCAAAATCATGGTCTGGGGTTACATCCAGTATGGGGGTGTGTGAGGAATCTGCAGGGTGGAAGGCAACATCAATAGTCTAAAATACCAAGAAATCTTGGCTACCTCCTTATATTCCCAACCATAAAAAAGGCCAAATTTTGCAGCAGGATGGTGCTCCATCGCATACTTTCATCTCCACATCAAAGTTCCTTAAGGCAAAGAAGATCAAAATGCTCCAGGATTGGCCAGCCCAGTCACCAGACATGAACATCATTGAGTTTATGTGGTGTAGGATGAAAGATGAAGCACGGAAGACGAAACCAAAGAATATTGATGAACTCTGGGAGGCATGCAATACTGTTTTCTTTGCTATTCCTGATGACTTCATCAATAAATTGTATGGATCCTTGCCAAACCGCATGGATGCTGTCCTTCAAGCTCATGGGCGTAATACAAGATATTAAATTTGGATCTCACAGCACCACTACTTAATTTGCTGACATATTTTTGGATTTTCAGTAAAGTTGTTAAATTTCTGTATAGGCGACAAAACTTTTGTCTTGCCAAAATTTGACCTGTCTGTCTTGATTAAATGATTCATCTTTTTTCAGTGAAACTAATTTATTTCAGTGCATTAAACATCATTTGGGAGGGCTTTAGCTTTTCATAGGAGCTATTTCTAACACCAATTGATTAATTAAAAGTCAGGTTAATAGCAGGAGTTTCTACAAAATAGAGAAGCGACAAGACTTTTGTCAGGGACTGTATATATATATATATATATATATATATATATATATATAAATTCAATGGATCAAAAACACCAAAAAAACGCGTTTTTGAGCGTTTATCAGCGTTTTTTGACGATGGAGCCTCTTTACAGCTGAAAACAACTGAAAAAACCCTCTCAGAACTTGCTAGTTTTTTTTTTTTTAAAGCCAAAAAACGCCCCAGCCAAAATCTGCCGATAACAGCCTATGTGTGCATTGACACATAGGATAACATGATGGAGAGTTTATTGACTGTAGAAAAAAAAATGTCTGAAGCCAAAAACAGCTGCTGTCAAAACATCCAAAACGTCCAGTGTGCATGAGGTCTTAAAGGTGAACTCTCACGTTGATTATTAAAGTGGCCTATTCTCTCACATTTAACTGCCTGGGTCTGTGATTTCAGTGTAGCACTACCCCCGGAGGAGCTGCTGGTTTAATTTTGGGTCAGCACTCTGCCTGTCAACCCCAGTAATTTGGCTCGAAACCCCCCCCTTGGCACAACTGGACAACAATATAGGTGTGGAACCTAATAGCAGAGGGGACCACAACAATACCACACTGTAATGTATATAGTTACTGTTACCTTGGCACTGGTCACCTGGTTTGCAGCTGAAATAGACAGAGTCTCACACATGTAGTACTTAATCAGTTGTAAACTGTTTACTTGGAAAAGATTAACACAAAGGTTATACAAATAACATTTGACTGTATACAGATCCTTGCAGAGTCAATGATGCACAACCGGTTCAGGATTCCTATAACAGAAGACCCAATTACCATATCCTGAGTCAGATGTGAATGAGTGTGTGGTGGAGAATTCTCCCAATACTATGGCACCGGCACACCTCTCCACCAAGGCTCACACAAATCACTAAATAACAAAGCAACAGATATAGTGCAAACAGTTACATTAAACCTTAGAGTTCATATGGTTATATGGCTCCCTCTAGCGGGCAGTTCAAACTGGTGCGTATCCCTTTGCAGTAAACGTTGAAAAAGGATAAGGTGATGTCTGTTCCTTTAAGTTCAGCTTGTCTTCTGCTAGCTCAGTTGGTGCACTTAATTGTATTCCAATCAGTATGTAAAGAGGCAAAAAGTAATCACTCAGTGAAGGTAGAATAGAAGCAAAAGAACCACTAGTTCTCCCAGTCCGCTGTACTGCACGAGGTTGCAAGGGATCCCTATCTGTGGCACTGCAAGTGTCAGCAACTACAAGTGGGATTATATGTATATGTTTTCTGGTAGCACAGTGGCACTGTGGGTATTTGTAGTCTCAATCCAACCCACGGCAATAGAGTCGCTTCCTCTCGTACTACAATGTCCACCATGCTTTGTTCCATAATGCAACTGGATTGAACAAACTTCTATGTCACAACATAAACAGACACCAGATGGAGCCAACCTCTTAGTTAGGAACATAACGTAGTTATTAGGATACTTTGGATTGTAACCCCTTGCTACACACTCCCCCGACTTGAAATCTTTGGTCCCCAAAGACAGTGGCAGTATAGAACCTGTTACATATACAAGAGGAGAAAAAGACCAGTTAGTATACACAAGAAATCAAGCAATTCACACTTTCATAAAACCCTGGCAGTGTGGAACCTCCCACCAATGGGCATAGGAAGGGAGGTTGTTCTGCCTATAGGCCACTGTAACTGGAATGGCCCAGCCAGATGTGCCAGGGGGTGAGTTGGGGTTGTCCTCCACTAAATGTGAGATGGAAGGACCAGGCGTCTCAAGTGTCCTTTTAGAGGTAAACACAGCCCCTTCAGAGCTTTCACCCAGTTGGTCATAAGTCAGTCTCTTTTGTGTGTGAATAACTCTCCTCTCTCTCTGTTCCTTTGGCTCTGGTGTTTCAGGTTCTACCTCTGTAAAGGATGGGACCTCTTCAGGATCTTCCATCTGCAAGGAAACTTGAGTATCTTCCAGCTCCTCCAGAGAGCGGACTCTGAGGTACAAACTCAGGGGCCTCTGGCCTGAGGGTCCCAGCATCTGTCACCTCAGGTAGAGACAAAGGGGGAGTCGTAGACCCTGACAACAGAGGTGGCCACAGCCAGTTTGTCTATCTCCTCATCCTCACTATCTTCATCATCCACAACTTGGGGCACTGACTGAGATCTAGTGACCGGTCGTGACCTTTGAGAGGTAGGAGTTGCCTGCGAGTCTGGCAGTGGTGAAAGACGAACTGCTTCTGATAGGGGCAACAGATGATTGCGGTGCCAAGTCTTCAGCGGGCCCACACTCCCTTCTGGCTTAATCTGGTACACCGGAAGCCCTGGCAGCGGCTTGCAAATGACATAGGGCTGTGACTTCCAGCGGTCAGCTAACTTGTGCTTTCCAGGGACACCCAGATTCCTTAACAGCACTCTGTTGCCTGGTTGTAAATCCTGCACTCGGACCCTGAGGTCCTCAGTCCCCTTGCATCTGACGTAGCTTGGGCCTTGTCATAGGCGGTCTTTAGGCTTTTCCGTAGACAATCCACAACCTGTGGGAGGTTGCTGAGGTATGGTCCAAGGATATGCCAAAGGCCAGATCTACTGGTAACCTGGCCTCGTCCGAACATTAGACGATAAGGGGAGTACCCTGTGGAATCGTTTGCAGTATTGTTATATGCGTGCACAATGGCGGCTACATGTCTGCTCCAATGCTGCTTTTCCTCAGAATTTAAAGTTCCCAGCATATCCAGGAGAGTTCGGTTGAAGCTCTCCGGTTGGGGGTTTCCTTGAGGATGGTATGGGGTGGTCCTGGACTTTTTGATGCCTAAAGCCCCATACACACGGTCGGACTTCCATCGGACTTTTCCCTGGATTTTTGTCCGAACGGAGTTGGCCGGGCACACCCATAGCATACACACCACAGGACTTTTGTGCAAACTTTCCCAAAACTTTTTGCAACATCACGTGGTTTTTCTGCTCTTTTCTGCTCTTTACCGCCACCCTTTGGTCAACTTCTGCTATTGTTTGTTGATTTTAATATTAGTTGTTTTGTCCATCGGACAAAAGTCCTATGGTTTTCTGTACACACGGTAGGACTTTGCTCCATCGGACTTTTGTTGGGCAAAAGTTTGTCCGTTTGCAGACCCAACTTTTTGTTCGATGAAAACACAAAAAAAAACAAAGTTTGTCCGATGGAGCGTACACACGGTCGGATTGTTGGTCCAACTTGCTCAAAATGAAGTTTGTTGGCCAAAAGTCCGACCGTGTGTATGGGGCTATACATGTCTAAAAGTCTTTTGATAAGGCTGCTCTCAAAGTCTCTCTCTTGGTCTGAGTGGATACGTTGGGGCAGGCCATAGTGCACAAAGAACTTTTCCACCAGAACCTTGGCCACTGTTGATGCTTGTTGATCCTTCATGGGGAAGGCCTGGGCATATCTAATAAAATGGTCAGTCACTACCAAGATATTTCCCTGTCCACTTAAATCAGGCTCTAAGCACAGAAAATCAATGCACACTAGCTCCATGGGTCCCTGACTCTGAAGATGGCCCATTGGGGCGGCTCAGTGAGGCAAAGTCTTCCTTTGAATACATCTGATGCAGGAGTGGCAGTAACCCTCAACTTCAGCTCGCATGCAGGGCCAGTAGAATTGGTCCCTCACCAGGTAGAAAGTCCTCTCAGGCCCTAAGTGGCCATGGTTGTTGTAAAGAGCAGTTAATACTGTCTCCCGGCGTTTTCTTGGGAGGAACAGCTGCCATTTTTCTTCCAGACCATCAGAGGGGCCCCTTTGGTAGACCACCCCTTGATGCAGCTGCAGCCAATCCCAATCTCAGTGCAGTAGATGGGCCTCCTTTTGGGGAATCAGTCAGAAGCACATCAGGGCATTGATCCTCCAAAGCCTTCAATGCCAAGTTATCCAGAGGGTCTTCCAACTGGTCCCTTCGCAGGTCCTTTTTTTGAAAGTTTTGGCAAACATTCATCCCCGACTTGGGTTACGTTGCAGTAATACTTGGGGACACCAGCAGCAGAAACTCCAATGTCTTCGGCTCTAGATCCTCCCCCAGCTTGATGTTCAGCTCCCTGATACAAGGCCCGCACTCCTTCAGGTGTCAACCGGGTCCATTCTTATAAAGGGTCCGTGGAACAATGAGGCCTTCTTGATAGGGCATCTGCATCCATGTTTCCAACTCCCGGTCGATACTTCAAGCTGAAGTTGAATCCTGACAGGGCAGCCAACCATCTGTCCGGTGGCATCCAGCTTGGAAGTGGTGAGGAAGTAGGTGAGTGGATTGTTGTCGGTTTTAATCATGAACTCTGCTCCGTAGAGAGTCTCTTAATTTATCCACAACAGCCCACTTCAAAGCTAGGAACTCAAGATTGTGTGTGGGGTAATTCCTCTCAGCGGGGGCCAAGCTTCGACTCACATAGGCAACAGGCCATAGGTGACCGTCATGTTCCTGATACAACACCCCTCCAAGCCCATCTCGACTGGCATCGACTTGTAGTTCATAGGACTTGGCTGTGTCTGCATAGGCCAGAACTGGGGCAGTTGTTAAGCTCCGTATCAGTTGTTTAAAAGCCTCCTCACACTGTGTAGTCCACTGATCCTGAATGGACTCTCTAGGTTTTCTGGGCCCTCCAGCTGGTTTCACAGGCTTAACCAAGTCTGGGACATCATCCTCTCCTTCACACTTCAATAGCTCATTGAGTGGGCAAGCTATTTTCGCAAATCCTTCCACAAATCTTCGATAATAGGCGCAGAATCCCAGAAAAGACCTAAGCTCGGTCACATTAGTGGGCCTTGGCCAGGAGGTGACGGCTTTCAGCTTCTCAGGGTCTGTGGCCACTCCATCTGCAGATACTATGTGGCCCAGGTAGTTGACTGAAGACTGGTAGAACTGGCAGTTCTCTATGGAGAGCTTTAAGCCTTCGTCATAGAGTCTCTTCAGGACCTTCTCCAGACGTTCTTCCAAAGTCCTGTCAAACACTATGACGTCATCCAGGTACACCAACACCTCAATCAGGTTCATGTCACCCACTGTCTTCTCCATCAGCCTTTGGAAAGTGGCCGGGGCTCCAGACAAGCCTTGAGGCATTCGATCAAGAACCCCACCGGGTTAATGAAGGCAGTTTTCTCCTTATCCTCAGGATGCATGGGGATTTGGTAATACCCACTCTTTAGGTCCAGTACACTGAACCACTTGGCCCCTGACAGGCTCTGCAAATCGTCTTCTATCTGGGGGATGGTCCTTCTGTTCAGTGTTCTGTAATCAATGCACAGCCTCAGTGACCTGTTTTTCTTCCTTACCACCACTATAGGAGAAGCGTATGGACTCCTAGACTCTCTCATAATCCCTGCTCTTTTAAGTTCTGCCAGTTGTTCACACAGGTCTTCCAAGTCTCCTAAAGGAATCCGCCGGACTCTCTCCCTGAACGGCTTGTCCTCGTGCAGCCAGATCCGGTGTTATGCTCTTCGCACACCCCACATCGAATTCGCTCTTGGAGAACGCGGCCTGCCATCTCAAGAGCTGAGTCTTAGCCCTTTCTCTCCATTCTGGGAGAAGAGTGGTGTTCTTCGGGTGGAACTCCTCCAAAGGGATCTCATCCTTCTCACTCCCCACCAGTGCTGTATTATGGCCTAGGCCGACAAGGCCCAGGCCTCCCGCACGGAGAGCCGCACAGCTGAATCCTGGAGCTCAGTGCCATGACAAGTTTCGGCACTGAGCTCCGGTAATTGGTCACTCTAGCTGGATGCGCTGCCGCGGTCACCCGGGACATCTGCCGCCCGGGGTCCCGCAGCGTCGATCAGCTGTACAGAGCAGCCGTCCCTCTCTCTCTCTCTCCACATCGCACAGTCAGTCTCCGGCTCCTCCCCCCCTCTCGGCTCAATGTTCTGTGTACACAGCCAGGAGGAGGAGTCAAGGAGAGACACAACTTCAGTCAGTGAGAGAGCCGAGAGCCGTGCTGCTGGTATGTGAGACAACTTGTGAGAGAGAACACAGGCAGGGGGAAGATAAGAGGTGAACTGAAGTGATGGGAGGGGAGAGGGGGTACTGGGGATATGTGCTGGGGAGTGATTTGAGAGGAAAGAAGATATGTGCTAGTGGGGGGGGGGTCTGATCCCCCCCCCACTAGCACATATCTTCTTTCCTCTCAAATCACTCCCCAGCACATATCCCCAATACCCCCTCTCCCCCCAAATTAAAAGATGCTCTGCCCCTGTCCCTCTGTCCTCATCCCACCCTGTCCCTCTGTCCTCATCCCACCCTGTCCCTCTGTCCTCATCCCACCCTGTCCCTCTGTCCTCATCCCACTCTGTCCCTCTGTCCTCATCCCACTCTGTCCCTCTGTCCTCATCCCACTCTGTCCCTCTGTCCCTATCCCACTCTGTCCCTCTGTCCTCATCCCACCCTGTCCCTCTGTCCTCATCCCACCCTGTCCCTCTGTCCCTATCCCACTCTGTCCCTCTGTCCCTATCCCACTCTGTCCCTCTGTCCTCATCCCACCCTGTCCCTCTGTCCTCATCCCACCCTGTCCCTCTGTCCTCATCCCACCCTGTCCCTCTGTCCTCATCCCACCCTGTCCCTCTGTCCTCATCCCACCCTGTCCCTCTGTCCTCATCCCATTCTGTCCCTCTGTCCTCATCCCACTCTGTCCCTCTGTCCTCATCCCACTCTGTCCCTATTCCACTCTGTCCCTTTGTCCTCATCCCACCCTGTCCCTCTGTCCTCAGCCCACTCTGTCCCTATTCCACTCTGTCCCTTTGTCCTCATCCCACCCTGTCCCTCTGTCCCCATCCCACCCTCTCCCTCTGTCCCCATCCCACCCTCTCCCTCTGTCCCCATCCCACCCTGTCCCTCTGTTCTCATCCCACCATGTCCCTCTGTTCTCATCCCACCCTGTCCCTCTGTCCTCATCCCACCCTGTCCCTCTGTCCTCATCCCACCCTGTCCCTCTGTCCTCATCCCACCCTGTCCCCCTGTCCTCATCCCACCCTGTCCCCCTGTCCTCATCCCACCCTGTCCCCCTATCCTCATCCCACCCTGTCCTCATTCCACCCTGTCCCCCTGTCCTCATCCCACCTGTCCCTCTGTCTTCATCCCACCTGTCCCTCTGTCCTCATCCCACCCTGTCCCTCTGTCCTCATCCCACCCTGTCCCTCTGTCCTCATCCCACCCTGTCCCTATGTTCTTATCCCACCCTGTCCCTCTGTCCTCATCCCACCCTGTCCCTCTGTCCTCATCCCACCCTGTCCCTCTGTCCTCATCCCACCCTGTCCCTCTGTCCTCATCCCACCCTGTCCCTTTGTCCTCATCCCACCCTGTCCCTTTCTCCTCCTCCCATGAAAACGACAGGGCGGGTCTTAAAAGGGAAGGGGTGCGTCATATATAAAGTAGGGGGTGCGCGAGTTCCATCAGGCCTAGGGCAGCACAAAACCTAAATACACCACTGCTCCCCACCAAGTCAGACGGTGAGACTGGGGTGGCCGTGTTCACTTGACCTAACAACATTCAAGCCGGCATCCTTACAGGTAAAGTGGTTGTGTTGCGAACACTCACTGAGACCCTCCCATGATTCCTCTGCAGGGCCTTAATTGAAACCACTTCAGGAATTATTTCTATTCCCTTGTCTTCCTTCTGTTTGTCCGCTTCAAGGACGATGAATGGGCCTGGTTGCTTACAGTTAAGCTTGACAGATGCTCTCAAACAAGCCACTTCACCCGGCTGTAACACTCTCTCCCTCTTGTCCAAGCACCAGATCTTTCCCACTCCTTCAGCAGGGGCCTTCTGTTCTTGTACTAGGCGCTGGTAAGCCTGTCTCAGCATTGGGTGCACGCCTGTTGCGGAAGCATCCTGCCCTTGGGCCAGAGGTGTCAGCAGTCTCCTGACAAGATCAGTGTTGGTCCCTATAATGAGGGAATATTTACTAGCTCCGGGTGGCCGAGGGCAGATCACTGCCAAAGTGTCAAAGGTTTCCGCTTTACCGGCCACTGAAGGATCAAAGGTTAGCTTGATTGGTAGCCATCGTAGGAGAAATTCTGAGTCCCAATACCCCATATCTCCAATTCTTACAGCTTCTGCAACGGCAGGTGTTTAAGGTGCTTATCGTAGAAGTCTCTGTAGAGGAGAGTCACTTGAACTCCAGTATCGAAGAGTGCATTGGTATAGAGTCCTTCTACTTGTATGGAGACTACTGGGGAGGGCCCCACTAATTTGGCAGGAAATTTCCGGAACGTTTGGCTTTTTCAGTAGTTTGTATCCTCACTCCTTTCTTTCGGAGACTCTGATCTGGTCTTAGTCTCTGCTGTGTCTGGTGTGCACTGACTCTCTGATGCCGGGCAGCCTGGGTCAAAGGGAGTGAGACACTGGGTCGCTCGGGAGCAACAACGGGAGTCCTCTGCAGGGGTCTAGACTCCCAATGCTGTCTCCTCACGTCGTTGGGTTGGCTGGAGCTAGCTAAAGTCGTGGGCACCCGGTTGACTCCTTCACTGGGGCCTTCAGGAGTTTTCCGCCGGCTTTCGGAACTTTGCTGCAGCTTTCACTGGGCTTGGGCAAACTTGACAAACATGCCCCACTCCTCCGCAGTTGAAACAGATCAGTGGGTTTTGTGGTCTCTGCACCTGGGCAACAGTAGAACTTAGAGGTTTCTTAGACCCTTCTGAGACTTCCTCACTGGGCAGAGTAGTTGGAGGGGTGGTCAATAAAGACATCATGTCTATCAACTGTGACACTTGAGTTTTAAGAAGCTCGATCTGTAGTTCACCATCCTCAGCATTGATCATCCTGACTCCAGCAATGGATTCAGACTTCTGACTCTTCTTGTTGTCTAACATGACTTCTTCCTCCCTTACAATCCGGATCAGGTCTGGATATTTCAGGATACCCCCATCTTGCCGAGTTCTCAACAGGAGCGTGATGGGGTCTAAGGGTTGGGCTCCCTTCAAAACTTGTTTGGCTCTGACTTCATTCACCTTCCGGGGTCTAACCCCTTCTTTAGCAGGATCTGGTGTATAATTTTATCTAGACGTCTCGAATACTCTGACAACTTCTCTCCTTCTTTTTGGTAAGAGTGCTCCAACTGGTAGATAAGATCAGAGACTTTCTCGGTGCATCCAAACACGTCCTGTAAGATACTCAGGTAGTCCTGGGCAACACAGTCTCGCTTACTAAGCTTCAAATTGCGGATGGCTTCTAAAGCAGGCCCCTTCAAACTCTCTGTTATTCTCTGTTTCTTGTGGGCCTCTGGGATGTCCCATTCATCCAGGGCTTGTGTGGCCTGGTCCAACCACTCCTCAAAGCTATCTTCTGCTGAGGGTACTGGTTGTCTTCCAGAGAAAACCCTGAGTTTCCTGTAGCCAGGTGCGGAGTATGTTCTGACATTTTTCAACAAACTCTCCAAGAGCAGCAAGGAGTTCTGGTCCAATTGTGGCCAGAGGTGACAAGGCAGGGATTCCTTCTTTACTTGATCCAGCTTGACTGGAAGAGGTATGGCACTCCTCTGAGGCCTTCAGATGGATTACACCACATTCTGCCTTGTTGGCCAATTTCACACTGGCGCTCTTGAAGTTCTCAGGGATTTCTTGCTTCCATTCCACTAATACATAGGTGTGGAGAGTCCCATGGTCTGTCTTGACTGCAATCACCCATGCTTTCTTGTCTAGGGATAGTGTCTTGACAGCTTGGCTGATTTGATCCTCAGTCCAGACTTCACCTTGAAGTTCGATCACCACGCTCGATTCTGGGCAGGCGCCTTCCTCTTTACACCACTGGATAGCAGCATCAGGGTCCATTTTGGTGCTGGTATGGGTTCCCTCTAGGGGGGGGGGTTGATTGCAGAGTCGCCGAAATCCCGGACGAGCCCCCACATGTAGCACTACCCCCGTAGGAGCTGCTGGTTTAATTTTGGGTCTGCACTCTGCCTGTCAACCCCAGTAATTTGGCTCGAACCACCCCTTGGCACAACTGGACAACAATATAGGTGTGGAACCCAATAGCAGAGGGGACCACAACAATACCACACTGTAATGTATATAGTTACTGTTACCTTGGCACTGGTCACCTGGTTTGCAGCTGAAATAGAAAGAGTCTCACACATGTAGTACTTAATTAGTTGTAAACTGTTTACTTGGAAAAGAGTAACACAAAGGTTATAGAAATAACATTTGACTGTATACAGATCCCTGCAGAGTCAATGAAGCACAACCGGTTCAGGATTCCTATAACAGACCCAATTACCATATCCTGAGTCAGATGTGAATGAGTGTGTGGTGGAGAATTCTCCCAATACTATGGCACCGGCACTGGGACACCTCTCCACCAAGGCTCACACTAAACAACAAAGCAACAGATATAGTGCAAACAGTTACATTAAACCTTAGAGTTCATATGGCTATATGGCTCACTCTAGCGGGCAGTTTAAACTGGTGAGTATCCCTTTGCAGTAAACATTGAAAAAGGATAAGGTGATGTCTGTTCCTTTAAGTTCAGCTTGTCTTCTGCTAGCTCAGTTGGTGCACTTAATTGTATTCCAATCAGTATGTAGAGGCAAAAAAGTAATCACTCAGTAAAGGTAGAATAGAAGCAAAAGAACCGCTAGTTCTCCCAGGCCGCTGTACTGCACGCGGTTGCAAGGGATCCCTATCTATGGCACTGCAAGTGTCAGCAACTACAAGTGGGATTATATAGACCACTCTCCTGCAGCTCAGTCAACTATGTTGGTAGGCAAGTGCCCTCTCACCCGGCTGAAAGCCTCGGCTCACTGATATCCCCGTCAGGCAAGATGTCGCCGGTTCGCCGCGCAGCCCCTCACAAGGTGCAGATGGACGGATTGTCTCAGATGCTGTGGAGCATAGGGCGGTCTCCTCTCTGGCGCAGTCAGCGATGTGGTCCACAAGGATCCCCTTCGTCTGCGATCCGCTCTCCAACTTTAGGCTCAGGCTTCTCCGGCCTAGGCACGCTCACAGCAGGCCTCCTGCCTGTTGAAAGATGGTGTCCAGAGAGAGCGTGCTGAGGCCTTACTAGTCTGTTATATAAGATCCCCCAGCAGGTTGTGCGGTGGCGCACTGTTTTCTGGTAGCACAGTGGCACTGTGGGTATTGTAGTGTCAATCCAACCCACGGCAATAGTCACTTCCTCTCGTACTACAATGTCAACCATGCTTTGTTCCATAATGCAACTGGATTGAACAAACTTCTATGTCACAACATAAACAGACACCAGAGGGAGCCAACCTCTTAGTTAGGAACACAACGTAGTCTTTAGGATACTTTGGTTTGTAACCCCTTGCTACATCAGGATTTGAGGGAAACAGACTGACTGTTAAGTCAGATCAGTTCCCCTTTATGCCTGAGTTCCTAGACCACTCTAGACCTATTTAAGTTGTTTAACTGTGTTATTCTTAAGTCTATATTTTGGGTTTGATTAACACTATTAAAGACCACAGTTTGCCATTATTGACTATTGAGTTACCAGATCACCGTTTGTTTGATTGTGGAAAGTCTCCCAGTAAACAAACTTCCTGTTCACTACATTTGTGTCTGTTTTACTGTGTTTGCAAGTACACTGTTTGCTAGGTGTGCCAGAGGGGCTGAGACAGTTCTTTGGGGTTGAGAGGCAGAGTATTGGACTGAACATACCTTCGGGGGTATATATCGCTATATATAATATATATATATATATATATATATATATATATATATATACCGTATTTATCGGCGTATAACACGCACCGGCGTATAACACGCACCCCAAGTTTAGGAGGAAATTTTAGGGAAAAAAACTTTTAGGAGGGAAGTTTAAGGAAAAATAACTTACATTTAAATGCAGCCTTGTCAGTGTCCATTGCAGCCTTGTCACAGTGCAGCCTTGTCAGTGTCCATTGCAGCCTTGTCACAGTGCAGCCTTGTCAGTGTCCATTGCAGCCTTGTCACAGTGCAGCCTTGTCAGTGTCCATTGCAGCCTTGTCACAGTGCAGCCTTGTCAGTGTCCATTGCAGCCTTGCCCCAGAGTCGCCGTGCAGCCTTGCCCCAGAGTCGCCGTGCAGCCTTGCCCCAGAGTCGCCGTGCAGCATTTTAAAATTGGCGCTGAGACTGTGCGGACGCCGCCGAGAACGCAGGGACGCAGGGACGCAGGGACTGGGCGGAGCCGCCGCCGAGATACACATAGCCGAGTGTACTCGGCTATACTCGGCTTTTCTCGGCTCCGCTCACAGTCACGCCGAGTCCCGCCCTATGATGGACATAACACAGGTCCAATGGCGGGACTGGGCGTGACTGTGAGCGGAGCCGAGAAAAGCCGAGTATAGCTGAGTACATTCGGCTATGTGTATCTCGCTCCGCTCCGCTCACAGACAGCGGAGACTGCTCAGGGATGTGGGTATCGGCGTATAACACGCACCCACGACTTTCCCCTGATTTTCAGGGGAAAAAAGTGCGTGTTATACGCCGATAAATACGGTATATATATATATATATATATATATATATATATATATATATATATATATATATATATATATATATATATTTATACACACACACACACACACACACACACTACAATTGCCCTGCAGTTAGAACATGTTGGTGGATGGTAATGAGTCAAAGGAATCATGTGAGAAGTCTGTCCAACGTCCCTGGTTTATTGAAACCAGAATTCTGCACATGCCATGATGTATCATTAGAAAAAAACAATGCACGTGATTCCAAGTCGGGGATATATTTATCTTTCCATGAGATTAAGAAAAAATATATCAGTAATATGTTAATAGGAAATTTTCTGTTTAGGGTATATACTGTTTGTATTTCATCAAAGGCCTGTGAGCAGATTAAATCCAGTATATAATAGATCCAAAAGCAGTTGTTATAATACACTATTAATACAAGTTTTATTTTCTTTGTATATGCTTGATGCCTTTCACCAAGATTGCTTTCTGACAAGGATCCCAACAGCTTGAAATGTACAATATTCTGCAATGTTTAAAGGGGCTGTAAAGGTTCCTTTTTTAAAAAACAAAACAAACATGTCATACTTACCTCCACTGTGCAGTTCGTGTTGCACAGAGTGGCCCCGATCCTCATCTTCTGGGGTCCCTTGGCGGCTCCTCCCCGCAAGAGCTAACCCCCGTTTTAGGAAGCTCTCTCCCAAAGGGGTTAGCTTGCGGGCGCGCTCCCGTGTGATACAGTGGCAGCCATAGCCGCCAAGTGTAACACTCGGCCCTGCCCCCTGGCACGCAGCGTCATTGATTTGATTGACAGCAGCGGGAGCCAATGGCTGTGCTGCTATCAATCTCCAATGAAGAGCCGAGACGACTGGGCCGAGAAGCCAGCGCGTTCACGACGCGGGACTTTCGAGGGCTCAGGTAAGTAAGGCGGGGGGGGGGGGGGGGGGCTGGGGGGCTTGTAAGCATCGGATGTTTTTTCATCTTAATGCATAGGATGCATTAAGGTGAAAAAACAGGAAGCTTTACAACCCCTTTAAATAGGATAATCCATCTTTATGATTGCAGACTTTTAGGTGCTGCTGCAAACTGCCCCACTGATATCTCCTAATGACCTTGGCACTAATGAACCATGAGCTGTAGCTATGATTATTAGCAGAGGTTCTCTGTTATTTTGAGGGATCCTCTATGTTAAAAAGGTTGAGAAAGGCTGCAATAGGTCAGGTGTTAGGCGATTACATTTAAGGCCAAAGTCAGGAGGTAAAGTGACTCTGTCCCTTAAAAAAATTTACCTGTAAAAGAAGACTTTTCATACTTGCCTCACCAGCAGGCAATGACTTAGATTGTACTTTTATTGAAGAACTACAGCCTCAACAAAAATCTTCACATGCAACCCTTTCGGGTGTGTTGCATGCCTGCATACCCCACTGTACACTGTGGGTCCATCTGCTGGCCCCTACTACACTAATATGTCCTGTAGTGTTGGCAGGAAAAGCCTCATCACGCATTGGGTAATCAGGCATCTGACACTCCAGAAAGAGTGTGGAATGCAGAATAGAATCAAAGTCAAAAATCACTGGAGTATAATGTATGAACAGCCTTCTTTTTTAGGTGCCCTTTCTTTTGAAATGTTTTTCCAGGCAACAGAGTCGGTTTAAGGTTGGAATAAGTGGTAAGGTAGTCTTTCTCAACCAGGATTCCATGGAGCTCTAGGGTTCCTTCAGAGGTGGTTACAGATTCCTTGAGCAGTGACAGATTGATCTCTCATCTGATGGTGCCTGCTTATCATGGTTCCAGGTCCTAGGCGTATCTAGTGAAAATGGCGCCTATGGCAAGCACTGAAACTGTGCCCCTGTCAAAACATTTGAAACCCATCTTTCAGATAACCATAACAAAAAAAATGCACCCGTAAATGCGGCCTTACCAGCACCCATAAATGCGGCCTTACCAGCACCCATAAATGCAGTAATATAAGCATCCATAAATGCAGTAATAGCGGCGCTTTACCTCCGACGGCGCAATGCCCCGTGTGAAAGTAGCCTAAGTCATCATGTGCCAGGCACAGGCCCAAACAGAAGCAAGCAGCCAATCAAATATAGTGCTTGCTCAATATGGATTGCATAAATGATAGTTACGCATAGCCATAGATATCATAAATAAAGTGATTTGTGCAACAGCAGGTACTACTTGCACAAATCACTTTATTTATAAATATCTATGGCTATGCATAACTATCATTTATGTAATCCATATTGAGCAAGCACTATATTTGGCAGTTGGGCAAGCACACATCATACACATGCACATGATGATGTACGTTGGGACTATAGTACCTGCTGCAGTGCTGCCTGGCTGGGGGTTCGGGTTCCAGAGTCCAATTGTCCAACTTGGACCAAGTCTCCTCTCAGTCAGTTGAAGTTCTCCTCCTCAGCGACCTCACCTCACGTGACGTCACCGACCCGCTCGCGCTCGGGGAGAAGATAGAAGCAGCACAGAGGAGGGTAGGCCGAGCTTTTGGCTCCACCTCCGCCAGTTAGCCGAATGACGGTCTGGACGCAGTGGACGGTCACACTCATCGACAAGCATGGGGGCGCCCGCGCCTGTCACTCTCCTACATACTGCCAGCCAGCCAAGTAAGAGTACTTACAAGTGAAGTGCTGTGCCGCCGCCGGGGGCTATAGTGCAGGAGGCGGCCGCAGGAGGATGGGTGCGGGTGGGAATTTTTTTTTTTGTTTCGTTTTTTTGCCGCCCCCATGGCGCCCATGGCGCTTGCCATGGCTGCCATACCTTGGATACGCCACTGTCCAGGCCTGGTGTCGCTCTACAGCAGGTATGTCCAACCAGTGGCCGGGGGGCCACCTATGGCCCGCGGAGCCCTCTGATGTGGCCCGCGACCTCCTGTTCTGGGAGAGCAGATTGGCAAGCACAGATCGCAGGTTGCCATCCTAGAGCATCAGAGTTGTGCCGGTGGTAGATGAGGCAATCGGCTGCTGAGAAGAGCCACATAAGCCGATGCTTCCTGTAAATCGCTGCCTCTTGTCACAGGTGGAGTGATACCAAATGCACTTTGCCTAGGACAGAAACAGCATGTGATACCTGAATGGAAGACTGTTATTAAAGGTAAGTTTATTACTAAAAACTCAGTGTATATTTGGGCATATCTGTTCTGCAGTGGTTACTGGGCTGCTTTCAAACTGATCCGCAGGTGCAGTGCAGTTTACCTGCAGGTTACCTGCACTGAGCCATAGACTTCTGTTATTACCTGCAGGTTTGGTGTGCTTTCAGAAAGTGCACCACACCTGCAGAATATAATAGAAGTCTATGGCAAAGTGCAGCAAACCCAGGAAAGCCACAGGCACACAGCGCTACATCCATGGTGTGGGTAAACCGCAGTGCATCAGTGTGAAAGCAGCCTTAGGCCCTTTTCACACAATTTGTCCGACTCAATGGGACCCTCCATTCACCTCTATGGAGCGGCAGATGTAAACGGACTTGTGTCTCCTCCACTCATTGTAGCCTGCGACTGTTTACCAAGTCGCTTACGTGGCCCTCGCTCTTCAAAAGGTTGGGCACCCCTGCTCTACAGAGTCAAAAACATGGGACCAGAGGAGCCTCTGCACTCAACTCCTAAATAGGTAACCACTGACACCAATGATCTTTTTAGCTATCTGTAAGGGGTCATTCCTCCCATTGACCCCCAATGTGAGGGCCATTCTTCCTACTGTAACCCTATTGTAAAGTGAAATGCAAAGGGTCCTTCTGCTCTACTTTTCTTTTCTGTAGAAGGGCCCTGCAGCACTGACCACCAACTTAATAGGGCACCACTCCCCTAGATCATACTAATATACAGTGACAGCGTTGAACTCAAAGCATTACAAGGCCAACCAGGCAAATGGCATTTTCAGGTCAGCAACGGTAAGCTGTCCTTTAAAACAGTTTACATATTATTTTTCAGATCATAGGTATATAGCCATCTGAAGGTACTTGTTTTGATTATATGACATAGCTGAATATGTTATCATTCAAAAGCAAGTAGCCGAAGGACATAACTTCATAATAACAGCATTATAATTTAAAACAGCCGTTAATCATCAAGCAATTAAGCTAGAAAATGTTTTCAGGATCTAAACGTTCTGTCTTATTTAGACATTTTGCTTATTAGTTACAATTGTTTCCATTTTGACTCAGTGAGGCTCACATGCCAGTACAGTTCTTGAATGCTTTGTATAGCTCCTTTTAAGGTGGATGTAAACCCAATTAATGAAATTTGAGCTGGGCACATATATATGCAGTATTTTGTTATCTCTCTCCAAAAGAGCTAAGTCCCGTAGCTCTCTCCTGAACTGTTCCTCTGTTATCAGCCTGATAAGTCCTGACAAAATCACATCAGATAAAAGCAGCCTGAAATTTCTGTGAGGGGAGGTTGCTAAAATAGATTAACAGGGAGCTAGCCCTATTACAAAACACCTCTGAGAGTCTCCGCCTATGATGAGAAGGGGTGTGTGCCTTTCCTCCAATCAGCAATTTTAGCTATCTTGGCTGTATGCCCAGACATCACACTCTGTGTTAACCAGGAAGAGAAAATTTCCTAACATGATCTGAACTTTCTAAACAGTATATAAATGTGAAGACAGTACGTATATATATGTACAACCTACAGTATGTAGGGAGATTTCATTAATCTCAGTGTATCATCTGAGTCTGTTCGCTTCACTGGGTGTATGGAGGGTTTACATCCACTTTAAGTATCTTTTTTTAGGAATCACACATTTTGAGCTGTTATAATACCATTACTCTTGCAGTGGTTCCCCCTCCCCACTTCAGGGGTTAACTGCTTCTTTTGCCTAGGGGATGATAAATAAGGTGATATACACACCTTATACCTCACTTCTGCAGGTTTCCTCCTATTTGTGGGACAGGCCTTCTTCAGCCTCTTTTCTTTGCTGCCCAACCAATCACAGCATATGATTCATCCTCTAGGCAAAATGGCATTTTAGATATGAAAGCGTTTTTGTTGCTAGTATCACATGTCACTGTGATAGGAATTATCACTGTACTAATACAAGCTTATTTCCATTACAGTATACATTTTTCCCAAAGACAAGGTTATTTTTAGAGATTTAGTAACATTTACTATACATATGTAGCGCACCCCCAACTAAGAGAGCCGCTGAATTTGGTCTAGGGCCCTGCACACAGCACCGCCAACCCCTGGCAATTTACTCGACCCACTCTGGCACAGTTAGTCTAGGGTAATATCTCTTATACTCTATGGTAATATTCAGACACCAATACAAAGCGATTAAAGAATAACGAGTTTACTCTCTCTTAGTATAATAGATCAACAGTTATAACAAATCACACATGCTTCTTGCAGAGCCCTGCAACGAATAGCATACTACACGTTAGTGAAATACAGGAATGTCATACCACATGTAACGGTCGTTAACTAAGCGCCCTGTGACGCAGCAACTAAACTCTAACGCTTGGTCAGGCCTGACCCAGACTCTAAAACCCAGTCTCTAGGAGATGATTTCTTCGCATGCAAGTCTTTAATGGTGGTGCACATTCAGGAACACATTTGTAATCCACAGGTCAAAGTAACAACACGGAACACTTCACTAGAGACCCTTTGACTCAGTTCTGCTATGGATCTCCAGTGGGGTCTCAAATATAAGCGGGTGGGCCTCGGCAGTCTGTAGGCCTAGCAACAGTATAAAGTATATAGATTGAGCATGTGCTCGCTCACCCCTCCGGACGCGATCCCAGTCCGGGACTTCCACTTGCTGTGTCTCCACACACAGCGTCTGCAGCGATCGGGTCTCCGATCCAACAAAGGTTGAAGAATAACAAAGTCAGATGCCACCCAGGCTCGCAGTGGGGTGGAAGGCTCTTTGGTAGCTGCGCAAGGCCCCAGGCTTCAGGCCTTGCAAACCAGCAGATCCGCACAGGAGGACTTGTTCACCGAAGTCTCGTGTCCCAAAGAGACCGAGCCTAGCCTCGCCCCCTTCCTTATATAGCTCCACCCATGAGTCTCTGCGGCGGCAACATTGCACCCTGGGTGCCAAATGGAGTTCTGGGTAAGGTAGTCCTGAGAGTCTTAAAGGAGACCCCGCTACACACTCCCCCGACTTAAACTCTTTGGTCCCCAAAGATAATTTCAGCATACACTACGTACAACCCTAGACAAAGTTGCGTATGATGTTCGCATAGGGAATTCCCACCAAAACTGAGGGGCTGAATTCCCTTGCCCACAGGTCACACTATCATGAGTGGGCTGCCTAACTGTGTCAGAGAGTGAGTTGGGGCTGCCCTCCACCAAATGAACAGTGGAGGGATCTGGATTCTCTACACTCCTCCTGGCAGTGACCACAGAATCTTCTGAGCTCCTCCCCATTTGTGGGTAGGTCAACTTTTTGTGAGGCCTTATGACTCTTCGAGCCCTTTGCTCTCTTGGGGTTTCTGGCTCTGGCGCCACAGGTTCTTCTTCCGGAGCAGGCTCGGGGGACACGGTGGGCTCCGGAACATCTAATTCAGGAGCTGGAAGATAGATAGAGTCTCTGGGGTCCTCCTCTGAGTAAGTGTCACAGGCATCCTCCCAGTGATCTGATAAAGGACTAGATGGGACGAACTCAGTGGCTTCTGCATTCAGTGTACTGTCTATAGTGTCTTCAGTGGCCGGAAGATCTATAGCAGAAGCTCCTGGAGCTGGGGAGGGCCACAACCAATCAAGCTCTTTTCCTTCATCTCCACTTAGTTCAGAGGCCTCGGTATCTTCAGCTCGAGAGGTCTGGGACCGAGTGTTTGGCCTGGGAGTATCCAGGATGGAGGCTGGTTCAGGGGAGTCCCTCACTGGAGGTATCCTGACTGCTTCGGCAAGTGGGAGTAGGTGGTTCCGATGCCAGGTCTTCAGTGGCCCCACCTTCCCTTCTGGCTTCAACTTGTAGACAGGTAGGCCAGGCAAGTTCTTACAAATGACATAGGGTTCAGGTCTCCATCTGTCTGCAAGTTTGTGTTTTCCAGGGACCCCCAGATTGCGTAGCAGTACTCGGTCCCCAGGCTGCAGGTCCTGAATCCGGACCTTCAGGTCAAAGTTCCTTTTGTTGCAGGCTCCCCTTTGATCTGAGGCCGCCTGGGCCTGTTCATAGGCTAACTTCAAGCTGTATCTGAGTCTGTCCACATATCCTTTGTGGGATGTGGCTGAGGAATGGTCTAGGGAAGTGCCAAAGGCCAGGTCTACGGGTAACCTTGCTTCTCTCCCAAACATGAGTCGGTAGGGGGAGTAGCCTGTAGCATCACTAGTGGTACAGTTGTAAGTGTGTACTATGGCTGCTATGTGTCTGCTCCAATGTTGTTTCTTCTCGCTATTCAGAGTCCCCAACATGTTGAGCAGGGTTCGGTTAAACCTCTCCGGCTGAGCATCTCCTTGTGGATGGTAAGGGGTGGTTCGGGTTTTCTTGATCCCTAAAGAATCCAGGAGTTTCCGAATCAGCCGACTCTCAAAGTCCCTCCCTTGATCCGAATGGAGTCGCTGCGGTAGCCCATAGTGGACGAAATACTTCTCCATAAGTACCTTGGCCACCGTGGAAGCCTTCTGGTCTTTGGTTGGGAAAGCTTGGGCATACCGGGTGAAATGATCGGTTATCACCAGAACATTTCCTAGTCCACTCAGGTCGGGTTCGAGGCAGAGGAAATCCATGCATACCAGATCCATCGGGCCTTGACTTTGTAGATGGCCCATTGGGGCAGCTTGATGGGGTAAAGTCTTCCGCTGGATGCAACGTGCACATGAATGGCAATACTCCTCCACCTCAGCCCTCATGCAGGGCCAATAGAACCGACTTCTGACGAGTTGAAAGGTTCTTTCAGCCCCCAGGTGGCCGTGGTTGTCATGTAGGGCGACCAGAACAGTCTCTCAGTGTTTCTCGGGAAGAAACAATTACCATTTATTCTCCAGGTCATCAGAGGGGCCCCTTTGGTAGACCAATCCTTGATGTACCTGCAACCTGTCCCACTCCTTCCTTAATAGGCGAGCTTCCCTTGAGGGGTGACGCAGGAGTCTATTTGGATCCTGATTCTCCAGGGCCTCCAGGACCAATCTTCCCATAGGGTCTTCCAGTTGATCACCTCTCAGCTCCTTCTTTGACAGTTTTGGCAGATTGTCTTCTTCCAGTTGAGTTACTCCACAGTATTGTTTGGGAACTCCTACCATGGTAACTCCTATCTCTTTTGCCCTTGAGCCTCCTCTGGTTTGTAATTCAGCCCCTTGACAAAGGGCCCGCACCCCGTCAGGTGCCACTTGGGTCCAGTCTTCTGTCTCACTTGTGTGGGCATGAGATCTCCTAGACAGGGCGTCCGCAAATCGATTTCCAGCCCCTGGCCTGTACTTCAGGCTGAAATTGAACCCAGACAGGGCGGCCAGCCATCTGTGTCCTGTGGCATCCAGCTTTGCTGTGGTGAAGAGGTAAGTAAGGGGGTTGTTGTCTGTCTTCACAGTGAACTCAGCCCCATACAGGTAGTCTTTAAGCTTGTCAACTACCGCCCACTTAAGGGCCAGGAACTCCAACTTGTGAGTGGGATAGTTCTTCTCAGAGGGGGTCAGGCTCCTGCTCACGTAGGCAACGGGCCACAGTTGCCCTTCATGCTCTTGGTAAAGCACTCCTCCCAGACCATCATGACTGGCATCTACGTGTAGTTCATAGGGTCTTGTTGGGTCTGCGTAGGCCAAGACTGGGGCAGTGGTTAGGCTCTTCTTCAACGCCTGGAAGGCCTCTTCACACTTCTGGTTCCACTGATCTTTGACTGACTCTCCCGGCTTCCTGGGCCCTGAGTCGTCCTCTTCCCCTTCGGTCTTTAGTAGTTCATTCAGCGGTCTGGCGATTCAGGCAAATCCCTCTACAAACCTCCTATAATAGGAGCAGAAACCCAAGAAGGATCTGAGCTCTGTTACTGTAGTGGGCCGTGGCCAGGAGGTAACTGCCTTCAACTTCTCGGGGTCTGTGGCCACCCCTTCTTCAGACACTATGTGTCCCAGATAGTTAACGGAAGACTGGTAAAACTGACACTTCTCGGGCGAAAGCTTGAGCCCCTCCTCACTTAGTCTTCTCAATACCTTCTCCAGCCTCTCCTCGTGTTCCTCCAAGGTTCTCCCAAAGACAATGACATCGTCCAGGTACACAAGGACTTCGATAAGGTTCATGTCTCCTACAGTCTTCTCCATGAGACGTTGGAAGGTGGCGGGAGCTCCAGACAGTCCCTGAGGCATTCGGTCAAATTCAAAGAACCCCAGTGGGGTTATGAAAGCTGTCTTCTCCTTGTCTCCTGGATGCATAGGGATCTGGTAGTACCCACTTTTGAGATCCATAACGCTGAACCACTTCGCTCCAGACAAACTCTGTAGGGCATCCTCTATCCTAGGAGTGGTGTACTGGTCAGGGATGGTTCTTCTGTTGAGAGTCCTGTAGTCTATACATAGCCTCAATGACCCATTCTTCTTCCTGACCACCACTATCGGGGAGGCATAGGGGCTTCTAGATTCTCGAATCACCCCTGTTCTCTTGAGTTCTGCAAGTTGTTCCCTCAGATCCTCCAGATCTGCTAGTGGGACCCGCCTGACCCTTTCTCTGAAGGGCTTGTCTTCCTGGAGGCGGATTCAATGGGTGACACTCCTTGCACACCCCACATCGAACTCATCTTTGGAGAAGATCTTCTCCCATCTGGTCAACTGGGCCTTGGCTCTCTCCTTCCAAGCCCTGGGTAGATTTGGGTTCTCCATAGAGAGCTTCTCCCAAACATCTCCTCCTTCACCCGTCCCCTTGACTTCTGACAGGGCAACCGGGGCAGCAGGGCTCACCTGGCCCAGCAGCATTCTGGTGGGGATCTCCATGGGGCCACCTGTAGTGTTCCTGACACTCACCGGAACTTTACAATGGGCCTTCTTCAGGGCCTTCAGCGGAACCACTTCTGGGATCACTTCCAAACCCGAGTGTTCCTCCCTTGGGTCGGGCTCCAGCATGACAAAGGGTCCAGGTTGTTCCCAAGTAAGCTTCACAGTGGCTCTGAGACAGGTTACTTCGCCGGGCTGCAACACTACCCCTTTTCTTCCAAGTCTCCACACCTTCCCTATCCCCTCCACAGGTGTCTTTTGCTCCAAGACCAGTCGTTGGTAGGCCGTCTTCAGCATGGGATGGATTTTGGTGACTGCAGGGCCCTTCCCTTGTACTAGAGGGGTCAGGAGTCTCCCGACCAGATCCGTATTCGTCCCTATTATAAGGGAACTCTTGTTGGGTTCAGGCGGCCGAGGGCACACAACTGCCAGGGTGTCGAACATTTCAGCCTTCCCAGCCACGGATGGGTCAAAAGTCATCTTGATGGGCAGGTAGCCATCGTAAGGGAAACTCTGGGTGCCAATTCCCCATATTTCCAGCTCTTCTATCTTCTGAATGGGTAGATGACTTAAGTGTTTGTCATAGAAATCCCTTTATAGTAGGGTCACTTGTGCCCCAGTATCCAAGATAGCTCTTGTGTAGACTCCCTCCACTTGAATGGGTACTATAGGGGATGGGCCTACCAGCTTCTCTGGATATGGCCTGGCAGAGGTCACCTTCTTCTGGTCCTTTCCCTTCGGACTTTCTTTCGTCCAACTCAGTTGGACTTTAGTCTTTCTTGGGCCTGATATGCATTGATTTCCCTCCTCTTAATGGGTGTACAAACCCGCTGAGGGATGTTATGGTCTTTCTTAGGTGTGCATCCCCTTTGGGGAATGCTGTGCCTCTTCTGAGGGGTCTTGCCCTCTCTCTTTGGGGTGTATCCCTGCTGAGGGATACTGTGTTTCCTCTGAGGGGTTTTGTCTTTTCTCTTCTTTAGCTTCTCATTCAGTTTGGAGCTCACTGAAGATGATGGGCACCCTGTTGACTCCTTCACCGGGGCCCTCTGAAGTTTCCCGCCGGCTTGCAGTTGTCTATTTTCTTCATTCTGGGGCTGGAACACACAGCTGCAATATGGCCAATTCCCCCACAGTTAAAACAGACTATATCTCCCCATTCTTGTAGAGATGCTGGTGCTGAGGCAATTGGGAATAGTTCCTTCCTTGGTACTTCTCTCTCGGGACCCTCTGAATCTTTTGCTATCAGAGAGGTCAGCATCTCTAACACCTTAGACATTTGTGATTTTAAAGTGTCCACTTCTGAATCTCTTTCAAGGGTCATTACTGAGTTGACCATCACTGGTGCAGGGGTGGCATTTGTCTTAATCATTTGCTGGTCCTGCTGTAGTGCCTCCTCATCTCTGATGATTTTTATCAAGTCAGAGTAGGTCAGTGACGTTCCTCCTCCTGAGGTTTTCAGGTGAAGCCAGACTGGATCCGAGCGCAACGCTCCCTTCAAGACTTGCTTCATTCTGGCTCCATCTGTATCTTTAGGCATCATTCCCTTCTTCAATACAATTTTGCACAGCAACCTGTTCAGTCTTCTGACATACTCTGAAAGCTTTTCATTCGGCTATTGGAAGGTATGTTCGAATTGGTAGATCATCTCTGTCACCTTTTCTAACTGACCAAACTCCTCTTGTAACATGGTTAGGCAGTCTTGAGCCGTGCAATCTGTATTCCCAAACCGGAAGCTTTTCACTGCTTCTGCAGCTGCGCCTTTCAGGCATCACTCGTTGCCTCTTCTGCGCTTCAGGCACCTCCCATGCCTCTACTGCTTGTAATGCCTGCTCCACCCAAGTATCAAAATCTTCCTCCCCTGCAGGGACAGGGAGCTTCCCTGAGAATGTCTTTAATCTCCGGTAGCTAGTCTCTACATGTACCGTGCTTGTCTTCTGACATTTTGTTAGCAGATCCCCTATAGCATTTATCAGTTCTGGTGATATGGCAGTGACAGGTGCAGGTGCAGCCGGAGGCGTCGCCCTGTCTCTTCTTTCAGGTGAGACACGGGTTGCCCCTTGCGGTGATCCCGTTGGTGATGGCTCCTCCTTTATAGTCATTGCGTGCGCCAACCTATAGGTTTTATTGTCTGGCGTCTGCACACAGTTGCGCTTGAAAGTCTCTGGCATCCCGCCCCAGTACTCCACTAGTGCATACTGATACGAGATATCTGGGTCTGATTTTATCTCCGACTGCATTAGCTGCTCTACCGTCTCTGTTGACCACTCCTCCCCCGGGAGGCTGATGACTACCGACTTGTCTGGCTCTGCTTTAGATGCTTCGCACCACGCTTTTACTGTTAGCGGGTCCATGCCGGTACCTCTGGCGTGTTCACTTGCTGTATCAGGATCCCGGACGAGAACCCCCACGTGTAGCGCACCCCCAACTAAGAGAGCCGCTAAATTTGGTCTAGGGCCCTGCACACAGCACCGCCAACCCCCGGCAATTTACTCGACCCACTCTGGCACAGTTAGTCTAGGGTAATATCTCTTATACTCTATGGTAAAATTCAGACACCAATACAAAGCGATTAAAGAATAACGAGTTTACTCTCTCTTAGTATAATAGATCAACAGTTATAACAAATCACACATGCTTCTTGCAGAGCCCTGCAGCGAATAGCATACTACACGTTAGTGAAATACAGGAATGTCATACCACATGTAACGGTCGTTAACTAAGCGCCCTGTGACGCAGCAACTAAACTCGAACGCTTGGTCAGGCCTGACCCAGTCTCTAGGAGATGATTTCTTCGCATGCAAGTCTTTAATGGTGGTGCACATTCAGGAACACATTTGTAATCCACAGGTCAAAGTAACAACACGGAACACTTCACTAGAGACCCTTTGACTCAGTTCTGCTATGGATCTCCAGTGGGGTCTCAAATATAAGCGGGTGGGCCTTGGCAGTCTGTAGGCCTAGCAACAGTATAAAGTATATAGATTGAGCATGTGCTCGCTCACCCCTCTGGACGCGATCCCAGTCCGGGACTTCCACCTGCTGTGTCTCCACACACAGCGTCTGCAGCGATCGGGTCTCCGATCCAACAAAGGTTGAAGAATAACAAAGTCAGATGCCACCCAGGCTCGCAGTAGGGTGGAAGGCTCTTTGGTAGCTGCGCAAGGCCCCAGGCTTCAGGCCTTGCACACCAGCAGATCCGCACAGGAGGACTTGTTCACCGAAGTCTCGTGTCCCAAAGAGACCGAGCCTAGCCTCGCCCCTTCCTTATATAGCTCCACCCATGAGTCTCTGCCGCGGCAACATTGCACCCTGGGTGCCAAATGGAGTTCTGGGTAAGGTAGTCCTGAGAGTCTTAAAGGAGACCCCGCTACACATATAAAATATTTCGAGCACTTCTACTGTATACTGTACTTTCAACAGCTTAGTAGTGTTCTGTACTATATTCTATACTGCCTAGTGGTGCTGTGTACTGTACTATATTCTATACTATTGTAGCAAGGTCCCAGTCCTCAAGTCTAATGAGAACCTCCATAGTCAAAAGCTGCTGACATCCTTTAATATAGAGTGGGTTGTAAGGCATAGTGGGTATATTCATGGGCACCAGACACTTCTTGAATGCAAAGAGATTTTATTTCTCTTGAACAGAACTTTGGGAGAGAGGGTTTAGGGCCAGGACACTCTTAAGGTAGTTGCAATGTTAATTGGCAGACTCCTGAACTTCTACACATAGACAGCCATGCAGGGAAAGGTATCCAGCAAGACACCACATTTGCATGTGTAGGAATGCTGTCTCCTATGGCAACTGTCTTAGGACAGTTCCTAACACAAGTTGTAACAAACTCCTTCACTTTCTGGACAGTGACTACTTGTAGGTTCTTAACCCACTGAGCTCATAGTCTCTCTCACTAGACTTGCTGATTCACTGCCACGAATCCCTTGAGCTCTTCCAATCTGCACTTTAGTATCTTCCTCAAGCGTCACCCCCGCTTCTCTGTTGGGTCCCTAGCTTGGCACACCAGATACTTCTCAAGCTTCACCCCACTGGCCTGCTTGGTCCCTGGCTTGACACACAAGGCTGCACTGCAAGCTTCAACTCCGCTGGCTCGGTGCCTGGCTTGAAGTTTCCTAATTCTTCACTGTCTCCGGTTGGTGAGAATACTGCTCCTGTACTTCAGCTACTTGCTGTGGTCCTTGGTAATAAGGTAGACAATTCGCTTTTACACTGAAGCCGGTTAGCTGCATGGATCGGAGGCACCTCCCTTCTCCACTGAACACAGAGGAGAGACCTGCAAATGAAGCTGCCGCCATTCCCCTGCCCCGTGGCCTGCTGCCAACGAGAGTGCAGAGCCAAAGGACTCCACTGGGGACACCTGATGTAAGGAGGGACTCCACTGCCTGGGGACACCTGATGTAAGGAGGGACTCCACTGCCTGGGGACACCTGATGTAAGGAGGGACTCCGCTGCCTGGGGACACCTGATGTACGGAGGGACTCCGCTGCCTGGGGACACCTGATGTAAGGAGGGACTCCACTGCCTGGGGACACCTGACGTAAGGAGGCACTCCACTGCCTGGGGACACCTGATGTAAGGAGGGACTCTGCTGCCTGGGGACACCTGATGTAAGGAGGGACTCCGCTGCCTGGGGACACTTGAGGTAAGGAGGGACTCCGCTGCCTGGGGACACTTGAGGTAAGGAGGGACTCCGGTGGGGACACTTGAGGTAAGGAGGGACTCCGGTGGGGACACTTGAGGTAAGGAGGGACTCTGCTTGGGGACACCTGATGTAAGGAGGGACTCTGCTGGGAATGCCTGGTGTAAGGAGGGACTCTGCTGGTGACACCTGATGGTAACTGGTGGCGATTGACACACTCAGGGCTCCCACTGATTAAGCATTATGGTGAGTTCAATGGTTTAATTTTATATTACAATGTAATAATAGAAATAATGCGCTTAAATCATTCTGACACCATAACAACCATGGTGCCGGGATGATTGAAGCGCTAACTCTTTATCTGCTGATTGTTAAATTTTCTGGAATACACATTTCTATTGTGGTGTAGGATCTGGGCCTGCTCTCCCTCGATCTTTCTTTCCTTCCTTCTCTCTCCTTCCCTCCCTATTTCTTTCTTTATTTCTCTCTCCATCCCTTGTTCATCTCAGACTTTAACCACAACCCCTTTGAGCCACGCCCCCTTTAAGCCATGCCCAATATTTAGTTTAAGCCACACCCATTTTTCACAGAGGGATGCCGCATTTTCCTTTCTTTGCTACACCACACCTAAAACCAAACACGCCCCTAATTATAATAGGACTCCACCTACAGACAAAAAAGTGTCGCTAGATTTTAATATACTGCACTGTCTCTGTACTCTACTTTCTATGCTGTAAACAGAACTGTCTCCATAGATTCCTCACTAATGCTGTAAACTGCATTGTATCTGTATATTGCACTCTATACTATGTGCTCACTATGCTGTATACTGCACTGTCTCTACATTGCTCCCTATCCTGTATAAGGCACTGTCTTTGTACATTGCTCTCTATGTTGTAGACCAACCTTTTTCAACCAGGCTGCCTTGAGGTTTCTTCATGGGTGCCTTGGCAAAATGCCTAAAAATTGCCCCAAATTTTTATACAAATCAGCAGGTGGATCAAAACTTCAGGTTTTCATTGTGCGCCATTTCAACCTTTTGGCTGCCGGTGTTCAAACAACCAATTGTAGCCAAGGTAAGCTATTATGCTTATAAGTTAGAGACATTTTCTGTGTTGTTAATGTCGGGTGGGGTTGGCTCCCTCTAGTGTTTGGACTCTGTGTGAATTTCCTTTCTTCCTCTGTGAAGATATAGAGCAAAGCATCATGGGACGTGTAGTTCAGAATGCTGAAGTGACTCTGCCAGCAGGACTGATCTGAACTACAGGGAACAGAATCCTGAGCAAACAGAACAGACTGCTGGGAGAGGAAATAAAAGGGAGTGGCACAGCCTAGATCAGCCTCTCTGGACGCCATTTTGACTCTGCCAGCAGGAGGTCTGTGTGACAGGGAGTTTGCTGATGATTTGTGGCCTACACAGCGGGGAGCCAGATAGCTACACCCAGAGGGATCTCTGCGGACAGCATCGCCTCTTCAGTGCAGTGGACCGGAGGGTGTTCCTTCCAGGTCATCCAGAGGCACCTGTATTCAGGATCCAGTGAGCTGAAGCGTTGCGCGTCGGGCGCCATTATCCAGAGCAAAGACACAGAGAGAGTTCCGGCTGGAGTCTTATCATCCACACCGTCATCCCATCCATCTGAGATCCGGAGTAGTGATCGGGCAGCATAGACCATGTTATAGTTAAGGACACTGCTGTTTGACATCACCCACACAGTCTAGCTGGTGGTACTTGTAGTCCCACAGAAGTTACATCCTCTGTTATAACGGACACAGCAAGCAGATGCCTATGCTCAGTGCACATTACTGATTTCAGTAGTCACATCAGATGACACCTTTGGGTTCATAAAAGGAGGCAGTTATACTACTACCAGGATAAATCACAGCTTTGCTAACTTTGCTTCAACTAATCCTCTCTCCTCATCTGCTCTATTGCATTGAACTGCTAAAGGGAGTCATCCTATTGAATATAATATTGTTTATACTGTTTCCATATTGTGCAGTATTTGCTGGCCTGTGGGTTGAGGAGACAGAAGGGAGGCACCTGACGCATGGGATATAGTGCCAGATGTTTACTCTCCTGTTATCCTGTCCACATAGGTTTCTGTATTGAGGTAATACTTGTGTTTATTCACCATTAAAGGACCTTTCTATTAAAATATTGTGTTTACCTAATAAGTTTGAGATAAATAGAGGTATATACAGGAGTGTTTCCATTAAGGACCAAGTTTATATATATATACATAGTTGCCAACAGTCCCGTTTTTCCCGGGACAATCACGGATTTGGGACCCTCGTCCCGTATTTATTTTGTCCCGTCTATTTTCCCGGTATTTTGCCTTTGTCCCGGCCGCCGGGAAAATCGGGAATGCTTGAGGTAAAAAAACGGCGGGCTACACAAAGATGGCCGCCGCTGCAGACACAAGGATTATTTCCTCTTGTGTTCAGTGGTGAGGGGAGGAGCAGCCAATCGGCTTCTCCCCTCTCTGTGTTTACACATGAGAAGGCGGGGCGGTATTATGAGCATTCGTGAGGGAGCGGCAATGTACAGGGCTGGGGAGGCGGAGTTCCGATAGGAGTCGGGAGAGCCAGGGGGAACAGAATCCGGCGGGGGAACCATTCTCGGCATGACACCGCTGGGAAATGATCATGGACCGCGGAGCTGCCTCTGCCTCCAGCACACACACGGAGACGCCGGGAGGTGAGAGCATCTGTTCCCCGGGGCTGGCTGCCGCTGCTAGGGGACACAGACCTGTAAGGAGGGCTCCGCTGCTGGGGGACACCACCAGATGTAAAGGAGGACACCAGATGTAAAGGAGGGCTCCGCTGCTGGAGGACACCAGATGTAAAGGAGGACTCCAGATGTAAAGGAGGACTCCGCTGCTGGGGGACACCACCAGATGTAAAGGAGGACACCAGATGTAAAGGAGGGCTCCGGTGCTGGAGGACACCAGATGTAAAGGAGGGCTCCGCTGCTGGAGGACACCAGATGTAAAGGAGGGCTCTGCTGCTGGAGGACACCAGATGTAAAGGAGGGCTCTGCTGCTGGAGGACACCAGATGTAAAGGAGGGCTCCGCTGTTGGGGGACACCAGATGTAAAGGAGGGCTCCGCTGTTGGGGGACGCCAGATGTAAAGGAGGGCTCCGCTGTTGGGGGACACCAGATGTAAAGGAGGGCTCTGCTGCTGGAGGACACCAGATGTAAAGGAGGGCTCTGCTGCTGGAGGACACCAGATGTAATGGAGGGCTCCGCTGTTGGGGGACACCAGATGTAAAGGAGAGCTCTGCTGCCGGGGACACCAGATGTAAAGGAGAGCTCTGCTGCCGGGGACACCAGATGTAAAGGAGGGCTCCGCTGCTGCCAGCTGCTGGGGACACTGAAGTAAGGAGGGCTCTGTTGCTGGGGGACACAGATCTGTAAGGAGGGCTCCACTGCCGGGAACACCAGATGTAAAGGAGGGCTCCACTGCTGGGGACACCAGATGTAAAGGAGGGCTCCGCTGCCAGGGACACAGTTCTGTAAAGAGGGGCTATGCTTCTGGGAGCACCTGATGCAAGGACGGACTGCTGGGGAGGCATCTGGTGGCAGGTGACACACTTCCACTGATTCGGCATTATGGTGAGTTGAATGATTTCATTTTATATTACAATGTAATAATAGAAATAATGCACTTCAATCATCCTGACACCGTAACAACCATGGTGCCGGGATGATTGAAGCGCCAACAGGTGTTTTGGAGTATCCTTATCTGCCAATTTTGTTACACATTTCTATTGTGGTGTAGGATCTGGCTTCTTTCTTTCTATTTCTTTCTCTCACCTCGGACTCTAGCCACACCCCGTTGAACCACGCCCATTTAAGCCACACCCACTATCGTGCATAAACCGCGCGCCACATTTTTCATTCCAGCATGACACGCCTACAAACGAATGTCCCGCCCCCTAATTATAGCAAGGCTCCGCCTCAATACAAAAAAAGTGTCCCAGATGTTTTTTTTGCAATGTTGGCAACTATGATATATATATATATATATATATATATATCGTGTGTTTTGATATTACAGTAAACATATTTGAATTGCTTCTTTATTATTATGTGCGTCTCTATTTACAATCACAGCTGGTGACATGACGGAACCCAGGGTGTCAGAGGTAAGGGAGGATTTGCAGAGTCAAGGTAATCAGTGGGGTACAGAGTCTTTTAGCAGCCCTTACGGGGGTACCGCTACACAATGTCATTGGTTGATGAGGAGAATGTCAGGCACATGCACAGCATCCTTGTTTGCCCATCCCCTGCTTTGCTTTATATGCTTTAAAAGAATAAAACACCTCTAACATTGGGTGTCCTATGTGTGTGGATGTTGCTGCATTAGATAAAACTATTAGTTTTGTTTACATTTTAGACTGGGGTGCCTCGAGATTGTGCTTAACTTTAAAGGGTGCCTTGACTGGAAAAAGGTGGAGAAACACTGTTGTAGATTACACTGTCTCTGTACTCTAATCCAGTGGCGGTGCGTCCATAGTGGGCTCAGGAGCGCCACCCCCTCTCTCCTGCGCCCGTCACTCACAACAACAATACATAGGTTCATGCATTGCATGAACCTATGTATTGTCGCCGCAGCTGCAACCCACTATTCAGATGGCCGGCCCCCTGGTGAGCACCGGCCATCTGAACAACAGCGGCTGGTTGGTTTTTGGAACTGCCTATCGGAGCCAGCGGCTCTGATAGGCTTCCTGATTACAGCCTGAGGGCTGTAATCGGCTTCCAAATAGTTAACCAGGGGATGCACGGGGGGTGCGTTCCTTGGTTAACACTGACAGGCGTCTCAGCCGATCAGGTTCACCGAGTCTAGTTACCGGTAACCTGATTGGCTGAAGCGACATCGAGGGCGGGAGAAGACATTGAGGACGGAAGGACGGCGCTGACCCGAGGAAGGCAAGTGCAGGGCTGGGGGGAAACTGGCTGCATTTGGGGACAAACTGGCTGCATTTGGGGGGAAACTGGCTGCATTTGGGGACAAACTGGCTGCATTTGGGGACAAACTGGCTGCATTTGGGGACAAACTGGCTGCATTTGGGGACAAACTGGCTGCATTTGGGGGGAAACTGGCTGCATTTGGGGACAAACTGGCTGCATTTGGGGGGAAACTGGCTGCATTTGGGGACAAACTGGCTGTATTTGGGGGGAAACTGGTGGCGTTTGGGCACAGTGGCTGCGTTTAATGGGCACAGTGGCGGCAATTGATGATTTTTTTTTTTCAGTTTGGTTGGGCCCCCACAAAAAATTTTGAGCACCAGCCGCCACTGCTCTAATCTCTATGCTGTGCAGTACATTGCACTGTCTCTGTACACTGCACTATGTTGTATATGCACTGGTACTTGCATATACACTGGTACTTATGCACTGTCTCTGTACATGCTGTATACTTTGCTTTCTCTGTACATTGTTTTCTATTCTGTATACTGCACTATCTCTGTACATTGCTCTCTATGCTTTATACTGCCCTTGCTGTTGCCCTCAGCTCTGTCCTGGGCTGACTCTGGGTTGCTTTGTGTTGCTGTTTCTTGTCTCAGCAAGCTGCGCTGTACAGGGTAATGTACTATATTCTGCTCTGCTGCTGTCATGCTGTGTGCACTATCCTTGGCTGGCTGCCCTGGTCTCTCATTGGGGGTGGAGTAATGTTGTTTTGGGGCTTTTCCAGATAAAAGAAGCTGAATCAGTGCTGGGCTGTGAGGACGCACAGAGGAGGCTGGACAGAAGAGAAGATTGCTGGTCTCCTGGGCAGGAAGAGGGACTTCTGTGCTGCTGCTGGGATCCAGCCTCTGCGCCTGGCACTCACTGGCAACCTGCTGGTATACTTTGCCTAAACTTCACACTTTCTGCTATTTACTGTGAGTACTGCTTGGACCTTGAAGAAGGGGACATACCCCCGAAAGCTTGACCTGAAAAATTGTATGTTAGTGCAAATAAAAAATGTATCACGGACAATACTCAAAATTTCTCTATTTACTGTAAAATTCTTTTACCCTCCAGGTCACAGTATTAACATTTAACATGGAGATCCTACTTACTGCATTTATTTTATATTATGTATTTGAATAGTTGATAGCTACCATTATTTAATAAGGCAAATAGCAGTGCGTAGTATTGCATTAAATAGCACCCAAGGTTGCATCTTTCACCGGTCAGTCTCCAAGAAACTGAAATTTGGTAGTTTGCTGGAGTTTGTTTCCTATTGCCTAATAAAAATATTTAGTTGCAATGGATATTGCTGATCAAGCAATACTAACCTCTGTAATGCTATTTGAGGAATGAGGTTACCTGAATTCAGCCATAACCTTCCTTTTTAAGATTTTATTTAGTGAATGCATGTAGCTGTGCCTTTTTTATTTTATTTTTTATGTTTGTTATATTGAATAATGTTTTAAAAGAATGCTAATCTCTTTGGATTCAGTAACTAGAACCGTGTAACCCTATCATTAGTGCTAATATCTGCTGTTCATATTTTCCCAGGTGCACTTTTATCTCTGGGGGCATTTGCACATGTGGTACCCTCTAGTGTCAAGCATCGGTATTACAATGCTGTGGGTCTTGGTACTGCTGTCTTGTGGGGTTCCAGCTGCTTCGATCCCATCACCTGTTTCCCGGTGTCCCTCTCGCTGTGATCCATCCTCCTGCCCGCCATCACCTACGAACTGCCCATCTGGAGAGACAGCGCTGCGTTGTGGCTGCTGTACTGTATGTGCTGCTGATGAGGGGGATAGATGTGGAGAAGGACCAGCGGATCCTACCTGTGCCTCCGCACTGCGCTGTGTGAAGAGTGGGCTTTTGGGGAGCGCCAGGACTTGCCAGTGTTCATCTCCCCAGCCTGTGTGTGGAAGCGATGGGAATACTTATAGCAGCCTATGCAAGCTGCAGGCAGAGAGTAAAGCTGTACAGAATCAGGGATCTGCAGCCATCATCCCAATCCAGAGAGGAGATTGCCAGCTAGGTAAGAGCAAGGGTAGCTGGGGACTGAAATATACAGTTATAAATGTAGGACAATCCTGATCCCCATTATTAATCCTAACAATTGTGTTTTAGAGGTATTTAAAAAGGATGTAAGGATGTGCAATGTGTAGTAAACTGTTCATCAGTTTGGAGTCAATTTGCAAACATTACTGTGCTCTGCAAATTGCTTTTTGCTGTATTGGCATTTTTCTTTTTCTTCTATGGCTATGATTATATACTGTAGTTTAGCTGTTAAAATGGTTATATTGGTTGATTCTCTTCATTAAAGACAGGTAAAAACTGTACCTGGAAGTACCTTTCTTTTAGAAATCTTTCTTGCCTTCTCTGTGAATCTGGGCATGAAGGGCTAATTTCATCCCATCCACTGTTTAATCTAGTTATAATTTCCATTCTGTTTCAGAAGTCATCTTACAGTATTGATCCAGCCATGCCAATTTATGCAGCACTTTATATAATGTACACTTACATCAGTACCTGCCCACGAGAAGCTTACAATCTAATGTCCCTATCTCACATACATACATATACTAGGACCATTTTAGACAAGAACCAATTAACCTTCCAGCGTGTCTTTAGAGTGTGAGGGGAACCCACGCAAGTACAGGGAGAACACACAAACTCCATGCAGATAGTGTCCTGACTGGGATTTAAACTGGGGAACCTAGTGCTGCAAGTCAGAAGTGCTAACCACTTGACCACTGGTCTCCAAACTGTGGCCCAGGGGCCAGATGCCGCCCTTTTATCCAGCCCTTGAAGCACTATTTCATCCATTGATGCTTACAATGGGGCATAATTCTCCCCATTGACACCAACAATGGGGCACAATTCCTCCCATTGACACTAAGGATATGGCACAATTTCTCTCAATGACACTAACAATGGAGCTCAATGGTAGGGCACAATTCTTCCCAGTGGCACCAGCGATGGGGCACAATTCCTCCCACTGATACCAAAGATGTGGGTTTGTTTTTTCCCACTGACGTCAGGACCTTTTCCACTCCCAATGGCCACAATCTGGCCCCCCTAAAGTCTGAAGTACTGAACACTGTCTCTTTGTTTAGAAACCCTATGCACTAGACCAGTGTTTCTCAACTCCAGTCCTCAAGGCGCCCCAACAGGTCATGTTTTCAGGCTCTCCATTGTTTTGCACAGGTTATTTGATCAGTTTAACTGCTTTAGTAATTCCCATAGCTGTTTCATCTGAGGGAAATCCTGAAAACATGACCTGTTGGGGCGCCTTGAGGACTGGAGTTGAGAAACACTGCACTAGACTACTCTGCTGCCCAGTGACATTTTTGTTGACATTATAATAGCTACATTATAATAGCTACAGTCATGAAACACTAAAGTCAAAATTATGATAACTTCCTTCGGACAAGAGACTCAGAGTCATCCTGTGATCTGTATTCTGCTCCTACAGTTTGTTATGCTTCTAAACTGTTGTGTATGATAGAAGTGCTTATCACACACATAGGTGGAATTTCTTCTTCAAATAATGATTCCATCAAGTTCTTTTTTACTTGTAACAAGTAAAGAGAAGGAACAACTAGCTAGTGAGCTGGCCTGCCTCCGGGTGGCATAGAAGGCATCTGAGGCTAGACTACACATGCCTGCTGTGCTGTTCATATAGCTAACTAGTGAAACACACCACATGAACCTTAGTAGCAGTACAAAGGGGCTTTCTTATCGTTCTAGGGCAGCCACATGAAGAGAGCAGCCAAGGCAGTTCACATTACTTCAGTTCCTCAGTGTGTCATCCATTTTTTGTTTTGCTGGTCCAGCTTAACCTCACATGCATGAGTATAAAGGCTATTAAGATGTAGCAGCAGGCACCCACAGGTGGCTACACACACCATAACCCCTCTAAAATGGCACCTGCTAACTCTGACTTAATCTAAGTTGGTGCTTGGCCCTACTCCTTTGTCTCATGAGATAAACGGCTTTAAGTGACCAATAGGGAATACAAGAAGGGGCATGGCATTAGGAAGTCAAAATTTGTAGATCATTGCATCCAAGGTTTAGGGAATTTTCAGATGATTTAGACTGTGTTCAATAGACAAGATAGCCACTATTCTTTTCTACTGGGCCAGTTCACACTTGTATGCTGCACTGTTGTGTATTGGTAAAAATAGTACAGATGTAGTCTTGTAGCGCATCAACATGCACTTTTATCCCCATATACCTCAATGGCAAAGCATAAAAAACACATGTAACATGCATTTTCTTGTTTTAGCTCATGACAACAAGCCCCCAGCCCCTTAGCAACCTCTACTCTATTTAAGACTTTCATTGGACAAACAAAAATTCAGGATGCTTGAAAACACACTAAAACACATGTAAATTCATATTAAAATGTGCAGGAAAATGCAGACGCAGGGGTATGAACCTATCCAGACCAGCAGGAACTGTATTTGGGCATCACTGAGAGCTTGATATTACATGTGGCAATAGGTTGCATAGTAGTACAGATACACTTTAATTGAATCATCACCAAAGGGTAAAGCAACCCCATCATGACCAGGAAAGTCACATGGAGGGTACTACCCATTTTTGCATAACCTTTCCTTGTCTTTTTGCAGCAATTATGGTATTTTATTAGGAGAACCTCTTTAATAATAAGTGTTATATATTATATATTAAATATTTAACTGCAAAACTAGACAGAAGAAAGGTAGGTAGTGCTTAAATCACAATTTCTTCTTACACTTTTTTGGCTAATGATACATTTGGTAAATAGTGGTTATGATTCATTACATTATTACGTTGTGCCCAGCGAGGAATGTTCATATTTTACTTGTTGCTTTGTTGGAACCATGGAAAGCCGTGTCCATGTGAACTTTCCATATTGAATTATGAATAGCTGCAGACAGGAAATCAAGCCAATGAACACAGTCTGAACACTTCACAGGCCTAGGAGAACAAGATAGATAATTAATACTATTTAGAAAGTTGTCATTTACTGTCATTACTTACAAAATCATATTTATCAGAGAGATAGGGAGTGTATGAAAGAAAAAAACACATTCAATACATCTTTGCAATATATGCATATTTCTCCATGTTTTGTCCCTGCAAAAAAAATACCCGTTGATCCTGCTAGAAATCCAGAGCACTCCTAACCAGGGATGAGCCCTAGTTGAGTCTGAGCTCAGTCCAAGCCCCATTCTGCATATCCCGGTGTAACATGTTCGAAACCTTGTCGGCCTAATAAGTTGGTCAATATAATTGACCAAATATGGCCATGTGCCCATTTTAGGTCAGTGGTGCCACAAGCATCCCTACTCGTGTAGTGGACAGTATAGTGGTCAGTGTAGTGTAGGGGTCAGTGTAGTTTGTAGTGTAGTGTAGTGGGACAGTATAGTGTAGTGGTCAGTGTAGTGTAGCGGTTGGTGTGGGAATCAGGTTGGTCGGTGTAGTGGTCAGTGTAGGAATCAGGCTGGTCAGTACTATTGTAGGAAGGGAGGGGACTCGGCGAGTGCTAAAAGCCCGCAGGTTAGGGGGCGCAAATTACTTGCCTTGCCCCGGGTGCTGACAACCCATGCTACGCCACTGAACCAGCCTGCAGCATTCTCTTGCGATTATTGCTAGCCGCTAGCAATAATCACTGTCTTCTCAAGGCCAGGATGGCTTCCTCTGCCCTCCCACTGGGAGAAGACAATTGCCCAGCAGGAGGGATTCCCACAACAACACTGAGGCTATCGACGGGAATAGAAACTTGATATAGGTTGTGACTATTAATTATATTAAAAACTAAAAATGTTTTTACCTATTATTGTAGTTATACTTCCACAAGCTTTTCCCCCCACAGTGAAATGTTCAGATGTTGCGTGTTTTCTTGGACACTTTATCTGCAGCTGTTTTCAGTTACCTTCATCTGTCTTCAAAATGTTCACACGATGTTCCATGTGTCTACAAAGCAACAAGCAAAACCTACGTTTTTCCCAGTGGACACAACATTAAAAGTTACTAAAGAGTCAGTCCATCCAAAAGTAATCGGTGGAACCTAGTGGGTTGAGCCAGCCCTTAGCTTTTATAGTTCTTGGACAGCCCAACAGTTAGATCTCCCAGCCATAATTCCTTTCTGTATTCTAGATATTCTTGCTCAACTTTGCATGTTCTGCACCCCGTATTCCCTGTAATATAAAATGAATACATAATCTAACAAGGAGAGTGGGAATGCCTCATAATGGCCACAGGAGGTCTTCAAGGGGGTATGAAAAAATGTCAGGAAGTTTAACTCTCCCACATATACCCCAAACTGAAATATTATTTTGGGTAGATTGGCCTTTTTAACATATACGGGGACATGACGGGTAATACATTCTCTTTACGTGGTTGATTATTTTGTTTCCCTCCTCTACAGTCTAAAAATTGCCAGAATAGTGGAGTTGCACACTAGCATGGATCACTGGTCTGTTTAATTTGTAGCCATTAATATGTCTTGTTTCAGTTCCAATTAAAATAAATGCTTGGATAAAATTCCTAGTTGAAGATAAGGGCAATATAACAGCATTAAAAACACAAATGAAAAACTGGCAGTCAACAGTACAGCCTGGGAATATATACTTGGCACTTATTCAAGATCCAGATTGAGATGTCATCCTATTTTCGCTTTTACTATCAGTGAATACTACCTCCTGTTTATTCGTGTATAGTACTCATTTATATAGCATTTGTTCACCTTTTTTTCTTTTTACAGGTCAGACGGATCCAGACAGCCCTCGCTATAAGTATAACTTTATCGCTGATGTGGTGGAGAAGATTGCGCCAGCTGTTGTGCATATTGAGTTGTTTCGAATGTAAATGTCAGCCATGTCATGTTATACAACATAGTTCAAATGGGGTTGTACTAACCATTCTCATACAGGATGCATCAGTTTTAGTAACCATATGGAAAAAGTTAACCTTAACAATATATATGTTGTGTGTAAATAATATTTGGTATGTACAGTGCATGCTTTTTGTGTGTTTATAAAAAAAATCGTAGAGCTATTCATCCTGAGAAACTGCATGTACATCCGTTCTGTGTAGATGAGGGCAACATTTTTAGTTATTAGTCTTATTTTCTTCAGGTTGTATGTTATTTATTCATATAAAATAGCGTGGTTCAGGAAAGTACTGCATTACGGTCACTAGATGGAGCTGATGGTCGTAAGAAATAAATACTTATTTAAAATGATCGTCCACTCCATCTAACAGCAACAATTCAGCATTTTCTCAAACCGCTCTGTTTATTGACTGAATAATATTCAACCTGGAGGGAAAATAGCCTAATAACATTTGATTTTGCCCCCATTCACACAGAAGGAATATACACAGGACAAATAGCTCTGCAAAGTTTTTATAAATACAGCCCATATTTCCATCATTATGATATATCATAGGCAAAGTTTCATCTATATGCAATTATTGCATTTACTGCAAACCGCCTAATTATTTTTTTAAATTACATTGGTTTATACTTTTACTGTCAGTTATTTTTCATTTACAGGTTAACTTGTAAAGCAAATAATGACAAAAAAAAAAGCATTATAGTGCAAACTTTAAAAATCACTGTAGGAAAAGAGGCAGAGGCTACTGTGGAAAGCTGTACAGTAATGCTGGCCATACACTATACGAAAAATCGTCCGAACGAACTTTCGAAAAACGAAAGTTCATTCGTGAGCGCAAACGATAGTGCCATCATGTAATGACCGATAAATCGTTCAGTGGACATAAATAAAATAATTTTTTTTTTTTTTTTTTTACATATACCTAGTGCAGAAAGTTCGGACGGGAAACACATTAACCTTCCGATTTATCGTTCGTTCGGCAGAAAATTTCAAAACTTGTCCTTCGTTTTTTCGGCTCAAAAACGTCCCAAATATTATTGATTTTGTGCCCATTAACTGTCCGAAAAACGAAAGAACTGTCTGAACGACCGATTTTCGCCCAATTTTTCGTATAGTGTATGGCCAGCATAAGTCCCCTACTTACAAACGAGTTCTGTTCCAGGTGCTCGTTCATAAGTCCAACAAAGATCAGTGCTTGCAGACAAAGGTTGTGAGCGCTGATCAGTGTTTTCTGGTGGAGTGCCTCTGTCAGAACACAATAGCACAGCTGGGGAGATCGCTGCACCAACATTGCTTGTGTTGGTACACGACCTCAGTTTTTTCAATTAAGCCGGCTGGGTTGAATGAAAAAGAACTGTATAAAGACATGTTCTCATCTTGAAAGTTTGCGATTCGAAAATATTTGTATGTAGGGGACTTACTGTACAGTATTTGTATTTGATAGATAGGTTCAATAATTATACACACTTTAAGGGGCACTTGTGAGAAACGAGGATAGGTGAAAAAGATTTACAAAATATCAAAATAAATTGAAGAACACTGTTACATATGACAAAGAACGATGTTCCCATAGCAGCCAGTCTAAAATAATTTTTCCTTGTTCTGGCTACCCTATTTTAAAGGCAACTGAACTCTGGTTGGTTGTCTCACTTATTTGCTCTTTACAGTTGCATACATATTAAGCTAAGCTTTTTGCCACAACTCCATTTTTTTCTAGTATACTTTGTATACATCAGCTGTAAACCTGAGGGTCTTGGTCTGCCAAGTTCAAGATTTGATGCAAATTAGGCAATCTCCCTCTGGCACCTGCTCTTGGCCCTCAATTTATGATCACTTGATTATTATTTTTGATGGGCTTTTATTTTAAACATGATAAAATGTAAAAAATTCCTAGCACATAGAATAGAGGGAGCAGACCCGACAAATTACCAAGAGAGTAGATTATTTGGTTACTTGCTCATCCCTATTGGCCATAATTTAATGCAGTCTTTCTCAACTTTTTTTTGACATAGAGAAACCCTTGAAACAATTTTCAGGTCTCAGGTAACCCCTTCTAAAAATTACTTTATGCTATCGTACCGTGAGCTGTAAATAAACAGTAAGCTGGCATATAAGTGTAGCACACGGACCTTTTCCTACCTTCGGCTCACTTGCAGGTCAAGGCACACCGTGCTATATGCCCATACCCTCCTGTTTGAGGAGGTTGAGCGGTGTTAACAAAATTTGGGTCCTGCAGCAAGGTTTCCCAGCAGACTGGTTCTCGTCTCCTAGAGTATAGGGACAAGTCTCTATTGTTCCCCCAGGAAGGCCAATGTCCACACCACTTTAACTCCAATGCTGAGTTTATTTTATAAGCAAGGTTCAAGTTCAGCAGACAGGACAGGTGGATGAAAGAAAGGACAGTAAGGTTTGGGAGATCGGTCCAGGCACAAACTGTTACAATAGTCGCTACTCGATCCCGAGTAAGTTTAGCTCACTCGGATAGTCCCCTGTAAGAGCGTATCCTAGCAGCCGGAGTGATGCTCGAACGTTCACTTTAGGTTTTCCTTGAGATACGATCGGGAGATCCTCTGCCACAGAATCTTTAAGTCCCAAACTTCTCAGCTGTTGCAACACAAGGACAGGTGCCAGTGACAGCACGTTGCAAGGCCTTTGGTGGATCTTTGAATCCCTCCAGAAGGTAACCAGGCCTCTCTTTCACCGTGAACTCTCACCGGTCCATCAGAAAGGTCCTCCCCTGGTTCCACCCTCTCCCGGGCACCCTGGGATTCTTCTTTTGTAGATAGGCCCAGCTAAAGGTGCTGGGCCTACTAGTAGAGTTGCAGCCCCAGGCTAAAGGTGCCTGAGACCCATGAACGCGCGCACCCCTGGCCTGGAGGGTGGCGCTAACCGCTCACACCCCAGACTTCCTCCCAAAAGAATGGCGTCTGCCCCTTATGTTTCCTCTCCCAGCATGCACAGCAGGCCAACCACGCCCACCGTACCGCTGCCGAGAGAGGACACCCTAAGACATAGCAATGTCACCCATGGTTCAACCCTGACTTGATATGGCAGTGCCACCTACAAGGAACTGTGCGTCAGGTTGCATCACATAGGCAGAAGCGGGTACTAAATTTAAGTACATAGCACCCCTGAAAAGTAATGGGGCGCTACATAAGAATTAAAAAAGCAATAAGAAAACCACTTTATTTTACAAATTTATTTTCAGCAGTAACAATAAAATGAAATAAACTGTTTTTTGGCCAGAAAATAAATTTCTTTCCCTGGTGGTCAGTGGAAAAGTCACCCTTACATTGGTGTTCATTCAAGAACAGGCCCTGTCGATTGGTGGGAGAAAGACTGCCTCACATTGCTGGTCAGTAGGAGAAGGGCTCTTTTACACTGATGGTCAGTTAGAGAAGGGCCTCATTACACCCCATTTCGAAAGAATGCTCCTTGAATTGGTGGTCAGTTGAAAGAATGCTCCCCTTACAAAAAAAGCAGTAGTGTCAGTAGTAACGTACCTGAAAGGCAGAAACTCTGAAGGAACCCTAGAGTTCCACAGAACCATAGGCGTGCGCACAGGGTGTGCCAGGTGTGCCTGGGCACACCCTAATCACTGTGCATATTCCCCCTGTTTAAACCCCGGATATTTCATCAAAGCTCCCTAACGGGGCACCTAAAAATATATGTATAAAAAAAATAGTAAAGAATAAAAAAAAAAAAAAAAGACTGACACCATCCACTTCCCGACTGACGCCATCCACTGCTCTAGAAACACTGTCAGTATATGTATATATATATATATATATACACATGCATGTGTTTGAACTTCAAGGAGCACACCCTAATGCAATAGGCTGTGCACACCTATGCACAGAACCCTGGTTGAGAAAAACTTTTGTAATATGTTGTGTGTTATGGTGTGATCTCCTCTTCTTACAACCAATTCTTGTGTCCAGGTTAAATTTCTTTGGAAAGCGTGAAGTCCCCTCAGCCAGCGGATCAGGTTTCATTGTCTCAGAAGATGGGTTAATTCTTACCAATGCCCATGTGGTGACAAACAAGCAAAGGCTGAAAGTGGAGAGGAGTGATGGGTCCACATATGATGCCAAAATAATAGATGTGGATGAAAAAGCTGATATTGCCCTCATCAAAATCAAGCCAAAGGTATTGCACATCTTTTGTACTCTTCTGCACTGTTTCCTTTGAACCTACCTTCACCAGCATCAAACATTCAGTGTCATTTGGTATCTGACACACCAGATCTCCTCTCTCTGCAAAGGAAATTCAGTGCAAATATTTATGGCTATGATAGTTTGCAAATCTGTTACAAATTTCAGGTATCCAATCTGCAGAGTTTAATGATTACTAAATAAGTCCATGGTAAATATGAAAAGTATTTAACCACTTCCTTACTGGGCACTTAAACCCCCTTCGTACCCAGACCAATTTTCAGCTTTCAGCGCTGATGCACTTTGAAAGACAATTGCGTGGTCATACAACGCTGTACCTAAATTATATTTTTATAATTTTTTCCCCACAAATAGAGCTTTCTTTTGGTGGTATTTGATCTCCTCTGCGGTTATTATTTTTTGCGCTATAAACAAAAAAATACAGAAAAATTTGAAAAAAACACAATATTTTTTTACTTTTTGCTATAATAATATCCCAATTTTTTTTTTTAAAAAACTATTTATTTTCTCAGTTTAGGCCGATACGTATTCTTCTATATATTTTTGGTAAAAAAAATTACAATAAGCGTATAGTGATTGGTTTGCGCAAAAGTTATAGCGCTTACAAAATAGGGGGATAGATTTATGTCATTTTTATTATATATTTTTTTTTTACTAGTAATGGCGGTTATGTGCGATTTTTGTCAGGCCTGCGATATTGCGGCGGACACATCGGACACTTTTGACACTATTTTGGGACCATTCACATTTATACAGCGAACAGTGCTATAAATATGCATTGATTACTGTATAAATGTGACTGGCAGGGAAGGGGTTAACACTAGGGGGCGATCAAGGGGTTAAATATGTTCCCTGGAAGTGATTCTTACTGTGTGGGGGAGGGGACTCACTGGGGGAGGTGACCGATCTGTGTCCCTTTGTACAAGGGACACAGCATCGGTCTCCTCTCTCCCTGACAGGACGTAGATCTCTGTGTTTACACACAGAGATCCACGTCCTGCCTCTGTAAAAGCCGATCGCGTGTACCTGGCGGACATCGCGGCCACCAGGCACGCGCATCGGTATCACGTGACACGGCGGGCACAGCTGTTCCCCGCCGCGCGCCCTCGGCGGCGCGATGGGTTAATGAATACAGCAGGACGTCCAGGGACGTCCAGCCGGCACTTGAGACCCGCGCTATAGACAAAAGACGTCTGCTCCGCGGCTCTCAAGTGGTTAATAAATACACCTAATATAAGCCTGCAGCTTTGATGATAAAGTTTAATATTGTCAGATTCACTGGTGAATATGTGAATGTTGCATATACTTAGGCTGCATTCACACCTGAGCATTGGGCTTTTGAGTGTTTTTTTGGGCATTTTTTCGAGTGTATGTGCTTTATTGAGAGTTTTTGTACAGCTTTTTGTAGTTTTGACGGTTTTTAATTAACCAATAGAGAAAAATATCATCTGCTCCATCATTTGTTGCTATGTTTTTCACCTTTTTCACACACTTTTATTTATTTATTAATTGTTTTACTTTTATTTTTGTAAAGGGTTAAGAATTAGGGTTTAAAGGTTAGGGGTTCATTTATTTATTATTATTTATTTACTTTTTATTTATTTTGATTAAGGGTTAGGGGTTAATATTAGTGTTCGGGTTTATTATTAGGGTTAGGGGTTAATATTGTGGTTAAGGGTTGGAGTTAGGGTTTTTTATTTATTTTATTTATTTCATTATTTAATAATATATATTTTCATTTAATGCATTTGGGCAGAAAGATGCTCAGAAATGCACAACAAACACAATAAAATGCGCAGAATGCTTGAATCAAGCGTTTCCATGCATTTCTGTGGAACAAAAGCGCTTAAAAATATACACCAATCGTTGCCTCATATAAAGTCCCTACATGAACACCTATGGGTCTATGTTTTCTTATTAAAGAGAATGGACAAGACAGATAGGTAGATAACAGCTCTGGGTCACTGCTGCTCTTATGGCTAAGATCCAGTACTGAATGGTAGAATGGGTCACCTTCTGTATTGTGCATAAGAAGTATAGATGTGAGTGTAGTTATTGGATATACGCAGCAAATGAAAAATGTTGAGTACCCCTGTCAAATTACACGTGTTGGTAATTTTCTTACTGAAAAAAAGCTCTGCTGGTAACAAACTCGGAGGATATAGTTCTCCAAATTCCACTACACCAATAGAATAAGTCTGCTGAATGTGGAAAAGAAAAATAGGATTTTTATAACAGCTTACCTGTAAAATCCTTTTCTTGGAGTACATCACGGGACACAGAGCGACATAGTCATTACTAATGGGTTATATAGTTACCGTCAGGTGCTGGCACTGGCAACTTCCAAAACCGGAAGTACCCTCCCCTATATAAGCCCCTCCCATCCGGGAGCACCTCAGTTTTGTAGCAAAGCAATAAGTGTCCCCAAAAGAGGGGTGGGAGCTCTGTGTCCCGTGATGTACTCCAAGAAAAGGATTTTACAGGTAAGCTGTTATAAAAATCCTATTTTCTTTTTCGTACATCACGGGACACAGAGCGACATAGTCATTACTAATGGGATGTCCTAAAGCAATGCCAAATGAGGGGGGGATACACCATATATAAGCTGAGCGCTATCAGACATGAGGATCTTTTGCGGCCTGCAACACACTGCGCCCAAAGGCGACATCCTCCTGACTTCTAACGTCCACCTGGTAGAACCTAGTAAACGTGTGAACTGAAGACCACGTTGCGGCCTTACAGATTTGAGCCAGGGAGGCCTGGTGATGCACTGCCCATGAAGTTCCAACTGCTCTCGTGGAGTGCGCTCTAACTTTGAACGGAGGCGGTCTCCTTCTCAAGCCATAAGCTTGCATAATGACCTGTCGAATCCACTTGGCTAAAGTAGATTTTGACGCTGCCTGACCCTTTCTGGGGCCTTCCGGCAGAATAAACAAAGTATCCGTTCTGCGAATCTGAGCAGTGGCTTTTAGATAAGCTTTAACTGCTCTTACTACATCCAAAGAATGCAATAACTTTTCCTCCACCGAAGTAGGTTTGGGGAAAAAAGAAGGAAGAACCACATCTTGGTTCAAATGAAACCTCGATACCACCTTAGGAAGAAAGGCTGGATGAGGACGTAACACTACTCTGTCCTTATGGATAACCAGATATGGCTCCCTACAGGACATAGCTGCTAATTCCGATACTCTTTTAGCCGAACAAATGGCTACTAGAAAAATCAATTTCCTGGTGAGAAGCACCAAGGAAATATGCTGTAATGGTTCAAGTGGTTGTTTCTGTAGAACCGACAGAACCAAGTTTAGATCCCATGGACATATGGGAATATTAACCGGAGGACTAATACGCATCACTCCTTGTATAAAGGCTTTGACTAGTGAATGCGAAGCCAAGGGCCTTTGAAAAAATATTGACAAGGCCGAAATCTGACCCTTGATAGTACTCAAGGCAAGCTTCCTATCTACAGCCCACTGTAGGAAGTCCAGAATCCTACCTATTACGTACTTATGTGGATGCCATTTCTTGGCCTCACACCACGCGATGTACGCCTTCCAGATTCTATAGTAGATCTGCCTGGATACCGGCTTCCTGGCATTGATCATGGTAGATACCACAGCATTAGAGAGCCCTCTCTTTTTTAGAATGTGGGCTTCAATAGCCAGGCCGTCAAACCTAGGGCTGGTAAGGAAGGGTGGCACATCGGTCCTTGCGAAAGCCGGACGACGTGGGAGAGTCCAAGGACTCCCCACTGAAATTTTACAATCTCCGCGTACCACGCTCTTCGGGGCCACGCTGGAGCCACCGGAATCACTGGTTTCTTTTCTACCCTGATTCTGCGGAGTAATCGAGGTAACCATTGGCGGTGTGAATGCATATATCAGCTTGAACTGATCCCAAGGGAACACTAGGGCATCCGAGCCGCAAGCTAGGGGATCCCTTGTGCGAGAGACAACCCTGTCCCCCTTTGCGTTGAATCTGGATGCTAGAAGATCTACATCCGATGTTCCCCACCGCTGACATATTGTCCAGAAAACCTCGGGGTGAAGGGACCCTTCCTCTGGGCCTAATTGCTGGCGACTTAGAAAGTCCGCCTTCCAATTCTCCACTCCTGGAATGAATACCGCAGATATGGCTGGGACATATTTTTCTGCCCATTTCAGGATGTAATTTACTTCCCTCTGGGCTGCACGACTCCTGGTGCCCCCCTGATGATTGATATATGCCACTGCTGTGGCATTGTCTGATTGAAATCTGACAGGGGACCCTTGGAGTTTGGATGTCCATGCTACTAGGGCATACCGGGCTGCTCGTATCTCTAAGAGATTGATGGGCAGGGCCTTTTCTGCATCCGACCATCTGCCCTGGAGAGACTATTGCTCCAGTACTGCTCCCCAGCCTATAAGGCTGGCATCTGTAGTGACCACCTTCCAAGAAACCGGACTGAAGGATTTCCTTTTTTCCAGATTCTGGGGAACCAACCACCAACGGAGGCTCTTGCGAACGGAAGGGGACAAGGACATTGTAAGTCTAGGGCCTGAACTTTTTTTTTGTTCCAGGCTGACAGTATGGCCCCTTGCAAATTCCTTGAATGGAATTGACCGTAGGGTACTGCTTCGAATGATGCCACCATTTTTCCCAGCAGCCTCATATACAGGCGTATGGACGGCTGTCTTTTTTGTACCCACTAAGTGGATCAAATCTTTCAAAGACAACACCTTTCCTCGAGGCAAGAATATTTTTCTCTGGCCTGAATCCAACCTTAGCCCCAAGTATTCCAGACTTTTGACTGGTTTTTAGGGCTGACTTGTCTCGGTTGATAATCCAACCGTGAGATTCCAGATACTTGATCGTCTTGTGAACGACCACGTCTAGTTTTTTCACTGAGTGGTCTATCAGCAACAAGTCATCCAGATATGCCATTATCATTACACCTTGTGTTCTTAGATTGGCCAATAAAGGGCCAGAATTTTTGTGAACACTCTTGGTGCTGTGGCCAAACCGAAGGGTAAGGCTCTGAACTGAAAATGGCGCCCTTCTACTGCAAAGCGTAGAAATTTTTGGTGGACTGGAAAGATGGGAATGTGCAAATAAGCATTTTTGATGTCGATCGTGGCTAACCAATCCTCCCCTTGTAGGGCAGTGGCCACCGATCGGATCGACTCCATCGGAAAGTCCTGATATACAGGAATTTGTATAGCCCTTTTTAGAATTAATATGGGCCTCCCGTCCGCGTTTGCTTCGGGACTGTAAAGAGGTTTGAGTAAAACCCGAACCCTCATTCTTCCAGGGGAACCTCCATAATTACTCCTTGGAGCAATAGTTGTTCTAGTGCCAACAGGAGGGACTCTCTCTTCCGGGGATCCCTTGGCACGTTTGACCTCAAAATGGGAAGGAGGGGAGTCTTTTAACTCCAAACTGTATCCCAAACCTACTGCAGCACCTATCTGTCTTGATCGTGTCCCGCCAGGTCTCTTTGCGAACAACTGGAGTCCTCCCCCCACCCGACTGAGTGGGGGCTTCAATGAATTTAACTTTGGGGGAGGTTTTGTACCTCCCCTGACCCAGGGTTTCTCATTACCCTGCTACTGTCCCTGTTTTTTACCCCCGGGATTTAACCGAGGAGGCCGTCGGAACTGTTACACAGCCGATGCCCCAGGGACTGGAGAAGCAGGCCTCTTAAAGAGGGACCTCCAACTCTGCTTTTAACCGGCAAGAGCGTATTTTTACCGCTGGAAATTTTCTGGATATATTTGTCCAGGTTTTCCCTGAATAAGCGTTCACCATGAAATGGGACGCTAACCAGCCATTCTTTACAGGGAGCTTCAGCAGACCAGTTTCTGAGCCATAGGAGCCTACGCATATGTACTATAGACAGCGTAAGGCGGGAGGCCTGATGGACTGAATCCTCTATGGCGTCAACCGCAAAGCCTAAGGCTCTAGGTAGATCAGCTAGGGCAAAGCCTGCTGATCTGTCAAGTCCCTCAAGACCTGTTTCAACTGATCCTTCACTGCTTAGCAGACCCCAATAGCTGCTACTGCTGGTTGTATCACCAAGCAGATTTTCATAAGGACTCCAATCTTTTATCTATTGGGTTCTTGAACATTTGGACATTATCCACTGGACATGTCAGTGATTTATATATACAAGAGATGGCTGCGTCCACTGTAGGGACCTTCCATTTTTTTTTTTTTTTTTTTTTTGATGAACTTATCCTCCATGGGATAGACCACCGGAAATCTCTTGGGGGAATAAATATTTTCTCAGGACGTTCCCAATCCTGGTAAATGAGCCCTTTCAGTAAAGGGTGAAGTGGAAAAGAACAAACAGTCTGGGGGCTTCTAGCGACCCCAACGAGGATACAGTAGTGGTTGATGGTTCCGCAAGGTGCATTTTTAAATGCTGATCGGACCATGTTAGTCAGAGACTGAACCCATAATCTTTCAGCTTGAGATGCTGAGAAAAGGTTCCCCCACTGTTGATTCCTCTATAACAGAATCAACCTTATCCTGATCCCCTTCAGGCAGGTCGATCCCTGTATGGGACTGTTGCTCTGCTAACAGGCACTCTGAAGGAGGAGACGGAGATCGGGCGTGCTTTCCCTGACAGGGAGGCAGCGATAAATTTTGACAATCTCTCTCTAATCCTCCCAGAGCTGAGGAAAAAACCTCATCTGTTACATACACAGGAGCAGGTGACTGAGGACAGCCACAGTACCAAGTACCCCTGCGGGGTCTCTACGGTCACTTACCTCTGAACTTCAGGGGAGACTGGTGCAGCAGGAGTATGCCCAAGATCCTCAGAGCCCGATGAGACCCCCTTCGCTTCCTGGAAGATTCAGTTCCGGAGCTACTGGACGGCATATTCCTAAGCCTAAAGCTGAGGTATTCCAGCCGTAATACACCACTTTTACTGAGAATAGTCTAGCACAATTGCTGCTATATAACAGTTGGTGTCTACTAATGTGCCTTTCTAGGGGATGCCTGTATCAACCGCTTGCTGTATGCCTTTAAATGTTGCCAGCTCTGTCTCTGTACTTCATAGCCAGCTTACTGCAATAATGTGGCTTTTTAAAAACCTGCTGGGACGCCCGCACATGCGCAGAAGCGCTGCGGCGCGCACAGAGCGTCATCCCCCAGGCCCCGCCCCTTTTTCCGGCCACCTCTATATATAGAGGCGCGTGCACGCGCACGCGCGCGGCCACGTGCGCCTCGGCGCTAATTTTCAAACATGGAAACCAGGGACAGGAGCCAGGGCCCCCTTTGCCGCAGGCCGGGGGATAGACGAACACTGCAACATGGCAGAGGAAACAGTTTCCTGTAGGAGAACTCACCAGCTGCCTGGACTTTGTTCTCTGAGAAGAAACTAGTCCATATGACAAGAAAAACATTCCACAGCGGCCTCTAGTGGACAAACACAGGTACCGCAGTTTAATATACTAAACATATATAAAAAAACATTCCTTTTTTTTTTTTTTTTTTTCTTGACCACCATTAAAAATTATTACATTTTTTTAGTAGTTACAGGCATGCACAGATATTAGCGGGAATACCGTTAGGTAACAGACAGACAAATTAGGCTTGGGGGTCCCCCAATAGAACCAAGTTCCTGGGGGCCCCCACTTACCTGTTCCCCGCCGCAGGACTTTGTCTGGTCCACAAAAGCCCAAACTTCACCTATCACGGCAGGCATTGTAATCAAACCTTCAGGGACCGGGTTCCCAAGGATTCCACTCCCCTGGACCTGTATAGCACCCTGCACAGAAAACATCTTGGTCGTGGGTATGACCAGAGCTCTGGATCCCAGGGTCCAGCTCTCCTAAGAGAAGCATTACAGGCAGAACCTTGCTCTTCTCTGCAAGGCCCGGGTACCGACCGTTTAGCTATGAAGCTTTTTTGGTCGGATCCGGAATAGCTTACTGAGGCCCAAAAGAACCTGTACGCAAGCTCAGTGAAAAACACATGTTTCTTCTTGGCCAACACCTTAGACACTGGCAAAAAACTGAGGTGCTCCCGGATGGGAGGGGCTTATATAGGGGAGGGTACTTCCGGTTTTGGAAGTTGCCAGTGCCAGCACCTGACGGTAACTATATAACCCATTAGTAATGACTATGTCGCTCTGTGTCCCGTGATGTACGAAAAAGAAATTTAGTTTTCTGGTAGTAAGTATTTAGGGAAGCTGGCCATGCACTTTACAGTTTGATTATACAATCTTTGTTACAATCTCCTTTTCAATTTATCAAAAACTCTGTAATGTGAAGGCCTACAATTTATTTTGTATATAGTCAGGCAGGCCCCACTAAAGTTGATGCTGAATCTGAAGGAAATTCTACAGTAAGACAGTAATATGTACTGCCGGCTTTACATTCCTGTTGGCAGGCAGCACAGACTCCAAACAATTAACAATAATTCTATTCTAGCAGGAATTCTTCTTACTCCCTCTTTTGCATGCATTAAATATTTAAGATCTTCCAACAGATTTTCAGTCATATTTGGGTCAGGGGAATATTAAGGCCAATCCAAAACTTATCTTTCACTTCTTGAAGCATTTCAAGATTGATTTGTGTTTTGGATTATTATCCCACAGAAATGTATCTTCTTTCAGGTTCAGTTTCATCACTGATTGTAGGACATAAGCCTCCATGATTTATTGATGCTTAGTAGTTTCAATTCTTCCCTGTGCCTCTACAGTAATAATTGTGCCACTGGGTGTCACACATCTCTAGGACATAATAGATCAACCCCAGGAAAAGTGTTCTTTTCTTAAAACAATTCTTTTTTCCTCCAAATCCACTTTTGGCAATTAAAGCCTGTGTTCCATTTTCCAGACCACAGCACTTGGCTTTAAAATACCTCTGGCTTATCAAGGCTTTGTATTGCATACTTCATATATCATAGTGCTACATTTGTTACAAGATAGTCTGCCAGTGAAGTGTCCAAGAGTTTAAGTGGAATCATTTCTAAAAAAAAAAAAATAAATAAAAAAAAAACTTATTTTTAAAAATTAACTTTAAAAATGTTCATGGTGGTAAAAGCTAGACAGAGGTGTTGATTGGACAAGACATCGATCAAGGTATTGGTCAAGAAGATTTCAAACCTTGTACATCTCTATTCATGTCTTGGACAACTAACATCTGTCTTAACACAATACATTAAATATGTTAAATTTAAAGTGTAAGTAAAGCCAAAACGTTGTTTTTTAGATTAGGAAAGAGTTATGCCTTGTACACACGATCGGATTTCCGATGGAATAAAATCCGATGGACTTGTTTTATCGGAAATTCCGATCGTGTGTGGGCCCCATCTGACTTTTTTCCATCGGAGTAAAAAAATAGAACATGTTTTAAATTTTTCCGATGGAAAAAAATCCTATGGGAAATTCTGATCGTCTGTGTGGAATTCCATCGGAGAAAAATCCACGCATGCTCAGAATCAAGTCGACGCATTCTCGGAAGCATTGAACTTAATTTTTCTCGGCTCGTCAAAGTGTTTTACGTCACTGCGTTTTGGACAGTCGGAATTTAGTCTGACAGTGTGTATGCAAGACTGATGGAAGTCAGCTTCATCGGAATTCCGACTGAAAATTCCATCGGATTTTATTCCATCGGAAATCCGATCATGTGTACAAGGCATAAGGTTTCAAACCCCTGCCAGTTTGTTTACTGTCTGTGTACCATTAGTGAAATTTCCTTTCTCTTTGTATCCCAGAGAAGGAACAGGAAATAATGGGAAATCTCCCAAGGAGAGTGGATTCTCCTCCTTAGACAGTTGTCCCTGGAACAAGGAAGACTTCCCCTTACCTCTTGTTTTGGCAACAACTCTAAAATTTTGAATGTTCCCTCACGTACTTTATTGATGGCAGTGGTCACCAGGAGAAAAAGAAAGAAAGGGAGGGCAAATCGACCTAGTGCATTACCGCATATAAAAATGTTTATTATTTAAAATAGAATAAAAGCAATGGTCCTACTCACAAACGAGCTTAAGTATACGTTTTTCTGACAAACAAGCTGGATCTCTTGGCCCCTGCAAATGGGACTTGATGACGAGAGGATTGGACGGTACCTCAAATAGCTGACGCGTTTCTGGGGCGCACCCCTTTCTTCAGAGCCTAGGTGGTTCGGGGTACCTCTCTCGTGTGTGCCCGCAAATATGTGTACACATGTGCATTAAAGGTCCAAGCTCAGGTGACCATCACTCAACCTCCCCTTTCTTACACTGGCCAATAAAGCAGTTGTAAACACCAACAAGTGGACATAACAAGCTGCAACATAATCGCCCCAGATGCAAAGTAGGGGGGACGCAGGCAAGAGCAGATCAGCACTTGCCTGCGTTCCCCCCCACTTTGCATCTCAGGTGATTATGCTTTATTGGCCAGTGTAAGAAAGGGGAGGTGCTGCAATGTCCCTGCTTTGGCCATTGTGGATTGTCAGTTGGATACCTCCCATGGGGGTGGGAACGTGTGAGTCCCATTCCCATGGGCTTGGCAAGCCGTGATTGAGGGGTGGGGCTAGTTGATTGATGGTCACCTGAGCTTGGACCTTTGACACACATGTGTACACATATATTTGCTGGCACACAGGAGAGTGGTACCACAAACCACCTAGGCTCTGAAGAAAGGGGTGCGCCCCAAAAATGCGTCAGGCGTTTGAGGTGCCGTCCGATCCTCTCGTCATCAAGTCCCATTTGCAGGGGCAAAGAGATCCAGCTTGTTTGTCAGAAAAGCGTATACCTAAGCTCGTTTGTGAGTAGGACCATTGCTTTTATTCTATTTTAAATAATAAACATTTTTATATGCGGTAATGAACTAGGTCAGTGCACCCTCCTTTCTTTTTTTTTCTCTTTAGCCATATGAACACCCACTGTTCTGAGGAGGGCTGCAAGACTATAGAACTTGCCTTAAGACTGGACTACACTACCCGTGTTTAGTGAAACACCAGAGTGCAGGAGATTTTTGTTCAGTGGTCACCAGGACAAATAAAGTGATGACTCTTCCCCATGAGGACACAGACAGCCACAAAAACAGAGGTTCTAATCTGCCCCACTCTAAAACTAAAAAATAAGTTTTGTCTAGAGATACAGTTTGACCAAGTTAGTTACCCAAGTGGCTATAAATGCTCAGGTGAAGCCACTTATAAGTGGTGAAACATCTTCAACACTACTAGATAAGTCCAGTTACATGTGACGTATTACTAATATCTATGACAGATGAAATCCTTCACAGACAGAAATTTTACTGTAAATACCCACTGTAGTCAAATGTAGAAATAAACTGTCTTAACCAATCGATTCTGAGGGCATCACAGCTAACCTGGAAGCCCTGCTACCTGTTCTATAAATGGTTTTCCGTTTCAGCAAATATGCATTAAAAAGAAATTGGTGTGAATGGGAAAGTTAAACATTTCTTGATTGGTAATGTACTTTTAAGAAACCTGTAAACTGTGAGATAGCAAATACTATTTTGTTGCTTGGATGTACTAGTGGCTAATGAAAGGCAAAATCTATCTATGCTCTAGTATTGTGTGAGGGACTATCATAGACCATGCCAACTAAGCTTTTTGCAGTAGATCAAAATGCAGCAAAGCCCTTAACAATCTTTTATTTGTTACGTCTTGTTAACGTGATGCTTGACAGTTCCTAGTGTTGAGGTTACCATATGGTGGAACAGCAATGTCCATTGACTCCGATCTCAAATTCAGCCAGGATTTGGCTCCTAGGGAGCAGGGATGAGCTCCGGCGTGTTCGCACACCGCATGTGCAGTGCCCGCCAGGAAGTCGGCACGGCGCTGCTCTAATCACAGGCAGGGAGACATGTCCCGATCTCTGCAGCCGCGCATCGGGACATGCCTGTGATTAGTGCAGCTCCTTGCCGACTTCCTGGCGGGCTCTGTACATGGAGTGTGCGAACACGCCGGAGCTCATCCCTACTAGGGAGATAGGATAACCATCTAATGTGAACTCAAATATCCTTGTTCGCTTTCTTTGGCAGCCAACTTTTAGGCGCTTACACCCTGACTGTATGCCCACACTCTTTTGATCTGCCTATAACAGGCTGCTGGGGGCAAAGTGAGAGAATTAACATGTCATAAATAAGCTCTAACAGCCAGCAAATGAAGCCCCAACATTTTTGTAAGATCACCTTACTGGTGGTTCAGAGACCTTTTTGGAAGATGGTGAGGTAAGTTACACCCAAAGCTAATTTATAACATTAGCATTAGCAGTATCCATCATAACACACTTACTTATACCAAAGACGACTAGAATATATTAATAGGAGTGACCGACACTATATTTTCCAACTGTAAAAGGTTTTTATAAATGTATTGACACTCATTACCAGAATCTTACAACATGCCATACAATAAATATTTCATTAAGACAGTATAGTCTACGTACTCCAGACCTGACATTTTGATGAAGCAGTTCTGGCCTAGGATACCACATTTATCAGGGCAGTACGTTGGCGGTAGCTAAAGGGTCAGTACTGTGTTTCTAAATTCTTGCTTTAATCCACCACTTTTTGTCATGCACATGTCAGACCTGCTCACAGCAGTCTAGTCTGTGGCCATAAATTACTGCCATAGAACATCAGTATATCCAATTGAAAATGCTAATAAATTCCACAGCTCACATAGTAAATTTAAGACCTGTGGCTTCAACTATAAAACACTATCCACATTTCAAAGCATTTCTGTTTTACAGGATTAAATCAAGTAGTATCCTTTTAAAGTAAACTTTACTCACATTTGCATTATACCTTTTACATTTTTTTTTCGTTCAGCATTACATTTTTCGTTCAGCAAATTTTTATTGTGATTTTTCGTTTCTAAAGAAAAAAAAAAAAAATTCCTACTACACAACATGTTATATACTGTAACAATTAGAGAGGGAATTGTCTTAAAGAAAAGAAGAAGCTGGACTAAGTGGTTCCCACTTTTGATTTTAGGAAAAGGGATAATATAAAATACAGCACTGACCCTTTAAAAAGGGAGGGGATAGGAAAGAAATAAATGTTTGCGCACCAAGTCTGGGTCTTCCTCACCCCCAGAGGACAGTTAAAGGAAAAAAAGGGGGAAACATGAAAAGAAAAAAAGTAAGCGGTTCTGTTTGCTTGTTTTCCTTACTTTATATTCATCAGTCAGTAAGTCAGGGCAAAAAGTGGGTGGTAAAAAAAAAGTCCATGGTTCCCATACCTTCTGATCCTTTACATTTAAAAATGTAGGCGTTCTTTGAGTGATGATGAAAATATGCTGGTAATCAAAAGATGGAAATTATTTCAGTTTTTTAATCACTTGCATTGTTTCTTTGAACATGCTAGAAAAATGACTATCCCAGGAAGAACCAGTTCCCTAGCATAGCCTCCTCCCTGCTTGCACGTCATAGCTCTCTCTCCTCTTCTGGGAGTGTCTAACTACTCGCTGTGCTGTCCCAGCTCCTTTGCCCCTCCCTTCAGTACATTATCTTTTATGTAGCTTCCAGGGGAGAAATTTTAGGGAATACCAAAGTAACTTGAGCTCTGAGGCTGCTGACGTTACATCTTAGATAGCAATGCCCAGCAACAGATTTTCATATAAGGGATAATTTTACAGGTAAATACAATGCTACAAACAAGCTAAATGCACATACAATCTTGTGGGTTTTTTTTGTTGAAATTATTGATTTGGCAGCAGGGTCTTTTTGGTGACCTGGGAAGGAGTCATAACCTCTGCTGGGTTTTTATTTTGGTCTCTGTCGTTGTTGGCAAGGTCTATCCAAAAACTGGGGAAGCAAAGGGGAAATCTTTCCAGTGGGGGGCACAGACAACCGTAAAGCCTGACAGAAAATAAATTTTTCCCCTTTCATCCAAAATGAAAGAAAATGCTTCATGTCGCCAAAAGTAGTTGGTATTGTGCAGATTGGCTGGGACATTAAAGCCAAATTCCAGGAATAATCTTTATTGCCTACTTGCATTGGTTTAGCTTGATATGCATAATTTACACTTGATGGGCCAGTAGGGAAGCTGACATTTACTGTAGTCAGCGCTAGAACAGTTAAAGTGTTACTAAACCCAGTAATATGAAAATAGTTAATCTGCACCCCCAGTGCCCACAGCATATAAATCTTCTTTTTACATTGAAATACTGCCACTTTATACCTTTTTGGCTGATCTGTATACCACGGTTACATGATACATGAGTTTCTTCAGTGCTGAGTGTTCAGGTAAGAGGAGATTTTTACTTCAGCCTGTATACATGCCCACATGTGTGATGTCAATATCATGTGACCTGGCTAGCTCTGAGTAAATATTCTCTCCAGCATAAAAGACACAACTGAGCATGTGCAGGTCGGCTACCCTGCCTGTGTTAGCTGTCTTTCCTCAGATAGACAGTGCAGGAGGGAAGGATCTGTGCATACAGGATAAAACAGCCTTTTTACACAATGCAGAGGATTAACCCCTTAAGTTCCACAGTGAGTATAACAAGCATGCTATGCTGCATATACAGACTGATTTTACTGTTGTGGGTTCAGTAACACTTTAAAGCTGCAATCTTCTGTATAGAGTGCATTCCAGGTCCTGCTTCGGTTCTGTGTGTGCTGCATCTTCACTGCACTCCACTGACTACAGGGGGCTGCTTGTTTGGCACTGCCACCATTGATAGAACAAGTTGTATTTTGTTTAATGAATGCAAGCTATTCTCTGATTGGAAGAAGTGTTGAGCAAGGTTTGGTAATGTTACGATTTCCATCTTGTTCCACCAAAGAATGCTGTGTATTTATTGAAAAAATTCAAGACATTCCATGAATGACGGTAATGCTGATTGAGTGATCTCTGTGGTCAGTGTGCAGTGGGGAAAATGCTCACACAGAAACCCAGAAGGAACCAGAAGATTGCTGCTATTACTGTAGTATCACAGACTACTACAGTGATTTTCAGCTTCCCCAGCAGTCCATCAGATTAGATATGCATACCTATATTGACCCCTACTGCACCAGTGTAAGTAATACAATACAGATCATTCCTGGAGTTAAGCTTTAAAGTGCATAGGACTAATTAAAGAAGAAGTTTGTGGTTTAAAACAAAACAAAAAGAATGAATAAAAATCTATAATCACATTTGTGCTGCAGCATCCTTGTGATGCTGTAGCTGTTAACATTAGCTCTAAAACTGAGAGCTGCGGGATCACGTGATCACTGATTGCTCCGTTCTTGATCTGCTAGCGGGCAATAGTCTGCTATTAGATGACTCTGGGTCACAGAAGAGCAAAAGTGCGTGCACTCCTGTAACCTACCAGAGAAGTATGGTCAAAATAGCTTTGGCCATACTTCTCTTTTAAAGTAATTGTAAAGGTTTCATTATTTTTTTTTTAAATAATAAACATGTCATACTTACCTCCGCTGTGCAGCTCGTTTTGCACAGAGTGGCCCCGAACCTCGACTTCTGGGGTCCCTCGGCGGCTGTCTCGGCTCCTCCCAGCATCAGCTAACCCCCTCATAGACACGAATGCCGGACTCGACCCCGGCGCCCGCATCATTGGATTTGATTGACAGCAATGGGAGCCAATGGCTGCGCTGCTATCAATCTATCCAATGAAGAGCAGAGAAGACCGGGCCGAGATCAAGCGCGTTCTCGACGCGGGACCTTTGGTAAGTAAACGGGGGGGCTGGGGGGTCGGCAATTATCGGATGTTTTTTCACCTTAATGCATAGGATGCATTAAGGTGAAAAAACGGGAAGGTTTACAACCCCTTTTAATGTCTTGTAAAGGACAGACATATGATTATTACATAATAATTGAGTGCATTTCCCTAAATTTTCATGATTATACAGTTTATTTTTCTAATGCATGCATGGTTTATTCCACATTTGTAAATTACTCCGTTTAGGTTTATAAATAAGTAGACAGATTTATTTCAACATGTGTGGACACAGCTGTGAATGATTCACTTTGACTCATCATTCTTAGTTAATATCATTAAGCGGATGCGGATTTCAAGCTTTTGCTTGTAAATAAAAACAATTCAAACAGGAGACTAGAGAAGGACACAATATCCGGCTGACACTCTTCCTAATAAATGCCAAAATCAAAGTGAGCCATCATCAAGGAACCTCGCATGATAATGTTATTGACTTGTCTGGTACTGCAATAAATCAGGGCTGAAACTACAAAGTTCATCACTTCTTGATGTATAAAATGACAGATCTCTACTCCCATCCAGGTGTCAGCCATTCTGATGAGATGATATGTTTCTAGTATTTAGATGTTTGATTGCTTGTCTGACTCATAGACAGCTGTTTTTTGTCTGGGAGCAATGGCAATTCTTGGAGAATGAAGATTGACTGTGTGTCCTGAGCCTTGGCCTTGTGCTGTGCACTTTTGCTTATAAGACTAAGGCAAAATGATGTGGCAAGCAGAGTTATGGAAACAATATGTGTCCTTTTTTAGGAGATTTGTATTGCCTGGCAACAGTGATGTGTGGAATAACAACACCTTTTTCTAATTATTCATTACTTTCAGCGATTTCTTTGATCACTAGAGCCAATTCACACTTGTCCATGTTGCTGCATGAAAAAGGCATGTTAAGTAGAAATCCCAGCCTTTCTGTGTGGCTGGTTCACATCTATGAACTGCAGTTTAGTGTGAAAAACATGGATACAAATCATACGATTTCTTGGGGACTTTAAAGGCTAAAGGCCCGTACACACCATAAAAACAGCTGATTCCAACTTTTCGGACTACAAAACCCGAAGATGCATGCTAAACTATTTTTATCGTAAGTGAACACAACGTCCGATTTTTCATTTAATTAGTACAGTTTTCGTCCGGAAAAAATCATAAGAGCAAGACTACGCATGTTTGGATAAAAAAGAATACATAACAAAACAATTCAACACATTACATCACTTCCGAAGTTATATTCTGTCGTACGAGAACTTTTGTACGCTGAGTAACCTCTTAATTTTCAATATGAGCAGTGGCGGCCGAACCCCTAAGCCATGTCCCTACTCTCCATACAGGGACGCCAGACACATAGATTTCAATGGGGTTTGCTTTTTCTTTTTGAAGCACATGATTAGAGCCTGAGGCTCTAATTGGCTTCAAAAAGGGTGGGCTCAGGGCACAGAGCACTGCTCCCTGAGCCCACCCACTTGTGTGACATTAGCAAATTAATATTCGCTAATGTCTTCCTGCTTCTCCTCCCAGCTAATCGGGAAGCAGGTCCTGAGACCCGACTGGCCTGGAGTCCATAGACCCGATTGGCCAGGTGTCCAAAGACCCGATTGGCCAGGGCTCCGAAGACCCGATTGGCCAGGTGTCCAAAGACCCGATCGGCCAGGTGTCCAAAGACCCGATTGGCCAGGTGTCCAAAGACCCGATTGGCCAGGGCTCCGAAGACCCGATTGGCCAGGGCTCCGAAGACCCGATTGGCCAGGGCTCCGAAGACCCGATTGGCCAGGGCTCCGAAGACCCGATTGGCCAGGGCTCCGAAGACCCGATTGGCCAGGATGTATCCAAAGACCCGATTGGCCCGGGAGGATAAGTGACTGCTGGGACTTAGGAGGAGATGCAGGGGGGAAGCCACCAAAGTCACAACTTGGATAGGGTAAGTGCAGGGCGGGCGGAGAGGCGATCGAGCGGGCGATCAATCGAGCACCAGCCGCCACTGAATATAAGACTAGCATGCAACAAAAAACGGATGATTATTCGTCCGATAATCTAATCGTGTGTACCAGGCTTAAGTTCACCTTTTCCAGAAACTAGTCTATGCAGTCAAGGGGCCCCAGTAGATATTAGAAATATCTGCAGATTTGTAAAATGATTAGTAAAGTGGTTGTAAACCCTTACATACACCCAGTGAAGTGGCTGGCCTTGGGTGATACCCACAGATGAAACAAATCTGGTAAGTTGTACCTGTCTATCTGCAGTCTTCTCTTCTCTACATCTGTTCAAAGTGCTGAATTTATAAAGCTTGTCTGAGAGTTCCAAAAAAAAAATTGCCCAAATAGCAGAAATTACACACTGCAGAGCTTAGTGACGAGAGCTCTGAAAGCTGATTGGAAGGAAGGGACACACAGCACACAGAACAGAGCTGAAGCTGTCAATCAACTGGAGATCCCACCCTTGACACCTTTTTTCTCTTGGTGTAAAAAAAACTTGTCAGAAGTGACTCATGCTGATAGTAGAGGAACAAAGCAGCAGATAGAAATGACACTTGGGCCTGGTTCACACCTATGCAGGTTGCAGTTTGCATATTCCAGGTGCATTTTGCATTTTTCAATACACATTTTTGATCCATTGAAGTCTATGAAAAATAAAAAAACTGAAAAAGTCCCTGACCCTTTCCATGAAATGCACAGATGTGAACATAGGAAACCATGTTAAATGGACTGTAGTGTGTTTCTGCAAAACTAAAAATTGCACTAAAAAATGCATTGGTGTGAACCAGGCCTTAGGGGGAGATTTACTAAAACTGATGCACACAGAATCTGATGCAGCTGTGCACAGTAACCAATCAGCTTTTAAAGTGTTTGTTACCCTTAAAAAAAAAATCACCTAAAAAACCTGGCTGATCCTACCTGGCTTTACCCCCCCCCCCTGTAAACTGACCACGGTTTATAATGGCTGCTGAGCCCTGACACCGTGGTCAGTTTACGTGCCTCCATCATCCGCAGCCCTGCTCTGTCCTTCTCTGCCCCCCACCCTGCCTGTCTGCTCTGTGTCGGTGCCCATCCCCTCACTCCCTGCTGCTATCATAACTACAATAAAAACATCCCATCCTTCTATAACATAACGTTATGCGTCCCTGTGTCTGTGTTATATAAAAAAGCTGCCGATGTTAGCGGGAGTGCTCGGCCCCGCCCGCTATAGCTGTATAGCCAGGGAGAGGAGAGAGCAGAGAAGTCACGTGATTGCTGGGAGACGCTCTGATATAGGTACATGTAGCGGGGTCTCTAAAATTAGGTAGGACACTCAGGTGTGTAAGTATGGGAATAATGGACCATTTGTGTTCGTGGAGGATTGGACGGTGTAATAATCTCCTTGGCCTCTGGGTGGCGGGGTACCCGTAGGCTCAAGGTAGATTGGCCGTCACAGTGCTACCCTTTTTGTCCCTTTCCGGAGATAGTACGGCGAGGGCGGGGAACCTGCCGTGGTGTCGATGGGAGGAGATAAAAGGGGGAGACACCCTAACCACGAGGTCTCTTTTGGAGGATCTTCTTCACGCGCCCAGGCACCTTAGGCCTGGGTGTGGGTGGTTCCGGATTCCGGCCCAGGCGCCCTAGGCCTGACTGGAATGGAGTTGGAGTCCATCCCAGGCACCTTCAGCCTGGGGTGAGGTACTAAGCCAGGAGGCCTGGGGCCCAGTGACTTCGACTGGGTCCCGCGAGGGTGGAGAAGTCCGAGGGTCCCTGAAGTGGATGGGGCCCATGTCTGAGGTGAGGAGGCCGGGGAGGTTACCCATTCGGAGAGTCTGGAGCAGCATCAACCCAGTGACGGATGGGCCTCTGGTAACTCCCTTGGAGGGACATCTTCCCCTGACAGGGGCCGCAGCGCAGCGAAGGTACTCCTATCTACGTTCTCTTGAGTTGCTGGTAGAGACTCTCAAGTTCTATATCCTTTCTAGCTAATGCTATAGTAACCGCTGGCGAGATCGCAGTGGTTTAGCTGACAACCAGGACAGTGCCTCGACCTGCTCATCCCCTGTATCAAAAATGTTATCAAGTCGCAACCAGTTGGCTACTGAAGCACTGTTTATTGTGAGATATGCAATAAAACAAGAGTTGGACTGTGATCGGTGTGTGGAACTCTGGTTAATGGGAGCAGAGGGAAGTGTTGGCACAGTAGGACTTGATTCTAGACAAAAGCACACAGGCCCGAGGAAATATCTGGTGCTGGCCTTCACCTCACCCACAGTTATGGGGAGGACATGGGCCGTAGCGCATCTCACCCTGTCGTGTGACATACCCCTAGACAAGAGAGATGGGGTGAGGCCGCTACATACAGATTGGAAGCTTTTTTTATATAACACGGATACAGGGGCAGGAAATGTTATGTTACAGAGAGGATGGGATGTTTTTATTGTAGGGGCTTAACAACCACTTTAACTTCAGCTTGTTCAATTAAGCTTTGACAATAATACCTAGATGTTGATTGGTTACTTTGCACAGCTGAACCAGATTCTGTGTGCACCAATTTTAACAAATCTTCCACATAGTGCTTTTAATTGAGACAAGTACACAATATAGAGGGATATGATTTGCTCATATTTCATTTCTGAGGTTTACAACCATTTTAGTTTGTTTTACCTGTAGACCATTTGGGTCCCCTCAGAAGCCTGGCTAAAAACTCCAAGTTGGCAACCCCCATGTCCTACTTTGTTGCTAGGATGTAAAAACCATTGGTTTTCATTGGCTCACTGACTTTGATTGACAGCAGCGGGAGAGAGAGGGGCGGGAATGAGCTGCAACTCCATGTATGAATGGACACACAGTGCAGCGGCTCGGCTAGGGTGCCTCCACAGCAGGCTGCTTGCTGTGGGCACTCGGCAGGAGGGAGGGGCCAAGGGCACCGGTGAAGGGCTCGAGAAGAGGAACATCTGGGCTGCTCTGTGCAAAACCACTACACAGAGCAGGTAAGTATAACATGTTTGTTATTTTTAAACAAAAACAAAAAATAAGACTTTAATATCACTTTAATGATCATTTGACAAAGCTACACAGATTTTTAATATCTACTGGGGGCCCTTGAATGCATAGGCTATTTTCTAGAAAAGGGTGATGTTCTGCTTCCACAATTTAATCACTTGAATGTGTGATCTCTATAACTGATTCAGTTGTGGTGGAATGGCTTTAAAGAGAAGTATGGGCTTTTTTTTTTCTTGATTCATACTTACCTCGGTGGATGGAGCATCAGACTGATGCTGCAGCTGTCCCCCGCTGTCTCTGCACTGAGAACTGAGTCATGAACATCGGCGATGGCTCGGTTTTCACAGATCCCTGAGAGGAGAGCTGCTGAATGTCAGTCAGTGTCTCTCCTCTCTGCTCCTCCATGATGACTGGAGCGCTGAGCTGTGGAGGGACGGGGAGAGGCCGTCTCAGCGGCTCGCTGAGATTGCCATCAATCAAGGCAGCTGGCGGATCCAGACTTGGGAAGTCGGGATTACGCGTTGCCTCGAGTGATGGCAGTGACGTCAGCGGAGAGTGGACTTCAGACTGCTACCCGCTGAAAACGGGTCACAGGAGTGCAAAACAAATTGCATTCCTGTGACCCAAAGGAGAAGCCCAGCCTAAAAAGCTCAGGCTGGACTTCTCCTTTAACTTACAGTTACATCTCAGTAGTTCGGCAAACAGTAACTCAATTCAAATGACATCTTGCAGATTGTAGAGAGCTCTAATCCAATACTTGTGCAGATCACAACAGATGGATATCAAATAGGTAAAACAATAGTGTGTCTAGCTCCAGCAGAGTACAGTGCATGGTATGAATGGAGGCTAAAGCATGAAGCTGAAAGTTGGGACTAGCTACAGAGTGAGGAAGGGACAATATTATTTAAAGGGAAACAAACATGCATGTATGTGCAACATGAATTCACACACTGATGGGGCTATAGTAGACACTCTCGACATGTTTCGTGGGCATAAAAGTCTACTATCTCAGGAAAACCAGAGGGTAACCATACTTCATTTAGCAAGGCAACAACACACCAGCCAGTTAAAAACATGTTGACCATGGCTTTTATACACACAGATCCAGTCCAACAAGAGATGGCCAAATCTGGGAACCACTCACCCAGACCGTTATCTCCCTTAGGTACAAGATGGTAGGCAGTGATAAAAGTTCTAAAGTGCCCTCCTATCGCTTTTCAATTGTCGAAAAATTCCACTTAATACCAGTGTGTCCACCTGTATATACCATTAGTGATGAGCCGAACACCCCCGGGTTCGGTTCGCACCAGAACCCGCGAACGGACCGAAAGTTCGAACGAACATTAGAACCCTATTAAATACAATGGATGCGAACGTTCAAATTCTAAAGTGCTAATTATAACAACTATTATGCATGTTATTGTCATAAATAGGGTTTGGGAACCCGGGTTGTGCACCAGGGGACATGTATCAATGCAAAAATAAGTTTTAAAAACGGTCGTTTTTCGGGAGCAGTCATTTTAATGATGCATAAAGTGAAAAAAAAAAAGTCAAATATTCCTTTAAATATCGTACCTGGGGGGTGTCTAAAGTATGCCTGTGAAGTGCCACGTGTTTCCCGTGTTTAGAACTGTCCCTGCACAAAATGACACTTCTAAAGGAAAAAAAAGCCATTTAAAACTGCTTGCGGCTTTAATGTAATGTCTGGTCCCGGTAATATGGATGAAATTCTTTAAGAAAAATGGCATAGCTACCCCATGACCCCCCCCCCCCTACCCCAGCCCATTACCAGCCCCTTTGGGTCTTGTATGGATATTAAGGGGAACCCCGCACATAAAATAAAAAAGGCCCTATATACTCTGAACAGCCGTATACAGGCGGTGCATACAAGACAGGGACTGTAGGTTTGTTCTTATGTAGAATCTGTTTGTAATTTTGAACAGGTACATTGTTGAAGTGTAGCTCCAGCCCAAAAATCTATTTTTAAACTTTTTGGGAAACATAGGTAAGGGTTATCACCCCTGTAACATTTGTTTTGCTGTCTGTGCCCCTGTTCAGAACATTTCACCTCACTTTCCATCCCAATGACAACTGTTTTTGAAATGTGGTGTTTTTCTTGAAACAAGGATTGCTGATAAAGCATCAGTACAGATGAGACCCCTTTCTCCCATATTTATTCTTACAGGAGAGAATTTTCCTTTCTAGGGGTAGATTTCCTCTCACTTCCTGTTGTCTTCTTTCGTTTGCAAGTAGGAGTCGTTTGTAAGTTGGATGTTTGAAAGTAGGGACCTGCCGTATATACTCTGCAGAAATAGGCCCCTTAGTTGTTGGTGTTGGCACAACACTGTAAGCACTCACAGTTACTCTTGGTTGGTGCTGGAACGCCCTGCTGTCAACTATTATATCAGGAATTTTAATTACATATAATTGTTGAACAGTGGTAGTAAAAATTGGGGCTTTGATGGTGGTGCTGGTGCCACAACACTGTAAGCCCTGACAGTTACTCTTGGTGGGTGCAGCAATGGGCCCTGCTGTGAATTATTAGATCAAGAATTGTAATTACATGCCCCTTTTGAACAGGGGCTGAAAAATTGGGCCTTTCGTGGTGGTGGTGGTGGTGGCGTTGCCACAAGACTGTAAGCCCTCAGAGTTACTCTTGGTGGGTGCAGCAATGGACCCTGCTGTGAATTATTAGATCAAGAATTGTAATTGCATGCCCCTGTTGAACAGGGGCTGAAAAATTGGGCCTTAGGCACTGGTGGCACAACACTACAACCCCTCACAGATACTGTACTTGGAGCACAGCAATGAGCCCTGTTGCAAAGTATTGCTTCAAAAATTGTAATGACACGCCCCTGTTAAACAGGGGCTGAAAAATTGGGCCTTAGGCACTGGTGCCACAACACTCCAACCCCTCACAGATACTGTACTTGGAGCACAGCAATGAGCCCTATGGCAAATTATTGCTAAAAAAATTGTAATTACACGCCCCTGTAAAACAGGGGCTGAAAAATTGGGCCTTAGCCACTGGTGGCGGCACCCATAAACAAAAATGATCTTCCAAGCTATCATCATCAATCGTATCACTTGAGGACTCGGAGGAGGAGGATAGCCAGTCAACATAACAGCACAGGCACTCAGCATCAGCATCAGTCTTGAAGGGATGTGACATGTTAAAATCAATTAGTCTGTTATATCAGCATCAGGTGTGTGGTAGCTGGTGGTGATCCAAGACTGGTTCATCTTGATGAAAGTCAGTCGATCAACCGAGTCGGTGGACAGGCGCACCCTGTGATCCGTGACAAATCCTCCAGCAGCACTGAATGTGCGTTCCGAAAGAACGCTGGATGCAGGACAGGCCAGTAGCTCAATTGCATACTGTGCAAGCTCTGGCCAGTGATCCATCCTCAAGACCCAGTAAGCCAGAGGATTTTCGGTGGGGAAGGTGTCCAAGTCTGACCTTGCCCCTAGATATTCCTGCACCATGTTTATCAGACGCTGGCGATGGTTGCTGGAACCGATCATACTTTGGGGCTGCGGACTAAAGAATTGTCTGAACGCATCGGTCAGACGGCCACCTTCCCCACCGCTCCTTCTTTGACTGGCCGAAGCCTCAGCAACTCGTTGTCCAGGACCAGGAGTTTGTAACCTCCCAGTCTCTGGGAACGCGTTGCACAGACCTTTCTGCAAGGCCTCCCGGAGTTGTCTCATCCTCTGCTCCCTCTGCGACGGTAACATAAGGTCCGCAACCTTACCCTTGTACCGTGGATCAAGGAGAGTGGCCAGCCAGTAATGGTCCCTCTCCTTGATCCGAAGAATACGAGGATCCTTCCGCAGACTTTGCAGGATCAGGGAGGCCATGCAGCGTAGGTTTGCTGAGGCATTCGCTCCGGAGTCCTCTGGGTCACTAAGGACGACATGATCCGCAGCCACCTCCTCCCAGCCACGTACAAGTCCACTGGTTTCTTGGGACTGTAAATCATCCCTAAAAGACTGCTGCTGATGATGCTGAGTGCCAGCCTCCACCTCCATGCTGACACAATCCTCCTCCTCCTCCTCCTCCTCCTCCTCCTCCTCCTCCTCCTCTTCCTGTGCGATGGGTGGGACAGAAGGAACACTGTCTGGGTAAAGGGGGCCTTGAGAGGCAAGGAAGTCCTCCTCTTCCTGCCTCTGTTCTGCCTCAAGTGCCCTGTCCATTATTCCACGCAGCGTGTGCTCCAACAGGTGGACAAGAGGTACAGTGTCACTGATGCATGCACTGTCACTGCTCACCATCCTCGTGGCCTCCTCAAATGGTGCCAGGACAGTGCATGCATCCCTGATCATGCCCCACTGGCGTGGAGAAAAAAAACCAAGCTCCCCTGACCCTGTCCTGGTGCCGTAGTCGCACAGGTACTCATTGATGGCCCTCTGCTGCGTGTGCAGCCGCTGCAGCATGGCCAACGTTGAGTTCCACCTGGTGGGCATGTCACATATAAGGCGGTTCTTGGGCAGGTTCAACTCCTTTTGCAGCTCAGCCAGGCGAGCACTGGCATTATAAGATCTGCGGAAATGCACACAGACTTTCCTGGCCTGCCTCAGGACATCCTGTAAGCCCGGGTACCTGACCAAGAACCGCTGCACCACCAGGTTAAGGACGTGAGCCACACAGGGCACATGGGTCAGTTGTCCCTGTCGGAGGGCGGAGAGGAGGTTGGTGCCATTGTCGCAAACCACCATTCCTGGCTTAAGCTGGCGTGGCGTCAACCACCTCTCGGCCTGGCCCTGCAGAGCAGACAGGACCTCTGCCCCAGTGTGGCTTCTGTCCCCCAAACACACCAGCGCAAGCACGGCATGGCATCTTTTTGCCTGCGTACTTGCGTAGCCCCGTGAACGGCTACGGAGCACCGCTGGTTCATAGGACAAACCACAGGAAGAGGCCATGGAGGAAGAAGAAGAGGAGGGGGTGGAGGAGAGAGGTGTGTCACAACCAGTAGTAGCATTTTGGAGGCGTGGCGGTGGGACAACCTCCAACACTACTGCACCTTGTCCTGCATCCTTCCCAGCTGCCAAAAGAGTGACCCAATGGGCCGTGAAAGAAAGGTAACGTCCCTGTCCATGCCTGCTGGACCATGAGTCAGCGGTAATATGCACCTTACCGCTGACTGCCCTGTCCAGCGAGGCCAAGACATTGCCTTCCACATGCCGGTAGAGAGCCGGAATAGCCTTCCGTGAGAAAAAGTGGCGTTTGGGAACCTGCCACTGAGGAACCGCACATTGCACAAACTCACGGAAGGGGGCCGAGTCTACCAACTGAAAAGGCAGCAGTTGAAGCGCTAGCAATTTAGCCAAGCTAGCATTCAACCGCTGGGCATGTGGATGGCTGGGAGTGAACTTCTTTCGACGGTCCAGCAGCTGGGGCAGGGAAATTTGCCTGCTAGAATCGGACGTCGGTGTACTGCTAGCAGAGTGGCCGCAAGTACTTGGCTGTGACACACCTAATTCTACACCTTCATTCCTCTCAGTGCATGTTTCAGAGAGGACTGAAGTTATAGTGGGGTTGGAGATCCCAGCTGATGTGGTGCAAGGAGAGGTCCGCTTTGTTCTTTGGTGTGGGTCTTTGAGGTAGGCTTGCCAACGAGCTGCATGGCAGGTCAACATATGTCTGGTCAGGCATGTGGTACCCAAGCGGCTGATGTTTTGGCCACGCGATATACGCTTGAGACATATGTTGCAAACAGCAGCTGTGCGATCTGATGCACTAGCCTCAAAAAAGGCCCACACCAAAGAACTTTTTGAATGACGGGCAGAGGCAGCGCCCTGCACAGGCGGAGCTCTGCGGTGTGATTCCGTCGGTGTACTGCCCTTACGCTGGCCACCAAAGGGCATCCTGCCTCGTTGGAGATGTGCCTCCTCCTCATCCTCCTCCTCCTCCTCTCTCCTATTAGGCACCCACGTGGAGTCAGTGACCTCATCATCACCTCCCTCCTCATCACTGGAGCCAATCTGGCAGTATGCTGCAGCTGCTGGAACATGACTGCCAGATTGGTGTCCTTCTTGAGCATCCCCTCTGTCTGCTCTCACGCTACTGCCTTCCTCTAGCTGGGTTTCATCATCAGACCCTTCGAAACGCTGGGCATCCTCCTGGAGCATGTACCCAACACTGTGCTGAAACAGTTCGGGGGACTCCTCAGGAGGAGGACATGGTGGGTCTAGGGAAGGAGTGACTGATGATGAGTCTGACATTGATACCAGGGAAGAGGACGCTTTGGCAGCTGCTTTTCCAGTACCCTGAGCCTGGGTGAGAGAGGATGAGGAGGAGGAGGAGGGCTTGGTCATCCACTCTACCAAGTCTTCGGCATGATGTGGCTCAACATGTCCAGCTGCCGAAAAGAAGGACAAGCGTGTCCCATGGCCATGTGCTGATGACAATGCACCGCGTCCACGACCAGCACTGTTGCCCCCAGACACAGAGCCTGCTTGCCCTCTTTTATTGCCTCCTGACTGTCTGCCTCTCCTTGTTTGCCTTCCAGACATTCTAATAGATGGCCTGCAGGGAGATGGGAAAAAAGCAATAAGGGCTACCTTCAGGTGTCCTTCTCTGTCCCTTGAAACAAGGACTTTGACAGTGAAAGAAACTGACACACTCTCCCTACCTACAGTTTTCTGTCCCTAGAAAAAATGTTTTTTTTAAGCACAATTTAGCACAAGGAGAATTACCTCACTGTCCTTCCAGGTCCCTGGAAACAAGGACTTTGACAGTGAAAGAAACTGACACACTCTCCCTACCTACAGTTTTCTGTCCCTAGAAAAAATGTTTTTTTTAAGCACAATTTAGCACAAGGAGAATTACCTCACTGTCCTTCCAGGTCCCTGGAAACAAGGACTTTGACAGTGAAAGAAACTGACACACTCTCCCTACCTACAGTTTTCTGTCCCTAGAAAAAATGTTTTTTTAAGCACAATTTAGCACAAGGAGAATTCACTCACTGTCCTTCCAGGTCCCTGGAAACAAGGACTTTGACAGTGAAAGAAACTGACACACTCTCCCTACCTACAGTTTTCTGTCCCTAGAAAAAATGTTTTTTTTAAGCACAATTTAGCACAAGGAGAATTACCTCACTGTCCTTCCAGGTCCCTGGAAACAAGGACTTTGACAGTGAAAGAAACTGACACACTCTCCCTACCTACAGTTTTCTGTCCCTAGAAAAAATGTTTTTTTTAAGCACAATTTAGCACAAGGAGAATTACCTCACTGTCCTTCCAGGTCCCTGGAAACAAGGACTTTGACAGTGAAAGAAACTGACACACTCTCCCTACCTACAGTTTTCTGTCCCTAGAAAAAATGTTTTTTTTAAGCACAATTTAGCACAAGGAGAATTACCTCACTGTCCTTCCAGGTCCCTGGAAACAAGGACTTTGACAGTGAAAGAAACTGACACACTCTCCCTACCTACAGTTTTCTGTCCCTAGAAAAAATGTTTTTTTTAAGCACAATTTAGCACAAGGAGAATTACCTCACTGTCCTTCCAGGTCCCTGGAAACAAGGACTTTGACAGTGAAAGAAACTGACACACTCTCCCTACCTACAGTTTTCTGTCCCTAGAAAAAATGTTTTTTTTAAGCACAATTTAGCACAAGGAGAATTACCTCACTGTCCTTCCAGGTCCCTGGAAACAAGGACTTTGACAGTGAAAGAAACTGACACACTCTCCCTACCTACAGTTTTCTGTCCCTAGAAAAAATGTTTTTTTTAAGCACAATTTAGCACAAGGAGAATTACCTCACTGTCCTTCCAGGTCCCTGGAAACAAGGACTTTGACAGTGAAAGAAACTGACACACTCTCCCTACCTACAGTTTTCTGTCCCTAGAAAAAATGTTTTTTTTTAAGCACAATTTAGCACAAGGAGAATTACCTCACTGTCCTTCCAGGTCCCTGGAAACAAGGACTTTGACAGTGAAAGAAACTGACACACTCTCCCTACCTACAGTTTTCTGTCCCTAGAAAAAATGTTTTTTTTAAGCACAATTTAGCACAAGGAGAATTACCTCACTGTCCTTCCAGGTCCCTGGAAACAAGGACTTTGACAGTGAAAGAAACTGACACACTCTCCCTACCTACAGTTTTCTGTCCCTAGAAAAAATGTTTTTTTTTAAGCACAATTTAGCTTAAGGAGAATTACCTCACTGTCCTTCCAGGTCCCTGGAAACAAGGACTTTGACAGTGAAAGAAACTGACACACTCTCCCTACCTACAGTTTTCTGTCCCTAGAAAAAATGTTTTTTTTAAGCACAATTTAGCACAAGGAGAATTACCTCACTGTCCTTCCAGGTCCCTGGAAACAAGGACTTTGACAGTGAAAGAAACTGACACACTCTCCCTACCTACAGTTTTCTGTCCCTAGAAAAAATGTTTTTTTTAAGCACAATTTAGCACAAGGAGAATTACCTCACTGTCCTTCCAGGTCCCTGGAAACAAGGACTTTGACAGTGAAAGAAACTGACACACTCTCCCTACCTACAGTTTTCTGTCCCTAGAAAAAATGTTTTTTTTAAGCACAATTTAGCACAAGGAGAATTACCTCACTGTCCTTCCAGGTCCCTGGAAACAAGGACTTTGACAGTGAAAGAAACTGACACACTCTCCCTACCTACAGTTTTCTGTCCCTAGAAAAAATGTTTTTTTTTAAGCACAATTTAGCACAAGGAGAATTACCTCACTGTCCTTCCAGGTCCCTGGAAACAAGGACTTTGACAGTGAAAGAAACTGACACACTCTCCCTACCTACAGTTTTCTGTCCCTAGAAAAAATGTTTTTTTTAAGCACAATTTAGCACAAGGAGAATTACCTCACTGTCCTTCCAGGTCCCTGGAAACAAGGACTTTGACAGTGAAAGAAACTGACACACTCTCCCTACCTACAGTTTTCTGTCCCTAGAAAAAATGTTTTTTTTTAAGCACAATTTAGCACAAGGAGAATTACCTCACTGTCCTTCCAGGTCCCTGGAAACAAGGACTTTGACAGTGAAATAAACTGACACACTCTCCCTACCTACAGTTTTCTGTCCCTAGAAAAAATGTTTTTTTTAAGCACAATTTAGCACAAGGAGAATTACCTCACTGTCCTTCCAGGTCCCTGGAAACAAGGACTTTGACAGTGAAAGAAACTGACACACTCTCCCTACCTACAGTTTTCTGTCCCTAGAAAAAATGTTTTTTTTAAGCACAATTTAGCACAAGGAGAATTACCTCACTGTCCTTCCAGGTCCCTGGAAACAAGGACTTTGACAGTGAAAGAAACTGACACACTCTCCCTACCTACAGTTTTCTGTCCCTAGAAAAAATGTTTTTTTTAAGCACAATTTAGCACAAGGAGAATTACCTCACTGTCCTTCCAGGTCCCTGGAAACAAGGACTTTGACAGTGAAAGAAACTGACACACTCTCCCTACCTACAGTTTTCTGTCCCTAGAAAAAATGTTTTTTTTAAGCACAATTTAGCACAAGGAGAATTACCTCACTGTCCTTCCAGGTCCCTGGAAACAAGGACTTTGACAGTGAAAGAAACTGACACACTCTCCCTACCTACAGTTTTCTGTCCCTAGAAAAAATGTTTTTTTTTAAGCACAATTTAGCACAAGGAGAATTACCTCACTGTCCTTCCAGGTCCCTGGAAACAAGGACTTTGACAGTGAAATAAACTGACACACTCTCCCTACCTACAGTTTTCTGTCCCTAGAAAAAATGTTTTTTTTAAGCACAATTTAGCACAAGGAGAATTACCTCACTGTCCTTCCAGGTCCCTGGAAACAAGGACTTTGACAGTGAAAGAAACTGACACACTCTCCCTACCTACAGTTTTCTGTCCCTAGAAAAAATGTTTTTTTTAAGCACAATTTAGCACAAGGAGAATTACCTCACTGTCCTTCCAGGTCCCTGGAAACAAGGACTTTGACAGTGAAAGAAACTGACACACTCTCCCTACCTACAGTTTTCTGTCCCTAGAAAAAATGTTTTTTTTAAGCACAATTTAGCACAAGGAGAATTCACTCACTGTCCTTCCAGGTCCCTGGAAACAAGGACTTTGACAGTGAAAGAAACTGACACACTCTCCCTACCTACAGTTTTCTGTCCCTAGAAAAAATGTTTTTTTTTAAGCACAATTTAGCACAAGGAGAATTACCTCACTGTCCTTCCAGGTCCCTGGAAACAAGGACTTTGACAGTGAAATAAACTGACACACTCTCCCTACCTACAGTTTTCTGTCCCTAGAAAAAATGTTTTTTTTAAGCACAATTTAGCACAAGGAGAATTACCTCACTGTCCTTCCAGGTCCCTGGAAACAAGGACTTTGACAGTGAAAGAAACTGACACACTCTCCCTACCTACAGTTTTCTGTCCCTAGAAAAAATGTTTTTTTTAAGCACAATTTAGCACAAGGAGAATTACCTCACTGTCCTTCCAGGTCCCTGGAAACAAGGACTTTGACAGTGAAAGAAACTGACACACTCTCCCTACCTACAGTTTTCTGTCCCTAGAAAAAATGTTTTTTTTAAGCACAATTTAGCACAAGGAGAATTCACTCACTGTCCTTCCAGGTCCCTGGAAACAAGGACTTTGACAGTGAAAGAAACTGACACACTCTCCCTACCTACAGTTTTCTGTCCCTAGAAAAAATGTTTTTTTTAAGCACAATATAGCACAAGCACAAAACACACTGACACTCTCCCTACCTATCCTTCTCTTTCCCTAAACTAAAGGAATCCAGGTTAAGCAAGAAAGAAATAAAAGTCACTGTCCCTGCCTATGCTGCTCTATCCCTGCTCCGGAACACACTACACTAGGCCGCCGTGCTGGCGGCCTTTTATAGTGTGGGGCGTGTACTAAACCCCCTCAGCAATAATTGGCCACAGGCATCCTGCCTGTGGCCAATCATTGCTCTCCTCGCTGCCGGCGCTGTGATTGGCCAAGCATGCGGGGTCACAGTGCATGCTTGGCCAATCACAGCGCCTGGATGACACTGCGATGGCGTAGTGCATTGTGGGCCGTTCGCGTCACTCGAATTTGGCGCGAACGGCCCAAATCGTTCGATTTTCGTCGAACGATCGAACAGCCGATGTTCGAGTCGAACGTATGTTCGACTCGAACACGAAGCTCATCCCTATATACCATACATAATGTTGCTTGCTTGTCCTATAGCCACTGAGACATGTTGGAAAACACCTGGGGAAGCTCCGTCTATTTACAATTCAGACTCCCCCTGGCTTTTTGGGCTCCTAAATGATGAGCACAATTGTCCCCAGTGGTCAGCTTATCTATTAATTCTATGTGTACAGTGGTCTCAGATGTTGGGGTATTCCTCACCCATCAGGTGATTTCCCAGGAAGACAAAATTAAACTATATGGGCCCATTTACATGTGTGTATTACCATGTCCACACGATGCACGTGGAACAGCGTATATCCAGCCTTAGGCTATGTTGCATGTTCACAATACCTAATTAATATTTAAACAATTGGCTTCAGTACATTACAGATAATTAAGTACTTCTTCATTAGGCTGTGTCTGTAATTAAGTACTGTGCACTTGCGCAATGCATGTAAACATCACCACATGGTACGTGTCATCTGTAACATGTTATCTGTCCCCCTAATCCATACATATCTGTTCTTCATCTTTTAAAAGCGGCTTGGCTTCTTTAGACTATGTAGATTCAAATTCAGACAACATCTCTCATAAGCAATACCGTTGCTCTTCTTCACATCTGCATATAGGACTGAATCCATCCATGCCAATGTTACAACAATCATCACATTGGCATTGACAATTAACAATATTGGATCAAGGCCGATTGTATGTTACTATATTCATGAGTAGTTGTGGTTGCCATGCATGTTCTAGGGCAGGGGTAGGTTACCTCCAGCTGTTGTAGAACTAAATTTCCTCTGAGGCATTGCAAGGCTGGCAGTTACAATTACTCCCAGAGGCATGATGGGACTTGTAGTCCTGCAACAGCTGGAGGGCCCCAGGTTGCCTACCCCTGTTCTAGAGTAGGGATGAGCTTCGAGTCGAACTCCTGTTCGACTCGAACATTGCCTGTTTGCCCGTTCGCCGAAGAGCGAACAATTTGGGGTGTTTGCGGCAAAATCGAAAAGCCACGGAACACCCTGTAAAAGTCTATGGGAGAAATCTAAAGTGCTAATTTTAAAGGCTTATATGCAAGTTATTGTCATAAAAAGTGTTTGGGGACCCGGGTCCTGCCCCAGGGGACATGTATCAATGCAAAAAAAAAGGTTTAAAAACGGCCGTTTTTTCGGGAGCAGTGATTTTAATAATGCTTAAAGTGAAACAATAAAAGTGAAATATTCCTTTAAATTTTGTACCTAGGGGGTGTGTATAGTATGCCTGTAAAGCAGCGCTTGTTTCCCGTGCTTAGAACTGTCCCTGTACAAAATGTAATTTCTGAAGGGGAAAAAAAGTAATTTAAAAGCACTCGCGGCTATAATGAATTGTCGGCTCTTGGCAATACAGAAAAAAGTCATTGATAAAAAAAAAAAGAATGCGTGGGAGTCCCCCCAAATTCAATTACCAGGCCCTTCAGGTCTGGTATGGATATTAAGGGGAACCCTGCGTCAAATTAAAAAAAATAAAAAGTCGGGGGGTGCCCCCCAAATATCCATACCAGACCCTTACTATTACTTAAATTACTTTTTTTCCTTCAGAAATGACACTTTGTGCAGGGACAGTTCTAAGCACGGGAAACAAGCGCTGCTTTACAGGCATACTATACACACCCCCCTAGGTACGAAATTTAAAGGAATATTTCACTTTTATTGTTTCACTTTAAGCATTATTAAAATCACTGCTCCCGAAAAAACGGGCGGTTAAAAAAAAAAAAATTGCATTGATACATGTCCCCTGGGGCAGGACCCAGATCCGCAAACACTTTTTATGACAATAACTTACATATGAGCCTTTAAAATTAGCACTTTAGATTTTTCATGTTCGAGTCCCATAGACTTTAACGGTGTTCGGATGTTCGAACAAATTTATTGCCTGTTCGCAAGTTCTGGTGCGAACTGAACTGGGGGGTGTTCGGCTCATCCCTATTCTAGAGCAACTGCTTAGTATAATCCAATCACTTCAGGCGTCATTTTTTTATTTTATTTTTGTGGGGTTCTAAATGAGCACTTTCAGCAAGACATAAATAAGTACTGTATATACTCGAGTATAAGCCGACCCGAATATAAGCCGAGGCACCTAATTTTACCACAAAAACTGGGAAAACTTATTGACTCGAGTATAAGCCTAGGGTGTCCATCTGCATGCCTCACTGTGCCTCACTGTGTCCATGTGCATGCCTCACTGTGCCCATGCCTCACTGTGCCCATGCCTCACTGTGCCCATGCCTCACTGTGTCCATGCCTCACTGTGCCCATGCCTCACTGTGCCCCCGTAGGTCCCTCGGACAACAAACTTTGCATACTTGTAGAGGAAGAGTGGGGCTACATGTGTGCCAAGTTTGGGGTCCAGGGGATCTACAGCCAGCCAGTACCGGGTCCCCAAAGTCCGAGAGATCAGGCGCAAAAAGGTGACTCGAGTATAAGCCGAGGGGGGCATTTTCAGCACAAAAAAATGTGCTGAATAACTCGGCTTATACTCGAGTATATACAGTATTTAGTATGGTTTGGACTGTTATAATAAGGGTCTCCTAGAGATCTTAGGATATTTTCATGTTCTTCATGTTATAATCTCAATGAAGTACTCTTTCTCCAAATGACTTTCACAGATTCACAAATCCTCACAGTTGAAGGCGGGCTAAAAGCTTGAACATGAACTATAAAAACATACTAAATAGATGAATGGAATATTCTAAAAGTCCATTCTAATAGCTTTGTGTTTGTACTGTAGTACAGTAAACCTCCGTTATATCGCGGTTCAGTTTTCGCGGTCCCGGTATATTGCGTTTTTTTCTGTAAGACCTATTAACATTATTTTATTGATTAAATCATTGTTAATTAAATATTTTTGTGTTTTCCATTGCTCCGGCTATGTCTCTCAGTATCTTTTATGTGTTTAAATGTGTTTCTATTGTTTTAAAAGTGTGTTTAAAGACCTTAAAATGCTTTTAAAGTACAATGAAAGTTATAAAAACATGCCTAGTGTGTATTTAAAAAGGGTATTTCTATTTCGTGGATTTTCACTTATTGCGGGTGGGTCTGGAACGTAACCCCCGCGATGGAGGGGGGTTTACTGTATATGTTTGTGTTTTCTTTTGGTGGTGCATTATGATTATTTGTTGTTTCAATATCTTTGAGGGCAAGTATTAGCGCTTTTATTACGTTAAGCCTTGTTGTGTCACATATTTTGGTACTGCATTGCATACAGGCATGCATTGCATTAATAGGACTTGCATGGTTTTTTTTTGCTGGCCTTGGATAACTTGAAATGTTCATGATAGAATGGCCCGTGAATCCCTTGAGATGATTGTAGTCATAATAGTGCACAACTGAGTACTACTGTCCATGATACATATTTTATTTCCATCAACAGTTAAACTAGAACCAAAGACAAGAAAACTCACCTATGCTCCAACAATTCGCTGCCCACGAGGCCCCTCACCGTGCCTGCATTTTCTCCCCAGCTTCTTCTCAATGTATCCCCTTCTTCAGTCATTTATCTCTTTTGTCAAATAGAATTCCCATTCATAGTTCAACAATTTTCCTTTCCGGAGTATTTTTTAAATCCCTTTAGAAACCAAAACATTCATGACTTCTAGAATGGTCAAGCTTTGAGAAATGATGTCCCACAAGTGTGCCATAATCATCATCTTTGTGTTGCATTTTCTACAGGTGAAGCTGCCTGTGCTGCAATTGGGTCGATCAGAAGATCTCCGGCCTGGTGAGTTTGTTGTGGCCATTGGAAGTCCATTCTCTTTGCAGAATACAGTCACAACAGGTATTGTGAGCACGGCACAACGTGGTGGGAAAGAACTGGGCCTGAGGAACTCTGATATGGAATACATCCAAACTGATGCTATCATAAATGTGAGTGCCTCATAGTTATTGCACCTCCTTTGCATTTGCCGTAACTTGCTAATTATGAGTCTGAAAAAAAATGTTATTCCTTTTTTTTTGTAATATACGTTAGTGATTTTATTGTAACCTGACAAATGCGTGGCTCTTCACATTTTCACTCCTTGTTCAAGGTGAACCAATTCAATATATTCCTATGTAAACAGCAGTACATAGTAATAGGCCCCTACACTAATAAACTGTTTGTTATCCCTTTCTTACACTTTTGCATACCCACTGGCTGTGGTGCACTCTGGCCATCCTCTCCACATCTGGAACTCACATGACACTGATATGTTCAGCCTCGGCCCATTTTATTTCTGTTACATCTCATTATTTATTACCTCATTTAGTACAGCTTGTGTCTCTAACTGGCATTACCACCAGTATCAATGCCATTACTTCTGTAACCTTACCAACTCCAAAGGCCCAGTCATAGATCTGATATAGCTGATATGTTTTATGCAAAAGCACCAGTTTTCAGTATTATTATATTTACCGTGAGGTTATCATTTATTGTTATAGCAGTACAAGAGGTGACAGCACCTTAGAACAGTCTGACAGTTTAGGTTTATCATTTTGGTGCTACACAGTCTGGACATCAGTGCAAACCTGCAGGGAATTCAACAACGAAGAGGGTGCAGGGGCTGTAAAGAGGAGTCCCAAAACTAGATTACGTAATATGCATCCTTCTTTCTCTGAAGGCAGCTGACCTGTGGACTGTATAATGGATTCCAAATTAGGCTGCTGACCTTAAAAACAGAAATGGAGGTATAATGCCACAATTCAATGCATATATTGATTGGCAGAAGATCAAACTTGTAAAAAACTCATATTGGCGAGTGCCCAAATCCACTTAGGCTACTTAGCTGCAATGCTCTGTAGCGGGTATGTACTTTCCCGGGTGTAATTTGAACTTGGCAGAGACATTAGTGATGTGTAATTCCCTGCAGCCCAGCAGGTGGTGCTGTCACCCTGGGCTGGGGTTGAATCATTGCTGTGTGTCGTGCCTCCTTTTTGTCCTCCCTCGGCAGCGGTATGGTGGGGCGGGGAACCCGCCGTGCTTGCCGGGAGAGGGTATAAAGGGGCAGGCCATCTTTGTCACGGGGTCGAGTCCTAGGCACCTTCAGCCTGAGGGCGGTGGTTCGTGTCGGTTCTCTAGGCGGGCCTAGGCCTATAGGACAGTCGGAGGTTGTGTTCCATCCCAGGCACCTTTAGCCTGGGGTGAGGTACTCGGATGGAGGTCTGGAGCTCAGTGCCCAACACTGAGTTCCGCGAGGGAAGGAGATCCTAGGGAACCCAGGGGATTGGGAACCCGAATCCGGAAGGCGTAATGGACCGGGGGGAGCTCCTCACTTGAAGACCTGGTGCAGCATATTGCCAGTGACGGGTGAGCCTCTCATCGGAGACCGCCTGGAAGGAAATTCCCCCTCGCTCGGAGACCGCAACCCACTTTCAGGGAGGAAAGTGGAGAACACATTGTGTCTGGGCCTATTCGCATCCACATCTCCTTTTCTGTTCTGTTTCTACAAGGGAGTTCAACTGATTGTGTTCATTCGAGAGGAATAAAGGAGTGTTGGACTTTAATGGTATGGGGCTCATTTCCTGACAGACATTGTTCAAGGTAACTCTTGGTGGAGGCTCCAGGTGCACAGCATTGACCCGAAGGTAAAAGAAACTTCCTTTTATCACACTGACACCTGTGGTGAAGGCCAGGCATGGTGTCCCTGCTCCCTTCCCCTCTAAGGTACCCCTAGACAAGAGAGAAGACGAGCTGAAGACGAAGAGGGGAGTGAGGAGGGTGCTACACGTGGGGGCTCGGGTCCGGTATAGTGTTTGTGCACCACGGAATTGAACGTGTCTGCTGGAAGAGTTACGCGAGTAGGCAGGCCTTCATTGGCCGAAGTGCATCCCTGTGCTCGAAGTCGTGGACATGACCCATTGAAGAGAAAGGCCCGCGCAGAAGAGCGAGGAAAGATGGAAGCTCAGCCGTGTGAAGTACTACACGTGGGGGTTTCTACTTGCACTGCGCCACCAGGCATACCCCCATCGCTTAGTTCGTGGGCGTGATTCAAAAGGAAAAAAGAAGAAAAGCCTGCGAACTGGAGCAAAGGGGAGGAGTCCAATACGTGTGAAGGACTACATGTGGGACGTTGGCGCAAAAACTTTGCAGTGTGCGATGGATCAGCAACAGGTCGCCATGTTCGGACATACATCGTGGATTCCAGTTCACCCTTCCACCACGACATTGACTGCTGCTGCTCCGGTAACAGATACGGGGATTCGGCTAAAGCCAAGGGGTCGATTTGCCCTGTATTCGTGCATGGACGTTGAGGCCCTGGGTGTGATTTGTCCCGGGTGTTCGAGACTGGTGTGCCAACTGAAGCCATTCGGGCGATGTGAGGCCTGTGGGGAGTTTCTGTTCGAAGTGGATCCGGCGGTTGAGAAGCCGAGAACCATCTACCCTGGCCGTACTGCGGGCAACACCACTCAGAGAGGAGGAATCACTGCTCTGACAGCCATCCCTGCGCACACTGCAGCAACTGCAGAGGAGGTCGTGAAAACTCAACGGGAGAAATCCGAGGATGCTGACTCGGTCACCACTGTCTCGCATTGTCCACCACCAAAGAGAAAGACCGGCATGGTAGCCCCGACCAGCGGTTGTGGTGGACCGTCTCGCCCGCTTACGCCCGGCCCAGATGGATCCGTCGACAAGAGTTCCAGACGTCCCGTTTCAAGTAAAGGCCGAGGTAAGCCAGGCGGAGAGATTTGGTGTGTGGGAAGAGGTGAAAACTCAGTCTCCACTACCGGCTACTTGCCCGTGGAGGAGTGTGACACCTCTGACCTGGAGTCGCTCTCAGACATGGGAGACGACGTTGCTATAGACAAACTGTTTGCTGAAAAGGGCTGGGACAAAGTACCTCTCGCTTCATGCTGGAGAACCAGGGATCCACCCATGTCTACAGGGGAAAGTACACCCCGGGTGGAGGCACCAGCGCCTGAAGAGGAGTCCCGTCCCCAGCCTGCCTCCACAACCCCGGTACCATCTGTACCGAAGACCAGGGAAAAGAGACTGCTGTTGCGGGCACCAATGCCCAGACCAGATGTGGTCAAGGTCCCTCGCCACCCGGACTTAATAGTTTTACCTGGCGAAGGGGACAGAGCTACCATGCCTCCTTTGGCGAGACTACAATGCCTATTTGGCCAGAAGGTTGCTGCAGAGTACGGATGGGAGTACACGTACTTGTCTAAGGAGTTGCTCTATGAGGTGGAAGTGTGCCGGGAGCGCTGGTACAATGACTTTGTGTGGACTCACCTTCAGATTCCACACGCCCGTAGGTACCTGGCATGCTCTCCAAAGGCCTCTCAACGTTTTAAAGACTGCAAGGCAGAGTGGATGTTGGGACGGCACATCCATGCAGACGAAGTGTTGATCTGGCACAAGGAAGGAGAAGATGTGGAGTATCATCTGGAGACCATGGACCAGCACTTGAAGCCACTTGTTCTGCCGCATTCCCGCTTTTACCTGTAGGAGAGAAAAGACTCCGTTCTTGTTATGCTGCTGAACTTTCTGGGGCCCGTTGCTTGTGCCCAAAGGAATGAAGGACTGTTCCTGTTGTTCTTCACTTTTCTGCAAGAGATCATAGACTCTGGGGTAGATAGGGTCAAAGAGAAAAGGAAAAATTCCACGAGTGCAGTTACCGCGGCGCTGTCACCAGGTGGCAGTGTTGCACAACGTTAAACACTTTTCACGCACTCACTCTTTGGAGAAAAGGGATTTCTTCCAGGAGAAGTTTCTTTTCTCTCACACGAATACATGTGTTAAGGTTATGTGTGCTAATCCCTTTTCTTTTCCCTCTGCAGGAGAGCATCCCATCAAGACCACTGAGTATGGGGTGGGTCTTAGTCAGGATGGGTGGGAAAAGTAAAATGTGAATATGTGATTCAAACTTATGGTTTAATGCTATTGTTTTTCTCCTTTCCTTCTTTCCCTTTTATTACAGGGCTCAGACACAATGTTTCAGTTGGGTAGTTTTTTTTCTAAAGTGTTATTTTTGTACAATTGTTAGTCGGTTTCTGGATTGGATTATGTCAGCCGTTGAGGGCATGATTTACTCCAGACACTGGGGACCAGTGTCAAACCACCAGGGGGAGAGTGTAGCAGGTAGGTACTTTCCTGGGTGTAATTTGAACTTGGCAGAGACATTAGTGATGTGTAATTCCCTGCAGCCCAGCAGGTGGTGCTGTCGCCCTGGGCTGGGGTTGAATCATTGCTGTGTGTCGTGCCTCCTTTTTGTCCTCCCTCGGCAGCGGTATGGTGGGGCGGGGAACCCGCCGTGCTTGCCGGGAGAGGGTATAAAGGGGCCGGCCATCTTTGTCACGGGGTCGAGTCCCAGGCACCTTCAGCCTGAGGGCGGTGGTTCGTGTCGGTTCTCTAGGCGGGCCTAGGCCTAGAGGACAGTCGGAGGTTGTGTTCCATCCCAGGCACCTTTAGCCTGGGGTGAGGTACTCGGATGGAGGTCTGGAGCTCAGTGCCCAACAATGGGTTCTGCGAGGGAAGGAGATCCTAGGGAACCCAGGGGATTGGGAACCCGAATCCGGAAGGCGTAATGGACCGGGGGAGCTCCTCACTTGAAGACCTGGTGCAGCATATTGCCAGTGACGGGTGAGCCTCTCATCGGAGACCGCCTGGAAGGAAATTCCCCCTCGCTCGGAGACCTCAACCCACTTTCAGGGAGGAAAGTGGAGAACACATTGTGTCTGGGCCTATTCGCATCCACATCTCCTTTTCTGTTCTGTTTCTACAAGGGAGTTCAACTGATTGTGTTCATTCGAGAGGAATAAAGGAGTGTTGGACTTTAATGGTGTGGGGCTCATTTCCTGACAGACATTGTTCAGGGTAACTCTTGGTGGAGGCTCCAGGTGCACAACACTGACCCGAAGGTAAAAGAAATGTACTTATATCACACTGACACCTGTGGTGAAGGCCAGGCGTAGTGTCCCCGCTCCCTTCCCCTCTAAGGTACCCCTAGACAAGAGAGAAGACGAGCTGAAGACAAAGAGGGGAGTGAGGAGGGTGCTACAGCTCTATTTGGAACCCAATGTTTTCTGAAGTCTAATAATGGCAACTTTGTAAATAAAGAAAAATTCTGGGTGGTTTAAAATACTGTATGGTGTTAACTGCTATCATAATATCAGATGGCTGGTGACAAGGCAGAATTAGTCCAAATAAATGTTGACAGTCGTGTGCATCTATATACAACACTTTTGAGTTAGCATCTGAAAAACATATCTATCTGTCTGTTTCTGAATGCTCTAAAAGAAGATAAGTAGGTAATAACCGGGACAGCACTAACTGTAAGTGTTTGTTTGTCTTTCAGTATGGAAACTCAGGAGGACCTCTTGTGAACTTGGTAAGAGCTCATGTCCTCCCTGCCTGCAGGTACTGGTTCTATGTGTAGTGTCATGATGTGCTGTCAGAACACGTTGACTGATAGAGCCTGGCAGAAGGTTAGCTGTACTGACATTACATTACTGCATGACTCAGATCTGTGGTTGGAAAAACTTTCGGAGGGTGGTGGTTTTACTGACTGACTAACCCTTGAAACACATGTAAAAGTTCAATAGATCTAATCTTTGTGAACGTTTAGTCACTGGGGGAAATTAAAGTTTCCAGCCCATTGACATGGCGATAATTTTAGAAGTAAATCCGGACAGGAAATCGTCATGCGTTGGAAGTGTTGCAAATTTTTTAGTGGAGGGCAGAAAATAAAGATTAATAGAGTAAAATTATTACCTCTGATGGGATGACAAACTTAAACAAACATTGCAAGCCCTGTGTTTCTCCACAACCACCATCTGTTTTTTCCTTCTAACTGCTCCTATCTTTATTCCTGCCATAAAGCTGTTTTTCTTAGGTGTGTCCCTATCTGAATTCCCTTTGTGGACCCTACATCGTATGTCTTATGTCTGCATTATTCTTCTCTTAATTTATGCTTTCTGTTCTGTCTTTCTTCTTGACTGTCCCTCATTTGATTTTCATGATGTGGCATCCTTCTAGCGTAGGATGCAATGCAAATTTAGTTTTTGGTTCCCGCTTCCCCCTGCTTCTGGAAGAAGATTCTGGAAAATGAGGCTCAGAGAGGCAAATAACCAGCCGGAATATTTACCATGCTCTGCCAATTCCTGGAGGGGAGTGTCCAGAAGGTGACTAGGGAGCTGATAAATGGTCTGGATGCCCTGGCAGCCTGTGAACTGCGTAGCTGTTCTTTTAGGTTTCTGCTGTGGCAGAGCTTAGACCTGGAGTATTTGTCTGAGGAGCTGACTGTGGAACTTGAGCATAAAGTATTGGGTCTGGAGAAGGATTGTCTCCCTCATTGGACTGTGTCTGGAGGAAGCTGGAAGGTGTGCATCTGTCCTAGGGACTTGTGACTATTAACCCTGAATTGTGATCCCTGATGACTGTGTGCTTTGGGGATGAAAGTGCCAGAGGTAGTTGTCGACTGAGACAGCTTTAATAGGGTCTCAGAATACTGTCCGTTTCCCTGTCCTTGGCAGAATCCTTGAGTGGGAGCCTAGAGAAGAGTGTCCTCTTGTTATTGTGCAGCATATTGGAGTATCCCATTCCTTCCCTTCCTCCGCCCTTCTCTTCCTTTTTTCTTTTCCTTCCCTGATATACAAGGCTGTCAGTCTGCATCCATAGTCCAGTAGATAGTGACTAATGCCTAGTACACACGGGCTAAATGTTGGGAGACATCGGCCGGTTCAATAAAAAACGTCCGACATTCGGCCCGTGTGTATTTCAGCCAGTCCTACATAAGCAGGCTTCTGTCAGATGAGCATGCTGGAAGACCAGCAGCCGACCAGCTTCTGATCAGCGGTCTCAGCCAATGGCTGAGAGCGCTGACCACGGAGTATTCTGGCAGGGGGGTTGTCCCCCCTGTCAGAACACAACAGCTCAGCAGGGGAGATCGCTGTACTAACATCAGACTGTTAGTACAGTGGCTCCAGCTGGAACTGTCAGTTTTTTCTTTTCGTTCAACCCCCTGGGTTAAATGAAAAAAAAAAAAAACTATTAGTGTGCGGCAGGCTTTAAGGTTAGTTCATCTTTAATTACATCATAATTACATGGCCCCGGCAATTCAGGAACGTGCACTCGGCTTTATTTCCTACCCACACTTGCGCAATCTGCTCTCTTTATGTCTCCCAGAAGGCTGAGCTGCAAAAGAGAGATGACTGCACAAGTGTGGGTAGGGAATAAAGAAGAGTGCTCGTTCGTGACCTGTTGGGACTGTGCATCTAGCAATGTGAGTATGCATATATCATACTTGTGGGATTCCTCTAAAAGCTGGGTCTTATGCTGAGCGACGGTCCTGCTGCGTTGTGAATCAAGAGGTAATTTGCTTGGCATGGGCACCATTAAAGTTTAAAGTGATATTAAAGTCTTATTTTTTTGTTTAAAAATAACAAACATGTTATACTTACTTGCTCTGTGCAGTGGTTATACACAGAGCAGCCTAAATCCTCATCTTCTCGGGTCCCTTGCCGGCCCCGCCCTCTCTCTCTCCTCATTGCTGTCTCAGCCAATGAGGAGGGAGAGTCCTGGACAGACGGCGCACGTGTGCAACATCGCTGGATCATGATGGGGCTCAGGTTAGTATGAGGAGGCTGCATAGAATGCATTAAGATAAAAAACCTTCTGCCTTTAGAACCACTTTAAGAGCACACTTTGCACCTACCCAATAAATGCTTAGTGTTGTCTGACTGGATAAGATGGAGAGGCAGAATGATGTCGTCACCTTCTTCACCTCGTCCAATAAGAAAACACTTCATATTTATTGAGAACATGCAAAGTGTTCTCTGAATGGTTCCTGTGCCAAGCGAGTGTTCAGTTAGCAGCAGGGCATTGCACTGGATCCAGAAGCTAGTGAAGAGGGATCCCACAAGTATAGTATATGCATATTAACATTGGTCCAAGCTGTAAAAAATTGCCATACCTGGAATTCCGCTTAGGGCTCATTTTACACTTGCTTCGACTTCAACACGCATTAAAGTGCCTACCGCTTCAACATGCTTTTTTAATGTTTTTTGGTGCTTCGATGATGCTTCAGTGGTGCTTTGGGGGTACTTCCATTATGTTTCGGTGGTGCTTCAAGTAAGCTTTATCATAGACTTCTATGGAGGCTTTGAAGACGTTTTGAAGCACCACTAAATTGACATGGGGTATAATTTTTAAAGCAAAGCTGAAGCAAAGTAAAGCAAGAGCAAGGTGGAAACAGGACTGTAAGCTAACCATTTTATTTAGTGACAGGAGCTTTGACCGGTGTTCAGAAAGCTTTAACAAAACGTGTCCGAAGCCCTGTTTTTTCAGGCTCATTTACCCTTGCTTCGGCTTCAACACACATTAAAGCACCTACTGCTTCAATGTGCTTTTTCAATGTGTTTTTGATGCTTCTGCGATGCTTCGGTGGTACTTCTGGGATGCTTCAGTAGTGCTTTGATGATGCTTCGGTGGTGCTTCAAGCAAGCTTTGTCATAGACTTCTATGGAGGCTTTGAAGCACCACTAAATTGACATGGGGTATAATTTTTGAACTAAAGCCAAAGCAATGCAAGGTGTAAACAGGACTGTAAGCTAATCATTTTATTTATTGACAGGGGCTTTGACTGTTGTTCAGAGAGCTTTAAAAAAGCGTGTCTGAAGCCAAGTGTAAACTAGCCCTAATGAAGCTTGGCAGATGCCCTGTGTGTGTTAATATCTCATACATTCAATTTCTCCAAAACAAAGCAAAGCTAAAGCTGAATTAGGTCCCTCAACAGCTGAAGGTGCTTCAAGCGAGCTTTGCCATAGACATCTATGGAGGCTTTGAAGACGCTTTGAAGCATCACTAAAGTGACATGGGGTAAAAATTTTAAGGCGAAGCTGAAGCAAAGCAAACGCAAGGTGTGAACAGGACTGTAAGCTAACCATTTTGTTTAGTGACATGAGCTTTGACTGGCGTTTAGAGAGCTTTACCAAAGCCTGTCCGAAGCCATGTTTTGAAGCAAGTGTAAATGAGCCCTAAAGCGATGAATGGACATTTTAGGAGTTATGCCTCCATACTTACAGCTGGAACACAGCTAAAAGGCTTCCGTTCACAGTAAAGCAGACATAAAAGGGCAGATAGGGAAGGTGTGAGACACTTAAAGAGTATGTAAACCCAGAACTTCATATTCCTGATAAGTGCCTGCTGTACCATGTACTTGTATGAAAAAATATCCTGTTCTCTTTGTATTGTTTCTTTTATAAAAAATCCCTGGCGTTCCCACCAAGTCCCTCTGCTTTCCTTTTAATAAATGACCACACTAAGCAGTAGAGCACACCGTGGTCAGTTCTCTAGCTATGCTGGGTACTCAGCCTGCTCTCCTGGAATGATCAGACTTGGCCTGATACCTCCTTCACTGCACAGCCATTCACTGGGAAGCACAGTGTACTGTTGCTTCTCCCCCCCTCTTATGCAGCTGAGCACAGAGGGAATGTGATCACTTATAAAAAGGGAAAGAAAAGATATTTACAATTGTAGCGGGGTCTCTACTTTTATTGTGGGACACTCAGGTGTGTAAGTACAGGAATAGTGGACCACTTGTGTTCGTGGAGGATTGGATGGTGTAATAATCTCCTTGGCCTCTGGGTGGCGGGGTACCTGGAGGCTCAAGGTAGATTTGCCATTACAGTGCTACCCTTTTTGTCCCTTTCCGGAGATGGTACGGCGAGGGCGGGGAACCTGCCGTGGTGTCGATGGGAGGAGATAAAAGGGGGAGACGCCCTAACCACAAAGTCTTCCGGAGGATCTTCTTCACGCGCCCAGGCACCTTAGGCCTGGGTGCGGGCGGTTCTGGATTCCGGCCCAGGCGCCCTAGGCCTGACCGGAATGGAGTTGGAGTCCATCCCAGGCACCTTCAGCCTGGGGTGAGGTACTAAACTAGGAGGCCTGGGGTCCAGTGACTTCGACTGGATCCCGCGAGGGTGGAGACGTCCGAGGGTCCCTGAGGTGGACGGGGGCCCATGTCTGAGGTGAGGAGGCCGGGGAGGTTACCCATTCGGAGAGTCTGGAGCAGCATAAACCCAGTGACGGATGGGCCTCTGGTAACTCCCTTGGAGGGATATCTTCCCCTGATAGGGGCCGCAGCGCAGCGAAGGTACTCCTATCTACGTTCTCTTGAGTCGCTGGTAGAGACTCTCAAGTTCTAAGTACTTTTTAGCTAATGCTATAGTAACCGCTGGCGAGATCGCAGTGGTTTAGCTAATAACCAGGATAGTGCCTCGACCTGCTCATTCCCCGTATCAAAATGTTATCAAGTCGCAACCAGATGGCTACTGAAGCACTGTTTATTGTGAGATGTACAATAAAGCAAGAGTTGGACTGTGATCGGTGTGTGGAACTCTGGTTGATGGGAGCAAAGGAAAGTGTTGACATCTCGGGACTTGATTCTAGACAAAAGCACATAGACCCGAGGAAATATCTGGTACTGGCCTTCACCTCACCCACAGCTATGGGGAGGACATGGGCCGTAGCGCATCTCACCCTGTCGTGTGACATACCCCTAGACAAAGGAGACGGGGTGAGGCCGCTCGCTACACAATGTTATTTTTTTTGTTTTTTTTTTTATATCTGTACAAATTTTTTTTGCCTTTCACTTCTTTTTCAAACTGAATGGATTGTTTTACAAGATGATCTGTTGCAATCACTTTAAGGACCATTCTATCACTTGACACAATGTATAAATCATCAGTTTAATTCTTGCATACCACAACCATACTTGGGACACGTTTAACGTTTCTACCATTAAGGAGTGCTCTCTGGAAGTTGAAAATTTGCAAGCTGTCATCTAGAAATGTTGTTTCCATCAGGCGGGATAGTGTTTCCTTTCCTCGCTTCTTGCCAACCACACTTCATTAACCGGCATTTTCCTCTTTTTACCACAGGACGGTGAAGTGATCGGAATAAACACTCTGAAAGTCACTGCTGGCATCTCATTTGCTATCCCATCTGATAAAATACGCAAATTTCTTGCCGAGTCACACAGCAGGCAATCCGCAGGTAAATGTGAAGCCGCTATCTATGTGTGCTTATGTGTGAATAGTTGCCTTTTGATCATCCCAGAATAGACAGAGCATGCCACCCTGCCCACTTACTGGCTTGTGGCTTAAATGTAAATAAACCAAAGGGCAGGCTTATTAAAGGGGTGTTATTAACATAGTGCCTATCAATAACAGTCCCACACACGTTGTAACCTATCCTTTTGGTGCAAACAGCGATGTCAGATCAGCACTTTGTCCACAAATTATACCAACTGAGGTTTAGACACTAAATCAACAAGCAAATGAATAGGTGGATTTAGTGCTTACCTGTCTAGTTTTATTGATGAACCCAACATGCAGCCATCAGAGTAGTATTAAATCCTCAAGTTTTTTTTATCTTAACGCAATAAGCAGAATAAAATAAACCCCCAGTAAAATCTTTGTTAAAATCTTTGTTAAAATTCTTACCCAAGAACTTGCAACTGACAACTTTCAGTGCTGTTGCTTCCCTGAATTTCCAGTTTTTACAGGAAAGAGTTAACAGTGGACAGTGCAGTCTGGAGTTGGTCTATTAGCTTAGAGAATGGATGGAGGAGGAGGAGGAGGGAGGAGCAGGAGAGTGCCTTGGCATACTAGGCTATGTGACCTAGGAAGTGTGTGTGTGCCGCTCATTCTCGGTGGTAAAGGGGTATGTAATCAATGCTTCCCTAGTTGCTGCTAGATTGCGGACAGGGGATGGAACCCGTCCTGGTTCCCATAAGGCTTCAAAGAACAATGGGGTGGCCCCTAAAAGTCACACATCTAGGTGTTCTGGAGTGGTGAATAGAGTGGCAGCCTCAACCTGAGTTCCATGGAGTGTGACTTTTAGGGGCCACCCCATTATTCTTTGAATACTAGACTATGTGGCTGTGTGTTTCTATTGGTGCACTGTATAAGGAGACATACATTATATTGGCAAAAGTATTGAGACACCTGCCTTTATGCGCACATGAACTTTAATGGCATCCCAGTCTTAGTCCGTAGGGTTCAATATTGATTTGGCCCATCCTTTGCTTTAACAGCTTCAACTCTTCTGGGAAGGCTGTCCACAAGGTGCAGGAGTGTGTCTATGGGAATGTTTGACCATTCTTCCCGGAAGCGCATTTGTGAGGTCAGGCACTGATGTTTGACAAGAAGGCCTGGCTCGCAGTCTCTGCTCTTATTCATCCCAAAGGTGTTCTATTGGGTTAAGGTCAGGACTCTGTGCAGGCCAGTCAAGTTCCTCCAGTACCTGGGTATTAGGGCTTTTGCAGCAGTGAGTAAAAATCTTGTTGGGGATCTTTTATATTTTTTCATTGGACCTTTAGTGATGTGTAATAGGCAACATGCTGCCGTTAGTTGAATTGAAGTTTCAGTAATGTCTTTAATGATCTCACAAACCTTTTGCCAAAATGGACGTATAAGGTTGCACTCCCACCAAATGTGGTACGCGATTCCTCCAGTCTCATTGCATCTCCAGCAAACATCTGAAGCCATGGGGCAGTCAAGTTCCTCCACCCCAAACTCACTCATCCATGTCTTTATGGACCTTGCTTTGTGCACTGGTGCACAGTCATTTTGGAACAGGAAGATGCCATCCCCAAACTTCCCACAGAGTTAGAAGCATAGAGTTGTCAAAAATGTCTTGGTATGCTGAAACTTTAAGAGTTCCCTTTACTGGAACTAAGGGGCCAAGTCTAACCCCTGAAATACAGCCCCACACCATAATCCCCCTCCACCAAATGATTTGGACCAGTGCACAAAGTGGAGGGACTTGACTGACCTGCACAAAGTCCTGACCTCAACCCGATAGAACACCTTTGGGATGAATTACAGCGGAGACTGCTAACGAGGCCTTTTGTCCAACATCAGTGCCTAACCTCACAAATGCACTTCTTTGAAGAATGATCAAACATTCCCATAGACACACTCCTAAACCTTGTGGACGGCCTTCCCAGAAGAGTTAAAGCGGTTATAGCTGCAAAGGGTGGGACACCTCAATATTGAACCTTTTCACATATGTAAAGGCAGGCGTCCCAATACTTTTGACAATAGAGTGTAGCTCTAGTACAGGGGTCAGCACCTTTTTCCACTTAGGGGCCGGATTCAGTGTATGTGAATGCATGGAGGGCCACATTCACCTGCTAATAAATGAACATAATCCTAACATAGTAATAGTAACATTACAGGTTTACCTCACTTTAAGACCCCTTTCACACTGGGGCGGTTTGCAGGCGCTATTGCGCTAAAAATAGCGCCTGCAAACCGACCCTAAACAGTGGCTGCTGTTTCTCCAGTGTGAAAGCCCTCGGGCTTTCACATGGGAGCTGTGCTCTAACAGGACCGCTCCAAAAGTCCTGCTAGCCGCATCTTTGGAGCAGTGAAGGAGTGGTGTGTTTACCGCTCCTCCACTGCTCCTTCTCATAGAAAGCAATAGGAAACCGCGGCTATACCGCCGGCAATGTGCCTCTGCAGAGGCGCATTGCCGGCGGTATTAACCCTTTTTCAGCCGCTAGCGGGGTAAAACCACACCGCTAGCGGCCGAATACCGCCGCAATTCCGATGGTAAAGTGCCGCTAAAAATACCGGCGCTTTTCCGCCACCGCTCCTCCCGCCCCAGTGTGAAAGGGGGCTAATGCTCTTCACTAATACAAAGCCAGTTCACCCTGAGGGAGCATGTGGCTGGGGATTCCGATTTTACTCAGGGGAGATTGGGTCCCTAATGAAGTCCCCCCCTATTGCAGTGACCTCTGTATCCCCATAGCATTGTTCTCTGTCCCCCTTCACATCACTCCCATAGTAAAAAAGTATAAGTATTCCTGCGCTTAGGAAATCTATATTGTATAGAGCTGCAGCCCCCCTAAAGGGATCCTATATTAGGATCCTAGTAAATAGGAAAATATGTATGGGGTATGGCGCTGCTCACCCCTCAGGAACACTCCAGAGGTATAGGTATGGTATGAGAATACAATAAATAAAGACTAATTGGAAATACTCCTCTAACTGGGTGGGTCCAATTTGATTCAGGTGGCTAAACACAGGTGTGTAGGCTAAACCCCCTTGATATTAGCCAAGCAATAAAGGTGAAAGTAAGTGTTTAAAGTGACTGGTATTAGCAACACCCTGTTGCTCCACCAACAATCCTCTTTACCCTGCTCCACCAACAATCCACTGTATCCTGCTCCATCAACAATCCACTGTCCCCTGCTCCACCAACAATCCACTGTCCCCTGCTCCACCAACAATCCACTGTCCCCTGCTCCACCAACAATCCACTGTCCCCTGCTCCACCAACAATCCACTGTCCCCTGCTCCACCAACAATCCACTGTCCCCTGCTCCACTGTCCCCTGCTCCACTAACAATCCACTGTCCCCTGCTCTACCAACAATCCTCTCTCCCCTGCTCCACCAACAATCCTCTGTCCCCTGCTCCACCAACAATCCTCTGTGCCCTGCTCCACCAACAATCCTCTGTGCCCTGCTCCACCAACAATCCTCTGTGCCCTGCTCCACCAACAATCCTCTGTGCCCTGCTCCACCAACAATCCTCTGTGCCCTGCTCCACCAACAATCCTCTGTGCCCTGCTCCACCAACAATCCTCTGTGCCCTGCTCCACCAACAATCCTCTGTGCCCTGCTTCACCAACAATCCTCTGTGCCCTGCTCCACCAGCAATCCTCTGTCCCCTGCTCCACCAGCAATCCACTGTCCCCTGCTCCACCAGCAATCCACTGTCCCCTGCTCCACCAGCAATCCACTGTCCCCTGCTCCACCAGCAATCCACTGTCCCCTGCTCCACCAGCAATCCACTGTCCCCTGCTCCACCAGCAATCCACTGTCCCCTGCTCCACCAGCAATCCACTGTCCCCTGCTCCACCAGCAATCCACTGTCCCCTGCTCCACCAGCAATCCACTGTCCCCTGCTCCACCAGCAATCCACTGTCCCCTGCTCCAACAGCAATCCACTGTCCCCTGCTCCACCAGCAATCCACTGTCCCCTGCTCCACCAGCAATCCACTGTCCCCTGCTCCACCAGCAATCCACTGTCCCCTGCTCCACCAGCAATCCACTGTCCCCTGCTCCACCAGCACTCCACTGTCCCCTGCTCCACCAACACTCCACTGTCCCCTGCTCCACCAACACTCCACTGTCCCCTGCTCCACCAACACTCCACTGTCCCCTGCTCCACCAACACTCCACTGTCCCCTGCTCCACCAACACTCCACTGTCCCCTGCTCCACCAACACTCCACTGTCCCCTGCTCCACCAACACTCCACTGTCCCCTGCTCCACCAACACTCCACTGTCCCCTGCTCCACCAACACTCCACTGTCCCCTGCTCCACCAACACTCCACTGTCCCCTGCTCCACCAACACTCCACTGCCCCCTGCTCCACCAACACTCCACTGCCCCCTGCTCCACCAACACTCCACTGCCCCCTGCTCCACCAACACTCCACTGTCCCCTGCTCCACCAACACTCCACTGTCCCCTGCTCCACCAACACTCCACTGTCCCCTGCTCCACCAACACTCCACTGTCCCCTGCTCCACCAACACTCCACTGTCCCCTGCTCCACCAACACTCCACTGCCCCCTGCTCCACCAACACTCCACTGCCCCCTGCTCCACCAACACTCCACTGCCCCCTTTTCCACCAACACTCCACTGCCCCCTTTTCCACCAACAATCCACTGCCCCCTCCTCCACCAACAATCCTCTGTCCCAGGCTCCACCAACAATCCTCTGTCCACATAGTGTCCTCTGCCCCCCCCACACAAACACACTGTGTAGGTAGAACTCTTCTACCTTACAGAGGTGTACAGCACAGCAGAGAGTGGCACCGCAGGCTGGATGGGGGTGGGAACTACTGAAGTTAACTTTTCACATTAACAGGCTGGTGATTGGTTGCTAGGATCGCCCAGCAACCAATCACTTGCTGTTTAATGTAAAAAGTTAACTTCAGTGGTTCCCCATTCAGCCCTGTTATATCGGCAGGGTCGCCGCTGTCCAATGAAGAGGACAACGGTGAAAATGTCCGATTGCAGAGTGCCTGTGTATTAATCACGGGCACTGATGGGCCGGACATTAAGCGGTGGCGGACCGGGTGCAGGTCGTAGGTGGCCAACCCCTGCCCTAGTACCTGCTTGCAAAAATGGCTCTTTAGGCTGCTGCCAGAGAAAGAAGCCACCGTGAAACAAGAAACCTGGGGTATCAGTCATGGCTTAAACCAGAACATAGGCAATGATTAAAAGATAACGATGTTACATACTCAGTAAGTGATTTCATTAGCTGCTTAATGTGCTTTAAAAATGGAAGGTTTAATACCACTTTATCGTTGACTGTTCTCATTGTATACCTAATCAGTATATATGCACAGATGGTATGTTTATGAATCCACACAATACAGCCTAGTAAATAGTCATCACCATGTGTTTGAGTCCTATTGCTCTGACCAATCCAGTAATAAGCAACTACTGTACATGACCCTGGTCTGGCTGCTGTGTCAATCCTTTTAATAATCTAGCCATAAAAGGAAGCACTGGTACAGGAAAGTGCACAGCACAGAAATATGCAGAACAATATACCCTCTAAAGTCCATATATAATCAGCAGCATGAAAATCTTATTCATCCGTGACCAACTTCAGTGTTCCATCACCATGAAGGCTGGTTTTACGGTGGGTGCGGTGGCGGTATAGCAGAGGCGCATTGCCGGCGGTATTACCGCAGTTTCCCATTGCTTTCAATGGGAAGGAGCGGTAAACACACCGCTCCTCTCACCGCACCAAAGATGCGGCTAGCAGGACTTTTTTTACCGTCCTGCTAGCGCACTGCTCCAGTGTGAAAGCCCTCGGGCTTTCACACTGGAGAAACGGCAGCCTCTGTTTAGGGATGGTTTGCAGGCGCTATTTTTAGCACAATAGCGCTTGCAAACCGCCCCAGTGTGAAAGGGGCCTAAGTGAAAAAAAAAAAAAAAAAAGCTTATATTTGCTATTGCCCTCTTGATTCTCCTTTCGGCCAATCGGGTCCTGAGATCCGATTGGCCAGGGAGTCTTAGGACTCCCGGCCAATCGGGTCTCAGGACCCACTTCCAGTGAGGAGTAGCTGGAGCGAGGAGCAGAAGCCCTGCCTTTGGATCTTCCTTATCTGCCTCCTAAGTAATGCCGCCTTCCCGTCCATCTCCCTGCGGGGGGGAGGGAGGGATCGCCGCCTTCCCGTTTGTTTCTCTGGGGGGGGGTGGCATTGGTTTGCCCCCCCCCCAAATATTATTGAGCACCAGCTGCCACTGCTTTTGACCAATGCCATTAGGACAGAATGTGAGGAAAATCCAAACATTTTGTGTTGTTCTCAGAACAGGAAAATACTTCAGTGGAGACACCTGTTATGACATTTTAAGATGGGAATTATATTCAGTTTAGAGAAATTTCCCTCCGTTTCTTCTGCCTCTCTAGGGCAAGGGATGACTGAAAATCTCCCCTGCAAGACACAGACAGCAGAAACTTGATAGAAGTTTTATCTTTTTCTTACTCTATCTGAAAGGCTAACTCGACCTTTTACATCATGTTAAATGTTGTGCTCATATTTAGGTTGTAGCATGGTTTTAACAAATGCTGTGTTCAAGCTCTTAAAGCTAAAGTGCTAAGTATAATAGGAAATATGATTCTTAGAGCAATCTAGTGGCCACATTTAGCATTTTCCATTTTAAATCAATGAAAAACACTTGACCAGCACAGGAAATAGCCTAATAACATTCCCACAGGATATACATGCACTTTCACTTGGGTAAATTGCTATACAATTTGTGTTTTGAATCAGGATCAGCAAACTATAATATGATTGGCTGACCCACAGATCGCCCTACAGTTCAGATATAATTTTTCATCAGTTTTTTATTATGTGTTTTCTAACTGGAGTCTATTTTGCAGGTCAGGGAATTAAGAAGAAAAAGTACTTGGGTATAAGGATGCTGTCACTGAGTCCTGGGTGAGATAAACAATTACACGATACTTTTTTAGGGGGACATTTTGTATGATTCTTTTATTTGTTTATTATTTTTATTTATTTACTTTCTAATTAAATATAATTTGATTAGTTGGGCACTACAAATTCTTCTACAATGCAAGTGGTATGTCATAGCTCTCGACTGCATGGTTGTCAAGATTTTCATATAGGTTGCTCCAGGTTTACTGGTCCCTAGGTAATACCAGAGAAGTTTTAACATAAAATAACATTAAGATATTAGTCTTTTACCCACCAGATAGCTAACATTGAGGGTTATGCAGTCATTGGTGCATGATCTGACACTATTTTGATGTGCTGTACTGTCTGTCACTGCAAGTAACCCTGTTCTCATAACAGCAAAGTGAAGGAGCTCAGGGAACAGCTGAAGGATTTCCCTAACGTGACGTCAGGAGCTTACATTGTAGAAGTGATTCCAGATACGCCGGCAGAAGAGTAAGTGCAGTCTAAACTGTCCTTCGTTTTTGTTCCCTACTGTAAAATACAACAAAAAGGCACAAACCAGCTTTGAATAGGCTTCTATGGGGTAAAATTTATATATGTGTTTCTGAGTGACATGAGAAGCAAGAAAATGATTGATCTTCGCTGCATTCTTGCCTCCCAGAAGATTTACTCCCCTTCATGACCAGGCCATTTTTTTGCTTTTTGGTACTGCGTTACTTGAACTGACAATTGTGTAGTCATGCCACGCTGTACCTAAATGGAATTTATATCATTTTTTTCACACAAATGGAGCTTTCTTCTGGTGGTATTTGATCACCACTGGGCCATTTTTTTGTTGAGTTATAAATGAAAAATGACTGAAAATGTAGAAAAAAAAAAATTATTTTTACTTTCTGCTATACAACGTATCCAATAATAAATATGCTACATATTTTTGGTAAAAAAAAATTCCCAATAAGAGTATATTGATTTGTTTGCGTGAAAGTTAGTGTCTACAAACTATGGTATATATACTGGATTTTTTTTTATTTATACTAGTAATCGTGGCGATCAGTGATTTATAGCGGGAATGTGATAGTATGGCAAGCAATCTGATATTAATTGACACCACTGTACTAATGACACTGGCTGGGAAGCGGCGATCAAGGGGTTAAAAGTGTGCCTAACAGTGCTTGGTGCATTCCCTGTGAGGTGCTTTTACTAAGGTATGTGCTGGTTTTTATTCCCTATTTTGCAGGGAAACAAAAACCGGCACATCCCCGCTGACGGGACAGAGCTCTGTATTGTTTACATTCACAGAGCTCTGTCCCGTCATCCTCTTTGCTGATCAGCAGGTGCTGGAGGTCAATAGGGTTGCCACCTGTCCAGGATTCACCCGTTTGGGTTTGGAATCATGCGTCCGGGTTTCAGACTGCCTGAAACCCGCACACATTATTTAGACTGGATTATGGCTTCCCAGCAGGGTTGCTGGCTGCAGTTGTCTGTTACACTCTGTCACACTGCCCAAAGACAGCACTAACAACCCTCCCCCCAAACACCCCTACCCCTCTGTGTCTGTCCACACTCCAATCCCCGGCGCTGTGCCTCAGAAAAGGAAAGTTGGGGCTGTAAATTTGAAGTCCAGCAGCCTCAAATACATCTGGATGAGAGGTGCTGACTGGCAAGTGGTGAGTGAGCTTACCATCCATCCCTGTCTGTGACTGAAATCTCCCCTTCTTTCTCCTGCCTTTGATTAAGTACACTAAGGCAAATCAGGATTCTGCACCCCTTACATTAGAGTTCCCCTTTACACCAGAAGCCACAGTGTTTCCCCTTACATCAGAGTCTTCTCCGTACATCAGAGTTCTTGGTGTTCCCTCTTAAATCAGGAATCCCATAGCATGCCTTATGTTAGAGGCCCCAGAGATCTCCCTTACAGTCTGCAGAGTTCCTCCTTACAGTTCAGATGTAAAAGGGGAACTCTGTGGACTCTGTTGTAAAAGGGGGACTCTTGTTATTAACTTCATATGATTGGAAATGTTATTTAATAGCAAAATATATGTATAGTTTATACTATAAAAAAAAATTGCGGTGTGCCGCTAAAGTGCTTGGGTTTGACTTGAAGAAAAGGTGGCAACCCTAGCGGTCAATCATTGTCCGGCACCCGCTGATCGGCTTGTGCTGTGACTAATCACAGCAAAGGCGGGGGGGGGGGGCGGGTGCGCGTGTGCCCCGCCCCCTACCCAGAAGTGCTAGATCATGTACTAGATACGTGATCCAGTGCAGGAGAGCTGATCTGCTGCCATCCTCCTATGTGAAGTGGTTGGCAAGTAGTTGGACCCCTTTCACACTGAGGCAGTTCTCAGGCGTTTTAGCGTTAGAAATTGCGCCTGAAAACTGCCTCCCATGCCACTAGAATGTGAAAGCCCGAGTTCTTTCACACTGGGGGGTGCACTTGCGGGACGTTAGAAAAAGTCCTGCAAGCAGCATCTTTGGGGCGGTTTGGAAGCACTCATTGAACTGAATGGGAAGTGCTTTCGAATCGCCCGAAAAGCACTTGGGAGTGTTTTTAACCCCTTCTTCGGCCGTTAGCAGGGGTTAAAAGTGCCCTGCTAGTGGCAGAAAAGCAGTGCTTAAACAGCGGTAAAGCGCCGCTAAAACGAGCAGCGATTTACTGCTAACGGCCCCAGTTTGAAAGGGGTCTTAAAGTAGACGTGGGAAATTTGAAACCAAACATATGATGACAAAGGTCAGGACCACAGATAGGGTTGCCACCTCATCCCTTTAAAATGGAACACATATTAATTACACAGGTTCTGTGGCTGATTAAGCTGGTAATGAAACTCACTTAGGCCGGGTTCACACTGGTGCGACAAACGCTCCGACATTGGGAGCTCATGTCGCATGACGTGTGAAAATCAATGTTTCCCTATGGGAGCCGTCTTAACTGGTCCGACACAAGTCGGTCCGACTTTGAAAATGCTCCCTGTACTACTTTGGTCTGACTTTGATCCTACTTCAGCCCATTGACTATCATTGAAGTCGGATCAAAGTTGGACCGCCGTCTTGCATGATCTGACTTTGGCATGCGACTTGTGCTCTGCTGATCTTGAGGGGGAACTCCACACCAAATTTTAAATAAAAATCCGGCATGGGTTCCCCCTCCAAGAGCATACCAGGCCCTTCGGTCTGGTATGGATTTTAAGGGGACCCCCCTACGCCAAAAAAACGGCGTGGGGGTTCCCCCAAAATCCATACCAGACCCTTATCCGAGCACGCAGCCTGGCGGGTCAGGAAAGGGGGTGGGGACGAGCGAGCCCCCCCCTCCTGAACCGTACCAGGCCGCATGCCCTCAACATGGGGGTGTGGGTGCTTTGGGGCAGCACGCTGCCCCCATGTTGATGGGGACAAGGGCCTCTTCCTGACAACCCTGGCCGTTGGTTGTCGGGGTCTGCGGGCGGGGGGCTGATTGAAATCCGGGAGCCCCCTTGAATAAGGGGGCCCCCAGATCCCGGCCCCCCACCGTATGTGAATGAGTATGGGGTACATCGTACCCCTACCCATTCACCTGGGGGAAAAGTGTCAATAAAAAAAGACACTAGACTGCTTTTTAAAGTAATTTATTAGGCAGCTTCGGGGGTCTTCTACCGACTTCGGGGGTCTTCTGCCGACTTCGGGGGTCTCTTCGGACTCTTCGGTGCCTTCTCTGCGCTCTCTGGTTCTTCTCCCGCTCTCCAGTGCTTTCTGCCTTCTGCCGGGCTTCTCCGCTATCTTCTGCCAGCTCTTTTACTAGCGGTGGCCCGGTCTTCCCCATCACCTTCTTCCCTCTTCTCTTCTTGAGATGTTGACACGACGAGGTCTCCCGCTGTAATGCCGTGTGCGTGGTGTGCAATGATTCATATAGGCATGGGGCGTGGTCATCGGGTGATGTCACCCGGTGACCCCGCCCTCTATGGCGTCACAGCCCTGGGGCATTATGGGACTGTGACGTCATAAGGGGGCATGGTCACATCACCCGGTGACTACGCCCCAAGCCTATATAAGTCGTTGTGCGCCGGGCACACAGCATTACAGCGGGAGACCTCGTCATGTAAACCTCTCAAGAAGAGAAGAGGGAAGAAGGCGACGGGGAAGACCTGGGCCACCGCTAGCAAAAGAGCTGGCGGAGGTGCCCGGCAGAAGGCAGAAAGCACCGGAGAGTCGGAAGAAGACCCCGGAGTTGCCTAATAAATTACTTTAAAAAGCTGTCTAGTGTGATTTTTTTATTGACACTTTTCCCCCAGGTGAATGGGTAGGGGTATGATGTACCCCATACTCATTCACATAGGGTGGGGGGCCGGGATCTGGGGGCCCCCTTATCAAAGGGGGCTCGCGGATTCCGATAAGCCCCCCGCTCGCAGACCCCGACAACCAACGGCCAGGATTGTCGGGAAGAGGCCCTTGTCCCCATCAACATGGGGGCAGGGTGCTTTGGGGTGGGGGGGCCGCAGGGCGCCCCCTGCCCCAGAGCACCCACACCACCATGTTGAGGGCATACGGCCTGGTAAGGTTCAGGAGGGGGGGGCGCTCGCTCGTCCCCACCCCCTTTCCTGACCGGCCGGGCTGCGTGCTTGGATAAGGGTCTGGTATGGATTTTGGGGGAACCCCACGCCGTTTTTTTGGCGTAGGGGGGTCCCCTTAAAATCCATACCAGACCGAAGGGCCTGGTATGCTCTTGGAGGGGGAACCCATTTTATTTAAAATTTGGCGTGGAGTTCCCCCTCAAGATTCATACCAAACAGTGCCTGGTGTTGGTGGGGATCCAAGTCGGATCCCCGTTCATTGAAAGTCGGACATATGTCGGCTTCAAGTCGCAGGGCAAAGTCGGATCCAAATTAGGACAGCTGTCGTCAGGGCCAGATTAAGAACATCATGGGCCTGGTGCTGAGGATTTTGGTGGGGCCTTTTATAAATAATTAATAAATAAATATGCAAACAATTTTTTGTTATAACAAATTAAAGAGAGGGAGGGAGGATGAGAAAGAGAGAGGATAAGAGAGGGGTGAGTGGAAAGGGGAGATGAGAGAGAGAGAGAGGATGCGCATGAGCAAGTGTGGGAATTACATCAACGCAGCCCAGCCAAGGCAAGTGACCGAAGGCACAGAGCCCAGAAGGAAGACCGGGTGAAGATGGAAGCGCCCAGGATCACAGCGCAGCACTGGAGGGCTCAATCTGACAATTTAAGTGTACCCTAATGTGCTAATATGCTGTACATATCTGTACACTATGGCATAACCTACCTCAGGGCCTCTAAAAAGTAGCAAAGTTTACTACCGCTTTATTATCACAGGATCCCAGGAGCCTCTCATGGGGCCCCCTACTGACCCGGTGGCCCTTGGTCAGTGCCTAAGTGCATAGTTGCCAACATTTTAATATTATTTTTAACGGGCACTTTTTTTTACCAGTGCTATATTTAGAGTAGCTGAGATCCCCTATGTTCCTCTATACATCGCAGTAGTAATCACAAAATTAAATGAGTACTAATAATGGGGCAGAACAAATATGAGGACTAAGAAGATTTCTTGAACTCACCGCTCCTAATGTGCTCCTGCCCATTGAAATCAATGGGCAGCACCGCCGTACCGCCAGCAATACGCCGCTGTAGCGGCGCATCGTGGGCATTTTTAACCCTTTCTCAGCCGCTAGCGGGGGTTAAAAACGCCCCGATAGCAGCCGAAATGCGCCGCAAATCCGACGGTAAAATAGCAGCGTTTTACCGCCGCCGCTCGGATGCGGCATAGTGTGAAAGCAGTCTTAGTAATATACAAATAATTATTATAAGCACTGTGAGCTCATCCTCTCTGCTGCAGAGTGTCAGCTTGTATTTAAACTGTGCGCTCTGTATATAGCTTCTGACAGGCAGCGCAAGCAGCCCCGTATCTCCGGAACCATAAATGATAGCAGCCCAATATTTTGACCAGTGGTGGGGTGGGTCTTCAGCTACCTATCACCAAATATGGGGTCTCTGTGGCTCCTGGTCGCCGTGCTACAATCCTCAAAGTCCATCTTTTTTTTTTTTTAGGATTTTTATTTTTTTTTATTTTTTTTGGGCAAATGGGCCTATCTTGAGGAAGGGGCCTGGAGCTGCAGCTCCAATAGCCCCTATGTTAATCCAGCCCTGGCTGTCATGTCGCACAAGTGTGAACCCAGCCTCAGTGCCTTAACCGCATTAAATTAGCCTCAGAACCTGTGTAATTCATGTGTGTTTGGGTTTAAAGGAATGAGGTGGCAACCCTAACCACTGATTGCCTTCCATGAAAACCATGTCACAATGATCAGTGAATTCAGCCATCTTAGATGTTTAGTTAAAAAATGTTTTCTCTTCAGCTTTAGTTACAGTACTTACCTGTAATGAAGTAAAATGTATCACAATGTGCAGGCTGTTGGATTGTGGAGAAATCTTCACTGCAGGGCTGCCCTGTCCTCTTCCTGCTACTGAACCTGTGGTGCTGTGGGGCTTAACAGCTTTGGGTCTCCAGGCTCCATTACACTAAAGACAATCCACTGTCCCCTCCTGCCCTCTCCTCCAATGAGAAAAGTTTATTTTTACTGATTACACTGCTTGTAACAAGATCTGTGAATGGGGGAGAGTCTGATCAGTCACATGATTCTCTCCCCCAATCACTGATTGTGTTACAGGCAGTGTAATCAGTAAAAACTTTTCTCAATGGAGGAGAAGGCAAGAGAAAGGCCGCGTACACACGACCGGTTTTCTCGGCAAAAAACGACAAGAAAACTGCCGGGAGAGTTTTCTTGCCGAGAAAACCAGCTGTGTGTACGTGGGTTTTAGTTTTCTCGTCGAGAAAACTGCCCAGATTCTCGACGAGAAAAAAGACGACCTGCGCTCTTTTTTCTCGTCGAGAATCTCGTCGGCCTGTTTCTCGACGAGAAACCCAAGCGTGTGTACACTTACCTGTCGCCGTGGAAACCCACGCATGCTCGAAATGACTTTGACGCATGCGCGATAGCTTCCTAGGCATAGGGTGTAGCAAGATGGCGGCGACGGCATCGAATGTGACGAGCGCACGCTCGTCATAGTCAATGACGTCACCGCGTGCGTGCTATTCAAAAGAACGGCGGTTCTTTTGAATTGTACGTGTGTACACTCGGCCGGGACAAGTTTCTTGTCAAGATTCTCGTCAGGAAAAACGACGTGTTTTTCCTGACGAGAATCTCGGCCGTGTGTACGAGGCCATAGTGTGTCCCCATCGCATCCGCTTTATTTCAGTCTGGAGACCCAAAACTGTTAACCCCCACAGTGCTGGGAGTTTATCAACAGGAAGAGGACAGGGCCGCTCTGCTGTGAAGATCTTGATAGAATCCAGCATCCTGCACATCATACTTCATTACAGGTAAGTATTGTAACGAAAGCTGTAGAGAATGTATTTTAGCTAAACTTCAGCTTTAAATCCTATGCAAGTCTCAATGATCAGTATTACTAATCCAGACAGCTTCATTTCTATGTAAATCTCAACATTTCCTGTCTCTTCCCTCTCTGAATCTTTCTCCTAGCTCTTTCTCTAAGTTTATATTTCCAGCTCTTGGACAAATACTAGGTCTTAAAAGGTGCCCTGAGCCAAACTACATACTTCTGCATTCATCGGGTACAATGCCAACACTACATGTAGCATTGAGACAGCACTAAGCATTATAACTATGGAACTACTGATCATTTTCACATGTAGTTTTACCCGTGTACGAATTTCATGCCGTGCCCAGGATATTTACAGTTCCTACAGATGAGCCTTATTATAGGCTTACCTGTAGGTACAAGTGGTGTAACAGAGTTTACAACCACTTTTAATACAGACCGATTGGAAGGCCTTTACATGCCACCTACTGGTGACACATATTATTACAAATTAACATTTGCCATATTAAACACAAACTACAAGATGTATCTAAAATGTTCGGTGAATGGTATCAGAAAATAAACAAAACAAGAAGATACAAACAAATTACCTTTATTGGCCTTCAAAATAATCGCCATCCTTCACAACACACTTTTGGCAATGTTCATAAAGCTTCTGTAAACTGTCAGGAATCAATCGCAGAACCGTTCTTGGATGAACCATCATTGTCGAAGAAGGTGGACTTTTAAGGTGACTTTCTTTCGGTCGCGGGGGAAGATGGTGAACGTCATTCCATCAATTGCCTCTAGCAACAGGTCTCATGCCCTGTGACGATGCTTCGCAGAAAGGATGGATCCTGGTCACACATGGTAATGAAATCTCCAAATGTTTCTAACTGTTTTGCTTTATGTTCGCTGGTCAGCTTGTTCGGCACAAACCGGGAACAGATCTTCCTCTTACCCAATCTTTGCATCCTTGCTAATGCCCAATTCCTCCGCCATCAATCATAGAGTCAGTCGCCGATCTCGTGCCAGCATTTGTCGCACTCGCTCGGTCATGTCTGGTGTTCTGTTGGTCAACGGCTGACCTAACTAAACATGGCACAACCTCAGTAGTTTCCTTCCTGTCGTGAAAGCGTTTAAACCATTTGTAAACACATTTTCTGCCCACGGCTTCCGTCCCGTACACTTGCACCAACATTTTGTGCGTCTCCGTTTTCCTCAATTTGTGGCAGAACTTGATGTTCACTCGTTTCTCCATTGCACTGTGACCCTACCTCTCACACTGACTACATTTGACTGCCTGCAGCTGGTTTACCCTGAGGGTCACGTGTCCTCCACGCTATGTGGCGCTTATCTTCATGTCTCTGGTTAGCCAGTGCATGCGCGCCCACCTAGCCCATGTTGCCGCTGAGAAATCGAACCATTCACCAAACTTTTTAGACACACCTCGTATAGCCTTTTATATTTTGCATTATATAAATAAAAGTCAAAAGGACAAGGCTGGTGTACATAACCATATCAGTATGTTAATGTTTTTAAAAACCTGGTTACTATGGAACGCTTGTAATTATATATGTACTTAGAGCAGGTTTATTTGTCTTTGAACATGTGAGTTACTCCACCCTGTCAGTGCAGTCCATGGGTCAGGACAAAAATAGAGCACACTAGATAGCACAGATCAGCAGTATAAAGCAATCAAAAAGTATTTCACTTACAGTTCAGTTACGATGTTATACAGTATTATCCAATGTTTCTAAGGCTGAGAAGTAAGCATACCAAAGAATCACGAATGGATGAAAACTTCCCTACCCTCTGTAGCACCTACTAGTGTGCTAGGGTTGTTAGTGTAGCTTTTGTAGTTGTTGGTGTAGGAAAATTTGGCCTGGCTGAGAGCCAGGCCTGGGTTGAATCTGGGTTTAGAGCTGAGTGACTCAGGAGAAGCTTCCAGAAGTAGAGGGTGAAGTCTAGGAGGAGCTGCTTAGAGTATTGATGAGGGTCTCAGCCAATTCCCAGCAAATGGGCTGGCAGGGGACAGGTACCTCATAAAGTCTCATGGGTCAGGTCAGCAGTGGCAGTCGGGTGCAAGATGGAGAAGGAATGCTAAGGAGGCTGTCGGTGCCCCTTAAAGGTTGCCCCTAGTCTGGAGGGTGGTTGACATCAGGTCTGGGCCTCGGGTGCTGGAGAGACCCTTTACAACACACAAAAGAAATCCTTCCTGGAGGCACGGGAGCAATGAGAGGACAGTGGGAGCAGGTCAGTACATCCAGAAGTTCTCCAGACGAGTCAGCCGCATGGGCTGGTGAGTGAATGTCAGTCTGGGAGGACCGTGGAGAAGTAGCCAGGCGGGCTGGCAGTACCTGAAGAGGTGGCGCTGGGATCAGTAGGTACAGGGATGAATGCTAGACACTGATTTTTGCTACACATCTAAAAAGGAACCTTGGGTTCCTGCCTATAACAGGCTTTTGCTCAACAATCTGACTGAGTACTGTGTCAGATCATCTTTTTATCAGTGTGCCAGTGAAGTTCTGTAAACAAGTGTGCTGGAGGAAGCCGAGGAGTGTATATAGACTGTATATAGCCATACCCATAAAACCCCTACTCCCCATCCAAGGTTTATCCCCTCAATAAAATAACAAAACAAAGTGCTGGTGTTTTCAGACTCTGGGAGACTTTGAAGATTCTGTGTGCCTGGCTGTGCAGGGTGGGGAATCTCATTTCACCTGTGTGTAGGGGTTGGGGTGCATGCGGAATGTCTTGAGGCTCCTACTGAGGCACCATCCCGGAAGAATATGCGACTGTATGTCAAAAAAATGGTTGATCAAGGGTGGGACTTTGTGTGTGCCTCAGTGGAGTGAATAAATATAGACGTATCACAATATATAGAAAAATAAACAATTTTTATTATCCTGTCGAAGGCAGCAATGTAAAAGAACCTTATATTCTTACAAAAGTATATATAAGAAAATATAAAATCACATTACAGTTCAAATAATGGGTAACGGGATGTGCGATTCCCATTCACAGAGAGAAGTGAAGGCCTACGCGTTTCGCGGATTTCCGCTTCATCAGGGCCATTTAGCGTAGCACAAAGAATTAATACAAGAGTTCTAGGAGCAAACAAAACATTGATAAAATATACATGCATATTATATCCTATATATTTAAAGGGGAAAAAAAACACCAACATATATAGATCAACATTATACAGATATTAGATCCGATTGGAATAAGAAAGTCTGTGGGTGTGCACATTGAGGCATATCAAGTATGTTATCCAATGGCACATCCACATACTACATTAGGATTTATTTTTTAAATATCATTTGAATATTTACAGAGGAAAACATTTCTGATCATATGTATGGTCCTATACATGCGCAGTGGTGTCCCATATATACAGGGGAAATGTACCCAAAGCTTCTAGTGTACACATAAATAACATGTATTGATATAGTTTCATATGTATGTTTTATATATTAGTCTCAAAAAGAGATATATAGAAACTTACTAGAGAACTGTACAAGCACAGATGCAATGTGGCGGACGGAAGAGACCTGGGTGCCTGTGAGGATCTGAATTACAATTATTTTGATATACATAGGGATCCACCCCATACAACCGCACAGATCTCTCTTTCAGGGGGGAGAATCCTCACAGGCACCCAGGTCTCTTCCGTCCGCCACATTGCATCTGTGCTTGTACAGTTCTCTGGTAAGTTTCTATATCTCCTTTTGATATTCCGATGGAATTTCCATTTGTATGGATGCAATTCCGACGGACTAAAAACCATGCTTGCTCAGAATCAAGTCGACGCATGCTCGGAAGCATTGAACTTCAATTTTCTCGGCTCGTCGTAGTGTTGTACGTCACCGCGTTCTTGGCGGTCGGAATTTGGTGTGACAGTGTGTATGCAAGACAGCTTGAACAGAATTCCGTCGGAAAATCCCATCAGAGTTTATGCCGACGGAAAATCCGACCGTGTGTACAAGGCATTAGACACATCAGATAGACATAACAAAAATTAAACAGCAAATGTCAAGATGCTGTGCATATATCAACTGTACCCCTTTCTCAGTATGTTTGCAGCATAATGCAATCACTCTCCTCTATATGCAGATATGATTGCGCAATAAAATCTGATAACTAATATAATAATGTGTGTGTGTGTGTGTGTATGTATGTATGTGTATATATATAATATGCATGTACATGGGTTCTATGTGTAGCGGCCTCCTCACCCCGACCTCTTTAGCTAGGGGTATGTCGAGCGACAGAGTGAGGTGCGCTACGGCCCATGTCCTCCCCATGCATGTGGGTGAGGTGAAGGCCAATATCAATCTTTTCCTCGGGCCAAATGTGTGCTGGTTATGAGGGTCAGTCCTTCCGTGCCGGAATCTCCCTTTGTTCCCATCAACAGAGTCCATACACCCATCAAAGTCCAAACTCAGGTTTATTGCGTATCTCCACATACAGTCAAATGCAACGGCATGATACGATGGGAGAGCAGGTCGAGGCACTGTACAGGTTCCTAGTCCCTACACTCCCTGTGCTATGACCAGGGGTTGCAGGAGTCTTGATGAAAGCTCCTCCGCTGCGCTGTAGCCCCTATCAGGGGAAGATGTCCTCCAAGGGAGTTACCGAAGGCCCATCCGTCACCGGGTTGACACTGCACCGGGTCTTCGGACGGGTGACCTCCCCAGCCTCCTCACCTCAGATGCGGGTCCCCTCGCAAGGGGCGCCCTGGAGCAACTTCACCCTTGCGGGACCCAGTCGGAGTCACCGGGTCCCAGGCCTCCTCAATAGTACCTCACCCCAGGCTGAAGGTGCCTGGGATGGACTCCATCTTCATTCCGGCCAGGCCTTGGGCGCCTAGGCCGGAACCTTGAACCGCCCGCACCCAGGCCTAGGGTGCCTGGGTGCGTGAAGAGATGATCCCCGAAGACGACAGACCTCGTGGCGAGGGCGTCTCCCCCTTTTATCTCCTCCCATCGACACCACGGCGGGTTCCCCGCCCCAGCCGTACCATCTCCAGGAAGGGACAAAGAAGGGTAGCACTGTGGTAGTGATTCTACCTCGAGCCAGTAGGTACACTGACACCCACTGGTCAAGGAGAATATCGCACCACCCAATCCTCCACGAATAACAAAAAGGGGTCTGAACCCTAACATAATTACACACCTGGGTCACACTACCCCCAGGTGTATCCCACTAAATTGAGGACCCCGCTACATATGTAAGGGTACAATTGGATGGCAGCACACATCCCCAGCCAATAGATGGCACCCACATCCTTGCTGAGACTATTGTTACAAAAGTTTACAAAATACATTTGTTTTGGAAGGATCACTAATAGGAGTTTGCATCCCCAAACCAAGTGCAAAAGCTGAAAGTTGTTAAAAAGCCACATGTGCAATAGAGGGAAAAAAGTATATAATTTAGCTAAAATGTAGCTATGTAACCCTAGTTTTAAAAATGTTTTCCTTTTTATGCACTATACAGGTGCATCCCAAAAAAATGGAATATAATCAAAAAGTTAATTTATTTCAGTACAGTAATTCAATTCAAAAAGTCAAACTCATACATTTTATATAGATGCGTACACAGAGTGATATATTTCAAGCATTTCTTTCTTTCTTTCTTTTTTTTTTTTTTCAGAATTATGGCTTACAGCTAGTGAAAACCCACAATTGAGAAAATCTGAATATTGCATAAGACCAATAAAAAAAAAAAGGATTTTTAATACAGAAATGTTGGCTTACTGAAAAGTATATCTATGTACAGTATAGTATGCACTATAACAATATTTGGCTTCTTTTGCATGAATAACTGCATCAATGTAGAGTGGCATGGAGGCGATCAGCCTATGGCACTGCTGAAATTGTTATTGAAGCCCAGGTTGCTTTTCTAAGCAGCCTTAAGCTTGTCTGCATTGTTGGGTCTGGTGTCTCTCATCTTCCTCTTGACAATACCCCACAGATTCTCTATGGGGTTTAGGTCAGGCGAGTTTGCTGGCCAATCCAGCACAGTGATACCATGATCATTAAACCAGGTATAAGAGGAAGATGAGAGACACCATACCCAACAATGCAGATGAGCTGAAGGTCGCTATCAAAGCAACCTGGGCTTCCATAACACCTCAGCAGTTACCACAGGCTGATCTCCTCCATGCCACGCTGCATTGATGCAGTAATTAATGCAAGTATTGAGTGCATACTATACTGTACATGGACATACTTTTTAGTAAGTCAATGTTTCTGTATTAAAAATCCTTTTTTTAATTGGTTTTATGTAATATTCAAATTTTCTGAGATACTGAATTTTGGGTTTTCACTAGCTGTAAGCCACAATCATCAAAATTTAAAAGAAAGAAATGCTTGAAACATATCACTCTGTGTGTAACACATCTATATCAAATATATGAGTTTCACTTTTTGAATTGAATTACTGAAATAAATTAACTTTTTGATGATATTAAATTTTTTTGAGATGCACCTGTGTATCTTCAAATTGCGCATTAAAGTGGTTGTAAACTCCGTACAACCACTTTTACCTACAGGTAAGCCTATATTAGGGCTTACCTGTAGGTGCTGTAAATATCTCCTAAACCTGCATGGTTTAGGAGATATTTACAATGTACGAGTGTGCCGATCTAATTGGCGCATGCACACTTTAGAAAGGGCACGATCGTTCCGTTTCTAAAGGAATCATGCCGTGACTGGCAGCTCCCACGCGCATCCCAGTCAGAGGCGGAGTTCGCGGCCCCTGAAGGAAGAGGGGTGAAGATGGGCACTTCGTGCCAGAGGGGACAACGCTAACATCGCAGGTTTCAGGCATAGTAGCCCATTATGCTTTACCTTTGCAGGGAAATAAAGAGGAAGTAAAACCCATCAGGGTTTACTTCCTCTTTAAGGTTGCTGTATCTAGGTGGTGGGGGGAGGCGTGACTGGATGTAGAGGCTTGAGGTGAGAGGCAGCAGCAGCAGCACGGACCTCACACCCGCTCCCATGCCAAACGCTGTCTAAATACCCTGTATGGAGGAGGCCGTGAAGCGGAGCTGCCGAGATGCTATAATACAGCCTATGCCTATGCAGCGGTAGGCTCAAGTGACACTGCTCAAGCCGGACCGACCTGTGCCTCGCACACGTGACCCACCCTTCACTCTGCTGACGGTCGGGCAGGGCTTGGGATCGCAGCAGTGCCTTAATATATATCTCCTGGCCCCTTCTGACTGCCTTTCTGGACACTCACCCGCCGGAGGAGATCGGGGAGGCGGGGGCTGTTGAAACACGCAGGGATCTGTGCCATTGAAGGACTCTGCCCCTGGAGGTCTGAGCCACTGAGACCAGGGGGCGGAATCACACAGTGCGGATACCTGGTAACAGGGTGAACCGAGAGAATCAGAGCCAGAGCACCTGAACATAGGGGTGCGCAGAGGCCATCCGGAGACCACAGAGGAGGTGAGAGGGGGACCAGATAGCCCAAACAATCAGCCGGAAATGCCAGGTACATTATCTGTGATGACAAGGAAACGAGGAGAGGAAGCCGCCTCTCAGGAGGGAACATGTGCTGGTACCGGAGGGCAGACGCAGCCACAGCCAGCGAGAGGAACGAAGGCAAGCCAGGCTACAGCGGCGGCTAAATTGGAGAAATTTGCGCACATGCCAGTGCATACAATGGGCCAGACACCCAAGAAAGAACATGGGGTGCAGCAATCTAACACCCAGAGGAGAAGTCAGGGTCAGAGGCAGCAGCAATCGTGGCAAATAACCAGGGGACTAAGAAAAAAGCACTGAAAGAAACTATGGAGGCAACCACAGAAACAACGAAAGAGGACGAACCATCTATGAAAGAGATCCTTCAAGCAGTCAACAACTGTAAGTCTTCATTACTTGAAATATTTGATCAATTAAAAGGTATAAAAGAGGACATGTCAGTGCTTAAACAAGATGCACAGGGGATTGGGGAACGGACTTCTGCCTTAGAAGGGAGACTTAGCCAGGTTGAAGATGATGTCAACCCATTGAAAAACAAGATAAAAGTAATCAGAGAACAGTTGAATATGTGCATCCATAAAATGGACTATATGGAGAACAGATTACGCAGGAAAAACATCAGAGTACTAGGTCTCCCTGAAAAAAGTGAAGGTAACAATCCCACAGAATACATGGAAAATTGGCTTAGAGAAATGTTTGGTAAAGACTGCCTATCAAAGTTTTTCGCAATTGAACGTGCTCACCGAGTCCCATTAAAGATCCCTGGCCCTGGAGGCCAGCCAAGGCCTCTCCTCATTAAACTTCTCCATTTCAGGGATATAATTGCTATCCTTCAAAGGGCAAGAGAGATGAAAGAGATACAATATAATGGTGCAAGAATTTCAATTTACCCAGACTTTTCCCCTGAACTACAGAGACAAAGGGCAAAATTTGCAGATTGCAAACGTAGGTTGCAGCATAATAGGAGCAAATATGCAAAGTTTTATCCAGCGCGACTACGGATAACGGAGTTGGGGGAATATTTTTTTTTTAACACACCTGCTGAAGTGACACTATGGATGGATAAGAGGGAGGGAGGGGAACAAGGGGGAGAGGGAAAGGGCTAAAGGGGGAAAGTAAAGGACAAAGACACTAGTCCCGGACCCCCCTGCCCCCATCTTTCTCCCTTTTTTTTTTTTGGGGGGGGGGGGGGGTAATTAAATTTTTTCCTTTTTTTTTTTTTTTTTTTTTCTCTCTATTTTTTGACGGTTGGGACACTGGGGAGCGGGGGGAGGTGTTGTAACATGGTCAACATGAGTGTGTTTTTTGTCGACCGCAATGATAGGAGTGAGGGGGATAGGAATGTATATGGATGAATTGGATAATTTGGGGAAACACATTGAAGTATAAATTGGCACCTAGCACCTCAAAGGGAAGATACGGTCACTTTAGAAGCCCCCAATATAGGCCCAAAGGAGGGCAGGGGGAGGGGATGGGGGGGGGGGGAATGGGAGGGGAGGAGGGGGAGGAAGGAATTGGGGAATGTGTGAGTGAATGGGTGAATCCACTAGAATATGATTTCTTAAAGGAAAGTAAAAGCACAAAGATTAAGAGGAAAATATTTTTGAGGCACAGAATCACAAGATGGGAGGAATATTGATAAATTGGGACTATGATAGTTAACAAAGGATAAAAGGAGGCTAAAGCAGGATAAAAGGAGGCCCCCAAATCAAGTTAGAAGAATCAAGGTATGCTCTTAGAATGTACGGGGGGTAAGAGACCCAGCCAAAAGACAGACAATTTTTTCAATGGCGGAAATGGGCAATATTGGGATACTGTGTCTGCAGGAGACACACCTGAAAAAGGAAACCATTGACACATTAAAAAATAGGAAATATCAAGTACAATATCATTCCACCAACACCTCGTATTCAAGGCGGGTGAGTGTATTGATTAATTCTGGAATGGTGTTTTCCTGCAGGCAGAGTAAGGTGGATGAAAAGGGGCAGTATGTATTTCTTTTTTGCCAGATAGAGATGAGGGAATACGTGTTGGCTATCGTTTACATCCCCCCACCGTTCAGTACAGAAATCCTGCGGGAGTTCATCATGGACAAGGAGGGGGTGCCGGTTATAGTGACGGGAGACTTTAATATGACCATGAATAAAAAGGTGGACAGGTTCCCGGCCGGTGTCTCCCCTGGCGGCACGTCTGGCAGCCCCTTCCTCCAATTCTGTGGAGAGACGGAGCTGGTGGAGGGGGGAGACATTCGGAGGAAAGACAGTTCTCCTGCCACTCAAAGTCACATGCGAACTTGTCCAGGATAGATTTGGTACTTTGCAATGAGGAGGCCTTGAGTGAGGTGGGGGAGGTGGAATATGAACCAAGAAGTATCTCGGATCACTCATCAGTGACTTTTGAAATAAACACAAGTAGAAATTTTAGTAAGGGGGATTGGAAGGTAAATCCATTCTGGTTGGAAGTAATTAAAGACGTGGGAGGAATTTGTGCCAGTTTGAAAGAATTTATAACTCTAAATGAAGGATCAGCCTCTGAAGGCCTTCCTGCGGGGAGTTTTGATACAAAAAAATTTGTTAAAAAGCAAACACAAGCTAAGGAGGTCACAGCAAGGGAAAAGGTGAGAAGGGCTGAAGTGGGATATGTGGGAAAACCCAACCATAGAGAAACATAAAGAATGACTAGAAAGTCAGGAAGAATATAAAGAATTAGTATTAAAAAAAGCAGAAAACAAAAGGCTATTCCAAAAATAGAGTTTCTTTGGGGAGGGAGAAAGAGTGGGGAGAATGTTGGCCCTAACTGCCAGGGCCAGCACTCCCTCCTCTGTCATCTCAGCCATATGTGACGAGGAAGGGGAGATCAGGAGGGGCACCACGGAAATAACAGAGGTCTTTAAAAACTATTAGAAAAATTTGTATAGTAGCATACCGTCAGAAAATGTAGAGAGAGAGATGGAGACTTTTTTCGAAGGGCTACAGTTCCCCCCCCCCCCCCGCTGTCAAGGGAATATAGGGAGGGATTGGAGGCACCACTAACGCTGTCAGAAATACGAAAGGCAACAGAAGATATGGCAAATAAAAAGGCCCCCAGGACCTGATGGTTTGCCAATAGAAATATACAAGACTTACAGCGAGGTGCTGCTTCCAAAACTTCTGGAGGTATTTAACTGGGCAGCCGAAGAAGGAAAGTTGCCTCCGTCTATGACGGAGGCAACCATTATAGTACTAAAAGAGGGGAAAAATCAAGTCTAGACAGCATCATATAGGCCGATATCTCTTTTGTGTTCAGACGTGAAGATACTTGCCAAAGTATTGGCAACACGACTGAATAGAATTGTCTCGAAATTGGTGCACCCAGACAAGACTGGATTTATCCCAGACAGATCCACAAGTAATAATATAAGAAGAACATATTTAAATATCCAGTTGCCAATAGAAAAGGGAGGGACAAGAGCCATTTTGTCTTTAGATGCAACCAAGGCGTTTGACAGCCTTGAGTGGCATTTCTGGTGGAGAGTACTGGCGGAGTTCCAGTTTGGCCCGAGGTTCATTCAATGGATCAAAATACTGTACGAGGAACCCAGGGCTAAGGTAAGAATAAATGGTGAGTGCTCGGACTGGTTCCAGCTAGTGAGGGGGACAAGGCAGGGGTGCCCGTTATCGCCCCTGCTCTTTGCCCTCGCAATGGAAGGGCATCCCCGGCAGTACAGGGATTTAACCCCTGGCCATTTCAATAAGGGCATCCCTGGCAGTACAGGGATTTAAGAGGAGATTGGGGGAAGAAAAGGTCGCTATGTATGCCGACGACGTGCTACTTTTTTTGGGGGACACACAGTCCTCATTGGATGCAGCAGTGGGGATAATCAGGGATTTTGGTAAGTTCTCAGGGCTGAGGATTAATTGGGATAAATCTGCACTTTTGCCGATAGACCCATTAGTACAGCAGATAACCCAAGTGAAAGTGGAAAGTCAGATGAGGTATCTGGGAATAAACGTAACAAGAGATCCAGGGCAATATATAGCTGGAAATTTAGTACCATTAATGACCAGATTAAGACAGAAGTGCAGAGTTTGGAACAGGCTTCCACTTTCGGTGGCTGGACGCTGCAATCTGGTTAAAATGGTGTAGATGCCACAGATCCTATATGTCCTACACAACTCCCCAGTATGGATTCCAAAGTATTGGTTTAAAAAATTGCACAGCGTGTTTAGGGAACTGATATGGAGGAATGGGGCGGCAAGAATCTGCCTCCGAACTGTACAACAACCTAGAGAGAAGGGGGGTCTGGGACTTCCAAACTCAAGATATTATTTTTTAGCTGCACAAATGCAACATATGCGAGGAAGTAATCTATCTGCGGGTAGAGAGCCTGCGAAGAGCTTAGTACTGAATAACACTAGTCATGACACAGAAGTAGAGGCAGTGGAGGCGGATTCTTTCTGCTCTAGGGGTACAACTGATGGTAAAGTGCTGGGAAACTGTCAAGGAGATGTTGGGGTATAGAGGATTTTCTGAATTTTCCCCCATATGGGACAATAACAATTTAAAGGAGCTTAAAACTATGGGAAAAATTGAGGAATGGTATAGGTGTGGTGTACATCTTCTGACACAGCTTTTCAAGATGGGAAGAATAAAGTCATTTCAAGAGATTAGGGAGGAATACGAAGTCCCAAATAAATCCTTTTACAGATACCTTGAAGTCAGGCATGCCCTGAATGCACAATTTGGACAGGAGCCACCAAAATGGAGCGAAATGCCCTCTCTTCGTAGACTAGTAAACGCGAATACATCTAGTGGGAAGATCTCGGAGATGTACAGGTGTATAAGCGAGGTGGACCAGGAAGAGGGATCTGATACTAAAAGCAAGAATAAATGGGAGAGAGATGTGGGCCCATTAACACATGAACAGTGGAAGCAGAGATTAGAAGCAGGTCCCAGAGTGTCACTTCCCCCCTCTCCAATAGTATCCCATTTGTATTTAATACATAGAGTATATTATACACCCCAAAGAATGTTTCAGTTTGGTAGGCGACCGGATGCGAAGTGTCAGAGATGTGGAAATAAGGGAGACCTGATACACATGGTCTGGAAGTGCCCCAAATTAAATCTGGAAAGAGATCGTAGATAGAATAAACTTTGTATTTGGGACATCTCTACAACCAGAGGCCAGGCTATGCGTATTGGGTCTCCTGGAAGAAAGAGGAATCCCAGGATACATACAAACGGCAATAATAAGGTGTTTGTTTCAGGGTAGGAAGTTTATCGCACAAAAGTGGCAATCGAAAGACCCCCCCAACAGGGACAGAATGGAGGAAGGTAATAGATAATACTATTGGGAAAGAAGAATTTACATATAATAAGAGGGGAAATAGTAAGAAGTTTAAAAATATGTGGAAACAATGTGTAGAAGTGGTGGGACGATAGAGGATGGGGGGTGTGAATTTGGGGGGGGGGGAGGGGAGAGAGGGAGTGGAATGAGTGGGAGGGGAGGAGGAAGGATGTGGAAGTGGGGGATAGGGGTGGGATAGTTAAAGGGTGAATAGTAGTTTTTTTTTTTACTGCTTGTGGTTATTTGGTATTTATATTGCTGCAAATAAAGGAAAATGACTGTATGTATAAGAATGGTTTATATAAAAGAAATAAAGAATATTTGATTAAAAAAAAAAGGTTGCTGTATCCAAAGGTCCCTTTGTTGTCAAAAAAATAAAATAATTATCTGATTTGACATATTTTAGAGTGTGCCACTGATAATTTCCCATCAATACTCTCAGGAAGGGTGTGGGTGCCATCTAGTGGTTAGAGGAAGTTATTGCAATCCTAAAGTTTTCTAATGTAGACCTCCTGTACTTGCTGTGGTACAAACTGCGCAAGCGGACAGTTGTGCTCTTTTTGAACAGCACATAGTGATGTTTTTTTTGGTTTAAATATATTTCTTTTTCGTACATCACGGGACACAGAGCGACATAGTCATTACTAATGGGTTATATAGATACCGTCAGGTGCTGGCACTGGCAACTTCCAAAACCGGAAGTACCCTCCCCTATATAAGCCCCTCCCATCCGGGAGCACCTCAGTTTTTTGCCAGTGTCTAAGGTGTTGGCCAAGAAGAAACATGTGTTTTTCACTGAGCTTGCGTACAGGTTCTTTTGGGCCTCAGTAAGCTATTCCGGATCCGACCAAAAAAGCTTCATAGCTAAACGGTCGGTACCCGGGCCTTGCAGAGAAGAGCAAGGTTTTGCCTGTAATGCTTCTCTTAGGAGAGCTGGACCCTGGGATCCAGAGCTCTGGTCATACCCACGACCAAGATGTTTTCTGTGCAGGGTGCTATACAGGTCCAGGGGAGTGGAATCCTTGGGAACCCGGTCCCTGAAGGTTTGATTACAATGCCTGCCGTGATAGGTGAAGTTTGGGCTTTTGTGGACCAAACAAAGTCCTGCGGCGGGGAACAGGTAAGTGGGGGCCCCCAGGAACTTGGTTCTATTGGGGGACCCCCAAGCCTAATTTGTCTTTCTGTCTGTTACCTAATGGTATTCCCGCAAAATTCTGTGCATGCCTGTAACTACTAAAAAAATGTAATAATTTTTAATGGTGGTCAAGAAAAAAAAAAAAAAAAAAAATTTTATATATATATTTAATATATTAGACTGCGGTACCTGTGTTTGTCCACTAGAGGCCGCTGTGGAATGTTTTCTTGTCATGTGGACTAGCTTCTTCTCAGCAGAGCAAAGTCCAGGCAGATGGTGAGTTCTCTTATAGGAAACTGCTTCCTCTGCCATGTTGCAGTGTTTGTCCATCCCCCGGCCTGCGGCAAAGAGGGGCCCTGGCTCCTGTCCCTTGTTACCATATTTGAAATTAGCGCCGAAGGCGCACGTGCCCGCGCGCGTGCGCGTGCACGCGCCTCTATATATAGAGGTGAGCCGGGAAAGGGGGCGGAGCCTGGGGGATGACGCTCTGTGCGCGCCGCAGCGCTTCTGCGCATGTGCGGGCGTCCCAGCAGTTTTAAAAAAAACACAATATTGTAGTGAGCTGGCTATGAAGTACAGAGACAGAGCTGGCAACATTTAAAGGCATACAGCAAGCGGTTGATACAGGCATCCCCTAGAAAGGCACATTAGTAGACACCAACTGTGATATAGCAGCAATTGTGCTAGACTATTCTCAGTAAAAGTGGTGTATTACGGCTGGAATACCTCAGCTTTAGGCTTAGGAATATGCCGTCCAGAAGCTCCGGAACTGAATCTTCCAGGAAGCGAAAGGGGTCTCATCGGGCTCTGAGGATCTTGGGCATACTTCTGCTGCACCAGTCTCCCCTGAAGTTCAGAGGTAAGTGACCGTAGAGACCCCGCAGGGGTACTTGGTACTGTGGCTGTCCTCAGTCACCTGCTCCTGTGTATGTAACAGAGGAGGTTTTTTCCTCAGCTCTGGGAGGATTAGAGAGAGATTGTCAACATTTATCGCTGCCTCCCTGTCAGGGAAAGCACGCCCGATCTCCGTCTCCTCCTTCAGAGTGCCTGTTAGCAGAGCAACAGTCCCATACAGGGATCGACCTGCCTGAAGGGGATCAGGATGAGGTTGATTCTGTTATAGAGGAATCAACAGTGGGGGAACCTTTTCTCAGCATCTCAAGCTGAAAGATTATGGGTTCAGTCTCTGACTAACATGGTCCGATCAGCATTTAAAAATGCACCTTGCGGAACCATCAACCACTACTGTATCCTCGTTGGGGTCGCTAGAAGCCCCCAGACTGTTTGTTCTTTTCCACTTCACCCTTTACTGAAAGGGCTCATTTACCAGGATTGGGAACGTCCTGAGAAAATATTTATTCCCCCAAGAGATTTCCGGTGGTCTATCCCATGGAGGATAAGTTCATCAAAAAAAAAAAAAAAAAAAATGGAAGGTCCCTACAGTGGACGCAGCCATCTCTTGTATGTATAAATCACTGACATGTCCAGTGGATAATGTCCAAATGTTCAAGAACCCAATAAATAAAAGATTGGAGTCCTTATGAAAATCTGCTTGGTGATACAACCAGCAGTAGCAGCTATTGGGGTCTGCTAAGCAGTGAAGGATCAGTTGAAACAGGTCTTGAGGGACTTGACAGATCAGCAGGCTTTGCCCTAGCTGATCTACCTAGAGCCTTAGGCTTTGCGGTTGACGCCATAGAGGATTCAGTCCATCAGGCCTCCCGCCTTACGCTGTCTATAGACATACGCGTAGGCTCCTATGGCTCAAAAACTGGTCTGCTGAAGCTCCCTGTAAAGAATGGCTGGTTAGCGTCCCATTTCATGGTGAACGCTTATTCAGGGAAAACCTGGACAAATATATCCAGAAAATTTCCAGCGGTAAAAATACGCTCTTGCCGGTTAAAAGCAGAATTAGAGGTCCCTCTTTAAGAGGCCTGCTTCTCCAGTCCCTGGGGCATCGGCTGTGTAACAGTTCCGACGGCCTCCTCGGTCAAATCCCGGGGGTAAAAAACAGGGACAGTAGCAGGGTAATGAGAAACCCTGGGTCAGGGGAGGTACAAAACCTCCCCCAAAGTTAAATTCATTGAAGCCCCCACTCAGTCGGGTGGGGGGAGGACTCCAGTTGTTCGCAAGAGACCTGGCGGGACACGATCAAGACAGATAGGTGCTCTCCGCAGTAGGTTTGGGATACAGTTTGGAGTTAAAAGACTCTCCTCCTTCCCATTTTTGAGGTCAAACGTGCCAAGGGATCCCCGGAAGAGAGAGTCCCTCCTGTTGGCACTAGAACAACTATTGCTCCAAGGAGTAATTATGGAGGTTCCCCTGGAAGAATGAGGGTTCGGGTTTTACTCAAACCTCTTTACAGTCCCGAAGCAAACGCGGACGGGAGGCCCATATTAATTCTAAAAGGGCTATACAAATTCCTGTATATCAGGTCTTTCCGATGGAGTCGATCCGATCGGTGGCCACTGCCCTACAAGGGGAGGATTGGTTAGCCACGATCGACATCAAAGATGCTTATTTGCACATTCCCATCTTTCCAGTCCACCAAAAATTTCTACGCTTTGCAGTAGAAGGGCGCCATTTTCAGTTCAGAGCCTTACCCTTCGGTTTGGCCACAGCACCACGAGTGTTTACAAAAATTCTGGCCCTTTATTGGCCAATCTAAGAACACAAGGTGTAATGATAATGGCATATCTGGATGACTTGTTGCTGATAGACCACTCAGTGAAAAAACTAGACGTGGTCGTTCACAAGACGATCAAGTATCTGGAATCTCACGGTTGGATTATCAACCGAGACAAGTCAGCCCTAAAAACCAGTCAAAAGTCTGGAATACTTGGGGCTAAGGTTGGATTCAGGCCAGAGAAAAATATTCTTGCCTCGAGGAAAGGTGTTGTCTTTGAAAGATTTGATCCACTTAGTGGGTACAAAAAAGACAGCCGTCCATACGCCTGTATATGAGGCTGCTGGGAAAAATGGTGGCATCATTCGAAGCAGTACCCTACGGTCAATTCCATTCAAGGAATTTGCAAGGGGCCATACTGTCAGCCTGGAACAAAAAAATTCAGGCCTAGACTTACAATGTCCTTGTCCCCTTCCGTTCGCAAGAGCCTCCGTTGGTGGTTGGTTTCCCAGAATCTGGAAAAAAGGAAATCCTTCAGTCCGATTTCTTGGAAGGTGGTCACTACAGATGCCAGCCTTATAGGCTGGGGAGCAGTACTGGAGCAATAGTCTCTCCAGGGCAGATGGTCGGATGCAGAAAAGGCCCTGCCCATCAATCTCTTAGAGATACGAGCAGCCCGGTATGCCCTAGTAGCATGGACATCCAAACTCCAAGGGTCCCCTGTCAGAATTCAATCAGACAATGCCACAGCAGTGGCATATATCAATCATCAGGGGGGCACCAGGAGTCGTGCAGCCCAGAGGGAAGTAAATTACATCCTGAAATGGGCAGAAAAAATATGTCCCAGCCATATCTGCGGTATTCATTCCAGGAGTGGAGAATTGGAAGGCGGACTTTCTAAGTCGCCAGAAATTAGGCCCAGAGGAAGGGTCCCTTCACCCCGAGGTTTTCTGGACAATATGTCAGCGGTGGGGAACATCGGATGTAGATCTTCTAGCATCCAGATTCAACGCAAAGGGGGACAGGTTTGTCTCTCGGACAAGGGATCCCCTAGCTTGCGGCTCGGATGCCCTAGTGTTCCCTTGGGATCAGTTCAAGCTGATATATGCATTCACACCGCCACAATGGTTACCTCGATTACTCCGCAGAATCAGGGTAGAAAAGAAACCAGTGATTCTGGTGGCTCCAGCGTGGCCCCGAAGAGCGTGGTACGTGGAGATTGTAAAATGTCAGTGGGGAGTCCTTGGACTCTCCCACATCGTCCGGACCTGCTTTCGCAAGGACCGATATACCACCCTTCCTTACCAGCCCTAGGTTTGACGGCCTGGCTATTGAAGCCCACATTCTAAAAAAGAGAGGGCTCTCTAATTCTGTGGTATCTACCATGATCAATGCCAGGAAGCCGGTATCCAGGCAGATCTACTATAGAATCTGGAAGGCGTACATCGCCTGGTGTGAAGCCAAGAAATGGCATCCACGTAAGTACGTAATAGGTAGGAGTCTGGACTCCCTACAATGGGCTGTAGATAGGAAGCTTGCCTTGAGTACTATCAAGGGTCAGATTTCGGCCTTGTCAATATTTTTTCAAAGGCCCTTGGCTTCGCATTCACTAGTCAAAGCCTTTATACAAGGAGTGATGCGTATTAGTCCTCCGGTTAATATTCCCATATGTCCATGGGATCTAAACTTGGTTCTGTCGGTTCTACAGAAACAACCATTTGAACCATTACAGCATATTTCTTTGGTTCTTCTCACCAGGAAATTGATTTTTCTAGTAGCCATTTGTTCGGCTAAAAGAGTGTCGGAATTAGCAGCTATGTCCTGTAGGGAGCCATATCTGGTTATCCATAAGGACAGGAGTAGTGTTGCGTTCTCATCCAGCCTTTCTTCCTAAGGTGGTATCGAGGTTTCATTTGAACCAAGATGTGGTTCTTCCTTCTTTTTTCCCCAAACCTACTTCGGTAGAGGAAAAGTTATTGCATTCTTTGGATGTAGTAAGAGCAGTTAAAGCTTATCTAAAAGCCACTGCTCAGATTCGCAGAACGGATACTTTGTTTATTCTGCCGGAAGGCCCCAGAAGGGGTCAGGCAGCGTCAAAATCTACTTTAGCCAAGTGGATTCGACAGGTCATAATACAAGCCTATGGCTTGAGAAATAGACCGCCTCCGTTCAAAGTTAGGGCGCACTCCACGAGAGCAGTTGGAACTTCATGGGCAGTGCATCACCAGGCCTCCCTGGCTCAAATCTGTAAGGCCGCAACATGGTCTTCAGTACACACGTTTACTAGGTTCTACCAGGTGGACGTTGGAAGTCAGGAGGATGTCGCCTTTGGGCGCAGTGTGTTGCAGGCCGCAAAAGATCCTCATGTCTGATAGCGCTCAGCTTATATATGGTGTATCCCCCCCCTCATTTGGCATTGCTTTAGGACATCCCATTAGTAATGACTATGTCGCTCTGTGTCCCGTGATGTACGAAAAAGAAAATAGGATTTTTATAACAGCTTACCTGTAAAATCCTTTTCTTGGAGTACATCACGGGACACAGAGCTCCCACCCCTCTTTGGGGACACTTATTGCTTTGCTACAAAACTGAGGTGCTCCCGGATGGGAGGGGCTTATATAGGGGAGGGTACTTCCGGTTTTGGAAGTTGCCAGTGCCAGCACCTGACGGTATCTATATAACCCATTAGTAATGACTATGTCGCTCTGTGTCCCGTGATGTACTCCAAGAAAAGGATTTTACAGGTAAGCTGTTATAAAAATCCTATTTTTAGACTTTTACCTTTTTTGTTTTAGCTTTTATATTTTCTAATATTTTTTTCTCTTTAATAATTTTTTTTTTTTTTATAGTAACACAGTTAACCCCTTGATCGCCCCTAGTGTTAACCCCTTCCCTGCCAGTGACATTTACACAGTAATCAGTGTATTCTTATAGCACTGATCGCTGTATAATTGTCAATGGTCCCAAAAATGTGTCAAAAGTGTCCGATCTGTCTGCCATAATGTCGCAGTCCCAATAAAAATCGCTGATCACTGCCATTACTAGTAAAAAAAAAAAATGCCATAAATCTATCCCCTATATTGTAGACGCTATAACATTTGCACAAACCAATCAATATACGCTTATTGTGATTTTTATTACCAAAAACATGTAGAAGAATATATATCGGCCTAAACTGAGGAAAAAATTAGCTGTTTTAAAAAAAAATTGGGGATATTTATTATAGCAAAAAGTACAAAATATTGGGGATTATTAACTAAAGGCAAATCCACTTTGCACTATAAGTGCAAAGTGCACTTGAAATTGCACTGAAAGTGCAGTCACTGTAGATCCGAGGGGGACATGCAAGGAAAATAAAAAAACAGCATTTTAGCTTGCACATGATTGGGTAATAAATTCAGCAGAGCTTCCCCTCATTTCAGATCTACTCCTTAGATTTACAGCGACTGCACTTCCAAGTGCAATTTCAAGTGCAGTTTGCACTTGTAGTGCAAAGTGGATTTGCCTTTCGTAAATAACCCCCATTGTTTTTTTCAAAATTGTCGCTCTTTTTTTGTTTATAGCGCAAAAAATAAAAACTGCAGAGATGATCAATTACCTCCAAAAGAAAGCTCTATTTGTAGGAAAAAAAGGACATCAATTTTGTTTGGGTACAGTATCGCACGACCACGCAATTGTCAGTTAAAGCGACAGTGCCATATCGCAAAAATGGCCTGGTCATTGAGCAGCCAAATCTTCCGGGCTGAAGTGGTTAAAGTGTATGTTTGGTGAATACAGATTTGCCAATTCCTTTCCCTTCATTTAACCTTGTGTAATTATTGTCTTTGTGGCATTGATTGTTTCTTTAGGGCCGGGCTGAAGGAAAGTGATGTAATCATCAGTATCGGCAGTCAAACTGTGACCTCAAGCAATGATGTCAGTGAGGCCATTAAACAAGAAGGGCCCCTGCGTATGGTATTACGAAGAGGAAACGAGGATGTCGTCATCACAGTAACACCTAAAGAGATTAATTTTTAATGGAAGCAATGAGCTGGTTTCATAGGTCTTCCAATCAACAGATATACATCTAGGCACTGCCTTTCGGAGGACACTGTATATAAGCACTGAGTATTAAAGTGCCTCAGTCAAGAGAACCCTTTAGCATTTCATTCCCAAGCCCTTTGCTCATGCTTCTTCCTCATCCCATCACTGACTATGTGCCCTATTCCAAACTATCGTGACGGATTCTGTGTCTTAACTGGACCAAAAAGTAGAAATGTTAAAATAAATATTACATTTGGAGAACCCATGGATTACATTTTTATAGCTTGTTTCCTATGTTTTGTGTTACTCTGAAATGTTGTTCAGGTTTGCTTTGTATTTTAAATTCACATGATGCCAAAATGACGCAACTGGTTTCCTATGGAAAGATCAGAATAGAAAATCAGTTATATTCTACAGAGCACAGCTGTACAGGGAAGCTGTTTTGGCCAAGAGTTATAATGCAGTGGGGCTCCCCTGTATGTCCTGTGTACCTGGTCTTGTGATTTGTGGTGTCACATGCCCAAACAAATAGGAGGCATCACACATCATGGGGCATCATTGCACTTTGTACCATGTCAGTGCAGCTTCCCTGTACAGCTCTGCTTTGTAGGATGTGAATGACCAACACCTCTTCATTTGTCACACTCTTTATAAACAATTATTGTAAATGTGGGTTGCAGTAGAGGGGATTGAGCCCACATGGAGCAGGGGCCTAGTTGTAGCTGTGACCCCTGTTACATTGCCAATGCCTCCATTTTAGTCTACATGTTTATCTTAGGAAGTAAATGCCTAGACTTTTCTTTCTTGGCCAAAAAAAAACAACCTATTCTACATGACCACCTGTTTCTTTTAAAGCCTGGGTCTGACCACATAGATCTGAGGTTTGGTGAATGTAGCTCATGTAGCATTTTAAAGCAGACATATGCAATATACTATGCCTAGTTAGTGTTCACCTATAGCTTTCATGTGGGTGGTGCTTGTTACATTGTGTTCACCTGGCTTTATATGCACTTTAGGCATAGGCAAGTTGTCTATTTTATGTTAGATTTTAAGATAACAGAAAGCATTATCTTTAAAAAGATATTGTGTCATAAATCTGGCAGTGCTATGTTAATGCTATGGGGCAATCATCAAGTCAAGCAAGCCAAAGCAAACAAGATTTTGTGTAACAGTTCGCAACCTTTTATATATCATCACTTAACATTTGTTGTACAGTCAATTGTAATCTGATTACACTAAGGGTTACTAAGAGTTCGAGCACATTCATTTTTGCACTTGCAATTTCATGAATAATACAGAAAATTGAGAAATACATTATAGATATCAATACTGCAGCTAATAAAAGTTTGGTGTGTGTTCTTAGGTACCAGTTTGCCCCATTAAATGCCAGACCATTTACTTATATTAGCAACAACCTATGTGACAGTGTGTTAGAATTTACTTTTTTCTCCTTTAGTACATTTCAATATGTGTTAATTTGTTTATTAAAGTGAACCTGTGAGGACAGACATATGAAAGCTGATTGTTTTTTGTTTTAAAGGTGCAAACTGACACTTGACACAGGCTTCACTATCTAGTGAGTCTCTAAACTGGGATCAGAATGCAGCCTATAAAGTCTGTAGGTCCATCCTGGATGTTTGTACAGAGACTTACCAGATAGTGATCATTGGTAGTCTCATATTTTTATCCTTCAGGCTGGGTTCACACTGATGCGAATTGGATGTAGGTTTCCCCTCATCTAATTCACATGGCAGGAGACTGTGACGGGCTCTCAATTGAGCCAGTTCAGACATCTACGGGGCGGGCGCGGAGCACACAGCAGAAAGGTTCTGTGCGTCTTTGGCTTTAGTTTCAGGTCTGAAGTCTGGCAAAAATTTGGACCGAATCCACACCTGATACAGTAAACGGACCCCTTACTGTGCCCTGCACTGCATATAGTGTGAAACCGGCCTAAATGTTCAGTAATTGAACTGGTTGAAGAAGAACAAAACAAAAAAAAAAGCTTTTATAATAAATGTCGGTATGGACATCATTTTGATTAAATGAAATAAGCTTTAGAAAACCCAATTTAACAACTTTCCATTTAAAATACCAGAAATCCACCAGCATGTTTTCATGACTATATGTTGTCGACCCCTGAACTGAAAGTAGAGGTCATCCAACCCAACGTGTGACAATGTAGTTCCTTGGTGGCAATGAGCGGAGCATCTAAGAATTTAAAGTACATGTAAGTTCTAACTGAAATGGCATCTAATTTGCTAAAGCACTGTATATCATAAACAATTGTCATGTTTGTTTAATAAAATTATTGTTTTCACCCTTTTTTCTTCCTTTCTGCATCTCAGTGTTGGTCATCTCCTGAAGTAATATGAAAGGCCCACCATGAAGCAGTGGGCACCACAGCAAAATAGCAGCTCGTTATGAGAGGGCATAAATAAATAGGCATGGTTTAAAACAGGGGTGCCCAACCTTTTGAAGAGCGAGGGCCACTTAAGCGACTTGGTGACCGGTCGCGGGCCACAATGAGCAGATCGGGTGGACGGGATATCCGCTCTGCATATGCAGAGTGGACACAGACGCAGCCTACTATACTCTTCTTTTTTTTTTTTTTTGCGGATCGGATTAGGGTTAGGACACAAGTCGGTTTACGTCTGCCACTTCTTAGAGGTGCATGGAGGGTCAAATTGAGTCGGACTGACCGTGTTAAAGGGGCTCAAGGCTGCTTTCACACTGATGTGTTATGGTTTTTCCTGCACCGTGGGTGCAATGCAGTGTACCTTTTGGCTTTCCTGCACTTTGCAATAGACTTCTATTATATTCTGCAGGTTTGGTGCACTTTCAGAAAGCTCACCAAACCCGCAGGTAAAAACAGAAGTCTATGGCTCAGTGCAGGTAACCTGCAGATCAATTTAAAAGCAGCCCAGTAACCACTGCAGAAGAGATATGCCCATATATACACTGTGATTTTTGTAATAAAACTACCTTTAATAACAGTATTCTATTCCATCCCAGAGCAGGAGGTCGCGGGCCACATCAGAGGGCTCCGCGGGCCACTGGTTTAAAAGATACAGCTTATTCTACATCTGTATAGAAGAGTAGAACTAGGGCAATTTTTTTTTTCTTTTTTATCATAACGATTTTCCTTTAGTTTGTATGTAGCTGGACAGCTGACCCCACCCCCAGTCCATTAATATTAATTTTTTATGTTACAAAGTTTGTCATAGCAGCTTGCATGTATCAAAGTTATGGTAACCTTTAAGGGATTGAGATTAATAATGAGGGGCATGTAGTGTGTACATATGGGCAAGGCCAATATTGTGTAAGTTCATAGACAAAATAGGTGTCGGGATTGTGGTACACTGAAAAGAAAGTGGGTGTAAAGTGAGCCCCATTATTGTCAGGGAAAAAGACACACAGCTTTTCATAAAAAAAAAAAAAAAAAAATGTAATTGTTTATATTTCACAGAAAAAGGGGCAGAAATATTGTGCAGATTCCATACGCAGTATTTAGCAAGATTGAACCCTGAACTGTGCCATATGAAAAAATCAACAAAATGCAGGACTGACCCTGATAAAAGAAAATACAGTAAATAAATAAATTTGCAGCTAAGGCTCTGCTGCAGAAAAATTATATGTGGCAACTTTACAGTGCTAGAACACTGGAAAGGGCAGTAGAGATAGCCCGAGATGGTAATGGTGGCACGTCACCAATGATGGCAAAAGATAGTAATGGTGGCAGGAAATTGTAATAGTGGCAGAAATGGAAGGAGCTTGTAATAGTGGCAGGAGATGGTAATGTTGGTAAGGAATTGTAGTAGTGGCAGTCCAGCAGCAGTGGCAGGAGGTGGTAATTGCATAAAAAATTTGGGGGGGCTAAATTCCAAGCAAGTTAGCATCAGCTGCACTGGCTGTGTAATCATTGCTAATCCAGAACTTGTTCATTTTTATAAAAGTGAGTTGGTCAGCTGTGGTATGAGGCAACAGCTTTGTCTTTCTGTCACAAAACCTCCCGCTGCACTGAATGCCCTCTGTGACCACACACAACTCCCAAACTGCACAAGCTCCAGGTCATTGTCCAGTAAGGACAACCAAAAGTCCATGGGATCCTTGGTTGGAAGGTTGTCCACAACTGCTCTGGACCCCAGGTAATCTGAGATCATATACAGTAGTTTAGGCACTGCCTGTGGCTGCTGCCAAGAGAAATGCCTAGCCAATGTATTCTGAAAAACAGCTTTAAAGGGTCGCTGAGGCAACCACCGCCACTCCTCATTTAACTGGTCTGAGGATTGGAAGAGCATTAGCCATGAAAGAGGATCCTGCCACTCCCTGGAAAGGTGGCCAATTGGTTAATTAATTTTAAACTATAGAAGGGTATTTTCCCCTTGTATCAGGTATTAAAGAGGACGGGTAACCAGTTCCTTTCCATCATGGCACAGAGCACTTCAACATGAATAAGCATGTAAACACGCCTATCTGCTGCCTATTGCAGCTTAAGGTGGCAGTAAACTCCCATGGATGATTATTACCTATAGGTAAGCCTAGGCTTACCTATAGGGTACAGTAAATATCTCTATAAAGTGCACTGTTTAGGAGATATTTACTTGTGAAGGCACCAGTGACATCACAAGCGCATGCACTCTGAAGAAACGGCATACCGCGCCATTCCTTCAGAACCCTGTCCTGTTAACAGGGGCTCCTGTGCGCGTGTGCGGGAGTGATGTCATTGCAGCTTTTCCAATCAATGGACCAGAGCCTACCAACCCAGAAGGAAGACTGGGGGAAGATGGGAGCCCTATCAGCGTTGACAGCGATGCATACTAGCACATTATAACTTTGCCTTGCAGGTTTAAAAAAAAAAAAAAATAGCGGTTAACTACTGCTTTAAGGTGGGGCAGTTGGCGGACGGCAAAAAAATCAGCTGAACTGCACATTTTTACCTCTCCCAAACAAAGCCTTAAAGACTCTGAGAGAGCCCCCTATCCCTCATCCTAACGCTAGAGCTTCTTACTTTCCTTTGTCTGCCATTCTGCTCCCTGGGAAAGGGTTCGGTATTGGAGGAGGCACTATCCATCAAAATCTCTCCCACAGTTAAAGCAGGGAATACTTGTATTGAAAATGTACCTGTTCAAAAGAAGGCGGTCGTTAGACCGGCTTTTGTCGAACAGTCCTGCTGGAAAACCAGCATTCGATCAGCCACTGCATCCAATGGCTATAAAGCTGATTTGTGTATTCCGACAGATCAACTGTTGTACAGATTAACTTCTGTACGACCACCCCGATGGATTTCTACATTCGACCAGCACCCTTGGCTATAACCGGCAGTGCTGATCAGTTTATTCTGATAAAGAAGTTTCCCCACTATCAGAATACAATTGCTCAGTGGGGAGGATTCCCGCATCCACATAGTGTGGATGGGGAATCGGGTCATTATTTTTTTCAAACCGCTGGTTGAAAGAAAAATGTATGGGTTATTTTTTAGCAACCTGCCTCTACCTACTCCAATGTCCAACAGCCTAGGCTTACTAAAAACTGCCTTGGCATGGAAAAACATTACCTGTACACATGCTCTTACATCCTGTTGTATGATGACTGACCTCAGCCTGCAAAAATCTTCATACCTCGGACGTGGTTGGCTCACCTGTAACTGCCTGAGGAAAAGTTCCTAAAGAAATGGGTAATCCCTATTGTGGGCACTTCACATGATTCCTGTTTCAGGATGTCCTGGTTTTCAAGTATCCTGAGAAGAAAAAGTTAGAAGCCATCCTTAAGGTCTGATTCTGCCTGACAGGTCTGGCTATGCAACCTGCTTTTGTGACCCTGTTTGTTAGCCAGACTTTGGCTTTCTGGTCCAAAAAGATGGCTTGAGTCTCCCCAGATCAATTTTGATGGATCTCTAGCTGTTTTTCATCTAGAACATTCGTAATAGGTGGTCAACGCTCTTTGGTAAGGGCACATCCTACTTTTTTGGTTGTGGTCGCACAAGGTGGAGGAAGTTGGTGACACAGCATTCAAACTTTCACTATTGTGTCACGTTTGTGACTCTTGGACTCGTTTATATAATTTTTTTACTGTTTATTTAATTTAAGCGCAACATACTTGTTCACCAAGAACTAATCAACATTCACCAGAGCTCCTGATAGTGGAGATGGGTTTAGCTGCATGTTAGTACCAGCTCATGGTTCTCTGGATCTCCCTGCAGGAGGTAAGCAAGCTGGGGACCAGTAGCAGATATAGCAGGTAGGGATCAAGCAAAAGTGTAGTCAGTAAACATTGTCAGTAACAAGTGGTTTCAGGTTGGGATCAAGCAGAAGCATTGGAAAGGATCAAGCCAAAGGTCGGTAACGAATGGTTGCAGGTTGGGATTGAGTGGTAGCATAGTCCAGGAACAAGCCAAGCAACACGTTACTATGCAGTAGCCCCCTGAGCCTCCCGTGATAGTGGGCGGGGGTTCCTCTGCCCGCAGCCATTTTAAGATTTTCAAATCGGCGCAGCTGTGCAGGACTGTAAAGCCACATCATTTAAATGAATGAACTACAAGTTCCGTTACCGCTGCAGCAGATGGCTTGTAGTTTCATGGACTGCAAGGGCGCTGATGAGCGCCCTCATAGTCCATTCACTCTTCTTGCAGCTCTAAAACTGACAGCCTGTATAGAAGTATTGAGCACAGACTGAAGGAAGAGATTGCAGGAGCTTGACTTTGCAATTGTGATCCACTGATGTGTGCACTGCTCTGCATTTTTTTACCTCTAATAATATGCACATTTATTTTTATTTTTTTTAAAGGTAAACTTTTTTTCTATTTAAATTTTATAACATGTTATTCAGTAAAACCTTGGATTGCGAGCATAATTTGTTCCAGAAACATGCTTGTAATACAAAGCACTCTTATATCAAAGCAAATTTTCCCATAAGAAATAATGGAAACTCAGATGATTCGTTACACAACCATTTTTTTTTTAACAGAAGGAATGTTTATTGAGATATTTAATCAGTTACATGTTAAGCATATCAAGTGTTATAATGAAAGACAATAAGCGATATGACGGCAGGGAAAATCATAGAACAAAACTAAGGAGCGAGAAGTCCAGTAAAAACCGGCAAGGTGTAACCGTCAAAATTGTCTCTTGCTATCAACGTGACAGGGGACAAGGGAAGGGGGGTGAGGGGGGGAACACACCTCTGTCTGTCTCTACCAGAGAGGGGAATCAGGAGAGTCATCAGGCTGGGCCAGAAGGGGAGGGCCAGGATGAGGTCCACCACCTGGAATTACAGCGTGAGATGCCTCCCATGCTGCCCAAATTTGATGAAATTTTTTAGAGCAGTTGTGTCCCATGTACGTCAACTTATACAAAGGCAGAGCTGCGTTCACCAAGTCTTTCCAGACAGTAACCCGAGGAGGCTCGGTGGCTTTCCACTGGAGTAGTATAGCCTTCCTGGCATAAAATTCAGCATAAAAGATGAACAGCTTTTTGTGTGTAGTCGTGGGCAGATTATCTGTGATACCTAACAATAGAACCAGGGGATTGAGCCCAACAGATATCCCACTAATTGAACTTATGTCAACAGCCACAGCCTTCCAGAACTCCTGCACCCGTGGGCACAGCCAAACCATGTGTATGTAATTACCAACCTCCCGCCTACATTTAGGACATTGATCGTCAGAGGTACAATCCATCACTGCTACCCTTTGAGGTGTATAATACACCCTATGAAGAAATTTTAGCTGTATGAATCTGTCCCGTGCAGAGATCATAAGGGGAATGAACTGTTGTAGGCCCTCAGACCAATCCTCTTCAGTTAGTGCCGGGAGATCCCGATGCCAAGCCGAGAAGGCCCTGGAAACCCCAGAGCGTCCCGCACAGGTAACGCGGAGATAGATGGAGGATAATGTCCTGTCCACAAAGCGGGATGTAAGCAGCCTCTCTACCCTGTGGGGCTCAACCCTAAAAGACCCCGGGAACTGCGCCCTAAGGGCATGCCTTAGCTGCAGGAACCTAAAATACATCCATGGGGTAGCCCAAATTTACCCTTCAGCGTACCAAAGAGCAAGACCACCCCCCAACAGAGGGAGCTGGAGTGTGGACCTAGCTACCCTCGGTACCGACCCCTGCTATATAAATTAACTGACTGTTCTAATTTCACAAAGAAGGAGTTAGGGATACTGACCAGGAGGGTTCCTAAAGACATATAAAAACTTAGGGAGAAAGGACATTTTTATCAGATTGACCTGGCCCACAGGGGTGAGTGGCAAAGACTTCCAAACCGAGCTCCTCTGTACAAGTTTCTGAAGGACCGGGTGGACATTAGACTTCATGTATCATGGTAGGTGCCTATGAATCTGTATACCCAAATATTTGAAGCTATCGACCCACTGGAGAGGGGCAGGTAGGTCCAGGGGGGGTTCTTTTTGATTTAGGGGGAATATGACCGATTTGTCCCAGTCTATTCTGATCCCTGAGAATTTGCCAAATGAATCAATCAATTCCAGGGCTGCCGACAAAGATTTGTGGGGATCCCTAAGATAGAGGAGGGTGTCGTCGGCATACAAGGACACTTTCTCGACAATGGGGTGGACCGGTATGCCAGCAACCACTAAGGAGGACCGAAGGAGGATCGCCAGGGCCTCGATAGAAAGAGCAAACAGGGCTGGGGAGAGGGGGCAGCCTTGCCGGGTACCTCGGTGAAGTGGGAATGGAGTAGAAAAAAGGCCACCCATCTGGACCTGAGCAGTCGGGGCAGAATACAGCATCCGAAGCCATGATATAAACGTGGGACCTAGGCCAAATCTCCGAAGTACATTCCACAAATAGTCCCACTCCACCGAGTCAAGGGGTTTTTCAGCATTCAAAGACGCTATCACCTCCTCCCCCCCCCTCTCCCAGCCACCCGATCTATCACCCTAAATAGCCTCCTCAAATTAATATCGGTACCCTTGCCTGCCATAAATCCTGTCTGATCCCCATGTACCAAAGAAAGTATCACTGCACTAAGGAGGTTAGCCAGCACTTTAGTGAGAATTTTAGCATCCACGTTTAACCGTGAAATTGGCCTGTATGACGGGCAAAGCTCGGAGTCCTTCCCAGGCTTGGGAATGACCACGATCACTGCACGCATCATAGAAGGCATAGAGGTCACAGCCACCCGAACCTCCTTCAGAGTGATAGGGGCTTCCACAACCATTTATTCATAGGTCCTTCAGTCTATAGTCCATATAAAAAGATGTGATAGGTTGTGTCACCATAAAATGTCCATCCACAAATGGAAGCCTCCACAAGGCAAAATCTAGCAGGAGCTACAGAGTATAAAAGAGCAGAGAAGCATCTGGGGTAAAGCTGTCCACATGGACGGTCCACCACTCTCACCGCTGTCAGTCTGCAATCATGACCGGGAAGACTACCTGCAGTAGAGCGATCTGAAAGGGAGGCTTGAAGTGCAGCACAGCGTGGAAGGGATGACATTGATGGTGGTGTGGAGGATGGTCTATGTGGACAGCTTTACCCCAGATGCCTGCATACTTAGATGGGCCTCTTTTAATCATCAACCATGTGAGTTGCTCAATGTTGTACCTTCATTAAATGTATCCATATTGCTACACTTAGAGGCGCCTCTCTTCTATTTTATACTCAGTTGTGACATGACACTACTCTTATATCAAGACATCACTTGTATATCAAGTCAAAATGTATTTAAAAAATTTGCTTGTCTTGCAAAACGCTCTCAAACCAAGTTGCTCTCAAACCAAGGTTTTACTGTACTTACCTGCTCTGTGCAACGATATTAAACAGAATGACCTATTCGCTCCTCTTCTGGAATCCCCCGTCTGCACGCCCTGTTCCTCCTCTTCTCTGAGTGCCTTCATAGCATGCCATGTGCTATGGGGTATTCCCATACAGGAGCGCTCCCCAGCTGAGCTGTGTCCATCCATAGAAAACTCACAGCGTGGCTTGGCCATGCCCTCCGCTCCCTCCTCACAGGTTTTGACTGACAGCATCAGGCTCCCACTGTTCTCAGTGAAGCCTGTGAGAGCAGGAAGAGGGGAGAGAAGACCTAGATTGATAGAGGACTTAGGTAAGTGTTTAGGGGCAGGGGGGATAGTACAGGTGGGGGTTGCCTTAATGCAGGGAATGCATTAGGGCAAAAACTGCTTAGGTTTAGAACCACTTTAAGGTAAAAAACCTTTTGAGTTTAGAACTACTTTAATAAATGCTATTGTTTTTGTTTGCTCTTTTGTACTTACCAGCAAATCACATTTGCCAGCCTTGCTCCTTTATAGGAGTGAATAATGTGACCATAATGGTCAGTTTAGAACATCTGATATCAATAAAGCATTTTTTGCACATAATGAAATGAGCAGCATTTACAAAATTTAAGTATATGTAAAAAACAATTCCAAGCTTGCACAAAATACCATTGATTGCTTATCTCAAGTTGATACTTTCTTTACAAAGATGCACTAAACACTAGTGATGAGCCGAACACCCCCGGGTTCGGTTCGCACTAGAACCCGCGAACGGACCGAAAGTTCGAACGAACATTAGAACCCTATTAAATACAATGGATGCGAACGTTCGAATTCTAAAGTGCTAATTATAACAACTATTATGCATGTTATTGTCATAAATAGGGTTTGGGAACCCGGGTTGTGCACCAGGGGACATGTATCAATGCAAAAAGAAGTTTTAAAAACGGTCGTTTTTCGGGAGCAGTCATTTTAATGATGCATAAAGTGAAAAAAAAAAAGTCAAATATTCCTTTAAATATCGTACCTGGGGGGTGTCTAAAGTATGCCTGTGAAGTGCCACGTGTTTCCCGTGTTTAGAACTGTCCCTGCACAAAATGACACTTCTAAAGGAAAAAAAAGCCATTTAAAACTGCTTGCGGCTTTAATGTAATGTCTGGTCCCGGTAATATGGATGAAATTCTTTAAGAAAAATGGCATAGCTACCCCATGACCCCCCCCCCACCCCAGCCCATTACCAGCCCCTTTGGGTCTTGTATGGATATTAAGGGGAATCCCGCACATAAAATAAAAAAGGCCCTATATACTCTGAACAGCCGTATACAGGCGGTGCATACAAGACAGGGACTGTAGGTTTGTTCTTATGTAGAATCTGTTTGTAATTTTGAACAGGTACATTGTTGAAGTGTAGCTCCAGCCCAAAAATCTATTTTTAAACTTTTTGGGAAACATAGGTAAGGGTTATCACCCCTGTAACATTTGTTTTGCTGTCTGTGCCCCTGTTCAGAACATTTCACCTCACTTTCCGTCCCAATGACAACTGTTTTTGAAATGTGGTGTTTTTCTTGAAACAAGGATTGCTGATAAAGCATCAGTACAGATGAGACCCCTTTCTCCCATATTTATTCTTACAGGAGAGAATTTTCCTTTCTAGGGGTAGATTTCCTCTCACTTCCTGTTGTCTTCTTTCGTTTGCAAGTAGGAGTCGTTTGTAAGTTGGATGTTTGAAAGTAGGGACCTGCCGTATATACTCTGCAGAAATAGGCCCCTTAGTTGTTGGTGTTGGCACAACACTGTAAGCACTCAGTTACTCTTGGTTGGTGCTGGAACGCCCTGCTGTCAACTATTATATCAGGAATTTTAATTACATATAATTGTTGAACAGTGGTAGTAAAAATTGGGGCTTTGATGGTGGTGCTGGTGCCACAACACTGTAAGCCCTGACAGTTACTCTTGGTGGGTGCAGCAATGGGCCCTGCTGTGAATTATTAGATCAAGAATTGTAATTACATGCCCCTTTTGAACAGGGGCTGAAAAATTGGGCCTTTCGTGGTGGTGGTGGTGGTGGCGTTGCCACAAGACTGTAAGCCCTCAGAGTTACTCTTGGTGGGTGCAGCAATGGACCCTACTGTGAATTATTAGATCAAGAATTGTAATTGCATGCCCCTGTTGAACAGGGGCTGAAAAATTGGGCCTTAGGCACTGGTGGCACAACACTACAACCCCTCACAGATACTGTACTTGGAGCACAGCAATGAGCCCTGTTGCAAAGTATTGCTTCAAAAATTGTAATGACACGCCCCTGTAAAACAGGGGCTGAAAAATTGGGCCTTAGCCACTGGTGGCGGCACCCATAAACAAAAATGATCTTCCAAGCTATCATCATCAATCGTATCATTGAGGACTCGGAGGAGGAGGATAGCCAGTCAACATAACAGCACAGGCACTCAGCATCAGCATCAGTCTTGAAGGGATGTGACATGTTAAAATCAATTAGTCTGTTATATCAGCATCAGGTGTGTGGTAGCTGGTGGTGATCCAAGACTGGTTCATCTTGATGAAAGTCAGTCGATCAACCGAGTCGGTGGACAGGCGCACCCTGTGATCCGTGACAAATCCTCCAGCAGCACTGAATGTGCGTTCCGAAAGAACGCTGGATGCAGGACAGGCCAGTAGCTCAATTGCATACTGTGCAAGCTCTGGCCAGTGATCCATCCTCAAGACCCAGTAAGCCAGAGGATTTTCGGTGGGGAAGGTGTCCAAGTCTGACCTTGCCCCTAGATATTCCTGCACCATGTTTATCAGACGCTGGCGATGGTTGCTGGAACCGATCATACTTTGGGGCTGCGGACTAAAGAATTGTCTGAACGCATCGGTCAGACGGCCACCTTCCCCACCGCTCCTTCTTTGACTGGCCGAAGCCTCAGCAACTCGTTGTCCAGGACCAGGAGTTTGTAACCTCCCAGTCTCTGGGAACGCGTTGCACAGACCTTTCTGCAAGGCCTCCCGGAGTTGTCTCATCCTCTGCTCCCTCTGCGACGGTAACATAAGGTCCGCAACCTTACCCTTGTACCGTGGATCAAGGAGAGTGGCCAGCCAGTAATGGTCCCTCTCCTTGATCCGAAGAATACGAGGATCCTTCCGCAGACTTTGCAGGATCAGGGAGGCCATGCAGCGTAGGTTTGCTGAGGCATTCGCTCCGGAGTCCTCTGGGTCACTAAGGACGACATGATCCGCAGCCACCTCCTCCCAGCCACGTACAAGTCCACTGGTTTCTTGGGACTGTAAATCATCCCTAAAAGACTGCTGCTGATGATGCTGAGTGCCAGCCTCCACCTCCATGCTGACACAATCCTCCTCCTCCTCCTCCTCCTCCTCCTCCTCCTCCTCTTCCTGTGCGATGGGTGGGACAGAAGGAACACTGTCTGGGTAAAGGGGGCCTTGAGAGGCAAGGAAGTCCTCCTCTTCCTGCCTCTGTTCTGCCTCAAGTGCCCTGTCCATTATTCCACGCAGCGTGTGCTCCAACAGGTGGACAAGAGGTACAGTGTCACTGATGCATGCACTGTCACTGCTCACCATCCTCGTGGCCTCCTCAAATGGTGCCTGGACAGTGCATGCATCCCTGATCATGCCCCACTGGCGTGGAGAAAAAAAACCAAGCTCCCCTGACCCTGTCCTGGTGCCGTAGTCGCACAGGTACTCATTGATGGCCCTCTGCTGCGTGTGCAGCCGCTGCAGAATGGCCAACGTTGAGTTCCACCTGGTGGGCATGTCACATATAAGGCGGTTCTTGGGCAGGTTCAACTCCTTTTGCAGCTCAGCCAGGCGAGCACTGGCATTATAAGATCTGCGGGAATGCACACAGACTTTCCTGGCCTGCCTCAGGACATCCTGTAAGCCCGGGTACCTGCCCAAGAACCGCTGCACCACCAGGTTAAGGACGTGAGCCACACAGGGCACATGGGTCAGTTGTCCCTGTCGGAGGGCGGAGAGGAGGTTGGTGCCATTGTCGCAAACCACCATTCCTGGCTTAAGCTGGCGTGGCGTCAACCACCTCTCGGCCTGGCCCTGCAGAGCAGACAGGACCTCTGCCCCAGTGTGGCTTCTGTCCCCCAAACACACCAGCGCAAGCACGGCATGGCATCTTTTTGCCTGCGTACTTGCGTAGCCCCGTGAACGGCTACGGAGCACCGCTGGTTCATAGGACAAACCACAGGAAGAGGCCATGGAGGAAGAAGAAGAGGAGGGGGTGGAGGAGAGAGGTGTGTCACAACCAGTAGTAGCATTTTGGAGGCGTGGCGGTGGGACAACCTCCAACACTACTGCACCTTGTCCTGCATCCTTCCCAGCTGCCAAAAGAGTGACCCAATGGGCCGTGAAAGAAAGGTAACGTCCCTGTCCATGCCTGCTGGACCATGAGTCAGCGGTAATATGCACCTTACCGCTGACCGCCCTGTCCAGCGAGGCCAAGACATTGCCTTCCACATGCCGGTAGAGAGCCGGAATAGCCTTCCGTGAGAAAAAGTGGCGTTTGGGAACCTGCCACTGAGGAACCGCACATTGCACAAACTCACGGAAGGGGGCCGAGTCTACCAACTGAAAAGGCAGCAGTTGAAGCGCTAGCAATTTAGCCAAGCTAGCATTCAACCGCTGGGCATGTGGATGGCTGGGAGTGAACTTCTTTCGACGGTCCAGCAGCTGGGGCAGGGAAATTTCGCCTGCTAGAATCGGACGTCGGTGTACTGCTAGCAGAGTGGCCGCAAGTACTTGGCTGTGACACACCTAATTCTACACCTTCATTCCTCTCAGTGCATGTTTCAGAGAGGACTGAAGTTATAGTGGGGTTGGAGATCCCAGCTGATGCGGTGCAAGGAGAGGTCCGCTTTGTTCTTTGGTGTGGGTCTTTGAGGTAGGCTTGCCAACGAGCTGCATGGCAGGTCAACATATGTCTGGTCAGGCATGTGGTACCCAAGCGGCTGATGTTTTGGCCACGCGATATACGCTTGAGACATATGTTGCAAACAGCAGCTGTGCGATCTGATGCACTAGCCTCAAAAAAGGCCCACACCAAAGAACTTTTTGAATGACGGGCAGAGGCAGCGCCCTGCACAGGCGGAGCTCTGCGGTGTGATTCCGTCGGTGTACTGCCCTTACGCTGGCCACCAAAGGGCATCCTGCCTCGTTGGAGATGTGCCTCCTCCTCATCCTCCTCCTCCTCCTCTCTCCTATTAGGCACCCACGTGGAGTCAGTGACCTCATCATCACCTCCCTCCTCATCACTGGAGGCAATCTGGCAGTATGCTGCAGCTGCTGGAACATGACTGCCAGATTGGTGTCCTTCTTGAGCATCCCCTCTGTCTGCTCTCACGCTACTGCCTTCCTCTAGCTGGGTTTCATCATCAGACCCTTCGAAACGCTGGGCATCCTCCTGGAGCATGTACCCAACACTGTGCTGAAACAGTTCGGGGGACTCCTCAGGAGGAGGACATGGTGGGTCTAGGGAAGGAGTGACTGATGATGAGTCTGACATTGATACCAGGGAAGAGGACGCTTTGGCAGCTGCTTTTCCAGTACCCTGAGCCTGGGTGAGAGAGGATGAGGAGGAGGAGGAGGGCTTGGTTATCCACTCTACCAAGTCTTCGGCATGATGTGGCTCAACATGTCCAGCTGCCGAAAAGAAGGACAAGCGTGTCCCATGGCCATGTGCTGATGACAATGCACCGCGTCCACGACCAGCACTGTTGCCCCCAGACACAGAGCCTGCTTGCCCTCTTTTATTGCCTCCTGACTGTCTGCCTCTCCTTGTTTGCCTTCCAGACATTCTAATAGATGGCCTGCAGGGAGATGGGAAAAAAGCAATAAGGGCTACCTTCAGGTGTCCTTCTCTGTCCCTTGAAACAAGGACTTTGACAGTGAAAGAAACTGACACACTCTCCCTACCTACAGTTTTCTGTCCCTAGAAAAAATGTTTTTTTTAAGCACAATTTAGCACAAGGAGAATTACCTCACTGTCCTTCCAGGTCCCTGGAAACAAGGACTTTGACAGTGAAAGAAACTGACACACTCTCCCTACCTACAGTTTTCTGTCCCTAGAAAAAATGTTTTTTTTAAGCACAATTTAGCACAAGGAGAATTACCTCACTGTCCTTCCAGGTCCCTGGAAACTAGGACTTTGACAGTGAAAGAAACTGACACACTCTCCCTACCTACAGTTTTCTGTCCCTAGAAAAAATGTTTTTTTTAAGCACAATTTAGCACAAGGAGAATTACCTCACTGTCCTTCCAGGTCCCTGGAAACTAGGACTTTGACAGTGAAAGAAACTGACACACTCTCCCTACCTACAGTTTTCTGTCCCTAGAAAAAATGTTTTTTTTAAGCACAATTTAGCACAAGGAGAATTACCTCACTGTCCTTCCAGGTCCCTGGAAACAAGGACTTTGACAGTGAAAGAAACTGACACACTCTCCCTACCTACAGTTTTCTGTCCCTAGAAAAAATGTTTTTTTTTAAGCACAATTTAGCACAAGGAGAATTACCTCACTGTCCCTCCAGGTCCCTGGAAACAAGGACTTTGACAGTGAAAGAAACTGACACACTCTCCCTACCTACAGTTTTCTGTCCCTAGAAAAAATGTTTTTTTTAAGCACAATTTAGCACAAGGAGAATTACCTCACTGTCCTTCCAGGTCCCTGGAAACTAGGACTTTGACAGTGAAAGAAACTGACACACTCTCCCTACCTACAGTTTTCTGTCCCTAGAAAAAATGTTTTTTTTAAGCACAATTTAGCACAAGGAGAATTACCTCACTGTCCTTCCAGGTCCCTGGAAACAAGGACTTTGACAGTGAAAGAAACTGACACACTCTCCCTACCTACAGTTTTCTGTCCCTAGAAAAAATGTTTTTTTTAAGCACAATATAGCACAAGGAGAATTCACTCACTGTCCTTCCAGGTCCCTGGAAACAAGGACTTTGACAGTGAAAGAAACTGACACACTCTCCCTACCTACAGTTTTCTGTCCCTAGAAAAAATGTTTTTTTTAAGCACAATTTAGCACAAGGAGAATTACCTCACTGTCCTTCCAGGTCCCTGGAAACAAGGACTTTGACAGTGAAAGAAACTGACACACTCTCCCTACCTACAGTTTTCTGTCCCTAGAAAAAATGTTTTTTTTAAGCACAATTTAGCACAAGGAGAATTACCTCACTGTCCTTCCAGGTCCCTGGAAACAAGGACTTTGACAGTGAAAGAAACTGACACACTCTCCCTACCTACAGTTTTCTGTCCCTAGAAAAAATGTTTTTTTTAAGCACAATTTAGCACAAGGAGAATTACCTCACTGTCCTTCCAGGTCCCTGGAAACAAGGACTTTGACAGTGAAATAAACTGACACACTCTCCCTACCTACAGTTTTCTGTCCCTAGAAAAAATGTTTTTTTTAAGCACAATTTAGCACAAGGAGAATTACCTCACTGTCCTTCCAGGTCCCTGGAAACTAGGACTTTGACAGTGAAAGAAACTGACACACTCTCCCTACCTACAGTTTTCTGTCCCTAGAAAAAATGTTTTTTTTAAGCACAATTTAGCACAAGGAGAATTACCTCACTGTCCTTCCAGGTCCCTGGAAACTAGGACTTTGACAGTGAAAGAAACTGACACACTCTCCCTACCTACAGTTTTCTGTCCCTAGAAAAAATGTTTTTTTAAGCACAATTTAGCACAAGGAGAATTACCTCACTGTCCTTCCAGGTCCCTGGAAACAAGGACTTTGACAGTGAAAGAAACTGACACACTCTCCCTACCTACAGTTTTCTGTCCCTAGAAAAAATGTTTTTTTAAGCACAATTTAGCACAAGGAGAATTACCTCACTGTCCTTCCAGGTCCCTGGAAACTAGGACTTTGACAGTGAAAGAAACTGACACACTCTCCCTACCTACAGTTTTCTGTCCCTAGAAAAAATGTTTTTTTTAAGCACAATTTAGCACAAGGAGAATTACCTCACTGTCCTTCCAGGTCCCTGGAAACAAGGACTTTGACAGTGAAAGAAACTGACACACTCTCCCTACCTACAGTTTTCTGTCCCTAGAAAAAATGTTTTTTTTAAGCACAATATAGCACAAGGAGAATTCACTCACTGTCCTTCCAGGTCCCTGGAAACAAGGACTTTGACAGTGAAAGAAACTGACACACTCTCCCTACCTACAGTTTTCTGTCTCTAGAAAAAATGTTTTTTTTAAGCACAATATAGCACAAGGAGAATTCACTCACTGTCCTTCCAGGTCCCTGGAAACAAGGACTTTGACAGTGAAAGAAACTGACACACTCTCCCTACCTACAGTTTTCTGTCCCTAGAAAAAATGTTTTTTTTAAGCACAATTTAGCACAAGGAGAATTACCTCACTGTCCTTCCAGGTCCCTGGAAACAAGGACTTTGGCAGTGAAAGAAACTGACACACTCTCCCTACCTACAGTTTTCTGTCCCTAGAAAAAATGTTTTTTTTAAGCACAATTTAGCACAAGGAGAATTACCTCACTGTCCTTCCAGGTCCCTGGAAACAAGGACTTTGACAGTGAAAGAAACTGACACACTCTCCCTACCTACAGTTTTCTGTCCCTAGAAAAAATGTTTTTTTTAAGCACAATATAGCACAAGGAGAATTCACTCACTGTCCTTCCAGGTCCCTGGAAACAAGGACTTTGACAGTGAAAGAAACTGACACACTCTCCCTACCTACAGTTTTCTGTCCCTAGAAAAAAAAATTTTTAAGCACAATATAGCACAAGCACAAAACACACTGACACTCTCCCTACCTATCCTTCTCTTTCCCTAAACTAAAGGAATCCAGGTTAAGCAAGAAAGAAATAAAAGTCACTGTCCCTGCCTATGCTGCTCTATCCCTGCTCCGGAACACACTACACTAGGCCGCCGTGCTGGCGGCCTTTTATAGTGTGGGGCGTGTACTAAACCCCCTCAGCAATAATTGGCCACAGGCATCCTGCCTGTGGCCAATCATTGCTCTCCTCGCTGCCGGCGCTGTGATTGGCCAAGCATGCGGGGTCACAGTGCATGCTTGGCCAATCACAGCGCCTGGATGACACTGCGATGGCGTAGTGCATTGTGGGCCGTTCGCGTCACTCGAATTTGGCGCGAACGGCCCAAATCGTTCGATCTTCGTCGAACGATCGAACAGCCGATGTTCGAGTCGAACGTATGTTCGACTCGAACACGAAGCTCATCCCTACTAAACACCACTAAAGCAAACCATGCAAATGTTATGGGTCTTATAAGCACATGAGTCCAGTACCGTTTGGCTACATAACAATTTATTTAGATTGTGCAGAAAAAATAATAATTTTTCAGAGCGAATAGGCCAGTTTAGGTCTTACAGTTTCTGCCCTGTATGCCACCTGACGTCCTGACCCTATCCTCACCTTATGGTCACATACTTCCCCATACCCAAAAGTACTGGATATGTTTGCAGCCTATACAGCAGAAGGAGATGTGTGATGAAGGCAAAAGGTGTACACCCCATGATGAGACAAGCCTACCAGAGCCTAGTACAAGAGCAGAAGGCCCCAGCTGAAGGGGTGGGGATGATATGGCATCTGGACCGGTGTGAGAAAGTGTTACAGCCCGGTGAGGTAGCTTGTCTGCAGACATCGCTCAAGCTAAATCGGAAGCAACCAGGACCTTTCATCGTCCTTGAAGTGGACAGCCAGAAAGAAGACCTGGGGGTAGAGATAATTCCTCAAGTGGTCTCAACTAAGGCTTTTCAAAGAAGTCACGGGGAGATCTCAGTTAGTGTTCGCAATGTAATCGCCTTGCTTGTGAAGATGCCGGCTCGGATGTTGCTAGGAAAAGTGAATCCGGCCACCCCAGTCTCACCGACTGATTTGGTGGATGGAGCGAAGTATGGAATCCCTGTCGAGGAGTTCTATATAAAGAATACTCCTCTCTGGATTATTTTAGGGGACTTGGAAGACCTCCGTAAACAATTGGCAGAACTGAAGAGAGCAGGTATCATCCGAGAGTCCCGGAGTTCATATGCTTCCCCAATAGTGGTGGTAAGGAAGAATGGATCACTGAGGTTTTGCATCGACTACCGGATGCTAAACCGAAGTACCATTCCTGACCAATATACCACCCCCTCAAGAATAGAAGACGCCTTACAGAGCCTGTCAGGGGCAAAATGATTTTGCGTGCTGGATTTGAAGAGCAGGTACTACCAAATCCCCATGCACCCTAAGGATTGGGAAAGACCGCTTTCATTACACCGGTGGGGTTCTTTGAATTTGACCGCATGCCTTCAGGCCTGTCTGGCGCCCCAGCCACCTTCCAAAGGCTGATGGAGAAGACTGTGGGGGACATGAACCTGATTGAGTTGTTGATGTACTTAAACAACATCATCGTGTTCAGCAGGACTCTGGAGCAGCACGAAGAGCATCTGGAGCAGGTCCGGAAGAGACTCCATGATGAGGTGTTGAAGCTCTCTCTGGAGGAGTGCCAGTTTTATCGACCTTTGATCAGCTACCTTGGCCACATTGTGTCTGCCGACAGGGTGGCCACAGACCCCCAAGAAGCTGGAAGCTGTCATCTCCTGGCCGAGGCCTGCTAATGTGCCTGAGCTAAGGTCCTTTCTGGGCTTCTGCTCATAATACAGGAGATTCGTGAAGGGATTTGCTAAAAGAGCTTGCCCACTCAATGAGTTGCTGAAAAGCAAAGAGGGAGACGATTATCCAGATTCAACTAAGCCTGTCAGACCAGCTGGAGGGCCCAGAAAGTCCAAATAGTCCATTCAGGAACAGTGGACTGCCCAGTGTGAAGAAGCTTTTAAGCAGCTGAAGTGGGGCCTCACAACTACTGCAGTCCCGGCCTACGCAGATCCAACTAAGCCATACAAACTACATGTAGATGCCAGCTGAGAAGGTTAGGTTGGGGTACTGTATCAAGAGCATGATGGGCGCCTATGGCCTGTTGCCTATGTGAGTCGGAGTTTAGCACCCGCTGAGAAGAACTACCCCATACACAAACTCAAATTTATGGCTTTGAAGTGTGCAGTGGTGGATAAGTTGAGGTATTACCTGTATGGAGCAGAAATTGTGAATAAAACCAACAATAATCCTCTCACATACCTACTCATTACTGCCAAGTTGAACGCCACTGGTCAAAAATGGTTGGCTGCACTTTACCTTCACCTTTAGTCTGAAATACTGGCCAGGGATCGGGAACAGGGATGCAGATGATTTGTCAAGAAGACCCCACTGTTCCTGAGACTTCGTAGAAGAATGGACCAAGCTGACCCCTGAAGGGGTAAGAGCCCTATGTCAAGAAGCAGATCAGCACATCCCTGGACCATACCTCAGCAACATCCCACAGAGGGTATGTGGACTGCCTGCGGAAAAGCCTGAAGACTGCCTATGATAAGGCTCAAGCTGCCTCAGATGCTAGAGGACAGAGAAACAAGAAGAACTTCGACCTCAGGGTACGAGTGCAGGACTTGCAACCAGGCAACAGAGTGTTGCTGAGGAATCTGGGTGTCCCTGGGAAGCACAAGTTGGCTGATCGCTGGAAGTCACAGTCCTATGTCATCTGCAAGCAGCTGCCAGGGCTCCCAGTGTATCAGATCCGACCAGAGGGAAGCACATGCCTGCTGAAGACTTGGTATCGCAATCACCTGTTACTCCAAGTCGGAAGCAGTTTGCGTGCCCCCACAGCCGGATTCACAGGCTGCTCTTACAGCTCCACAAGATCCCATCCAGTGACTGGGCCTCAGCCTGTGCCTCCGGACGCAGAAGATTAGGACAGTGAGAATGAAGAGATGGGAGTGGATTGGCTGTGGCCGTCACAAATGCCAGAGACTGCTGCTCTACCTTTTTTTGCTTCTAAGGTGACAGATACTGGGATTCTTAGGCCGGAGGCTTCAGAATTGGCCCTTGGGAGATCTGCAAGACTCTCAATCTCCTCTGCCAGCAGCAGATCCTGTGCACTCTCACTCCTTTGTTGAGGCGGAAGTTGAAGCTGATGTGGAGGAAGAAGGGGCTAGTGAACCTACGACCTTGGAACCTAAAGAACAGAGAGAGAGAAGAATTATTAACCCACCCTAGAGACTAACCTATGACGCTTTGGGTGAAAGCTCTGAGGAGGTCGTTCTCACTTCCAAAAGGACTCCTGAAGCACCTGGTCCTTCCACCGCTGATTTGGTGGAGGACCACCCAAACTCACTCCCTGGCACATCTATGCAGGACACTCCAGTTTCAATAGCGTGTGGACAGAACAACCTCCCATCTTATGACAATTGGTGGGATGTTCCTCTGTCAGCTTTGTGTCATGATATGAGCTGTTTGAGTTTGGGCTCCTCTTATAAAAATTCTAATTATTTGTTGTCATGTGTGCATTAACCTGTTTCCTCCCTACTGTATGATAAAAGCATGTAACAGGTCAAGGACTGTTGAATAAACGCAGCGCTGAGAAACTTAGTAGTGCACACACCACTACAAAAAACTGGTATGTGTCCAGTAAGTGATACAAAATGATAAAAATACCAAAAATGGTGATAAACAATAAATTCTAAAGAATGAATATATATTGACACACGAGTCCTTGTATAAATATTCTTTAAGTGCTCCAGTGCATATAATGAATACTCCAAAGTGCTTCAGTGCATGTGATATTCAAATAGCAGCATTCCTGGAATGATAAGTATTACAGTTCATAAAACCACACAGCCCAGTGAGTGATCCAAAAAGCTGTATCAGAGTGCTGTCACACAGGTGCTCCCTCAAGGAAATGGATGCTCACCTCAGAACGTGCGACCTTGCAGCTAAGCTTGGTCTGTGCATGCTTATGAACCACACCTGGGTTCTATTGGGCAATCCTGGGATCCAGGTCTCCTTAGTATATGTTCTAGATCATAGAAGATAGAAAAAAACTCGGAAATGTCCCCCTTAAGAAGATATGACACCCCCTGTATCCAGACGCGTAGGGAAGGGGACAGGACGGCAGGAGAGTCCGTGTGAGGCTAAGGAGGACTTTACCATATCCCGATCTCTGTAAATCATTACGGGCCTGTTTTAGAGTGGTGCACTTCCGCACCCACGCTCTGTGAGTACCCCGGCAGGGGATTTCTTTATTTAATAAACCTTTAAAAACGTTACTTGCACCATCCGAGTTTTTTTCTAGGGAGGGGGAGGATGTAGCAGGGAGACGGCTATCTTACCTGCAGTATCGGAAGACACTCTGCAACATTGCTGCAGTGAGACTATTTCCCTCTAGTGCCAGCTAAGATTCTGTATCATCACATCCTGCCAGCAGAGTGATTACAACAAGGAAGCAAGCATACATGGAATTGTAATCCCAGGACTCAAGTTACACATTCAGATTGAACTGGTTAGAACTAGAACTACCAGACGGCTGGGACAGAAGAGGAGACTGCTAAGAGAGCTGTGCTAAGCCGAGATCGCTCTTTTGGGACCCCGGCCTGGATCTGCAATCAGGGACTCTGTATCTGAAAGTGCTGAAGCCGAGTGTCATGTACCTGGGTGTATTTGAACCGGGATCTTCCTGGTCCCAAAGCTGCAGCCTTACCTGTTGTGCTACTGAGCAGATCTGGACTTTTGGAAATGTCCTCTCAGTGTTAAACATTACCTTGGACTCACTAGCCCCACCTGCTGCCAGCTGTGGACAATTTTCAATCAAAGCAGCCCTTAAAAAGGAAGTGATGCTATCTCTCAGCGCCCGTTTGTGTGGAATAGCTCCCTGGGTGTTGTGACTGCTTTTTGATCCTGATTTTCGTGTTGAACTTCTGCCTGAATTCCTGACTACTCTCCAGCCTGCTGATTTTGTACTTCACTGCCAGCTCGTGTATGACCTTTGCCTGCCTGACCACTCTCTGGATTTCGATCGTGTACCATTTTGCCTGATCTGTTGCCAACCTAATCTGCCTGACTACGTTTTCGCCTGAATCCTCAGCACACAAGTTCCACTTCGGACACTACCTATCACAGGTACCTTACATTACAAACGGGCCACAATGACAGTGGACCCTGCTGAGATTGTTAAGGCGATTTCACGTCAGGGACAATTGATTGGAGCTCATGAACAGCATCTTTCTTCCCTGGACGCCAAGTTAGATGAACTTTGTACTATGCTTAAATCTTGTTTGCCTGCTTCCTCTGCAATGGTCCAGACTCTGGATCCTACTCCTGCTACGATCCAACCCACCTCTTCTGTACCACCCAAACTTCCTATGCCTGACAAATTTGGTGGTGATACTGAGGACTGCAGAGGCTTTTTAAATGTTTGCCGTTTGCATTTCCGCAACAACCCTGGGACCTTTAGCACTTCTTCTGCCAAAGTGACTTTTGTAATTTCCTTGTTAAAGGGGAAGGCCCTGGCCTGGGTCTCTCCTTATCTGGAACGCAATGATCCTGTGCTGCAAGACGCTGACACATTTCTGGCTTCTCTCCAGACTGTATTTGACAAGCCAGATAGAGCTTCTGCAGCTGAGTACTCACTCTTGGACATGCAACAAGGCACCAGGTCTGTGGCACAATATGCTATTGAGTTTCGTACCCTTGCTGCTGAGACTACTTGGGACTCAAGGGCATTACGTGCAGCCTTCCGAAAAGGTCTTACAGATCGCATCAAAGACGAATTAGTCTATAAGGATTCCCCAGAAGACCTAGAGAAATTCATAGAGCTCTGTGTTCGTCTGGATGTCCGGTATCATGAAAGGTGCCAAGAGAGGCTTAGAACTCGCAAGTTTCCTCGGCCAGTCTACCGTTTGGCCCCTAACTTCCAAGCACCACCTCAGCCAGAACCTGAAATCTCAGTTGAACCCCAGACACCTGTGGAACCCATGGATGTAAGCCGTCTCCACCTAACTGAGTCTGAGAAACAAAGGAGGCGTGCATTGGGCCTATGCCTATACTGTGGACTTAAAGGACATTTATTATCTGTCTGCCCTTCCCGTCCAGTAAAAGGCAGGGTCTAACCAGTGTTGGAGGAGCTGGCTTAGACCTTACAGGTATATCCTCCAAGACCAAGATTACCATTCCTGCAATTATCCATTTACCCTCTAAACTTGTCTCCTGTGAGGCTTTTGTGGATTCTGGAGCTGCTGGCATATTCTTGGACTACACTTTTGCTAAAAAAAATAATATCCCATTTGTTCCAAAATCTAGACCCCTGAACATTACCACCGTGAATGGACAACCCTTGGGAGATGGCATTGTAAAATTTGAGACTATAACAATCACCCTTCAGGTAGGCGTACTCCACAAAGAGGAAGTTGTCTTGTCTCTTATTGATTCTCCACTTCTGCCTGTTATCCTTGGTTACCCATGGTTACAACAACATAACCCTTCTTTTGATTGGGAAAATGGAGAACTAACCTCTTGGGGGTCGTTCTGTCATTCAAACTGTTTGTCTCAACCCAAAAGACTTCCTGCTTGTATGTTGGCTTCCGTGGCCGTCCCACCTACCTTGCCTCATGAATACCATGCGTTTGCAGATGTATTTTGCAAGCAAAAGGCAGAGGTTTTACCTCCACATCGTTCTTTTGACTGTGCAATTAAATTGATTCCTGGAGCACCTCTTCCCAAAGGAAGGACCTATCCCCTGTCTTTGGCTGAACAAAAATCCATGGAGGAATACGTAAAAGACAACTTGGAAAGAGGTTTTATCCGACCCTCTTCTTCTCCAGTAGGGGCAGGTTTTTTCTTTGTTGAAAAAAAAGATGGGGGTCTTCGACCATGCATAGACTATCGAGGGTTAAATCAAATCACTGTAAAAGACTCCTACCCTTTGCCTCTCATTCTTGAACTGTTTGATGTACTTAAGGGGGCTGTTATCTTCTCCAAGCTAGACCTACGAGGGGCTTATAATCTAATTCGAATTAAAGACGGGGACGAGTGGAAGACAGCATTCAACACTCGTAATGGACATTTTGAATATCTGGTTATGCCATTTGGGTTGTGTAACGCCCCTGCTGTCTTCCAACGTTTCATGAATGAAATTTTTCATGATTTCAGCAACAGTTTTGTGATCATCTACTTGGACGACATTTTAATCTTTTCCAAGACTCATCTAGAGCACATCTCGCATGTAAAGCAGGTATTGCAACGACTGAGAGAAAACCATCTTTACGCGAAGATTGAGAAATGCAGTTTCCATCAAAGCCGTATTCCTTTCCTTGGATACATTATAAGTGCTGCCGGTTTCTAAATGGACCCTCAAAAACTTTCCGCTGTCTTGCAATGGCCCCAACCGACCACTTTAAGAGGGCTCCAAAGCTTTCTAGGGTTCGCAAATTACTACAGACGCTTCATCAAAGGTTTTGCCTCCATTGCGGCCCCCCTTACTGCTATGACTAAGAAAGGTACAAATTGCAAGGTATGGTCCTCAGAAGCAGAATCGGCTTTCCAGCAATTAAAAGACATGTTCAGCAAAGCTCCAATTCTTCAGCATCCAAATCCCTATCTCCAGTACATAGTTGAGGTTGATGCCTCTGAGGTAGGAGCAGGTGCCGTGCTCTCCCAGAGACAGCCTAAGTCTGGTAGAATCCATCCAGTAGCATTTTTTTCTAGAAAGTTTTCTCCAGCGGAGATGAATTACGATGTTGGGAATCGAGAACTACTGGCCATCAAATTGGCATTGTCTGAATGGCGACATCTTCTGAAAGGGGCTCCCAAACCTTTTTCTATCCTCACTGACCATAAAAACCTACTGTACCTTCAGACTGCAAGACGTTTGAACTCACGTCAGGCTCGATGGGCTCTGTTTTTCTCCCGTTTTAATTTTGTTCTTTCTTATGTTCCTGGGCATAAAAACAAGAAAGCCGATGCTCTTTCCAGACAGTTTGCTACCTCTGAAGAAGACCAACCTACCAAGCAGTATATAATCCCACCTCACAAAATTGTCGCACAGATCTCTACGGCTCTTTCCCAACAGTTACAAGAAACCCAGAATTGTGTTCCCCAAGGCTTGAAGATACCACCAGGTCGCCTGTTCGTAGCCCCTAGCCTCAGAAAACCTGTACTCCTCTGGGCACATGATGGTGTTTTATCTGGTCATCCTGGTGTCACCATCACTCTTAAGACCTTGCAGCGCCATGTCTGGTGGCCTCATATGAAAAGGGATGTTACTGACTATGTGGCTGCCTGCCCAACTTGTGCTGCTAATAAAGTACCCCGTACATTGCCTACTGGACTGTTACAACCACTTTCAGCACCTCGTCAGCCTTGGACCCATTTGACTATGGACTTCATTACAGACTTACCCAAGTCCGAGGGCATGACTGCTATATGGGTCATAGTGGATCGCTTTTCAAAAATGTCTCATTTTGTGCCGCTCCCGGGATTACCTACAGCGGAAGCACTGTCTACTCTCTTCCTTTCCCATATTGTGAGATATCATGGCATACCTACCAATGTCGTCTCAGACCGCGGATCCCAGTTTGTTTCCCGATTCTGGAGAGCGTTCTGCAAGAAACTGGGAGTAACGCTTTCACTCTCTACCTCACATCACCCTCAAACAGATGGTCAAACCGAACGCATGAACCAGACCCTAGAAACCTATCTTCGACATTATGTCAATGCCTTACACTCCAACTGGTCTGAGTATTTGCCTTTAGCTGAGTTCGCCATTAATTCCCGTTGGCACAGTGCTCTTCATACCACACCATTCTACGCAGCCCTAGGCTATCACCCTCAGACTTTTCCCCTACTTCAGCCTTCTTCTGGTGTACCAGCAGCAGATCAGCGGGTTAAAAATATTCTGCTACATTGGAAAAAGATTCGCTTATTACTACGGAAGTCAGCAGGCAAGTATGCACTTTTTTCCAACAAACGAAGACGCCATATACCTCCATATGTGGTGGGGGACAGAGTTTGGCTATCAACCAAATATGTGAGACTGAAACAACCTTCTACCAAATTGGGCCCTCGATTCATTGGTCCTTACAGAATTATTGCTCGAGTTGGGCCAGTCTCCTATCGGTTGAAATTACCCTCCTCTCTCCGGATTCATCCTGTGTTCCACGTTTCCCTCCTCAAAAGAGCAATTTTCAATCGCTACTCCAGAACGCAACAGCTACCTCCTCTTGTTCTTGTTGATGGACAAAATGAGTTTGAAGTCTCCAAGATTCTTGATTCTAGAAGACAGGGTCGTGGCCTTTGGTATCTGGTTCATTGGAAGGGATATCCTGTCACAGACCGTTCCTGGGTTCCAGCCAAAGATCTGCATGCCCCTTCTCTTATTCGAAACTTCCATGCCTCCTTTCCCACTAAGCCCCGCTAGGCCCCCGGAGGGGTCCACTGGGGAGGGGGCCCTGTCATGTACCTGGGTGTATTTGAACCGGGATCTTCCTGGTCCCAAAGCTGCAGCCTTACCTGTTGTGCTACTGAGCAGATCTGGACTTTTGGAAATGTCCTCTCAGTGTTAAACATTACCTTGGACTCACTAGCCCCACCTGCTGCCAGCTGTGGACAATTTTCAATCAAAGCAGCCCTTAAAAAGGAAGTGATGCTATCTCTCAGCGCCCGTTTGTGCGGAATAGCTCCCTGGGTGTTGTGACTGCTTTTTGATCCTGATTTTCGTGTTGAACTTCTGCCTGAATTCCTGACTACTCTCCAGCCTGCTGATTTTGTACTTCACTGCCAGCTCGTGTATGACCTTTGCCTGCCTGACCACTCTCTGGATTTCGATCGTGTACCATTTTGCCTGATCTGTTGCCAACCTAATCTGCCTGACTACGTTTTCGCCTGAATCCTCAGCACACAAGTTCCACTTCGGACACTACCTATCACAGGTACCTTACACCGAGTTGCGGCCTGTTCAAGAAAAGTCACCACACGTGTATCCTTGGCGCATCTGCGGACAGCACTGCCTTAGTGTCCTGCGGCAGCCTGGAGGCTGTTTCTGCTCCATCTACACCACTGCTATAGCTGATCTGGGTAGGCCGTGGCACAGAGGCGACAGAGGTCAGATGCCATCCCTTGAGCCAGGATACTGAGGGAGATCGTGTAAAGCCACCATCATCCATTGCTGTATCGGTGAGCGGGCACCTGCCCATCCATCTACATAGACACTGTATACAGACACCATTGTTTCCATTCACCTTGCTGTTACTTGTAGTACTACAGGATGAAATACCTTTGAGCAAACTACCAAAGTGATTACTCTGCACTCAAACAACACAGGAAACTTCTGCTTTCTTTGCTTGCTAAAGCTTAACCAGTTGAATGGCTTAGCTCTGCCATTCAGGATTTCTTCCAATACAACTTTTCTAAGTGCTAGCTGAAGACCAAAGGATGTCATCTCTGTAACACAGGACTTCCTGCCCCCCATCATAAGGGACTTCTTTTACTGCGCTAGCAAAGCCAGAATTTGCCTGGAACTATGTCTTAAAAAGAACTGGCTTAATTCCACAGCTTGTAACAGTTATTTGAATGTTATGATACTTTGTGTATTGTTTGCACCTGTGGGTTGGGGTACAGATGGGAGTGGTCTGACATACAGTATCTAAAGGCTGTTCCCCTGCCCTTCTCCTGCCTGGTGGCTGGTGCTCAATTTTTTTTGGGGGGGTGCAAACAAACTGAAAAATTCTGAAATAAAACATCAATTGCAGCCTCACTGTACCCATCAAATTCAGCCACTGTGCGATCAATTGCAGCCACTGTGCCCATCATATGCAGCCACTGTGCCCATCATATGCAGCCACTGTGCCCTATCAAATGCAGCCACTGTGCCCCATCAAATGCAGCCACTGTGCCCCATCAAATGCAGCCACTGTACTCCATCAAATGCAGCCACTGTGCCCCATCAAATGCAGCCACTGTGCCCCATCAAATGCAGCCACTGTGCCCCATCAAATGCAGCCACTGTGCCCCATCATATGCATCCACTGTGCCCCATCAAATGCATCCACTGTGCCCCATCAAATGCATCCACTGTGCCCATCAAATGCATCCACTGTGCCCATCATATGCAGCCACTGTGCCCATCATATGCAGCCACTGTGCCCATCAAATGCAGCCACTGTGCCAATAATATGCAGAAACTGTGTCCCATCAAATGCAGCCACTGTGCCTATGAAATGCAGCCAGTGTGCCCATCATATGCAGCCACTGTGCCCATCATATGCAGCCATTGTGCCCATCAATGGCAGCCACTGTGCCAATAATATGCAGCAACCGTGCCCCATCAAATGCAGCCACTGTGCCTATGAAATGCAGCCACTGTGCCCATCATATGCAGCTACTGTGCCCATCAAATGTAGCCACTGTGCCCCATCAAATGCAACCACTGTGCCCATCAAATGCAGCCACTGTGCCCATCATATTCAGCCACTGTGCCCCATCAAATGCAGGCTTACTGTGACCCCCCACCCGTGCGTTTGCTCGCCCGCCCACTCTCTGACTGAATGGCACTTACCCCATCTTGGCGGCTGATGATATCCTTTTCCATTGAATACTGCCAGAGAAAGGGTAAATTGCAGAAGAGAATGGTGATGCTCTCTTCCCAGAGAACCTGGAATACTAGATAGAAGACATGTAGAAGAATGATTTCCAAGGATTTTGTAGACAAAAGTAGCCTCCTACCCTTAAAGTTCACTGCTATCTTAGGCCCCATGCACACAGGGCGTTTTTGCAGCTGCTGTTAGCAGCGTTAGACGTTTTTTTTTACAGCTGCAAAACGCCCATCCATGTTATTCTATTTTGTCATGCACACATAGAGCTTTTATGAGCTCCAAGTGGCATAGGCGTTTTCCAGCTGCAAAAAAAACCCAAGACCAGTGCGTTCTGGAGCTCCAGGTTCGAGCTGCAAAAACGCCCAACGCTATTAAACGCGCAAAAACGCCGCAATTGCGTTTTTGAGCTCCAGTATTTTTTTTTTTTTTTAAAAAGGTCAAAAAATGTTTACAAAACATGGACAGGCGTAATCCAGTGGGTCATCAACAGCCGGGCAGAGCAGGTACCGAGACGTGAGGCAGAGGCAAAGACAGGACAGAGGCTAGGTTCGGTACACAGTCGGGCAATGAGGCACAGGAACATCAGGCAGAGGCGGAGTCAAGCACAAGCTGGGGTTACAAGTAGGCAGGCGGAGGTCAAGAGGGAAGGTTCAGGCAAGCCGGGTCAGGTTTACAGGAAACTGGTACAAATCAGGTAAGTCAGGCACTAGCAGAAAGACCACTCAGCAAAGTGTTCATGTCACTGGCAGGTTTGAATAGGCAGGCCGGCGCCAACCTGTTCGCGTGCACGCGCATGCGCCAAAACATGTCCTTTCTTGTGCATTTCTTGGAAAGTGCACGTCTGCGCACGGCTGCGTGCCTGTTCTCTGGGTTTCTCTTACACCTCCTAAACTGTGCAAGCTTAGGAGAAATTCACGGTACCTACAGGTAAGCCTTATTTATAGGCTTACCTGTAGGCAAAAGTGGTTGTAAAGGGATTACAACCACTTTATGAAATTGAAAGTGACAGCTCACAAACATTTTGTTATTTTTCCAGTCAACTTGTATCAATCATTAATTGGATTTTGAAAAAGAACAAACACTGGGCTATGTTTTCCCAGCATGATTGTTCAAACTAACTTCACATATTACCCCGGACCATTAGGCAGGTTAAAGACCAGGCCACTTTTTGCGATTCGGCACTGCATCGCTTTAACTGACAATTGCGCGGTCGTGCGACATGGCTCCCAAACAAAATTTATGTCCTTTTTTTCCCCACAAATAGAGCTTTTTTTTGGTGGTACTTGATCACCTCTGCGGTTTTTATTTTTTGCGCTATAAACAAAAATAGAGCGACATATTTGAAAAAAAAACCTATATTTTGTACTTTTTGCTGTAATAAATATCCCCCCAAAAAATATAAAAAAACTTTTGTTTTCCACAGTTTATTCCGATACGTATTCTTCTACATATTTTTGGTAAAAAAAATTGCAATAGGCGTTTATTGATTGGTATGCGCAAAAGTTATTGCTTCTACAATATTATGGCATTTTTAATAATATTTATTTTTTTACTAGTTATGGCGGCGATCAGCAATTTTTATCGTGACTCCGACATGGGGGACACATCGGACACTTTTGACACCATTTTGGGGCCATTGTCATTTTTACAGCGATCAGTGCTATAAAAATGTACTGATTACTGTAAAAATGACACTGGCGCTGAAGGGGTTAAGTGTGTCCTAGGGAGTGTTTATAACTGTTAGGGGGCGTGGCTTGGCGTGACACATCATTGATCGCTGTCCCCGATAATCCTACGGCTGGGATCTTAAAGGGGACGTACCTGTACGCCCTTGTGCCCAGCCGCGCCATTCTGTCGACGTATATCGTCGTGCGGCGGCCCTTAAGTGGTTAATATAAGCATAAAAAGTTTTAATCTGTGAATAAGTCTGGTTAGGATAGATGAAACTTCTCAGACTGTGTTTTTTTTTATGAGTACATCATAAAGCTGCATGATTTTGTACAGAATATAGGCGGATGACTATTGTAGCGCCCTCCTCACTCCCCTCTTTTTCTTCAGCTCGTCTGTCTCTTGTCTAGGGGTACCTTCAGAGGGGAAGGGAGCGGGGACACCACGCCTGGCCTTCACCACAGGTGTCAGTGTGGTGTAAGCAAAGTTCTTTTACCTTCGAGTCAGTGCTGTGCACCTGGAGCCTCCACCGAAAGTTACCTTGAACAATTTCTGTCAGGAAATGACCCCCACACCATTAAAGTTCAACACTCCTTTATTCCTCTCGAATGAACACAATCAGTTGAACTCCCTTGTAGAAACAGAACAGAAAAGGAGGTGTGGATGCGAGTAGGCCCAGACACAATGTGTTCTCCACTTTCCTCCCTGAAAGTGGGTTGCAGTCCTTCCAGGCGGTCTCCGATGAGAGACTCACCCGTCACTGGCAATATGCTGCACCAGGTCTTCGAGTGAGGAGCTCCCCCCGATCCATTGCGCCTTCCGGATTCGGGTACCCAATCCCTGGGTACCCTAGGATCTCCTTCCCTCGCGGAACTCAGTGTTGGGCACTGAGCTCCAGACCTCCATCCGAGTACCTCACCCCAGGCTAAAGGTGCCTGGGATGGAACAAGACCTCCGGCTGTCCTCTAGGCCTAGGCCGCCTCGCCTAGAGGACCGACGGGAACCACCGCCCGCAGGCTGTAGGTGCCTGGGACTTGACCCAGTGACAAAGATGGCCGACCCCCTTTATACCCTCTCCCAGCAAGCACGGCGGGTTCCCCGCCCCACCATACCGCTGCCGAGGAAGGACAAAAAGGAGGCACGGCACACAGCAATGATTCAACCCCAGCCCAGGGCGACAGCGCCACCTGCTGGGCTGCAGGGAATTACACATCACTGATGTCTCTACCAAGTTCAAATTACACCCGGGAAAGTACATACCCGCTATACTCTCCCCCTGGTGGTTTGACACTGGTCCCCAGTGTCTGGAGTAAATCATGCCCTCAACGGCTGACATAATCCAATCCAGAGACCGACTAACAATTGTACAAAAATAAAACTTTTAGGAAAAAACTACCCAACTGAAACATTGTGTCTGAGCCCTGTAATAAAAAGGGAATAAAGAAAGAAGAGGAAAAACAACAGCATTAAACCATAACTTGGAATCACATTCACATTTTACTTTCTTTCTCGTACATCACGGGACACAGAGCGACATAGTCATTACTAATGGGTTATATAGTTACCGTCAGGTGCTGGCACTGGCAACTTCCAAAACCGGAAGTACCCTCCCCTATATAAGCCCCTCCCATCCGGGAGCACCTCAGTTTTTTGCCAGTGTCTAAGGTGTTGGCCAAGAAGAAACATGTGTTTTTCACTGAGCTTGCGTACAGGTTCTTTTGGGCCTCAGTAAGCTATTCCGGATCCGACCAAAAAAGCTTCATAGCTAAACGGTCGGTACCCGGGCCTTGCAGAGAAGAGCAAGGTTCTGCCTGTAATGCTTCTCTTAGGAGAGCTGGACCCTGGGATCCAGAGCTCTGGTCATACCCACGACCAAGATGTTTTCTGTGCAGGGTGCTATACAGGTCCAGGGGAGTGGAATCCTTGGGAACCCGGTCCCTGAAGTTTGATTACAATGCCTGCCGTGATAGGTGAAGTTTGGGCTTTTGTGGACCAAACAAAGTCCTGCGGCGGGGAACAGGTAAGTGGGGGCCCCCAGGAACTTGGTTCTATTGGGGGACCCCCAAGCCTAATTTGTCTTTCTGTCTGTTACCTAACGGTATTCCCGCTAATATCTGTGCATGCCTGTAACTACTAAAAAAAAATGTAATAATTTTTAATGGTGGTCAAGAAAAAAAAAAAAAAAAAAGAATGTTTTTTTATATATGTTTAGTATATCAAACTGCGGTACCTGTGTTTGTCCACTAGAGGCCGCTGTGGAATGTTTTTCTTGTCATATGGACTAGTTTCTTCTCAGAGAGCAAAGTCCAGGCAGCTGGTGAGTTCTCCTACAGGAAACTGTTTCCTCTGCCATGTTGCAGTGTTCGTCTATCCCCCGGCCTGCGGCAAAGGGGGCCCTGGCTCCTGTCCCTGGTTTCCATGTTTGAAAATTAGCGCCGAGGCGCACGTGGCCGCGCGCGTGCACGTGCACGCGCCTCTATATATAGAGGTGGCCGGAAAAAGGGGCGGGGCCTGGGGGATGACGCTCTGTGCGCGCCGCAGCGCTTCTGCGCATGTGCGGGCGTCCCAGCAGGTTTTTAAAAAGCCACATTATTGCAGTAAGCTGGCTATGAAGTACAGAGACAGAGCTGGCAACATTTAAAGGCATACAGCAAGCGGTTGATACAGGCATCCCCTAGAAAGGCACATTAGTAGACACCAACTGTTTATTATAGCAGCATTTATGCTAGACTATTATCAGTAACTGGTGTATTTTCGGCTGGAATACCTCAGCTTTGTGGCTTAGGAATATGCCGTCTAAAAATTCCGGGACTAGAAATTCCAGGAGGAATAGGGGGTCTCCATCGGGCTCTGAGGATCTTGGGCATGCTTTGGCTGCACCAGTCTCCCCTGAAGAATCAGAGGTTAGTGACCGTAGGGCACCCCCAGGAGTACCTGGTACTGTGGCTGTCCCCAGTTCACCTGCTCCTGTGTATGTAACAGAGGAGGTTTTTTCCTCAGCTCTGGGAGGGCTGGAAGAGAGATTGTCAGCACTAATTGCTGCTTCCCTGTCACAGGAGAAAAGCGCTCGATCTCCGTCTCCTCCCTCAGAGTGCCTGTTAACAGAGCAACAGTCCCATACAGAGAACGACCTACCTGAGGGGGATCAGGATGAGGTTGATTCAGTTGTAGAGGAATCAACAGTGGAGGAGCCGTTCTCAGCATCACATGCTGAGAGGTTATGGGTGCAGTCCCTGACTAATATGGTCCGATCAGCATTTAAAATGCCACTTGCGGAGCCATCCTCCTCTTCTGTCTCCTCGTTGGGGTCGCTAAAAGCTCCCCAGACTGTTTGTTCTTTTCCGATCCATCCTTTACTGGAGGGGCTCATTTACCAGGATTGGGAGCATCCTGACAAAATATTTACTCCCCCCAAGAGATTTCCGGTGGTCTATCCTATGGAGGATAAGTTCGTCAGAAAATGGAAGGTCCCTACAGTGGACGCAGCCATCTCTTGTGTGAATAAATCACTGACATGTCCGGTGGAAAATGTCCAAATGTTCAAGGACCCAATAGATAAAAAATTGGAGTCCTTATTGAAATCTGCTTTTTCTACAGCAGGATTGGTGACACAACCAGCAGTGGCAGCTATAGGGGTCTGCCAAGCAGTGAAGGATCAGTTGAAACAGGTCTTAAGGGACGTGCAAGATCAGCAGGCTCTTGCTCTAGCTGATCTACCTAGAGCCTTATGCTTTGCGGTGGACGCTATAAAGGATTCAATCCATCAGGCCTCCCGCCTTACGCTGTCTGTAGTACATATGCGCAGGCTTCTATGGCTCAAAAACTGGTCTGCTGAAGCTCCCTGTAAAAAATTGCTGGTCAGCTTCCCATTTCATGGGGAGCGCTTATTCGGGGAAGACCTGGACAAGTATATCCAGAGAATTTCCAGCGGTAAAAGTACACTCTTGCCGGTCAAAAATAGAGTTAGAGGTCCCTCTTTTAAGAGGCCGGCTTCTCCAGTCCCTAGGACATCGGCTGTGAAACAGTTCCGACGGCCTCCCCGGTCAAATCCCGGAGGTAAAAATCAGGGACAGTTGCAGGGTAACAAGAAGCCCTGGAGCAGGAGAGGTACAAAACCTCCCCCAAAGTCAAATGCATGAAGGGTTGCCCCCACCCAATCGGGTGGGGGGAAGACTTCAGTTGTTCACAGAAACCTGGCGGGACACGATCCGAGACAGATGGGTGCTCTCCGCAGTAAATCTGGGATACAAATTGGAGTTAAAAAACTCCCCTCCTTCCCGCTTTATAAGGTCGAACGTGCCAAGGGATCCCCAGAAGAGAGGATCCCTCCTGTTGGCACTGGAACAATTATTGCTTCAAGCAGTAATTATAGAGGTCCCCCTGGAAGAATGGGGGTTCGGGTTTTACTCAAACCTCTTTACAGTTCCGAAGCCAAACGGGGACTTGAGGCCCATATTAAATCTAAAAGGGCTAAACAAATTCCTACATATCAGGACTTTCCGGATGGAGTCGATCCGATCGGTAGCCACTGCCCTACAAGGGGAGGAATGGTTAGCCTCGATCGACATCAAAGATGCGTATTTGCACATCCCCATCTTTCCAGCCCACCAAAAATTTCTACGCTTTGCGATAGAAGGGCGCCATTTTCAGTTCAGAGCCTTACCCTTCGGTCTGGCCACAGCACCAAGAGTGTTCACAAAAATTCTGGCCCCATTATTGGCCAATCTAAGAACACGAGGTGTAACGATAATGGCATATCTAGACGACTTGTTGCTGATAGACCACTCAGTGGAAAAAATAGAAGTGGTTGTTCACGAGACAATCAAGTATCTGGAATATCACGGTTGGATTATCAACCGAGACAAGTCAGCCCTAAAACCAGTCAAAAGTCTGGAATACTTGGGGCTAAGGCTGGATTCAGACCAGAGAAAAATTTTCTTGCCTCGAGAAAAGGGGTCGTCTTTGAGAGATTTGATCCACTTAGTGGGTTCAAAAAGACAGCCATCCATACGCCTGTGCATGAGGCTGCTGGGAAAAATGGTGGCATCATTCGAAGCAGTACCCTACGGTCAATTCCATTCAAGGAAGTTGCAAAGGGCCATACTGTCAGCCTGGAACAAAAAAGTTCAGGCTCTGGACGTACCAATGTCCTTGTCCCCTTCCGTTCGCAGAAGCCTCCGTTGGTGGTTGGTTCCCCGGAATCTGGAAAGAGGGAAATCCTTCAGTCCGATTTCTTGGAAGGTGGTCACTACAGATGCCAGCCTTTTAGGCTGGGGAGCAGTACTGGAGCAATGGTCTCTCCAGGGCAGATGGTCGGATGCGGAAAAGGCCCTGCCCATCAATCTCTTAGAGATACGAGCAGCCCGGTATGCCCTAGTAGCATGGACATCCAAACTCCAAGGGTCCCCTGTCAGAGTTCAGTCAGACAATGCCACAACAGTGGCATATATCAATCGTCAGGGGGGCACCAGGAGTCGTGCAGCCCAAAGGGAAGTAAATTACATCCTGAGATGGGCAGAAAGATATGTCCCAGCCATATCTGCGGTATTCATTCCAGGGGTGGAGAATTGGAAGGCGGACTTTCTAAGTCGCCAACAATTATGCCCAGGGGAATGGTCCCTTCATCCCGAGGTTTTCCGGACAATATGTCAGCGGTGGGGAACACCGGATGTAGATCTGCTAGCATCCAGGTTCAACACGAAAGTGGACAGGTTTGTCTCTTGGACAAGGGATCCCCTAGCGTGCGGCTCGGATGCCCTAGTGTTCCCTTGGGATCAGTTCAAGCTGATATATGCATTCCCACCGCCACAATTGTTACCTCGATTACTCCGCAGAATCAGGGTAGAAAAGAAACCAGTGATTCTGGTGGCTCCAGCGTGGCCCCGAAGAGCATGGTACGCGGAGATTGTAAAAATGTCTGTGGGGAGTCCTTGGACCCTCCCACATCGTCCGGACCTGCTTTCGCAGGGACCGATATACCACCCTTCCTTACCAGCCCTAGGTTTGACGGCCTGGCTATTGAAGCTCACATTCTAAAAAGGAGAGGGCTCTCTAATGCTGTGGTGTCTACCATGATCAATGCCAGGAAACCGGTATCCAGGCAGATCTACTATAGAATCTGGAAGGCGTACATCGCCTGGTGTGAGGCCAGGAAATGGCATCCACGTAAATACGTAATAGGTAGAATTCTGGACTTCCTACAATGGGCTGTAGATAGGAAGCTTGCCTTGAGTACTATCAAAGGTCAGATTTCGGCCTTGTCAATATTTTTTCAAAGGCCCTTGGCTTCGCATTCACTAGTCAAAGCCTTTATACAAGGAGTGATGCGTATTAGTCCTCCGGTTAATATTCCCATATGTCCATGGGATCTAAACTTGGTTCTGTCGGTTCTACAGAAACAACCATTTGAACCATTACAGCATATTTCCTTAGTGCTTCTCACCAGGAAATTGATTTTTCTAGTAGCCATTTGTTCGGCTAAAAGAGTATCGGAATTAGCAGCTATGTCCTGTAAGGAGCCATATCTGGTTATCCATAAGGACAGAGTAGTGTTACGTCCTCATCCAACCTTTCTTCCTAAGGTGGTATCGAGTTTTCATTTGAACCAAGATGTGGTTCTTCCTTCTTTTTTCCCCAAGCCTACTTCGGTAGAGGAAAAGTTATTGCATTCTTTGGATGTAGTAAGAGCAGTTAAAGCTTATCTAAAAGCCACTGCTCAGATTCGCAGAACGGATACTTTGTTTATTCTGCCGGAAGGCCCCAGAAAGGGTCAGGCAGCGTCAAAATCTACTTTAGCCAAGTGGATTCGACAGGTCATAATACAAGCCTATAGCTTGAGAAGTAGACCGCCTCCGTTCAAAGTTAGGGCGCACTCCACGAGAGCAGTTGGAACTTCATGGGCAGTGCATCACCAGGCCTCCCTGGCTCAAGTCTGTAAGGCCGCAACATGGTCTTCAGTACACACGTTTACTAGGTTCTACCAGGTGGACGTTAGAAGTCAGGAGGATGTCGCCTTTGGGCGCAGTGTGTTGCAGGCCGCAAAAGATCCTCATGTCTGATAGCGCTCAGCTTATATATGGTGTATCCCCCCCCTCATTTGGCATTGCTTTAGGACATCCCATTAGTAATGACTATGTCGCTCTGTGTCCCGTGATGTACGAGAAAGAAAATAGGATTTTTATAACAGCTTACCTGTAAAATCCTTTTCTTGGAGTACATCACGGGACACAGAGCTCCCGCCCCTCTTTGGGGACACTTATTGCTTTGCTACAAAACTGAGGTGCTCCCGGATGGGAGGGGCTTATATAGGGGAGGGTACTTCCGGTTTTGGAAGTTGCCAGTGCCAGCACCTGACGGTAACTATATAACCCATTAGTAATGACTATGTCGCTCTGTGTCCCGTGATGTACTCCAAGAAAAGGATTTTACAGGTAAGCTGTTATAAAAAATCCTATTTTTCCCACCCATCCTGACTAAAACCCACCCCATACTCAGTGGTCTTGATGGGATGTTCTCCTGCAGAGGGAAAAGAAAAAGGATTAGCACACATAACCCTGACACATGTATTCGTGTGAGAGAAAAGAAACTTCTCCTGGAAGAAATCCCTTTTCTCCAAAGAGTGAGTGCGTGAAAAGTGTTTAACGTTGCGCAACACTGCCACCTGGTGACAGCACCGCGGTAACTGCACTCGTGGAACTTTTCCTCTTCTCTTTGACCCTATCTACCCCAGAGTCCATGATCTCTTGCAGAAAAAGTGAAGAACAACAGGAACAGTCCTTCATTCCTCTGGGCACAAAAGCAACGGGCCCCAAAAAGTTCAGCAACATAACAAGAACGGAGTCTTTTCTCTCCTACAGGTAAAAACGGGGATGCGGCAGAACAAGTGGCTTCAAGTGTTGATCCATAGTCTCCAGATGATACTCCACATCTTCTCCTTCCTTGCGCCGAATCAACACCTTGTCTGCATGGATGTGCCGTCCCAACATCCACTCTGCCTTGCAGTCTTTAAAACGTTGAGAGGCCTTTGGAGAGCATGCCAGGTACCTGCGGGCGTGGGGAACCTGAAGGTGGGTCCACACAAAGTCATTGTACCAGCGCTCCCGACACACTTCCACCTCATAGAGCAGTTCCTTCGACAAGTATGGATACTCCCATCCGTACTCTGCAGCAACCTTCTGGCCAAATAGGCGTTGTAGTCTCGCCAAAGGAGGCATGGTAGATTTGTCCCCTTCGCCAGGCAAAACTATTGAGTCCGGGTGGCGAGGGACCTTGATCACATCTGATCTGGGCATTGGTGCCCGCAGTAACAGTCTCTTTTCCCAGGTCTTCGGTACAGATGGCACCGGGGATGTAGAGGCAGGCTGGGGACGGGACCCCTCTTCAGGCGCTGGTGCCTCCACCCGGGGTGTACTTTCCCCTGTAGACATGGGTGGATCCCTGGTTCTCCGGGATGAAGCGAGAGGTACTTTGTCCCAGCCCTTTTCTGCAAACAGTTCATCTATTGCAACGTCGTCTCCCATGTCCGAGAGCGACTCTAGGTCAGAGGTGTCACACTCCTCCGCGGGCAGGTAGCCTGTAGTGGAGACTGAGTTTTCACCTCTTCCCACACACCAAATCTCTCCGCCTGGCTTACCTCGGCCTTTACTTGAAGCGGGACGTCCCGAACTCTTGTCGATGGATCGATCCAGGCCGGGCGTAAGCGGGCGAGACGGTCCACCACAACCGCTGGTCGGGGCTACCATACCGGTCTTTCTCTTTGGTGGTGGACGCTGCGAGAAGTGGTGACCGAGTCAGCATCCTCGGATTTCTCCCGTTGGGTTTTCACGACCTCCTCCGCGGTCGCTGCAGTGTGCGTAGGGGTGGCTGTCAAAGCAGTGATTCCTCCTCTGTGAGTGGTGTTGCCTGTAGCACGACCAGGATAGATGGTTCTCGGCTTCTCAACCGCCGGATCCACTTCGAACAGGAACTCCCCACAGGCCTCACATCGCCCGAACGGCTTCAGTTGGCACACCAGTCCCGAACAGCAGGGACAAATCACACCCAGGGCTTCAACGTCCATGCACGAATACAGGGCGAATCGACCCCTTGGCTTTAGCCGGATCCCCGTATCTGTTAACGGAGCAGCAGCAGTCAATGTCGTGGTGGAAGGGTGAACTGGAATCCACGATGTATGTCCGAACATGGCGACCTGTTGCTGATCCATCGCACACTGCAAAGTTTTTGCGCCAACGTCCCAAGTGTAGTCCTTCACACGTATTGGACTCCTCCCCTTTGCTCCAGTTCGCGGGCTTTTCTTCTTTTCTGTTTCTGAGTCACACCCACGAACTAAGCGATGGGGGTGTGCCTGGTGGCGCAGTGCAATAGAAGCCCCCACGTGTACTACTTCACACAGCTGAGCTACCCCCTTTTTCCACTCTTCTGCGCGGGCCTTTCCCTTTATTGGATCATGTCCACGACTTCGAGCAGGGATGCACTTCGGCCAATGGAGGCCTGCCTACTCGTAACTCCTCCGGGCAGACACGTTCAATTCTGTGGTGCACAAACACTATACCGGACCCGAGCCCCCACTTGTTAGCGCCCTCCTCACTCCCCTCTTTTTCTTCAGCTCGTCTGTCTCTTGTCTAGGGGTACCTTCAGAGGGGAAGGGAGCGGGACACCACGCCTGGCCTTCACCACAGGTGTCAGTGTGGTGTAAGCAAAGTTCTTTTACCTTCGGGTCAGTGCTGTGCACCTGGAGCCTCCACCGAGAGTTACCTTGAACAATTTCTGTCAGGAAATGAGCCCCACACCATTAAAGTCCAACACTCCTTTATTCCTCTTGAATGAACACAATCAGTTGAACTCCCTTGTAGAAACAGAACAGAAAAGGAGGTGTGGATGCGAGTAGGCCCAGACACAATGTGTTCTCCACTTTCCTCCCTTAAAGTGGGTTGCGGTCTTCCGAGCGGGGGGGGGGATTTTCTTCCAGGCGGTCTCCGATGAGAGGCTCACCCGTCACTGGCAATATGCTGCACCAGGTCTTCGAGTGAGGAGCTCCCCCCGGTCCATTGCGCCTTCCGGATTCGGGTACCCAATCCCTGGGTACCCTAGGATCTCCTTCCCTCGCGGAACTCAGTGTTGGGCACTGAGCTCCAGACCTCCATCTGAGTACCTCACCCCAGGCTAAAGGTGCCTGGGATGGAACACGACCTCCGGCTGTCCTCTAGGCCTAGGCCGCCTAGAGAACCGACACGAACCACCGCCTGCAGGCTGAAGGTGCCTGGGACTCGACCCCGTGACAAAGATGGCCGGCCCCTTTATACCCTCTCCCAGCAAGCACGGCGGGTTCCCCGCCCCACCATACCGCTGCCGAGGAAGGACAAAAAGGAGGCACGGCACACAGCAATGATTCAACCCCAGCCCAGGGCGACAGCGCCACCTGCTGGGCTGCAGGGAATTACACATCACTGATGTCTCTGCCAAGTTCAAATTACACCCGGGAAAGTACATACCCGCCAGGGGCGTACCTAGAGCATTTGGCACCCGGGGCGGATCCAATATCTGGCACCCCCCCACGTTAAAATGTAAAAACACCCCTCTGTGTCCCCTGCATACCTCTGCATCCTTCAATATCTCTTTGTTACTACTGTGTAGCCCCTCTACACAACTGCACCTCTGGACCCCTTTACATTACACAGCATCCTGCACCTCTGCGTCACTTTACATTACACAGCCCCCTGCACCTCTGGACCCCTTTACATTACACAGCCCCCTGCACCTCTGGACCCCTTTACATTACACAGCCCCCTGCACCTCTGCACCCCTTTACATTACACAGCCCCCTGCACCTCTGCACCCCTTTAAATTACACAGCCCCCTGCACCTCTGGACCCCTTTACATTACACAGCCCCCTGCACCTCTGCACCCCTTTAAATTACACAGCCCCCTGCACCTCTGGACCCCTTTACATTACACAGCACCCTGCACCCCTTTACATTACACAGCCCCCTGCACCTCTGGACCCCTTTACATTACACAGCACCCTGCACCCCTTTACATTACACAGCACCCTGCACCCCTTTACATTACACAGCCCCCTGCACTCCTTTACATTACACAGCACCCTGCACCTCTGGACCCCATTACATTACACAGCACCCTGCACCTCTGCACCCCTTTACATTACACAGCACCCTGCACCTCTGCACCCCTTTACATTACACAGCCCCCTGCACCTCTGGACCCCTTTACATTACACAGCACCCTGCACCCCTTTACATTACACAGCCCCCTGCACCCCTTTACATTACACAGCACCCTGCACTTCTGGACCCCATTACATTACACATCACTCTGCACCCCTTTACATTACACAGCCCCCTGCACCTCTGGACCCCTTTACATTACACAGCACCCTGCACCTCTTTACATTACACAGCCCCCTGCACCTCTGGACCCCATTACATTACACAGCACCCTGCACCCCTTTACATTACACAGCCCCCTGCACCTCTGGACCCCTTTACATTACACAGCCCCCTGCACCTCTGGACCACTTTACATTACACAGCACCCTGCACCTCTGGACCCCTTTACATTACACAGCATCCTGCACCCCTTTACATTACACAGCCCCCTGCACCTCTGGATGCCTTGACATTACACAGCCCCCCGCACTTCTGGACCCCTTGACAGTACACAGCACTCTGGACCACTTTACATTACACAGCACCGCACCTCTGGACCCTTTTACATTACACAGCACCTCACAGCTCTGGACCCCCTGCATGTTACACAGACCTCCCTCAGTGCAAACCTCCCCCCCTCAGTGCAGACCCCCCTTAGTGCAAACCCCCCCTCAATGCAGACCCCCCGTGCAAACCCCCCTCAGTGCAAACCTCCCTAGTGCAACCCCCCCTCAGTGCAAACTTCCCCCCTTAAATGCAGACCCCCGTGCAAACCTCCCCCCCCTCAGTGCAGACCCCCCAGTGCAACCCCCCTCCCCCTCAGTGCAAACCCCCCTTAATGCAGACACCCCCCCTCAGTGCAAACCTCCCCCCCATGCAAACCCCCCCCTCAATGCAAACCCCCCCTCAGTGCAAACCTCCCCCCCTTAATGCAGACCCCCGTGCAAACCCCCCCACAGTGCAAACCTCCCCCCTTAATGCAGACCCCCGTGCAAACCCCCCTCAGTGCAAACCTCCCCAGTGCAACCCCCCTCAATGCAGACACCCCCCCTCAGTGCAAACCTCCCCCCCCCCTTAATGCAGACCCTCATGCAAACCCCCCCTTAGTGCAAACCCCCCCTCAATGCAGACCCCCGTGCAAACCCCCCTCAGTGCAAACCTCCCTAGTGCAACCCCCCCTCAGTGCAAACTTCCCCCCTTAAATGCAGACCCCGTGCAAACCTCCCCCCCTCAGTGCAGACCCCCCAGTGCAACCCCCCTCCCCCTCAGTGCAAACCCCCCTTAATGCAGACACCCCCCCTCAGTGCAAACCTCCCCCCCATGCAAACCCCCCCCTCAATGCAAACCCCCCCTCAGTGCAAACCTCCCCCCTTAATGCAGACCCCCGTGCAAACCCCCCACAGTGCAAACCTCCCCCCCTCAGTGCAGACCCCCCAGTGCAACCCCCCCTCAGTGCAAACCCCCTTTAATGCAGACACCCCCCCTCAGTGCAAACCCCCCCATGCAAACCCCCCCTCAATGCAGACCCCCGTGCAAACCCCCCTCCCATTCAGTACCTTAGATCAGCGTGAGGCAGCACATGCACAGAACGTCCCCTCCCCCTCTGTACACATAAACAGAAAGGAGGGGGAGGCGACTTCACTCGGCTGTGCCTGTGTTCTGTGAGAAGTGCCGAACATCGGGATAGCTCATCCGCGGCCGTGAGGAGGGGATGGATGGTGCAGCAATGTCACCCCCCCTCCCTTCGTATCGTGATATATCTGCCTGTGCCTGCCTGGAGTCTCACTGCAGGCAGCTCTTACTTGACGGAGCGGCGCTATCACCGCTTAAGTCACGGGAAGGGGGGGCGCCGGCCTGACACCCCCCAGTGTGTGGCACCCCGGTGCGGCCCGCCCCCCGCCCCCCACTTAGTGCGCCTCTGATACCCGCTACACTATATTGGCCTTTTCTGAATTATTTCCTATAAACAAGAGAAGAGAAGAAAGTCTGTAAACAGAAATCACCTCTTAAACAAGTTGTACAGGTCTCTTAGGAGTTTTCTCTCCAAGCTAATGTTTTATATAACCGGAAAAGCAGCAAAAGAAAATGAGTTTCTAAGCCTTTTTCACTTTGCTGGAAACAAAATGTTGACTTGAGCTTTAGGCTGGCCATACATTATAGAATTGTCTTGCCTGTCTGATTGCATATACATTGAAAGTGTTTAGGGTTGACCTCATATTATATGGTTTTGGTAAATATAAAGGCAAATTGTACAAGAAATATGTATAATGTACGGCCTTACTTTAGGGATGGATTGTCTAAAGCAGTGGTTCTCAACTCCTGTCCTCAGGACCTACTAAAAGGCCAGGTTTGCAATATAACTGAAATACATCACAGGTGATATCATTTGCTGCTCAGTGATTGCAGTATTCTAGTCTGCGTCTCCCCAAGGTAATACTTAACCACTTCCCGCCTGGCCTATAGCAGAATGACGGCCGAGCAGTGGTTCAGTTATCCTGACTGGGTGTCATATGACGCAGGGGCACGCAGCGCTGCAAACGGAGGTGCTGTGTGTCAATCTGACACACTGCATCTTCGATTGTGGTATGGAGCCTCTGACAGAGGGTCCTTACCAGGTGATCAGCTGTGACTAATCACAGCTGATCACCACGTGAACCAGGAAGTGTTGTTAAACGGTATTCCTCGGTTCACGCTTACAGGGAGAGCCGAACGGTGTCTCCCCCTGTCAGAGGGGGGGGGGGGGGTCTGTGATATTTACAAAGGCAAAAAAAGTGTTTAAAATTTCCAGAAAATTACATTTCATAGGGGTTGCTATGTATTTTGTGGGACCTCTGGAGGGATCTGTGCTTTAATTAAAAAAAGAAGCTGGCAATAAATGTAATTTACCTGCAATAGAAACTGTATCTTTTTTTTTCTTTGTAAATATCCCTTTTCGTAAACAGTAAGAGCCCATTCACACAGGGACGACTTTGGATCCGACTTCAAGTCGCCCCAAGTCGCCCCTAGTCGCCTCAAGTCGCGCTGCATGAGAAAATCAATGTAAGTGAATATAGCCATCTTAATGCACACTACTGCAGTCACTCCGACTTCAAAAAAGGTTCCCGTACTACTTCAATCCGACTTCTAGGCGACTTGTAGGCAACTTGTACCCATTGATTTCAATGGAAGTCACCTCAGAAGTCGGATCGCTGTCTTAACAGAAGCGACAATACAGGAAGAGAACATACATTTCTTAGGCAAACCCCTCCCTCCCCCCTCCCTCCCACAGAGCTGATTCTTGTTTGATTGGCCACTGGAAAGCCTCCTGTCCTGGAGGCAACTTGAAGTTGCCTTGTAAGTTGCCTCATGTCGCGCTGTGATTCATACTCAAGTCGTATCCAAGTTACCTCCCAAAGTCGCGCTGGGAGTCGTGTTGCCCCTGTTTGAATGGAGTCTTAGTAAATCACGCTAAAAGTTCCTCAATATGAAATAACAGTAATGCAACAGCAGCACTCACCGATATTTAAACACAGAGAGAATATAAATAATGGTATCATACAAAAAATGTGAATTGATAGTCCATTGTAATGTAAAAAAAAGTCCCATAAGTCATTTAAAAGATTGCATAAAAGTCCACTGTGAACTAACCACCACTTCCAGTGTACCAACCACTGTCAGCACACCCACTTAGAGGACCTGCTGGTGTTTGTGGTTTGCTTCAATGTTCTCCATTGTTTGTTAACAAATGCCTTGAATGGTGTGGTTACGGCACATTTTTATGGAAATTAATCGAGGCGGCTGATAAACATTGATGCCTCATGAAAGCCGCATGCTGATTAATTTGAAACACAACGCTACTGCTTCTTTGTGTACTGCGCTGTGTGGTGCCCATCGTAATAGTCAAGGAAGGCACTGAAGGGCGGTTATGAGGCTTTCAAAACACTGCTTAAATTTTGCTTAATCGTAGGATATTGAGAGATGTGAGAAATATACAGAAAATGTGGAAACAATGCTTGCATGTTGCTGATTTGTTCACCACCGCCACTAGCTTTCTTAATACCCTGGCCTTTTGTATTTTGAGAGGATGAGAACATACAGTTTGTCTACACTATATCCATAACCTTCACCCTGCAAGCTCATGAACGCCTGCAAAGTTAACAATTGTGAATTGTAGTGTAACTAAAATACATCAGTTGCTTAATATTGGGGTGGTGACATCTATGACAGAGGGCAGTAGAAATGTTTGTGTCAATCATATTGTGGCTATTAAAATAAGATATATATGATGCTTGCTTAGTCTTAAATTAAACGTTTGTGTTCCCAAAATATGTTTTTGTACAGGGACGCTTAAGAGCCGGTTCACACAGGGGCAACACGACTTCAACGCGACTTCAGACTTCAGACTTCAACACGACTTGAGCATGAATCACAGAGCGACTAAGTGGTGGTTTACAACACGACTGAAGTTGCCTCCAGTACAGGAGACATTCCAGTGGCCAATAAAACAAGAATCAGCTCTGTGGGAGGGAGGGGGAGGGAGGGGTTTGCCTAGAAATGTATGTTATCTTACTGTAAAGTTGCCTTCAAAATGAACACTGATCAGACTTCTAAGCGACTTCCATTGAAATCAATGGTACAAGTTGCCTACAGGTCGCCTAGAAGTCTGATTGAAGTAGTACAGGAACCTTTTTTGAAGTCGGAGCGACTGCAGTCGTGTGCATTAAAACATCTCCATTCACTTCAATTAGTTTTAAAAATAGCACGACTTCGGGCAACTCGGGGCGACCAGTAGTTGCGTCCGGAGTCGCCCCTGTGTGAACCGGGTCTTAACCTCATTAATTAAAGCATACCTTCTTTTACTCAAAAATATAGCAAATGATTAAAGGCTACAATACATTTATTAGCTCTCTTTTGGGTGTTATAGATCGAACGTTCAAAATGATATAAAATAGTGGTCTCTGTACAATCTATCATTACAGTCCAGAAATATACCAATTTTTATTTATTTTTTAATAATAATTTTACAATAATTGTAATAATTATTATTAATAATTTTAATAATTTTACAATTATGATTCATCGCCCTGTATTGCTGATTGTCCATAGATAACCACTTGCATTAGAAAAAATATGTAAGAACGCAAATGGCCTAATAATAAAAAGCCATCAGCACTACAATTCAATTTCTGAAGGACCAATAAAAATTGAGCAAACTTTGTCCCAAAGATGGGCCAATACTACAGAATAAGCTCCCATGGCTTTCAGTCAATGAAATCATGGCAGATCAACCTTTGATTGGCTAGTGGCTACCTTGGCCACATCGTGCCTGCCAATTGGGTGGCCACAGACCCTCAGAAGCTGGAAGCCGTCACCTCCACGGATTTGAAGAGCACCTGTCACTTTATTTTTATATTTATTTTATTTTTATTTTTATTTTATTTTCATACGAACACAGACCACAGGTTTAAAGAGCACTTGTCACGTTATTATTATTTTTAACCATTTGGATTGATGAATGGACTTTTTATAATCACAGAATTTTTACTTATTTTGCATATGTGTACTGCCTGCACCAGCACACACCAGTATATGCACCAGGCACTTAAAGCATGTTTATTACATTTGATGCTTATCATTTCATTAAATTGTATTGGGAGTATAATATAGTGACACATAGATTGTTACACAGTGATATGCAATTAGCGCACCCCAGAACAGCGCCACATCATCATCATCATCATCCATTGCAGTATCGGTCAGCGGGCACCTGCCCATCCATCTACATAAACGCTGTATACAGACACCATTGTTTCCATTCACCTTGCTGTTACTTGTAGTACCACAGGATACAATACCTTTGAGCAAACTACCACAGTGATCACTCCGCACTCAAACAACACAGAAGGGTTCTGCTTTCTTTGCTTGCTAAAATAGTTGAATTGATTTGCTCTGACATTTAAGGATTTCTTCCAATACAACTCTCTTAAGTGCTAGCTGAAGACCAAAGTATGTAATCTCTGTAACACAGGACTACACCTACCCCCCCCCCAATCATAGGGGGTTTATTTTACTACTTCATTCCTCTGCCCTTCTTCTGCCTGTTCACATAGGCCATATATGTATGCGTAAGGACTGACAATATCTAATTGTTCTTTATATTTGATTATCTGACATTATTCACTGCTGTTGCCGTTTTACCACCAGTGACATTTTACCTGCAGTATTTCTAGAAAGTGTTGGTTAATGTTGTTCACCTTAAAATGCCTTTATCATATCAGTAAACATACATCCTGGTTTACCTCAGTTTGTATTTCTATTGCTGTGTTTTGCACTAATGCTGCATATTAGGTGTGCCAGAGGGGTTGGGACTGTCTTGGGGTTGAGAGGCAGAGTATGGAACCAAACATACTTAAGTGGCTCTTACAGGGGTATCACTACACTCTAATGCAAACATGTGCTTTTGAGGGTTTCAATGGCTCCTATTCAGCATTATCTATCTATCTTTTCTTAATTTCTGCAGGCCCCTTTGCCTGCTGGGAGGAGTAAAAGGACATTTACAATGAATCAGGGCCCAAAGGGGTAAAACTGATGCTAACCCTGATGTCAAAGGTAAAAAGTGATGGCAGAGGTGTGTGGTATTGGTTAACAAGCCTGTGGCTATATATGTTAAGGATGATGATATCCTTTTCCATTGAGTACTCCCAGAGAAAGGGTAAATTGCAAAGGAGAATGGTGATGCTCTCTTCCCAGAAAACCTGGAATACTAGATGGAATTCATTCTTCTACATGTCTTCTAAGTATTGTGCAGACAAAAGTAGCCTCCTACCCTTAAAGTTCATTGCTACCTTAAGAAATTGAAAGTGACAGCTCACAAACGTTTTGTTATTTTTCCAGTCAACTTGTATCAATCATTGATTGTATTTTGAAAAAAAAACACACTGGGCTATGTTTTCCCAGCGTGATTGTTCAAACTAACTTCACATATTATTTAATAAAAGCAGAAAACATTTTAATCTGTGAATAAGTCTGGTTAGGATAGATGAAACTTCTAAAGACCCGTACACACGATCCAATTTTACGACAATAATTGTCTGATGGACGTGTTGTATCGAATAATCTGACCGTGTGTATGCTTCATCAGACAATTGGCTGAATTAATGACAACAAATTTTGGCTGTTCATGCTCACCAACTGTCTGACAATAAATCTGTTACGTCGGATTATCCGATCATGTGTACACAAATCCGTCCAACTAAAATCAAAAGTACAAACACGCATGCTCAGAACCAATGTTAAACATTAAGACAACATTAGCAGAAGTTGCCCAAAGGGTGGCGCTAAAGAGCAGAAAAAACACATATTTAGGTTTTGTTGGCTGAAAATGTTGTGCCGTCTGTATGCATACCAAGTTCACGGCCAACGTCCTTCGGACCAAAATCCACAGAAAAGTCTGATGGAAGTCGGATCGTGTGTACGAGGCTTTAGACTGTGGCTATTTTTTATGAGTACATCGAAAAGCTGCACTATATTGTACAGAATATAGGTGGATGACTATATTAGCCTTTTCCGAATTATTCCCTATAAACAAGAGAAGAGAAGAAAGTCTGTAAACAGAAATCACCTTTAAACAAGTTGTACAGATCTCTTATGCCCTGTACACACAATCGGGTTTCCGATGGAATAAAATCCGATGGAATTTTCCGTCGGAATTCCGATGAAGCGGACTTTCATCAGTCTTGCCTACACACCATCAGACAAAATTCAGACCGTCCAAAACACCATGACGTACAACACGTACGACGGCACTATAAATGGGAAGTTCAAATTCAATGGCACCACCCTTTGGGCTGCTTTTGCTGATTTCATGTTACCGCATGTTAGTAAAAGTTTGATGTTAGCCGATTCGCGCTTTTCATTCTCCGTGCTTTTCAGTCCGTTACAGCATGACGAATGTGCTCTCTCCATTACGAACGCTAGTTTTACCAGAACGAGCGCTTCCGTCTTGTAATTTAGTCTGAGCATGCGTGGATTTTTCTCAGATGGAGTTCCACACAGATGATCGGAATTTCCTATCGTTTTTTTTTCCATCGGGAAAAATTTAAAACATGTTCTGTTTTTTTAACACTGATGGAAAAAAGTCAGATGGGGCCAACACACGATCGTTTTTCCGATGAAAAAACTCCATCGGACTTTTTTCATCGGAAAAACCGACCGTGTGTACAGGACTTTAGGGGTTTTCTATTCAAGCTAATGTTTTATATAACTGGAAAAGCAGCAAAAGAAAATTTGTTTCTAAGCCTTTTTCACTTTGCCGGAAACAAAATATTGACTTGAGCTTCAGTCTGGCCATACGTTATGCAATTTTCTTGCCTGTCTGATTGCATAGACATTGAAAAAATATTATATGGCTTTGGTAAATATAAAGGATAATTATACAAGAAATATGTATAATGTATGGGCAGCCTTACTTTAGCGATTGATTGTCTACTGGCAGGAAAGTTCATTACAACTTTTGATGTGGGCTTTCTCTGCATTGTTTTTTTCCAAAATTCAAAATTAAGTATTTCAGATTGTTTTTTTATTAGATTTATGTCATCTTTCAAAATATCCTAAATGACATTACAGGTTACAACATTATATTCTGTTCTACTCACCGGGAAAAGTATCAGCAACTGCAAAGATATAAATATGTTTCAAAGTTTAGAATAAGCCAAAAAGAAAATGTACTTTTCTGGTATTTGTATACATTTATAGTTTTATGTTGTATTCACAGAACTCTTTCACAAGAGAGAATTACTATAATCCACCTTAAGATTCTAACTGTAAGGCCAATAAAGGAGAAGTATAGCCAAATTGTGTTTGCTGCATCCACCTAGGTACGTATAATTTCAAAAAAAAACCTCAACTTCTCTTTTAACATATGTTATATGATCAGTTTAGATTAAAATAATGCTTAAATAAGCAGTTTGTAATTTATGATAATTTAGCGATTTCAGAAAACATATGGTCATTATTGTGTGAATATTAAAAACAGCAAAAATGGAGTAGATTTTTTTTTATTCTTATTTTTTTTGCACCAGTTATGGTCCTAAAGGATTTTTTGAGAACTTGGAATAAACATGAGCACCCAGCACAAGAAACTATTTGAAATCAGGTATTTATTTACATTTTCAAAAGCACAGTTGGTAAGTTCTAATCCTGGAAACTATGAATTTAAATCTCTTCTATTCTTATTACAGGTGCCATCCGGGTGGTAAACCCATTTAAAGCATAGTTAAAATATATCACGTAATCACGAACAAAGAAACCAGTGATAATGAACGATGCCTGTGTTCCCATCTGTCACAGCAGATAGGTTCATCATAATGTGCAAAAGGCAGAGGGCAAAAGCCATTGTCTCCATTCCAGTGAACACACTGGAAAAATATATTCCAATAAAGATTATGATCTTTGCTGGCAGGTCTTTTAAACCTTTAAACAAGCAGGAAACTGTCACACTGCGAAAAATTGGATTATCATAAATGATCTGACATTTTGGAAAATTATTTTGCAATGAATAAACAGATGATACTTTAAACTTCCTTGTTGCAATGGGGGATATTTTTTAGCTAAACATTACAAGGATTCACTGTTTACATATTGAAAGAGGATGGTCCTTTGCTATGAATGAGACTTGCAAGTATCTGTAAACGAAGAACTTGGTAAAAGACTGCATGGAGCTTGCGGCCGAGCATGACACCCACATAACCAGTCAGTGTGCTCATTTAAAGTATATCTTTCACTCAGTACTTTAATACAAAGAGAAATACAAATATGCAAAGTTAGTTGTTTTGCATGTCCTTATTGCTTTTGGCACTGTCTGCATAACTTAGTCCTAATTTTTTTTCATTAAGTGTAGGCAATTTTTAACTATATTTCACTGTGGTTATTATGAAAAGAAGGCTTGCAGTGTGAAATAGTATTGATGTAATATTTGAATGGCAGGCCCCTCTGTACTAAAATCCATCCAAAGTAGCAGTACTGTACATTGGAGCATTCACATCAGCATGGCCTTTTGTGGAACTGAGGGAAGACTTTTCTGACTTCTACATCTACAAGGCATATCTGTTGGCACATGCTGGCTTTATTTAATGTGACCTGGATGCAGAAAAGGCATTAGCTGAACTGCCCTGGGTTCAGGTTGAGCAGGGTTAGGCGAACTTTAAAGAAGTTTGGATGCTGAACCCTAACCCAATTAAAATCAATTAGAGCCTAATCTGTTAAGTTAAAAATTTAAATTTTCTGGGCTAATAGGCAAGGGATATGAAAACATACCATGCCAGTGGGAGCACTGCCCCAGGTAACATGTACAAATGCAAAAATAATTTTAATCCATCTGCCAGCAGTTATTTCTCAGGTATTTAAAGTAAAACATTAAAAATGCCCAATTCCTTTACTGTCATAGAAATCCTGTCAGCTACAGGATTCCTGGACTTCCTGATTCTGAATCTCGGGCACGTCCACGCGCGCGGGCGAGCACGTGCGCGCGCGATGGCGCGCACGCTCCACAAAGCGCGCCAGGAGAGCTATTTAAACATGCCTGTGACAGACAGTCCCTGCTGTCTGCTCTACAGCGTGTAGTACCCAAAGAGACCTGATTCGTGAATTTACCTGTATCCGACCCGGCTTACCTTGACCCTTCCAGTTTCCTGCCTGCCTCTGACCTCCGGCTTTGTTTGACCAATCTTCTGCCTGATCCTCCAGTACCTTGCCGCCAGCCAATTCTACCGACCCGGCTTTTCCGACCAATCTCTCCAGTTGCTTGTTCCTGGTTCCAGTCCAGTCTGCCTCTTCAGTTCCAGTCCAGTTGCTGTATCCTGGTTCCAGTCCAGTCTGCCTCTTCAGTTCCAGTCCAGTTGCTGTGTTCCTGGTTCCGGTTCAGCCTGCCATACTTCCTGGGTGCCTGGATCCGTCCCAGTCTTCAGACTCTACTCTACTCTACTCTACCCACCAAGAATGCTTATGTCTGGACATCATCTCTTCTCCGTTGTTTCCCTTGATCCTAGGTATGCCTTGGTTACAAGCCCACAATCCCACTATCAACTGGACTACGGGAATAGTTGCCTTTCCTTCTTCCTATTGCCAGCAGTCCTGTGGCTCATATAAACCTCCTGGGCCGGCCTCGTTACTATGCATTGACACAGAAGATGGCACCCGTCAATCCATCCCAGAAGTTTACCACGACTTTCTTGACGTATTTAGTAAACAAAAGGCAGAGACTCTACCGCCCCATCGGGCCTACGATTGCCCCATCGACCTACTTCCTGGAGCAAAGATTCCGTTCGGTAGAGTCTTCCCTTTAACGGAGGTGGAACAAGGGGCTTTAAAAAATTATGTTGATGAGAACTTGCAAAAGGGGTTCATCCGCCCTTCCACATCCCCAGCAGGCGCAGGCATCTTTTTTGTAGAGAAAAAGGACCACACCCTTCGACCTTGTGTGGATTACCGGGAATTGAATAAAATTACAGTACCAGAGTTATTTCAGAGACTAGGAACTGCCACCATCTTTACCAAACTTGACCTCCGCGGAGCCTACAACTTGATCCGTATCAAAGAAGGGGACGAATGGAAGACTGCCTTCCGTACCCGGTATGGACATTTTGAGTACTTGGTAATGCCATTCGGGTTGTGTAACGCCCCTGCCACTTTCCAGTATTTTATCAACGATGTTCTACGGGACTTCCTAGACCTCTTTGTTATTGTTTATCTTGATGATATCTTAATTTTTTCTTCCTCCCTTGATTCTCATCGCAGACATGTCAAAAATGTGTTGGGTCGACTCCGCCAGCATGGCCTGTATGCGAAGGCCGAAAAATGCGAGTTCGAGCAAGAGAGTATATAATTTCTGGGGTTAATCATTTCCAGCGAGGGCATCAAGATGGATCCTCAAAAGATTACCGCAATCCTGGACTGGCCAGAACCGGTGGACAAGAAGGGAATCCAATGTTTCGTTGGATTCGCCAACTTCTACCGCAAGTTCATCAGGGGTTTTTCAGCTATTATCGCACCCATTACTCAACTCACCAAGCAAGGAACACGTTTTCACTGGTCTCCTGAAGCCCAAGAAGCTTTTGAACGCCTGAAGGCCCTATTTACCTCAGCCTCTATCTTGAAACACCCAGACTCCTCACTACCATTCGTACTTGAGGTAGACGCCTCCGAAATAGCGGTAGGAGCAATACTGTCCCAAAGACAGGGAGTCAAAGCCTTGCTCCACCCAGTAGCCTTCTTCTCCCGCAAGCTTTCTGCAGCAGAGAGGAACTACGACGTGGGGGATCGGGAGCTACTAGCGATCAAGTCTGCACTAGAGGAATGGCGGTACCTGCTGGAGGGCGCGGCTCATCCGATTCTGATATTCACTGACTACAAGAACCTGGAGTATCTGAAAGCTGCGAGAAGATTGAATCCACGGCAAGCCAGGTGGGCACTCTTCTTCTCCCGGTTCTCTTTTCATGTTACTTATCGTCCTGGGGCCAAGAATATTAAGCCTGACGCCCTGTCTCGGATGTTCCATAAGTCCAAGGAGACTTCTCCGCCTGATACCATCCTTGCCCCCGGAAATTTCCTTCTTCTACAGGAGAACCTGTTCACTCAAATCAAACAAGCTTCCACCGGGCAGAGACAGTTCTCCGAGCCGGAATTGCAGGTTAAGGATGGACTATTGTGGTACCAAGACAGAATCTACGTACCTGAGAAACTAAGAGTAACCGCATTAGAACTCTGCCACGACCACGCCCTGGCTGGGCATTTTGGCGTTGCCAAGACCACTGACCTGGTACAGCGCACCTTCTGGTGGCCTCGAATACGTGAAGACTGTAGGAGGTTTGTAGATTCTTGTACAACTTGCACCCGAAACAAGGGTTCCAGATCTAAGGCCTAGGGACTACTAAAACCCTTACCCGTTCCAGATAGGCCCTGGAGAATGTTGTCCATCGACTTCATTGTCGAGTTACCCCCGGCTGAGAACCATTCCACCATCTTCGTTATTGTGGACCGTCTGTCCAAGATGGCACACTTCATCCCTATGAAAGGGACTCCCTCCGCTCCTGAAACCGCACAGGTATTCATCAGAGAAATAGTCAGACTCCACGGGGTACCAGCCAATATTGTTTCCGATCGCGGGGTTCAATTTATCTCTCGATTCTGGAGATCCCTTTGCAAAACCTTGAAAATCGAATTATCGTTTTCCTCTGCTTACCATCCACAGACCAACGGACAGACGGAGAGAACGAATCAGACGCTCGAGCAATACCTGCGATGCTTCTCCTCTTTTGCTCAGGACAACTGGGTTTCCCTACTTCCGTTGGCCGAGTTTGCGTATAACAATTCCATCCACTCCGCTACCTGCCAGACTCCTTTCTTTGCAAACTATGGTTTTCATCCTACCTTTCTGCCTAATTCCCTTCCTGAGTGTCCTGTACCTGCAGTCCAGGAAAAGTTAAATTTTTTCTCGGTCAATAACCAGCTTCTACAAGAGACCATGACCAAGACTCAAGAACGCAACAAGACAATCTATGACAAGAAGAGGCGGGGTGAATTAGTGTTGGTACCCGGCGACCAAGTATGGCTATCTACCACAAACCTAAGAATGGCATGCCCTTCTAAAAAACTGGGCCCCAAATTTTTAGGTCCATTCCCTATTAAGAGGAAAATTAATGAAGTAGCTTATGAATTGGAACTTCCTGACTCTCTTAGAATCCATCCAGTTTTTCATGTCTCTCTCCTAAAACCCACAGTCTCTAATCCGTTTCCAGATCGGAAGCCGGATCACCCTGATCCGATCATTATTGACGGTGAGCAGGAATTCGAAGTAGAAGCTATCATGGACTTCAGGAGAAGAAATAACCAGAACCAATTTCTAATTAAATGGAAGGGCTACGGACCCGAGGAAAACTCATGGGAACCTGAGGAGAATATCCATGCCAGGAGTTTGATACAGGCTTTCAAAAGGTCTCACCCTGGAAGGTTCACCCGGCTGGGCATCCGGAGGCTGCCCCTTGGGGGGGGCAATGTCATAGAAATCCTGTCAGCTACAGGATTCCTGGACTTCCTGATTCTGAATCTCGGGCACGTCCACGCGCGCGGGCACGTGCGCGCGCGATGGCGAGCACGTGCGCGCGCACGCGCTTAGCGGGGGCGCGCGCACGCTCCACAAAGCGCGCCAGAAGAGCTATTTAAACATGCCTGTGACAGACAGTCCCTGCTGTCTGCTCTACAGCGTGTAGTACCCAAAGAGACCTGATTCGTGAATTTACCTGTATCCGACCCGGCTTACCTTGACCCTTCCAGTTTCCTGCCTGCCTCTGACCTCCGGCTTTGTTTGACCAATCTTCTGCCTGATCCTCCAGTACCTTGCCGCCAGCCAATTCTACCGACCCGGCTTGTCCGACAATCTCTCCAGTTGCTTGTTCCTGGTTCCAGTCCAGTCTGCCTCTTCAGTTCCAGTCCAGTTGCTGTATCCTGGTTCCAGTCCAGTCTGCCTCTTCAGTTCCAGTCCAGTTGCTGTGTTCCTGGTTCCGGTTCAGCCTGCCATACTTCCTGGGTGCCTGGATCCGTCCCAGTCTTCAGACTCTACTCTACCTTCATCCATCCTGCCAGGCACTCGTACCCCTTCTACCTCCGTGCCTCCTGTCTTCAGTACCAGGGGCCGCCGGTGGAAGCCGTAAGAGAGGCCTCCCTCTGCAGATCCGGGCTCGTCACCGTCAGGTACGTGACATTTACCCTTTACCCAATTCCTTTGCCCAATTCCATATAAAATGTTATTTATTACATATAAAATGACATACAAAATTCTTTTTTTTTTAAAAAGAGAAAGAACTGGATAGTCAATGAAAAAAAACTCAAGGTTCCTCCAAGAGATATCTGTTGATGAAGTACGTCTCATAAATTGATCTTTCCTCAAAACAGTTGCTTACTGTTGGGGTGGTGACATCTATGACAGAGGGCAGTAGAAATGTTTGTGTCAATCATATTGTGGCTATTACAATAAGATATATCTAAGATATAAAATAATAAGATATGATGCTTGCTTAAGCCTCGTACACACGGTCGGACTTCAATCAGACTTTTCTGACTTTTCTGCAAACTTTCTTAAAACTTCTTACAACATCACGTGTTTTTTCTGCTCTTTTCTGATCTTTACTGCCACCCTTTGGTCAACTTCTGCTATTGTTGGTTGATTTTAACATTAGTTGTTTTGTCCATCGGACTAAAGTCCGATAGTTATCTGTACACACGGTCGGACTTTGCTCCATCGGACTTTTGTTGGGCAAAAGTTTGTCCGTTTGCAGACCCAACTTTTGTCCGATGAAATCCAAAACCAAACGAAAAAAAGTTTGTCCGATGGAGCGTACACACGGTCGGATTGTTGGTCCAACTTGCTTAAAACGAAGTTTGTTGGGCAAAAGTCCGACCGTGTGTACGGGGCTTTAGTCTTAAATTAATCGATGTCGTCCCAAAATGTGTTTTTGTACACGGACCCTTTAACTTCATTTATTAAAACATACCTTCTTTTACTCAAAAATATAGCAAATGATTAATGGGCTTTATCCAAATAAAGACTACAATACATTTATTAGCTCTCTTTTGCGTGTTATAGATCTAACTTTCAAAATTATATATAATAGTGGTCTCTGTACAATTTATCATTACAGTCCAGAAATATACCAGTTCATTTTTTTTTCAATAATAATTTTACAATTATGATTCATCGCCCTGTAGTGTTGATTGCCCATAGATAACCACTTGCATTATAAAAAAAAAATAGGAATTAAAATGACCCAATAATAAAAAAAGCCATCAGCACAACAATTCAATTTCTGAAGGACCATTAAAAATTTTGCAAACTTTGTCCCAAGGATGAGCCAATACTACAAAATAAACTCCCATGGCTTTCAGTCAATGAAATCATGGCACATAAAATGCCTGTTAGGCGTCATTTTATCATTCAAAAACCTTCCTGTTACTAAAGAGTAGCTATAGGCATGTTTGCATGAACAATTCTCAAGAGGTGTTTTTGAACTGCATTTATTTTGTTTGCCAACTACAAATTAGCTTAATATAAGATCAATACATAAAAGAAAAGAGAAATTAAAAATGGGTTCAAAACTCTAGAGTGTACAGAATACATTTAGTTACAAGAGTACATCATTCACATCATACATATAGTGCAGCTCCACCACTTTTCTGCAGTATTTACTGGATGTTTAGGTATAGTGTTCCCTAAAATTAGTAGTCACCATACTTTTTCTATTGAAGTAAACTTTCATAGTGCCAACTAAAAGGCAAAATCGAATCCTAACACCATATGTTATAACAGTGCCGGGACAAGGTCTTTTAGAGCCTAGTGCGAACATAGCAAACTGCACCCTACCCCCACCTCCCCCAAGATGTATGAGCATTATGTTAGCAACCCCCCCCCCAAAAAAAATTTATTAAGCACTAATCTCCATGTTTACCTCCTTGCCCCATAAAATTCCCCCTCCTCCAGGTACAAATTTGCCCCCCTACTGAAATCCCCTTTCCAGCACAAATGCGCCTCCATTACCTCTGCTAGCTCAACCCCCCCCCCAAAAAAATGCCTCTTAGCAAAAACTCCCTCCCACATCCATCATATCAGCTCTTCTAGCACAAACACCCCAAATCCCAACTCCTAGCACAAATCCTCATCCCCCCTCCAAATACAAATATCCTTCCACCCCAATCTCGCGTGCAGCGCCCCCCAACCTCACATGATACCACAGTGCCCAGGGCAGGCAAGCCTTCTTCCCCCCATTGTCTTGGCTATGTGTTGCAGTATCTTACATCAAGGCTTGCCTGAAGCTCAGAGGCAGTGGTACTCATCCTGAACTCCACTTCTGTTTTGAATAAATTTTGTCAGCATCATCCAGTTTAGCAGGTGAGTTTAGCATTCTTACAGTTACATTACCATTGTGGTTCATCACAGTAATGCTGCTATGATTTAGATCCATGTGTAGCACAGCTTTGGGAGGCAGCTGAAGAGCCCTAGGGAGAAAGATAGACATTTACTAAAAACTGAGAGCAAACTGGACCACAACACACTGCATAATTCCCCAAAAATCCACACATGCCACTTACACACTTTAATATCAAGCAGGAGTATTTTTTTTTTTTTTTTTACAGTGGGTCAAGTAGTCTAGTCCAGCCTTTTTCAACCAGGGTGCCTTGGCAAAATGCCTAAATATTGATTAAAAATTGTATACAAGCCAGCAGGTGAACCAAGCCGGCTTTTTAGATAAATAAAACCACGGGTTTTCATTATGCACCTTTACGACTTTCTAGACAGTGGCATCCTTACAACCAATGACATCATCAGTTGATAAGGAGGATGTCTGTTGCCTCCACAGCATCCTTGTTTGACCCTCCTGTGCCTCTCTCCCTTAGCACTGAGGTGACATTAGCTGACTGATGGAGAGAAATTGAGGGAGAAGAGAAACATTGGAATACTATTTAGTACCAGTGTGCAAAAGTGTATTTGCTTTGGAAGAATAAATCACCTCTAATGTTGGGTGTCCTACATGTGGATGTTGCTGCATTGTGTAAAGCTATTAGAATATTTTTTTACATTTTAGAATGTGGTGCCTCGAGACATAATTTTAAAGAGTGCCTTGAGATTGTCTATAACTTTAAAGGGTGCCTTGACTGAAAAAAGGTTGAGAAACCCTGGTCTAGTCTATTGCCATTACCTTGATCCAACACACAAACAAATAAAATGTCAATACACAAGTGTATGTTTGTTGCTTGTACCTGTAGAAGGGCCAAGGGATGGTGCACATTTTCCTTTTTCTCATCCTAATTTTCATAGACACTTACTGACCCTAACCTAGATCATGTCTCAAATTATTCACCCACCACATTTAGAAACAAGTAATTCATGACCCCTGCTGCTCTAATGTGAAGTTTGTTCTGCAAGTCAGATTGCAGTTGGTTTCTAACAGTTTACAAACCTTCTGGTTGTTTAGTTTCTGGTAGTTAGAGCCCGCCAGTGCCTGTGTTGCATGATCTGAGCACAGATTTATAAAATGTGTGCATATGCATTTTTATGCTGTACCCTGCCCTGGAACTAGCACCTCTAATGTTGAACAAGAGCAACCTTTTGCTGAACAGAAGGATAGAAATTGTGTAAAGAGATACCAAAAGCTGACAAGTTTTTTCCATATTGAACCCGGGTGGAAGACACCCATTTAGCCCAAAACTGGTCTGTGGTCACCCTCGCCATTACATACATACTGTACATGCATGCATTATACACTTTTATTATGCATTAGCCTTTAATTTCCAACACATAATTTACATCTTTTTATAGGCTTATACCCTAATCCATCTGGTGTGCTGTTCCCTGCTGATGGTGGTGTTTGTTTTGCTTTGGGAGTTGTGATGTGCATCAAGGGGGTTTCTTGTCTCCCGCTGTCTCCACCTGCTTTTTGAGCAGGTGGGGCCAACTACACATTGGTGCCATGTATATGCACCAGCCACGTGACCTACACGATTTCTTGCCATCAGTGTGGCTGGATGGATTGTGTCATTTGGATGACCTAGGGAGTGTCCGCGCATGAGCACCTCCTGATGCTGGTGGGCGCTTCTGGCGCTCGCATGTCAGTCATATATACATGGCATTGGGGACGGAGCCTCTCGAGCTCTTCCAGGGGTATATATCGGAGGTTCAACATGGCGTGGATCTTTCTGTTTTTCTCACTGAGGATACACACATCTGTGGAAGTCATCTGCTGGGACCTACCACCCATGCATATATACATTCACTCTACTCAGGTATACTCACATGTTTTCACATGGCTCACTCTGAGCACCCACCTCTAGCCTGTCTTTGACATTACAGGTTCCATTATACATCTGCACTTCATCTTCTACTTTTTTTCTTCCTTTGTTCTTTTGCTATTTCCTCACTGTCACTCTTGTCAGCTTTTGGTATCTATTTACCACTTCCCCCTATGGTCTCCATGTCCTTAGAATCCTTGGCTCAGGTCTTTCATTCTTACATAGATACATATATGTTACTACATACTTACATTACTCTGTTACTTTAGATTGTCTGAGATACATATTTATTTTTACAGCCAAAACTTTCGATGGACACAGTGAGACCATTAGGGATACACAATTTCTATCCGTGCCATGCTTTTCCTCCATTTAGCCCTGGGTGGGGTCTTGTCTGGCTCCTGCTCCTCAGCTCGCCGGCGAGAAACCTGCTGCCGCTGTCTGGGAGCTTTACATCCACTGTTTTGGTCATGTCTAGTGGTGAGTATGGGGTTTCTTTACCAAGGCCCCTCTTAGCCGGTACCTATAGTATCAAAATCACGCTATACACCCAATTTGTATCTTTTCATTCTAGGTACATTTTACACGCATCTACCCCTGAAGAGCAAGCTGGGTCTCGCGAAACGCGTTGGGTACACTTGATGCCTGTGTGTTATATGATTGTTTATACATATATGTACCATCATTTTATTTATATGTATCCTGTATGAATTGGCATTTGTTGATGACATCAGTGCATGTACTATCTTTACTTGAATACATTTTATACTGTATTTACTGTTGCTATGTCTATTGGCTAAACTGTGCTCACCTCACTCAAAGTCCCAGGGCAAATTTTCTGTTTTGTTGCATATTTCAGGGATGGAGGTGTGTCACTGGTGACACCAGACCTTTCTCTCTTTTTTCTTCTAGAAAAAGAGGGAGGTGACAGTGATGCTACCTGTGAGTCATTCAGCCCTGCCCTGAGCCACTCCCAGCCCAGAATGAAACAAACAGGCCTAGCAACCAGCTAGGCCTGCCTACATTTTCCTACTCTATCAGAAAAATTCTCACGCTAGCACCTATCTAACTAGAGGGTGCTACATTTGTTTTAGTTATGTATTGAGGGATAATAACTTGGATAGGGATGGAGGTTATGGGATGCCCACTTGACTGCAGCAACACAACTTCAGGGACATTCTTCCTTATATACAGTCTCTATGTACAGCTCCACTTCTTCCTCCAGCACACACTTGCTTGCAGACCCCAGCTGTATCAGATTAGAAGCAATGGACCATTACAGACAGGAGCCTAAGGCCCCTTGGTTATGTAGCACAAATTACAGTGTCCAGCTTGTACTCTTCCTCCTGTGGTTACTGATCCCAGCACCACCTATTCAGGCACTGCCAGCCCACCTAGCTGCAGCTGCCATTTTCACTAGCCCTCCAGGCTAACTTCTCCCACAGCAGTCCTCCAGACTAGCTCTCACCAGCCCTCCTGGCTGACTCTTAGCAGATCTCCTAGGGAGGGTCAAAGACTTAAGCACACCACTGTCTTCAGGGAGAGCTGGCTACATGCGGCAGTCCCCAGTAGTGCTGACCTGTTCCTGCTGTCCTGTCTCTTGCTCCCGTACCTCCAGGAAGATCTTCCTCTGTGTGTAGTGGCAGGATCCTTCCAGCACTCAAGCCCCCGGCCAAGATCACCCCCACCCCCAGACTAGGGGGTGCCCCTCAGGGCCACTGACAGTCTCCACAGCACTAAATCTCCATCTTCCACCCAACTACCCCTGCTGGCATGGCCCATGTCTATTTATGAGTTAAACTCTGCCCCTTCAAGCTCAGTCCTGGGGATTGGCCAAGGCCTCATAAATATTCCAAGCAGCCCCTCCTCACCTCTTGCCCACTATCTCTACAACTTTCTCCTAAGTCACAGAAAACAGGGGAGGCACCAGAGAGCTTCTATGAGTCATCCATCCCTGAGTCACTGAACCCTGACCCAGATTCACAGCTCAAGCTTAGCCCTGAGCTAAATAAATGTACCTACACTAACAAACCTACACTACACCACACTAGAGGGTGCTACATATACAAAAAGTAGATTCTGCTGATCTGATAAAGCTTACAAGTGCATAATGAGGTTGGGTACACACATGCCGAATATCGGCCAAAAACAGTCAGTTTGGCAGGAATCGGACAGCTTTCAGTCCATGTGTACAGCTCACTGTCTGACAGAAGCCAGTCTCATTACCAGCTTCTGTGGAATGGGCATGCTGGAAAACTAGTGGACAATGCCTGTGAGTGCTAATCAGTGTGTTCTGGCAGGGGGCAGGCAGAAACTCCTATATTGGCTCTCTTGAAGAGGAAAGGCAGCTGGAGAATCTTCCTACAGTAACTTTTGGGAGATAACTAATCCCCTGCTGTGTACTGTGGATTCACAGGCCAGTTGCTCCATTACTACAGGACATAGTAGTGAGTTAACATCCTGAGGGTTGAACCACAGCTTTCATAATCTTCAGGACACACCTATAACCACAAAACTACGTTAAAGTGATTGTAAATCCCACACATGAAATATGAACCACACATACAGTATCTCTCTATAGTGTGTACTTGTCTCAATGCAGAGCACTAAGTTTAATTTCTGTCTGCTGCCTTCTTCCTCTGCAATCTGCATGGGTCACTCCTAAAAAGTTTTCATGACACCAATAGGTAAAACAGTGACAGGGGATGGAGCTCCAGCATACAGCCTGTGATTGACAACCCTAGCTCTGTTCCTGTGTCGTTTCCCTTCAATCAGCTTTCAGCTTTCCTCACTGCACTCTGCAGAGTGTAACTTCAGTTCCCCACTCCCTGCTTTCTAAAAGCTCAGGCAAGCTGTATAAATTCTGCACTTTGAACATCCGTAGAGAAGAGAAAACTGCTGATAAACAGCTGCAACTTATCTTATGTAGGAGGATGGACTTAATCTCTGTATATAACCTGAGTCCAGTCTCTTCATTGGGTATATATAAAGGTTTACAACAGCGTTTCTCAACCAGGGTGCTGTGAGGAGTCCTCAGGGGTGCAGTGGCCAAATTACCAAAACGTCCCCAACTAAGCAGGCATCTAATTAAAGATTCTTCTCACCACCAGTTAAGCCTTTTTTTAACACAGCTGTGCCGGTCCACTGTCTCAAACATGCATGCAGCTGCCACAGGCAAGCAAAAAACTGTGTGGGCCACACGCCCATGTTCTGCCAACCGATGACATCATCATTGGTTGCAAAGGGCACCCGCACAGCTGGGATGCAATGCTTCCCACTCTTCTGTTGGTGTAGCAAGGGAGTCACATGCAGGTGTGTGAGAAGAGTAAAGAAAAAAGACACCATGATGAGGCTATTCAGAGGGCTGCATATGAGCCCCTGTGAGCTACATTATACTGTATATATTATACTGTATATATACTGTATGTAAGCCTTTAACGGCAACCCAGTTAGGAAATCCTGTCTGCTCTCCCTCTCCCTCTACCGACAGTTTGAAGCTCTGCCGGTCCCAGCCCTGCACCTTATTGGGAACGGGTTTTGAGGATACTTGACAGGTTGGCTCAAAGCCATTTCAAGGGGGGTGTTTGTATTGGAGAGGGTGGGCTCAGCTTCCTGTAGGGATTGCGTCCCCCGCCCCCTGTTTGTTCACGATGGGGGGGGGGGGTGCATCACTGTCCCATACAGGGTAGGGTATTTGTTTTTTTTGTAGGGGGGGGGGGTTTGGGAATGTGGGGGTCCTGGTGTTTGTGCTAGCAATGTTTTGTATAGCTTCTGATGAAATAACTTATGTAGTCAAAGTGGAGGTCCACCCTAAATGTTTTTACTTACCAGAAATTGTGGTTGCTAGGCAGAGCTTCCTAATCTGCCTCTTCCTAGTCTGCGGCTGGTCTTCTTTCTCGTCGTCCTCACGTTGTCTGCTGGGGAATGGGGCGCGGCGTCTTCTGGGAACTGTGTGTATCCCAGAGAACAGCCGCCCATTCAGAAAACGCTGCGCGACTCGCGCATGCGCAGTAGGAAAACGGGCAGTGAAGCCGCAAGGCTTCACTGCCTGTTTCCCTTAGTGAGGATGGCGGCGCCGGGACCTGCCATAATTGAGGGATCGGCCTCGGGGGGGCCAACATCGCGGGCGCCTAGGACAGGTAAGTGTCCTTATTAAAAGTCAGCAGCTACAGTGTTTGTAGCTGCTGACTTTTTAAAAAAAACAATCGCGGCTGGAACACCGCTTTAACTCAATTGGGTGTGTAGAATCCTTTGGTTTTTGTTTTATACCCTTGTGTATACATATTTATTTATACACACATACAGGGGTCAAAGTTTCAAGTCCTGAGCTACTAGCCAAGCCTTAAGAGGTACTCACCACCAGTTACCCCACCCAACCCCTACCCTGCCCTGTCCCTAAACACGCTCTCGTAACTATCTCATGAAATGACACTGTTGAATGTTTTATGCAGAATTAAGTTACAAAAATAAATATTAACAACAACAACTTTAACAATATTACCATAAAGCTTATCAGTGCCCATCAGTGTAGCCTCATCAGTGCGGGCTCATCAGTGCTGCCTTATCAGTGCTGCCTTATCAGTGCAGCCTCATCAGTGCCCATCATTGCCGCCTCATCAGTGCCCATCAGTGCCGCCTCATCAGTGGCCATTAGTGCTGCCTTATCAGTGCAGCTAATTAGTGCCCATAATTGCCGCCTCATTAGTGGCCATCAGTGCAGCCTATCAGTGATGCCTTATCAGTGCAGCCCCATCAGTGCAACTTATCAGTGTCACCTCATCAGTGGCCATCAGTGCAGCCTATTAGTGCCCATCAGTGCAGCATATCAGTGCTACCTTAGTGCAGTTTATCAGTGCTGTCTCATCAGTGGCCATCAGTGCCATCTCATCAGTGTCCATCAGTGCAGCTTATCAGTGCCCATCATTACCACCTCATCAGGGGTTTATCAGTGCCACCTCATTAGTGGCCATCAGTGCAGCCTTATCAATGGCCATCAGTGCAACATATCAGTGCCCATCAGTGCAGCATATCGGTCCTGCCTTTTCAGTGCAGGCCCATCAGTGCAGCTTATCAGTGCCACCTCATCAGTGGCCATCAGTACCGCCTCATCAGTGGCCACCAGTGCAGCCTTATCAGTACCCATCAATGCAGCGTATCTGTGCAGCCTTACCAGTGCCCATCAGTGCAGCCTATCAGTACCCATAAGTGCAGCCTCATCAGTGCCCATCAATGCATCCTCATCTGTGCCCATCAATGCAACCTATCAGTACCCACCCATAAGTGCAGCCTCACAGGGATAAATAGGGTGGAGAGCCAGCAGGATTACACAGATCTCCCGCTGTAACACAGATTGGAGATGAAACCCCGGCCACTGTCAAATAAAGTCCTGTCTCCTGGACTGACATTGGCCCAGTGTGCTGTCTATCATAGGAGCCGGTCCATTTCACATACAAGCTGTGTAACAGCGGGAGAAGTTCGCTCTGTATGATCTGGCCAGCAATCCTCTAAGCAGTTTCCTTGCTGATCCTTTCTGGCAGAAGCAGTGTGGCCTTTTTTACAGGGCATCAGATTATCATCACATTGGTTTCTCCCTCATGTATGCCTACCTATGTACCCCCTTCTACCACATACCAGTTACAATGCATTCACTCTAACTGCAAGGTGGATTTAAACTTCGTTTTTTGGGAGTATTTCAGCATAAAAATAGATTTCAGGTTACACTAAACCTTAAATAAGAACTACACTGCATCTAAGTACCACAACCCAAAAAATGCTTTTTAATTCACTTTTAATAATCAAAGCAACCTCACCCATTCATCTACATCTCCATGTTATTTCTTTCTGAGAAATTACTTTGAAAAGCACCCCCTAGAACTTCTGACCTTGAACATCCTAGGTAAGGACAGATCAATCATGTAGCATTTACTTTCTGGAATCCATCTTCCCTTAGCTCATGCATGCAGGCAGGAGGGTTTGCTTAGCTGAGAAAGCCCCCTCTGAAGACTCCTGGGATGTATGATATCATTTACCTAGGCCCGTAAACCAAGGAAGTAACTAAAGAAATGTAAAAACAAAAGTTTAAAACAAGTAAATATAATATACTTTCATATCTATTTACCAATGCTAGCAGCATAAGGATTAAAATAGTCAATAATAATTAAGAGATTGAAGTTCTGCTTTAATTGGACTAAATTTAGTTTGCTAAAGGACCGTTTATAAATAATTTTAAAAAATGAATTAATTTTCTTAAATTCTTATTGCATCTATGTGCTGCTGATCTCCTTCAACATCTTAAAGGGGTTGTAAAGGAAAAAGTTTTTTCACCTTAATGCATCCTATGCATTAAGGTGAAAAAACATCCGACAACTCCGCCCCCCCCGAGCCCCCGTTTTACTTACCTGAGCCCTCGAAAGTCGTGCGCTCGCCCCAGTCATCCTCCTCGTTTCTGAGCCTGGCCGTTGATTGACTACACTGGATGGATTGAAAGCAGCGCAGCAATAGGCTCACGCTGCTGTCAATCACATCCATTGACGTGGTGCACCAGGGGGCGGGGCCGAGTGATACAGTGAGCGGCTATAGCCGCCGGCTGTATCACTGGAGCACGCCCGTAATCACTCACCACCATGCGAGCCCGCTCGCATATAGGTGGTGAGTGATTGCGGGGAGGAGCCGAGACAGCCGCCGAGGGACCCCAGAAGACCAGGTTCGGGGCCACTCTGTGCAAAACGAGCTGCACAGTGGAGGTAAGTATAACATGTTTGTTATTTAAAAAAATAAAAATGTAATTATTTACAACCCCTTTAAAGGCATGTCCTGTCTACATGTGCTCTAGTGGCAGCTGCACATCATTGCTCAGTTAGCTTAGGAAGTGTGATAAAAATTCACTTTGCAAAGATAACCCAATTACCTGTTAGGAAAATAAATAAACAGTATGTTTGCCTGCACATGATTGGATGATGGAAGGCAGCAGAGTTTCCCTCATTCATTAAACTAAGGAACAATTATCTTATTTTCTAATGGTACAACCACATGTAACATGCAGTACATTGTATACGTTGCATAGTACTGTATGGCTGCAAAGATCTATAGCGAGAATGTAGAGTGTATAACCGAATATGAGTTATAATGTCAAAGTGAACGGTCTAAAGCTGGCCATAGTCACTAAAGAATCATCAGAAATGCAGATGTGATATGATGTGGTTGACAAGGTTCTGGTTAGGCACATGGAGAAAAGAAGGTAGAATGTCTTGCAGATACCTTACCAGTAGAAATGAAATATGTATTAGATCTAGTATTGTGGCCTGTGTGTGAAATATTTCCTTTAATGAGCCTTAATGGTACCCTCTTAGGATGCACCAAAGACATTAGATCATCACCAGAACTGTCATCCAATACTTACAAATTCCCCTTTATTACCATTCATCTGACTTTTCCGATTAGGGACTACCATTGCCAAACACTATCCCCTGTCCACAAAGAGTGCATCACTGACCAAAAAAGGTTATGGCAATTGGTTTGGATTGGTCAAGGGCGTTAGGCACTTAGCTACAAAACAAACAATTTCAGGGAGTAATAGCAAGCATCTTGTAGTGTCTGCTTTCAGGCATTTTAAATTGTTGGGAGATTTCCTCTAATGCCTTGTACACATGATCGGATTTTCTGTCGGGATAAACCCAGATGGATTTTTCCGACGGAATTCCATTCAAGCTGTCTTGCATACACACTGTCACACCAAATTCCTACCGTTAAGAATGCGCTGACGTACAACACTACGACGAGCCGAGAAAAATTAAGTTCAATGCTTCCGATCATGCATCGACTTGATTCTGAGCATGCGTGTTTTTTTTCTCCGTCGGAGTTCCCTACAGACAAACGAAATTTCCGATCGGAAAAAAAGAGAACATGTTCTCTTTCTAAATTCTGACGGAAAAAAGTCCGATGGGGCACACACACGGTCGGAATATCCGATTAAAAAATTCCGTCTGACTTTTTTCATCGGAAATTCCGATCGTGTGTTCATTTTTTATTTTTTTTAAACAGCAGGAACAAATGACATTTATAAAGTTCCCATGTTGCGTAATGTGCCAATTTCCTTGTTGTTTAGAGATTATAAAATGCTGCCAAGAATCATCAGCTTACATACAGTATATATACAATCAACCTAGTCTGATATGTTCATAAAGTCACCAGCCACCATGGGGTCTATGAATCTGGTTCTCTGTATTGTTCTTTTTACCGTGGATCTTCCTTCTCTCACAGGTGAGGCTAGGTCTATCATCAATTATTAATTCTGGCTTACAACATGACATTATATTGTTTTTCTGTTATTAGACACTAAAGACCATAAACACTGTCGTCAGCAGAGATTAATGTAATTATTGTAATGTCCCCAGTTTCTAATCAATGGATATGTGGATAACATGCCTTAATTCATTTAGATTAGTGTTTTGCATCTTTGATGAAAGTATTATGTATTTTCCTTACTACCAGATCCTCACATTATACAATAGCCTTCCCAATGAAACACACTAAATATGTAATCTGTCACAGGAGCAGAAACAGCTTTGAAGAACAGCGATTTTGAGTAAAATAAAAATAACGTGGATAGCTATTAAGAAAAATAATCTCAGAGTTTTTGAGATTAAGTGCTGGGGCAAGTAATATTTACATTTTACAGTTTCAAAATAAGAAATGTAACTGCGGTATCTACAATGGTTGCAGTATTATCCAATCTTGAAAGAAAGTTAACATTTTTGGGGAATTTATGTTCCTATAGTTTACCGTACATTCACAGATGTGCAAATGTTAAGCATTACTTTGTTTTCATTAGATTTTTTTTTTTTTTACATCTAGCAATAATTGTTTTGTAACTGAAATATAGTTAGAGCCCATTCACACAGGGGCAACACGACTTCCAGCGCGATTTTATGAGGCAACTCAGACACGACCTGAGTATGAATCACAGCGCGACCTGGAGCTACTTACAAGGCAACTCCAAGTTGCCTGCAGGACAAGAGACATTCCAGTGGCCAATCAAACAAGAATCAGCTCTGTGGGAGGGAGGGGGGAGAGAGAGTTTTGCAGGAGAAATGTAGGTTTTCTTCCTGGAGAGTCGCTCCTATTAAGACAGGGAGAGGCGACTCCCATTGAAATGAATGGTTACAGGTCGCCTAGGAGTCGGATTGAAGTAGTACAGGGACCTTTTTTGAAGTCGGGGCGACTGCAGTAGTGTGCATAAGGACGGCTCCATTAACTTACATTGATTTCTTCAGCCAGCGCGACCTGAGGCGACTAGGGGCGACCTGGGGCGATTTGGAGTCGGATCCAAAGACGCCCCTGTGTGAATGGGCTCTTAGAATACCATTATTCTAATAAGAATATTCAAATGAAGATAATAAAAGACATTTTATATTTATTCAATTATAATAATTCATGTTTTAGAAATCACAAAATACATTTATACATATAATACTATACTAAATTAATGTTTAACTATTATCAGCTTTTCTGATCGAATAATATAACTATTACATCACTATTTTTTCTGAAGCCTAACAATAATTTTCTTTTGTCTTACAGTTGCACAGCCATCTACTGGTAAGTAGGATGATGTACAAATCTCAATCACTCACTTAAAGTGGAGGTCCACCCTAAAAAATAAAATAAAGAATTATACCAAAATTCTACAAAAAAATAGAAAAAAAATAAATGTTTTTACTTACCAGAAATTGCGGTTGCTATGCGGATCTTCCTAATCTGCCTCTTCCTAGTCCGCGGCTGGTCTTCATCCTCGTGTTGTCTTCTGGGGAATGGGGCGCGCTGCCTTCTGGGAACTGTGTACATCCCAGAGACCATCCGCCCATTTATACAGCGCCGCGAGACTCGCGCATGCGCAGTAGGAAATGGGCAGTGAAGCAACAAGGCTCCACTGCTTGTTTCCCTTAGTGAGGATGGCTTAGACGGGACATGCCACGATCGAGGGATCAGCTTCTGGGGGGCCGACATCGCGGGCGCTTAGGACAGGTAAGTGTCCTTATTAAAAGTCAGCAGCTACAGTGTTTGTAGCTGCTGACTTTTAAAAAAAAAAAATCGCGGGTGGAACCCCGCTTTAAGTGTTTTTCACAGAGAAAAGTCGCTAATCTTAGAATTTTTTTTTTTTTAAATTTCTTTGTACATTACTTAAAAACTATTTAAAACTACATGTCTATTTGTCTGCAGGGTGACAACACTGATGCATGATTTCACTGCAAAACGGGCAGAGTTGTCACCCTGTTAGAGGAAGTGGAAAAACAGTATTTACGGTACTTGCTGGATCAACAGGTGACAACACTATGTTACAGCATGTGCTGTTAGAACAACACTGGTAGCAGCTTCTCTATTCCTATCCTGAAGGATTCCTTTAAGCACTGGTCTATAACATGTCTCCTAATAGCCATGATTCATAATCTGTCAGCTTTAAAGTTTAATCCAGGTGAACAGCTACATACAGAGATGAAATACTACTGTATACATTTAAGAGATGAGAATGAGATTTTTTAATTACCAAAGATTTATATTTCTGTCATCCAGTTCTGAGAACCAAACAGCTCTGCCACACAGCACTATCTGGTAGGGCAAGAGACCTGATTTTTCTCTACTGCAATTAGGTAACACATACAGGTCTCCTACCCTGTGACTAGACACTAGACTGATGAGTTCACTTTTTTGTCACTCTGCTCTCCTCTCTAGCAGCATGTACTTGCAATGAAGCTCAGCTGACTGCCCTCTTTTGCTGCTTCTCCCTATCCCTGTCTGAGCTCTGCTGCACAATAGCCTGCAAGAAGCTAGTACCGAGTCAAATTCAGACACTTACACTGCTTGCATTTGAATAATATGTTTTGTGAGGGGGTTAACTCGGTAGCGGGTGTGTGTGACCCCCTGGTTGGGCTCCCCACACAAAAACAGGGCCAGCAGACGGAGGTTGTGGTTTTCAAAATCAAAAGGTGCGGTTTATTTCTCTATGTACAGTGACAAAAACACAGCAAAGCCAAAAAGAAACAAACAAAATAAATCCTGGTCAGTTTGACCTCTGACTAAACATGCAGGTTTCCTAAACTAACAACTGGGATCAGCCTGGTGCTGTCCTAGTCCCTAAGTCCCTGGTTTAGTAAAAGTCCAAACAAATAGCCACACAGGCTTTGCCTCACCGCACAGGGGTTCACTCTCCCTAGACAGTCCACACAGGTCTGGTTCCAGGCATGAGCTAACACCTAATGAATCTGGGAGTTCTTATAGAGGCCTAAATGAGCTGACAAGCTTCAGCTGGCCTCATCAACTCCCTGTCTGTACGACGCCCCACACTCTCCCTAGAGGTATGAGTCATCCATGAGCCCACTAGCCTCAGCTGGGCTTCATCAACTCCCTAGTTGTATAAGTCGGCATAAAGCCTGAATCTGGGAGAAATATATCTACCCCCCTGGATGCAACCAGGTGACTTTACCTTCCTGCTGTCACATACCCCCCCCTCTTGTTTTAACCTCGGGGTTGGAACACCAGCAATCAGGCATTCATGTACTCGAGACAAAGCATCCACATTCCCCATTTGAACGCCAGGGCGATGCTTTACTGTGAAGTTGAATTCCTGTAGGGCCAGGAACCACCTATTCACTCTTCTATTTGTCTCCTTGTTTTGAGCCATCCACTTTAACGGAGCGTGATCCGTAACCATGTCAAAGTGCCTACCTAGCAGATAGTACCGAAGGGAATCTAGAGCCCACTTCACCGCTAAACACTCCTTTTCAACCGTGGCGTAATTTACCTCATGGGACTTCAACTTCCTGCTGAGGTAAATGACTGGGTGCTCTTCCCCGTTCCAGACCTGGGACAATACTGCTCCTAACCCCACATCTGACGCATCACTTTGTACGACAAAGTCTTTAGAGAAGTCGGGTGAGTACAACACTGGCTGGCTACATAAGGCTTGTTTCAAGAATTGGAATGCTGCCTCAGCCTCGGGGGTCCATTTAATCATGACCGACCCTTTCCCTTTCGTCAGGTTGGTTAGGGGCACAGCCTTAGAAGCAAAGTGGGGAATGAAGCGCCGATAATAACCCGCGATTCCCAGAAAGGCTCGTACCTGCTTCTTGCTGTTGGGACGTGGCCAACTCTGGATGGCCTCGACTTTGTTGAGTTGGGGTTTTATTACTCCCCTGCCAATGGTGTACCCAAGATATTTGGCCTCCTCCTGCCCAATGGTACACTTCTTGGGGTTAGCCGTAAACCCCGCTTCCCGGATAGAGTCTAGGACTGCTTGCACTTTTGGCAGATGTGAGGCCCAATCTGTGCTATGGACAATTACGTCATCCAGGTAAGCCGCAGCATACTTCCGATGGGGCCTCAGTATCTGGTCCATTTTCCGCTGGAATGTGGCCGGCGCATTCTGTAACCCGAACGGCATTCTCTTATATTGGAACGCCCCGTCTGGGGTTACAAATGCGGTTTTCTCTTTGGCCGACTTGGCCAGGGGAATTTGCCAATACCCTTTTGTGAGGTCAAGAGTCGTCATGTATCGGGCTGTTCCCAGCCGGTCGATCAACTCATCTATACGTGGCATGGGGTAGGTGTCAAATTTTGTAACTTTGTTCAACTGACGAAAATCGTTACAAAATCGCCAGCTCCCATCCGGTTTAGGCACCAACACAATGGGACTAGACCAATCACTTTGGGACTCCTCTATCACCCCTAAGTTCAGCATTTTCTGTACTTCCTCCCGTATTGCCTCCCGTCGGGCCTCTGGGATCCGATAGGGTTTTAACTTCACCCTTTCACCGGGCGGGGTAATAATATCATGCTCTACCCCAGATGTTTGTCCCGGCAGCTCAGAGAACACCTCCTTGTTGCGAAGCACAAACTCCTTAACCTCCTGTTGTTGGGGTTGTGACAAGGTGGCTGCTATTCCAACCTCCGGAATCACGCAACCAGTTTGAGCTGGTGACCAAGTTTCTGCGACTAGGGACTCTCTATCCCTCCAGGCTTTCAACAGATTAACGTGATATATCTGTTCGGGCTTTCGCCTTCCTGGTTGTCTGACCTTGTAATTCACTTCGCTCACTTTTTCCATTATCTCGTAGGGGCCTTGCCATTTGGCAAGGAATTTACTTTCAACCGTAGGGACAAGTACCAATATCCTATCCCCCGGGGAAAAGGTACGGGTCTTTGCTCCACGGTTGTACACTCTCTGCTGTGCCAACTGCGCTTGGGCCAAATGTTCCTTCACGATGGGCATTACCTGTGCAATTCGATCTTGCATCAGGGCGACATGCTCAATCACACTCCTGTGGGGAGAACTCTCACTTTCCCAAGTTTCCTTGGCAATATCCAACAGCCCTCTTGGGTGTCTCCCATACAGTAACTCAAAGGGGGAGAATCCCGTAGAGGATTGGGGCACCTCCCTAATAGCAAACATCAAATAAGGAAGTAGACAGTCCCAATCCTTTCCATCTCTATCCACCACTTTCTTCAACATTTGTTTTAGGGTTTTGTTGAATCTTTCAACCAGCCCATCGGTTTGGGGGTGATACACAGATGTACGCAATTGCGTCACTTTGAGCAATTTACACAGCTCTTTCATAACCCGGGACATAAAGGGTGTACCTTGGTCCGTAAGCAGTTCTTTACAAATACCCACCCGGCTAAAAACAAGAGATAGCTCTTTGGCTATGGTTTTGGCCGAGGTATTTCTGAGAGGGATCGCTTCTGGATAACGGGTGGCATAGTCCATTATAACCAATATGTACTGGTGCCCCCTAGCGGACTTGATTATAGGACCTACCAAATCCATTGCGATTCTCTCAAACGGGACCTCAATGATGGGTAGAGGGACCAGCGGGCTACGGAAATGTGGCATCAGGGCCGACCTCTGACACACAGGGCAGGAGGAACAATAATTTTCTATGTCCTTCATCACCCCAGGCCAATAGAATCTCTGTAATACCCTCTCTCGGGTTTTCTCTGTCCCCAGATGACCTCCAAGAATGTGCCCATGGGCCAACTCCAACACCAACTTCCTGTAAGGTTTGGGCACCACCAGCTGCTCAACGGTTTCTTCTGCCCTTTTTGCCACCCGATACAGTAGGTCCTTCTCTACGCTGAAGTATGGGTAAGTGCAGGTATTATCTGGGTTCACTAACTCGCCATCTATTTCCACTACGTTTTCCCGTGCCTTTATTAGGGCGGGGTCTTTTAACTGTTCTGTGGCAAAATTTTCCCTGTGAACCTCCAGATCAGAAAACTCCACAGACGGTAGGTTTTCGTCTGAGGAGGTGGGCTCCTCTCCAGTTTCTTGAGTCTCCCCTGCAAATACTGACAAGGGAAATTCTGGAGAGTCCTCACCACTCTCAGAGGAGTTCTGGCTATCACATTCCTGGTACATAGGGGCACCAGTGGGGGGCTCAGGATCATCCCACAGTTCCCAGAACTTCGGAAAATCCCTTCCCACAATGGCGTCATGCGGTAACTGAGATACTAAGCCCACTGGATGAGAGAGGGTACCTTTGGGGGTCTCGAAACACACTGTAGTCACTGGATACTCTCGGGTGTCCCCATGCACACAAATAACAGCTACCTTGCTATTCCCAGAGACCTCTGTTTTAACTAATTCAGCCTTTATCAGGGTCACAAGGCTACCTGAATCCAGTAATACCACAACATTTCTACCATTAATACACATTTTGCATAAATGTTTCTCAGTTCCTCGAATGGCAGTGCATGCGACTGTCGCACACAGCGACTGACGTCTGCCCGTCAGAAAGTCACACTGCATGGGTTCCTCCACAACCGGGCAATTGGCTGCAATATGTCCCGCTTGCCGGCAGCGGTAGCAAACGATCCTTCTTGCGGCCTCTTGAGCCGCTGATTTCCCAGGCTGTTCTCGCCAAACTTGGGGTAGAGCTCCCACCCTCTCACTCCCTCCACCCTCACCCCTTGGAATCCTCTTATCCGCCCCTGGGGATGGTCTGGTCTTAGGGTGGAAAGTCCGAGTGTCTCTGGAAGAGGCCGTCAGGTTCTCTGTAGCCAAGTATTTCTCTACACGATCCACAAGACCACCGGCCGTCTCTGGGTCTCCATGGCTTACCCACTTTTGGATGGCAGTAGGAAGAGCTCTCAAAAACCGATCCATTACAACACGTTCCACAATCTCTGGTGCGGACAAAGTCTCTGGCTGTAGCCACTTCCTGCTCAGGTGAATGAGATCATACATTTGAGACCTGGGGGGTTTTCCAAGCTGGAAAGTCCAGTTATGCACACGCTGAGCCCGGACAGCCAGGGTGACACCCAGCCTTGCCAATATTTCAGCTTTTAGCATCACATAGTCTTTTGCTTGGTCAGGCTCTAGGTCATAGTAAGCCTTCTGCGATTCACCAGTTAACAGAGGAGCCACCAGTCCAGCCCACTGCTCCTCAGGCCACTTTTCTCTTTCAGCAGTCCTTTCAAATGTGGTCAAAAATACCTCTGGATCATCCTCTCCAGTCATTTTTGTCAATAAACGACTCACCCCAAAGGACGCGGTATTAGTGGGACGGCTTTCCTCACTGGTCTGCGGACGTTGCTGCATTACTGCTTCCATTTGTTGTAGTCTCTGCTCTTGCTTCTGTAACAGGTCTATGAAGCGGGCCTCAGATTGCTGCTGGGCTTGTTGATGAGCTTGCTGCTGGGCTGCAAGGCTCCTTTGCAAACCTGCATTTGTCTGCTGTTGATTGGCATTTGCTAGAGCCAGCTGTTTCAGTATCTCCTCCATGCTGGCTTAAAAAAAACTGCCACTGGTTCTCCACCAACTGTGAGGGGGTTAACTCGGTAGCGGGTGTGTGTGACCCCCTGGTTGGGCTCCCCACACAAAAACAGGGCCAGCAGACGGAGGTTGTGGTTTTCAAAATCAAAAGGTGCGGTTTATTTCTCTATGTACAGTGACAAAAACACAGCAAAGCCAAAAAGAAACAAACAAAATAAATCCTGGTCAGTTTGACCTCTGACTAAACATGCAGGTTTCCTAAACTAACAACTGGGATCAGCCTGGTGCTGTCCTAGTCCCTAAGTCCCTGGTTTAGTAAAAGTCCAAACAAATAGCCACACAGGCTTTGCCTCACCGCACAGGGGTTCACTCTCCCTAGACAGTCCACACAGGTCTGGTTCCAGGCATGAGCTAACACCTAATGAATCTGGGAGTTCTTATAGAGGCCTAAATGAGCTGACAAGCTTCAGCTGGCCTCATCAACTCCCTGTCTGTACGACGCCCCACACTCTCCCTAGAGGTATGAGTCATCCATGAGCCCACTAGCCTCAGCTGGGCTTCATCAACTCCCTAGTTGTATAAGTCGGCATAAAGCCTGAATCTGGGAGAAATATATCTACCCCCCTGGATGCAACCAGGTGACTTTACCTTCCTGCTGTCACAGTTTATAATGAGGTGTTAAAAAATACAGAGCTGCCTTCATTGCTGTAGTTTATATCTGCCTGGAACTCAGCATTAAAGAGAATGTAAAGCCCAACATTTTTTTTTTTTTTTAGTTTTTGATTGAATTTTAACCACTTGCCGACCGCCCCATAGCAGATTTACTGTCTATGTCAACAAGGCAGACCATCATGGGATTGCAGGATGCAATATTCCAAACAAGACAAACAAACCAAAATAATTGAGTAAACATGGCTGCGGCATTTTATTGGTTTAAATAATTAACAAAAAATAATTGATACCAATCTTTCAAGATATGTATTTGAAGCAATAAATCTGCTCAGTCCTCATGACTCAAGCATAAACTAACAAAAATTATTAAACAACAGTCTCCCTTGAAACAAGATGACTATGCTCCTAAAGTGCCAGCGATGATGGGTGGGAGGGAGGGAAGCTTGTAGTGTTGCTGCCAACCACTCTAGGGAAGACCGCTGAAGAGAGGCCCCTTTTATAGGGAATTCCCAGATTTTGGAAAGTCCTGGAAAAAAATAGAAGCTTTCCTAAAAGGGTAATAGAAATAATACAGTAAAACTGAGGCAGAAGTCATTGCCGCCTTAAGTATTAAGAAGCATACTTAAAGGGGCAATATAAAATACAGTAACACTGAGGAAAAAGGCTGTTGCCATTTTAAGCATTAGGAAAGCAGCTGCAAGCCCATGAAAAGTGGACCCAAATGAAATGTGTCCCTTTTTGCCCATGGGATTGCAGTCTGCAATATTCCAAACAAGGCAAACAAACCAAAATAATTTTTAAACAGTCCCCCACCTAGCCGGGACTTGCTCTGCAAGACAAGGACTGGCTTACCCCATAACTGCGGCCATTTCTATGCAGGATTGTAATCCTGAATTAAGAATATCAAGACCAATTTCGGACAGATGGATACCATCCTGTCTATAAAGGCCTAAAATACCTCCTTCCAATTCCCAAAATGCAGAAAGGAGAAACCATTGATGATAGGCATGAATTTCTCAATGGACCTTTTAATTCGTTTTCTGATCTTCTCAAAGGGTTTTAAATCAGGAGAATATCAGATCAATCGGGGAATAATTTCTGAAAAAATATTACTAATATCAGGAAATGCGATTTTATGCTGCTGTAGATCATGCTTTATCATAAATAATAGAGCCAAGGTTTTAATTCTACCTAAATCTTTCCCCCTTAAGTGTATCACTAAAGCCCCGTACACACGGTAGGACTTTTTGACAACAAACTTCAAAATGAGCAGGTTTTCAAAAAAATACTACCGTGTGTACGCTCTATCGGACAAACTTTTTCGGTTTTCATCGGACAAAAGTTCGCTCTGCAAACGGACAAACTTTTCGGCAACGAAAGTCCTACGGTGCAAAGTTCTATCAAGTGTACAGAAATCCATCGGACTTTTGTCCGAAGTACAAGCACGCATGCCCAGAACCAATGTTAAAATCAACCAACAATAGCAGAAGTTGACCAAAGGGTGGCGGTAAAAAGCAGAAAAGAGCAGAAAAAACACGTGATTTTGAGAAAGTTTGCAGAAAAAGTCCTGCCATGTGTATGCTATGGGTGTTCCCGGCCAACGCCCTTCAAACAAAAATCCACGGAAAAGTTTGTTTGAAGTCCTACCGTGTGTATGGGGCTTAAGATAGACAGAACAGGCCAATACTAAAACAACTGAGATAAATGAAAGTACAAATTACACCACTGAAGACCCCTTATTCCCTTCCAAAAACCTGAAAATGGTCAGGATGTAGGCCAAGATTTTCAGTATAGCATCGCTGGGAAGCTCTCTTACAAGCCCAGTAAATAAAGAAGTGTCCAATAATCCAAATGAACATTTCTTACCTGAAAAATCAAAGAGACACTTTAGGGCGAATATACAGATTAAATCTCTGAGAATCCCATCTCCCCAGCTTTTTTATAATTTAATCTTTAAGGCCCAAAGAAGGTCTAATTTATTCATAATTTTTTTGAAAACAGAATTAAATTGATAGTTTGTGACCAGAGAGGAGTCTTCATGAATTTAAAAATTATCAGCACCAAGAGGTCTGTATTGAATAAAAGCAAAGATCAGTTTAACCACTTGCCGACCAGCCGCTGCAGTTTTACTGCGGCAGGTTGGCTCGGCTGGGCAAATCGATGTTACCTACGTCGCTTCCTATTGTGGCCACTAGGGGCGCGCGCACCGCCGAAAGGCACGCGCGCGTTGTCGCGGCTCGCCGCCGGAGCCAATGCGAGTGCCTGGCGGGCCCGATGACCGTCGGGCACCCGCGATCGCTCGTGACAGAGCGAGAACCGGTATCTGTGTGTGTAAACACACAGATGCCGGTTCTTTCAGGGGAGAAGAGACTGATCGTGTGTTCATACAAAGTATGAACAGCGATCTGTCATCTCCCCTAGTAAATCCCATTCCCCCTTCAGTTAGAACACAGTGAGGGAACACAGTTAACCCCTTGATCGCCCCTAGTGTTAACCCCTTCCCTGCCAGTGACATTTTTACGGTAATTATTGCATTTTTTTTGCACTAAAAGCTGTATAAATGCCAATGGTCCCAAAAATGTGTCAAAAATGTCCAATTTGTCCACTGCAATATTGCAATCCTGATAAAAATCACAGATCGCCGCCATTACTAGTAAAAAAATAAATAAGAATTAAAATGCCATAAATCTATCTCCTATTTTGGAGACGCTATAACTTTTGCGCAAACCAATCAATATATGCTTATTGCGATTTTTTTTTTACCAAAAATATGTAGAAGAATACATATCGGCCTAAACTGAGGAAAACATTTTAATTTTTTTTTTTAAATGTGGGATATTTATTATAGCAAAAAGTAAACGATATTGTGTTTTTTTCAAAATAGCTCTTCTTTTGTTTATAGCACAAAAAATTAAAACCACAGAGGTGATCAAATACCACCAAAAGAAAGCTCTATTTGTGGGAAAAAAAGGACGTCAATTTTGTTTGGGTACAGCGTCGCATGACCGCGCAATTGTCAGTTAAATCGATGCAGTGCCGTATCGCAAAAAATGGCCTGGTCATTGAGCAGCCAAATCTTCCGGGGCTGAAGTGGTTAACAGGGAAAATATCAGGATCAGCACAAGCTTGTAGGTTGAGCCAACAACCTTTTTGCAGCTGGTCAGTTTTAGATTTTTTGATCAGAATATTAACACTAGAGGGTAGAAGACCTATATCATTAAAACCCAATCCTGACCCGCCTTTGGTACCAATTCTGATATCTGGAGAAATAGCTGCTACAAGTAGGAAAATTATGAAGTTTAATTGCTTGAGGACCAGCCGCCACAGTAATACTCCGGCAGGTTGGCTCCCCTGGGCAAGACGTTGTAGCTGTAGGTCGCCCGCTTTAAGAGCACTAGAGCACTAGAGCGACAGAGCTGATGCAAGTGCCCGGCGCTCGCGATGTCAGCCGGGCACCTGCGATCGCTCCTGAGAGATACAGAACGGAGGTCTGTCAATGTAAAACAGAGGTTCTATCAGAGGTGAGGAGACTGATCAGTTGTTCCTACTGCTTAGGAACAATGATCGGTCTCCTCCCCCAGGCAGTCCCATCCCCCCACAGTTAGAAACACTCCCTAGGTAACAAATTTAACGGCCCCCTAGGGTTAACTCCTTCCCTGCCAATGACATTTATACAGTAATCAGTGGCTATTTTTAGCACTGATCACTGTATAAATATCAATGGTCCCAAAAAAGTGTCAAAAGTGTCCGATCTGTCCGCTGCAATCTCGCAGTCCCAATAAAAATCACAGATTGCTGCAATTACTAGTAAAAAAAAAAAATTATAATAAAAATGCCATAATTATATCCCCTGTTTTGTAAACGCTATAACTTTTGCGCAAACCAATAAATATACACTTATTGCAATTTTTTTTTACCAAGTGTAGCGGTTATGTGCTTTTCTATTTGAATCTGGTGGGGAAACTGTGATGTATGGTTCCCTGGGGCCCACCGGGTGGCGCTGTCACTTTGGGACCGGGGTTGAGCCATCATTGCAGCGTCGTACTTGCTGGGAGAGGGTATAAAGGGGGCGGCCATTTTTGGTGGGGGGAGTCGAGTCCCGGGCACCTTCAGCCTGAGGGCGGTGGTTCGTGTCGGTCCTCTAGGCGGCCTAGGCCTGGAGGACGTTCTGAGGTCGTGTTCCATCCCAGGCACCTTTAGCCTGGGGTTAGGTACTTTGATGGCGGTCCGGGACTGAGGGTCCCGGATTAAGGCTCCACGATGGAGGAACTTCCTAGGGGACCCCGGGAGGGGGTACCCGAATCCAGTGGCGTAAGGGACTGGAGGGGGTACTTACCTTAAGACCTGGTGCAGCAAATTGCCAGTGACGGGTGAGCCTCCGGAGACCGCCGGGAGGGATGTCTTCTTTGATTGGGAGCAGAAACCTACTTCTGGGAAGGAAGTAGGAGAGTTCATTGTGCCTGGGCCTACTCGCATCCACACCCCCTGTCTGTTCTGTTCGTTGAGGGAGTCCAACTGATTGTGTTCACTTTTCCATGAGAAGAATAAAGGAGTGTTGGACTTTATTGGTGTGGGGCTCATTTACTGGCAGACACTGTTCGAGAAACCAGGAGGAGGCTCCAGATGCAGAACACCGACCCGAAGGTAAAAGAGGATTGTCTCTCACTGCACATACATCTGCAGGGGAACTTGGCGTGGCGACCTCGCAGGGAAAGGCCCGCGCAGAAGAGCGAGATGAGGGGGGCGCTCAGCCGTGTGAGGGACTACACGTGGGGGCTTCTATTTGCACTGCGCCATCAGGCAGACCCTCACTGCTTAGTTCGTGGGCGTGATCCAGGAAAGAAGAAAAGCCAGCGAACTAGAGTGCAGAGGGGAGGAGTCCAATATGTGTGAAGGACTACACGTGGGATTTGGCGCAAAAACTTGCAGTGCGCAGTGGATCAGCAGCAATTCACCATGTTCGGACAAACAGCGTGGGTTCCACTTCATCCTTCCACCACGTCTTTGACTGCTGCTGCTCCGGTGACCGATACAGGAATTCGGCTAAAGCCAAGGGGACAATTCGCCCTGTATTCATGCATGGACGTTGAGGCCCTGGGTGTGATTTGTCCTGGCTGCTCGGGACTGGTGTGTCATCTGAAGCCATTCGGGTGATGCGAAGTCTGTGGGGAGTTCCTATTCGAGGTAGATACAGTCATTGAGAAGCCAAGAACCATCTACCCCGGCCGTACCACAGGCAGCACCACTCAAGTTGGAGGAATCACTGCTTTGACAGCCATCCCTGTGCGCACTGCAGCGACCGCGGAGGAGGTCGTGAGTACTCAAATACGGGAGAAATCCGAGGATGCTGACCCGGTCACCACTGTCTCACAGCGTCCACCGCCGAAGAGAAAGACCGGTATGGTAGCCCCGTCCAGTGGTTGTGGTGGACCATCTCGCCTGCCTACGCCCGGCCCGGATGAAACCGTTGAAAAAAGTTCCGGACGTCCTGCCTCTAGAAAAGGCTGAGGTAAGCCAGGCGGAGGGACTTGGTGTGTGGGCGGAGATGTCGGGGATCCACAACCCTGTGTGTCCGTGGGGGGTGGTAGTCCTGTTTCCACTACAGGCTACATACCCGCGGAGGAGTGTGACACCTCCGACCTAGAGTCGCTCTCCGATCTGGGAGACAATGTCACCATTGATGAACTTTTTGCTCAAAAGGGCTGGGACAAAGTACCTCTCGCCTCGTCCCGCAGAACCAGGGATCCACCCATGTCTACAGGGGATAGTACACCCCGGGTGGAGACACCAGCGCCTGAGGAGGGGTCCCGTCCCCAGCCTACTCTTGCCTTCCCGGTGCCTCCTGCACCTAATGCCGGGGAAAAGAGACTGTTGTTGCGGGCACCTATGCCCAGACCAGATGTAATCAAGGTCCCTCGCCACCCGGACTCAATAGTTTTGCCTGGCGAAGGGGACAAAGCCACTATGCCTCCTCTGGCGAGACTACAACGCCTATTTGGCCAGAAGGCTGCTGCTGAGTATGGATGGGAGTACCCATACTTGTCCAAGGAGTTATTGTATGAAGTGGAAGTTTGCCGGGAGCGCTGGTACAATGACTTTGTGTGGACCCACCTTCAGGTTACACACGCCCGCAGGTACCTTGCGTGTTCCCCCAAGGCCTCTCAGCGCTTTAAAGACTGCAAAGCAGAATGGATGCTGGGACGACATATCCACGCGGACAAGGTGCTGATCCGACGCAAGGAAGGGGAAGATGTCGAGTACCATCTGGAGACCATGGATCAGCACTTAAAGCCACTTGTCCTGCCGCACCCTCGATTCTATCTATAGGAGAAGAGAGACTCCGTTTTGTTCTTTGCATTGCTGAACTTTCCGGGGTTGTTGTTCTTGTTACCCAGAGGAGTTGAAGGACTGTTCCTGTTTGTTCTTCAATTTTCCAGCAAGCAATCATGGACTCTGGGATAGATAGGGCCCAAAGAAGAAGGAAAGTTCCACGAGTGCAGTTACCGCGATGCTGTCACCAGGTGGCAGTGTTGTGCATCGATATCACTTTTCACACACCCACTTATGAAGGAAAGGATTTCTCTGCGGAGAAGTTTTTTCATTCTCACACGAATACATGTGTCAGGGTTTATGTGTGTTAACTTTTTTTTTTTCCCTCTGCAGGAGAGCATCCCATCAAGACCAAGTCCTCTGGGTGGCTTCGGCCTAGAGGACAGCGGAGGTCGAGTTCCATCCCAGGCACCTTTGGCCTGGGGTAAGGTACTTGGATGGAGGTCCGGAGCTCAGTGCCCAACACTGAGTTCCGCGAGGGAAGGAGATCCTAGGGTACCCAGGGATCGGGTACCCGAATCCGGAAGGCACAATGGACCGGGGGGAGCTCCTCATTTGAAGACCCGGTGCAGCATATTGCCGGTGACAAGTGAGTCTCTTGTCGGAGACCGCCTGGAAGGAAATCTACCCTTGTGCGAAGACCAGGACACACTTCTAGGAAGGGAAGTGTCAGCTTACATTGTATCTGGGCCTGTTCGCATCCACACCTCCTTTTCTGTTCTGTTCTATCAAGGGAGTTCAACTGTTTGTGTTCAGACAAGGAGAATAAAGGAGTGTTGAACTTTAATGGTGTGGAGCTCATTTCCTGACAGACATGGCTCGCGGTGACTCTTGGAGGGAGGATCCAGGTGCACAACACTGACCCGAAGGTAATACAGAACTGTTGCTTATACCGCACTAACATCTGTGGTGGAAGCCAGGCGTGGTGTTAGAGTTTTCCATGAAATATACAGAGAAATACATCAAACTGGGGTACAGGTTCCATACACAATAAGTTCAACAGCAGCTAACAGGTTGCTCACATAAATATTGTCTAGAGCATGGATATGCAATTAGCGGACCTCCAGCTGTTGCAAAACTACAAGTCCCATCATGCCTCTGCCTCTGGGTGTCATGCTTGCTTCTGTCAGAGTCTCGCTATGCCTCATGGGACTTGTAGTTTGGCAACAGCTGGAGGTCCGCTAATTGCATATCCCTAGTCTAGAGGTTAGATTAGAACTATATGGAGCTCTATAACATTACGAGCACTATGTAAGGTCCGAGCGTGTAGTGTCTTCTCTCTTTGAAGTCCCACCTGCTACCCCCTCCGTCCACTGTTTGCTGTTTACATCAACAGGGTCTTCCGGAATGAACCATCTGAGATCACCTTGTAACTTGACAATGAATTACATGTTATGTTGTAACAGGTCCTGGTATGGTTGGGAGCTTCTAAACGTGATCAACGCCTCCCAAATTGCCGAAAAGCTTGAGATCTTGCTGTGTGAAGTGAATATCAGCTCCTTCATTGTTGCTATGCGGTCAACACGTGCCGCCCACTCTTTCATAGAGGGCTTGCATATTATTTTATATATACTGTGATTCTGTACCAAATATGCTGCAGAAATCTCCGTCCACTAAGTCTGGCTGCATCCATTTTAACTGTGGGTAGCTGAAGCTGCTGCCTTTTCACTTCCTGGATTTACACAGACACACAGAGGCACACCTCCAGCTCTGCAGCTCTCATTGACCCTCTTATGACTCACCCCCCCTCCCTTCCTGGCAAACTCTCACAAGAGTGAGAGAGCTGTGCATGATGTCATAAGCCTAGGCTTTTTACCAGACAAGAAAGAGGAAGTGGGCTGTATAAGGTATTTCCTGGCAGAAAATAATGTTTTACTATACAAAGTTAAAACAACAAGGGCAGAAGATTTAATAGATGGAAAGATGAAAAAATTACTGAAGTTCCGCTTTAATGTAATTATTGTCATGGCCAAGTTTCTATTTAATGTATACATTTGAATGTAGATAGTATGTAACCTGTAACCATGTAAGGAAGAGAAAGGAAATCTCCTCGATGGGTTGCAGACAAAAACCCTGACTGGGGGGTCCTAACCATTTTATACTCTACCCAATACTAAAAAAACATTTGCTTTACATACACGTTTTAGGATTCCTGCTCAACAGTATGCAGAAAAATAACTAAATCATATATTAGGGTGCTTTCACACTGAGGCGTTGGTGATAAAGTGCCGCTATTTTTAGCGGTGCTTTACCGTTGTTTTTGACGTGACTTTCGGCCACTAGTGGGGCGCTTTTAACCCCCGCTAGCAGGCGAAAAAGGGTTAAAACCGCCCGCAAAACCCAACTGCAGCAGTGCTTTGCGGGCGGTTCGGAGGCGCTGCCCATTGATTTCACAGGTGCGGCTGGCAGGAATTTTTTTACCGTCCTGCCAGCGCAACGCTCCAGTGTGAAAGCCCTCAGGCTTTCACACTGGAGAGAAAGGAGCGGCTGAATTTAAAAAAAGGTTTCAAAATGCTCAATCAAGTTATCAATATGCCTTTTTAATTTGTATGTTATATTGGCCTGATTATACGTTGCTCCAGCATGCAAAAGTCTGTAATTGATATAAATATATTTCCCTTTTATATACAGCACACAGAACTACGGCTGGTAAGTTAATTATTGTCATAGACTCCTAATATCCTGTAAGTAAAGGGCCGGACACACGGGCTGAATATCGGGCAGCATCAGCCGGTTCAATGAAAACCGTCCGACATTCGGTCCGTGTGTACAACAGCGAGTCCGACAGAAGCCGGCTGAACAGGCATGACCAAAAAAAGTCTGCCGATCGGCATCCAAATGGCTCTCTCTGCCAATGACTGGGAGCGCTGAATGATGTGTTCTGGCGGGGTGCGGTCCCCCTGTCAGAACACAATAGCTCAGCAGGGGAGATCGCTGTACTAACATCAGATGGTTAGTACAGCTGCTCCTCCCAAGCTCTTCCGATTTTTTCATTGAACAAAAAAAAAAAATTAAATTTATGATGTGTACTAGGCTTTTACGATCTACAGTAGTTAGAAACAGTATATGTCCTATTATGAAAGAGGTGAATGGTTACACACAAAAGTAGGCAGCATTTTTGCTTTAGAAAAGGCATCCAAAGGCACTTAAGACTAGACTTGTGCACAACGGAAAAATTTGTTCCGTTTCGGTTCGTTTCTTTCCGGTCCTGTTGATTCGTAATCATTCGTAATTTTGCTAGACGGGATTTTTCGTGTTCGGACTCATTCGTATTTTTGCAAGCGACATTTTTCGTTGAATTTTTTGTTGCTTTATAATTCGTACTTTCGGTAGAGTACGCTGTTTTTCGTTGATTCTGGACACAACTCCTACTTTCGTAACTTTTTTTGGGTTCGTTGATTCGTAATTTTCCGTGTCTCTCTCACAACGACGCTGCCTATTATGCCTAATGTGCTTCGAATGGATTTGTACTTTTCTAAATACATAGCGGTTATTTGTAACGATTCGAAATCTCGTATTTTACTTTCGTTTTTTACATGCGGCTATAGGCTCCGCCCCTGTACACCATTTTGAGAGGGTTCAGCACGGTGAGGGAGAAGCAGAGAGCAGAGCAGAGTGAGTGTTATTGTGCTTGGAATGGATTCGAAATCTCGTATTTTACTTTAGTTTTTTCATGCGGCTATAGCCTCCGCCCCCTGTACACCATTTTGAGAGGGAGTTCAGCATGGTGAGGGAGAAGCAGAGAGCAGAGTGAGTGTTATTGTGCTTCGAATGGATTCGTACATTTGTAACTTTTTTCATAACGAATTATGCCGAAGACCTTCAGGCATTCGCTATTTTGCGGTATAATTTATTTCGGATTCGGTTTTATTCGTAATTGCTCTGTTCGGAAATTCGAATGCTTCCGAATGTCCGAAAGTTGCTAAATTCGGACGAATTTCGATTCGTTACGAAACGAATTGCACAAGCCTACTTAAGACCAAGATGCCACAGTGAGGAGAGACCAAGCACGGGGTATAACTGATATCTTGTCCAGTAATCCTATAGATGAAAGCTGTTGTCTTCCTTCCTGTTATGCTGATAAGGTCACCAGCCAACATTGAGTCCATGGCTTTGGTACTCTGTATTGTGCTTTTTACATTGGATATTCCTTCTCTCACAGGTGAGACTAGATCTATCATCTGTCATTAATTCTGGCTAACTACAACATGACATAGAGGTGTTCATGTTGATGGACACTAAAGACCATAAAGGGTGTCAGTGTAGATTAATGTAATTGCAATGTCCCGTTTGAAATAAATGGATAAATGTAAATATGTAGATAGTATGTAACCTACTGCACAGTCTTAGTTCATTTAGACCAGTGTTTTCTATATTTCATGAAAGTACTAGGTCTTTTCCTGACTCCCAGATTCAGATATTAACCACCTCAGCTCCGGAAGGTTTTACCCCTGTAGCACTACCCCCGTAGGAGCTGCTGGTTTAAGTTTTGGGTTTGCACGTGTAGCGGGGTGGTCAATTTAGGGGGAGTCTCTGAGTAGTAATTAGGCTCAGACACCTTAATTTGTTAGGGGTTATGGACCATTTTTGTCCTCAGGGGATAATGCTGGTGATGAGTTCCCTGTGGCCTGCGGGTGGCGCTGCCATTCTGTGCCATGGTTGAACCGCAAGCGTAGTGCTGTGCCTTTTGTGTCCCCTCTCGGCAGCCTGCAGTGGGGCGGGGAACCTGCTGTGCATGCCGGGAGAGGATATAAATGGGGCAGACATCTCCTGATTGGGGTCCATGCCCAGGCACCCTCAGCCTGGGAGTGAGTGAGGTTCATCTCCGGGTGCCCTAGGCCCGGAGGCTGTGTTCCAGTTCCATCTCAGGCACCTTTAGCCTGGGGTAAGGTACTATCCTGCCGCCCTGTTCGCCTGGGTATGAAGACCCAGGGGTTGCGGAAAAGGCCCGGGGCCCAGCACCTTCGGCTGGGGTCCGCTAAGGATTGAGGAGCCCAGGGTGCCGCCTTGCGAGGGGACCCGCACTCTCAGAGAAGGGAGGATCATTCCGAAGGACCGATGCGGGAGTCACGGTGAAGGAAGGGTCTGTTGCTTTAGGAAGAGCATCCAAAGACGCTAAGGACCAAGCTGCCATAGTGAGGAGAGACACAGCACGGGGTATAACTGATATCTTGTCCAGTAATCCTATAGATGAAAGCTGTTGTCTTCCCTTCCTGCTATGCTGATGAAGTCACCAGCCAACAAACAGTCCATGGCTTTAGTACTCTGTATTGTGCTTTTTATATTAGATATTCCTTCTCTCACAGGTGAGACTAGGGCTATCAACTGTTAATTATTTTCTGAAGCTTCCCTCCAACCATTTTGCATATTATTATTTTTTTTCCCCAAAATTTTTTATTAGAGTTTTCCATGAAATATACAGATAAATACATCAAACTGGGGTACAGGTTCCATGCACAATAAGTTCTACAGCAGCTAACAGGTTGCTCACATCAATATTGTCTAGAGGTTAGATTAGAACTATATGGAGCTCTATAACATTACGAGCACTATGTAAGGTCCGAGCGTGTAGTGGCTTCTCTCTTTGAAGTCCCACCTGCTACCCCCTCCGTCCACTGTTTGCTGTTTACATCAACAGGGTCTTCCGGAATTCCGGAATGAACCATCTGAGATCACCTTGTAACTTGACAATGAATTACATGTCATGTTGTAACAGATCCTGGTATGGTTGGGAGCTTTTAAACGTGATCAACGCCTCCCAAATTGCCGAAAAGCTTGAGATCTTGCCCTGTGAAGTGAATATCAGCTCCTCCATTGTTGCTATGCGGTCAACACAGGCCACCCGCTCTTTCATGGAGGGCTTGCATATTATTTTATATATACTATGATTCTGTACCAAATATGCTGCAGAAATCTCCATCCACTAAGTCTGGCTGCATCCATTTTAACTGTGGGCAGCTGAAGCTGTTGCCTGTTCACTTCCTGGATTTACACAGACACACCTCCAGCTCTGCAGCTCTCATTGACCCTCTTATGACTCACCCCCCCTCCCTTCCTGGCAAACTCTCACAACAGTGAGAGAGCTGTGCATGATGTCATAAGCCTAGGCTTTTTACCAGACAAGAAAGAGGAAGTGGGCTGTATAAGGTATTTCCTGGCAGAAAATAATGTTTTACTATACAAAGTTAAAACAACAAGGGCAGAAGATTTAATAGATGGAAAGATGAAAAAAATGACTGAAGTTCCGCTTTAATGTAATTAATGTCATGTCCAAGTTTCTATTTAATGTATACATTTGAATGTAGATAGTATGTAACCTGTAACCTGTAACCTGTAACCATGTAAGGAAGAGAAAGGAAATCTCCTCGATGGGTTGCAGACAAAAACCCTGACTGGGGGGTCCTAACCATTTTATACTCTACCCAATACTAAAAAAAAAATTTGCTTTACATGCACGTTTTAGGATTCCTGCTCAACAGTATGCAGAAAAATAACTAAATCATATATTAGGGTGCTTTCACACTGAGGCGTTGGTGATAAAGTGTCGCTATTTTTAGCGGTGCTTTACCGTTGTTTTTGACGCGATTTTCGGCCGCTAGTGGGGCGCTTTTAACCCCCGCTAGCAGGCGAAAAAGGGTTAAAACCGCCCGCAAAACGCCACTGCAGCGGTGCTTTGCGGGCGGTTCGGAGGCGCTGCCCATTGATTTCACAGGTGCGGCTGGCAGGAATTTTTTTACCGTCCTGCCAGCGCAACGCTCCAGTGTGAAAGCCCTCAGGAGCTGCTGAATTTAAAAAAAAGGTTTCAAAATGCTCAATCAAGTTATCAATATGCCTTTTTAATTTGTATGTTATATTGGCCTGATTATACGTTGCTCCAGCATGCAAAAGTCTGTAATTGATATAAATATATTTCCCTTTTATATACAGCACCCAGAACTACGGCTGGTAAGTTAATTATTGTCATAGACTCCTAATATCCTGTAAGTAAAGGGCCGGACACACGGGCTGAATATCGGGCGGCATCAGCCGGTTCAATGGAAACCGTCCGACATTCGGTCCATGTGTACAACAGCGAGTCCGACAGAAGCCGGCTGAACAGGCATGACCAAAAAAAGTCTGCCGATCGGCATCCACTTGGCTCTCTCTGCCAATGACTGGGAGCGCTGAATGATGTGTTCTGGCGGGGGTGCGGTCCCCCTGTCAGAACACATTAGCTCAGCAGGGGAGATCGCTGTACTAACATCAGATGGTTAGTACAGCTGCTCCTCCCAAGCTCTTCCGATTTTTTCATTGAACAAAAAAAAAATGAAATGAATAGTGTGTACTAGGCTTTTACGATCTACAGTAGTTAGAAACAGTATATGTCCTATTATGAAAGAGGTGAATGGTTACACACAAAAGTAGGCAGCATTTTTGCTTTAGAAAAGGCATCCAAAGGCACTTAAGACCAAGATGCCACAGTGAGGAGAGACCAAGCATGGGGTATAACTGATATCTTGTCCAGTAATCCTATAGATGAAAGCTGTTGTCTTCCTTCCTGTTATGCTGATAAGGTCACCAGCCAACATTGAGTCCATGGCTTTGGTACTCTGTATTGTGCTTTTTACATTGGATATTCCTTCTCTCACAGGTGAGACTAGATCTATCATCTGTCATTAATTCTGGCTAACTACAACATGACATAGAGGTGTTCATGTTGATGGACACTAAAGACCATAAAGGGTGTCAGTGTAGATTAATGTAATTGCAATGTCCCGTTTGAAATAAATGGATAAATGTAAATATGTATGTAGCGGCCTCACCCTCTCTCCATCTTTATCGGTTACACACCAACTCATGTCTAGGGGTTCCTGGGTTGTGAGAGTGAGATGCGCCACGGCCCATGTCCTCCCCATTGTAGTAGGGAGGTGAAGGCCACTTCCTGATGTTTCCTCGGGCCGGTGTGTTCTGTGAATGCACTGAGTCTGTAATTGCAAGCTCACCAGCCTCCCCTCTGCTTCCAGTAACTGGAGTTCACACACCGGAGAAAGGTCCAACACTTGTTTATTTGGCACTCCAATAGCAAAGCACGATAAACAGTTCTTTTAACAGCAGACTGGTTGGGACCTATAACCTTGCCAACGGTGGGATGAGCAGATCAAGGCACTTCCTAACGTTTCAGTTCTATGCCACTATACTATGACCAGCGGCGCCTAAGCCAATCCGGCTGTTACAGAACAGGAAGGATGGGGTCTCTTCCAGCAACCCCTATGAACAGCAATGGAGCCCTCTTCGATGCGCTGTGGCCCCTATCAGGGGGATGTGTCCTCCCAAGAGAGTTCCCAGAGGCCCACTGTCACCGGGTTGGTGCTGCTCCGGGTCTCCAGTGGGTAACCTCCCCGGCCTCCTCACCTCAGGTACGAGTCCCTCCGCTCAGGGACCCTCGGACAGTCCACCCTAGCGGGACCCAGTCGAAGGTACTGGGCCCCAGGCCTCCTCGATAGTACCTCACCCCAGGCTAAAGGTGCCTGGGATGGACGCCAACATGACTCCGGACCAGGCCATGGGCACCTGGACCAGACTCCTGGATCTCCCGCACCCAGGCCTAAGGGCCCTGGGTGCAGACCGCAACCCTCCTCCTCCGAGGACCTCCTTCTCCGCAAGAACACGACCTCGTGGTCAGGGCGTCTCCCCCTTTTATCTCCTCCCTTCAACGGCCCGGCAGGTTCCCCGCCCCAGCCATACCATCTCCGGGAAGAGACCAAACAGGGAGCACTGCAGGGGATGATTCTACCTGAAGCCTGTGGGTACTACGCCACCCACAGGCAAAGGAGAATATTACATCCTCCAATCCTCCACGAAACAAAAAGGGGTCTGAATCCTAACACAATTATACACCTGGGTCACACTATTGCCCAGGTGTATCCCATCAATTTGAGGGCCCCGCTACACACTCCCCCCTGTAATTTGACGCTGGTCCCCAGCGTCAGGTGCACACCCATACCTCCCATAAAGTGGTGGCATGGAGTGAAACCCCTGAAGCAATTCCTCTAAAAATTTTTCCCAAGTGCCAAGACCTGCTCAGGGAATGGGGAACATATAAAACAACTTATGTCATAAAACATTTTTTAACATCTGCATAATCACAACCCCTCTCCCACACTGTCTAAGAGCCACCCACTCTCAATGGTCTTGATTGACGATTCTCCTGCAGGGGAAAGAAAAAACAACATCCTAACATAATTTTGTGTCATTTGGGATGAGTGGGCCCGTCAGCCGAGAGACCCACTCACTCCAACAAGCAAGGTGATGTGTGGGTGAAATATTTTCAAACATTTGTTGCGCAACACTGCCACCTGGTGACAACGCCGCGGTCATGACGCTCAACGAATCTTCGTTCTTCCAGCTTTCCCTACTCTGCCACTATTCCCAAATGTCCTTGCCTTTGGCACATGAAGAAAAGGGGAAACACGAAAACACAACAGTCCCCAAGTCTCCAACGAGAAAAAGAAAAGCCCAAACAAAAACAAAAGCAGGGCACAGTCCTGCGTGTCTGGGAATGGCTCTTCCAGAAAGTTCAAGTGCACAAAAGAAATAAACAGGAGTTCTTTTCTCCTATAAGTAAAACTTTGGATCCGGCAGGTACAGGGGTTTCAGGTGTTTGTCAAATGCCTCTATCGAATACTCGACATCTTCTCCTTCTCTTCTGCAAATGACTATCTTGTCAGCATGGATATGGCGCCCCAATTTCCATTCAGCTTTGCAGTCCTCAAACCTCTTAGACACCGACGGCACACATTCCAGGTACCTGCGAGCATGGGGCACCTTCAACTTGTCCCACACAAACTCGTCATACCACCTTGTTCTCCAGACTTCCACCTCATACAGCAAGTCCCGGGGTAGATACGGGTACTCCCACCCATATTCCCGAGCTACTTTGTGGCAAAACAGTCTCTGCAAGCGGGCCAAAGGTGGCATAGTGGCTTTCTCTCCAGTTCCAGGCAGCACAATAGCTTCCGGATGCCGAGGTACCTTTACCAGCTCCCTGGAAATGACTTTCGGCGCTCTCAGAGAAGCGCGGGGTGTCCCCACAACCAAAGTAGGTGAGGTAACAGTAGATGAGGACACAGGTGGAGGGGTAGGTTCCCTCGTAAGCTGCGGGTCTTCCACCCGAGGCGTGCTGTCTCCTGTGTACATAGGTGAATCCCGTACCGCACGGGAAGCAAGAAGTGGCACTCTATCCCAGCCCTTGCGGCTGAACAGTTCGTCTATCTCGCCATCATCTCCGCAATCAGACAGCGACTCTAGGTCGGAGGTGTCATACATCTCCGCAGGCAGATATCTACCCGTGGACACAGAATCATCTTCCCTGGGGGGTTCCACCTCCAATGGGCCCCCGACACCTCCAACCACCACCACAGTCCCAGCCCCTGGCTCACCTGACCCTTGTAGAAGACTGGGATGTCCGGGACTTCCATCTCGACCGGCGCCATCCAGGCCAGGCAAGCAGCGGGGTGAAGCTCGACCACGTCCATAGGATGCCTGTACTAGGCCAACTTTCCTCTTCGGTGGTGGAAGCAAAGAACTTGTGGCGACCGAAGCAGCATCTTCGGATTTTTCTCTGTTGGGCAGTCCATCGCCCTGGTCAGCGCGCACAGGAACCTCGACAAAGGCCTTGATCTCCCCTTCCGGAGTAGCAGTACCCGTGAGGTGATTGAGGCGAAGGGCCCGGGGCCTTGCTGTGGACGACTCGACCTCAAAAAGGAATTCTCTGCACTCCTCACATCGCCCGAATGGCTTCAGGGTGACCACCAGTCCCGAGCAGCCGGGACAGATCACACCGAGGGCCTCCGTGTCTCTGCAAGTGTACAGAGCCAACCGCCCTCGGGGCCTAAGTCTTATCCCCGTGTCTGTGATGGGGGCAGCAAAGGACGTCATTCTCGTGGGGTGAGGAACCATAATCCACGGGGCACTTGAGGTCATCCCGACTGTCTGCTGCTCCATCATGCACTGACCCCGCGCCGGAGTCTCCACGTGTATCCCCACACTTGGCCAGACTCCTCCCATGAGCTGTACATTTTCGCGGGCTTCCTCTTGACTCCGCCCACGAACGATGTCGCCATGGGGTGCCTCGTGGCGCAGTGCGTTAACAGTCCCCACGTGCAGTACGTCACACGGCTGGACCTCTCCCTTTTTCCGCTCCTCCGCATGGGCCTTTCCCGTGTTAGGGTCATTTCCACAACTCCGAGCAGGGACGCACTTTGGCCAGTAATTTGGCCGATCTGCTCGGAACTCCTCTGGGCAGCAAAGTTCAAATGTAGACATTCTCAAGTCCATCTTTAGAACACACTGTATCCCGGACTCACGAGCCCCCACGTGTAGCGGCCTCACCCTCTCTCCATCTTTATCGGTTACACACCAACTCATGTCTAGGGGTTCCTGGGTTGTGAGAGTGAGATGCGCCACGGCCCATGTCCTCCCCATTGTAGTAGGGAGGTGAAGGCCACTTCCTGATGTTTCCTCGGGCCGGTGTGTTCTGTGAATGCACTGAGTCTGTAATTGCAAGCTCACCAGCCTCCCCTCTGCTTCCAGTAACTGGAGTTCACACACCGGAGAAAGGTCCAACACTTGTTTATTTGGCACTCCAATAGCAAAGCACGATAAACAGTTCTTTTAACAGCAGACTGGTTGGGACCTATAACCTTGCCAACGGTGGGATGAGCAGATCAAGGCACTTCCTAACGTTTCAGTTCTATGCCACTATACTATGACCAGCGGCGCCTAAGCCAATCCGGCTGTTACAGAACAGGAAGGATGGGGTCTCTTCCAGCAACCCCTATGAACAGCAATGGAGCCCTCTTCGATGCGCTGTGGCCCCTATCAGGGGGATGTGTCCTCCCAAGAGAGTTCCCAGAGGCCCACTGTCACCGGGTTGGTGCTGCTCCGGGTCTCCAGTGGGTAACCTCCCCGGCCTCCTCACCTCAGGTACGAGTCCCTCCGCTCAGGGACCCTCGGACAGTCCACCCTAGCGGGACCCAGTCGAAGGTACTGGGCCCCAGGCCTCCTCGATAGTACCTCACCCCAGGCTAAAGGTGCCTGGGATGGACGCCAACATGACTCCGGACCAGGCCATGGGCACCTGGACCAGACTCCTGGATCTCCCGCACCCAGGCCTAAGGGCCCTGGGTGCAGACCGCAACCCTCCTCCTCCGAGGACCTCCTTCTCCGCAAGAACACGACCTCGTGGTCAGGGCGTCTCCCCCTTTTATCTCCTCCCTTCAACGGCCCGGCGGGTTCCCCGCCCCAGCCATACCATCTCCGGGAAGAGACCAAACAGGGAGCACTGCAGGGGATGATTCTACCTGAAGCCTGTGGGTACTACGCCACCCACAGGCAAAGGAGAATATTACATCCTCCAATCCTCCACGAAACAAAAAGGGGTCTGAATCCTAACACAATTATACACCTGGGTCACACTATTGCCCAGGTGTATCCCATCAATTTGAGGACCCCGCTACATGTAGATAGTATGTAACCTACTGCACAGTCTTAGTTCATTTAGACCAGTGTTTTCTATATTTCATGAAAGTACTAGGTCTTTTCCTGACTCCCAGATTCAGATATTAACCACCTCAGCTCCGGAAGGTTTTACCCCTGTAGCACTACCCCCGTAGGAGCTGCTGGTTTAAGTTTTGGGTTTGCACGTGTAGCGGGTGGTCAATTTAGGGGGAGTCTCTGAGTAGTAATTAGGCTCAGACACCTTCATTTGTTAGGGGTTATGGACCATTTTTGTCCTCAGGGGATAATGCTGGTGATGAGTTCCCTGTGGCCTGCGGGTGGCGCTGCCATTCTGTGCCATGGTTGAACCGCAAGCTTAGTGCTGTGCCTTTTGTGTCCCCTCTCGGCAGCCTGCAGTGGGGCGGGGAACCTGCTGTGCATGCCGAGAGAGGATATAAATGGGGCAGACATCTCCTGATTGGGGTCCATGCCCAGGCACCCTCAGCCTGGGAGTGAGTGAGGTTCATCTCCGGGTGCCCTAGGCCCGGAGGCTGTGTTCCAGTTCCATCTCAGGCACCTTTAGCCTGGGGTGAGGTACTATCCTGCCGCCCTGGTCGCCTGGGTATGAAACCCACGGGTTGCGGAAAAGGCCCGGGGCCCAGCACTTTCGGCTGGGGTCCGCTAAGGATTGAGGAGCCCAGGGTGCCGCCTTGCGAGGGGACCCGCACTCTCAGAGAAGGGAGGATCATTCCGAAGGACCGATGCGGGAGTCACGGTGAAGGAAGGGTCTGTTGCTTTAGGAAGAGCATCCAAAGACGCTAAGGACCAAGCTGCCATAGTGAGGAGAGACACAGCACGGGGTATAACTGATATCTTGTCCAGTAATCCTATAGATGAAAGCTGTTGTCTTCCCTTCCTGCTATGCTGATGAAGTCACCAGCCAACAAACAGTCCATGGCTTTAGTACTCTGTATTGTGCTTTTTATATTAGATATTCCTTCTCTCACAGGTGAGACTAGGGCTATCAACTGTTAATTATTTTCTGAAGCTTCCCTCCAACCATTTTGCATATTATTATTATTTTTTCCCCAAAAAAATGTATTAGAGTTTTCCATGAAATATACAGAGAAATACATCAAACTGGGGTACAGGTTCCATACACAATAAGTTCTACAGCAGCTAACAGGTTGCTCACATCAATATTGTCTAGAGGTTAGATTAGAACTATATGGAGCTCTATAACATTACGAGCACTATGTAAGGTCCGAGCGTGTAGTGGCTTCTCTCTTTGAAGTCCCACCTGCTACCCCCTCCGTCCACTGTTTGCTGTTTACATCAACAGGGTCTTCCGGAATTCCGGAATGAACCATCTGAGATCACCTTGTAACTTGACAATGAATTACATGTCATGTTGTAACAGATCCTAGTATGGTTGGGAGCTTTTAAACGTGATCAACGCCTCCCAAATTGCCGAAAAGCTTGAGATCTTGCCGTGTGAAGTGAATATCAGCTCCTCCATTGTTGCTATGCGGTCAACACGTGCCGCCCGCTCTTTCATGGAGGGCTTGCATATTATTTTATATATACTGTGATTCTGTACCAAATATGCTGCAGAAATCTCCGTCCACAAAGTCTGGCTGCATCCATTTTAACTGTGGGCAGCTGAAGCTGCTGCCTGTTCACTTCCTGGATTTACAGAGGCACACCTCCAGCTCTGCAGCTCTCATTGACCCTCTTATGACTCACCCCCCCCTCCCTTCCTGGCAAACTCTCACAACAGTGAGAGAGCTATGCATGATGTCATAAGCCTAGGCTTTTTACCAGACAAGAAAGAGGAAGTGGGCTGTATAAGGTATTTCCTGGCAGAAAATAATGTTTTACTATACAAAGTTAAAACAACAAGGGCAGAAGATTTAATAGATGGAAAGATGAAAAAAATTACTGAAGTTCCGCTTTAATGTAATTATTGTCATGTCCAAGTTTCTATTTAATGTATACATTTGAATGTAGATAGTATGTAACCTGTAACCTGTAACCTGTAACCATGTAAGGAAGAGAAAGGAAATCTCCTCGATGGGTTGCAGACAAAAACCCTGACTGGGGGGTCCTAACCATTTTATACTCTACCCAATACTAAAAAAAAAAATTGTTTTACATACACGTTTTAGGATTCCTGCTCAACAGTATGCAGAAAAATAACTAAACCATATATTAGGGTGCTTTCACACTGAGGCGTTGGTAATAAAGTGCCGCTATTTTTAGCGGTGCTTTACCGTTGTTTTTGACGCGATTTTCGGCCGCTAGTGGGGCGCTTTTAACCCCCGCTAGCAGGCGAAAAAGGGTTAAAACCGCCCGCAAAACGCCACTGCAGCGGTGCTTTGCGGGCGGTTCGGAGGCGCTGCCCATTGATTTCACAGGTGCGGCTGGCAGGAATTTTTTTACCATCCTGCCAGCACAACGCTCCAGTGTGAAAGCCCTCAGGCTTTCACACTGGAGAGAAAGGAGCGGCTGAATTTAAAAAAAGGTTTCAAAATGCTCAATCAAGTTATCAATATGCCTTTTTAATTTGTATGTTATATTGGCCTGATTATACGTTGCTCCAGCATGCAAAAGTCTGTAATTGATATAAATATATTTCCCTTTTATATACAGCACCCAGAACTACGGCTGGTAAGTTAATTATTGTCATAGACTCCTAATATCCTGTAAGTTAAGGGCCGGACACACGGGCTGAATATCGGGCGGCATCAGCCGGTTCAATGGAAACCGTCCGACATTCGGTCCGTGTGTACAACAGCGAGTCCGACAGAAGCCGGCTGAACAGGCATGACCAAAAAAAGTCTGCCGATCGGCATCCAATTGGCTCTCTCTGCCAATGACTGGGAGCGCTGAATGATGTGTTCTGGCGGGGGTGCGGTCCCCCTGTCAGAACACAATAGCTCAGCAGAGGAGATTGCTGTACTAACATCAGTAGGTTAGTACAGCTGCTCCTTCCAAGCTCTTCCGATTTTTTCATTGAACAAAAAAAAATGAAATTAATGATGTGTACTAGGCTTTTACGATCTACAGTAGTTAGAAACAGTATATGTCCTATTATGAAAGAGGTGAATGGTTACACACAAAAGTAGGCAGCATTTTTGCTTTAGAAAAGGCATCCAAAGGCACTTAAGACCAAGATGCCACAGTGAGGAGAGACCAAGCACGGGGTATAACTGATATCTTGTCCAGTAATCCCATAGATGAAAGCTGTTGTTTTCCTTCCTGTTATGCTGATAAAGTCACCAGCCAACATCGAGTCCATGGCTTTGGTACTCTGTATTGTGCTTTTTACATTGGATATTACTTCTCTCACAGGTGAGACTAGATCTATCATCTGTCATAATTCTGGCTAACTACAACATGACATAGAGGTGTTCATGTTGATGGACACTAAAGACCATAAAGGGTGTCAGTGTAGATTAATGTAATTGCAATGTCCCGTTTGAAATAAATGGATAAATGTAAATATGTAGATAGTATGTGTAGCGGGGTCCTCAATTTAGTGGGATACACCTGGGGGTAGTGTGACCCAAGTGTGTAATTGTGTTAGGGTTCAGACCCCTTTTTGTTATTCGTGGAGGATTGGGTGGTGTAATATTCTCCTTGACCAGTGGGTGTCAGTGTACCTACTGGCTCAGGGTAGAATCACTACCGGAGTGCTACCCTTCTTTGTCCCTTCCTGGAGATGGTACGGCCGGGGCGGGGAACCCGCCGTGGTATCGTCGGGAGGAGATAAAAGGGGGAGACGCCCTCGCCACGAGGTTCGTCTTTTTCGGGGGATCATCTCTTCACGCACCCAGGCACCTTAGGCCTGGGTGCGGGCGGTTCAAGGTTCCGGCCTAGGCGCCCTAGGCCTGGCCGGAATGAAGATGGAGTCCATCCCAGGCACCTTCAGCCTGGGGTAAGGTACTATTGAGGAGGCCTGGGACCCGGTGACTCCGACTGGGTCCCGCAAGGGTGAAGTTGCTCCAGGGCGCCCCTTGCGAGGGGACCCGCATCTGAGGTGAGGAGGCTGGGGAGGTCACTCGTTCGAAGACCCGGTGTAGTGTCAACCTGGTGACGGATGGGCCTTCGGTAACTCTCTTGGAGGACATCTTCCCCTGATAGAGGCCGCAACGCAACGGAGGTATTCATGTCAAGACTCCTACAACCCTTGGTCATAGCATAGGGGGTGTAGGGACCCAGATCAGTATAGTGCCTCGACCTGCTCATCTCACCGTATCATGCCATCGCATTGCCTGTATGTGGAGATACGAAATAAACCAACAGTTGGACTGTGATCGGTGTATGGACTCTGTTAATGGGAGCAAAGGGTGGTTCGGTGGTTTCTGCACGACAGGCTCGGTACATGCTCAGGACACACCGGCCCGAGGAAACATCAGGTATTGGCCTTCACCTCACCCGCCGTTATGGGAAGGACATGGGCCGTAGCGCACCTCACTCTGTTGCGTGACATACCCCTAGCTAAAGAGGACGGGGTGAGGGGGTGGCTACACGTGGGGGCTCGTCCGGGATTGTGTGTGTCTTGGCGATGGAACTGAGAACGTCTGTGTTTGAACTTTGCTGCCCGGAGGAGTTCCGAACAGGTCGGCCATGTGATTGGCCAAAGTGCATCCCTGCTCGGAGTTGTGGACATGACCCTAAGTCGGGAAAGGCCCACGCAGAGGAGCGTAAAAAGGGAGAGGTCCAGCCGTGTGAAGTACTACATGTGGGGACTGTTAATGCACTGCGCCACGAGGCACCCCATGACTGTACAATTCGTGGGCGGAGGCTGGCGGAAGCCTGCGAAAACGTACAAGTTGTGGGAGGAGTCTGGCCACGTGTGGAGATACACGTGGAGACTCCGGCGCGTGGTCAGCGCGTGATGGAACAGCAAGTGGTCGGGATGGCCTCAAGCTCCCCGTGGATGCCGGTACCTTACCCCACGAAGATGACTGCATTTGCTGCTCCCCTGACAGACATGGGGATAAGAATTAGGCCTCGAGGACAGTTGGCTCTGTATTCATGCAGAGACACGGAGGCTCTCGGTGTGATCTGTCCCGGATGCTCGGGACTGGTGGTCCAACTAAAGCCGTTCGGGCGATGTGAAGCGTGCAAAGAGTTTCTTTTTGAGGTCGAATCATCCACAGTAAGGCCCCGGGCCCTTCGCCTCAACTGCATCACAGGAACCGCCACTCCGGAGGGAGAGATCCAGGCCTCTGCGGAGGTCCCCGTACGCGCTGACCAGGGCGAAGTGACTGCCCAACCAGAGACTGAGAGAGAAAAATCCGAAGACACTGCTTCGGTCACCACAGACTCCCTGCTGCCACCCCCGAAGAGGAAGATAGGCCTGGTGCAGGCATCCTATGGTCGTGGTCGAGCTTCACCCCGCCGCTTGCCTGGCCTGGATGGCGCCGGTAGAGAAGAGAGTCCCGGACATCCCAGTTCTTCAGTAGGTCCAGGTGAGCTAGGGGCTGGGACTGTGGTGTTGGTTGGAGGTGTCGGGAGTTCACAGCCGGTGGAGCCCGAAAGGGAGGGTAGCCTTCCGTCTACTAGAGACTACCTTCCCGCCGAGATGTATGACACCTCTGACCTAGAGTCGTTGTCAGACTGTGGTGATGACGGAGAAATAGACGAGCTGTTTCACCGGAAGGGCTGGGACAGACGCCCGCTACCTGTGCTGAGTAAACCACAGGATTCCCCCATGTCCATAGAAGACAGTACGCTCCGGGCGCAGGCCCCGGAGTTCCCGAGGAAATCTAACCCTCCGACCAACTTTCCTCATTCAACTACATCACCCGCTCTGATGGAGGGGACGCAGCGTGCTTCGTTGCGGGCACCAAAGAAAAAGCAACCCGAGATGGTGAAGGTACCTCGGCACCCGGAGGCCATAGTACAGCCGGGAGAAGGTGAGCGAGATGTGATGCCGCCTCTAGCCAGATTGCAGAGACTTTTCTCCCAGAGAGTCGCCCGTGAATATGGGTGGGAATACCCCTACTTGCCTCGGGACTTATTGTATGAAGTTGAAGTCCTGCGACCAAGGTGGTATGACGAGTTTGTATGGGAAAAGCTTAAAGTACCCCATGCCCGGCGATACCTGTCATGTTCGCCGCCTGTGTCTAAAAAGTTCAAGGACTGCAGAGCTGATTGGAGACTTGGGCGCCATATTCATGCCGATAAGGTGCTCATCTGTAGGAAAGAAGGAGAGGATGTCGAGTATTCGGTGGAGGTGTTTGACGGGCACCTGAAGCCTCTGTTTCTGCCGGATCCAAGGTTCTACTTATAGGAGAAGTGAGCTCCTATCTTGTTTCTGTTGAAACTTTCTGGAAGAGACATTCCCAGACGCCTAGAACTGTGCCCTACTTTTGTTTTGATTTGGGCTTTTCCTTTTACTCACTGGAGACTTGGGAGCTGTTGTTTTTTTTTTCTCCCTTTTCTTCATGTGCCAAAGGCAGTGACTTTTGGGGTAGAGTCAGAGTAGGAAAGCAGGAAGAATGAAGACTTTGGCAAGTGTCATTACTGCAGCTCTGTCACCAGGTGGCAGTGTTGTGCAAAGGTTGTTCGAAATGCTACACATGCATTACTTACTTATTGGAGTGAGCGGGTCTCTCGGCTGATGGACCCACTCATGCTAAGTTAACACCGAGTGTTAGGATGTGTTTCTTTTTGTTGTTTCCCTTCTGCAGGAGATTCATCGGTCAAGACTACTGAGAGTGGGGTGGTTCTTAGACAGCGATGGGAGGGATTGTACATGTGTATAGATGTCTTATACAAATGTTTATCGTTTTATATTTCCCCTTTCCCTTTTGAGCAGGTCTTGGCACACTTAGTATCCAAAAATTTGAGGGATAGCCTCTGGGGCCCACTTCATGTCGCCACTCCTTGGGAGACATGGGTGTGCACCTGACGCTGGGGACCAGCGTCAAATCACAGGGGGGAGTGTGTAGCGGGGTCCTCAATTTAGTGGGATACACCTGGGGGTAGTGTGACCCAAGTGTGTAATTGTGTTAGGGTTCAGACCCCTTTTTGTTATTCGTGGAGGATTGGGTGGTGTAATATTCTCCTTGACCAGTGGGTGTCAGTGTACCTACTGGCTCAGGGTAGAATCACTACCGGAGTGCTACCCTTCTTTGTCCCTTCCTGGAGATGGTACGGCCGGGGCGGGGAACCCGCCGTGGTATCGTCGGGAGGAGATAAAAGGGGGAGACGCCCTCGCCACGAGGTTCGTCTTTTTCGGGGGATCATCTCTTCACGCACCCAGGCACCTTAGGCCTGGGTGCGGGCGGTTCAAGGTTCCGGCCTAGGCACCCTAGGCCTGGCCGGAATGAAGATGGAGTCCATCCCAGGCACCTTCAGCCTGGGGTGAGGTACTATTGAGGAGGCCTGGGACCCGGTGACTCCGACTGGGTCCCGCGAGGGTGAAGTTGCTCCAGGGCGCCCCTTGCGAGGGGACCCGCATCTGAGGTGAGGAGGCTGGGGAGGTCACTCGTTCGAAGACCCGGTGTAGTGTCAACCCGGAGACGGATGGGCCTTCGGTAACTCTCTTGGAGGACATCTTCCCCTGATAGAGGCCGCAACGCAACGGAGGTATTCATGTCAAGACTCCTACAACCCTTAGTCATAGCATAGGGGGTGTAGGGACCCAGATCAGTATAGTGCCTCGACCTGCTCATCTCACCGTATCATGCCATCACATTGCCTGTATGTGGAGATACAAAATAAACCAACAGTTGGACTGTGATCGGTGTATGGACTCTGTTAATGGGAGCAAAGGGTGGTTCGGTGGTTTCTGCACGACAGACTCGGTACATGCTCAGGACACACCGGCCCGAGGAAACATCAGGTATTGGCCTTCACCTCACCCGCCGTTATGGGGAGGACATGGGCCGTAGCGCACCTCACTCTGTCGCGTGACATACCCCTAGCTAAAGAGGACGGGGTGAGGGGGTGGCCACATATGTAACCTACTGCACAGTCTTAGTTAATTTAGACCAGTGTTTTCTATATTTCATGAAAGTACTAGGTCTTTTCCTGACTCCCAGATTCAGATATTAACCACCTAAGCTCCGGAAGGTTTTACCCCTGTAGCACTACTAGGGTGACCACATTCCCAAACGGCCATTCAGGGACCCCCTTCCCAAAAATCATCTTGTGCTGTAATGAATCACAGCACAGCTGGGGCAGCGGATGCGTGCTCTACCCAGGGGCAGATCCAGGGGGGGGGCAACAGGGCAATTGCTCCCCCCCCGAGACCATCTGTCACACGCACTTGCTTGCTCTGTTTTTTTTTTTTGCGCCTGATCTCCCAAACTTTGGGGACCCGTAGGTTTCATGGACTCCAAACTTGGCACACATATAGCCCCACGTCTCCTCTACAAGTGTGCAAAGTTTAGTGTCTAGCGGACCTACGGCCGGGGAGCATTGATTTTTTAAAACCGGGCACCCCTTCCATAGACTCCAATGTTAAACGGTCAGTTTTGGGTTTGCACGTGTAGCGGGGTGGTCAATTTAGGGGGAGTCTCTGAGTGGTAATTAGGCTCAGACACCCTAATTTGTTAGGGGTTATGGACCATTTTTGTCCTATGGGGATAATGCTGGTGATGAGTTCCCTGTGGCCTGCGGGTGGCGCTGCCATTCTGTGCCATGGTTGAACCGCGAGCGTAGTGCTGTGCCTTTTGTGTCCCCTCTCGGCAGCCTGCAGTGGGGCGGGGAACCTGCTGTGCATGCCGGGAGAGGATATAAACGGGGCAGACATCTCCTGATTGGGGTTCATGCCCAGGCACCCTCAGCCTGGGAGTGAGTGAGGTTCATCTCCGGGTGCCCTAGGCCCGAAGGCTGTGTTCCAGTTCCATTTCAGGCACCTTTAGCCTGGGGTGAGGTACTATCCTGCCGCCCTGTTCGCCTGGGTATGAAGACCCAGGGGTTGCGGAAAAGGCCGGGGCCCAGCACCTTCGGCTGGGGTCCGCTAAGGATTGAGGAGTCCAGGGTGCCGCCTTGCGAGGGGACCTGCACTCTCAGAGAAGGGAGGATCATTCCGAAGGACCGATGCGGGAGTCACGGTGAAGGCAGGGTCTGTTGACTCTCTAGGGGGACGTCTTCTCCTTGATAGGGGCCATGTTCTAAGAGGGAGACTATTTCACCAGGTCAGTGGCAGTGGCCTTATTCACCAGGTCTGTGGCAGAGACCAACCTCACGGTCTGTGGCAGAGACTGTGCACCTAATACACTGCTTGAGAATCTGAGTAGTGAAGATTGAGCTACGTTTGTGCCTGGACCTCCTCCACACCTTGGGCTGTCCTGTTTCCTTGCTCCAACCTTTCCTATCCAAAAGACTGTTTATTGAAAAGTGAGAATAGTGCGGTGTGCCTTTCTCCCCCCCTGCGAGGAGCCAAGTTAAATGCAAGCTGGGGGAAAGGTGGGTGCGCTAGACACGTTACCTCTGTAGTAAATGCAATGTCCACACAAGATGTAAAACCTTCAACTGTTGGTTTTATTTTTGCTGCAGTAACTTGTGTACAAAGTAGGAGAAGAGTAGGGGAAGGTTCAGGTACACATTGTAGAACACACGAAAATGTCTATAGTCATTCACCGCTCTCACTTTTGAGTGGGTATTGCTCACCCTCTCACCTGGCCTAGCAACTGGGATGATGCACGAACCAGTTTCAGGACAGTCTCTGCCACACACCGTATGAGAACAAATGTGGATAGCCAGGAATCCTCTGCCACAGGATTTCAGTCCTGAACTTCCAGCCATGCAGTGGAAGAGCCTTTAAGCTGACTCAGCGAATTGCTTGGCTTTTAAAGTAGTGGATCCCCTCTTAACAAGGTCACCAGGCCTATTCCGAGACATTAGCACTTTGCTGGTCTCCTACAGGGCAAGTCCTCCCCCCAGTTTCCTTCATTAAGCAGCTTCCTCCCTCTTGGTGGACAGCTTGGGATCCCCTTTAGGATTGTAGGCCCCAGTCATCATAACTGGGCCTACTCAATAGCGATGCAGCCTCGGGCCAACGTGGACCGAGACAGGAACCACACACACATACCTCGCGCCAGAAGTTAAGCGAGGTGAAAAACCGACCCACCACAATGGCGTCTGTCCCTTAAATATCCCTCCCCAGCATGCAAAGCAGGGCACCACTCCAACTGTACCGCTGCCGAGAAGGGACACCCAATACACCATGGTTTGCCCGTGTTCCAACAGGTGCCTGAGGTGGTATCGCCACCTATAGGCAATAAGCGAAACTGCTATCAGGCAAACCACAACCAGAACAGAGGCAATTTATGCAAATTGAGAGTCTGAGCCCAACTATCGGCTCAGACACCCCCTAAATTTACAATAGCGCCCCAATCATTGGGGGCAGGGCGCTACATACACCCCCTTCTACAAAAAGACACTGTCCTCAGTGTCTGGAAAAAAAAATTAAAACCTCAAGCCTCAAGGTTTTGGTACCTGAACCAAAAAACTGGGAGGGGAAGAGAAAGGAGGAAAATAAACGAAGTACAATAAAAGGAATGGCATAAATCTCCAGATATGACATTTGTATATTACACACTATATATGTACACTACCACCCATCACTATCTGTCTAATCCCACCCCATTCTCCGATGGTCTTGACAGCAGATCCGGTACCTAAAAGAAAATACAAAACATGCATAGCAACATACAGTCTAAGAATCAGGAATATTTACATAGAAGTAAACTGCATCTCCGAGGAGATGGAATTTCCTTCCTTAAGATATCCTAGTGAAAAACAAAAACAATAATCATGTATCCACATGAAAGAGTCTTTTATCTCCCTGAGCTGACAACCACTGCCACCTAGTGACAGAGGCCTCACATAAGTGTCCTTTAAGCAGGGGCTGAAACACAACACACAAAAGAACCAAGGTTGAACACGGCGTTCCCAGCAACCCTATTCTGTCTAGCTGACCCCAACATTCAGTAGCAAAAACTTTCAGTTTTGGAGGAACAGAAACGTTCTCTGTCTCTCCCTTTTTTTCTTTCCTTTAGGATAGACAAATCCTCTACAGTGGAGAAAAGTCACATTGATCCAGAAAACTCTCCACTTGTAGAAGTAAAGAATAAACAGAGTTAATTTGCTGATTCAAGGCAAATAAAACCTAGGATCCGACAGTGTCAGGAATTTTCCCTGCTTGTCCAGAGTGGTAATAAAGTATACCGCATCGTCTTTTCCTGGCCTGCAGATAACAACCCGGTCGGCGTGGATGTGCCGGCCGTAACTCCAGTCCAATCAGCAACCTTTAAACCGATCGGCCATAATAAACGAGTGGTCTAAGTTCCTGAACGGCTTGGGTACTTTCAGATAGTCCCAGATGGCCTCCCCATACCATTGCTCATGGCAAGCTTCAATTTCCATCATGAGTTTCTTAGGTACATATGGGAATTCCAAGCCGTACTCGGTAGCTACCCTTTTCATCAATACTCGCTGTAGGCGGGCGAGCTTAGGCAAATTCCGGGAACTTCCCATCCTGGGCATTACATAGGAGTCCGGTGACCTCCGGACCAAAGACGTAGCAGACGGTGACAAAGTCCCTTCATTAGGTACAGTCTCCGTTTTTACATCTGGGGTCCCCAACCGGGGTGTAGTGTCCCCAGAGTCCATGGGTGACCCCTCTTGGAAGCTGCGTATCGGGGTGACACATTTTCTCTCCTGAGACAAAGTCTCGAACAGATCATCATCCCCGATATCAGATGAAGAGTCCAACTCCGAGGGGTCCCACTCTTCGGCAGGTAGATAAGTGTGAGTAGCTACAGTCAATTTGTCCCCAGCCTCCTTACCGGTTCCTGTCGTGGGCTTCACCGCTCACGGGGTCCAGTTGCGGCAGGTGCTGAGGTAGGCCTCCACCGCGGCCGCGGGAGGCTTTAACGTCGCCCACCTTCCGTTTCACGGGTGGGATGAAACCACAGGTAGCGACAGTAGTATCTGCTGGAATGTCCTATGGTGGCTCCATAGCAACATCTACTCCGGATCTACCTGTAGCAGCAGATGCAGGGGTAAAGGCGACCTCCTCTGGAATAACGGTGCCTGTGATCCAGTCTACCCGATAAGCACGGGGTGGCACGGTGGGTTGATCCACCTCAAATAAGTACTCCCCACAGGATGCACAGCAGCTGAACGGGCGCAATTGTATAGCCAGTTCATCGCATCCAGGGCAGAGCATGCCCAGGGCCTCCACATCTCGACACATATAGAGAGTGAAGCGTCCCCGGGGCTTTAGTCGGATCCCCGTATCTGTAAGCGGGGCTCCGGATTCCGTGGCACCCACGGCATTTGGCATAGCGAATATCCTGGGTTTCCGATATGGCTGGTGCCCAGGAGAAAGAAGACATGTCGCTCGCTGAACTCTCCGCTTGGTCAGACAACCTTTGGTTCTTGCGCCAAATACACTCACATGGTCCACACAGGTGGCGGGAACGCCTCCCAGTTTAGTTCCTTTTGCACTTAGTTTGTGGGCTTTCTTCTTTGTGGCTCCGCCCATGAACTACGCAGTTGGCAAAGTAGTGACCTGTACCCCTTAATCACTTCTTCTCTTATTCAAAGCACAGTGCAACACTTTCTCGATGGCAGACTTTCCAATAAGCAAAAAAACAACAATCCGGTTGTCAGAGGCAACGGCAAATATCCCGGACGAGCCCCCATGTGTAGCACTACCCCCGTAGGAGCTGCTGGTTTAAGTTTTGGGTTTGCATGTTACCTCTTTAGCTTCGTTGTCTGGGTAGGAAAGTCTGTAGTAAATGCAATGTCCACACAAGATGTAAAACCTTCAACTGTTGATTTATTTTTGCTGCAGTAACTTGTGTAGAAGGTAGGAGAAGAGTAGGGGAAGGTTCAGGTACACATTGTAGAACACACGAAAACGTCTATAGTCATTCCTCACTCTCACTTTTGAGTGGGTATTGCTCACCCGGATAGACCCCTCTCACCTGGCCTAGCAACCGGGATGATGCACGAAACCAGTTTCAGGACAGTCTCTTCCACACACCGTATGAGAACAAATGTGGATAGCCAGGAATCCTCTGCCACAGGATTTCAGTCTCGAACTTCTAGCCGTGCAGTTGAAGAGCCTTTAAGCCGATTCGGCGAACTGCTTGGCTTTTAAAGTAGTGGATCCCCTCTTAACCTCCCTGGCGGTAATCCCGAGCGTGACTCGGGGTTGTTTTTTTTAGCTAGGATCGGTAACCCCGAGTCACGCTCGGGGTAACATTGCAGAGCCCGCAGCGGAGGTTTCTTACCTTCTCCTGGCGATCCAGCAATAATATCCTCTGCTGTGATCGCCAGCGAAACCTCCGGCGAGTGTCGGCGCTTCCTGGTTCCGTTCCGTGCGAGCCGCAGCGTCGCATGGGAGCGGAACTGGGCGGCAAATTTAAAAAGTTCAAACGTTCACACAACACAAACACAGAAATAAAAGCAGTTATATTGTATCTGATTACACTGTATTACACTGTATCATCTCTGATCACCATACAGTGCCCTGTACAGTGCCCCCTTGCCTGTCATCTGTGCCCATAAAAATATAGCATCAAAAAAACGCTTTACCAAAACGGCGCTTTTGGAGCAGATGAGTGACAGCGGCAGCGACACGAAGTTGCTCGCAGAAGAGAGCGATAGCGAGTCGTGGGGAGATTTGTCATCTGACACTGACACCGACACGGATCTGGCAAGTGACAACGGCGATGATCCTGCACCTGACCTCAGCGACCTCAGCGATGTGCGCACTTGGTGCCCTATAGACACCGATACGGACCAGGTAGCGCCCCCAAGATTTCCCTTCACTGGATCACCTGGGATGAAGGTAGATGTGGAGTGTGACAACCCTCTGGCATACCTGCAATTATTTCTCACTGAAGAGGTAATTGAAAAAATTGTCACAGAGACAAATCGTTACCACGATCAGCAATCCGCTACGCTGCATGCCAGATTTTCCCGAAGCAGAAAGTGGGAACCGGTGACGAAAGAGGACATCTGGCACTTTCTGGGACTCATTATTCTTCAGGGGGTGGTGGGGAAACTGCTACAGAAATGGTACTGGACCACCAATAAGCTACTGGCCACTCCGCTTTTTAGCACCGTGATGTCTGAATATAGTTTTTCCCTCATCATGAAATATTTCCACTTCACGAACAATGAGGAGTTTGATGAGGCCACGCATCCTGCGCCCAAGCTAAAGAAAATCTGGGAGGTATGCCAAATGATCGTGGCCAATTTCCAGCGGACCTACGTGCCAGACAGGGACGTCAGCGTGGATGAAAGTCTGATGGCCTACAGGGGACGCCTAAGCTGGATACAATACATTGCATCCAAAAGAGCGCGGTTTGGCATCAAATTCTTTATGCTCTGCGAGTCATCCACCGGATACATATGGAATTCGGTCATTTACACCGGTAAAGGCACGAAGTTCAAGCCAAGGTACAGCGGCTATGGGATGGCCACATCATCTGTCCTTAGGCTGCTGGAGCCATTGCTGAACCATGGATATTGTGTGACCACGGACAACTTCTATACATCTCCGGAACTTTTTGAGGTTTTGCTACAAAATAAAACTGATGGGTATGGTACCGTTAGGCCTAACCGACGTGGCATGCCATCTATGTTTGGCAAGAAAAAACTAAAAACAGGAGAAATGGTTGCCTGGCAGAAGGGTAAGATGATGGCAATGCGATGGCGAAACAAGAAGGACGTGTGTCTCATGAGTACTGTGCACAATACCGCCACTGCCATGGTCCACACAAGAGGTGGGAAAGATCTGTTGAAGCCGCAAGTTGTGATGGACTATAATAACACCATGGGAGGTGTCGACAGAGCCGATCAGGCAATGACATTTTACCCGGCTATGCGCAAACAGCAGAAAAAATATTATAAAAAGATTTTCAGGCATCTTTTGGAACAATGCCTTTGGAATGCGTATATCCTATACAAAGCAAAGAGTGGCATGCCTCTTGTTCATTCCGACTTTATCTGGAAGGTGGCTGAGCAGATTTTTGTCAACCAAACCAGATGCCATCAGTAGCTGTGAACAGACCCGGACGACGTGCTGTTGGCGTTGTCAACCCAGAACGCCTGACTGGACGTCATTTTTTGGACTATATACCGCCAACCGCAAAAAAGCAAGCACCTACCAGGATGTGCGTGGTCTGCTGTTCCAAGAGAGATGGCAATGGTAAAAAAGTCAGAAAAGAAACAAGATACCATTGTCCAGATTGCGACGTTGGACTTTGTCTAGTTCCATGCTTTAAAATGTATCACACTCAGGATGTGTATTGAATTTTCTTTGTTTGACAAATGTCATTATTTTCTTCTGCATTATTGAATAAAATTATATTACTTATTAGATTATAATTCATGATTTTGTGTTTCAAATTTATCACATCTGGGATGTCTACTAGAGTCTTGTTTGGTCAGGTTTAAGTAAGTAATTACTAAGAATTGCAGGCCTACAGTACATAACGCCAAATTTCCATGCAAAATAATTGTACCGCTTTTGGTACATAATTCCAGACAGAATCATACCGCCAGGGAGGTTAACAAGGTCACCAGGACTATCCCGAGACATTAGCACTTTGCTGGTCTCCTCCAGGGCAGGTCCTCCCCCGGTTTCCTTCATTAAGCAGCTTCCTCCCTCTTGGTGGACAGCTTGGGATCCCCTATAGGATTGAAGGCCCCAGTCATCATAACTGGGCCTACTCAATAGCGATGCCCACGTGGCCCCGAGACCGGAACCACACACACATACCTTGCGCCAGGAGGGCAACGGGGCGAAAAACCGACCCACCACAATGGCGTCTGTCCCGTAAGTATCTCTCCCCAGCATGCATAGCGGGGCACCACTCCCATTGTACCGCTGCCGAGAAGGGACACCCAATACACCATGGTTTGCCCATGTTCCAACAGGTGCCTGAGGTGGTAACGCCACCTACAGACAATAAGGGAAACTGCTATCAGGCAAACCACAACCAGAACAGAGGCAATTTATGCAAATTGACAGTCTGAGCCCAACTATAGGCTCAGACACCCCCTAAATTTACAATAGCCCCCCAATCATTGGGGGCAGGGCGCTACACCCCCTTCATGACCTGGCCATTTTTTTGCTATTTAGCACTGCGCTACTTTAACTGGTAATTGTGCGGTCATGCAATGCTGTACTCAAACAAAATTTATATAAATTTTTTTCCCACACAAATAGAGCTTTCTTTTAGTGGTATTTGATCATCACTGGGTTTTTTATTTTTTATTATATAAATGAAAAAATACCAAAAAAAAAAAAAAAAACTATATTTTTTACTTTCTGCTATAAAATATATCCAATCAAAAAATCAAATGTCTTCATAAATTTTGGCCAAAATGTATTCTGCTACATGCTTATCCTTTGGTAAAAAAAAACAATAAGTGTATGTTAATTGGTTTGTGTGAAAGTTATAGCGTCTACAAACTATGGCATGGGTGCTCAACCTGTGGACCTCCAGACATGTTGGCTACAAGTCTCATGAGGCATTGCAAGGCTGACAGTTACAAGCATGACTCCCAAAGGCAGAGGCATGATGGGACTTGTAATTTCACAACAGCTGCAGGGTCACAGGTTGAGCATCTATGAAATATAGTATATACACTGGAATATTTAGTTATTTATTTATTTACTAATGGCGATGATCAGCGACTTATTTGTGATAGTGCAGCAGGCAATCTGTCACTAAAGCCTCGCACACACGTTTTGATTGTCGTACGATCGAGCGTCTGATTTTTGTCAAAAGTGCGTGTGCAGGATTTTGTCTAGCATACTAACTATCCGCAAATTGCCGTTCGACAAACACGAACGTAGAGTATAAAGAGGAAGTTAATTTCTCGAGCGCCACCCTTTGGGCCCCTTCTGCTAATTTCGTGTTAGTAGAAGTTTGGTGACCATTGGTTCGCGATTTTCAGATCGCTTCTGATCTTCAAATGACAGTTTGGGAGTAGGCAGTTACATTAAAAACAGCACAATGGAAAATAACAAGGGACACCAACATTGTTGTATCTTAGATAGAATACGCTCCTGCAGTATACCTGCTCCACCATACCAACATTCCCAAAAGGCGATATCTTAAATCATTGACAATGTTCATGATAAACGCAGCAAGACATCCCATGCCATTGGCGCTCTCCAACTGCCCCAAAGAAAGAGGAGTGGTATCGTAGAATTAACAATATAGAAAAAATTGAAGAACTCATCAGTATCTCACATGAAAAGATACACAAGTTTACATCAACATGGTACAGTTGGCAACACTTTAAAAAAACAGAGGCATACCAAGCGAACGACGGATGAGGCCTGCTCACCTCGATACCATTGCTGAAAATAGAAAAGTATCAACACTTTACCCGCTGCAATCAATCCTGGTCCCATTCATGATCCTCTAGGACACAAACACAATCCGCCCCTCCAGGCCATTTCATGTGGCCCTCGCACCTCTTCTGCAGCTGCCGGAGAGCTCCAGGCCTCCTCTGGTCCTCCTCCCAGACCCTTACATTCTGCTTTCAAGCAATACATCCAGCTTCTTCCCAGCAGCAGCATAAGGTAAGGGGGGTGCACTGTGATGTAAGGGAGAGTGGGAGACTCAACTTCTGATGGTGGAGTGACTCTTGACATCTAATGTAAGGGGAGGGGATGCACTGGGCATCTAATCTTACAGATACAACCGGCCCTTTTGAGGACAATCATAATGCTGATGCGGCCCACGATGAAACTGAGTTTGACACCCTTGCTCTAGGATAACTGGGACCAACATACCCACTTCTTATGCTCTTAAACCAAACTAGTTCTTTATTGATCTGAATCAGCATAGCTTTATGCCGCGTACACACAATCATTATTCACAGCGGTTAAAAAACCGCCGTGAATAATGTCATTAAAAACGAGGGAACAGCTTGTTCCCCACACACGGTCGTTTTTCACGTCGTTTCTTCTCTTGTCGAGAAAAACGACCGTCTGTGGGCTCCGCGGCAGTGTTTCCCTATGGGAAACACTGCCGCGGAAAACATGTCGAAAAAAACGACGAGAAAAATTAGAACATGTTCTAATTTTTCTCGTCGTTTTTAATGCCGTTTTTCTCGTCGAAAAAAACGACAGAAAGCCCACAGACTATCGTTTTTCTCGTCGAATGGGAAAAATTTTGTTTTTCTCGACGAGAAAAACGGCCGTGTGTACGCGGCATAAGAGAGAAGGGAGTCTGTAACTCCCCATCCTCCCTTCCCTCCTTCCCTTTGTTCCCTCCATACCCCCCCCCCCCCCGACCCACCTCCCTATATACTTTATCTTGAACTACATTCTACACCTACAAGTACAATATTACCAAAAATAAATAAACAACAAATAAAAATAACACTCATAAAACCCAACATAACATAAGGATAAGTAAAAAAAAAAAAAACAGTTAATCTAACTCCGCATATGGTAAGAAATACTTCTAGATGCTCAATTATCATCTAAATGCCTATTCAGTTTCATTATTTTGTCTGGCTCTATATGCTAGCTGTAGAAACTTGAAAGTTCATATATTTAAATGTACTACTTGTTAATTCATGATGTACTTGTGACAACATTTGCAAAAATGTTTATCTTTATACGACTTATTTACCTTAAAAAAAAAAAAACTTATGGAAAAAACCCCAAAAACTCAGGGATAATAGGGTTGTGGTAACTTCCCCAAAAAAATCAAACAACAACCATAATATTAATATGCCTTTTAAAATACGTTTGGCATAATTACATCACTATCACCAGAAAAGCAGCTTCATTATTATCCTATTAAAGAAGATGAGAATGCATTTCGACATTTCATCAATTGCCGTGTCAGGGTATGTTAATTCTAGATTACGAACGATTGTTTACAAGACCGAACTCTTCCGGGTCGTTCCTTGATTTCGATCATGCATATTTGTACTTTCGACTTTTGTGTGACGATTTCTGCACTGACCATCCGAAAATCAGACGTTGAGCTGTCTTTCGTCAAAAATGTACTAGTCTGCTCATCCAGCTTTTGTCTTACGAAAAATGAAAATCGGATGTCGAAAAGAGCATACTAACGGTAAGAATTTCGGACGACAGGACGTCGAACGACAATTCCCTTCCGAAATTCGCATCGTGTGTACAGCGGGCCTTAACTGACACTGAGTGGGAATTGACTAACTGCCACTGACATTACCAGTGACACTAAAGCTGGATACACACTATACAACTTTTGTTGTTTAATTTCCTTTAGATTTATCTTCAACTATGTAGTGCAAGGGCCTGCCTGATTGCATACAAATTGAAAGTGTTTAGGTTTGACATCATATTATATGGTTTTGGTAAATTTAAAAGGAAAAAATCGAAAGAAAATTGGATAGTGTGTATCCAGCTTTATACAGTGATCAGTGATAATTCTTTATACTGACACTAGCTGGGAAGGGGTTAACATCTCAGGTAATCAAGGGGTTAAATGTGTACCTAACAAGTGTTAATGTGTGTAATGTTTTCTGCTTTTTACTAAAGATTTATTTGGTTGGTATCCCTGCTTTGCAAAAGACGAGAAACAGAGAGATTGACCCCTCTGTACAGAGCCCTGTGTTGTTTGTCAACACAGGGCTCTGGGCTGGATGCAGTTTATCAGCAGCGTCCCAGGCAAAAGCATTGGCTGGGACCTCCTGACAAACTTGTCTTGCAGCCAATAACAGCTGGAGATTCCGGGTGCGTGCGTGTATGCATGCATACCCGGAAGAAATCTCTGACATATAGGTACGTTGTTTTGCCTGTACGAGCCGTTTGTTCACAGTAAATGTCCTCTGGGCAGGCAGCAACTGGTTAAATAATGCCATTACTAATGAAGCACGTGAATTATGTAATCTGCGACAGGAGCAGGAAAATTAACCTACAGCTTTTTTGAGGTTAAGTACTGGGGCAAGTAATATTTACATTTTACTATTTCAAAACAAGAAATGTATGCAGCATCTACAACTGATGTTGCATTATGCAATCTTAAACGGATGTTTGTAATTTTTTGGGATTTATGTTCCTATAGTTTTAATTGGTAAACATGTTTTTGCACCAACTATCTGTAGCGGTGTGGTTGCTACTAGTTACTAACATCCACACATATTCACCCTGCTGCCAGACTTCCATACATCACTCTCCAGTAGACAATGAACAGTCATTTGAATTGTTTTGTTTTCGTTTATTTGGGGGATATAACTTGGTTTGGGAAAGGGTATGGGATGCCCAAAGAATAGATTACATTTGCCATGTTAAAGCAGTTACGCTTTGCATATTCTGAAAAGGCTGGTTGTGTTGTAAGTACAGAGCTCAGCTGGAAGGTATAAACTGCAATGCAGGATCATCATAATCATCTGACGCTATATGAGAGATTGGAGACATAGGCACTGGAGGAGTGGGCGATAGTTGACAGATCCTTTCAGAGACCCTGGCAGGGGTAATAGCCATCCGCGCTGACTGATCTCTTGCAGGGATCAGACTTTCTGGTAAGCGGCAGTCACATCAGAGGTGGTGGATCTCTCTTCTATCCGGATAACAGCACTTTTTCTCTGGTGTTTTGATGTTTGAAGTCACAGATGTTTGAAATGAGGATTGATATTCACACTAGCAGTCTTCAATGTTAACTTCCTTGTTCCAGACATTACGTATGAATTGTTTTTGGAACTATATACACACAGTCTAATTTTATCTCTCAAGAGTCTGGTGTATTAAGAGACTGTTTTTCTGGGGCTTATTACTACTATATTCAACTGTTTGGGTTACCCATGGTTGGGTCGCCACCTTGGGTGCAGGACTTTTTACACGTCAGAGTTTGATTATCATTTATTTTCATTCAATTCATTGTTGCGCGGCTTGTTTTTCTTTTTATATTGTTTTTTTGTGTGTATCTTTTGTGTGTAACTTATCATGTTCACTTGACTTTCATATAAGACAGCACAGTATTTCCCCTTTTTTAAATACACCCTACCTATGCCTAGGAAGCTACCGCGCATGCGTCAAAGTCATTTCGAGCATGCGTGGGTTTCCACGGCGACAGGTAAGCGTACACAGTCTCGGGTTTCTCGTCGGGAAACAGGCCAACGAGAATCTCGACGAGAAAATAGAGAGCAGGTTCTCTATTTTTCTCGTCGAGATTCTGGCCAGTTTTCTTGACGAGAAACCTAAAAGCCTCGTACACACGGCCGGTTTTCTCGGCAAGAAAGCTCTCCCGGCAGTTTTCTTGTAGTTTTTTGACGAGAAAACCGGCCATGTGTACAAGGCTTTAGTCTTTTCGCCCCATCATCTTGAACTGTACCAGGCATCACTCTGAATAATCCCTGGCTGTTGCTGAACTTGCTAATAGGCCAGGGGCCTGCAGTACTCCTTCTTGACGGCCTAGTTACTTAGCAGAAATAAATGATAGATGGACTACTGATCCCAGCCAGTCCGACTTGCAAACCCTGTGCCCTCAGGCCACAGCGATTTGTCACAGAACCCCACAGTCTCTCCTCTGGCCTTGCACCCAGCTCCCCTGGCATGTCTCTTCCAGAAATCCACTGTGCCTCACTCACCGAACTTCTCCTGCCCTGAGTCCTTCATGAAGAATTTACCTGGACCGTGCGTACCGACTGCTTCTGTTCCAGGACACCTCTCCATGACCGTGTAAGGAGAGGCTCCCTCCCAGCTCCTGAGCTCTTCCCCAGAGGCCTGCACCCCCCCCCAGATGGGGGTGAGCCTCCTGCTGCAGTGTAACACTCCATTCTATAATCCACCCAGCCGACAACTCCCCTCCTGTAGGCTGGACCTGAGTTTATGTAGGAGGCCTGCCCCCTGCCAATCCTAGTTGGGATTTGGTCAGGGCTCCTCACATGAACTCCCTGTCACTCCAATTCCCAACGCTGCCCCTTTTCCAGAACATTCTCCCTGGAAGCAGGGGAGGCACCCAAGAACTGAAAGACAGGTGGTCACACCCACTGCTTAGCTAACCACTTCCTGCCCCCCAGATCAAAACAAGCAGGCCTAGCATGCAGCATAGGCCTGCCTGGCAGCTATCACCCAGAACCTTACCTCTAGCACCTACCTATGGTAGAGGGCGCTACATATGTAAGAGGGCATATCCCCTCACTTTGGAGAGATCTCCATTTATTTCTCCGCTTACTTCCTGCTGTGTCTCTGGGACAGTGAAGTGATAGGAAAGTAAAGGAAATCCCCTTGATGGGTTCCAGAAAAAAACCCTGACAGGGGTCCTAACCATTATACTGTATCCTGTATAACTGTATATGCAATATTAAAAAAAGTTTTGGCTTTGCATACACTTTAAAAATCCTGCTCAACAGCATGCAGAAAAACAAAATGATATAAACTGATATATCAAATTGAGTTGAATTAGCTTGATCAAGTTATCTATTTGTCCTTTTTGTTTGTATGTTATATTGGCCTGATTATACATTGCTCTAGCATGTAAAAACCTGTAATGGCTATTAATTTATTTCCATTTATATACAGTTTTCTCAACTATGGCTGGTAAGTTAATTATTTTCATAGACTCCTAACATACTGTAAGTTAGGATCTTGTTAGAAATAACATGACCTATTATGAAAGAGGTGAAATGGTTACACACAACAGCAGGCAGCAGCAGGGCAGCCATCAGCCCCCCGGTCCTGACCACCAACATTCCCCAGGGCCTGCCCACTGGCCGTCCCACTGAATCCGCCCACATCAAGTCCTTCAGTGCACACACCTTTTATTTTACCACTCTTACAAGGTCATATATGAAAATGAACAGTGTATTATAAGTCATCAGTGCTTTCAAGGTTTAACAGTAGGAAAGTATATTTTGCCCAAAAGAGACATCCCAAACCAGCAGCTGTACGCTTGCAGCCCCCCACGCACCTGTATGTTCTCAGCCCCCCTCACACCTGTATGTTCTCAGCCCCCCTCACACTTGTACGCTTTCAGCCTCCCTCACACCTGTACGCTCTCAGCCCCCCTCACACATGTACGCTCCCAGCCCCCCTAACACCTGTACGTTCTCAGCCCCCTAACACCTGTACGTTCTTAGCCCCCTAACACCTGTATGCTCTCAGCCCCCCACACACCTGTACGCTCTCAGCCCCCACACACCTGTATGCTCTCAGCCCCCCTTACACATGTACGCTCTCAGCCCCCCTTACACATGTACGCTCTCAGCCCCCCACACACCTGTACGCTCTCAGCCCCCCACACACCTGTACGCTCTCAGCCCCCCACATACCTGTACGCTCTCAGCCCCCCTCACACCTGTACGCTCTTAGCCCCCCTCACACCTGTACGCTATCAGCCCCCCACACACCTGTACGCTCTCAGCCCCCCACACACCTGTACGCTCTCAGCCCCCCCTCACACCTGTACGCTCTCAGCCCCCCTCACACCTGTACGCTCTCAGCCCCCCCTCACACCTGTACGCTCTCAGCCCCCTCACACACCTGTATGTTTTCGGCCCCCCCTCACAACTGTAAGCTCTCAGCCCCTCTCACAAACATATGCACACAGGCACACACACATATGTACACAGACACACACATGTACACAGGCACACAGACACACACATGTACACAGACACGCACACTGGCACACACACATGTACACAGACACACACATGTACACAGGCACACACACACATATGTACACAGACACACACATGTATACCACCCCACCCCCCTTCCTCTTCAGTTGTACATCAGCCCTTACTTAGAAGGTGCTGTTCCTGGTCCCCAGCTCTTGTGCAGAATACACAAGGCGTGCACTTGCTGGAATTTACCAGAGGTGGCAGCATAGAGCTCAATGTCAGGTCAATGACACAGCAGCAGCTGCTGACATATTCTGAAAGCCAGCGCAGCCACGGAGCTCTCATGCGCTCGTCCCTGCCTTCTCTCATTCTCGCCAGACATCCGGGCTCTTCTAGACTCTCGGGCCCCTTACAAGTGTGTGGGCTGTACCCCCCTGATGGCGGCCCTGGGCAGCAGACATGTGTTTGCTTTAGGAGAGACACAGCACGAGGTATAACTGATATCTTGTCCAGTAATCCCATAGATAAAAGCTGTTGTCTTCCTTTCCTGCTATGCCAATAAGGTCACTAGCCAACAAAGAGTCCATGGCTTTGGTACTCTGTATTGTGTTTTTTACATGGGGTATTCCTTTTCTCACAGGTGAGACTAGGTCTATCATCTGTTAATTATTTTGGCTTACTACAACCTGACATAGAGGTGTTTATGTAGATTAGTGTCAGTGTAGATTAATGTAATTATTGTCATGTCCCTGTTTCTAATTAATGAATACTTTTAAATATGTAGATAGAATGTAACCTACTGCACAGTCTTAGTTTATTTAGACCAGAATGGGTACTCATTCACATAGGAGGGGGCTGGGATCTGGGGGCCCCCTTTTAAAAGGGGGTTTCCAGATTCAGATAGGCCCCTGCCCCCCACAACCACCGCTCAGGGTTGTGGGAAAGAGGCCCTTGTGCCTATCCCCTACAACCACCGCTCAGGGTTGTGGGAAAGAGGCCTTTGTCCCTATCAACATAGGGACAGGGTGCTTTAAGGTGGGGGGGCAGATCCCCCCCACCCCAAAGCACCCCCCACATTGAGAGCATGTGGCCTGGTATGGTTCAGGAGGAGAGGGAGGCACTCGCTCGCCCCCCCTTTCCTGGCCTGCCAGGCTGCATGCTCAGATAAGGGTCTGGTATGGATTTTAGGGGGACCCCGCACCATTTTTTAGATTTTTTGGCATGGGGTTCTCATTATGATCCATACAGACCCAAAAGGCCCCCCAGCATTTTTTTAAAATTTTTCTATTGCTGGCAATGTTTTTTTTCCTCTCAGCTGTCTGCGGGGAAGCCCGCTGGCAGCTGATAACTCATCTGTTGTTAAGGATGTGGCGGCCGACTTCCCATCCCACTCTTTAACAACCGCCAGCTATTCACTGTGCGCTCAGCGGGCGGACATCCCGCCAAGCGCCTTGAAAATTCAGGTGTTTGGCGAACACCCAAATGTGCGCTGTTATGGGCTGATCTGATGCTCGACCCGAACAGTTCACCCATCTGTACTCAACAGCATGCAGAAAAAACAAGATTATATGTACAATTGAGTTGAATTAGAAAAAATACGGTTTCAAAATGCTCAAGCAAGTTATCTATATGTCCTTTTAATTTGTATGCTATATTAGCCTGATTATATGTTGCTCCAGCATGTAAAAATCTGTAATGGATATGAATTAATCTCCCTTTATATACAGAAGAATCCACAACTATGGCTGGTAAGTTAATTACTTTCATTGATTCCTAAAATATTGTAAGTTAGGATCTTGTTAGAATCAATATATGACCTATTATGAAAGAGGTGAAATGGTTACACACAACAGCAGGCAAAAGACATGTGTTTGCTTTAGGAAGAGCATCCAAAGACACCAATGACCAAGATGCCATATTGAGGAGAGACACAACACGGGGTATAACTCATACCTTGTCCAGTAATCCAATAGATGAAAGCTGCTGTCTTCCTTCCTGCTATGCTGATAAAGTCACCAGCCAACATAGAGTCCATGGCTTTGGTACTCTGTATTGTGCTTTTTATATTAGATATTCCTTTTCTCAAGGGTGATCCAAGGTCTAGCATCTATTATTAATTCTGGCTTAACACAACCTGACATAGGGGTGTTCATGTTGATGTAAAAGAAAAAGATGAGAATGGTGCGCTTATTCAATAATGTGCCATAAAGTAATATGCTCAAAAAATTAGTATCCAAACATACAAATAAATAAATGTGAATAAAAGTCCAACTAAAGCCCAAAGGAGTCTGTTCATATAAAGGTAAAAATCTCATAGGGATAACTTGATAGAAGAAAAAACTGACAAAACATCAATCCAAACATCGACTGTTAAATTTATGAATTGGCCGCTCACCTCCAACAATGACCCAAGGGTCAAATAAGGAATCCTGGGGATGGATCTGTAAAGGCATTCAGGTCCCAGGCGAAGACGAAGAACTACGTCCAAAACTTGGCATCAAAACATCTTAGGTAATTCCATATATAGAGGAAACAGCTCGCTCCAAGAAATGACACTTCTTGTATAAATGGCGCTCAAAGGAAACAAAGAACAGCCATAGTACAATATTGTCAAATGAAAAGTAAATTTATTTAATAAAATAAACTGCTTACATCAAGTAAGGGTAAAAACCGCAGAAAAAAGCAATGGGGAATAGTGACACACTCGCCTCCTCACCATACTTCCTTAAGACACCACCGGAACTGATGTCACAAGGCTCCACCCGACAAGTTGAGTCACTGGTCACGTGACTTCCTCAGGGATGTTGATGGACACTAAAGACCATTAAATGTGTCAGCATAGATTAATGTAAATATTGTCATGTCCCAGTTTCTAATTAATGAATACATTTTAATATGTAGATAAAATGTAACTTACTGCACAGTCCTAATTCATTTAGACCAGTGTTTTCCATCTTTGATTAAAGTAATATGTCTTTTCCTGACTCCCAAATCTGGATATTAAATAATACCATTCCTAATGATGCACATAAATTCTGTAATCTGTGACAGGAGCATGAACAAGTTTTGAGAACAGTTTAGGTAAAAGGAAAATAAAGTGAAAAGTTATTGAGAAAAATAGCTCACAGCTTTTAGGAGGTTAAGCACTGGGGCAAGTAATATTTGCATTTTACAATTTCAAAACAAGAAATTTAATTGCAACATCTACAACTAATGTTGTGTTATCCAATCTTGCATTAATGTTAACATTTTTTGGGGATTTATGTTCCTATAGTTTTCCAATGCTTAAACATGTTCTTGCAACAACTATCTAAGAGGGCATATCCCCTCACTTTGGAGAGATCCCTATTTATTTCTCTGCTTACTTCCTGCTGTGTCTCTGGAACAGAGGCGTATCTAGTTAAAATGGCGCCTATGGCAAGCACTGAAACTGCGCCCCTGTCAAAACCTTTGAAACCCATCTTTCAGGAAAACCAGGGACAGGAAGGGACACTGGGGACAGAGAGGGACGCAGTGCGACGAGGACAGAGAGGTACACTGGGGACAGAGAAGGAAGCCAGGGACAGGGAGGGACACAGTGCGACAAGGACAGAGAGGGACGCTGAGGACAGAGAAGGAAGCCAGGGACAGGGAGGGACACAGTGCAACAAGGACAGAAAGGGACGCTGGGGACAGACAGAGGGACGCAGTGTTATGAGGACAGAGAGGGATGCAGTGCAAACAGGGGACACAGGGGGATGCAAGTGGGGGGACCCTGCGTGGGGGTGGGGACACTGTGGAGGGACCAGGAGAGTATCATGGGGCCTACTGCGGTCCTGTTGGAGCCCAGGCCCCCTACATCTGTACTAGCTGCCGATGGTGGCGGCCCTGGTGTTTCTAGACTCCTGTAAAAAATAAAAAGTACACAGCCTCACCTAATGCCTGTAATAATAGGACCTCTCATGGCACGCTGCTCCCTGCCAGCCCCTCCTCTCTTCTTGTCCATCCCGGGTGATGCAATGTACAGTACAAGCACCTGGGTTGGATGGGAAGGAAGCAGGGGCCGGTGGGGAGCAGTGCGCCATGAGAGGTCCTATTACAGCCCATGCTATACTGTATGCATTGCAGTCTTGCAGAGCCTCTTATGGGCCCCCCCTAATGGCCCCAGGCCCTTGGGCAGTGCCCGATGGGTCAGTCCACCCCTGCTCATTGAACAGTCCGCATTCAGTGAAAGTTAATGCACCTCAAAGTTTGCGGTACATGAACTTTCACTGAATGTGGACTGTTCAATAAGCTTGTGGCACAAATCACTTTATTACACTTTATTAATGATATCTATAGCTGCTATGCATATTTATAATTTATTTAATCCATTTTGCTATATTCGATGCCTGGAACACACGCACAATTGCACATGATGATGACCTAAAACTTTTAAGTCATTAACACGTGTGATTGTCCGTGTGTGCCAGGCATCGAATATAGTGCGCAATATGGATTAAATAAATTATAAATATGCATAGCAGCTATAGATATCATTAATAAAATGTAATAAAGTGATTTTTGCAACAACATTGCACAAATCACTTTATTACACTTTATTTATGATATCTATGGCTATGCATATTTATAATTTATTTAATCCACTGAGCACTACATTTTGCTGCTTGCTTCTGGTTGGAAGTTGGCCCACACACATGAATATGATCATGATCAAGAAGTAGTACCTGGCTGCTATCCTTGGTGCTGCTGGGGGTTCCCCGTCGGGCCGCCATCCATTCCTTCTCCTCTTCCTCACATCATGTCACATTCCTGCTCCTCCCTGGAGAAGATGATGCCACGTAGAGGAGGGTAGGTGGAGCATTAGGCTCCGCCTCCGCCACTGTTACCTTACGCCTACGTGGATCATCGGCTGTAATGGAGGCGCCTGTCACTCCCCTCCCTAGGCCAAGAAGCAATTCTGTGTCGGTGCCGTGCTCCTGCAGGCCGGCCGCGGCGCCGACAGCTACATTAGTGCGGGAGGCGGCCGCGGGAGGAAGGGTGAAGGACGAGTGAACTTTTTTTTTGTGCGGGGGTGGCTTTTTTTCCACCCCCCCATGGCGTCCATGGCACTTGCCATGGCTGCTATACCCCAGATACGCCACTGCTCTGGGACAGTGAAGTGACAGGAAGTGAAAGGAAATCTCATTGATGGGTTGCAGTCTTAACATAATGGTATGATAATACTCTATCCAATACTGAAAAAAGTTTTGGCTTTACATACAGTTTAAGATTCCTGCTCAACAGCATACAGAAAAAATGTAATTATATATAAAATTTTGTTGAATTACAAAAAAATTGAGTTTCAAAATGCTCAATCAAGTTATCTATATGTCATTTTAATTTGTATGTTATATTAGCCTGATTATTTGTTCCTCCAGCATGTACAAATCTGTAATGGATATAAATTTATTTCCCTTTATATACAGCATCCACAACTATGGCTGGTAAGTTAATTATTTTCATTGACTCCTAACATACTGTAAGTTAGGATCTTGTTAGAATCAATATATGACCTGTTATGCAAGAGGTGAAATGGTTACACACAACAGCAGGCATCAGACATGTGTTTGCTTTAGGAAGAGCATCCAAAGACACCACTGACCAAGATGCCATAGTGAGGAGAGACACAACATGGGGTATAACTGATACCAGTGTAGCGCTACCCCCAGTTAAGAGAGCCGCTGGCTTTTGTTTCGGGTCCTGTATACAGCACCGCCAACCCCCGGCAATCTACTCAACCCACACTGGCACAGTTAGTCTAGGGATTGATACCTGGTTATACACACTCTGGCAGTATTGGTAGATAGCTACTATCTGCAAAGATGACACTAATACCAATGTAATACAATATAACTGGATTTACTTTGGTTTAAAGGTTCAAGGTTAAAAACATCACATAGCATACATGCAGAGCCCTGCAGCAATAAACACATTCATTAGTGATAGTGCAGAGTGATCACCCGCCACGTGCAACTATCTTCTTTCCCTATACACAGCAGTGGATCCGCACAGGGAGTCCTATTGCTTGCAGCGCAGTGTCCAAAGAGGCCGAGCTTAGCCTCGCCCTGTTCTTATATAGCCCCACCCATGAGTCTCTGCAGCGGCCCAATGCACCCTGGGTGCCAAACAGAGTTCTGGGTAACGTAGTCCAGGGGCCTTAAAGGAGACCCCGCTACACCAGTAATCCCATAGATGAAAGCTGTTGTCTTCCTTCCTGTTATGCTGATAAAGTCACCAGCCAACATAGAGTCCATGGCTTTGGTACTCTGCATTGAGCTTTTTACATTGGATATTCCTTCTCTCACAGGTGAGACTAGGGCTATCATCTGTTAATTATTTTGGCTTACTACAGCCTGATATAGGGTTGTTCATGGTGATGGACACTAAAGACCACAAAGAGTGTCAGTGTAGATTAATGTAAGTATTGTCATGTCCCAGTTTATAATTTATGGATACATTTGAATATGTAGATAGTATGTAGCCTACTGCACAGTCTTAGTTCATTCGGAACCAGTGTTTTCCATCTTTGATGAATGTAATATGTCTTTTCCTGACTCCCCGATCTGGATATTAAATAATACCATTCCTAATGATGCACATAAACTATGTAATCTGTGACAGGAGCAGGAACAAGTTTTGAGTACAGTTTTGGTAAAAGGAAAACAAAATGAAAAGCTATTGAGAAAAATAACTCACAGCTTTGTTGAGCTTAAGTTCATAACAAGAAATTTAACTGCAGCATCTACAACTGATGTTGTATTATCCAATCTTGAATTAATTTAACATTTTTTGGTATTTATGTTCCCATAGTTTTCCAATGGCTAAACATATTTTGGCAACAACTATCTAAGAGGGCATATCTGTCAGGAACCATAAAACAGACGGAGACAGAAAATGCAGTAAACATATTAGACCTTTTAATAAAGTAGTAAAAATAGTATAAATAGTAAACGTATTCAAAACATAGCCAGGGTTCGGTAGCCAAATTGGGTAGTCAGAACAAGCCAGGAAATCAGGAAGCCAGAGATCAGCGTAGTCAGAAGCAGCAGACAGGAAGGATGAGTACTGGCAATTAACTGATGGGTGAGCAACCTGAGCTCTGAGGAGGGAGGACTGAGCCCAGCCCCTAGAGTACCCCCTCCTCAATGCCCCCTCTAGGTTTGAGGGGAAAATGTCTATGGAAAGCACGGAGGAGGACAGGAGCATATACGTCTGAGGATGAGACCCAAGAACGCTCCTCTGGACCATACTCTTTCCAATGAACCAGGTACTGTATACGCCCACAGAACCTACGGGAGTTAATGATTGATTGTCTCTCATAATCCTCATGGTTCTCAAGCTGAACCGGGCGAGGACGTGGAACCGAGGTGGTGAATCGGTTGCATACCAATGGTTTTAATAAGGAGACATGGAATACGCATATTAGAAGGAAGGTCTAATGCGTAAGCCACTGGGTTGATCTTACGGAGAATATGGAAAGGCCCAATAAACCGTGGTGCCAGTTTCAGTAAGGGAACACAGAGTTGGAGGTTGCAAGATGAGAGCCAGACCCTCTCCTCAACTTGGTATGAAGGCGCAGGTAGGCGTCTGCAGTCTGCATGGAGTCTGTACCTATCATTGGCATGTTGCAAGGACTCTTTGACCTCTACCCAAGTGGAACGAAGACCACAGGGATGCTCCTCTAATGCAGGATTTCTTTGAGGAACAAATGAGTCAGGCAACATAGATGTCAGGGAAATCCGTCCAACGGCGCCAATCAGCGCCCAATGCGCACGCGCGGCGGAATGATGCTTCGGCGCATGAGCGTGCGCGGGACGGCGCTTCTACGTCCTCGGGTGCGTGCGCCGACGCAGCGGCGCGCGCGCATGCGCGGTGGCGCACCAATGGGAATCCAGGCGGGCCTATTTAAAGAGACCCAGTTGCACTGACAAGTTGCTGGTTTGTCAGCTTTCCTGTATACCCAAGACTCTGGAAAACTATCTTGAAAATCTCCTTGTGACCCGGACTGGCTTGACTCCTCTGATCTCTCTCCTGGACCTGACCCTCGGCTTGCTATACGGACTTCTGCCTTCTCCTGTGTTTGACCCTCGGCCTGTGGAAAAGAGGCAGGCAGTTGCAGTATTTAATCAAATGGAAGGGGTATCCCCCAGAGGAAAACTCTTGGGAACCATCTAGGAACCTACATGCTCCCCGCCTAATTAGAGTCTTTCACCAGGAACATCCCGAGTTGATGTCTAGTCTGGGCGTCCGGAGTCCGCCCCTAGGAGGGGGGCACTGTCAGGGAAATCCGTCCAACGGCGCCAATCAGCGCCCAATGCGCACACGCGGCGGAATGATGCTTCGGCGCGTGCACGGGACGGCGCTTCTACGTCCTCGGGTGCGCGCGCCGACGCAGCGGCGCGCGCGCATGCGCGGCGGCGCACCAATGGGAATCCAGGCGGGCCTATTTAAAGAGACCCAGTTGCACTGACAAGTTGCTGGTTTGTCAGCTTTCCTGTATACCCAAGACTCTGGAAAACTATCTTGAAAATCTCCTTGTGACCCGGACTGGCTTGACTCCTCTGATCTCTCTCCTGGACCTGACCCTCGGCTTGCTATACGGACTTCTGCCTTCTCCTGTGTTTGACCCTCGGCCTGTGACTCGGATCTGCTGCCTGTCTACAATCCTTGACCTCCTGCTTGTACCTTTTGGACTTCCGCGTTTCCTTTGAACTCCTGCCTGGTTTCCGGTATTCTCTGGACTTGTTGCCTTTTACTGTGCTAGACCCCCAGCCGGGATTGTTACCTTGCAATTGCAACCCGGACTCAACCTGCACCGGCTTCCATTATCTCCTGCTGTTTGAACTTTACCAATCCGGCTAGTTCCTGCCTGAAGCCTGTTTCTTCAGTCTACTCAGCACTACCAGACCGTCTACAAGTACCCACCACCTGCCGGTAGCCGGTGCCGCTTCTCGCCATCCACTCCCTGTCTCAACTCCAGGGGGTGGAGTGCGTCAAGTCGCAAAGGTGAACCACTCTCGGCATCTCGGCCTCGGTAAGTACATACCCTTACAGTACAAACCAGCCAGATGTCTGAGGCCGACAGGGTGCGTTCACCGTTCGAGACCCTATGTCAGCAAGTCACCGCACTAACCGATGCGGTTCAGAAATTACAAGAAGGTTATGTCCAAATGGATGGCCGCTTTCAGCTACTTACTGGAGCTACAGGACCAGCATCACCAGCTGCTACCGTTGCCAATGTTGCCTCCACGTCTCAAAATCAGGCAAATCCCACCGTAGTAATGGCTACCCCTGAACCCAGGGTCCCCCTGCCTGAGCGATTTTCTGGCGTCCGTAAGAAATATCGGGCTTTCAAAAATGCATGTTCTCTTTACTTCGCCCTTCAACCCAGGACTTTCTCTTCAGAAGTGGTAAAGGTGGGGTTCGTCATCTCCCTTCTAACCGACGAACCTCAGGCCTGGGCCCATGGCCTGATGGAGCAAAGCAGCCCCATACTAGATTCCGTGGACACCTTCTTCGAGAGTATGGCGCAGCTGTATGACGATCCTCAGCGATCAGCTACAGCTGAGTCTGTTCTCCACAGTTTAACCCAGGGGAGAAGGCCGGTGGAGGACTACATGGCAGAATTCCGGAAATGGTCAGCTGACACTGGCTGGAATGAGACGGCCCTTAAATACCAATATCGCCAAGGACTGTCTGAGGCTCTTAAAGACGAGCTGGCCAGGATTGGTGTTCCAACTACTCTGGAAGATTTGATCCAGTCTGTCACTCAGCTTGACAGACGCCTGCGGGAGCGGCGTTCTGAGCGTTTCCAGACTACCCGTCCAAACTGGACTTTGCCCCGATCAGCTTCTGCCTACCCACCCATCCAAGTTCCTACAGCATCTTCTCCTCCCGAGCCTGAACCCATGCAGCTTGGTCTGGTTCGTCCTCCCCTTTCTCCTGAGGAAAAGCAGCGCAGGCGTCAGGCCAATCTGTGTCTTTACTGCGGGGGTACTGGCCATTTCCTTCGGAGCTGCCCAGTGAGACCTAGTAAGTGTACCCTCAAAGACACTTTGAACTACCAAGTTTCTGGCTTACCACAGACTTATGTTGTTCTTTCTATTTCTCTACAGCTACCAACAGGAGCAACCCGCCTACCGGCGATTATTGATTCAGGAGCCTGCAGCTGCTTTCTGGACTCTTCACTTGCTTCCCAACTTCACTTTCCTCTGCAAACCAAGGACCGTTATCTTCAGGTTCGTCTGGCGGATGGATCCCTGCCTCGTTCAGGGGTAATTACGCAAGAAACAAAACCCGTCCTTGCTATCACGGATTCAGGCCACCAAGAATACCTTTGATTTGACCTCATCCCATCTCCCATGTTTCCCATCATCCTGGGCCTCCCCTGGTTACAAGCACATGAGCCTCATATAAACTGGGCCAAAAGGGAAGTTAACTTCACTTCTTCGTATTGTTCCCAACACTGTCTTCCCGCACTTCCAACTGTCTGTGCTACTTTAACCCCTCAACCGGATAACCTACCACATGTTCCATCAGCATACTTAGAATTCCAGGACGTCTTCGACAAACAGCAGGCCGACCGCCTACCTCCACATCGTCCCTACGATTGTCCCATTGACCTTCTGCCTGGCTCCAAAATTCCACTCGGCCGCATCTTTCCCTTGTCCGAATCTGAGTTGAAGGCCCTCAAGTCTTACATTGAGGAAAATCTGGAAAAGAAATTCATTCGCCCCTCTTCTTCCCCAGCCGGTGCCGGAATCTTTTTCGTTGAAAAGAAAGACGGGACTCTGAGGCCCTGCATCGACTATAGGGAATTAAATAAAATTACTATTAAAAATAGATACCCGCTTCCTCTCATCCCGGAATTGTTCCAACGATTCCGATCAGCTCGGATCTTCTCTAAACTGGACCTTCGAGGGGCCTACGACCTCATCCGGATCAGGGCTGGAGACGAATGGAAGACGGCTTTTAGATCTAGGTTCGGTCATTTTGAATACTTGGTCATGCCATTCGGGCTTTGCAACGCCCCAGCTACTTTCCAGCACCTGGTCAATGACATTTTCCGTGAACACTTGGACGACTTCCTAGTAGTCTACTTAGACGATATTCTTATTTTTTCGTCCTCCCTTGAACTGCACGGAATCCATGTCATCAAGGTCCTCACTATTCTCCGAGAACATAGACTTTACCTCAAGGCCGAGAAATGTGACTTTGAGAAAACCACTGTGCAATTTTTGGGATTTATTATTTCTACCAATGGGGTCGCAATGGACCCGCAGAAAGTCAAAGCTATCCAGGAATGGCCAGCCCCAACAGACAAGAAAGGGGTACAACGGTTTATAGGTTTCGCCAACTTCTACAGGAGGTTCATTGTGGGGTTCTCCTCTATTGTGGCACCTATAACCCAACTAACACGCCAGGGCTACCGCTTTCACTGGTCACCGGAAGCTCAGGATGCCTTCGATAAACTAAAGAATGCATTCACATCGGCACCTGTATTGAAGCATCCAGATCCGCTACTGCCGTTTACTCTGGAAGTAGATGCTTCAGAGTCAGCCACTGGGGCCATCCTCTCTCAAAGACAGGGCCCCAAATCCCTTCTTCATCCAGTAGCCTTTGCCTCTCGTAAACTAACTTCTCCGGAACGTAATTATGACGTCGGAGACCGGGAACTATTAGCTATCAAATTCGCCCTGGAAGAATGGCGATACCTTCTGGAGGGAGCCCCTCACCCTGTCATGATATTCACGGATCATAAGAATCTAGAATATCTGAGAACAGCAAAACGTCTTCGACCCAGACAAGCCCGATGGGCCCTCTTCTTCACCAGGTTTAACTTTCATATCTCTTATAGGCCCGGTTCCAAGAACGTGAAGGCGGATGCACTCTCTAGGATGTTTCCCGAGACCCCTCAAGCAGAGGAACCAAGTACCATCCTATCAGCACAAAACTTTCTGCTCATCCCACAGGCTGATCTACTAACCTCCATAAAAGCCGCCTCTAAGCATTGTCCTGACCAAGTAACCTCTTCCCTAGAGAAGCATAATGACTTGCTCTGGTCCCAAGGTAAAGTCTTCGTCCCTCTGGAATCAAGGCAACTGATTCTGAAAACTTTCCACGACCACAAACTAGCTGGTCACTTCGGAACCAAAAAAAACATGGAACTAATCTCTCGCTCCTTCTGGTGGCCTGGTTGGAGACAAGATTGCAAGTCCTATGTTGCCTCTTGTACCCGTTGCCAACGGTATAAGGGACCCAAAACCAAGAGTTGGGGACTACTCAAACCTTTGCCTATCCCTGAACGTCCGTGGGCAGATGTGTCCATGGACTTCATTGTAGATCTACCGCCCTCTGGAGGTTTTACCACGATTCTGGTCGTAATTGACCGCCTCTCCAAAATGGCACACTTCGTGCCCATGATCGGTACCCCCTCTGCTGCAGATACAGCCAAAGCCTTCTTTCAGGAGATAATCAGGCTCCATGGGGTGCCTAAGAGCATCACCTCTGACAGAGGCGTTCAATTCACGTCGAAATTCTGGAAGGAACTTTGCAAATCTTTAGAAGTCAAGATTTGCCTATCATCGGCATATCACCCCCAGAGCAACGGACAGACAGAGAGAACCAATCAAACCCTAGAACAATATCTCCGTTGTTTTTGCTCAGCCTCACAAGACGATTGGTCCTCCCTATTATCCTACGCTGAGTTTGCATATAACAACTCGGTGCATTCAGCCACCAGTCAAACTCCTTTTTGGGCCAACTTTGGCTTCCATCCTTCCTTCCTCCCTGATGACATTCCGGAGAGCTCTGTTCCTGCTGTTCAAGATCGGATAGCCTTTGTTCAATCTAATTTTCTGAGACTCCAGGAAATGATGCAAAACGCCCAGGAGTCCTACAAGAGACACTATGACAAGGGTAGGAAGGAAAATCCAGTCTTCAAAGTTGGGGAGGAAGTATGGCTCTCCGCCACCAACCTCAAATTGCCGATCCCTTCACGGAAATTGGGACCAAGATTTATAGGCCCTTTTAAAATCAAGCGAGTAATCAACCCTGTGGCCTTTGAATTGGCACTGCCCGACTCCTACAGGATACACCCGGTCTTCCACACGTCTCTGTTGAAACCAGTAGTCTCCAGCTCCTTCCCGGGAAGGGATGAGCCACCTCCTCCACCTGTGGAGGTTGATGGTGAAAATGAGTACGTGGTGGAATCTATCTTGGGCTGCAGGAAAAGAGGCAGGCAGTTGCAGTATTTAATCAAATGGAAGGGGTATCCCCCAGAGGAAAACTCTTGGGAACCATCTAGGAACCTACATGCTCCCCGCCTAATTAGAGTCTTTCACCAGGAACATCCCGAGTTGATGTCTAGTCTGGGCGTCCGGAAACGCGGAAGTCCAAAAGGTACAAGCAGGAGGTCAAGGATTGTAGACAGGCAGCAGATCCGAGTCACAGGCCGAGGGTCAAACACAGGAGAAGGCAGAAGTCCGTATAGCAAGCCGAGGGTCAGGTCCAGGAGAGAGATCAGAGGAGTCAAGCCAGTCCGGGTCACAAGGAGATTTTCAAGATAGTTTTCCAGAGTCTTGGGTATACAGGAAAGCTGACAAACCAGCAACTTGTCAGTGCAACTGGGTCTCTTTAAATAGGCCCGCCTGGATTCCCATTGGTGCGCCGCCGCGCATGCGCGCGCGCCGCTGCGTCGGCGCACGCACCCAAAGACGTAGAAGCGCCGTCCCGCGCACGCTAATGCGCCGAAGCATCATTCCGCCGCGCGTGCGCATTGGGCGCTGATTTTTTAAATTTTTCTATTGCTGGCAATGTTTTTTTTCCTCTCAGCTGTCTGCGGGGAAGCCCGCTGGCAGCTGATAACTCATCTGTTGTTAAGGATGTGGCGGCCGACTTCCCATCCCACTCTTTAACAACCGCCAGCTATTCACTGTGCGCTCAGCGGGCGAACATCCCGCCAAGCGCCTTGAAAATTCAGGTGTTTGGCGAACACCCAAATGTGCGCTGTTATGGGCTGATCTGATGCTCGACCCGAACAGTTCACCCATCTGTACTCAACAGCATGCAGAAAAAACAAGATTATATGTACAATTGAGTTGAATTAGAAAAAATACGGTTTCAAAATGCTCAAGCAAGTTATCTATATGTCCTTTTAATTTGTATGCTATATTAGCCTGATTATATGTTGCTCCAGCATGTAAAAATCTGTAATGGATATGAATTAATCTCCCTTTATATACAGAAGAATCCACAACTATGGCTGGTAAGTTAATTACTTTCATTGATTCCTAAAATATTGTAAGTTAGGATCTTGTTAGAATCAATATATGACCTATTATGAAAGAGGTGAAATGGTTACACACAACAGCAGGCAAAAGACATGTGTTTGCTTTAGGAAGAGCATCCAAAGACACCAATGACCAAGATGCCATATTGAGGAGAGACACAACACGGGGTATAACTCATACCTTGTCCAGTAATCCAATAGATGAAAGCTGCTGTCTTCCTTCCTGCTATGCTGATAAAGTCACCAGCCAACATAGAGTCCATGGCTTTGGTACTCTGTATTGTGCTTTTTATATTAGATATTCCTTTTCTCAAGGGTGATCCAAGGTCTAGCATCTATTATTAATTCTGGCTTAACACAACCTGACATAGGGGTGTTCATGTTGATGTAAAAGAAAAAGATGAGAATGGTGCGCTTATTCAATAATGTGCCATAAAGTAATATGCTCAAAAAATTAGTATCCAAACATACAAATAAATAAATGTGAATAAAAGTCCAACTAAAGCCCAAAGGAGTCTGTTCATATAAAGGTAAAAATCTCATAGGGATAACTTGATAGAAGAAAAAACTGACAAAACATCAATCCAAACATCGACTGTTAAATTTATGAATTGGCCGCTCACCTCCAACAATGACCCAAGGGTCAAATAAGGAATCCTGGGGATGGATCTGTAAAGGCATTCAGGTCCCAGGCGAAGACGAAGAACTACGTCCAAAACTTGGCATCAAAACATCTTAGGTAATTCCATATATAGAGGAAACAGCTCGCTCCAAGAAATGACACTTCTTGTATAAATGGCGCTCAAAGGAAACAAAGAACAGCCATAGTACAATATTGTCAAATGAAAAGTAAATTTATTTAATAAAATAAACTGCTTACATCAAGTAAGGGTAAAAACCGCAGAAAAAAGCAATGGGGAATAGTGACACACTCGCCTCCTCACCATACTTCCTTAAGACACCACCGGAACTGATGTCACAAGGCTCCACCCGACAAGTTGAGTCACTGGTCACGTGACTTCCTCAGGGATGTTGATGGACACTAAAGACCATTAAATGTGTCAGCATAGATTAATGTAAATATTGTCATGTCCCAGTTTCTAATTAATGAATACATTTTAATATGTAGATAAAATGTAACTTACTGCACAGTCCTAATTCATTTAGACCAGTGTTTTCCATCTTTGATTAAAGTAATATGTCTTTTCCTGACTCCCAAATCTGGATATTAAATAATACCATTCCTAATGATGCACATAAATTCTGTAATCTGTGACAGGAGCATGAACAAGTTTTGAGAACAGTTTAGGTAAAAGGAAAATAAAGTGAAAAGTTATTGAGAAAAATAGCTCACAGCTTTTAGGAGGTTAAGCACTGGGGCAAGTAATATTTGCATTTTACAATTTCAAAACAAGAAATTTAATTGCAACATCTACAACTAATGTTGTGTTATCCAATCTTGCATTAATGTTAACATTTTTTGGGGATTTATGTTCCTATAGTTTTCCAATGCTTAAACATGTTCTTGCAACAACTATCTAAGAGGGCATATCCCCTCACTTTGGAGAGATCCCTATTTATTTCTCTGCTTACTTCCTGCTGTGTCTCTGGAACAGAGGCGTATCTAGTTAAAATGGCGCCTATGGCAAGCACTGAAACTGCGCCCCTGTCAAAACCTTTGAAACCCATCTTTCAGGAAAACCAGGGACAGGAAGGGACACTGGGGACAGAGAGGGACGCAGTGCGACGAGGACAGAGAGGTACACTGGGGACAGAGAAGGAAGCCAGGGACAGGGAGGGACACAGTGCGACAAGGACAGAGAGGGACGCTGAGGACAGAGAAGGAAGCCAGGGACAGGGAGGGACACAGTGCAACAAGGACAGAAAGGGACGCTGGGGACAGACAGAGGGACGCAGTGTTATGAGGACAGAGAGGGATGCAGTGCAAACAGGGGACACAGGGGGATGCAAGTGGGGGGACCCTGCGTGGGGGTGGGGACACTGTGGAGGGACCAGGAGAGTATCATGGGGCCTACTGCGGTCCTGTTGGAGCCCAGGCCCCCTACATCTGTACTAGCTGCCGATGGTGGCGGCCCTGGTGTTTCTAGACTCCTGTAAAAAATAAAAAGTACACAGCCTCACCTAATGCCTGTAATAATAGGACCTCTCATGGCACGCTGCTCCCTGCCAGCCCCTCCTCTCTTCTTGTCCATCCCGGGTGATGCAATGTACAGTACAAGCACCTGGGGTGGATGGGAAGGAAGCAGGGGCCGGTGGGGAGCAGTGCGCCATGAGAGGTCCTATTACAGCCCATGCTATACTGTATGCATTGCAGTCTTGCAGAGCCTCTTATGGGCCCCCCCTAATGGCCCCAGGCCCTTGGGCAGTGCCCGATGGGTCAGTCCACCCCTGCTCATTGAACAGTCCGCATTCAGTGAAAGTTAATGCACCTCAAAGTTTGCGGTACATGAACTTTCACTGAATGTGGACTGTTCAATAAGCTTGTGGCACAAATCACTTTATTACACTTTATTAATGATATCTATAGCTGCTATGCATATTTATAATTTATTTAATCCATTTTGCTATATTCGATGCCTGGAACACACGCACAATTGCACATGATGATGACCTAAAACTTTTAAGTCATTAACACGTGTGATTGTCCGTGTGTGCCAGGCATCGAATATAGTGCGCAATATGGATTAAATAAATTATAAATATGCATAGCAGCTATAGATATCATTAATAAAATGTAATAAAGTGATTTTTGCAACAACATTGCACAAATCACTTTATTACACTTTATTTATGATATCTATGGCTATGCATATTTATAATTTATTTAATCCACTGAGCACTACATTTTGCTGCTTGCTTCTGGTTGGAAGTTGGCCCACACACATGAATATGATCATGATCAAGAAGTAGTACCTGGCTGCTATCCTTGGTGCTGCTGGGGGTTCCCCGTCGGGCCGCCATCCATTCCTTCTCCTCTTCCTCACATCATGTCACATTCCTGCTCCTCCCTGGAGAAGATGATGCCACGTAGAGGAGGGTAGGTGGAGCATTAGGCTCCGCCTCCGCCACTGTTACCTTACGCCTACGTGGATCATCGGCTGTAATGGAGGCGCCTGTCACTCCCCTCCCTAGGCCAAGAAGCAATTCTGTGTCGGTGCCGTGCTCCTGCAGGCCGGTCGCGGCGCCGACAGCTACATTAGTGCGGGAGGCGGCCGCGGGAGGAAGGGTGAAGGACGAGTGAACTTTTTTTTTGTGCGGGGGTGGCTTTTTTTCCACCCCCCCATGGCGTCCATGGCACTTGCCATGGCTGCTATACCCCAGATACGCCACTGCTCTGGGACAGTGAAGTGACAGGAAGTGAAAGGAAATCTCATTGATGGGTTGCAGTCTTAACATAATGGTATGATAATACTCTATCCAATACTGAAAAAAGTTTTGGCTTTACATACAGTTTAAGATTCCTGCTCAACAGCATACAGAAAAAATGTAATTATATATAAAATTTTGTTGAATTACAAAAAAATTGAGTTTCAAAATGCTCAATCAAGTTATCTATATGTCATTTTAATTTGTATGTTATATTAGCCTGATTATTTGTTCCTCCAGCATGTACAAATCTGTAATGGATATAAATTTATTTCCCTTTATATACAGCATCCACAACTATGGCTGGTAAGTTAATTATTTTCATTGACTCCTAACATACTGTAAGTTAGGATCTTGTTAGAATCAATATATGACCTGTTATGCAAGAGGTGAAATGGTTACACACAACAGCAGGCATCAGACATGTGTTTGCTTTAGGAAGAGCATCCAAAGACACCACTGACCAAGATGCCATAGTGAGGAGAGACACAACATGGGGTATAACTGATACCAGTGTAGCGCTACCCCCAGTTAAGAGAGCCGCTGGCTTTTGTTTCGGGTCCTGTATACAGCACCGCCAACCCCCGGCAATCTACTCAACCCACACTGGCACAGTTAGTCTAGGGATTGATACCTGGTTATACACACTCTGGCAGTATTGGTAGATAGCTACTATCTGCAAAGATGACACTAATACCAATGTAATACAATATAACTGGATTTACTTTGGTTTAAAGGTTCAAGGTTAAAAACATCACATAGCATACATGCAGAGCCCTGCAGCAATAAACACATTCATTAGTGATAGTGCAGAGTGATCACCCGCCACGTGCAACTATCTTCTTTCCCTATACACAGCAGTGGATCCGCACAGGGAGTCCTATTGCTTGCAGCGCAGTGTCCAAAGAGGCCGAGCTTAGCCTCGCCCTGTTCTTATATAGCCCCACCCATGAGTCTCTGCAGCGGCCCAATGCACCCTGGGTGCCAAACAGAGTTCTGGGTAACGTAGTCCAGGGGCCTTAAAGGAGACCCCGCTACACCAGTAATCCCATAGATGAAAGCTGTTGTCTTCCTTCCTGTTATGCTGATAAAGTCACCAGCCAACATAGAGTCCATGGCTTTGGTACTCTGCATTGAGCTTTTTACATTGGATATTCCTTCTCTCACAGGTGAGACTAGGGCTATCATCTGTTAATTATTTTGGCTTACTACAGCCTGATATAGGGTTGTTCATGGTGATGGACACTAAAGACCACAAAGAGTGTCAGTGTAGATTAATGTAAGTATTGTCATGTCCCAGTTTATAATTTATGGATACATTTGAATATGTAGATAGTATGTAGCCTACTGCACGGTCTTAGTTCATTCGGAACCAGTGTTTTCCATCTTTGATGAATGTAATATGTCTTTTCCTGACTCCCCGATCTGGATATTAAATAATACCATTCCTAATGATGCACATAAACTATGTAATCTGTGACAGGAGCAGGAACAAGTTTTGAGTACAGTTTTGGTAAAAGGAAAACAAAGTGAAAAGCTATTGAGAAAAATAACTCACAGCTTTGTTGAGCTTAAGTTCATAACAAGAAATTTAACTGCAGCATCTACAACTGATGTTGTATTATCCAATCTTGAATTAATTTAACATTTTTTGGTATTTATGTTCCCATAGTTTTCCAATGGCTAAACATATTTTGGCAACAACTATCTAAGAGGGCATATCTGTCAGGAACCATAAAACAGACGGAGACAGAAAATGCAGTAAACATATTAGACCTTTTAATAAAGTAGTAAAAATAGTATAAATAGTAAACGTATTCAAAACATAGCCAGGGTTCGGTAGCCAAATTGGGTAGTCAGAACAAGCCAGGAAATCAGGAAGCCAGAGATCAGCGTAGTCAGAAGCAGCAGACAGGAAGGATGAGTACTGGCAATTAACTGATGGGTGAGCAACCTGAGCTCTGAGGAGGGAGGACTGAGCCCAGCCCCTAGAGTACCCCCTCCTCAATGCCCCCTCTAGGTTTGAGGGGAAAATGTCTATGGAAAGCACGGAGGAGGACAGGAGCATATACGTCTGAGGATGAGACCCAAGAACGCTCCTCTGGACCATACTCTTTCCAATGAACCAGGTACTGTATACGCCCACAGAACCTACGGGAGTCAATGATTGATTGTCTCTCATAATCCTCATGGTTCTCAAGCTGAACCGGGCGAGGACGTGGAACCGAGGTGGTGAATCGGTTGCATACCAATGGTTTTAATAAGGAGACATGGAATACGCATATTAGAAGGAAGGTCTAATGCGTAAGCCACTGGGTTGATCTTACGGAGAATATGGAAAGGCCCAATAAACCGTGGTGCCAGTTTCAGTAAGGGAACACAGAGTTGGAGGTTGCAAGATGAGAGCCAGACCCTCTCCTCAACTTGGTATGAAGGCGCAGGTAGGCGTCTGCAGTCTGCATGGAGTCTGTACCTATCATTGGCATGTTGCAAGGACTCTTTGACCTCTACCCAAGTGGAACGAAGACCACAGGGATGCTCCTCTAATGCAGGATTTCTTTGAGGAACAAATGAGTCAGGCAACATAGATGTCAGGGAAATCCGTCCAACGGCGCCAATCAGCGCCCAATGCGCACGCGCGGCGGAATGATGCTTCGGCGCATGAGCGTGCGCGGGACGGCGCTTCTACGTCCTCGGGTGCGCGCGCCGACGCAGCGGCGCGCGCGCATGCGCGGCGGCGCACCAATGGGAATCCAGGCGGGCCTATTTAAAGAGACCCAGTTGCACTGACAAGTTGCTGGTTTGTCAGCTTTCCTGTATACCCAAGACTCTGGAAAACTATCTTGAAAATCTCCTTGTGACCCGGACTGGCTTGACTCCTCTGATCTCTCTCCTGGACCTGACCCTCGGCTTGCTATACGGACTTCTGCCTTCTCCTGTGTTTGACCCTCGGCCTGTGACTCGGATCTGCTGCCTGTCTACAATCCTTGACCTCCTGCTTGTACCTTTTGGACTTCCGCGTTTCCTTTGAACTCCTGCCTGGTTCCCGGTATTCTCTGGACTTGTTGCCTTTTACTGTGCTAGACCCCCAGCCGGGATTGTTACCTTGCAATTGCAACCCGGACTCAACCTGCACCGGCTTCCATTATCTCCTGCTGTTTGAACTTTACCAATCCGGCTAGTTCCTGCCTGAAGCCTGTTTCTTCAGTCTACTCAGCACTACCGGACCGTCTACAAGTACCCACCACCTGCCGGTAGCCGGTGCCGCTTCTCGCCATCCACTCCCTGTCTCAACTCCAGGGGGTGGAGTGCGTCAAGTCGCAAAGGTGAACCACTCTCGGCATCTCGGCCTCGGTAAGTACATACCCTTACAATAGATGGTTGAAAACCATAATTCGCCATAAACAGAGACAATCGGGAAGCATATTGAGGACACCATTGTGAGCAAACTCCGCCCAAGGTAAGAGGTCTGACCAGTTGTTATGGTGGTCAGAAATATATGTAGAAACTGCTCCAAGGCTTGGTTGGCTTGTTCTGCGTCCCCATTTGACTGCGGGTGATACACAAAAGAGAAGGAAAGATGAATTCCCAAGTGTGCACAAAAGACTCACCAAAACCTTCGAGACAAACTGGCTACCCGTCCAAGATGATAACCTTGGGCAAAAGATATCCCGAGTAAAAATGGATGCCAGTTATTTGGATGTGGGCATCTTCTTAAGTGGAATACAATGTGACATTTTCGAGAACCGGTCAACCACCATAAGGATAACCGTGTTGCCATGGGAGTTGGGTAACTCCACAATAAAATACATAGAAAGGTGGGTCCAAGGCCTCTCTCCATTGGATATGGGTTTTAGGAGGCCAACTGGAGGGTGCCGTGGTGTCTTACTCTGTGCACACACGGAACAAGCAGTTGATTCTTCCCTGGGTAGCCAGCAGCCTTGGGAGAATGGCAAGTCTGGAGCAAAGCAGTGCAAAGACTTTCAAGGACAAAGCAGCGGTCACAATGTTTCTCGGGAGGGGAATGGATCTGAGCCAAAGGTGAAGTGAGACTGGTACGAACAGTAGCCAGAATATGGGAGGTATCACAGGAACAGGAACCGACTCCTACTTGGAAGCGGAGGAAAACTGTCACGACAATGCATCAGCCCTTACATTCTTAGTACCGGGAAAGAATGAGACTATGTAATTGAAGCTTGACAGAAAGAGACCATCACACCCTTCTGAGAAATAGGCGTTTTGCCTCAGACAAGAATGTGAGATTCTTATAGTCAGTCAAAAGGAGGACCCGCACAGTGGTACCTTCAAGGATATGCCTCCATTCTTTAAGAGCTAAAATGATAGCTAACAATTCTCTATCCCCAATCTCATAATTGCACTCCGCAGGAGACAATTTCTTGGAAAAGTAGTCACAAGGAAGCATAGTGCTACGTAGGACGTTGCGACAGTAGGGCACCAACTCCAGTCTCAGATACATCAACCTCAAGAATGAAAGGTTACATTGGATCAGGATGTGCCAACATGGGAGCTGAAACAAAGGCAGCCTAGAGACTCAAAGGCTTTATTGAAATCTGGATATCACTTCTGTGGGTTACCATTCTTTCTGGTCATATCAGTCAGGGGTTTGACCAGAGAAAAGAAGTTCTAAATAAATTTCCGATAATAATTGGCAAAGCCAAGAAAATGTTGTAGCGAACATAAACCTATGGGTCAAAGCCACTGTAGAACTGCAGATAGTTTGTTTGGGTCCAACATAACCCAGAAATGTAACCTGTTCACGATGGAACTCGCACTTCTCCAACTTACAATACAGGTTGATATCTCTCCGCCTCTGTGGTACATGAGAGACATCTGTGTGGTGGCTCTCCAGGGATTTAGGATATATGAGGATATCATCGAGATAAACCACCACACATTGCTGCAACATATCTCGGAGGACATCGTTGATGAATTCCTGAAAAAGGAGCGTTGCAAAGACCAAACGGCATTACGAGGTATTCGTAATGTCCTGTCCTGGTATTAAACGCAGTTTTCCATTCGTCGCCCTTCTTGATCCTCACGATATTGTATGCCTCTCTCAGATCGAGCTTTGTGAAAACCGTTGCTCACTTGAGGGGGTCAAATAATTCCATAATCAACGGAATCGGATACGCTTTCTTAATTGTTAAATGATTGAGGCCCCTATAATCGATACAAGGTCTCAGTTCACCACTCTTCTTTTTCACAAAAAAGAAGCCATCAGGAGAGGAGGATTTGCAGATGAACCCCTGAGAAAGTGTGTCTGCAACATACTCCTCCATGACTTTAGCCTCCGAGACAGACAAACCTGGCAACAAAGGGGCATGGCACCAGGTTGAAGGTCAATTGCGCAATCATATGACCAGTGTGGAGGCAAACTATCGGCTTGACCCTTGCCAAAGACATCTCTAAATTCGCAGTACTCTTCTGGCAAGGAGGAGGGTGAAGAGGTGCCCAAGACCTTAGCCACTTTCTAAAAACATGTTTTACTGCATTGTGGCAACCAGGAAAGAACCTCAGCACAAAGCCAATCAAAAGAGGGGTTGTGCTTCTGTAACCAAGGCTAACCAATAACCACCGGGTAATGAAGTGAAGAAATAACTTGGAATTGGATTATCTCATGGTGAAGAGCCCCTACAGCCATGGTCAACAGAGAAGTCTCATGAGTCACATGGGCAGGCTGTAGAGGTCTCCCATCAATGGCCTCAACAGCAAGTGGAGTGGCACAAAGCTGCAGTGAAATCAAGTGCTTATACACAAAGGCACTATCTATGAACAGGCCTGCAGCCCCAGAGTCGACTAGGGCCTGTGCCTCGATGGACGACTCAGACCAAGAAAGGGTAACCGGAACTAAAGGCTTATTCTTCAGGATAACTGGGGACGTAACAACGCCACCTATGGTCTGTCCCCTACAGGACCTCAAGGTGCGGGAATTTCCTAGATGGGTAGTACAAGACTTCAAAAAGTGACCTGCCTGGCCACAATAATGACACAATATCTCCCTCCTCCTAAAGGCCCTCTCATGCACAGAGAGATGTGTGAAGCCCAACTGCATGGGTTCTACTTCACTGGCAGAATCAGTACCAGGAGGCATGGGAGGTGAGGGAGGCAAGGGTGGGACTGCAAAGCTCTGAGCCAAATGCACAGCAGGCTTCCGCAAGCACCCCTTAAAGGAGGGACTCTCTTGGAGTCTGGAGTCAATGAGGATGGCAAACGTGATCAACTTTTCCAGATCCGTAGGTATGTCTTGGGCTGTTATCTCATCTTTAATGTTATCCGAGAGACCATGAGAAAAAACAGCCATGAGGGTCTCTGTAAGGGCTTACCTTGGTTAGAGTCCATAGTGCAGAGATGTATGCTCACCCTTGCAAATACACACAGCCCACAGTAACAAGGTAAAAAGCTACCTGGACTGTGAATCTGTGCACGGGTTTGACAGGAATTTGCCAAAGGATTGTCGAAGTAAAGCCGTAGTCAGGGATTCCAGAAGTCAGAATTAACGATGAACAGAGCCAGGGTCAGAAGCCGGGATCAGTCTTGGAACACTGTAGCTTGAACAAAGGAACCTTTGGCAAAACAAGAGGCAATAAACTGACCCAGCCCTCAGAGTAAGGCAGTGTTTTATACCCAGCTGATTAGATAAACTACCTCAGCTGAACCTGAAGCGACAAGTACTTATTGCAATAAAATCCAAAGTATCCCATGCCGAGAGCTACATTAGTGCGGGAGGTGGCCGCGGGAGGACGGGTGAAGGACGAGTGAACTTTTTTTTGTGCGGGGGTGGCTTTTTGCCGCCCCCCCCCCCCATGGCGCTTGCCATTGCTGCTATACCCCAGATACGCCACTGCTCTGGGACAGTGAAGTGACAGGAAGTGAAAGGAAATCTCATTGATGGGTTGCAGTCTTAACATAATGGTATGATAATACTCTATCCAATACTGGAAAAAGTTTTGGCTTTACATACAGTTTAAGATTCCTGCTCAACAGCATACAGATAAAATTTAATTATATATAAAATTTAGTTGAATTAGAAAAAAATTGAATTTCAAAATGCTCAATCAAGTTATCTATATGTCATTTTAATTTGTATGTTATATTAGCCTGATTATTTGTTCCTCCAGCATGTACAAATCTGTAATGGATATGAATTTATTTCCCTTTATATACAGCATCCACAACTATGGCTGGTAAGTTAATTATTTTCATTGACTCCTAACATACTGTAAGTTAGGATCTTGTTAGAATCAATATATGACCTGTTATGCAAGAGGTGAAATGGTTACACACAACAGCAGGCATCAGACATGTGTTTGCTTTAGGAAGAGCATCCAAAGACACCACTGACCAAGATGCCATAGTGAGGAGAGACACAACATGGGGTATAACTGATACCAGTAATCCCATAGATGAAAGCTGTTGTCTTCCTTCCTGTTATGCTGATAAAGTCACCAGCCAACATAGAGTCCATGGCTTTGGTACTCTGCATTGTGCTTTTTACATTGGATATTCCTTCTTTCACAGGTGAGACTAGGGCTATCATCTGTTAATTATTTTGGCTTACTACAGCCTGATATAGGGTTGTTCATGGTGATGGACACTAAAGACCACAAAGAGTGTCAGTGTAGATTAATGTAAGTATTGTCATGTCCCAGTTTATAATTTATGGATACATTTGAATATGTAGATAGTATGTAGCCTACTGCACAGTCTTAGTTCATTCGGAACCAGTGTTTTCCATCTTTGATGAATGTAATATGTCTTTTCCTGACTCCCCGATCTGGATATTAAATAATACTATTCCTAATGATGCACATAAACTATGTAATCTGTGACAGGAGCAGGAACAAGTTTTGAGCACAGTTTTGGTAAAAGGAAAATAAAGTGAAAAGCTATTGAGAAAAATAACTCACAGCTTTGTTGAGCTTAAGTTCATAACAAGAAATTTAACTGCAGCATCTACAACTGATGTTGTATTATCCAATCTTGAATTAATTTAACATTTTTTGGTATTTATGTTCCCATAGTTTTCCAATGGCTGAACATATTTTGGCAACAACTATCTAAGAGGGCATATCTGTCAGGAACCATAAAACAGACGGAGACAGAAAATGCAGTAAACATATTAGACCTTTTAATAAAGTAGTAAAAATAGTATAAATAGTAAACGTATTCAAAACATAGCCAGGGTTCGGTAGCCAAATTGGGTAGTCAGAACAAGCCAGGAAATCAGGAAGCCAGAGATCAGCGTAGTCAGAAGCAGCAGACAGGAACGATGAGTACTGGCAATTAACTGATGGGTGAGCAACCTGAGCTCTGAGAAGGGAGGACTGAGCCCAGCCCCTAGAGTACCCCCTCCTCAATGCCCCCTCTAGGTTTGAGGGAAAAATGTCTATGGAAAGCACGGAGGAGGACAGGAGCATATACGTCTGAGGATGAGACCCAAGAACGCTCCTCTGGACCATACTCTTTCCAATGAACCAGGTACTGTATACGCCCACAGAACCTACGGGAGTCAATGATTGATTGTATCTCATAATCCTCATGGTTCTCAAGCTGAACCGGGCGAGGACGTGGAACCGAGGTGGTGAATCGGTTGCATACCAATGGTTTTAATAAGGAGACATGGAATACGCATATTAGAAGGAAGGTCTAATGCGTAAGCCACTGGGTTGATCTTACGTAGAATATGGAAAGGCCCAATAAACCGTGGTGCCAGTTTCAGTAAGGGAACACAGAGTTGGAGGTTGCAAGATGAGAGCCAGACCCTCTCCTCAACTTGGTATGAAGGCGCAGGTAGGCGTCTGCAGTCTGCATGGAGTCTGTACCTATCATTGGCATGTTGCAAGGACTCTTTGACCTCTACCCAAGTGGAACGAAGACCACAGGGATGCTCCTCTAATGCAGGAATTCTTTGAGGAACAAATGAGTCAGGCAACATAGATGGTTGAAAACCATAATTCGCCATAAACAGAGACAATCGGGAAGCATATTGAGGACACCATTGTGAGCAAACTCCGCCCAAGGTAAGAGGTCTGACCAGTTGTTATGGTGGTCAGAAATATAGCAATGCAGAAACTGCTCCAAGGCTTGGTTGGCTTGTTCTGCGTCCCCATTTGACTGCGGGTGATACACAAAAGAGAAGGAAAGATGAATTCCCAAGTGTGCACAAAAGACTCACCAAAACCTTCGAGACAAACTGGCTACCCGTCCAAGATGATAACCTTGGGCAAAAGATATCCCGAGTAAAAATAGATGCCAGTTATTTGGATGTGGGCATCTTTTTAAGTGGAATACAATGTGACATTTTCGAGAACCGGTCAACCACCATAAGGATAACCGTGTTGCCATGGGAGTTGGGTAACTCCACAATAAAATACATAGAAAGGTGGGTCCAAGGCCTCTCTCCATTGGATATGGGTTTTAGGAGGCCAACTGGAGGGTGCCGTGGTGTCTTACTCTGTGCACACACGGAACAAGCAGTTGATTCTTCCCTGGGTAGCCAGCAGCCTTGGGAGAATGGCAAGTCTGGAGCAAAGCAGTGCAAAGACTTTCAAGGACAAAGCAGCGGTCACAATGTTTCTCGGGAGGGGAATGGATCTGAGCCAAAGGTGAAGTGAGACTGGTACGAACAGTAGCCAGAATATGGGAGCTATCACAGGAACAGGAACCGACTCCTACTTGGAAGCGGAGGACAACTGTCACGAAAATGCATCAGCCCTTACATTCTTAGTACCGGGAAAGAATGAGACTATGTAATTGAAGCTTGACAGAAAGAGACCATCACGCCCTTCTGAGAAATAGGCGTTTTGCCTCAGACAAGAATGTGAGATTCTTATAGTCAGTCAAAAGGAGGACCCGCACAGTGGTACCTTCAAGGATATGCCTCCATTCTTTAAGAGCTAAAATGATAGCTAACAATTCTCTATCCCCAATCTCATAATTGCACTCCGCAGGAGACAATTTCTTGGAAAAGTAGTCACAAGGAAGCATAGTGCTACGTAGGACGTTGCGACAGTAGGGCACCAAATCCAGTCTCAGATACATCAATCAAGAATGAAAAGTTAGGCCTCGTACACACGGCCGAGATTCTTGGACAAGAAACTTGTCCCGGCCGAGTGTACACACGCTCGTTTCAAAGAACCCGCGGTTCTTTGAAAGGAGCGTACGCGGTGACGTCATCGACTACGTCGAGCATGCGCTCGTCACATTCGATGCCGTCGCCGCCATCTTGGTATACCCTACGTATGCCTAGGAAGCTACCGCGCATGCGTCAAATTCATTTCGAACATGCGCGGGCTTCCGGGAGGACAGGTAAGTGTACACACACTCACTTTTCTCGTCGAGAAACATGCCGACGAGAATCTCGACGAGAAAATAGAGAGCAGGTTCTCAGTTTTCTCGTCAAGGTTTCTTGTCGGTTTTCTCGACGAGAAACCCGATAGCAGCGTACACACGACCGATTTAATCGGCAAGACCTCTCTGCCAGCAAGTTTCTTGCTGGTTCTTGCCGAGAAAATCGGTCGTGTGTACGAGGCCTGACATTGGATCAGGATGTGCCAACATGGGAGCTGAAACAAAGGCAGCCTTGAGAGACTCAAAGGCTTTATTGAAATCTGGATATCACTTCTGTGGGTTACCATTCTTTCTGGTCATATCAGTCAGGGAAAAAAATATATATAATGGCGCTAAACCAAGGTTAAAAAAACAAATAATAACAATTTGACATGCTAATTTGTCACACATACAGTGCATAAGACCCTTGTTAATAACGTGTCAAAAAATATAATAAACAAACCTAAAAATATATAATTAACATATAACAAAAATCAATATATTCCCTATATATGTGGTATAAATGTGAATAAACATGTGATATACTACACATATGTCGCACTGAGCGTCAATCTGCGTATAAATCAGAAAATCTGTCCAAAGCAAATATAAACTGAAAACACCCGTGCATAAATCAAATCCAAAAAATTCCACAGTGCTTGTCTGAAGAGTGACATCCACCACCGAATACAGGTCAGCAGCTTACCGGATTAAATTGGTCCCCTACGACGGAGGACCTATAATCGCATCAAAGCAATCCCAGTTAGATGGTAAGAATTCCTATATCCACCTCTTCAAACGAAACTCCCACAGCAAAAGGCAGGCAGTATGACCGCAATAGTACCATGTAAAAGAGGAAAGGAATGCCTCGCTGGTGTAAAATCCTGCTAAGCAAATGATGGTTAACCGCTTCAGCCCCAGAGGATTTGGCTGCCCAATGACCGGGCCATTTGTTGTTATTTGGCTTTGCGTCGCTTTACCTGACAATTACGCGGTCGTGCGACGTCTCACCCAAACAAAATTGACGTCCTTTTTTCCCCACAAAGAGCTTTTTGGTGGTATTTGATCACCTCTGCAGTTTTCATTTTCTTGCGCGACCAGCCTGCGACCAACCAGATTAACCCTGTGCAGGAGCACCACAAGAGTAACCAGCGTACCTTGCTGCCTGCCGTACGCTGGCTACTCTTGTACAGGGTTAATCTGGTTGGTCGCAGGCTGGTCGCGCAAGAAAATAAAAACTGCAGAGGTGATCAAATACCACCAAAAAGCTCTTTGTGGGGAAAAAAGGACGTCAATTTTGTTATATTTTTTGACACGTTATTAACAAGGGTCTTATGCACTGTATGTGTGACAAATTAGCATGTCAAATTGTTATTATTTGTTTTTTTAACCTTGGTTTAGCGCCACTATATATATTTTTTTCTTTGGTTTCACCGAGTATGTTTATCAGGTTAGTGGCAGCTTGAGACCGTTACCCAGGCAATTTGGAGCCACCCAATAAATTGCCACCCCTTAATTCTGAGCGCAATTTTTTCTCCTTCTTTTTATATCAGTCAGGGGTTTGACCAGAGAAAAGAAGTTCTAAATAAATTTCCGATAATAATTGGAAAGACAAGAAAATGTTGTAGCGAACATAAACCTATGGGTCAAAGCCACTGTAGAACTGCAGATAGTTTGTTTGGGTCAATCAAAAAACCTGCAGTAGAAATAACATAACCCAGAAATGTAACCTGTTCACGATGGAACTCGCACTTCTCCAACTTACAATACAGGTTGATATCTCTCCGCCTCTGTGGCACATGAGAGACATCTGTGTGGTGGCTCTCCAGGGATTTAGGATATATGAGGATATCATCGAGATAAACCACCACACATTGCTGCAACATATCTCGGAGGACATCGTTGATGAATTCCTGAAAAAGGAGCGTTGCAAAGACCAAACGGCATTACGAGGTATTCGTAATGTCCTGTCGTGGTATTAAACGCAGTTTTCCATTCGTCGCCCTTCTTGATCCTCACGATATTGTATGCCTCTCTCAGATCGAGCTTTGTGAAAACCGTTGCTCACTTGAGGGGGTCAAATAATTCCATAATCAACGGAATCGGATACGCTTTCTTAATTGTGAAATGATTGAGGCCCCTATAATCGATACAAGGTCTCAGTTCACCACTCTTCTTTTTCACAAAAAAGAAGCCATCAGGAGAGGAGGATTTGCGGATGAACCCCTGAGAAAGTGCGTCTGCAACATACTCCTCCATGACTTTAGCCTCCGAGACAGACAAACCTGGCAACAAAGGGGCATGGCACCAGGTTGAAGGTCAATTGCGCAATCATATGACCAGTGTGGAGGCAAACTATCTGCTTGACCCTTGCCAAAGACATCTCTAAATTCGCAGTACTCTTCTGGCAAGGAGGAGGGTGAAGAGGTGCCCAAGACCTTAGCCACTTTCTAAAAACATGTTTTACTGCATTGTGGCAACCAGGAAAGAACCTCAGCACAAAGCCAATCAAAAGAGGGGTTGTGCTTCTGTAACCAAGGCTAACCAATAACCACCGGGTAATGAGGTGAAGAAATACCTTGGAATTGGATTATCTCATGGTGAAGAGCCCCTACAGCCATGGTCAACAGAGCAGTGTCATGAGTCACATGGGCAGGCTGTAGAGGTCTCCCATCAATGGCCTCAACAGCAAGTGGAGTGGCACAAAGCTGCAGTGAAATCAAGTGCTTATACACAAAGGCACTATCTATGAACAGGCCTGCAGCCCCAGAGTCGACTAGGGCCTGTGCCTCGATGGACGACTCAGACAAAGAAAGGGCAACCAGAACTAAAGGCTTATTCTTCAGGATAACTGGGGAGGTAACAACGCCACCTATGGTCTGTCCCCTACAGGACCTCAAGGTGCGGGCATTTCCTAGATGGATAGTACAAGACTTCAAAAAGTGACCTGCCTGGCCACAATAATGGCACAATATCTCCCTCCTCCTAAAGGCCCTCTCATCCACAGAGAGATGTGTGAAGCCCAACTGCATGGGTTTTACTTCACTGGCAGAATCAGTAGCAGGATGCATGGGAGGTGAGGGAGGCAAGGGTGGGACTGCAAAGCTCTGAGCCAAATGCACAGCAGGCTTCCGCAAGCACTCCTAAAGGAAGGACTCTCTTGGAGTCTGGAGTCAATGAGGATGGCAAACGTGATCAACTTCTCCAGATCCGTAGGTATGTCTTGGGCTGTTATCTCATTTTTAATGTTATCCTAGAGACCATGAGAAAAAACAGCCATGAGGGTCTCTGTAAGGGCTTACCTTAGTTGGAGTCCATAGTGCAGAGATGTATGCTCACCCTTGCAAATACACACAGCCCACAGTAACAAGGTAAAAAGCTACCTGGACTGTGAATCTGTGCACGGGGGCTTGACAGGAATTTGCCAAAGGATTGTCGAAGTAAAGCCGTAGTCAGGGATTCCAGAAGTCAGAATTAAAGATGAACAGAGCCAGGGTCAGAAGCCGGGATCAGTCTTAGAACACTGTAGCTTGAACAAAGGAACCTTTGGCAAAACAAGAAACAATGAACTGACCCAGCCCTCAGAGTGAGGCAGTGTTTTATACCCAGCTGATTAGATAAACTACCTCAGCTGAACCAGAAGCGACAAGTACTAATTGCAACAAAATCCAAAGTATAGCCCTAGTACTTCATGCAGAACTAGCCATAGCAGGAAAGCAGGCTGAATAAAGGTGTGGCTCAGAGGCAAAGCAACAGGAGCAATAAACAGACAGTCATGGGTTCAATACCTCCTAGAGCAACTTAGGGTGTGACCATGCCTGGCCGTCTGCATGGCACGGTAGGGACCGTGCCAGCCTCATTGTTTCAAGCCACCTCTGCTGCCAGAGTACGGATTTCAATGGCGTAATCAGTTGTCATACTCTGTTTGAAGGATATGAGACTCTTGGCAGCAGAAGTGGCGCGTGCAGAAACGTCAAATTCACTTTTTAAAGGAATCCATAAACTCAGGGTAACTCAGGACAATGGAGTTTTCCATCTCCCATAGAGGGTTTGCCCAGGCCAAGGCTCTATCAGAAAGCAAAGAAATAATGAAGCCTAATTTTCTTCTGTCCATGAGGAACACCTGGGGCAATATCTCAAAGTATATCCTAACCTGGTTGAGAAAACCTCTGCATTGAACTGGATTGCCCCCAAATCGCTGGGGAAGCGGAGCGGAACCAGACATACCTCCTTATAGAGGTAATTTTCGAGGCGGGTGCCTGTACAGAGACTGGAGCAGCAGCAGGGATGGCCTGCAACACAGTCTGTACCGGAACAGCCACAGTGGGAGGATCCAGGTGAGCAGTGTGAATCAGGAGTGTCTGTAACGCTACAGCAAACTGATCCATGCGGTGATCCTGCTCATCTAACCTGGAAAAAATATTACCACTAGTTGGATTGCCTTCTGAGTACATGGCCTTTGCCTACTGTCAGGAACCATGAAACAGACAGAGACAGAATGCAGTAAAAAAATCACACCTTTTAAAAAAGTGGTAAAAATAGTAGTCAAAACATAGCCAGGGTTCAGTAGCCAAATCGGGTAGTTAAACATAGCCAGGGTTCGGTAGCCAAATTGAGCAGTTAGAACAAGCCAGGAAATCAGGAAGGCAGAGATCAGTGTAGTCGGAGGCAGCAGACAGGATCAGGAACCAGAAAGGACGAGAGTCTCTAGATATGTTGACCAAGGTGAAGGCACAGAAGAAATGAACCAGGCAGTTTAAATAGCCAGAAGGGGCTGGCTGACGAGCAGGAAATGATCACCAGATGAGTCACTGTGGAACGATGAGTACTGGCAATTAACCGACAGCTGAGCAACCTATGCTCTGAGAAGGGAAGTCTGATCCCAGCCCTGACAATATCTCCTTGCTTTGGAGTGATTTCCATATACTTCTCTGCTTATGCCGCGTACACACGACCGTTTTTCTCGACGAGAAAAACAACATTTTTCCCATTCGACGAGAAAAACGATAGTCTGTGGGCTTTCTGTCGTTTTTTTCGACGAGAAAAACGTCATTAAAAACGACGAGAAAAATTAGAACATGTTCTAATTTTTCTCGTCGTTTTTTTCGACATGTTTTCCATAGGGAAACACTGCCGCGGAGCCCACACACGGTCGTTTTTTTCGACCAAAAAAAAAATGACATTTAAAACGGCCGTGTGTGGGGGGAACAAGCTGTTCCTCGTTTTTAACGTTGATTTTTTTCGACTGTGTTTTCACCGTCAAAAAAATCGATCGTGTGTACGCGGCATTACTCCTTGCTGTCTCTGGGACAGCGAAGTGAAAGGAAGAGAAAGGAAATCTCCACGATGGGTTGCAGACAAAAACCCTGACAGGGGTCCTAACCATTATATACTCTACCCAATACTAAAATAAAGTTTTGGCTTTATATACACTTTAAGATTCCTGCTTAACAGCATCCAGCTAAAACAAAATGATATATAAAATTGAGTTGAATAAAAAATAAAAAAAGGTTTCAAAATGCTCAATAAAGTTATGTATACGTCCTTTTAATTTGTATGTTATAATAGCCTGATTATACATTGCTCCAGCATGTAAAAGTCTGTAATGGCTATAAATGTATTTCCATTTATATACAGCACCCTCAACTACTGCTGGTAAGTACATTTTTTTTATAGACTCCTAACATACTGTAGGTTATGTTCTGGCTAAAAACAATATATGACCTATTATGAAAGAGGTGAAATGGTTTCACACAACAGCAGGCAACAGATACGTGTTTGCAAAGGCACTAAGGACCCAGATGTCATAAAAAGGAGAAAAACAGCCCACTGAAGAGCTAATGTCTCATCCATTAATCCCATAGAAGAAACCTATTGAGTCCTATTCCTCTGCTGATGGTTTAAACAGAGTACCAGGCTGTGCAATATAAGTAAATATACATGTAGCGGCCTCACCCCTCTCCCTTGCTTTATCGGTTATATGGCTGTTGTCTAGGGGTACCTGGGAGAGAGAGATGATACACACCACGGCCCATGTCCTCTGTAACTGGGAGGTGAAGGCCAGAAGATTGGGCTTTTGTGTAGGTGTCCTAGAGTCAAGTCCAGTCCTTCGTCTCTGACTCCTTTGCTTTAGTAACCCAAGTTCCACACAGTGAATAGGTACAACTCAGTTTTATTCTTCTTGCCAAGCAATACAACAATCTTTCTCCTTAGGAAAATGGGGACGGATCGAGGCACAATCCTTTCCCTTCTTGCTGCTGCCCACTGTGCTGTCACCAGTGGTGAATAGTCACTGCCACTGACTAGGTAATATAGAACGTGAATTACCTTCCCTCACTTTGCCCCTGTCAGAGGAAGAAATCCATCCAAGGGAGAAGTGGAGGCCTCTCGGTCACCAGCGATGCTGCGCCGGGCTCTTCAGAGAAGTTACTGCGCACCAGTCCTCACGAACTCAGACACGGGCACCCAAGGAGTTAGGGCCCCCTCGGATTCCTCCACCCTCGCGGAACTCAGTCGAAGCTACTGAGCCCCAGGGACTCCATCCCTGCTCCAGCCAGGCCAAGGGCGCCTAGGCCTGAAACACCATGACGCCAGCACCCAAGCTGAAGGTGCCTGGGTGCGGCCGCGTCCTCCGACTCTCTCTCTCAAATCAGGGCGTCCGCCCCTTTTATGACCTCTCCCTTTGCGTCACAGCGGGTTCCCCACTGCGCTGTACCAGCTCCAGGGGAGGACAAAAAGGCACAGTTTGCGATGTGAGTTCAACTCCGGCCCAAGGCAACAACGCCACCTGCAGGCCCCAAGGAACCCCACACCACCAGAGTCCTCACATAAATTCAAACACCCGCTACATACACAAAGTTAATTTCTGTATAGACATTTTTTGGGGAAAAAAAACTGTTTCATGAATAAAAAAATTAAAAAACACTAAAGTTAGCCCGATTTATTTTTTTATTTTTTTGTATAATGTGATAGATGATGTTACACCAAGTTAATAGATATCTAACATGTCACAAAATTGCGCACACTTGTGGAATGGCGCCGAACTTCAGTATTTAAAAATCTCCATAGGCGACGCTTTAATTTTTTTTACAGGTTACATGTTTAGAGTTAGAGGAGGTCTACTGCTAGAATTATTGCTCTCGTTCCAACGTTCCCGGCGATACCTCACATGTGTGATACTAGCCAGTGCCTCACCAACCACTGACCTCACCGCATGTCCCTGGCTTTAACCACTACAGGCCCGCGCTATAGCCGAATGACGGCTACAGCGCGGACCTAGAATGCCGGGAGGACGTCAATTGACGTCCGCCCCTTTCCTCGCTCCCGCGCGCGCATCAGGGAACTTCTGTGCTGGCCATGTCCCTTGTACACAGCCAATCACAGATTGCGGCAAATAGCCAATCACAGCGGCTATTTACAGCGCGATCGGCGTGGCCAATGAGAGATGATCTCAAATGTAAACATATGAGATCATCTCTCATTGCCGGCTCTCCCTCCTCACACAGAGACCGTGTGTGAGGAGGGAGAGAGATCTGTGAAGATAAGTCTGATTACAGTGCCGATTACTGTGCCCATACAGTACCCCATTGGTACCACAGTGCCTGTTGGGGATCTGTGCCCACCTGTGCTGTGCCCATCTACCAATCTGACCACCTATGCCATCAGTGATCAGTGCCCACCTGTGCCATCAGTGCCCACCTGTGCCATCAGTGATCAGTGCCCACCTGTGCCATCAGTGATCAGTGCCCACCTGTGCCACCAGTGATCAGTGCCCACCTGTGCCACCTCATCAGTGCCCACCTGTGCCCATCAGTGCCCACCTGTGCCGCCTCATCAGTGCCCACCTGTGCCGCCTCATCAGTGCCCACCTGTGCCACCTCATCAGTGCCAACCTGTGCCACCTCATCAGTGCCAACCTGTGCCACCTTATCAGTGCACATCTGTTCCACCAATCAGTGCACATCTGTTCCACCAATCAGTGCACATCTGTTCCACCAATCAGTGCCCACCTGTTCCGCCCCATCTGTGCCATAAATCAGTGCCCATCTGTGCCATAAATCAGTGCCCATCTGTGCCATAAATCAGTGCCCATCTGTGCAGATTCATCAGTGCCCATCTGCGCCACTGCCTCAGTGCCCATCTGTGCCACCGCCTCAGTGCCCATCTGTGCCACCGCCTCAGTGCCCATCTGTGCCGCCTCATCAGCGCATCACCACCAGCAACCATGTCCAAAATATGCTATTCTGCCGAGGAGGCATACCAAATCCTTTCCACGCCTGACGAGAACAACGGCGAACCATCTTTTTCAGATTCCCCTTCAAATTCTGAGTCGGACTCAGAATATGAGCCAGTCCTCACTAATGCAACACTGACCGACTCAGAGGAGGAAGATCTGCCCGCCAAACTAAGACGTTCCACCAGCACCGCAATGCCATCCACCAGCACCACAGTGCCATCCTCCAGCACCGCAGTGCCATACTCCAGCACCGCAGTGCCATCCTCCAGCACCGCAGTGCCATCCTCCAGCACCGCAGTACCTCGGCAAGAAAGGCCAAGGACCCATGCCGGCCTTCCCTATGCCCTCCAGAACCCCTTGTGGCTTCCTCCTTATTCAGGAGAAGCCAACATTCCCCCTTTCACTGCCCAGCCAGGAGTCCAGGTGAACACGGACAATTCTTCCCCAATCAATTTTTTTCAACTAATTTTTACTGAGGACATGCTATCCAACATTGTCACCCAGTGCAACCTATAGGCCCAGCAATTTATTGCAAATAACTCAACCTCATATTATGCCCGTCCCTTCGAGGGGAGAGACCTAACGGTGGAGGAGTTGAAGATTTTTTTAGGCCTCACATTTTGTATGGGACTCAACCCAAAAAACACCTTGCGTTCTTTTTGGTCAAAACGCCCCATCTACCATATGCCAATCTTCTCCAAGGCAATGCCCAGAACCAGGTACCTCATGATCATGAGGTTCCTCCACTTCAATGATAACACCCAGTGCCTTCCCCGAAATCACCCAATTTATGACAGGCTTTTCAAAATTCGGCCCTTACTAAATTATTTTTCAGATGTATTCCCCCAGTTATATACCCCGGACCAACACATATGTGTGGATGAGTCCCTTGATAAGTTTAGTGGCAGGCTTAAAATAAAGCAATTTATCCCCAGCAAAAGGGCCCGCTATGGGGTGAAGGTTTACAAGCTATGTGACTGAGTCACAGGGTACCTGTATGGCTTCTTAGTGTACGAGGGGAAGGACACCCAGCTTTATCCCCCCAATTGCCCAGACTACTTGGGAACAAGCGGGAAAGTTGTTTAGCAACTCATCAGCCCCCTACTGGAAAAAGGCTACCATCTGTACGTTGACAACTTTTATACATCTGTTCCCCTGTTCCGCAACCTTCACCTGAAGAAGACATGTGGCACGATAAGAACGAACCGGAAGGGCTTTCCTCAAAGTCTTGTCAATAAGAAGCTGAGAAAAGGAGAATCGGCAAGTCTGTGAAATCAGGAGGTTCTGGCAGTGAAGTGGAGGGACAGAAGAGATGTGTATATGTTTTCTTCCATACACAATGATACCTTAGTGGAAATCCCCAGAAGGAACGCCCCCATCCGAAAGCCCACATGCATCCAGGACTACAATTTGTTTATGGGGGGAGTCGACTTCAATGACCAGATGCTGGAACCCTATCTTGCCACAAGACAGACATACCATTGGTACAAAAAAGTCGCAATTTATTTTTTTCAATTGCCCATATATAACTCATATATCATATACCGCAACTCCACCTAAAACCCCAAACCCTTTGTTGGCTACCAGGAGGACCTTGTCACTGCCCTTATATTCCAGAACCCCAAAACATCCGATCTGATGTTCTTAGTTGACTCTCCGAACGCCACTTTCCTGATAAAATCCCTCCCACAGCAACAGGCCAACGACGTCAAAAAAGATGTAAGGTGTGTACCAGTGGAGGAGTCAGACGAGACACATCTTATTATTGTGCTGAGTGTCCTTCCCAACCAGGCCTCTGTGTAACTGACTGTTTTCCCCGTTACCATACTTCACTAAATTATTAGTAAAGTATGGTAAACGTAATCCTCAGTTCCTGCCTTCACACCCCTTATGCCACTGCCTGCTCTGTAACTGACCCTGGCTTGTTATTCGACCACGCTTCTGCCTAACGATTCTGTTCTACCTCTGCCTGATCTGGAACTGACCCTGGACTGTTATTCGACCATGCTTCTGCCTAACAATTCTGTAATACCTCTGCCTGATCTGGAACTGACCTTGGACTGTTTGACCATGTTTTTGCCTGCCTCATGGACTGATCTTGTACCCTGCTACTGGACTAGTGGGGTTCAACACAGGGGTCTCACATATGTGAGGGGCTCCAGAATTGTTTTTCTGGATGAAGAAAACAATTTTGTTTTCTCATCCTAGATTAGGGTCTGGAGACTTGGAGGCTTCAAAGAGATTTGGGTGGGAGAAGCCTCTACCCCTGTCCCCATTCTGTCCTGAACAAGGCCCTACTTCTGCCTGCTGCCTGTAGGACTTACTGCCATTTTGTCTCTGCCTGTCGCACTGACCACACCACATGTTCCTGCCTACTACCAGGACCACTGCTGATAATATCTCTGCCTGCACTGACCCTGGACTGTATATGGACAGTATCCCTGCCTGCTGCCTGGACAATTGTGTATGCCGTTGCTGACCAAGTCCCTGCCTGCTGCCTGGACCAGTGCTATCCTGCTGTGTAGAACTGCGCTACTAAAACCACAGGTAATCTTTTGTTTACGCTTTGCTCAGCATAATGTGTTTTGAGATGTAATTCTTGGTATGTGCATACTATGTGTCCCTGGAACACCTGACGGCATTCCTTGCATGTTGGATCTCTGTATGTGGCCAGGCTGTGTAGAAGTCTCACACATGTGGTATCGCCATACTCAGGAGTAGCAGAATGTATTTTGGGGTGTCATTTTTGCTATGTACATGCTATGTGTTGGAAATATCTTATAAATGGACAACTTTGCTTAAAAAAAATGCGTTTTCATATTTTTTCCACATATTTCAAAAACTTCTGGAAAAAAATGAACCGTTCAAAAGACTCATTACAGTATGCCTCATAGATTATACGTTGGGGTGTTAACTTTCCAAAATGGGGTCATTTTGTGGGTTTTTCCATTGTCCTGGTGCTCCAGGGCCTTCAAAAGTGTAATAGGTAGTCAACTAGTTAGATGTGTAATTTATGCTCCTAGAACACCTGATGGTGCTCCCTGCATGTTGGTGCCTCTGTATGTGGCCAGGCAGTAAAAAAGTCCCACACATGTGTTATCGTAATACTCAGGAGGAGTAGCAGAATGTATTTTGGGGTGTCATTTGTGGTATGCACAAGCAACGTGAGAGAAATAAGCTTATTACAATGACAATTTTGAGAAAAAAAATAAAAATCTTAATTTTGCAAAGAATCGTGGGAAAAAATTACAACTTCAAATAACTCACTATACCTCTTATTAAATAACTTTGAATGTCTACTTTCCAAAAAGGAGTCATTTTGGGGGCATTTGTACTTTCTGGCTTGTTAGGGTCTCAAGAAATGAGATGGGTCGCCAGTACATCAGATGTGATACATTTTTTATGATTTGCACTATAGCTTGTAGACTCTAAAACTTTCACACAGACCAAATAATTTCCAAAAATGTTGGCTTATTTTTATCAAAGATATGTAGCAGTATAAATTGTGGCCAAAATTTATGAAGAAAAATTAATAATTTGCAAAATGTTATCACAGAAACTAAGAAAAATTCGGGTTTTTTTTCAAAATTTTCACTCTTTTTTTCATTTATAGCGCAAAAAATGAAAAACCCAGAGGTGATCAAATACCACTAAAAGAAAGCTCTATTTGTATGAAAAAAAGTACAAAAAAATGATTTGGGTACAGTGTTGCATGACTGAGTAATTGTCATTCAAAGTGTGAGAGCACTGAAAGCTGAAAATTGGTCTGGGCAGGAGGGGTGTTTAAGTGCCCAGTAAGCAAGTGGTTAAAGCATACCCTAAGCATGCTAGATAAAGGATTTATGGATTTTCACTGTTGCCTTTGAAGTACATGAAAATAATCTTTCCCTGCAGTTTAGTATTTACTTTTTTATTTTTATGCTATGAAACAGGTGCCCCATAGCAGTGCCCAGCCACCCGTGCCCTTTTGACAGTAATTTGCCTATTAGACTTTAAAACGTCCAGAATTTAACAAGATTCACTCCAATAGACTTCAAAGGGACTTGCTTCTTAGTTCGAGTTCACAGAATTTTGAATAGGATTCACCAAACCCTTGTAAAATAGAACCCTGGCAGACTCACTCATTACGATTAATCACTTAAGGATCGCCGCACGACGATGTACGTCAACAGAATGGCACGGACAGGCACAAGGGCATACAGATACATGCCCTTTAAGAAGCTGTCCGTGGGTCGCGCACGCGCCGATGGCGGCACGCTCGCGACATGGTCCGAAGCTCCATGGCCGCGCCCGCGGGACACGCGGACCCGATCGCCACCGGTGTCCCATGATCGGGTCACCAAGCTGAAGAACGGGGAGAGGTAAGTGTAGACAAACCTTTCCCCGTTCTTCCTAGTGGCATGTCAGTGATCGTCTGTTCCCTGTCATAGGGAACGACGATCAGTGACGTCACACGCCAAGCCACGGCACCCTACAGTACGAATCACTCATTAGGTCACACTTAACCCTTACAGTGCCACCTAGAGGTTAAACCCTTCACTGCCAGTGTCATTTTCACAGTATCAGTGCATATTTATAGCACTGATCGCTGTAAAAATGACAATGGTCCCAAAAATGTGTCAAAAGTGTCCGATGTGTCCGCCATAATGTCGCAGTCACAATAAAAATCGCTGATCGCCGCCATTACTAGTAAAAAAAAAAAATATTAATAAAAATGCTATAAAACTATCCCCTATTTTGTAGACGCTATAACTTTTGTGCAAACCAATCAATAAATGATTTTTTTTTTACCAAAAATATGTAGAAGAATACGTATCGGCCTAAACTGAGGAAAAAAAATGTTTTTTTTTATATATTTTTTGGGGATATTTATTATAGCTCTATTTTTGTTTATAGCGCAAAAAATAAAAACCGCAGAGGTGATCAAATACCACCAAAAGAAATCTCTCTTTGTGGGAAAAAAAGGACGTCAATTTTGTTTGGGAGCCACGTCGTACGACCGCGCAATTGTCAGTTAAAGCGACGCAGTGCCAAATCGCAAAAAGGGGCATAGGTCCTTTAGCAACAAAATGGTCCGGGGCTTAAGTGGTTAATAATACATCAAACTGAGACCTGAGTAAAATAATGGAAATGTACAGCAAATGGCAGCATATATTACTCAGTTGGATAATGCTTATAAATACTGCAGCAAACCACCCAGTGAATTTACCAATAGTTCCACCTACTCTATTATACATACGTTTTTTTTTTTTTTTAATTTGCAGAGCTGAAAGATATAATATTAGAATTAAAAGAGAAGTATGGCTAAAGCTCTTTTGGACATACTTCCCATGTAGTTCATTGTAGTGCACTTACATGCGTGCTGCTGAGAGCCTGAGCTGCCCACTCACATCCCCTCTCCTGTGAAGAGAGCCAGTGCCATTTAGTGGTCATATAATTCCTACTTTCTAAAGCCTGGACAGGTGGTTATAGCTATCCAATCTCCCAGCTGTGAGGCAGCAAGCTATACTATGTGAATAATAGACGAAGGTGCAAGCCTTAGAACCCAAACCCCCCCCCCTCCCCCTCAATTTACAGTAAATTCATGTACAAACCATAAGCAAATAAATAACATAAATGAGTGATAAAAAGCCCAAACATGCAATGGATTAATGCCAAACACTGTTCTTTCAAAAGTGCTGAAGTGCCAGAATCTGCCTTATATGTGGTCCACCACGTGCATATACACTCTGCACTCACCAGACCACTGTGTGACCATTAGGCGATATATAAATCAGATCCAAATCAAGGGGAAATATAAGTAAGATCTTCTCTTATGATGCTCCTAAACTCTCTGTCCCAGGATAAAACGATCCATAAAAACAGCAGGAGGGGGTATATTGTGTAGTATATTTTATTTAGCATAAAAATACATGTAGCGGGGTGTTCCCCTTTAATGCAGAGAGACAAGAAGTTCCAGGTGAGAGGTGAGTCGGGAGGAAGTAAAGAGACATTATGGAAGTGAAAGCAGAGGAGAGAGAGAGACTACATCTCCCAGTACATCTTGCAGCACCCAGGGTGCATTGCTCCAGAACAGAGACTGCTGGGGCAGACTTTATAAAGGGGAGGCGGAGTTTTGGTCGGTCTCTTTTGGACACCCCTCTCCTAGCAAGAGGATGTCGGTGCTGAACTGCTGTGTGCACAAGGCCTGAAGCCTGGGCCGTGTGCTCCTTTCCAAAGAGCCCTCTGCCAGCCTAGCAGAGCCTTAGAGACATCTTCTCCTCCTTGCTGCAGTACACCAGAAGGATTGAAGACTTGGATGTCGGTGGATTCCTGTTCCTAGACGAATCGATGGAGGAAAGGGACTTGGACTTGTCCAGGTGGTGAGAGCTGTTTAAAGACAGATACTTTATCTTTACTATTCGTTGGGATTACAAAGTTGTTCTTCAAGTGCACCACCAAGAAGATTGCTAGCGAATATTGTTTCACTGAACTTCCATTTAGATCAGTCAGGCCTGACTGCATAGGTAGACATTGCTGGGTGTTAGTCTACCCATGAGGGGAAGTAGCTGTAAAAGGGCAGCGCTAGAGTTGCATAGCAATACTTTATTATTCTGATTACTCTGTTTATCTTTATTACTGTTTATTGCAGGGATCTGCAACTTGTTATACTGTTGTTTATTACTTGCCCATTAGCCTCAGTAAAATATCTGGGTAAAGTACATTTGGTGTCAGTTCCGCTTACTTTAATAGGAGTTTTAAAGTATATTCTGTGTATGTTTGTTATAGGACTGCGTCACCAACAGTTGCGGTCACGCGGTCCTATCCATCTATCACCAGCTGTGCCACGGGAGGTTAGAGCCGATTGCCAGGGGGTTGACAGCAGTGCACTACAGGGCCCAAATCAATATCAGCGGCTCTCTTAACTGGGGGTAGCGCTACACGTGGGGGTTCTCGTCCGGGATACCTGTACGTTGCACGCTGCAATCAAGCCAGTCAGAAGTACCAGCATGGACCCCATCAAAGTAGTCCAATGGTGCGAAGCAGAAGGGACACGCTCAGAAGCGAGCGTGGCCATTGAACTTCCAGGGAGTGACTGGAGAGAGAAACAAATCAAAGAGGTGGTACAAATATTGTCCCCGGATAGAAAGGCTTACGTGGTCGCAATGAGACCAGACTCAAGGACCAACTGCACCTATGCACTGATAGAGTGGGGACAGGATGTCCCTGAAAACTTCCACGGTACCAGTATAAAATTGTCCGAAAAGACTGAATTCCACCTGACACATCCTAGTCAGAAGCAGTTAGAACCCTTGGACAGGAAAGCAGGGGCTGCTGTTAAATCGCAGGCAGAGCAACAGCTGATTGATCTGAAACGACAGTACCGTGACATACAAGAGAGGTTTCAGGAGACTTCCAGTATGATAGCTGAACGCATTAAGGAGTTACGTGTCGCTCCTGAGGATCAGAAAGATGGTCAGATAAAGCCCAAACCTGGGAAGGTACCGAAGAAACGAGCTCAGGGTCGCCTGCAGGAAGTAACCATCCGGAAGGATTTCCGCATTGATGGCCAGATAGGAGAAAGAGGGCAGAAGGACAAACTGTCCTACACCAACCTCCTACACCAAATAGAGTTGGGGTTACAGAAAGGATATCAGGAATCTGAAATTAGAGAGGCTGTAATCCATGCCATCAGCCCAGGTTCAAGTATTAGGGGCATGTTGGAGAGGAAGAGTGGGTTGACCCTGAACCAGCTAAAGAGGATACTGAAAAGCTACTATGAGGAGGAAGATGCCGCTGAGTTATTTCATCGACTGATAAATATAACCCAGGATAGTAGAGAGACTCCTCAGAACTTCCTATTCCGGGCCATTGAGCTCAAGGACCGCCTGTTGTCCACATCCGAGGAAGGAGGGACTGGGGAGCATTTTGGAGCCGAGCTAGTCCAAAAGAAATTCCAGAGATCTGTGACTACGGGATTGAGGAGTGACTATATCAAGCTACAACTGAAGCAGCATTTGGAAGACCCCTCAACTCCGGATGAGATCCTCATTGAGAAAGTGAATGAAGCAGATAAGATGGAGATTGAGAGGGACCAAAAACAGAGGAAACTTCAACCTCCTAGCACCACAAGTGCCAAAGTACAGCACATAGATGTCCCCTCAGACACTCGGGAACTCAGTGTGCTGGTGGCAAGCACAACCGACAGAGATTCGGAGTTTGGGGTTCTGAAGACTCAGATGTCCAAAATAATGGAGATGGTGACCGGGTCACTGGATGTCAAGTCTGAGATAGACACACTGAAGGTGCAAGTGTCCCAGCTGGTGGAGATGATGAACAAATTGATGGCGGAAAGTACTGGATTGTCCGCCCAAAAGCCCACGAAGCAAGACATCTGTAGAAACTGTGGAGGTGTAGGCCACTACCAGCGAGAATGTCCAAGCCCAAGAATGGAGAGAAGATCCGGACCTTCAAAAGTAACTTTCTCTGAACCTACAAGGGAACGGTGGAGGACACCTGCAGTTTATGCCGTCTCAGTGAACAACGCCTATCAGCCTTCCAAACAAAGCCAGAAACGGCATTCCCAGCGCCGGAAGCTGAAGAGATCACAAGTTCGAGTATGCCAGCCTGCTGTTACAGGTGTTTCCAAAAGGACTGCTACCCAATTGGTAGGTCCTCTGCCTGTAGTGCCTGTTCTGGTCGAAGGGATCTACACCAGAGCCATCCTTGATACAGGTGCTCAGGTTACCCTAATGACCAGAGACTTTTACAAGAAGTACCTATCATACCTGCCCCTGGAAGAGATGGGAGACACCAAGATTAAGGGTATCCAAGCAGAAGAGTACTCTTGTGATGGATGTGTGCGGATCAAGTTGTCGTGTGATCCATTGAGGGCTGGGGAGCCCCAGGACTTTGAGACACTGGCCATTGTCTGCCCCTGGCTGTCAGGGCCCTCCAGAAGCTCTCTCATTGTTGGGACCAATACCGATCTGGTGAAACGGCTTTTAGCCCCTGCTGTCCCCAGATGTGATCCCTTACCCTCACTGCCAGAAGAAGGATCCATAGCAGTAGTGGAAGAAACCAATCTGCAGGAGGCAGAAGTACTCAAAGAGGCTAGTGAGCCTACCATGTCTGAGCCAGTGGAACAAAGGGCTCGAAGAGTCATAAGGCCTCCCAAAAAGTTGACCTACCCACAAATGGGGAAGAGCTCAGAAGATTCTGTGGTCACTGCCAGGAGGAATGCAGAGAATCCGAATCCCTCCACTGTTCATTTGGTGGAGGGCAACCCCAGCTCACTCTCTGGCACAGTTAGACAGGTCGCCCCCACTGAAGCGACCTGTAGACAGGACAGCTCCCCATCCTATGATGATTGGTGGGAGGCTCCTCTGTCAATCCTATGCAACCGCATTGAAGCTAAAATGTTTTGCAGATCTAAAAATGTTAGATGTCTTTGGGGACCAAAGAGTTCAAGTGGGGGGAGTGTGTAGCGGGGTGTTCCCCTTTAATGCAGAGAGACAAGAAGTTCCAGGTGAGAGGTGAGTCGGGAGGAAGTAAAGAGACATTATGGAAGTGAAAGCAGAGGAGAGAGAGAGACTACATCTCCCAGTACATCTTGCAGCACCCAGGGTGCATTGCTCCAGAACAGAGACTGCTGGGGCAGACTTTATAAAGGGGAGGCGGAGTTTTGGTCGGTCTCTTTTGGACACCCCTCTCCTAGCAAGAGGATGTCGGTGCTGAACTGCTGTGTGCACAAGGCCTGAAGCCTGGGCCGTGTGCTCCTTTCCAAAGAGCCCTCTGCCAGCCTAGCAGAGCCTTAGAGACATCTTCTCCTCCTTGCTGCAGTACACCAGAAGGATTGAAGACTTGGATGTCGGTGGATTCCTGTTCCTAGACGAATCGATGGAGGAAAGGGACTTGGACTTGTCCAGGTGGTGAGAGCTGTTTAAAGACAGATACTTTATCTTTACTATTCGTTGGGATTACAAAGTTGTTCTTCAAGTGCACCACCAAGAAGATTGCTAGCGAATATTGTTTCACTGAACTTCCATTTAGATCAGTCAGGCCTGACTGCATAGGTAGACATTGCTGGGTGTTAGTCTACCCATGAGGGGAAGTAGCTGTAAAAGGGCAGCGCTAGAGTTGCATAGCAATACTTTATTATTCTGATTACTCTGTTTATCTTTATTACTGTTTATTGCAGGGATCTGCAACTTGTTATACTGTTGTTTATTACTTGCCCATTAGCCTCAGTAAAATATCTGGGTAAAGTACATTTGGTGTCAGTTCCGCTTACTTTAATAGGAGTTTTAAAGTATATTCTGTGTATGTTTGTTATAGGACTGCGTCACCAACAGTTGCGGTCACGCGGTCCTATCCATCTATCACCAGCTGTGCCACGGGAGGTTAGAGCCGATTGCCAGGGGGTTGACAACAGTGCACTACAGGGCCCAAATCAATATCAGCGGCTCTCTTAACTGGGGGTAGCGCTACATACAAATAAAAAACTTTATGCACTCACGAGAGTACAGATGTATGGGCACCAACACATACAGCTACAGTAGCTGAAGGGAGCAGTCCTGTACCGCCACTCGCTATCCCAGAGCCAGTGTGTGTTCCACGGACCTGGAAATGACATCAGGCACAAACCTGGAAGTGGCGTCAGCTCGAACCTCAATGCATTTTGCGCATGCACGTGTCATCAAGAAGTCAAGCTACCGTCATTTTCTTGAATCTTTTTATACCCAGTAGCAAATTCTCATTGGTTACAATTATAGCATTGTAAACATATTACCCAGGACAGATTATTTTATCCAATTTATAGACAAGCTATGTATGTTGGATTCCCCAAACACCCTAGACCAACCATATGCTATTACAATCATGCAATAAACATTGTAATCACATGTATCAATGTAAAAAAAATATACTAAACAAAAAATTTATAATTATTGTATCCATGGTTCTAAAATAAAATCATCATAAATCCATTAATAATTTTTAAACCTTTGAAATTCCTGAATAAAATGTATTAAAATCTATATTATTATTTTTAATAAGATCTATTTATATATTCATTTACATTATGTGGTAAGGTCATGCCCCCTATATACTGTAGATTATAATGTATTCTGTCTCATATTTGTCCTTTTTGGTTAGTGAACACTAGATGGCAGAGTTGCTAATAAGTTAGGATTTAGGCTGATTTAGTATTTTTACTGCGATAAAGGATTTTTTTACTACTATATATTAAATACATTTTAATTCAGGGATTTCAAAGGTTTAAAAATTGTTAAAACTTTAAATTCGTTGGGTGTTGTATTGTTAGAATGCATGTATTTCTCATTAACTGTTATGCTGTGTTAGTAGTTTTTTTTTGAAAATAGTAGGTTTATCCTTCAAGTGTGGGAAAAGTATTTTTAGTGAATATAATGATTACATTGCATTTGCATGATTAGGTTGTTGTTCCTAAAGCAATAGTGTAACACATTGGATTAAACAGGGTTTTTTGAGTCCCAACTTAAACACGTTTCACCCATCAGGTGCTGCTACAGCAAAACATGGATCTGGTAAGTACAAGACAAAATGAAATGTTAATTGCCTTGATGAGAGAGCTGCTAAATTTTGTGATATGTGGCATACTGATTTAAGGAGTCTTTTTATAAATGTTTTCACTTTAGATTCATATGACTTTTATCCAAGAATCACACATTTTTATAATTGTGTTCAGTTGAAAAAATTATTGAATCCTGGGCCAAAATTTTGTTTTGTCTTCAACATTTCAGTTCAATGTTTCTAAATGTAAAATAATGCACCTAAGGAAAAGGAATCCACTGAGAGAGTACAACATTGGGGGTACAGTGTTTTCCAGCACTACAGAAAAAAAATATTTGGGGGTACTTATTTCAGTTGATTGCAAGATGAACAAACAGTGTGACCAGGCAGTGGGGAAAGCGATTAGAATTCTAGGATGCATCACTGGAGGGGTCACCAGCAGGAGGAAGGAGGTCCTGATTCTCCTATATAGATCTTTAGTGAGATCTAATACTATGTCCAGTTCTGAAGACATCACTTATAAAAAGATATTGATAAGATAGAACGAGTCCATAGACCGGTAACAAAAATAGTGAAAGGTGTGGGGGGAAAAACCTATCAAGAGAGACTTCAGGAACTTAAAGCGGAGGTCCACCCTAAACAAAAAAAATACATAAAAAGGTTTAAAAAAAAATAAAATACATTTTTACTTACCAGAAATGGCGGTTGCTAGGCAGATATAGTTACATAGTTAGTCAGGTTGAAAAAAGACACAAGTCCATCCAGTTTAACCATAAAAATAAATAAATAAAAATAAAAAATATTGTACAATCCCATATACCCAATTCTATACCCACAGTTGATCCAGAGGAAGGCAAAAAACCCCAGCAGAGCATGATCCAATTTGCTACAGCAGGGGAAAAAATCCCTTCCTGATCCCCCGAGAGGCAATCAGATTTTCCCCGGATCAACTTTACCTATAAATGTTAGTACCCAGTTATATTATGTACATTTAGGAAAGAATCCAGGCCCTTCTTAAAGCAATCTACTGAGCTGGCCAGAACCACCTCTGCAGGGAGTCTATTCCACATTTTCACAGCTCTTACTGTGAAGAAACCTTTCCGTATTTGGAGGTGAAATCTCTTTTCCTCTAGATGCAAAGAGTGCCCCCTTGTCCTTTGTGTTGACCGTAAAGTGAATAACTCAACACCAAGTTCACAATATGGACCCCATACATATTTGTACATGTTGATCATATCACCCCTTAATCTCCTCTTCTCAAGAGTGAATAAATTCAGTTCCTCTAATCTTTCCTCATAGCTGAGCTCCTCCATGCCTCTTATCAGTTTGGTTGCCCTTCTCTGCACTTTCTCCAGTTCCCCAATATCCTTTTTGCGAACTGGGGCCCAAAACTGAACTGCATATTCCAGATGAGGCCTTACTAATGATTTGTACAGGGGCAAAATGATATCTCTCTCTGGAGACCATACCTCTCTTAATACAAGAAAGGACTTTGCTCGCTTTGGAAACCGCAGCTTGGCATTGCATGCCATTATTGAGCTTATGATCTACCAAAACCCCCAGATCCTTCTCCACTACGGATCCCCCCCAGTTGTACTCCCCCTAGTATGTATAATGCATTCATATTCTTAGCCCCCAAGTGCATAACTTTACATTTATCAACATTAAACCTCATCTGCCACATAATCGCCCAATTAGACAGAGCATTGAGGTCGGCTTGTAAATTGGCGACATCCTGTAAGGACGTTATTCCACTGCATAGCTTAGTGTCATCTGCAAAGACAGAAATTTTACTTTTGATCTCAGAACCAATATCATTTATAAAGATATTAAAAAGTAAGGGTCCCAACACTGAACCTTGGGGTACACCACTGATAACCTTGGACCATTCAGAGTAAGAATCATTAACCACGACTCTCTGAATTCTGTCTTTTAGCCATTTTTCTATCCATTTACAAACTGATATTTCCAATCCTGTAGACTTTACCTTACACATGAGCCGTGTGTGGGGAACTGTATCGAACGCTTTAGCAAAATTCAAGTATACCACGTCCACCGCCACCCCTCTGTTCAAGGTCTTACTTACCTCTTCATAAAAAGAAATCAGGTTTGTCTGACAATTTCTGTCTTTCTGAAATCCATGCTGTCTGTTGCTTAAAATATTTTTTTCCACCAAGAACTCATCTATGTGGTCTTTTATTAATCTCTCCAGTATCTTCCCAACTATAGAAGTTAAACTAACAGGTCTATAGTTACTTGGTAAAGACTTTGTTCCCTTTTTAAATATAGGCACCACATTGGCCCTGCGCCAATCCAGTGGTACTATTCCCGTTATTAATGAGTCCCTAAAAATTAAATACAATGGCATTGAAATTACAGAGCTCAATTCTTTTAGGATCCGTGGGTGTATGCCATCTGGTCCAGGTGCTTTATCCACCTTTATTCTGTCTAAATATTTCTGGACCATATCACCTTTGAGCCATTGTGGATTTGGGGCTGTGTCGCTACCACCCCCATTTTGGACATGAGCTCCCCCATGATCCTTTGTATACACAGAGCTGAAGAAAGTACTGTATTTATTGGCGTATAACACTCACTTTTTAACAGTGAAAATAGAGGGTAAACTGTGCCTGCGTGTTATACGCAGGGGGCTGTGGAAAGGTTTTTTCCTGAAACCTCCCTCTTAACAACTTAAGGACCGGACCAATACGGACCATAATGACCAGAGGTGATTTCACAATTTGGCACTGCGCTGCTTTAACTGGGAATTGTGCGGACATGCAATGTTGTACCCAAACAAAATTTGCGTCCTTTTCTTCCCACAAATAGAGCTTTCTTTTAATGGTATTTGATTGCCTCTGCGATTTTTATTTTTTGCGATATAAACGGAAAAAGACCGAAAATTTTGAAAAAAAAGGATATTTTCTACTTTTTGTTATAAGAAAAATCTAATAAACTCAATTTTAGTCATACATTTAGGCCAAAATGTATTCAGCCAAATGTCTTTAGTAAAAAAAAATGTCAATAAGCGTATATTTATTGGTTTGCGCAAAAGTTATAGGGTCCACAAACTAGGGTACATTTTCTGGAATTTACACAGATTTTGATTTTAATTTCTTGAGGTGCTAAAATGGCAGGGCAGTACAACCCCCCCCCCCCTCAAATGACCCTATTTTGGAAAGTAGACACCCCAATGAAATTGCTGAGAGGCATGTTGAGCCCATTGAATATTTTTTTTTTTGTCCCAAGTGATTGAATAATGACAAAAAAAAAAAAAATACAAAAAGTTGTCACTAAATGATATATTGCTCACACATGCCATGGTTATATGTGGAATTGCACCCCAAAATAAATTTTGCTGCTTCTCCTGAGTACGGGGATACCACATGTGTGGGACTTTTTAGGAGCCTAGCCGCGTACGGGACCCCGAAAACCAAGCACTGCCTTCAGGATTTCTAAGGGCGCAAATTTTTGATTTCACTCCTCGCTACCTATCACAGTTTCGAAGGCCATAAAATGCCAAAATAGCACAAACCCCCCCCAAATGACCCCATTTTGGAAAGTAGACACCCCAAGGAAATTGCTGAGAGGCATGTTGAGCCCATTTAATATTTTATTTTTTGTCCCAAGTGATTGAATAATGACAAAAAAAAAAAATTACAAAAAGTTGTCACTAAATGATATATATTGCTCACCGGGGATGAGCCGAACACCCCCCTGTTTGGTTCGCACCAGAACCTGCTGTGAGGGGGTTAGCTCGGCAGCGGGTGTGTGTGATCCCCTGGATGGGCTCCCCACACAAAAACAGGCCCAGCAGACGGAGGTTGTGGTTTTCAAGATCAAAAAAAGGTGCGGTTTATTTCTCTATTTACAGTGACAAAAAACACAGCAAAGCAAAAAGAAACATAAACAAAATAAACCCTGGTCAGCTTGACCTCTGACTAAACATGCAGGTTTCCTAACTAACAACTGGGATCAGCCTGGTGCTGTCCTAGTCCCTAAGTCCCTGGTTTAGTAAATGTCCAAACAAATAGCCACACAGGCTTTGTCTCACCGCACAGGGGTTCACTCTCCCTAGACAGTCCACACAGGTCTGGGTCCAGGCATGAGCAAACACCTAATGAATCTGGGAGTTTTTATAGAGGCCTTAAACGAGCTGACAAGCTTCAGCTGGTCTCATCAACTCCCTGCCTGCACGACGCCCAGCCCTCTCCCTAGAGGTATGAATCATCCATGAGCCCACTAGCCTCAGCTGGGCTTCATCAACTCTCTCCCTAGTTGTATAAGTCGGCATAAAGCCTGAATCTGGGAGAAATATACCTACCCCCCTGGATGCAACCAGGTGACTTTACCTTCCTGCTGTCACACTGCGAACAGACAGAATGTTCGCTTGAACTTTAGAACCCTATTAAATACAATGGACTCAAACGTTCGAAATCTAAAGTGCTAATTATAAAGGCTAATATGCAAGTTATTGTCCTAAAAAGGGTTTGGGGACCCGGGTCCTGCCACAAGGGACATGTATCAATGCAAAAAAAAGCTTTTAAAAACGGCCGTTTTTTCGGGAGCAGTGATTTTAATAATGCTTAAAATGAAAAAATAAAAGTGAAATTTTCCTTTAAATTTCGTACCTGGGGGGTGTGTATAATATGCATGTAAAGTCGCGCTTGTTTCCCGTACTTAGAACTGTCCCTGCACAAAATGTATTTTCTGAAGGAAAAAAAAGTCATTTAAAACTCACTCGCGGCTATTAATGAATTGTCGGCTCCCTGCAATACAGAGAAAAGTCATTGATAAAAAAAAAAAGCGTGGGGGTCCCCCCAAATTCAATTACCAGGCCCTTCAGGTCTGGTATAGATATTAAGGTGAACCCTTCCGCAAATTTATAAAAAAAAATGCGTGCGGTTCCCCCCAAACATCCATACCAGGCCCTTCAGGTCTGGCATGGATTTAAAGGGGAACTCCACCCCAAATAAAAAAAAAATGGCGTGGAGTCCCCCCAAAAATCTATACCAGACCCTTATCCGAGCACACAACCTGGCAGGCCACAGGAAAAAAAGGGGGGACGAGAGAGCGCCCCCCCTCCTGAACCGTACCAGGCCACATGCCCTCAACATGGGGAGGATGTCCGCATGCTGATGGGGACAAGGGCCTCATCCCCACAACCCTTGCCCGGTGGTTGTGGGCGTCTGTGGGCGGGGGGCTTATCGAAATCTGGAAGACCCCTTTAACAAAGGGGACCCCCAGATCCCGGCCCCCCCTATGTGAATTAGTAAGGGGTACATTGTACCCCTACCATTTCACGAAGAAAGTGTAAAAAAAATTTAAAGAAACACACAAACACCTTGGGAGGTTCCCCATCAGGTCCGCTCAGGCTCAGCCAATGACGGACAGCGCTGGACATCGGATCGCCGCGGGACACTGGATTTCATCGCTGGAATGTTTTGTTTTTTTTTAATAAAGGACTTTTGTGTGTTTTTTTTTTTTTTTTTTACACTTTCTTCGTGAAATGGTAGGGGTACAATGTACCCCTTACCAATTCACATAGGGGGGGCCGGGATCTGGGGGTCCCCTTTGTTAAAGGGGGCTTCCAGATTCAGATAAGCCCCCTGCCCGCAGACCCTCACAACCACCGGGCAAGGGTTGTGGGGATGAGGCCCTTGTCCCCATCAACATGGGGACATCCTCCCCATGTTGAGGGCATGTGGCCTGGTACGGTTCAGGAGGGGGGGGGGTGCTCTCTGTTTGGTGAACGGGCGAACAGGAAATGTTCGAGTCGAACATGAGTTCGACTCGAACTCGAAGCTCATCCCTATTGCTCACACATGCCATGGTTATATGTGGAATTGCACCCCAAAATACATTTTGCTGCTTCTCCTGAGTACGGGGATACCACACGTGTGGGACTTTTTAGGAGCCTAGCCGTGTACGGGACCCCCAAAACCAAGCACCGCCTTAAGAATTTCTAAGGGCACAAATTTTTGATTTCACTCCTCACTACCTATCACGGTTTCGAAGGCCATAAAATGCCAAAATAGCACAAAACCCCCCCAAATTACCCCATTTTGGAAAGTAGACACCCCAAGCTATTTGCTGAGAGGCATGGTGAGTATTTTACAGCTCTCATTTGTTTTTGAAAATGAAGAAAGAAAATAATTTTTTATTTTTTCAATTTTCAAAACTTTGTGACAAAAAGTGAGATCTGCAAAATACTCACCATACCTCTCAGCAAATAGCTTGGGGTGTCTACTTTCCAAAATGGGGTCATTTTGGGGGGGGGGTTTGTGCCATCTGGGCATTCCTTGTCCTCCGAACTGTGATAGGCAGTCAGGAGTGAAATCCAAAATTTACACCTTTAGAAAGCCTGAAGGCGGTGCTTGGTTTTTGGGGTCCCGTACGCGGCTAGGCTCCCAAAAAGTCTCACACATGTGGTATCCCCGTACTCAGGAGAAGCAACAGAATGTATTTTGGGGTGTAATTCCACATATGCCCATGGCATGTTAGAGCAATATATCATTTAGTGACAACTTTGTGCAAAAAAATAAAAATAAAAAAAGAATTGTCTTTTTTCCGCAACTTGTGTCAACATTTAAAATATTCCATGGACTCGACATGCCTTTCAGCAAATAGCTTGGGGTGTCTACTTTCCAAAATGGGGTCATTTGGGGGGGTTTTGAACTGTCCTGGCATTTTATACACAACATTAGGAAGCTTATGTCACACATCATCCACTCTTCTAACCACTTGAAGACAAAGCCCTTTCTGACACTTTTTGTTTACATAGTTACAAAAGTTGAAAAAAGACACAAGTCCATCCAGTTCAACCATAAAAAAAAAAAAAAAAAAAGAAATATCGTACAATCCCATATACCCAATTCTATACCCACAGTTGATCCAGAGGAAGGAAAAAAAAAACAGCAGAGCATGATCCAATTTGCTACAGCAGGGGAAAAAATTCCTTCCTGATCCCCCGAGAGGCAATCGGATATTCTCCGGATCAACTTTACCTATAAATGTCAGTACCCAGTTATATTATGTACATTTTGGAAAGAATCCAGGCCCTTCTTAAAGCAATCTACTGAGCTGGCCAGAACCACCTCTGCAGGGAGTCTATTCCACATTTTCACAGCTCTTACTGTGAAGAAACCTTTCCGTATTTGGAGGTGAAATCTCTTTTCCTCTAGAGGCAAAGAGTGCCCCCTTGTCCTTTGTGTTGACCGTAAAGTGAATAATTCAACACCAAGTTCACTATATGGACCCCTTATATATTTGTACATGTTGATCATATCCCCCCTTAATCTCCTTCTCAAGAGTGAATAAATTCAGTTCCTCTAATCTTTCCTCATAGCTGAGCTCCTCCATGCCTCTTATCAGTTTGGTTGTCCTTCTCTGCACTTTCTCCAGTTCCCCAATATCCTTTTTGAGAACTGGGGCCCAAAACTGAACTGCATATTCCAGATGAGGTCTTACTAATGATTTGAACAGGGGCAAAATGATATCTCTCTCTGGAGACCATACCTCTCTTAATACAAGAAAGGACTTTGCTCGCTTTGGAAACCGCAGCTTGGCATTGCATGCCATTATTGAGCTTATGATCTACCAAAACCCCCAGATCCTTCTCCACTACGGATCCCCCAAGTTTTACTCCCCCTAGTATGTATGATGCATTCATATTCTTAGCCCCCAAGTGCATAACTTTACATTTATCAACATTAAACCTCATCTGCCACATAGTCGCCCAATTAGACAGAGCATTGAAGTCGGCTTGTAAATTGGTGACATCCTGTAAGGATGTTATGCCACTGCATAGCTTAGTGTCATCTGCAAAGACAGAAATGTTACTTTTGATCTCAGACCCAATATCATTTATAAAGATATTAAAAAGTAAGGGTCCCAGCACTGAACCTTGGGGTACACCACTGATAACCTTGGACCATTCAGAGTAAGAATCATTACCCACTACTCTTTACCTTGCACATGAGCCATGTGTGGGGAACTGTATCGAACGCTTTTGCAAAATCCAAGTATACCACGTCCACAGCCACCCCTCTGTCCAAGGTTTTATTACCTCTTCATAAAAAGAAATCAGGTTTGTCTGACAACTTCTGTCTTTCATGAATCCATGCTGTCTGTTGCTGAAATGGTTTTTTTCCAGCAAAAACTCATCTATGTGGTCTTTTATTAATCTCTCCAGTATCTTCCCAACTATAGAAGTTAAACTAACAGGTCTATAGTTACTTGGTAAAGACTTTGTTCCCTTTTTAAATATAGGCACCACATTGGCCCTACGCCAATCCAGTGGTACTATTCCTGTCATTAATGAGTCCCTAAAAATTAAATACAATGGCTTTGAAATTACAGAGCTTAATTCTTTTAGTATCCGTGGGTGTATGCCATCTGGTCCAGGTGCTTTATCCACCTTTATTCCATCTAAATATTTCTGGACCATATCACTTTTGAGCCATTGTGGATTTGGGGCTGTGTCACTACCACCCCCATTTTGGACATGAGTTCCCCCATGCTCCTTTTTATACACAGAACTGAAAAAAAGTATTTAATAAATTGGCCTTCTCTTTGTCCCCAGTCACCCACTCTAGATTATTTTGTAAAGGGCCTACATGCTCAGACTTGACCTTTTTACTATTAATATATTTGAAGAATTTTTTGGGGTTTGTCCTACTATCTTTTGCAATCTGTCGTTCATTTAGAATTTTTGCATCCTTGATTTCCTTTTTACATATCCTGTTATATTATTTGTAACATTTAAATAACACTAGTGTTCCCTCATTATAATATTTTTTAAAAGCTCTTTTCTTATAGTTTATAGCTTTTTTTAACTTTGGCAGTGAGCCACATAGGTTTTATTTTTAGCTTTTTAAACTTATTGCCCATGGGAATATACTTTGCAGTGAGTTCACAAACAGTCTTTTTGAACAATTCCCATTTCTGTTCTGTGCCCATTGATGCCAATATTCCCTCCCAGTCTAAGTCCTGGAGAGCAGCCCTCATCCTTGGAAAATTTGCTCTCTTGAAATTAAGTGTTTTTATCTTTCCCGTATGTGATTTTTGCTTTACATGAAAACATATTTTTTTGCAAGAAAATTACGTTGAACCCCCAAACATTATATATATATATATATATATATATATATATATATATATATAGCAAAGGCCCTACAGATTAAAATGGTGGGTGTTGCATTTTTTTTTCCACACAGTATTTGCGCAGCGATTTTTCAAACACATTTTTTGGGGAAAAAATACACTTTTTTTAATTTTAATGCACTAAAACACACTATATTGCCCAAATGTTTGATGAAATAAAAAAGATGATCTTAGGCCGAGTACATGGATACCAAACACAACATGCTTTAAAATTTCGCACAAACGCGCAGTGGCAACAAACTACATACATTTTTAAAAGCCTTTAAAAGCCTTTACAGGTTACCACATTAGATTTACAGAGGAGGTCTACTGCTAAAATTACTGCCCTTGATCTGACCTTCACGGTGATACCTCACATGCATGATGCAATTGCTGTTTACATATGACGCCAGACCGACGCTTGCGTTCGCCTTTGCGCAAGAGCAGGGCAGGACAGGGGTGCTTTTTTTTTTTTTTATTATTAATTTTCCTTTTTTATTTTATTTTTAAACTGTTTCTTCCATATTTTTTTATTTTATTATTTTTTATTGTTATCTCAGGGAATGTAAATATCCCCTATGATAGCAGTAGGTAGTGACAGGTACTCCTTTTTTGAAAAAAATGGGGTCTATTAGACTCTAGATCTTTCCTCTGCCCTCAAAGCATCTGACCACACCAAGATCGGTGTGATAAAATGCTTTCCCAATTTCCCAATGGCGCTTTTTATATCCGAGGGGGGGACATTCCCTCCCACTGCTTGTAAAAGCAGTCCAGATGCTAATTAGCCGCTAGGATTGCTTTTACATGAAAGCCGGCCGCTGGCTGAAAAGAATGATACCAAGATGATACCTAAACCCGCAGGCATCATTCTGGTATAACCATTCAAAGTCCAGCAACATACCAGTACGTTGCTGGTCCTTGTTGGACATGTATTGTAATCTTTTTTTTCATGCAGCCTGTTGGCTGAATGAAAAAAAGAGATTGATTGGTGGGTATGCCCACCATTAGAATACCTCCCTTCATCCACCCACTTCTAATGATGGGCATACATGCACCATTTATATATGCTGAAGCATGGGGGCATCATCCCGCAAAAGTTATGCCGCGTACACACGGTCTGACTTTTCCACGGGCAAGCCTCCGTCGGAATTTCGACCGTATGTACGCGGCATTAGGAACAAAATCGCTCCTCTGCCCCTGCTGCCCCCATGCTTCGGCATACTGTATATGCTCTTTTTTTTAACTGTCGTGGTGAAATCACCTCCTACAGCACTGGAGTCGCAGGGATCAGGCCTGTCTCTGCGAACGCTGCAGTTATGTGTGTTGTGTTTTGTAAGTGACAGTGATCGATCGATACTGCACTTGGGTGGCCTGGGCTGGACGGAGGGGCAAAACGCAGGTGCTAGCAGGTATCTGGGCTGATCCCGCTAACGCTGCGTTTTTGGAAACCCTCAACTTCTGGGGACGCTAGTATAGATCTGATCGGATCAGATATTGATCTGTTCAGATACTATACCACTAAGGGAGGTGTATGCTTTGCGCGTGGGTGTTAGCGTTACTGGCACTAACCTGACGCTGCCTGGGGCGATACAGACCCTCTCTGATGCTAAAACCTAATTGATATCACCCGCCGGGCGATCAGGGGGTTAAACCTTTATTGGGTTATATACGGCGGGTGCCCTGACACTATAAAAAGCAAACTAACTAACCAGCGTCACCCGTAACACTTATACGTGATCACTGGTGAAAGGGTTAACTAGGGGCAATCAGGGGGTTAAAACCTTTATTAGATAATATATGGGGATACCTGACGCTATAAAAACCTGGCGGCGAACCTAAAAAAAATAACTGACTACCTAGCGGCACCAGCATAACTACTACAGCGATCAGAAAAACGATCAGTAAATAAATGATCACTGCAATCAGTGACACTGGGGGCTGGGGGGTGATCTGGGGGGTGATCTGGGGGTGACTGGGGGGGCGATTGTGTGCCTATGTGTCCTGGTGTCAGTGTACTGCTTGTGCACTTACTTGATGTCTTCTCTCGACGGCGCTCCGGTATATGTGAGCGCCGCAGGAGAGATGACATCACTTCCTGCTGCTTCCTCTCTGCCTGTGTTTACATTACACAGGCAGAGGAAGCATTTGATTCACTGGGAGCGATCACGAGGGGGTGGCCAGAAACCAATGGCCGCCCCCTCATCACGGATCGCTCCCAGAGCGATCCCGACCGTCCACTGTACCGGAGGGGGGTCCGATCGGACCCCCCACCCATACGAAGGCAGTCACGTACAGGTACGTGATTGTGCCTGTCCGTGCCATTTTGCCGACGTATATATACAGTGGGCGGTCATTAAGTGGTTAAAGTTAGGGTGCGTGTTATACGCCGATAAATACGGTATTTAATAAATTGGCCTTCTCTTTGTCCCCAGTCACCCACTCTAGATTATTTTGTAAAGGGCCTACATGCTCAGACTTGACCTTTTTACTATTAATATATTTGAAGAATTTTTTGGGGTTTGTCCTACTATCTTTTGCAATCTGTCGTTCATTTTGAATTTTTGCATCCTCGATTTCCTTTTTACATATCCTGTTAAATTCTTTGTAACATTTAAACGACACTAGTTTTCCCTCATTTTTTTATTTTTTAAAGCTCTTTTCTTGTAGTTTATAGCTTTTTTAACTTTGACTGTGAGCCACATAGGTTTTATTTTTAGCCTTTTAAACTTATTGCCCATGGGAATATACTTTGCAGTGAGTTCACAAACAGTCTTTTTGAAGAATTCCCATTTCTGTTCTGTGCCCATTGATGCCAATATTCCCTCCCAGTCTAAGTCCTGGAGAGCAGCCCTCATCCTTGGAAAATTTGCTCTCTTGAAATTAAGTGTTTTTATCTTTCCCGTATGTGATTTTTGCTTACAACTAACATCAAATGAAATCATGTTATGGTCACTGCTACCCAGGTGTTCCTTTATCTGAACATTAGTAATACGCTCTGCATGGTTTAAGATTACCAGGTCCAACAGAGCATCATTCCTAGTTGGGGCCTCAATAAACTGGACCATAAAATTGTTCTGCAATAGGTTTATAAATTTTTTCCCTATAACTGTCCCAGCAGTGCCATTACTCCAGTACATTTTTGGGTAGTTAAAATCCCCCATTATCACCGTCCCAGCCCTTGCAGCCCCTTCCATCTGTGCAAGGAGCTCAGTCTCCACCTCCTCATTACCATTGGATGGTCTATAACAAACTCCAATGATTAACTTTGAACTACGCACATCTGTATGCAGTTCCACCCATAATGCTTCAGCCTCATCCCACTCTCCATCCACCAGGTCCTCTTTCACAGTCGCTTTGAGATCACTTCTCACATAGAGACAGACCCCTCCTAATCTTCCTAATCTGCCACTTCCTATTCCGCGTCTTCATTCTTCTCCTTCTCACGTTGTCTTCTGGGAAATTTGGGCGCGCTGTCTTCTGGGACCTGTGTGTCTCCTAGAAGACAGCCGCCCATTCATAAAGCGCTGCGTGACTCGCGCATGCGCAGTAGGAAATGGGCAGTGAAGCAGCAAGGCTCCACTGCCTGTTTCCCTTAGTGAGGATGGCGGCACTGGCACACGATCTGAAGGATAGATCGGCCTCGGGCGGCTGACATCGTGGGCACCCTGGACAGGTAAGTGTGCATATTAAAAGTCAGCAGCTACAGTGTTTGTAGCTGCTGACTTTTATTTTTTTACAGCTGAACCTCCGCTTTAATATGTACATTCTGGAGGAAAGAAGGGAAAGGGGAGACATGATTGAAGCCTTTAAATACATCATGCGGGTGAATAGGGTTCAGGAAGGCAGTTTTTTCAATATGAAACCAAAGTCAAGAACTCTGGGACATTACCTCAAACTAACTGGAGGAAAGTTCAAAACTAATTCAAGAAAGTATTATTTTGCTGAAAGGGTAGATGATGCTTGGAATACACTTCCAGCAGAGTTAGTGAGACAGTCAACAGAAAATGGCTTCAAACATGCTTGGGACAAACATAGATCTATACTCCAAAAGATTAAGGTAAAAAACAAAACGCACAAGAAAACCAGAACAAACAAAAAAAAAAATGAAGGGGCAGTCTTAATGGCCTACTCTGTCTTTTTTCTGCCGTCACTTTTATATGTTTCTATCTTATAAAAACCACACTGAGTTCTAAACACATTTTCCCTTTTTTATTGTACCAGACATGATTCTGAGGTTAGTAAATGGCAGAAACCGTTGTGTTGGTCGTGTGGAAATCTTCTATGAAGGAGAATGGGGAACAGTGTGTGATGATTCTTGGGATCTGACAGATGCTCAGGTTGTATGCCGGCAACTTGGCTGTGGCAGAGCACTTTCATCATTTGGCACTGCCTATTTTGGTCAAGGAACAGGACCTATAATTCTGGATGACGTGAATTGCAGAGGGGACGAAAATATTTTGTGGAACTGCCCACACCGAGGGCTGAAACAGCACAACTGTGGCCATTCTGAAGACGCTGGAGTCAACTGTTCAGGTAAACTCTACTGGCTTCTGTACAGCCAATATGGCAAAGTTAAGGTATTTATTCAGTATATGTAGTAAATAAAAGACAAGGTAGTTACTGGTAAAATAGATGCATATACCGTATCAACCATTATTAAGACTAATAGAAATAGTTTATTAATCAAGCTGTTATTGCATGGTACTGCAATAACAGCATGGTACTGCAATAACAGCAACAGCATGGTACTGCAATAACAGCAATAACAGCATGGTACTGATCAAGCTGTTATTGCATGGTTCTCAAACTGTTTGGGAGGCCTCAGCTGTGCTTGTGAGTCTAGCTGGCTCAGACTAATCTAATGATGGCCTATCAAATGGAAACTCTGTGGATGTGATGTCCTATTATCCAGGGGTCAAGTCCTGGGGAAAAAAGTGTGGGAACTCCCACCCAAGATCCACTCCCCCACCAAAAAAAATGCATACACTGACCTCACCTACCTGACCTACATACACAGTTACACTGACCTTACCTACCTGACCAGGAGACAGACTTCATGTATCCAGGTGTCCTGCAGTTCAGTTCAGCCTCAGCCGTAGTGTGCGGTGTGCAGCATGTGTCACAGCAGACAGCCAGAGGAGGAGAGGAGACTGCTTGGATTTCATCACCTGCACGGCCAGCAGGCACAAGGCGGCATGGAGAAGACTCTTCTGCCTCCTGCTGAACACTCCGGTGCCCATGATCGGACACACCGAGATCCGGAGCTCTTCACTCTGCCACCCGCCCCCAGCACAGCTCAGGTCATCAACACACCCCAGCGCCGCGGGCTCCTCCGGTCATCCTCATCTCCACCTCTACAATGATCGTGCAGTCACTGGTAGAGTGGCAGTTCTCGCCCGATCGCTTCTCCGCTGCCCTGGTCTCTCCCGATCACTCCGAGAGCCGCCCACCCCAACCGGGGATCTTAGTGATGTAGCGCGGTGGCGGCATTGTAATTCCCGCCTTCTGAAGCCTGCGGCGCCTATGATGGACGTCAGGCGTCCCGCGATCCCGGCATTGGACCACTGGGACTTCCATCATAGGCGCTGCAGGCTCCAGAAGGCGGGACCTGCTATGTCACTCGGCCGCACTCGGCCACACTTGGCAGATCAGATAGTCCCCGCTCGAGGCTGCTCTAGTCCTGCAAAGGGAACGGCGTTCCTGCTGTGAAAAAAGTGCAGGGATGCCGTTCCCGCAGGACTCGAGCCCTGCCATTATCAGAAATTGGAAGGTAATAGTACAGCGCTACATATAGGCCAGTAAAAACTGGACTGTAACTCAAATGTGACCATAAATGGAAACACACAAAAAAGTGAGAAGGGGCAGGCTGAACGCCCTACCCAATATATATATAAAATGTCCACAATAATAAACAAAAACCAAAAAATGTAAGAGTGTCCAAAACAGTGGGTAAATAACAAGGAATGGATGTAAAACTTCTGGCACAATTCTTCACGTGGATGGTGACATTTATGTGTGCTTACCAGAAACGTTGGACCCGAATGTCATACGACAGCGGATCAATCAAGCTTGAGAGTATCTCCAACGACTGCTCCACAGGAACGTCCCCGGATCTCTGATGAATGTAGAGGTATACCGGCTAGACGATCGGATGTCTTCAATCCTGGGTGGAACTGATGGATGCAGTACTTCTCCGGTCTCCAATACCCTCAAGGCTGGAGATCTCACCAGAAGACTGGCACTCTGGATCCTAGGGCTATGCATTTTGCTTCCCATGTTTGTCTTTTAATATATGAACTGTGATCACTTTTTATCTTTGTATGTTGGTGTTTTTCTGATTAAAAACCCAATTTTTTATTTTTTTTTGACCTACACCATTGGAGCCCCCTATTTTTTTTTCTTCTCTTTGCATGAAATCGGTGAGGAAAAGTTTTTTTTTTTTCAATTTTCTCCAGTTGGTCCTTCTACAATACCCTTGTCGGGGTATTTTCCATTTAAGTTTGATCGTATCCCATCGTCCGGTTGAATACCGGGATCCAGAGTGCCAGTCTTCTGGTGGGATCTCCAGCCTTGGGGGTATTGGAGACCCGAGAAGTACTGCATCCATCAGTTCCACCCAAGATTGAAGACATCCGATCGTCTAGCCGGTATACCTCTACATCCATCAGAGATCCGGGGACGTTCCTGTGGAGCAGCCGTTGGAGATACTTTCAAGCTCGATTGATCCGCTGTCATATGACATTCGGGTCCAACGTTTCTGGTAAGCACACATGAATGTCACCATCCACGTGAAGAATTGTGCCAGAAGTTTTACATCCATTCCTTGTTATTTACCCACTGTTTTGAACACTCTTACATTTTTTTGTTTTTGTTTATTATTGTGGACATTTTATATATATTGGGTAGGGCGTTCAGCCTGCCCCTTCTCACTTTTTTGTGTGTTTCCATTTATGGTCACATTTGAGATACAGTCCAGTTTTTACTGGCCTGTATGTAGCGCTGTACTATTACCTTCCACTTTGTTTGAATTTGTCACATTCCAGCACAGCTGCTTCACCTCCCTCTATAGAGTTGTTATTATTTATGTGTTTTTTGGGTAGCGCATTTATTTATTTTTATCACTATTATCAGAAATTGCCAGGGTACCTACTACACAGGGAAGTGGCACCTATGTTTAGCCTGCGTGGACATCAAAGCATTACACAGTGACACTGATGGTCCTACATGTTGGCCTTAAACATTGTCATATGTGGTGACATGTTCAAAATACTCAGTACTCTTATTGTGATCTGTTGTTTTTAAACTACCAAAAATCCCTGTGATAGATTCTCCATTCTCAGCAGAAGAAATGTTTTTAGGATATTTAATCTTAATCTAAATATAGTGCTGAGTTTCAATGATCAATAGGTTGTGTCTCAATATTAAAATATTCTCCTTTTTCTCGCCCCTTCTGCTTCTTTTCTTCCTCCTCCTTCCTATTCTCTTTTCTTTCTCTGTCCATCCCCACAGTCTTTTTTCTGTTCTCTTCTCTCTAAATCAGGGGTGCTCAACCCTTTGAAGAGTGGGGGCCACTTAAGTCATTTGGTAAAAAAAAACACAGGCCACCCTGAACCCTTCTCATCTTCCTCCTCCTCCTTCCTCCCTCTCTCTTTTTTTTTTTCCCTACCCCCCCCCCATTCTGTTCTGTTCTTTTTCCTCTAAATCAGGGGTACTGAACTCTTTGTATAGCAAGGGCCATTTAAATGATTTGGTAACAGGTTGTGGGCTAAAATGAAATATAGGGTTTTACTGCCCCCCAAACTGCAAATGTAAGTGATCCCTCCTGTCCTGAGCACCCTATAAGGCTGCTTTCATACTGATGTCCTGCGGTTTACCCGCACTGTGGGTACAGTGCCTATGGATTACCTGCACATTACCATAGACTTCTATTACATCTTATGAGTGTGGTGCACCAGCGAATTCAGGATTTTTGGTGCACTTTCAGAAAATGTATTAAACCCACGGGACATGCAATAGAAGTCTATGGTTCAGTACAGATAACCAGCAGGAAAGCTGCATGTGCACTGCACAGCACCCACAGATCTCTGTGAAAGCAGCCTAATAGTTGTTAGCCCAATGCGCTAATATGCCCATTCCAAAAGCTATTATGCCCAGTGTATGTGTTGTTTAATACACTGACCTCCTTTATCTCTTGCAGCTGCTACTGGCATCACTCTCCAGGCTGCTAGAAAGGATTAGAGGTGGAGTACACTTCGTTTTACTCTGCCTGGGACATGAGCCAGCACTACAGAGGAAGCATTGGCTTATACGGCTCCTGCTCACTCTGTGGACACCTGTTCTATTCACTGCCGGGTTACTGTACTCTGAGGCTCTGGAATGACGAGTCAGCAAGCCCAAAGGGTTCGAGTTTTTTCTGCCTGTAAATTCCCCTGCCACTAAACTCCTGAAACCGCATATAGTGTCCATGAACACATAGGCCAATATAGAGGGGCGTTATCAGGCAGAGAAAAGTAAAAGCTTAAAACAGCTCAAACGCACATAGGAGCAGCTTCTTTGAGCTGCAGTGTGCATGAGACCTTAGAAGCTGAAGCAACTCAGAGCCCATCTCATTTCCTGACTTGAGGTCATCTAGCATCACCTAGCTTTTTACTGTCTCTGGCTCATGGATTTTAATTAGTTGGCTTTTGGTTCTTTCAATCATAGAGGCTGAGAATCACATGTGGGCATTGCCAAGGGCAATCTATATGCAAATAAACCTTGTCTAGCAATGCCTGCTCCTCCAGACTGACATGCACACATTAGGACATTTTGTTATTTGCATCACTCCCCAGAGAATCAGGTCTCTGCTTGCATCGAGGCTGAGAGCTCTTGAGAAGAGTACTGAGGAAGGGTGCTGTGATATTTATAGAATGCTCTGTACAGCACCCTGCTGTTCTCTTCATCCAGGCAGGATCTGCCTGCATTTCTCTGAGAAGCACAATGACTAAAATTAGGTACTGTATATACTCGAGTATAAGCCGACCCGAATATAAGCCGAGGCACCTAATTTTACCACAAAAAACTGGGAAAACTTATTGACTCGAGTATAAGCCTAGGGTGGGAAATGCAGCACTGATGGGGACACTCTGATAAGACACTGACGGGGACACTCTGATAAGACACTGACGGGGACACTCTGATAAGAGTGTCCCCATCAGTGTTTTATCAGTGTGTCCCCATCAGTGTTTTATCAGAGTGTCCCCATTACATGTACTGTATTTTGCTTGCCTTGTATTACAGCTCACTTCCGCTCTGTACTGTACTGTCTTGTATTAGAGCCAGGGCAGACCATCAGGAATTTTGGGGGGGAGAAGGGGGGGGGTTGCTGCCGGGTGACGTGCTCCCGCGAGTGCCGACAATTAGTTGATAAGCGGGAGGGGGGGGGTGCTACCGCTGGATGGACACCGTCACAGTTGCTTCCGTTCCCGTTGATAAGCGCCGAGCGACCCCTGATTAGAGCTCTGTTTCATCTCCCGAATCTCGCCCGCTGCAGGAGGATCTTTACTGCTAACAGCGGGCAGGTAGCCAGAAGGAGCCACGCCAATGATCACTGGCTGCTAGGACATGGCAGTCCCAGCAGCCAATCCTAGCGCACGGCTTTGTCAGCTACGGCCAGCTGGAGAAATACACAATCAGGATGGATGTCAGCTGTGGGCGGGGATACAGAGACCCCTGCTCTAGAGGAGTGACTGCCGCACACCCCGGAGACAAATAAGTAGGAACATGACTCGAATATAAGCCAAGGGGGGCATTTTCAGCCTAAAAAAAGGGCTGAAAAACTTGGCTTATACTCGAGTATATACGGTAAGTAATTAAAAAAGAAACATTTTATTTAAAAATTTAATTAGCATGTTGATGAGAGGAAAGGTAGGCAAAGTAAAAGTAGATTAAAGTAGAGCTCCACCCAAAAGGTGAAGCCCTGCTTGTTTGCTTCCTCCCCCCTCTGCTGCCACATTTGGCACCTTTCGGTTGGAGGGCGAAGTGGATACCTGTCAAAACCGGGTACACGCTCCCACTTCCAGGTAAGATCGGCGCAATCGTTGTATGGAGATCTATGCAATTTTTGTCCTCCTCCCCCCTGCCTTCTGGGAGACACACGGGTCCCAGAAGACAGCGGGACCATTCAGAAAGCACAGCGTGACTCGCTCATGCGCAGTAGGAAACAGGCTGTGAAGCCGCGAGGCTTCACTTCCTGTTTTCCTTAGTGAAAATGTCAGCGTCTGCACCCGTAGCCAATGGATGGATGGTGCCGACATTGCGGGGTCTCTGGACAGGTAAGTCAAGATACCTTGATAATGAAAATATAATGAACATAAGCAGGCAATAATAAAAAGTTTCTGTTCTTTTTGTAAATGCGACAAAAAGCATCTTTTGGAAAGCCTATAGCTAAAGATAAATATTTTATCTCGATTAATATTATTTTTCCCATTTCAATTTGACAGGTTCAGCATTTCCTACAGGTACGTTTATATACAGCCTAGCTTAAAACACTAATAGTTTAAGCAAAAATCATATTCTGTTAAAAAAGTGATTTACTAAAAGACACACTGTATATCATCGTTGCCAACGTTAGGATATAATTAGGAGGGACAATATGAAAGGGTAAAGAAAAGGCCTGCTGGATTGATGGAGGTGTCGCCAAAAATGGGTGTGGCCAAAAAAAGTGTGTGAGACTTCACAGGGTTATGGCTTGTTTTCACTTTACTCTTCTATATTTTAGATAAAATAGGGCTTGGGGGCACACTAATAAGAAAATAAAAGTAAATCTAAATCCAATTGTGGTGTCATTGGGAGTAAAATAAGCCCCATTCTTGTTTTCTGTGGGATAAAATAAGTGTCAATCACTTGAGTCAGTGTGAAAATAAAAGTCCCATTGTTGGTGTAAGTGGGAAAATATAATTAGCAAATATATGTTCCATCGTTGGTGTCAGTAATGCTAATTGTTAGTGTAAGTGGGATAAAATAAGACCCAAAGTCTTTGTTTTAGGGGGATAAGCCCTTGGTGTCAGCTAGCATACTTGAATGCACGCTTACATGCTGCCGGTGAAAGAGGTGATCTGTCTTGCCAGCAGTCACAAATGGCAGTACCAGGTGTTAAAATGCACCCCCTATGCAGAACACTACATATACTCACCCCCCTCCCACCAAGAGCACTACATATACCCCGCAAACTAGAACACTACATATACCCCGCAAACTAAAACACTACACATACCCCCCCAACTAGAACACTACACATACCCTCCCAACTAAAACACTACCTTTACTCCCCCCCCACCCCACCTAAAACACTACATATACCCCACCCCCCTTTCCCAACTACACACACCCACACACACACACACACACCTGGAACACTACAAATACTGTACTTACATCCCTCACCCAGCACACTACATATGCTCACATATCTGCTCTACATATCTTCATACACTATCCCCTCCTGATCACCCCTAGAGCCCTACATACACTAATGCTGACCATACAATTTTCTTGTACAATTTCTGTAAATTGCCTTTAGATTTACTTTCAACTATGTAGTGAAAGGGCCTTACTGATTCGATACCAATTGAAAGTGTTGTTTAGGTTTGACCTCATATTATATGGTTCTTGGTAAATCTAAAGGAAAATTGTACAAGAAAATTGTATAATGTATTACAGGCTTTACACACTTTCCTTCCTGCAGCTCTAGACATCTCTACTTTGCATCTCTTTATCCCATCCTTTTTCTTGCAGGTGGAGAACAACAGTGCCCTATAAGTTTTACTGCAGGGGGGGGGATGTATGTATGTATGCACTCCAGTGTTTGTGTTGAAAGTGCAGTCCATAGTGTACCTTTTAACCACTTGACCTCTGGGAGTTTTTACCCCGTTCATGACCAGGGCGTTTTTTGCTTTTTGACACTACGCTACTTTAACTGGTAATTGCGCGGTCATGCAACACTATGCATATATAGAAAAATGGTAATCAAACAAAGCCGCCCTCTTGATTTCCCACCACTGCGCTAGTTGGAAAAAGGATGAAGCTATAGAGTAATATACAGCTGCCACTTTAAAGGATAATGTTGTGAAATAATATTTTGACCACTAAACTAAATTAGTGACAAAAATAAGTGGCGCATCAATGTGCAAAATAAGGTAATCCAGAAATATAATCTCTGCGGAGTTGATCCTGGAAATACAAACAAAATCGCTATATAGACAGAACCCGTGTAAATAGTGAAAAAAGTGTTTCAAACATAAAGTTCATAAATGATAAACGATGTGTGTTCCTAATCTTCAAATCTTCCACCACACCCAAGTGTTCAATGAATTCTCTCCCGTCAGATGTAACACTCACCAAAATGATATGCTTTACACTCTCGTGCTTGGCATGTAAGCATAAACAAACCTCTCAGGCAGTGTTGCCAACGGTCCGTTTTTTTACGGACAGTCCGCAAAAACTGGCACTTTTTCAGCCAGTAAAAATAGCCGTGACCGGGTCTGGCTTGGAACTGCGCATGTGCAGTTCCGGAACTTGCCGAATGCCGAGCCGAGCAGATCCTGTATTCGGCCGGCGGGGGGGCGGATCTCACAGGCTGTGCACTTTACTGGCGAGGCGAGTCACATGATTAGCACATCCCGCCAGGCGCGCCAGGATTTAAATCTGTTCACTCAGAGTCTCCAGGCCAGCCTCGGAGTCGGTACTCACACTCCTCTCTGCATCCGTCCGCTCCGACTCTCTCTTCCCTCTCCTCACACACACAGGACGTGGCCCCTCCTCCCACACACAGGGACTGCTCGGGATTCGGAATGTAATCTCCTCACTGTGACGGGAGAGCGGCCTCCTTCCCCTGACTGCAGGCTGGGGCCAATACACACACCTGGCCCAGGATTCTCACTGCAGAGCTCAGGGTGCAGGCTAGGAGAACCTGCTTGTTATAGCTGGGCTCTGCTAGGACAGTGCAAGCTCTATGGAGCCTACTCCAGTCACCGCATGGAGGGGACTGAGCATGGAGGAGCCTTGCATCCAGGGCCAGGCAATCCAGAGTCCACGGGGACCGGCCCAGGGGGAGTCGGGGATGGATGGAGTGACAGCCCAGCCGAGTGAGCCAGCCTGACGATGACAGCAGGTGGGGATAAAGGCAGGGTGCATTGGTGGCAGAGGCATTGGTGGCAGGGGGGAATGGTGCATTGGTGGCAGGGGGGAATGGTGCATTGGTGGCAGGGGGGAATGGTGCATTGGTGGCAGGGGGTGAAGGTGGCAGAGGGGAATGGTGCATTGGTGGCAGAGAGGAGTGGTGCATTGGTGGCAGGGGGTGAAGGTGGCAGGGGGGAATGGTGCATTGGTGGCAGAGGGGAATGGTGCATTGGTGGCAGAGGGGAATGGTGCATTGGTGGCAGGGGGGAATGGTGCATTGGTGGCAGGGGGGAATGGTGCATTGGTGGCAGGGGGAATGGTGCATTGGTGGCAGGGGTGATGGTGCATTGGTGGCAGAGGGGGATGGTGGTGGCAAAGGGTAATGGAGGTAGGGTGTGATGGTGGCGGTGGCAGGGGGTGATGGAGACAGGAGGTGCTTGGACTAAATAATTTGCCCTTATTATGTCGAAAATAACAAATATGTTTTTTTACCTTTTTAATATCTACCTTAAATCACAGTGCTATTTGCCTAGCGTACTTGTTTGTAGCCTAAATACTGAAATTTGCACCTAAAAATGTAATTTTGTAACTTTTGTGAAATGGCAGTAAAAACGTGGCGGTGCCAGTAAATTTTAGGTGTCGTGCCAGTAAATTTCAATCTGGTAGGTTGGCAACACTGCTCTCAGGTAGGTTTAACAGAAATTCCACTTCCAAAATTGTGACATCCGGATGGTCGCGGCGGACCCAAAATCAGCAGGATATGCTCTCACCACTCGCTCTCCCTGTATAGAATCTCCGCATCCTAGTTCAGCCTGGTGCGTTACACGTCACACGTTGGTTCAGATGCTCGCCGTGTAACCACGCTGAACCAACGTGTGACGTGTAACGCACCAGGCTGAACTAGGAAGCGGAGATTCCATACAGGGAGAGCGAGTGGTGAGAGCATATCCTGCTGATTTTGGGTCCGCCGCGACCATCCGGATGTCACAATTTTGGAAGTGGAATTTCTGTTAAACCTACCTGAGAGGTTTGTTTATGCTTACACGCCAAGGACGAGAGTGTAAGGCATATCATTTTGGTGAGTGTTACATCTGACGGGAGAGGATTCATTGAACACTTGGGTGTGGTGGAAGATTTGAAGATTAAGAACACACATTGTTTATCATTTATGAACTTTATGTTTGAAACACTTGTAGCGGGTATTTGAATTTAGGGGAGGCATCTGGGTGGTAGTGTAACCCAGATGCACTAATTGCTAGGGGATCCGAGACCTTTTTTTCTGGTTCTTGGAGGACTCTGGTGGTGTGAGGTTCCTTGCGGTCCACAGGTGGCGCTGTTGCCCTGGGCTGGGGCTGAACTCACACCGCAAGACTGTACCTTTTTTGTCCTCCCCTGGAGCTGGTACAGCAGGGCGGGGAACCCGCTGTGGCGCGAAGGGAGAGGGGATAAAGGGGGCGGACGTCCTTACCACGGAGTTCAGAGTTCGGAGTTGGAGGCTGCGGCTGCACCCAGGCACTTTCAGCTTGGGTGCTGGCAGTCCAGAGTTCCGGGCTCAGGTGCCCTTGGCCTGGCTGGAGGGAGAGATGGAGTCCATCTCAGGCACCTTTAGCCTGGGGTAAGGTACTATGGCGGAGGCCTGGGGCTCAGTACCTTCGACTGAGTTCCGCGAGGGTGGAGGAATCCGAGGGGGCCCTAACTCCTTGGGTGCCCGTATCTGAGTTTGTGAGGACTGGTGTGCGGAACTTCTCAGAAGAGTCCGGCGCAGCATTGCTGGTGACAGAGAGGCCTCCGGTTTCTCCCTTGGACGGATTTCCTTCCCCTGACAGGGGCCGTGCTAGCGAAGGTAATTCACATTCTACTCAATATAGTCAGTGGCAGTGACTACCCGCCACTGGTGATACCACAGTGGTTAGCAACAGAAGGGAAAGGATTGTGCCTCGATCTATCCCCATTATTACTCAGTAGAAGAAACTGTTTGTGGTTTGGCAAGAAGAATAAAACGGAGTTGGACCTATTCACTGTGTGGAACTCTGGTTACTAGGAGCAAAGGAGTCCGGGACGAAGTACTGGACTTGACTCTAGGACACCTACACAAAACCCAATCTTCTGGCCTTCACCTCTCAGCTATGGAGGACATGGGCTGTGGTGTATCTCATCCCTCTCCCCAGCACTGAAACCCCTAGATGAAGAAAGACAAGCCGAGCATGAGAAAGGGAGAGAGGGGTGAGGCCACTACACACTCTTTTCACTATTTACACGGATTCTGTCTATATAGCGATTTTGTTTGTATTTTCAGGATCAACTCCGCAGAGATTATATTTCTGGATTACCTTATTTTGCACATTGATGCGCCACTTATTTTTGTCACTTATTTAGTTTAGTGGTCAAAATATTATTTCACAACACTATGCATATGAAGTTTATGTAATTTTTTCCCACAAATAGAGCTTTCTTTTGGTGGCATTTGAACAAATTTCTTTATAAACTTAGGCCAAAATATATTTTACTACATGTCTTTGGTAAAAAAAAAAAAGTCCCAATAAGTGTATATTGATTGGTTTGCGTGAAAGTTATAGCGTCTACAAACTATGGTATATATACTAGAATTTTTTTATTTTTTTATACTACTAATGGCAGTGATTAGGGACTTATAGTGGGACTGTGATAGTGCAGCAGACAATCTGACACTGACATCACCAGTGCCACTAATACAGTAAAATCAGTGCTAATACACCGTCCCTATACTAATGACACTGGCTGGGAAGGGGTTAACATCTGGGGACATTCAAGGGGTTAACTGTGTGTCTTACAATGTGTAATGTGTGTAATAAGCAATGTCACAGATTTTTCTGCCTGCTTTGCAGGGAGACAAAAACAGCCACATTGCTGCTCCATGTACAGAGCCCGGTGTGGATAGTAAACAGGGCTCTGTACTGTCATAAGATAAGCCAATCAGCAGGTCTTCTGACCGATATGTGCTGTACCGAATCAATCAACTTGATGCACTTGGTAGTTGCACAGATACAGTATATACAATTTTACTAACACATGCCAAAGTTTTCAACCATTCAGATTTAATTTGTCATCCATTATGAAGGGATTAAAAAGATAATACATTTCATTTTAATAAGAAATACAGATGTAATGATCACAAGTTAAGAAATAAACACTATTTATTCTTATGATACAGTGAACTGTGGGGGCATTTTGACCAATCCTCGAGGACATATCTATAAGAAGTTTGGTGATTCTTATTCATCGGATTCCTGTGTATGGTATATTAGTGTTGCCAACAATAACAGAATTCATCTGTCTTTCAACCAATTCTTGTGAGTGTTAAACTGATTTTTTGCGTTTATATATGTACAACCCTAAATATAATTAAATGGGTCTGATATCTGGTACATAAGGTATTTTATGTATCCACATTCTCCAAAATGTCATAATATACCCAATAGTCCAACCTGTCATCCATTTTGATCTTTTGGGTTCAAAAAGTACTCCCCTAAGAGGTGATAGTGTGGCGTATGGGTGGAGCTTAGCTGAGGAATTTGAGCCCTTCATTGCAAAGTGAATGGAGGCTCAGAGAGACAAATGTCTTTGATTATTTTGATTAACACACTTCAGTTCCTAGGATTAAAACACATATTCTGTATTTGTGCAGATTAACACATAGACCACTCAAAGCTACCCTTAAAATAAGTTCAAAAATATGCAAACCCAACATTTCAAATTCCTGATATGAGACTGCTGTACCATGTACTTGTTTGAAAAAGTATCCTGTTATCTTTGTATTACTTCCTTTGTGGTCCTGTCAGTCCTTCTGCTTTCCTTTTGAAAAACCTGACCACACTAAGCAGGAGGACACATCATGGTCAGTTCTTTAGCTATGCTGGGAATCATTGCTCTCCTCCAATGATCAGACTTGTCCTGACACACACCCCCTCCACGGCATTTCACTGGGAAGGTCAGTGTGCTGCTGTTTACACCCCCCTAGATCTTAATGCAGCCAAAAATCTAAGAGAATGTGATCACTTATAAAAATAAGTCAAAAAAAGTATTTATAATGTTTATATGTATACACAAATGTTTTGCCTTTCATTTTTATTTTAAACTGAATGGGTTGTTTTACAGGGTGAGGGTTTACAATCGCTTTAAAATGTCCTTAGCTATAGCAAGTGTTTGTGCTTAGGCTTAAAGTGGTTCTGAAGGCATTCTATGCATTAAGATAAAGAAAACTTCTGTGTGCAGCAGCCACCCATATACTTATCTGAGCCCCATCGTGATGAACCTCGGCTCTCCATGGACTATCCCTCCTCATTTACTGAGACAGCAGTGGGAGCCAATGAGGAAAGAGAGAGGGTGGGGCCTAGCCATGGTTCTACAGTCAGGTCCATAAATATTGGGACATCTATACAATTATAATCTTTTTGGCTCTATACACAACCACAATGGATTTGAAATGAAATGAACAAGATGTGCTTTAACTGCAGACTTTCAGCTTTAATTTGAGGGTATTTACATCCAAATCAGGTGAACGGTGTAGGAATTACAACAGTTTGTATATGTGCCTCCCACTTTTTAAGGGACCAAAAGTAATGGGACAATTGGCTGCTCAGCTGTTCCATGGCCACGTGTGTGTTATTCCCTCATTATCCCATTTACAAGGAGCAGATAAAAGGTCCAGAGTTCATTTCAAGTGTGCTATTCGCATTTGGAATCTGTTCCTGTCAACTCTCAATATGAGATCCAAAGAGTTGTCACTATCAGTGAAGCAAGCCATCATTAGGCTAAAAAAACAAAACAAACCCACCAGAGAGATAGAAAAAACATTAGGTGTGGCCAAATCAACTGTTTGGAACATCCTTAAAAAAGAACGCTCCGGTGAGCTCAGCAACACCAAAAGACCCAGAAGACCACGGAAAACAACTGTGGTGGATGACTGAATAATTATTTCCCTGGTGAAGAAAACACCCTTCACAACAGTTGGCCAGATCAAGAACACTCTCCAGGAGGTAGGTGTATGTGTGTCAAAGTCAACAATCAAGAGAAGACTTCACACCAGAGTGAATACAGAGGGCTCACCACAAGATGTAAACCATTGGTGAGCCTCAAAAACAGGAAGGCCAGATTAGAGTTTGCCAAACAACATCTAAAAAAGCCTTCACAGTTCTGGAACAACATCCTATGGACAGATGAGACCAAGATCAACTTGTACCAGAGTGATGGGAAGAGAAGAGTATGGAGAAGGAAAGGAACTGCTCATGATCCAAAGCATACCACCTCATCAGTGAAACATGGTGGGGGTAGCGTCATAGCGTGGGCATGTATAGCTGCCAATGGAACTGGTTCTCTTGTATTTATTGATGATCTGACTGCTGACAAAAGCAGCAGGATGAATTCTGAAGTGTTTCAGGCAATATTATCTGCTCATATTCAGCCAATTGCTTCAGAACTCATTGAACGGCGCTTTACAGTGTAGATGGACAATGACCCGAAGCATACTGCGAAACCAACTAAAGAGTTTTTTAAGGGAAAGAAGTGGAATGTTATGCAATGGCCAAGTCAATCACCTGACCTGAATCCGATTTGAGCATGCATTTCACTTGCTGAAGACAAAATTGAAGGGAAAATGCCCCAAGAACAAGCAGGAACTGAAGACAGTTGCAGTAGAGGCCTGGCAGAGCATCACCAGGGATGAAACCCAGCGTCTGATGATGTTTATGCGTTCCAGACTTCAGACTATAATTGACTGCAAAGGATTTGCAACCAAGTATTAAAAAGTGAAAGTTTGATTTATGATTGTTAATCTGTCCCATTACTTTTGGTCCCTTAAAAAGTGGGAGGCACATATACAGACTGTTGTATTTCCTACACCGTTCAACTGATTTGGATGTAAATACCCTCAAATAAAGCTGAAAGTCTGCAGTTAAAGCACATCTTGTTTGTTTCATTGTGGTGGTGTATACATCCAAAAAAGATTAGAATTGGGTCAATGTCCCAATATTTATGGACCTGACTGTATGTGTGAAGGGACACGCAAAGCAGCAGCTGAGGAGCGAGCCTGCTCGGATGTCCCCATAGCAAGCTGCTTGCTCTGGGGTCACTCAGCAGGAGGGAGGGGCCAGGAGTGCCAGCGGGAGACCCGAGAAGAGAAGGGGCTGCTCTGTGCAAAACCACTGCACTGAGCAGCTAATTATGACATGTATGTTATTTAAAAACAAAAAAACATTGCCTTTAATAATACTTTAAATGATGTCATTAGTCTGCTGCAGGCAGAAGGATGCATTTGCCTAGTTTCCTCTCCTTCAGTGATCTGACTGCAGCATTGAAACTCTTTAGCAATTCTGAAAGGTGAGTGGCTACTGCAAGGGACTGATCTGCGTTATACCTTTTTTGAACAAAGCCAGGAACTGTACAGGCATCAGAATTTACATGATTAAGTAACCTCTCAGACAGCATCTCATTGCTGGATGTACAGTAATTGCTGACTCTTGGTGATGCTCAAATAAAGATTGTGCTTTGAGATGAAGATGAATCAAATGTAGTACACCTGTATGGGTTTTGCCTACTCATTACTTATAATGCATATACTTAATATGAAAAAAAAATTCTAATGTCACTTTAAATCCTAATGATACACAACAGAAGGCCATAATAAGGAAAACATCTGTGAGATGCTTCTGTTTTGAAAGGACCTGTTCTGAATCCTGGGCTATGCACTATTCAAGGTGCAATTAAACTGAACCTATTCAATTTCTTTGTGAGTGGCATTATTTACCTTGAACTAGTAATAAGCCCAGGAGTCAAACAATGGTGGATTCCATCCAAGGCTTTTTATGTGATATTTAGTGCTGTGACACTGGTAAAGCAACCTGGCATGACTGAAATACTCAGGCTGCTACTTTTGAGTTTCTCCTTGAAGCATTGTGAAAGTCAGAATTCCTGATCCTGATGTTTCTTTGATAATAGTCACATGGGATGCTGATGACAGAGTACAGAGTATTTAAAGGAGGAGATAATCAAAGGTAGACCTAACTGTTCCCTCATGACAGGTTTCTGTTAAAGCCCATCCCAGTACTCATTTACATTTTTCAAAAATCCCTTTAGCCCTGGTTCACACTAGTGCGATTTGACATGCGATTTGGCATGTCAAATCACATGTCAAAACGGCGGTAATTGCCGGCAATGGCACCGTCCTAATCGGTGCGACGCCGCATCTGCGGCGCTGCACCGATTTCAAAAAGTAGTTTCTGTACTACCTTTTGCGATTTCGGGCCGCGATTTACATTGACATCTGTGCAGAAACCTGCACAGATGTCTTTGTAATCGTGGCTGAAATCGGGACTGCCAGCGAGAGTGAAATCGTGCGAGTTCAGCTGAACTCGCACGGCTTCACTCCCACAGCCCAGTGTGAACCTGGGCTTTAAACATTTTTTTTTTGTTAACTTGAGTCAGCCACTGGGAGTAGAGACCAATAGTCCGATGTTGCAGATGACATCACTATACGCTGCAATTCTGGAGCTGGAGAGAACCACATGGCTGTAAAGACAATGGGATGGGTTCATATAACCCAGGCAGTGACATGGACATCCAAGGAAGAACCCTTCTACTCTGCTGTAAGAAGGAGGAAAACTCAGGACCCATCGTAATACTTGACCATGGATTTAGGCACGTATTTTGGGCTTTTGCTGCAGTGATTAGTTAGGCCTTGATCAAATTGGGTGCAAGTGAGCTGCCTCAAATGCGGAACTTACCCACACCTACATGCCTGTCTGCCCCTGGCTAGAGATGCTGGAAAAAACAGGCCATTCATGGTATAGAGGCCTCAGTGCCCATGTGAACGAGGCCTAGAATGTGCCCAGAAAGGAAATTTAAATCCAGCTTATCGACATGTAAAGTTACTAAAGTTCACTAATTATCTTTATTTTTTGTTGTTTATTTTCTTCTTTTTTGGATCAGAAAAAGGAATTCCCAGTCATGTCAGGTGTCTTCTGTGTTGGTTTATGATGGCACCCCACGTGGATCAGTCTTACTTGGGAGCCTATGCGAATCAGAAACCCAAAGTTTTATTTCCTCATCCAACAGCATAAGTATAGTGTACTCCAGTTATAATGGCGGTCAAGACTTGGAATTCTCTGCTACATATGACTCAGTCATCTCCAACAACAATAATGGTACCTTTTATATGTACAGTAAATCTAAATCACCTAACATCTAAAATTGGGAATCATTTCTACAAATGATGAAAAACACACACTCTAAGATTAATAGGCGCTTCCAATTTACATGTATAAAAAATGCAGAATACCAAAAAACAAAATTTGTAATCCAAACTATAGACGACAGTAACCGAGATATGGTATATATTCCATTTACAAGCATGTTTTAAAATTGTACTATAACTTGAATTATGAATTTATTTTTGGTGTATATACTGCATGGAAGTCAATATACGTCGTGTAAATTGTGTATACTTATCCTCCACCAAACCCCCCAAATATTCCTAAGGCAAAAGAAAGCCCCTTAACCATATGTGACAATGCTCATGCCTGTTTACCAGCAACAAATGCAGAATTGTGAAAGCCTGGGAGAGTGTCAGGGGATGTTCCATATCAGGAAGTGCTGAATTTTCTCAGTACTTGCCAGTATTGCCAGTATTTTACCAGTATCGGTTTGCTTTCAATATGCACACACCTTGGAAATTAAGTATTTATATACAAAACATTTTAGTTTTGGATAGAGTAGGGAATGATTAAAACCTGCCTATTTGTCCTTGTGGACATTTTCGCTGTGTTTGGGCATCGTGATTGGCTACTCTGATCTGACTTCTGCATCCTGGAGGTAAGTTGCACCCCTAGACTGGGTACTTCCAAGGGCTCCCCTATACAAAGAAGTAGGGGAGTGCAGCAGAAGTGACTACCAGAGTGTGAAGGGTCGGTCTATCTCATTAGCCTGATATTAAACCCTCAGTATTTTTAATTGCTTGCCTACAGAGACAATTTTTTTATTTTTCACATGCATTTTAAAATCTGCATTTCTTTACAAGAAAATTACTTAGATCCCTCAAACATTATACACTTTGTGAAAGCAAATGATAGCCTGGATCTAGGATCCAAAGGACTCTATAAGGAACACAGGGTTATTTGAAAGCTAACACTGGCACTTGAAAGTATCATAAGCCTCCTATAGCACAGATGAAACACTAGGCACTTCTTTGCTCAGGTCAGGTTCACCTAAATAGTTAGTTTGTTTGCTTGCTAGTGTGTCAAATAATTTTTCCCATTCTTTTTTTTTTTTCTCCTTTTTACAGTAACTGTCTCATGCCATTCAAATTACATGGATGTTAGGGTATCTCTTGGCTATCTTAATTCTCTGGGATATTCTGAAAGTGACATTTTTCTCAATGATCCACAATGTCGTCCTACCACTGTATCAGGCTGGCTGAAATTTCACATCCCTTATCAGCAATGTTTAACAGTCAAGCAGGTAACATATCTCAAATCTGCTTTTATTTTTATGCCTATATTTATTCAAAATGTACTCTAATTTAGTGTCTCTTAAGTATTTCTGATTCTTTTGGGCTAGGACTTTCATAATTTTCTTCTACTTTGCTGTCTAAAGGAAAACTTTACTGTATTTTATTTAAAGAGAAATGCTCAGCTGTGCATCCTCACATGGTGACACTGTGGATGCAATAGTATAAATGTGCCAACGTCCCGATAATTATAGAGGAACACTGATTTAAACTAAAAGATGGACTTTTTACGGCACATGGGTAAATTAGGTAAAAATCTAGGGGTTTTATTAATAGAAAAATTGTAAAATTACATTTATACAAAAAATGTCATAATGATCATTAGTACATGGCCCGGAGTAGTGCTAACATCTCACTTCCAAAAACTATAACAATATAGATAGGCTCAAAATTATAATAAGAGACACATATCCAACAATCAAACATTGCATTTGGTAGAACAGTTCATATAGGAAGTGGGTAGCCTTAATCCTGGGTCCGGATGTGTAGAAACGTGGTCTTGTTCTGCTCTACATGTTTCGCGTATCGTAACGCTTCCTCAGGAGCATAATAATGAACAGGCCGTATTAAAGGTGCAGAACGGCCCTGAGTACCAGTACCCTGGCGATTTGTCATAAAAGACAACAGCGGGGTAATTTACTGGAGCACAGGCTGCTGGTAAGCAGATGATAAGGATTTCCTCCAGGTATGTAGCGCTATGGACAACGGGGGGTATGCATTGGTGAAAGCCTGATGCATGAACTGGGCAGAAAAGTAGACTGTCCACAGTGTAACCCCCGGGTAAGGTAGCGTGTGCGCACAGGAGAGGTTCCTGACAGGCTCGCTTGTTAGACGACTGGCTCAAGAGATAAGTTTGGTCACGCTACCTTACCCGGGGGTTACACTGTGGACAGTCTACTTTTCTGCCCAGTTCATGCATCAGGCTTTCACCGATGCATACCCCCCGTTGTCCATAGCTCTACATACCTGGAGGAAATACTTTTCATCTGCTTACCAGCAGCCTGTGCTCCAGTAAATTACCCCGCTGTTGTCTTTTATGACAAATCGCCAGGGTACTGGTAGTCAGGGCCGTTCTGCACCTTTAATACGGCCTGTTTATTATTATGCTCCTGAGGAAGCGCTACAATACGCAAAACATGTAGAACAGAGCAAGACCACGTTTCTACACATCCGGACCCAGGATTAAGGCTACCCACTTCCTATATGAACTGTTCTACCAAATGCAATGTTTGATTGTTGGATATGTGTCTCTTATTATAATTTTGAGCCTATCTATATTGTTATAGTTTTTGGAAGTGAGATGTTAGCACTACTCCGGGCCATGTACTAATGATCATTATAATGAAATTTTTTGTATAAATGTAATTTTACAATTTTTCTATTAATAAAACCCCTAGATTTTTACCTTATTTACCCATGTGCCGTAAAAAGTTCATCTTTTAGTTTAAATCAGTGTTCCTTTACTGCAGGGATATACAATTAGCGGACCTCCAGCTGTTGCAAAACTACAAGTCCCATCATGCCTCTGCCTCTGGGTGTCATGCTTGCTGCTGTCAGAGTCTCGCTATGCCTCATGGGACTTGTAGTTTGGCAACAGCTGGAGGTCCGCTAATTGCATATCCCTGCTTTACTGTATTTTAGGCATTACTCATTTTCAATTATATCCAAAATCCTTTTCTGAAAGTAATATTTTTAGGTGCTTACTTAGCTGTATTTTCATATATACATTTCTCATACCTTATTGTAGATTCTGTGGTATCCCTATATTAGGAAATAGTTTGATAAATTATTGGCAACTGATCAAAAAAAATCCATTACATGTAGCACTGTTTTTTGTGTGTGTCGAAGGTGGGTGTCATGTGAGATGACAGCTAATGCTATAGCAGTACCTGGGCAAACATGGGATCCCTAGCCCCTGGTAAGTGGGAGTTTAACAGTTGAGTAAAGTGGAAAAATGGTACTAGACTCAAAGGGTTATCTCACTTTTATTGCTTTCTCTAAGTATTGATGTTGATGTAAATGCTCTGGTTTCTGGCCAGGCAGCTTCTACACCCCAGAGGATCCATGGCTTGTAGTGTGATGTAACAAAAATGGAAATTGAAGCACCACATCACTGCTAAGAGATCCAGATAAAAATTTGTTCCCAAAAAAATGCAGGAGGACAATCCAAAAAGTATACACTACGTTTCAGTAGTCAGAGAGCACCCCCTCCCCCCTTCATCAGGGCTTAATTGACAACAATGTAAATAAACTAGAAGTTTAATGTTATTTTTCCAGTGTGATTTGCAAGCTCAGGTCTTGTCACCAGCTGGTTTGGCTACCAAATTAAGCTGCAACTACAAAAAACAAATCTACATTTGTACCAGTGACAAATGTCTAGAAGGATATTTCATCTCATATTGCTGTAACTTGTCTCCAGAACACTGAAATGATAGATTGTCCCAACAGGCCAAATCACAACAAGTAAACTAGCGAAAACAGAAATAAGTGATAAATGACAACCTATATATTTTTCCCTGTAAAGATCTCCTTTACAGTGGTTGTAAACCCACTTTTTCAACTTGCACCTACAGGTAAGCCTAGATTAAGGCTTACCTGTAGGTGCAAGAAATATCTCCTAAACCTACACGGTTTAGGAGATATTTACTAAAATGACAGGCGCCGTAGATAACGGCGCATTCATGGGGTTAATCCCATTCACAAACTCGGCTACTTCCCAGCAATAGCTGGGCGTAGCCAAATGGGACGCCTCCCACGCGCATGCGCAGAGTGACGTCTCCGCCGCTCCGGCCAATCACAGCGCCGGAGCGGCGTTCTGATTGGCTGGTGCGGCGATACCCGGAAGTAACATTCCGGCTATCGCCGCAGAGATGGCTGCGGCTCAAGACAGGGACATGGACGGCTTCGGGGGCCCCGATCTAAGGTAAGTGGTACATAATGAGCTAGTATGCTAGTCATACTAGCTCATTATGCCTTTCTCTTGCAGGTGTTGTAAAAAAAAAAAAAAACGAGTAGTGGGTTTACAACCACTTTAAGCTGTTTGAAAATATTTACTTAATAAGCCAGATCATCTTTTAGTTTCCATTAACTGCCATTTTGTATTTCCTGTCCTACGCTATTACAAAATGCATGCAAAGAGATTTTTTTCTTAAACATTAGCAAAGGAGATGAGCGAATACAGTTATAACTTATTGCTTGCATTTTAAATGTAATATGAATTCACAAATAATACAACAAGAGGTCTAAATGACCATCTCTTGGCCCTATACCTTCTCCCTTGTCCCCTTGTGATATTATCACACACTGCAGTTCTGGAACCTAGGCAGACCCAGTTGCTGGACAGCCAATGCAAAGGTGTCAATGTCACCCCAGCAGCTCAAGGATACCTGAAATAAAACCTCCCTCTCTGCTCTAGGAATACTTTGGACCCAGTGTGGTTGATTTACTAAAACTAGAGAGTGCAAAATCTGGTGCAGCTGTGCATGGTAGCCAATCAGCTTCTAACTTCAACTTTTCCAATTAAGCATTGACAAAGAAAACCTGGAAGCTGATTGGTTTCTATGCAGAGCTGCACCAGATTTTGCACACTCCAGTTTTAGTAAATCAACCCCAGTGTGTCAAGTGACCACAGATTTAGGTAAGTATTTTGGGCTTTAAGATTGGTGTATTTAATATAGTGCAACAATTAGAGTGGGTTAAAGGGTAAAATGATGGGACATGGTGATAGTGTACTCAGAGATGAACTTTAAACATTTTAATATACCATACTGCTATCCATTTTTTAGGTTGAAAATGACACTATCAATTACTCCAATACCCTGAACACCAACTCAGAAAACCTCATAGTGACCTACAGAAAAAAATTAAATCTGTCTGTGAAATGTCGGCTGTACCAAGACACCATAGTGGAAGGCATGTACTATCCTGATGATACAATTAAGAACTCAGTATTGCAATATGGCTTGTATTCTGCCAATCTGACATTCTTCCAGACCTCAAGTTTTATACAACCTGTAAACACGTACCCATACTATGTAAGGCTCAACCAGCCTTTGTTCCTGCAAGCCTCCTTAATCACGAATGAGACTGACTTGGACCTTTTTGTAGATACATGCATTGCGTCTCCTGATGAGTTTAACTTTACTGGAAGCGTTTTCTATATCATTTACAAAGGGTAAGATATCATCCTTTGAGTATGTTTTTCTTGTTTATTTTTTGCTTCCTTCCTATGGATTAAATGGCTGAAGTGATTTTTGGGAAAACGAACCATCTATCAGTTGTAACAGAATACAGGAAGTTATGTCAATTGTTATGAATATACATTAGTCTTAAGTTTCTACAACTACAGTAGGAGTGGAATACTATGAAAATGGCTGAGCAAGGAAGGAACACCTTTTAGTTTGCTTTATAGGAACCAAAGATTTAGTTAAAATCTTCTGGTGTAAAACCACTTGTGGATATCTTTTGACATAGTAGGGAAGAGTCAGAACCTCTGTTGGGTTTTTGTTACTATATGTGTCCACATTGGTTAGTCCTTTCCTTGCTTCTTGCTGTCTAACCATGATAAGGGGTAAGATAAATCTCTCCATATTTGTGCTGTTGTTGGAGATATTTCCTCTTGTCCTGTCAAGTCTTTGGGGCAGGAAGTGAGGGTCATTCTCCGTAGGGGGTACACAGATAACAGTATTAAACCTGGCAAAGGTTCTACCAAGTCCACCACCCTAACCGAAGCTGAAAGCAAAATTTGGATCAAATGGGCCTCAAGAAATGAGATAGGCAGTCAGTACATCAGGACTAATCGATTTTCAAATATATATACAATGGACTCTATAGCTTTTCTACAGACTAAATAATCTACACTAATTAGGGTTATTTTTACCAAAGAAATGTAGTAGTATATATTTTAGTCTAAATGTATGAAACTTTCAAACCAAAACAAAGAAATGTGGGTCTTTTTTCGTTTATTTTGCAAAAAATAAAAAACCCAGTAGTGAATAAATGCCACCAAAAGAAGGCTCTATTTGGGTGAAACAAAATATAAACATTTCATTTGGGTACAGTGTTGACTGTAATCGGCTAAGTAATTGTCATTAAGTGTGACAGTGTTGAAAGTTGAAAATCTGGGCAGAAAAGGAGTAAAAGTGTCTGGTATTGAGGTGGTTAAAATCACATTTATAAAGGATTAGTGCTATTTTTCTCCTCTGTACCCCACTCAGAATAAAAGCAATGAAATTTTTTAAATACTGTATTTATTGGCGTATAACACTCACCTTTTTACCCTAAAAATAGAGGGTAAATTGTGCCTGAGTGTTATACGCAGGGGGATGTGGAAAGTTTTTTTCCTGAAACTTCCCTCTTAAAGTTAGGGTGCGTGTTATACGCCGATAAATACGGTAGTAATTCTACTAATGTAGAGGAGAAATACCATACTAGGCATGCACACAAGGATCTCATTAAAATGTATCCAAATCCAATAATAAACATGCTATTTTGCATCCTAGATGTCCTTATCTGTGGCAACTGTTAGTTTTGTCCTTATTTTTTCAGGCTTTTTTCTTTATTTTCCTTCTATTCTATTCTATTCTATTATATTCTTTAATGTACATATGTACATTTTTAGATGTACAGAGAGTCCCATGCATTGTTGGTTTGGCCGATTGTGTTATATCCATTATGAATAACCCTGAATAACATATGGGCAACAAAAAACAATAATTCATTATTCTTTTACATTTCAGTTGCAGCAGCCTCCCTGGTTATAGGATATATCCTTCCTCTACAAACAGCACAGTCCGGTTTGGATTCAGTGCTTTCAGCTTTCTGAAGAAACATTCCAGTGTCTACATTCAGTGTAGATTGAGTGTGTGTCGTAGGGGCAGCCAAAGCCCGCACTGCAGTCAGAACTGTGTGCCAAGGCGTAAGAGAGCGGCTGAACCCCACCACTACGAGGAGGTACACGTTGTTGTTGGACCTGTTGAAGCTCTGGAAGAATGAGTAGATGGCTAACTTAACAGATTTCACAAAGATAAACGTCTACACAAAAGTTATCGTTTTACTAATTTACGTTCATGTCTTATTGATCTATTCTTGCTTTGAACTGGAAATAATAATGTTGTAGTTAATGCTGGTTTAACACTTATATTATTAATCAAATATTAAACGCATAAAAAAACTAAAGCAACTGCATTATATCATGGTGTACTGTTTGTATTACATTACAATATACAACTTTAAAGTGTATAAACTTTTAACAAGATTCATCTTCTGTAAAATGTTAATTGGTAAGCTATTAATATAACATTATTATGTGATGTAAAGTGCATCCATAATGAAAACTTTTTTTTTACTTTTGAATAGAGTGGGAAAAGTTAGACCCTCTGCAAGGTTTTTATTGCTGTATGTTTCTTCATTGGAGAGATTCCCCTCTCTATTTGTACTGGAGACCATTGTCATTGAGAAAGAAAGTGAGGGGAAATCCAAAATGTTAGAGTCCTCCCCAGAACAAGAGGTGAGGGGAAATCTTTCAAGGGGGACACTTGTTCAGGGGACAGCTGGCTAATAATAGAAATTCCCATCATTTTTGAAGATTTCTCAATGTCCTGCTGGGGAAAGAAAATTTCCCCAATAGAGTAAAAAAAGAAAAGAAAAAAAGGCTATATACACACTTTAACCACTTAAGCCCCAGACCATTTGGTAGCTAGAGGACCAGAGGTGATTTCAGAATTTTGCACTGCGCTGCTTTAACTGTAAATTGTGCGGACATGCAATGTTGTACCCAAATAAAATTTGCGTCCTTTTCTTCCCACAAAGAGAGATTTCTTTTAATGGTATTTGATTGCCTCTGCGATTTTAATTTTTTGCGATATAAACGGAAAAAGACCGAAAATTTTGAAAAAAAATGATATTTTCTACTTTTTGTTATAAGAAAAATCGAATAAACTCAATTTTAGTCATACATTTAGGCCAAAATGTATTCAGCCACGTGTCTTTAGTAAAAAAAATGTCAATAAGCGTATATTTATTGGTTTGCGCAAAAGTTATAGCGTTTACAACTAGGGTACATTTTCTGGAATTTACACAGCTTTAAATTTATGACTGCCTATCTCATTTCTTGAGGTGCTAAAATGGCAGGGCAGTACAAAACCCCCCCAAATGACCCCATTTTGGAAAGTAGACACCCCAAGGAAATTGCTGAGAGGCATGTTGAGCCCATTGAATGTTTTTTTTTTGTCCCAAGTGATTGAATAATGACAAAAAAAAAAAAAAATTACAAAAAGTTGTCACTAAATGATATATTGCTCACACATGCCATGGTTATATGTGGTATTGCACCCCAAAATACATTCTGCTGCTTCTCCTGAGTATGGGGATACCACATGTGTGGGACTTTTTGGGAGCCTAGCCACGTACGGGACCCCGGAAACCAAGCACCGCCTTCAGGATTTCTAAGGGCGCAAATTTTTGATTTCACTCCTCACTACCTATCACAGTTTCGAAGGCCATAAAATGCCAAAATAGCACAAAACCCCCCCAAATGACCCCATTTTGGAAAGTAGACACCCCAAGCTATTTACTAAGAGGCATGTTCAGTCCATGGAATATTTTATATTTTGCCACAAGTTGCGGGAATATGACAAACTTTTTTTTTTTGCACAAAGTTGTCACTAAATGATATATTGCTCACACATGCCATGGGCATATGTGAAATTACACCCCAAAATACATTCTGCTGCTTCTCCTGAGTATGGGGATACCACATGTGTGGGACTTTTTGGGAGCCTAGCCGCGTACGGGACCCAAAAAACCAAGCACCGCCTTCAAGGTTTCTAAGGGCATACATTTTTGATTTCACTCCTCACTACCTATCACTACCTATCACAGTTTTGAAGGCCATAAAATGCCAAGATGGCACAAACCCCCCCAAATGACCCCATTTTGGAAAGTAGACACCCCAAGCTATTTGCTGAGAGGCATGTTGAGCCCATTGAATATTTCTTTTTTTGTCCCAAATGATTGAATAATGACAAAAAGAAAAAAAAAAATTACAAAAAGTTGTCACTAAATGATATATTGCTCAAACATGCCATGGTTATATGTGGAATTGCACCCCAAAATACATTCTGCTGCTTCTCCTGAGTACGGGGATACCACATGTGTGGGACTTTTTGGAAGCCTAGCCACGTACGGGGCCCCAAAAACCAAGCACCGCCTTCAGGATTTCTAAGGGCGTAAATTTTTGATTTAACTCCTCACTACCTATCACAGTTTTGAAGGCCATAAAATGCCAAAATAGCACAAAACCCCCCCCAAATGACCCCATTTTGGAAAGTAGACACCCCAAGCTATTTACTGAGAGGCATGTTCAGTCCATGGAATATTTTATATTTTGCCACAAGTTGCGGGAATATGACAAACTTTTTTTTTTTGCACAAAGTTGTCACTAAATGATATATTGCTCACACATGCCATGGGCATATGTGAAATTACACCCCAAAATACATTCTGCTGCTTCTCCTGAGTACGGGGATACCACATGTGTGGGACTTTTTGGGAGCCTAGCCGCGTACGGGACCCCAAAAACCAAGCACCGCCTTCAAGGTTTCTAAGGGCATACATTTTTGATTTCACTCCTCACTACCTATCACTACCTATCACAGTTTTGAAGGCCATAAAATGCCAAGATGGCACAAAACCCCCCCAAATGACCCCATTTTGGAAAGTAGACACCCCAAGCTATTTGCTGAGAGGCATGTTGAGCCCATTGAATATTTTTTTTTGTCCCAAATGATTGAATAATGACAAAAAGAAAAAAAAATGTACAAAAAGTTGGCACCAAATGATATATTGCTCAAACATGCCATGGTTATATGTGGAATTGCACCCCAAAATACATTTTGCTGCTTCTCCTGAGTACGGGGATACCACATGTGTGGGACTTTTTGAGAGCCTAGCCGCGTACGGGGCCCTGAAAACCAAGCACCGCCTTCAGGATTTCTAAGGGCACAAATTTTCGATTTCACTCCTCACTACCTATCACAGTTTTGAAGGCCATAAAATGCCAAGATAGCCCAAAAACCCCACAAATGACCCCATTTTGGAAAGTAGACACCCCAAGCTATTTGCTGAGAGGCATGGTGAGTATTTTACAGCTCTCATTTGTTTTTGAAAATGAAGAAAGACATTTTTTTTTTCTTTTTTCAATTTTCAAAACTTCGTGACAAAAAGCGAGATCTGCAAAATACTCAACATACCTCTCAGCAAATAGCTTGGGGTGTCTACTTTCCAAAATGGGGTCATTTGGGGGGGTTTTGTGCCATCTGGGCATTCCATGGCCTCCGAAACTGTGATAGGCAGTGAGGAGTAAAATCAAAAATTTACACCCATAGAAATCCTGAAGGCGGTGCTTGGTTTTCGGGGTCCTGTACGCGGCTAGGCTCCCAAAAAGTCTCACACATGTGGTATCCCCGTACTCAGGAGAAGAAACAGAATGTATTTTGGGGTGCAATTCCACATATAACCATGGCATGTTTGAGCAATATATAATTTAGTGACAACTTTTTGTACATTTTTTTTTTCTTTTTGTCATTATTCAATCACTTGGGACAAAAAAAAAATATTCAATGGGCTCAACATGCCTCTCAGCAAATAGCTTGAGGTGTCTACTTTCCAAAATGGGGTCATTTGGGGGGGTTTTGAACTGTCCTGGCATTTTATGCACAACATTAGGAAGCTTATGTCACACATCATCCACTATTCTAACCACTTGAAGACAAAGCCCTTTCTGACACTTTTTGTTTACATGGAAACATTTTTTTTTTTGCAAGAAAATTATGTTGAACCCCCAAACATTATATATTTTTTTAAAGCAAAGGCCCTACAGATTAAAAAAGTGGGTGTTGCATTTTTTTTTTCCACACAGTATTTGCGCAGCGATTTTTCAAACGCATTTTTTGGGGGGAAAACACACTTTTTTATTTTTTAATGCACTAAAAAACACTATATTGCCCAAATGTTTGATGAAATAAAAAAGATGATCTTAGGCCGAGTACATGGATACCAAACACGACATGCTTTAAAATTGCGCACAAACGTGCAGCGGCGACAAACTACATTCATTTTTAAAAGCATTTAAAAGCCTTTACAGGTTACCACGTTAGATTTACAGAGGAGGTCTACTGCTAAAATTACTGCCCTCGAGCTGACACCTCACATGCATGATGCAATTGCTGTTTACATATGATGCTAGACCGACGCTTGCGTTCGCCTTTGCGCAAGAGCAGGGGGGGACAGCGGTGCTTTTTTTTTATTTTATTATTTATTTTGCTTTTTTATTTTATTTTTAAACTGTTCCTTCCATATTTATTTATTTTTACCATTTTTATTGTTATCTCAGGGAATGTAAATATCCCCTATGATAGCAATAAGTAGTGACAGGTACTCTTTTTTTGAAAAAAATTGGGGGATTAGACCCTAGATCTTTCCTCTGCCCTCAAAGCATCTGACCACACCAAGATCGGTGTGATAAAATGCTTTCCCAATTTCCCAATGGCGCTGTTTATATCCGGGGGGGGGACATTCCCTCCCACTGCTTGTAAAAGCAGTCTAGAGGCTAATTATCTGCTAGAATTGCTTTTACATGAAAGCTGGCCACTGGCTGAAAAGAATGATACCAAGATGATACCTAAACCCGCAGGCATCATTCTGGTATAAACATTCAAAGTCCAGCAACATACCAGTACGTTGCTGGTTCTTGTTGGACATGTATTGTAATCTTTTCTTTCATGCAGCCTGTTGGCTGAACGAAAAAAAGAGATTGATCGGTGGGTATGCCCACCATTAGAATACCTCCCTTCATCCACCCACTTCTAATGATGGGCATATATGCCGAAGCATGGGGGCATCCTCCCGCAAAAAAGTTATGCTGCGTACACACGGTCGGACTTTTCCACGGGCAAGCCTTCGTCGGAATTTCGACCGTATGTACGCGGCATAAAAGGTTATGCCACGTACACACGGTCGGACTTTTCCACGGGCAAGCCTCCGTCGGAATTTCGACCGTATATACGCGGCATTAGGAGCAAAATCGCTCCTCCGCCCCTGCTGCCCCCATGCTTTGGCATATATGCTCTTTTTTTTTAACTGTGGTGGTGAAATCACCTCCTACAGCGTTGGAATCACGGCTTTATGTATCGTGGGAGCAAACGCTGTTGCTGTCAAGATAAATAAATCCGCGATGCAACTGAATGGCGTACCTGCTAAGCAAATGATGGTTAACATTAAAACAAAGTAACATTACAGTACAACAGTAAGACCTTACCATACCATACCTGCAAAGCAAATTCCAAAACAAAACCTAGTAAAAAATAAAACATTTTTTTAACGCAACCTGTGCCTAAAATATATATATGCCGAAGCATGGGGGCATCCTCCCGCAAAAAAGTTATGCCGCATACACACGGTCAGACTTTTCCACGGGCAAGCCTCCGTCGGAATTTCGATCGTATGTACGCGGCATAAAAGGTTATGCCGCGTACACTTGGTCGGACTTTTCCACGGGCAAGCCTCCGTCGGAATTTCGACCGTATATACGCGGCATTAGGAGCAAAATCGCTCCTCCGCCCCTGCTGCCCCCATGCTTCGGCATATATGCTCTTTTTTTTAACTGTGGTGGTGAAATCACCTCCTACAGCACTGGAGTCACGGCTTTATGTATCGTGGGAGCAAACGCTGTTGCTGTCAAGATAAAAAAACCCGCGATGCAACTGAATGGCGTACCTGAAAACAAAAAATTAGATACCTGAAAAGTAAGCATGATAAAAATTGCAGAATAGAATACAGTAAAAAAGAGCAGAACAATAGAGGAGAAAATAGAGAGAGAGAGAGAGAACAATAAAACGACAACTATTTTTGTTTTTTTATTTTATATATTTTTTGTGTTTTGTTTTTTACGTTTTTTTTTTATTTTTTCTACTTTTTTTTGTAACTTTAACAACTGTAATGGTTCGGGTCTCTCAAAATGTAAGGGCATCTTGGGAGACCCTGTGTAAGTGTGTCCTAGTCTGTGAAATGCTGTACCCTACGCTAAAACTTCACTTTTGAGTGGTAGCGTTCAAAACATTCACCAAGGCAAAGACCAGGTTTGTCAGGACAGAGTGGACAAAAAACACGGGTGTCACGCCTAAATCCGCGCTTGCTACAGACACAACATCTTTTTTGGGGGGTTCGTTGGGTAGGGGTACTCGGGAGGGCATACGGATAATGCCTCTCATGCAGCCGGCTTACTGCATTTGGTTGGGAATGGTGAGGTGCAGAACCGCCTGGATACAGGAGTTCTGTGACTATCTCATTCTGGAATTTTAGAAGAGATAACGTCCCGCCTGAAGCTCTGTATAGCACATGAGCGTTCAGCAAAGCCAATTGGAATAAGGATAGAGACACTTTTTTGTACCAGCGCCTCGCCTTACGGTCAATTAGATACGGTGCCAACAACTGGTCGTTGAGGTCCACCCCTCCCATATTTTGCTTATATTCGTGGACACAGAGGGGTTTCTCCACAACACCAGTCGCCGTACGAATTTGGACTGTCGTGTCTGCATGAAGGGAGGTAAGAAGGAAAACATTCTTATTGTCCCTCCACTTCATAGCGAGCAAGTTATTACACTTCAAGCAGGCTCTCTCCCCCAGCCTAAGACGGGCATCTACAAGCCGCTGGGGAAAGCCCCGGCGATTAGGTCGCACGGTGCCACATGCTCCAATCTGATGATCAAACAAGTGACTAAACAGTGGCACGCTCGTGTAATAATTGTCCACATACAAGTGGTACCCCTTTCCGAATAAGGGTGACACCAAGTTCCACACTATCTTGCCAGCGCTCCCTATGTAATCCGGGCAGTTGACCGGCTCAACCTGACTATCTTTTCCCTCATAAACCATAAAGCTCCATACATAGCCTGTTGCCCTGTCACAGAACTTATAGAGCTTGACCCCGTATCTGGCACGCTTGCTGGGAAGGTACTGCTTGAAAGCCAAGCGGCCAGAAAATTTAATCAGGGACTCATCAACGCAGACAACTTGATCGGGAATAAACAAGGCTGCAAAACGTTCGTTGAAGTGGTTTATGTGGGGCCGAATTTTATAAAGCCGGTCGTATTCAGGGTCCCCACGTGGACGACAAAGTTCATTGTCGTTGAAGTGCATGAACCGCAAAATCTGCTCGTATCGTGTCCTGGGCATGGAGGCAGAGAACACAGGCATGTGGTCAATTGGGTGCGTGGACCAATAAGCACGCAATGACGGGAATTTATGTGTGCCCATGTTGAGGGAAAGGCCCAGAAAGGTCTTAAAGTCGGAAACCGTAATTGGTTTCCAATCTTTGGCAATTTTAGGCAACTGGGGGTTAGCGGCGATGAATTGACCAGCATACAAATTACTCTGGTCCACAATAGATCTATAGAGATCTTCCGTGAAAAACAGCGAATAAAAATCAATTGGCATAAAATCAGCTGTTTCCACCTGAATACCGGGTTGGGCAGTGAATGGGGGAAGTACGGGTTCTGCAGAAGTGGTGGGGACCCAATCAGGATAGGCAAATTCTGCAGGAAGGGCACTATGGGCACGACGGGCCTGCCTTTGTCTTCTTGGTGGCAGCGGGACACTACTTGTGCTTGCCACCTTGCCAGCTTGAACTGCACTTATGGGACTCGCCACGTCACCACGTGATACTGCAGTGCTGGATGTACGCCCAGGCTGTACTAGGCCGCTGGTGCTTCCAAATTCACCAGAAGGAATAGCGGCGCTAGTACTACTCTGCTCCATGATACGAAAGCCATGCGGTTCTTGCTCCTCAACAACCTCAGAAGATCGGGATCGGGTACGCCTGACCTTAGCAGGGACCTCAACTTCGTCGTCAGAGCTATCTGACGTGGGGCCGCTGACGTCACTGTCTTCTACGGGAAGATATTCTGAGCCTGAATCTGACAGATGCGTGACCTCCTCTTCACTATCTGTCATGCTCAGAATCTCGTAGACCTCTTTACTAGTGTACCTTCGTCTTGCCATTTTGGGCTCTAAATTTAGGGGTACACTAGTAAGATTCACAGGTAAAAAAAGCACCTGACTGTCACCAAATGTATCAAACGCTACCAAAAAAACTGTTAGCGATCGCAGGGATCAGGACTGTCTCTGCGAACGCTGCAGTTATGTGTGTTGTGTTTGGTAAGTGACAGTGATCGATCGATACTGCACTTGGGTGGGCTGGGCTGGGCTGGGCGGAGGGGCTAAACACAGGTGCTAGCAGGTATCTGGGCTGATCCCGCTAACACTGCGTTTTTGGGAACCCTAAACCGCTGGGGACGCTAGTATAGATCTGATCAGATCAGATATTGATCTGTTCAAATACTATACTACTAAGGGCACTAACCTGACGCTGCCTGGGGCGACGCAGACCCTCTCTGATGCTAAAACCTAATTGATATCAGCCGCCGGGCGATCAGGGGGTTAAACCTTTATTGGGTTATATACGGCGGGTGCCCTGATGCTATAAAAAGCAAACTAACCAACCAGCGTCACCTGTAACCTTTATATGGTGATCACTGGGTTACCTAAATAACTAAATAACTAACTGGGTAACCAGTGACGCTTATACGGTGATCACTGGTGAAAGGGTTAACTCTAGGGGCAATCAGGGGGTTAAAATAATATATGGGGGTACCTGACGCTAATAAAAACCTGCGGCGAACCTAAGAATAATTAACTGGCTATCTAGGACACCAGCGACAAGAAAAAAGCGGAATCGAACGGCCGTCCCCTCATGCTGGATCGCTCCCGAACACTTAACCACCGCTCACTGTACAGAAGGGGGGTCCGATCGGATACAAAGGCGATCACGTAGATCTACGTGATTCTGCCTGTCGGTGCCATTCTGCCGACGTATAATTACAGTGGGCGGTCGTTAAGTGGTTAAAGGGGTTGTAAAGCCTCAAGGTTTTTCACCTTAATGCATTCTATGCATTAAGGTGAAATTTTCTGTGCTGCAGCAGCCCCCCAGAGCCCCCCTTTTTCCTTACCCGAGCCCGATCGTTCCACCGACAAGCCCAGTGGCTCCAGCCGCTGTCTCCGTCCTCATGGGATAGATTGATGGCAGCAGGAGCCATTGGCTTTCGCTTCTGTCAATCAAATCTAGTGACACGGAAGCGGAGGGGCTGGGACGAGTCCTGCTGTCTGTGTAAATAGACGCAGCAGTGGGACTCGTGAGCGTGCCCGGACGGGTGCCCCAAGGGAATGCGAGTCTCCGTGGGGGCGCTCAATGAAGAGGAGGAGCCAGGAGTGCCGATGGGGAACCCCAGAAGAGAAGGATCTGGGCTGCTCTGTGCAAAACCCCTTGCACAGAGCAGGTAAGTATAACATGTTTGTTATTAAAAACAAAAAAAAAACCTTTACAAACACTAAGTTTTTACATCACAGCTTCTGGATATTTGCATTTGTTGGGCTAAGCCTGGAGATATCTATCATATACTTGGGACCCCATGGAATCTCCGAAATAAGGTGTATCTAAACCCAGGAAATAAAATGTAATATACTGCAGTTTCCTATGCTTAGATGTGGTAGCTGACTTGGCTTTCTTCTTTTATCCCTTTATCACCTGGTGATCCTGCCAGTAACATACTTTACTGTCCTGGAGTGACAATGCTCATTCACTGTGTGGTATCTATGGAGAAGCAGCATTAAAGCTATAATTATCTAAAGCCTTTCTCAACCTTTTCAACACAGAGGAACCCATTAAATAACTTTCCTGTCTCAGGGAACCCCTGCTAAATATTACTATATCTACAACTCGTCATACATTAGTGTTATTGTCAGTGGGAAGAATGCTCCTTACACTTGTGGTCATTGGAAAGAATTTCACACTTACAGATAGCTAACAAGATCAATAGTGTCAGTGGGGACTCCCCTTAGAGGCAGAAATTGCTCATTGCTCAAGGAACCCCTAGCAACCTCTGGAGAAACCCCAGTTGAGAAATCCTGGTCTAAGGCATTGTCAAGTTCTTAAAAAAAATAAGCCTGATCTTGATACAGCACTGTGCTCAAGAGCGGGGGGGGGGGTGATGTCTTGCTATCTATGTCTAGGGATGCAGACAGTGCGGATCGGGATAGAGCCTGCATAAGAAGCATGGGGCATTCGCTGAAGAGGAGGAGCCAGGAGTGCCAGCTGGGACCCCAGAAGAGAAAGATAGAGGCTTTTTTTAGTTAAGGTTTAGAATCACCTAAATTTACTTGCAAATTAAGTCCAATCTGATGTCAAAATCTCCTGCTCTCATAAACAACTCTTAAGCTCAATTCACACTTGTATGACTCCAAAGTTGCGCCAACTTTGGAGTGCAACTTTGGATGGATGAAACTTGGATACGACTTTGGATGTGACCAGTGATAATGGACAACTATTGCACACAAGTTTCATTGTATAACATTCAGGTACGACTTTCATGCAGCTTCTAAGGGTTAACATTGAAGTCTATGGCCCTCAAGTTGCATGAAAGTCGGACCAAAATAGCGCATGAACTACTTTGAAGTTGCTGCAACTTTAAGTCACGCGTATATGAATGGGTATCATGGGAAAACATGGGGAACGACTTGCCATGCAACTTTGATGTCCAAGTTTGCATGACAAGTAGGGATGAGCTTCGTGTTCGAGTCGAACTCATGTTCGACTCGAACATCGGCTGTTCGCCGGTTCGTCGAATTTCGAACATTATGGGCTGTTCGCGCCAAATTCGAGTGGCGCGTCATGGCCCATAATTCACTGCGTCATCGCAGTGCATTGCTGGCTGATGATTGGCCAAGCATGCACTATGACCCGCATGCTTTGGCCAATCATAGCGCCGTCAGCACAGAGAGCCATAATTGGCCAAAGGAAGGGTGCCTTTGGCCAATCATGGCTCAGGGGAGTAGGTACACGCCCCACACTATATAAGGCCGCCTGCGTGTCGACCTTGTGTAGTGTATTGCTGCGTTGTGAGAGTCTGAGAGAGATAGAGAGAGAGTCAGAGTGTCATTTCATTTCAGTTAGATAGAGCAGGCAGGCGATTCAGGTAGCTGCAGTCAGTGTATTTAGTATATATATGCATCCCAGGAGTTGTATGTATGTGTATATATATATACACTGTATTCAGTGTAGCGCACCCACCTATCACCCTCCTGCATTAAACTCGGCTCCTCGCAGGGGGAGACAGGCACACCGCACCACAAGCCCGTACCCTCCTGTGTTAAGAGGTTAGGCGGTGTTATTTTTGGGCCTTGTCTGCAGCCGGAGTCTAAAGTCCTCCTGAGTATGATTCTCACCTCTACAGTGGGTAGATGCAAGTCCTTGACTTCCCCAGCAACGTAAATGTCCACACCAGCTGAAAGTCCAACTCAATATTTATTTTAACTTGCACGACACATAGTCTCTTGGATAGAAGAAAGGTTGGAGCAAAGACACAGGACAGCTTAAGGTGTGGAGGAGGTCCAGGCACAAACGTAGCTCAAACTTTTCTGACTGTTCAGGTTTCTCAAACAGTTTTGGTGCACGGTCTCTGCCACAGACCATGAGGTTGGTCCCTGCCACAGACCTGGTGGATAAGGTCACTGCCACTGACCTGGCGAACAAGGTCACTGCCACTGACCTGGTGAACCTTGGTTCCTTCCTAGGACATAGCCCCTTTCAGGGAGAAGACATCCCCCCAGAGGGTCAACAGACCCCCTCCTTCACGGTGCATCTGTCCCTTGGAACAGATCCTCCCTTCTCTTAGGGTGCGGGTCCCCTCGCAAGGCGGCACCCTGGACTCCTCGATCCCTAGTGGACCCCAGCCGAAGGTTGCTGGGCCCCGGGCCATTGCTGCAGCTCCTGGGCCTCCGTACCCAGGTAGCCAGAAACGATGAGGTAGTACCTCACCACAGGCTAAAGGTGCCTGAGGTGGAACTGGAACAAGGCCTCCGGGCCTAGGGCACCCGGAGATGACACACACACACCCAGGCTGAAGGTGCCTGGGTGGGGACGACCCTTCTCAGAAGATGTCTGCCCCTTTTTATACCTTCTCCCGGCATGCACAGCAGGTTCCCCGCCCCACCGTATGGCTGCCGAGAGGGGACACAAAAGGCACAGCACTGCGCTCGTGGTTCAACCCTGGCCCAGAATGGCAGCGCCACCCACAGGCCACAGGGAACATATCACCAGCATTAACCCCTGAGAACAAAAAATGGTCCATAACTTCTAACAATTCCAGGTGTCTGAGCCTGGTTACCACTCAGACACTTCCCCTAAATTGAACACCCCGCTACACATTCCCCCTACTAATGGACACTGGTCCCCAGTGTCTGGAGCTAACCCATGCCTCCTGAACCCGAGTTAGCATAGGCCTGGTCCAGAGACAAGAAAAAAATCAAAAAACAAATTTAAAACTGCTTGTTTGTGCCGTAACCTATCATGGGGAAAAGGGAATTAAAAGCAGAAATGAAAGAAGATCAGTAAAACACAATGTGCACATCACAGTCTCAAATGTCACATAAACATATTCTCAATCATTACATTCCCTTCCCGTCTGCACTAGTCAAAACCACCCCGTTCCCAGTGTCTTGATTGGTATCCACCTGCAGAGGGAGAAAGCACATACATAGTCAAACACATTTTCGGCAGAAGTGAAAAGATTCTCCCCAGAGGGACAATCCTTCCCTTCCAAAAGTAAAACACATTTTTTTTCTTCATTTTTACCAGAGTCTCTCCCTTTTGTTTTTAGACAATGCAACACCGCCACCTAGTGGGAGTGCCACCGTCAGAACACTCGTCCTGAAAGAAACTTTTATTTTCGGGTAAAACTTCCTCTTCTTCTTTGGCCCTGCTCTGAACTATTCTACCCCAAGGTCCTTGTGTCTTTGCAGTGTGGAGAGAGGGGGAAAAAACAACAACTGTTCCCACTCTTACAGTAAGTAGAATACCCTTTTTGTGTGGGCAATCAGTTCTGGAGCTCCAGAGAGTACACTCCGGAAACAAAGGCAAACAACAAGAGTCTAGTCTCTTCACAGATAATACTGTGGATGCAGCAACACCAACGGCTTCCAATGTTTATCAAAGGTGTCAATATGGTACTCAACATTATCTTTGTCCTTTCGGCAAATAACCACCTTGTCCGTATGTATGTGCCGACCGAGCATCCAGGCTTTCTTACAGTCCTTGTACTGCTTGGTAGCTGTAGCAGAACACAAATAGAACCTGCGGGCCTGGGGTACTTTGATATGTGTCCAAACAAAGTCCGCGTACCACCGATATCTATAGGCCTCTACCTCAAACAAAAGTTCCTTTGGCAGGTACGGGTACTCCCACCCGTATTCGCTAGCAACCTTCTGGTTAAATAACCTCTGCAAACGGGACAAAGGTGGCATGGTCAGACAATCTCCCATACCGGTCAAGACTATGGCATCCGGGTGCCGAGGTACTTTCACTACCTCAGGACCAGACACAGGGGCCCGCAATGACACCCGCTCCATCCCAATAACAGATCCAGGTATCTCCAGCGGTGGAAGGGCAAGCAACGGGACAGATCCCTCCTCAGGCTCCGGGGCCTCCACCCGGGGTGTGCTCTCCCCAGTGGACATGGGTGGGTCCCTATTTCTAAGGGACAAGAACAGGGGCATCTTATCCCAACACTTCCGCGCAAACACTTCGTCAATGGCGGCGGCGCCTCCCGGATCAGAGACCGACTCCAGATCAGAGGTGTCACATTCCTCTGCAGGCAAGTAGCTCCGGGTAGAAGACGAGTCACCGCCTTTAACCAGTTCAAGGGCCCTGGGATCCTTGACCCAAACATCCCCGACATTTCGGACTTCTGACAGAGTCTCTTTCCCCGGATTATCTCGGCTTGTAGCTGAGCCAGGATGTCCGGAACTTTTCCCTTCGGAGGCATCCGTTCCGAGTAAGCGCTGGGGCGTAACTCCACCACGGCCGCAGGAAGCCTTCACAAAGCCAATCTTCCTCTTGGGCGGTGGGAGCAAGGACTCTGTGGTGACCGAGGCAACATCCTCCGGTCTCTCCGATTCCGGTTCCTCAATCTCCGGAACATCTGTGCTCGCGACTTCCTCCGAAGTCTCAACAGTGCGCATAGGGGTGGCTGCAAAAGCTCTGGCTCCTTCCTCCGAAGTAGTGGCGCTTGTAAGGCAGTTGAGGCGGAAAGCCCGAGGCTTCTCTGTAGGTTGCTCCACCTCAAACAAGAACTCCCTACACTGCTCGCATCTGCCGAAGGGCTTGAGATGCACCACCAGCCCCGAGAAGCCGGGACAAACCACTCCGAGGACCTCCACATCTCTGCAAACGTAGAGGGCAAAATGTCCCCGGGGCTTCAGCCGAATCCCTGTATCCATCACGGAAGCAGCAAACAAGGTCATATTCATGGTAGCTGAGGCAGGAATCCATGAGGCATGAGACGCCATGTTGCTCGCTTGCTGTTCCATTGCGCACTGTCCCTTTGGCGCCAAAGTCCCCACGTGCAACTCTTCACATGGCCAGACTCCCCCCATCTTCTGCATTGTTCGTGGGTTTTCTGTATAGGCACACCCACGAACTACGCAGTCAGGGTTCTCCTCGTGGCGCAGTTCCCATTATGGCCGACCTCCACGGAACTTCACTGGGGAATAAAGTTCAAACTCTGGGGGGGTCTTCACACCTTCCAACCGCAGACAAATCCCAGACGAGCCCCCACGTGTAGCGCACCCACCTATCCCCCTCCTGCATTAAACTCGGCTCCTCGCAGGGGGAGACAGGCACACCGCTCCACAAGCCTGTACCCTCCTGTGTTAAGAGGTTAGGTGGTGTTATTTTTGGGCCTTGTCTGCAGCCAGAGTCTAAAGTCCTCCTGAGTATGATTCTCACCTCTACAGTGGGTAGATGCAAGTCCTTGACTTCCCCAGCAATGTCCACACAGGCTGAAAGTCCAACTCAATATTTATTTTAACTTGCACGACACATAGTCTCTTGGATAGAAGAAAGGTTGGAGCAAAGACACAGGACAGCTTAAGGTGTGGAGGAGGTCCAGGCACAAACGTAGCTCAAATTCTCCTGACTGTTCAGGTTTCTCAAACAGTTTTGGCGCACGGTCTCTGCCACAGACCATGAGGTTGGTCCCTGCCACAGACCTGGTGGATAAGGTCACTGCCACTGACCTGGCGAACAAGGTCACTGCCACTGACCTGGTGAACCTTGGTTCCTTCCTAGGACATAGCCTCTTTCAGGGAGAAGACATCCCCCCAGAGAGTCAACAGACCCCTTCCTTCACCGTGCATCGGTCCCTCGGAACAGATTCTCCCTTCTCTTAGGGTACGGGTCCCCTCGCAAGGCGGCACCCTGGACTCCTCGATCCCTAGTGGACCCCAGCCGAAGGTTGCTGGGCCCGGGCCGTTGCTGCAGCTCCTGGGCCTCCGTACCCAGGTATCCAGAAACGGTGAGGTAGTACCTCACCCCAGGCTAAAGGTGCCTGAGGTGGAACTGGAACAAAGCCTCCAGGCCTAGGGCACCCGGAGATGACACACACACACCCAGGCTGAAGGTGCCTGGGTGGGGACGACCCTTCTCAGAAGATGTCTGCCCCTTTTATACCTTCTCCCGGCATGCACAGCAGGTTCCCCGCCTCACCGTATGGCTGCCGAGAGGGGACACAAAAGGCACAGCACTGCGCTCGTGGTTCAACCCTGGCCCAGAATGGCAGCACTCCTCCTTCACGGTGCATCTGTCCCTTTGAACAGATCCTCCCTTCTCTTAGGGTGCGGGTCCCCTCGCAAGGCGGCACCCTGGACTCCTCGATCCCTAGTGGACCCCAGCCGAAGGTTGCTGGGCCCCGGGCCATTGCTGCAGCTCCTGGGCCTCCGTACCCAGGTAGCCAGAAACGATGAGGTAGTACCTCACCACAGGCTAAAGGTGCCTGAGGTGGAACTGGAACAAGGCCTCCGGGCCTAGGGCACCCGGAGATGACACACACACACCCAGGCTGAAGGTGCCTGGGTGGGGACGACCCTTCTCAGAAGATGTCTGCCCCTTTTTATACCTTCTCCCGGCATGCACAGCAGGTTCCCCGCCCCACCGTATGGCTGCCGAGAGGGGACACAAAAGGCACAGCACTGCGCTCGTGGTTCAACCCTGGCCCAGAATGGCAGCGCCACCCACAGGCCACAGGGAACATATCACCAGCATTAACCCCTGAGAACAAAAAATGGTCCATAACTCCTAACAATTCAAGGTGTCTGAGCCTGGTTACCATTCAGACACTTCCCCTAAATTGAACACCCCGCTACATCAGTTTAGCTAGATCTCACTTCAGAGTGTTCCTGTTATTCTCGCTGCAGTATATTAAGTCAGTGTATTGTATTCTGGGCTCAGTGTGCACGTAAAACTGACAGCAGACCATCCCTGTTCTCTTCCTAATAACATAGACAGGCAGTTGATTGAGCTAACCTGCAGTATATTAAGTCAGTGTACTGTATACTGGCCACAGTGTGCACGTAAAGCTAACTGCAGACTATTCCTTTTCTATTACTGATAATACAGGCAGTTGATTGAGCTAACCTGCAGTATATTAAGTCAGTGTACTGTATACTGGCCACAGTGTGCACGTAAATCTGACTGCAGACTATTCCTTTTCTATTACTGATAATACAGGCAGTTGATTGAGCTAACGTGCAGAATATTAGGTCAGTGTACTTTATACTGGCCACAGTGTGCACGTAAAGCTGACTGCAGACTATTCCTTTTCTATTACTGATAATAGAGGCAGTTGATTGAGCTACCTTGCAGTATATTAAGTCAGTGTACTGTTTACTGGCCACAGTGTGCACGTAAAGCTGACTGCAGAATATTGCTTTTCTATTACTGATACTGGTACCCATGCCATTTTTCTCAATGATTTTCATCCATATTGCCGGGACCAGTCATTAAATTAAAGCTGCAAGCAGTTTTAAATGACTTTTATTCCTTTAGAAATATCATTTTGTGCAGGGACAGTTCTAAACACGGGAAACACGTGTCACTTTACATGCATACTATAGACACGATTTTTAAAGGAATATTTCACTTTTTTTTTTCACTTTAAGCATCATTAAAATCACTGCTCCTGAAAAAAACTTCCGTTTTTAAAACTTTTTTTTGCATTGATACATGTCCCCTGGGGCAGAACCCGAGTCCCCAAACCCTTTTTAGGACAATAACTTGCATATTTGCCTTTAAAATTCGCACTTTTGATTTCTCACGTTCGAGTCCCATAGACTTTAACGGGGTTCGAAAGTTTGCGCAAACTTTCGGTCCGTTCGCATGTTCTGGGTGCGAACCGAACCGGGGGGTGTTCGGCTCATCCCTAATGACAAGTCTCATAAGTGTGAATGGAGCCTCATTGTTTTGATGGTAAATGAGACATACCCTTCATGACAATTTTTTTACATACATGTATTTTTCCATCTGACAAGGTTTTACAATCACACAACCAACATATTAACAGAATGAAATTTACTTTTGGTTAAAGATGAAATATCCTATGCACATGCAGATCTCTTAAGGCTCCTGGACTAGGCATGTTTGGAGTCTACCTTGGAGTCTACCTGATTGGCATCTTCATATACATAGATAAATAAATCCGCGATGCAACTGAATGGCGTACCTGCTAAGCAAATGATGGTTAACATTAAAACAAAGTAACATTACAGTACAACAGTAAGACCTTACCATACCATACCTGCAAAGCAAATTCCAAAACAAAACCTAGTAAAAAATAAAACATTTTTTTAACGCAACCTGTGCCTAAAATATATATATGCCGAAGCATGGGGGCATCCTCCCGCAAAAAAGTTATGCCGCATACACACGGTCAGACTTTTCCACGGGCAAGCCTCCGTCGGAATTTCGATCGTATGTACGCGGCATAAAAGGTTATGCCGCGTACACTTGGTCGGACTTTTCCACGGGCAAGCCTCCGTCGGAATTTCGACCGTATATACGCGGCATTAGGAGCAAAATCGCTCCTCCGCCCCTGCTGCCCCCATGCTTCGGCATATATGCTCTTTTTTTTAACTGTGGTGGTGAAATCACCTCCTACAGCACTGGAGTCACGGCTTTATGTATCGTGGGAGCAAACGCTGTTGCTGTCAAGATAAAAAAACCCGCGATGCAACTGAATGGCGTACCTGAAAACAAAAAATTAGATACCTGAAAAGTAAGCATGATAAAAATTGCAGAATAGAATACAGTAAAAAAGAGCAGAACAATAGAGGAGAAAATAGAGAGAGAGAGAGAGAACAATAAAACGACAACTATTTTTGTTTTTTTATTTTATATATTTTTTGTGTTTTGTTTTTTACGTTTTTTTTTTATTTTTTCTACTTTTTTTTGTAACTTTAACAACTGTAATGGTTCGGGTCTCTCAAAATGTAAGGGCATCTTGGGAGACCCTGTGTAAGTGTGTCCTAGTCTGTGAAATGCTGTACCCTACGCTAAAACTTCACTTTTGAGTGGTAGCGTTCAAAACATTCACCAAGGCAAAGACCAGGTTTGTCAGGACAGAGTGGACAAAAAACACGGGTGTCACGCCTAAATCCGCGCTTGCTACAGACACAACATCTTTTTTGGGGGGTTCGTTGGGTAGGGGTACTCGGGAGGGCATACGGATAATGCCTCTCATGCAGCCGGCTTACTGCATTTGGTTGGGAATGGTGAGGTGCAGAACCGCCTGGATACAGGAGTTCTGTGACTATCTCATTCTGGAATTTTAGAAGAGATAACGTCCCGCCTGAAGCTCTGTATAGCACATGAGCGTTCAGCAAAGCCAATTGGAATAAGGATAGAGACACTTTTTTGTACCAGCGCCTCGCCTTACGGTCAATTAGATACGGTGCCAACAACTGGTCGTTGAGGTCCACCCCTCCCATATTTTGCTTATATTCGTGGACACAGAGGGGTTTCTCCACAACACCAGTCGCCGTACGAATTTGGACTGTCGTGTCTGCATGAAGGGAGGTAAGAAGGAAAACATTCTTATTGTCCCTCCACTTCATAGCGAGCAAGTTATTACACTTCAAGCAGGCTCTCTCCCCCAGCCTAAGACGGGCATCTACAAGCCGCTGGGGAAAGCCCCGGCGATTAGGTCGCACGGTGCCACATGCTCCAATCTGATGATCAAACAAGTGACTAAACAGTGGCACGCTCGTGTAATAATTGTCCACATACAAGTGGTACCCCTTTCCGAATAAGGGTGACACCAAGTTCCACACTATCTTGCCAGCGCTCCCTATGTAATCCGGGCAGTTGACCGGCTCAACCTGACTATCTTTTCCCTCATAAACCATAAAGCTCCATACATAGCCTGTTGCCCTGTCACAGAACTTATAGAGCTTGACCCCGTATCTGGCACGCTTGCTGGGAAGGTACTGCTTGAAAGCCAAGCGGCCAGAAAATTTAATCAGGGACTCATCAACGCAGACAACTTGATCGGGAATAAACAAGGCTGCAAAACGTTCGTTGAAGTGGTTTATGTGGGGCCGAATTTTATAAAGCCGGTCGTATTCAGGGTCCCCACGTGGACGACAAAGTTCATTGTCGTTGAAGTGCATGAACCGCAAAATCTGCTCGTATCGTGTCCTGGGCATGGAGGCAGAGAACACAGGCATGTGGTCAATTGGGTGCGTGGACCAATAAGCACGCAATGACGGGAATTTGTGTGTGCCCATGTTGAGGGAAAGGCCCAGAAAGGTCTTAAAGTCGGAAACCGTAATTGGTTTCCAATCTTTGGCAATTTTAGGCAACTGGGGGTTAGCGGCGATGAATTGACCAGCATACAAATTACTCTGGTCCACAATAGATCTATAGAGATCTTCCGTGAAAAACAGCGAATAAAAATCAATTGGCATAAAATCAGCTGTTTCCACCTGAATACCGGGTTGGGCAGTGAATGGGGGAAGTACGGGTTCTGCAGAAGTGGTGGGGACCCAATCAGGATAGGCAAATTCTGCAGGAAGGGCACTATGGGCACGACGGGCCTGCCTTTGTCTTCTTGGTGGCAGCGGGACACTACTTGTGCTTGCCACCTTGCCAGCTTGAACTGCACTTATGGGACTCGCCACGTCACCACGTGATACTGCAGTGCTGGATGTACGCCCAGGCTGTACTAGGCCGCTGGTGCTTCCAAATTCACCAGAAGGAATAGCGGCGCTAGTACTACTCTGCTCCATGATACGAAAGCCATGCGGTTCTTGCTCCTCAACAACCTCAGAAGATCGGGATCGGGTACGCCTGACCTTAGCAGGGACCTCAACTTCGTCGTCAGAGCTATCTGACGTGGGGCCGCTGACGTCACTGTCTTCTACGGGAAGATATTCTGAGCCTGAATCTGACAGATGCGTGACCTCCTCTTCACTATCTGTCATGCTCAGAATCTCGTAGACCTCTTTACTAGTGTACCTTCGTCTTGCCATTTTGGGCTCTAAATTTAGGGGTACACTAGTAAGATTCACAGGTAAAAAAAGCACCTGACTGTCACCAAATGTATCAAACGCTACCAAAAAAACTGTTAGCGATCGCAGGGATCAGGACTGTCTCTGCGAACGCTGCAGTTATGTGTGTTGTGTTTGGTAAGTGACAGTGATCGATCGATACTGCACTTGGGTGGGCTGGGCTGGGCTGGGCGGAGGGGCTAAACACAGGTGCTAGCAGGTATCTGGGCTGATCCCGCTAACACTGCGTTTTTGGGAACCCTAAACCGCTGGGGACGCTAGTATAGATCTGATCAGATCAGATATTGATCTGTTCAAATACTATACTACTAAGGGCACTAACCTGACGCTGCCTGGGGCGACGCAGACCCTCTCTGATGCTAAAACCTAATTGATATCAGCCGCCGGGCGATCAGGGGGTTAAACCTTTATTGGGTTATATACGGCGGGTGCCCTGATGCTATAAAAAGCAAACTAACCAACCAGCGTCACCTGTAACCTTTATATGGTGATCACTGGGTTACCTAAATAACTAAATAACTAACTGGGTAACCAGTGACGCTTATACGGTGATCACTGGTGAAAGGGTTAACTCTAGGGGCAATCAGGGGGTTAAAATAATATATGGGGGTACCTGACGCTAATAAAAACCTGCGGCGAACCTAAGAATAATTAACTGGCTATCTAGGACACCAGCGACAAGAAAAAAGCGGAATCGAACGGCCGTCCCCTCATGCTGGATCGCTCCCGAACACTTAACCACCGCTCACTGTACAGAAGGGGGGTCCGATCGGATACAAAGGCGATCACGTAGATCTACGTGATTCTGCCTGTCGGTGCCATTCTGCCGACGTATAATTACAGTGGGCGGTCGTTAAGTGGTTAAAGGGGTTGTAAAGCCTCAAGGTTTTTCACCTTAATGCATTCTATGCATTAAGGTGAAATTTTCTGTGCTGCAGCAGCCCCCCAGAGCCCCCCTTTTTCCTTACCCGAGCCCGATCGTTCCACCGACAAGCCCAGTGGCTCCAGCCGCTGTCTCCGTCCTCATGGGATAGATTGATGGCAGCAGGAGCCATTGGCTTTCGCTTCTGTCAATCAAATCTAGTGACACGGAAGCGGAGGGGCTGGGACGAGTCCTGCTGTCTGTGTAAATAGACGCAGCAGTGGGACTCGTGAGCGTGCCCGGACGGGTGCCCCAAGGGAATGCGAGTCTCCGTGGGGGCGCTCAATGAAGAGGAGGAGCCAGGAGTGCCGATGGGGAACCCCAGAAGAGAAGGATCTGGGCTGCTCTGTGCAAAACCCCTTGCACAGAGCAGGTAAGTATAACATGTTTGTTATTAAAAACAAAAAAAAAACCTTTACAAACACTAAGTTTTTACATCACAGCTTCTGGATATTTGCATTTGTTGGGCTAAGCCTGGAGATATCTATCATATACTTGGGACCCCATGGAATCTCCGAAATAAGGTGTATCTAAACCCAGGAAATAAAATGTAATATACTGCAGTTTCCTATGCTTAGATGTGGTAGCTGACTTGGCTTTCTTCTTTTATCCCTTTATCACCTGGTGATCCTGCCAGTAACATACTTTACTGTCCTGGAGTGACAATGCTCATTCACTGTGTGGTATCTATGGAGAAGCAGCATTAAAGCTATAATTATCTAAAGCCTTTCTCAACCTTTTCAACACAGAGGAACCCATTAAATAACTTTCCTGTCTCAGGGAACCCCTGCTAAATATTACTATATCTACAACTCGTCATACATTAGTGTTATTGTCAGTGGGAAGAATGCTCCTTACACTTGTGGTCATTGGAAAGAATTTCACACTTACAGATAGCTAACAAGATCAATAGTGTCAGTGGGGACTCCCCTTAGAGGCAGAAATTGCTCATTGCTCAAGGAACCCCTAGCAACCTCTGGAGAAACCCCAGTTGAGAAATCCTGGTCTAAGGCATTGTCAAGTTCTTAAAAAAAATAAGCCTGATCTTGATACAGCACTGTGCTCAAGAGCGGGGGGGGGGGTGATGTCTTGCTATCTATGTCTAGGGATGCAGACAGTGCGGATCGGGATAGAGCCTGCATAAGAAGCATGGGGCATTCGCTGAAGAGGAGGAGCCAGGAGTGCCAGCTGGGACCCCAGAAGAGAAAGATAGAGGCTTTTTTTAGTTAAGGTTTAGAATCACCTAAATTTACTTGCAAATTAAGTCCAATCTGATGTCAAAATCTCCTGCTCTCATAAACAACTCTTAAGCTCAATTCACACTTGTATGACTCCAAAGTTGCGCCAACTTTGGAGTGCAACTTTGGATGGATGAAACTTGGATACGACTTTGGATGTGACCAGTGATAATGGACAACTATTGCACACAAGTTTCATTGTATAACATTCAGGTACGACTTTCATGCAGCTTCTAAGGGTTAACATTGAAGTCTATGGCCCTCAAGTTGCATGAAAGTCGGACCAAAATAGCGCATGAACTACTTTGAAGTTGCTGCAACTTTAAGTCACGCGTATATGAATGGGTATCATGGGAAAACATGGGGAACGACTTGCCATGCAACTTTGATGTCCAAGTTTGCATGACAAGTAGGGATGAGCTTCGTGTTCGAGTCGAACTCATGTTCGACTCGAACATCGGCTGTTCGCCGGTTCGTCGAATTTCGAACATTATGGGCTGTTCGCGCCAAATTCGAGTGGCGCGTCATGGCCCATAATTCACTGCGTCATCGCAGTGCATTGCTGGCTGATGATTGGCCAAGCATGCACTATGACCCGCATGCTTTGGCCAATCATAGCGCCGTCAGCACAGAGAGCCATAATTGGCCAAAGGAAGGGTGCCTTTGGCCAATCATGGCTCAGGGGAGTAGGTACACGCCCCACACTATATAAGGCCGCCTGCGTGTCGACCTTGTGTAGTGTATTGCTGCGTTGTGAGAGTCTGAGAGAGATAGAGAGAGAGTCAGAGTGTCATTTCATTTCAGTTAGATAGAGCAGGCAGGCGATTCAGGTAGCTGCAGTCAGTGTATTTAGTATATATATGCATCCCAGGAGTTGTATGTATGTGTATATATATATACACTGTATTCAGTGTAGCGCACCCACCTATCACCCTCCTGCATTAAACTCGGCTCCTCGCAGGGGGAGACAGGCACACCGCACCACAAGCCCGTACCCTCCTGTGTTAAGAGGTTAGGCGGTGTTATTTTTGGGCCTTGTCTGCAGCCGGAGTCTAAAGTCCTCCTGAGTATGATTCTCACCTCTACAGTGGGTAGATGCAAGTCCTTGACTTCCCCAGCAACGTAAATGTCCACACCAGCTGAAAGTCCAACTCAATATTTATTTTAACTTGCACGACACATAGTCTCTTGGATAGAAGAAAGGTTGGAGCAAAGACACAGGACAGCTTAAGGTGTGGAGGAGGTCCAGGCACAAACGTAGCTCAAACTTTTCTGACTGTTCAGGTTTCTCAAACAGTTTTGGTGCACGGTCTCTGCCACAGACCATGAGGTTGGTCCCTGCCACAGACCTGGTGGATAAGGTCACTGCCACTGACCTGGCGAACAAGGTCACTGCCACTGACCTGGTGAACCTTGGTTCCTTCCTAGGACATAGCCCCTTTCAGGGAGAAGACATCCCCCCAGAGGGTCAACAGACCCCCTCCTTCACGGTGCATCTGTCCCTTGGAACAGATCCTCCCTTCTCTTAGGGTGCGGGTCCCCTCGCAAGGCGGCACCCTGGACTCCTCGATCCCTAGTGGACCCCAGCCGAAGGTTGCTGGGCCCCGGGCCATTGCTGCAGCTCCTGGGCCTCCGTACCCAGGTAGCCAGAAACGATGAGGTAGTACCTCACCACAGGCTAAAGGTGCCTGAGGTGGAACTGGAACAAGGCCTCCGGGCCTAGGGCACCCGGAGATGACACACACACACCCAGGCTGAAGGTGCCTGGGTGGGGACGACCCTTCTCAGAAGATGTCTGCCCCTTTTTATACCTTCTCCCGGCATGCACAGCAGGTTCCCCGCCCCACCGTATGGCTGCCGAGAGGGGACACAAAAGGCACAGCACTGCGCTCGTGGTTCAACCCTGGCCCAGAATGGCAGCGCCACCCACAGGCCACAGGGAACATATCACCAGCATTAACCCCTGAGAACAAAAAATGGTCCATAACTTCTAACAATTCCAGGTGTCTGAGCCTGGTTACCACTCAGACACTTCCCCTAAATTGAACACCCCGCTACACATTCCCCCTACTAATGGACACTGGTCCCCAGTGTCTGGAGCTAACCCATGCCTCCTGAACCCGAGTTAGCATAGGCCTGGTCCAGAGACAAGAAAAAAATCAAAAAACAAATTTAAAACTGCTTGTTTGTGCCGTAACCTATCATGGGGAAAAGGGAATTAAAAGCAGAAATGAAAGAAGATCAGTAAAACACAATGTGCACATCACAGTCTCAAATGTCACATAAACATATTCTCAATCATTACATTCCCTTCCCGTCTGCACTAGTCAAAACCACCCCGTTCCCAGTGTCTTGATTGGTATCCACCTGCAGAGGGAGAAAGCACATACATAGTCAAACACATTTTCGGCAGAAGTGAAAAGATTCTCCCCAGAGGGACAATCCTTCCCTTCCAAAAGTAAAACACATTTTTTTTCTTCATTTTTACCAGAGTCTCTCCCTTTTGTTTTTAGACAATGCAACACCGCCACCTAGTGGGAGTGCCACCGTCAGAACACTCGTCCTGAAAGAAACTTTTATTTTCGGGTAAAACTTCCTCTTCTTCTTTGGCCCTGCTCTGAACTATTCTACCCCAAGGTCCTTGTGTCTTTGCAGTGTGGAGAGAGGGGGAAAAAACAACAACTGTTCCCACTCTTACAGTAAGTAGAATACCCTTTTTGTGTGGGCAATCAGTTCTGGAGCTCCAGAGAGTACACTCCGGAAACAAAGGCAAACAACAAGAGTCTAGTCTCTTCACAGATAATACTGTGGATGCAGCAACACCAACGGCTTCCAATGTTTATCAAAGGTGTCAATATGGTACTCAACATTATCTTTGTCCTTTCGGCAAATAACCACCTTGTCCGTATGTATGTGCCGACCGAGCATCCAGGCTTTCTTACAGTCCTTGTACTGCTTGGTAGCTGTAGCAGAACACAAATAGAACCTGCGGGCCTGGGGTACTTTGATATGTGTCCAAACAAAGTCCGCGTACCACCGATATCTATAGGCCTCTACCTCAAACAAAAGTTCCTTTGGCAGGTACGGGTACTCCCACCCGTATTCGCTAGCAACCTTCTGGTTAAATAACCTCTGCAAACGGGACAAAGGTGGCATGGTCAGACAATCTCCCATACCGGTCAAGACTATGGCATCCGGGTGCCGAGGTACTTTCACTACCTCAGGACCAGACACAGGGGCCCGCAATGACACCCGCTCCATCCCAATAACAGATCCAGGTATCTCCAGCGGTGGAAGGGCAAGCAACGGGACAGATCCCTCCTCAGGCTCCGGGGCCTCCACCCGGGGTGTGCTCTCCCCAGTGGACATGGGTGGGTCCCTATTTCTAAGGGACAAGAACAGGGGCATCTTATCCCAACACTTCCGCGCAAACACTTCGTCAATGGCGGCGGCGCCTCCCGGATCAGAGACCGACTCCAGATCAGAGGTGTCACATTCCTCTGCAGGCAAGTAGCTCCGGGTAGAAGACGAGTCACCGCCTTTAACCAGTTCAAGGGCCCTGGGATCCTTGACCCAAACATCCCCGACATTTCGGACTTCTGACAGAGTCTCTTTCCCCGGATTATCTCGGCTTGTAGCTGAGCCAGGATGTCCGGAACTTTTCCCTTCGGAGGCATCCGTTCCGAGTAAGCGCTGGGGCGTAACTCCACCACGGCCGCAGGAAGCCTTCACAAAGCCAATCTTCCTCTTGGGCGGTGGGAGCAAGGACTCTGTGGTGACCGAGGCAACATCCTCCGGTCTCTCCGATTCCGGTTCCTCAATCTCCGGAACATCTGTGCTCGCGACTTCCTCCGAAGTCTCAACAGTGCGCATAGGGGTGGCTGCAAAAGCTCTGGCTCCTTCCTCCGAAGTAGTGGCGCTTGTAAGGCAGTTGAGGCGGAAAGCCCGAGGCTTCTCTGTAGGTTGCTCCACCTCAAACAAGAACTCCCTACACTGCTCGCATCTGCCGAAGGGCTTGAGATGCACCACCAGCCCCGAGAAGCCGGGACAAACCACTCCGAGGACCTCCACATCTCTGCAAACGTAGAGGGCAAAATGTCCCCGGGGCTTCAGCCGAATCCCTGTATCCATCACGGAAGCAGCAAACAAGGTCATATTCATGGTAGCTGAGGCAGGAATCCATGAGGCATGAGACGCCATGTTGCTCGCTTGCTGTTCCATTGCGCACTGTCCCTTTGGCGCCAAAGTCCCCACGTGCAACTCTTCACATGGCCAGACTCCCCCCATCTTCTGCATTGTTCGTGGGTTTTCTGTATAGGCACACCCACGAACTACGCAGTCAGGGTTCTCCTCGTGGCGCAGTTCCCATTATGGCCGACCTCCACGGAACTTCACTGGGGAATAAAGTTCAAACTCTGGGGGGGTCTTCACACCTTCCAACCGCAGACAAATCCCAGACGAGCCCCCACGTGTAGCGCACCCACCTATCCCCCTCCTGCATTAAACTCGGCTCCTCGCAGGGGGAGACAGGCACACCGCTCCACAAGCCTGTACCCTCCTGTGTTAAGAGGTTAGGTGGTGTTATTTTTGGGCCTTGTCTGCAGCCAGAGTCTAAAGTCCTCCTGAGTATGATTCTCACCTCTACAGTGGGTAGATGCAAGTCCTTGACTTCCCCAGCAATGTCCACACAGGCTGAAAGTCCAACTCAATATTTATTTTAACTTGCACGACACATAGTCTCTTGGATAGAAGAAAGGTTGGAGCAAAGACACAGGACAGCTTAAGGTGTGGAGGAGGTCCAGGCACAAACGTAGCTCAAATTCTCCTGACTGTTCAGGTTTCTCAAACAGTTTTGGCGCACGGTCTCTGCCACAGACCATGAGGTTGGTCCCTGCCACAGACCTGGTGGATAAGGTCACTGCCACTGACCTGGCGAACAAGGTCACTGCCACTGACCTGGTGAACCTTGGTTCCTTCCTAGGACATAGCCTCTTTCAGGGAGAAGACATCCCCCCAGAGAGTCAACAGACCCCTTCCTTCACCGTGCATCGGTCCCTCGGAACAGATTCTCCCTTCTCTTAGGGTACGGGTCCCCTCGCAAGGCGGCACCCTGGACTCCTCGATCCCTAGTGGACCCCAGCCGAAGGTTGCTGGGCCCGGGCCGTTGCTGCAGCTCCTGGGCCTCCGTACCCAGGTATCCAGAAACGGTGAGGTAGTACCTCACCCCAGGCTAAAGGTGCCTGAGGTGGAACTGGAACAAAGCCTCCAGGCCTAGGGCACCCGGAGATGACACACACACACCCAGGCTGAAGGTGCCTGGGTGGGGACGACCCTTCTCAGAAGATGTCTGCCCCTTTTATACCTTCTCCCGGCATGCACAGCAGGTTCCCCGCCTCACCGTATGGCTGCCGAGAGGGGACACAAAAGGCACAGCACTGCGCTCGTGGTTCAACCCTGGCCCAGAATGGCAGCACTCCTCCTTCACGGTGCATCTGTCCCTTTGAACAGATCCTCCCTTCTCTTAGGGTGCGGGTCCCCTCGCAAGGCGGCACCCTGGACTCCTCGATCCCTAGTGGACCCCAGCCGAAGGTTGCTGGGCCCCGGGCCATTGCTGCAGCTCCTGGGCCTCCGTACCCAGGTAGCCAGAAACGATGAGGTAGTACCTCACCACAGGCTAAAGGTGCCTGAGGTGGAACTGGAACAAGGCCTCCGGGCCTAGGGCACCCGGAGATGACACACACACACCCAGGCTGAAGGTGCCTGGGTGGGGACGACCCTTCTCAGAAGATGTCTGCCCCTTTTTATACCTTCTCCCGGCATGCACAGCAGGTTCCCCGCCCCACCGTATGGCTGCCGAGAGGGGACACAAAAGGCACAGCACTGCGCTCGTGGTTCAACCCTGGCCCAGAATGGCAGCGCCACCCACAGGCCACAGGGAACATATCACCAGCATTAACCCCTGAGAACAAAAAATGGTCCATAACTCCTAACAATTCAAGGTGTCTGAGCCTGGTTACCATTCAGACACTTCCCCTAAATTGAACACCCCGCTACATCAGTTTAGCTAGATCTCACTTCAGAGTGTTCCTGTTATTCTCGCTGCAGTATATTAAGTCAGTGTATTGTATTCTGGGCTCAGTGTGCACGTAAAACTGACAGCAGACCATCCCTGTTCTCTTCCTAATAACATAGACAGGCAGTTGATTGAGCTAACCTGCAGTATATTAAGTCAGTGTACTGTATACTGGCCACAGTGTGCACGTAAAGCTAACTGCAGACTATTCCTTTTCTATTACTGATAATACAGGCAGTTGATTGAGCTAACCTGCAGTATATTAAGTCAGTGTACTGTATACTGGCCACAGTGTGCACGTAAATCTGACTGCAGACTATTCCTTTTCTATTACTGATAATACAGGCAGTTGATTGAGCTAACGTGCAGAATATTAGGTCAGTGTACTTTATACTGGCCACAGTGTGCACGTAAAGCTGACTGCAGACTATTCCTTTTCTATTACTGATAATAGAGGCAGTTGATTGAGCTACCTTGCAGTATATTAAGTCAGTGTACTGTTTACTGGCCACAGTGTGCACGTAAAGCTGACTGCAGAATATTGCTTTTCTATTACTGATACTGGTACCCATGCCATTTTTCTCAATGATTTTCATCCATATTGCCGGGACCAGTCATTAAATTAAAGCTGCAAGCAGTTTTAAATGACTTTTATTCCTTTAGAAATATCATTTTGTGCAGGGACAGTTCTAAACACGGGAAACACGTGTCACTTTACATGCATACTATAGACACGATTTTTAAAGGAATATTTCACTTTTTTTTTTCACTTTAAGCATCATTAAAATCACTGCTCCTGAAAAAAACTTCCGTTTTTAAAACTTTTTTTTGCATTGATACATGTCCCCTGGGGCAGAACCCGAGTCCCCAAACCCTTTTTAGGACAATAACTTGCATATTTGCCTTTAAAATTCGCACTTTTGATTTCTCACGTTCGAGTCCCATAGACTTTAACGGGGTTCGAAAGTTTGCGCAAACTTTCGGTCCGTTCGCATGTTCTGGGTGCGAACCGAACCGGGGGGTGTTCGGCTCATCCCTAATGACAAGTCTCATAAGTGTGAATGGAGCCTCATTGTTTTGATGGTAAATGAGACATACCCTTCATGACAATTTTTTTACATACATGTATTTTTCCATCTGACAAGGTTTTACAATCACACAACCAACATATTAACAGAATGAAATTTACTTTTGGTTAAAGATGAAATATCCTATGCACATGCAGATCTCTTAAGGCTCCTGGACTAGGCATGTTTGGAGTCTACCTGATTGGCATCTTCTTTTACATTTGTATGACTTTTTTATGAAGATACCTCCATCATAGCAAGTATTATAGAATATGTATAGGGCTTTCTCTTAGTTAAAAAAACAAAACCTACTCAGAATATGTATTTGCTAAATCCATTCTCCAGACTACTTTAAAACCTGGCTTTTTATGACAGAGCTGCATTAGGAGCCTTTTGATATAATGGAGGTTTAAAATATCCATGCTTTGCTTCTAGTTTGGCCTGTTTTATTGGGCTTTTATAGTAGCCTGGCTTTTTGTTAAATGCAAACCATAAAACAAAAAATCATCTGGCGCTGCGTTCTGCAATTTTGGTTCATTGTTGACCCACTCATTATATGTCTATGTAGTTGTCCAATGCTGCTGTAGGTATAACCACCTGGAGGGATGTATCCAACCAACGTAAACAGGTACACATAACAAAAAAAGTACTTAGGATACACTAAAACCAATCCTTTGTTGGTCAAGGAAAGGTGCAATAGAGATTTGGCTTGTAGTAAAAGGGCTAATATAAAATGTACCACATGGTGGGTACTCTTTATTGTTAAAATATTTAGAGTAATAAAACTGATGCACAATAAAATACTGCAGGGTAGAGGCTGCTCATAGTGGGAAGAACATGCTGCTCTTAGTGGATGTAAAGATCATATCCAGGCTGTGCTCATGTCATAATCCTCCTGGAAAGGGTGAAATCTGCCATGTGCCAGGTGATAGAATTGACTGTGTTCCCAGCCAGCACCATTAGACGTTTTGGTCTCAAACTCAGCAGTGCACACTGGAAGTGATGTCACAAACCCACCAGAAAATTACAGACATGGGACAGCTGGATAGAGGATCTGATGGGCCTGGACCGCAAGCACTATCTATGTTATTGTTACCATGACAACATGTTTTTTGTTAACCGTGTCTTAAGCTGGCTGTGTTCTGTTAAATGTGCCACTATGTTTAGTATGAGTCCTCCATTTTTCACACAGTTTGGCATCCATTGGCCCTCATTACCTTCACACCTCTCTTCTTTAGTAGGTTGCATGGATTACAGGTTCCTTTCCAACACAACTGACCTCTGCTGACTTTGCTTGTTGGACATCCTGTCTGCGTTGCTGTGGTTCCCTCCTTTCTTGTGCTGTATGGTAAAATTTAATTGCTGGAAATTCAAGCTCCAATGCATTAGCTTTCTGTTCTACCCAGCAAAACAGTTCAACCAGCTAAGTTGATTGTGTTTTGTGATCACTGTAAAGGTGTGGCCTACAGGTAGTTTTTGCAGGCTCTTGCAGTGCTCACACATTTACAGAGCACTCCTCCTTGAGGCTAATGCCATGTGCTCCTTAGATGGGGAGAAGCTTGCTTCCCAGGTAGATGACGCACCTGGCTTAGGACCACATGCCATAGGCAGAATCATCAGTTTGCACCAAAAGCTGACTGGTGAAATCTGGAGCTTACAGTACAGGGACACTGGCTGTTGCCTCTTTAAAGACACAGAAGTCTTTTTCACACTCTGGAGTCCAGGACACAGATTTAAGCAGTTTCTTCTTGGTTAGGTCAGTCAGGAGTTTAGCCACGGTACTGTAGTTGCACATAAATTTAGTAGCTGACTGTCCCCAAAAATGACATAACTTGTTAATTAGTTTGATGGTTAGATCAGACCAAAATTACTTTGATTTTCCTTCTATCGGGTCTCAGGGTGCCTCCTTTTACCTGGTGTTCCAGGTACTGAGCTTCTGTCATACCTACCCGACACTTACTGGGTTTGATTGTCAGATTAGCCTTAGATAGTTTGTCCAGGACTTATGACAGGTGTGTGAGGTAATCTTCCAAGGTAGGGCTGAGCGCTGCAATGTCATCCAGATAGGTGACTGGGAATGCTCCCTGTCTTTCCAGCAGGTCATTCCCAATCCTCTGAAAGGCTGGTGTGTTTTTCATCCCAAATGGCATTGCCGTTCACTTAAATAATCTTAATGGGGCAATCAAGGCTGATTTTTTTCAGGGCCACAGGTGATAAGAGAAATTGCTAGTATCCTCTGCTCAGGTCCATGATTGTTAGAATGTTAGATAACAAGTGGCCTCCAGCCTATGTAATAACTGATTGATTTAGAGCATATAGTAGGCATCATTAATAGGGAGAATATTCAGCATTCTGTAGTTCATGCAGAACATGGTTGTCTGATCCTTTTTGGGGACCAGAGCTACTCGTGATGCCAAGGAACTGTGGAAATTCTGAATGACCCCTAACTGCATTTCCTGAATCTCCTTCTTTATGTCTGCCTGCACCTCCAACAAGGTGTCTATCTTAGGCTACAATGTGCAGCATCCCTTGTTTTCCTGTGAAATGGTTTGTTCAGTAGCTGAGTTTCCTGTGTGGAAGAGACGTGTGAATTGATCTTAAGGTATGCTCACAACTCTCTAGTCTCAGCTAACCACTGTAACAGTGGGTCTGTCTCTTCCTGTTCAGGCCAGCGGCAAACTGGTATTGCAAATGCTCAGGGAATTACTGGCAACTTTTGGCCCAGGGAGCAAGTACAACCTAGAGGCCCATGGTGTAGCCAGGATGGGAATGGGGGAACTCCAGGAGAGGGATGGGGATAAGGGAAATCCAGAAAAGGGAATGAGAATGGGAGAACTTCAGAAGTGGGAAAAAGAGTGAAGAAACTCCAAAAAAGAAGTGAAGTAACTCCAGACGGGGGATAGGGAATAATGAAACTTTAGAATAGAGAATGAGACTGGGGGAGCTCCAGAAGAGCAAACAGAGGTGAGGAAACTACAAAAGGAGAAAAAGGAATGAGGGAACTCCAGAAGAGGGAATAGGAATTGAGAAACTCCAGGAAAGGGAATTGGAAAGAGGGAGCTCTAGAAGACAAAACAGGAGCGTGTTAAGACAGAGTTCGTCTGAGGCCTGCAGGCCCCAGAAATCAGTTCCAAATGAGCTCAGCTGCTAGCTGGACCTATAATTCTGCTCCCATTAGCACACGGCACATTAGTGTTTTGACTGCCATCCTTGCAGATCCTTATGCCTGTGTACCCTGCTGCCTTCTCCTGCCCTTGTTCCATTAACCAGTCTTGATACCCCCCTTCCTTGCATCCCTGGTATTCCCTGTTACCCGTGTCCCTCATTTTGTTTATATTTTGAATATAGTTAGTTGTTAGGTTTCTTGTTCATGTTGACTGTTTGCTGATGTGTGATTGTCTTTTGTTTCACTGTAAATAAATCTCACTTTAAAGATACTGTATATACATATGGTCAGTCCCAGTCTCTTTATGTAGCTACATGTATCTGGTCATCTCCTGTGCTGACAGAGTGGGAGTGGGGGATTTCTAAAAGAGAGAGTGGAAGTGAGGGAACTCCAGAAAAGAGAGAGGGAGTGAGGGAACTCTGGAAGGGAGAGCAGAAGTGGGGGAATTCCAGAAGAGAGAACAGAAGTGAAGAAACTCTAGAAGAGAGAGCGGGAGTGATGGAACTGTGAAGCCCTGTACACACAATCGGGTTTCCTATGGATTCTAATCCGATGGATTTTTCCATCGGAAATCCGATGAAGCTGACTTCCATCAGTCTTGCCTACACACCATCAGTCAAAAATCCGACCGTCCCAAATGCCGTGATGTAAAACACTCCGACAAGCCGAGAAAAATTAAGTTCAATGCTTCTGAGCATGCGTCGACTTGATTCTGAGCATGCGTGGGTTTTTTGTCCGATGGAGTTCCACACAGATGATCGGAATTTGCTATCGGTTTTTCTCCCATCGGATAAATTTAAAACATGTTCTATTTTTTCTCACCGATGGAAAAAAAAACGATGGGGCCCATACACGATCGGTTTGTCTGATGAGAAAAGTCCATCGGACTGTTTTCATCAGTAAAACCGATCGTGTGTACACGGCATAAGAGAGAGAGCTGGAGTGGGGGAACTCTAAGAGAAAGAGCAGGAGTGAAGGAATTCTGGAAGAGAGAGCATAAGCGAACTCAGGAAAAGAGAGGGGGAGTGAGGGAACTCTGGAAGAGAGAGGGGGAGTGAGCAAGATCACAGCCAACATTTTGCAGCCTCCTTCTCAGCCTCATTTTTGGTTGCAGTGATTTCTGCTGATGAGGATCATTGTTGTTGGTACAGACAGTCTAATGCTGTCATGCTCAGATAGCATTTATTTGTGCACTGAGTTCAGTCCTTGTACCCTCACCCCATTGGGCAGTACCAAAACCACTTGTACCTGAGATGAACAGAGCCCTTTCTCCTGCAGGCTCCTCCACAATCTGCTGTGCCTGGATATCTGCCTGTAAATTAGTAATTGGGTCCTTGTTTGGCCGTGTATAAATCTACCGTGCTTACAACTACCAAATGTATTATGTCATCCTTCTATATTTTCTTGTACCCCACTAGATCAGGCATGATTGCAAAGTTAAAAATAGGACAGAATAACAAAGGGGGGGGGGGGGGGTATGCTGTATGTCTCTTTCTATATAAAATAATATTATACATTAAATTAACTCCAAGAGCTATTTACCCCGAGATGATGTATTTTATGCCCAGGGTTAGTTACTTAACTTATGCACTAATGCTCTAAGTAGAACAATCCTAAAGAAAATGTGAATCAGATGGGACACTAATGTTTTAACCAGAATGCACTGATTACACTCTTCAATCCCACTGCTGGAAACTAAATTATGACATATTTTACACTTTGGGGGTTATTTACTAAAGGCTAATCCACTTTTCATTACAAGTGCAAACTGCACTTGAAATTGTACTGAAAGTGCACTTGGAAGTGCAGTCGCTGTAGATCTGAGGGGGACATGCAAGGAAAATAAAAAACAGCATTTTAGCTTGCACATGATTGGATGATAAAATCAGCAGAGCTTCCCCTCATTTCAGATCTACCCCTCAGATTTACAGTGACTGCACTTCCAAGTGCACTTTCAGTACAATTTTAAGTGCTCTTTGCACTTGTAGTTTGCACTTGTAGTGCAAAGTGGATTTGCCTTTCGTAAATAATCCCCTTAGTCTCTCTCAATGCAGAGATTTCCCTGTTTTGGGAACACACCGTTCACAGCATCTGACCCTTTAAAACAGTGATGATCAACCCTGTCCTCAGGGCCCACTAACAGGCCAGATTTTATGTATTACCTTGGGGAGATGCAGACTAAAATACTGCAAGCACTGAGTAGCAAATGATATCACCTGTGATGTATTTCAGTTATCTTGCAAACCTGGTCTGTTAGTGGGCCCTGAGGACAGAGTTGATGACCACTGCTTTAAAAGAATCATCTGCATTACTCTCTGTCATAACTAGACTGCAACGTAACACAAATTACAATACAGTAAATTGTTCAAAAGGAAACCTTTTTTTTTTTCATTTTAATTACAAGTTGGAGCATTCAGAGATTCAGCTTAATGACTTTTAATTATGCTCATAAGAAAAAAAAAAGAAAAAGAAAAGAAAAATGGTCTGAGAACATTTACAAATATTAAGGAGATTAAACATGTTTGCACTGCCTGTCTGTGCAGAGTCCAATTTGCTTGCAGAATAATTCCAATCTGATATAACAGAGTCACTGGCTTTCATAAATGACTTTTAGCTTTCTTCAACGTTTTGATGGTAAACAAGAGCTACAGCTACAAATTGCAACAGCATTTTGTTGTCCAAGGAGAGCGTGTTCCATATATAATTACACCCAATCATATGTCGAAAGATGCGCTGGAATAATTGATATGCTTAGCAATCACATCCTTAATGCCAGCTATTCTACATACATCTATATATCCATCTAATAAAGTTTTACTATTTACCAACCAACATATTTTTTAACAGAATGAAATTATAATTCATTAGAGACCAAATATGAAATGGATCTTAGCCCTGGTTCACACTGGTGCGATTTGACATGCGATTTGACATGTCAAATCGGCGAAGATTGCCACAAATTGCGGGCAATGGCACCATCCTAATCGTTGCGACGCCGCATCTGCGGCGCTGCAACGATTTCAAAAAGTAGTTTCTGTACTACTTTTTGCGATTTCAGCCGCGATTTACATTGACATCTGTTTCAGATGTCTTTGAAATCGTGGCTGAAATCGGGACTGCCAGCGGGAGTGAAATCGTGCGAGTTCAGCTGAACTCGCAGGCTTCACTTCCGCAGCCCCAGTGTGAACGTGGGCTTAATCCGATTTGCTTGGTGTTTTATTTGCCTCCTGGACCTAGTAATATAGGCATGTTTGGTGTTCGCCTGATTGGTATCTTCTTAAAAAAGGTTTAGGATTTGAATTTGCTTAAACCAATCCCCAGATCAATGTTTTATGTCTTAACTAAACTATTTACAAAAGGTTTTCAATCGGAATGAGGACAGTGCTAATAGAGGTTTATAACATCTCTGCTTTGCTTCTTGCTTGGACTGTTTTACTGAGGTTTTATGGTGTCTCTGATTTTTGTTAAAAGTGTCTTAAAGTGTATTTATACTTTTGCAGTCAAATTTTAGAAAACACACTATATGTTTTTTATACGTTCCCATTCACACAGCTAACTTAACCGCTTAGCGACCAGCGCACGACGATATACGTCGACACAATGGCATGGGCAGGCAAATGGACATACCTGTACGTCCCTTTAAATTTGCCGACCAGCAGGCGCGCAAGCGCCGCCGCGTGCCTCGTGAGTGCGCCCGCGGGTCCCGGGAACTCAATGTTTCCAGGCAGCCCGTGATTGCGGTTGGCAAAGGCAGAACAGGGGGATGCCTTTGTAAACAAGAGATTCCCCTGTTCTGCCTAGTAACATGTCAGTGATCTACTGTTCCCTGTGATCAGGAACAGTGATCAGTGATGTGTCACTGGTAGCTCCTCCCCCTAACAGTTAGAAGCACTCCCTATGACACACTTAACCCCTTTGGCGCCACCTAGTGGTTAACCCCTTCACTGCCAGTGTCATTTTCACAGTAATCAGTGCATTTTTATAGCACTGATTGCTGTAAAAATGACAATGGTCCCAAAAATGTGTCAAAAGTATCCGATGTGTCCGCCATAAAGTCGCAGTCACGCTAAAAATCGCAGATCGCCGCCATTACTAGTAATCAAATATTAATAATAAAAATGCCATAAAACTATCCCCTATTTTGTAGACGCTATAACTTTTGCGCAAACCAATCAATATACGCTTATTGCGATTTTGTTTACCAAAAATATGTTTTATGGTTAAAACATTTAAAAAAATATGTTTTATATTTTAGAGATAGAAGGTGTCATGGCTGATTCTGAGATTTTCTGGAGAGTCTCACACTGACTCTGTCCCACACCGACTCTAGCTATCCCTCGTCAATATACAATGAAGGAGGGTGGTTTCCAAATTTGTAACTCTTTGTTAGGACAGACAATGCTCAAATCTAGAGCTGCTAAGTTGAACTGCAAACACAGTACAGACAGGGTTAAAGCGATATTAAAGTCTTTTTTTTTCTAACATAACAAACTTGGTTATACTTACCTGCTCTGTGAAATGGTTTTGCACAGACACGCCCCCGGATCCTGCTCTTCTTGGGTCTCACACCGGTGCTCCCCCACAGCAAGCAGCGGCACCCAAGCAGGCGCGCTCCTGAGTCGCAACTCTGTGTGTCCATTCACACATGGAGCCGTGGTTTGGCCCCACCCCCTCAATCTCCTGATTGACTCACTGGCTGTGATTGACAGCAGTGGAAGCCAATAGCTCCTGCTGCTGCCAAAAGTCAATCAGGAGTGCAAGTCCCCACAGAGACAAAGCTCTCATGGACATCCCTGGATCGAGAGGGGGCTCAGGTAAGTATTGGGGGGCGGGGGGGGGGGTGCTGCACACAGAAGGTTTTTTACCTTCATGAATAGAATGCATGAAGGTAAGAAAACATTGTGCCTTTACAACTACTTTAATTATGTTAAATACTACTCCACAGTCATTGCAAATCAGAGACTGCATGCGTGGTTTTTAAGCAAGTTAAAAGGAAACAACAATTTATTGATATTTGTTTTAAGTTGTACTATGTTAATGGCAACATGTAACAAATATAAAGTAGATGTTATCCAAATTTGGCTGCAAATAAGGAAATACAATTTAAGCTGGCTGTGCTCTGTTAAGCTTTATCAAATGTGTCACCTTCTCTAGCTGTCTACCACAGGTTGTATTTGTTATTGACTACACTTTGGAGAAATAAAGATACCATGTTCAGTATGATCCACACATTCTCCCCACACAGTTTTGAGATCATTAGGCCTTATTCTGATCACACTCACCAGAACAAAGAGAGGAACAAATCTCCCCAAAGGAAGCAATATAAACTTGACAAAGGACATAACCCGTCCCATAACAAAAAATGGCTTTACAAACAGAATATATTATATACTCCACAATAGATCTCTGATCGTTTTCTCTGATAGGACAAAACAATTAAAGCTTGACTACACAGAACACCATCTGCTGCTGTATTTTATTTAATAGTTTTAATCCATTTTCTGTATAATGTATATTTTATAATATCTAGAGAACATTGAATTACTGTAGATTGCTAAATTAACTTTTTCCTAATTAGTTTTTGAAAAGCTGCTTTTATTTCTTTGTTCCTCAGACTGTACAAGAGAGGATTTAACATTGGAATGACCACAATATTTAATAGGGATACAGCTTTAGTGTTGTGATAAGAATTATTAGACGGTGGCAAAAAGTACACACATACTAGAGTCAGATAAAGCACAGATACAACCGTGAGGTGGGATGAACATGTTGAGAAGGCTTTGAGCCTGCCTTTAGTAGACTGAATCTTTATAATCACTGAAATAATGGAAACGTAGGAAGATACTGTAAATAAGAAAGCTGGTAACGCCAAAAAAGCTGCTTCGCAAAGTATAACAATGCCTAACTTAGTGATATCACCACAAGAAAGGCTCAGCAATGGGACGGAGTCACAGAAAAGGTGATTGATGGTATGTGATTTGCAGAAAGGAAAAGAGGCCATCAGACTAATGACCGGAGCAGGGTCAACAAAACTAATAAGCCAAACTGCAGAAGACAGAGCTGTACAAACCTTTTTATTCAATACAAGATTGTAGCGTAGAGGATTACAGATAGCCACATAACGATCATATGACATGACGGTCAACAAGAGGTATTCCAAACTTTGGAAAGAGATATAGAAATACAGCTGTGTCATACACTCTGAAAAGGAGACAATTCTCATGTTTAGAAATGTTAGTAGAAATCTTGGATGAATAAGGCTTGTCAAGCAGATATCTAAAAATGATAAGTTACAGAGGAAGTAATACATAGGAGTATGAAGAAGAGAATTCAAATAAACAAGAATTATTATAAACGCATTCTCCAGAACACAAAGAGAGTAGGCAACCAGGAATGCAAAGAATAGAAGAGTCTGCAAATCTGGGTATTCAGAAAAACCTAAAATAATAAAACCTTCTGTTTTGTTCCCAGACAGCATCCAACCTCAACACAAAAAAGAAACATAAAGTTAATGAATATGGTATAATACAGCATAGGAAAACGAAATGAAAATACATTTGTTGGCTATGGCTGGGGTTGATTTACTAAAGGCATATAGGCTATTCACTTGCATATTCAACATTAGTAAATAGGGTGAAGCTGTGTTCACTTAAAATTTCTATGTGTGAATGAAATAATTGTAGCGCACTCAAACCCCCTTTACCTACCTTTGGCTCCTCGCAGGTAGAGAGGGCACACCACGCCACAAGCCCGTACCCTCCTGTGTAAAGAGGTTGAGCAGTGTTGTTGGTGGGTCTCCACAGCCAGAAAACCAGAATCCTCCAGAGAATGGTTCTCACCTCTGTAGGTAACAGAGACAAGTCCTTGTTTCCCCCAGTGACTTCAATGTCCACACCAGTTGCAACTCCAACATAGAGTTTATTTCTCATAAATAACAGTCTCTGATAAGTAAAGGTTGGAGCAATAAGACAGGACAGCATAGGGTGTGGGAGAGGTCCAGGCACAAACGTAATCACTTCACTGCTCGGCTTCTCAAGCAGACTCAGCCCAGATGGATAGTCTCCCTAGGTAGGGACTAGCAGCTAAATGGTACTCTAACTTAACCGCACAGTCTCTGCCACAGACTTGGTGAACTCGGTCTCTGCCACAGACTTGGCGAACTCGGTCTCTGCCACAGACCTGGTGAACTTGGTGATTCACAGCTTGACCTCTTTGTAAGGAGAAGACATCCCTTCAGAGAGTTACCGGGCCCCTTCCTTCACCATGACTTCTCACCGGTCCCTCGGAACAGTTCCTCCCCCGGCCACCTCGTCTAAGATACGGGTCCCCTCGCAAGGCGGCACCCTGGGATTCCTCGATCCTTGATGGGCCCCAGCCGAAGGTGCTGGGCCCAAGGCCTTTGCTGCAGCCCCAGGGCTCAAGGTGCCCAGGACTGATTCACCGACCTCCGGCGCCAAAGGTGCCCAGGGCGGACAGGAACACACTCCCTGGGGTAGGACCCCCGAACGCGACAAACGGACAGAACCCCGAACAGGCAGCGTCTGCCCCTTTTATATCCTCCCCCAGCATGCACAGCAGGCCTGCCACACCCACTGTACGGCTGCTGAGAGGGGACACACAAGGCACAGCACTGTATCAGCGGTTCAACCCTGGCCTACCATGGCAGCGCCACCTGCAGGCCACAGGGAACTATACGCCGATACTCTCCCTGCGGACAAAAATGGTTGATAGAATCCTGACAATTGGGGTGTTTGAGCATAACTACCACTCAAACACTTCCCCTAAATTTAGGACCCCGCTACACAATAATAATATATATATATATATATATATATATATATAATATATATATTGCAAAGCACAATAGTAGTTAATTGAAGTAAATATGGCTTCATCTTGTTTACACTCACTCATTGCAAAGTGAACATTTCCTTGCTAAGTAAACGGCAGTAAAACCCATAGCTTTGCTTGTACTAAAATGGTAAAAAATTGTACTTGAGTGTGTAGCGACCTCTCTCTCTCTCTTGCTTTATCGGTTATGCGGCTGTTGTCTAGGAGTCCCTGGGAGGGAGAGATGAGATACACCACAGCCCATGTCCTCCATAACTAAGAGGTGAAGGCCAGAAGATTGGGCCCTGTGCACGTGTCCTAGAGTCAAGTCCAGTACTTCGTTCCTGACTCCTTTGCTCCTAGTAACCAGAGTTCCACACAGTGAATAGGTCCAACTCAGTTTTATTCTTCTTGCCAAACAATAAACAGTTTCTTCTACTGAGAAATAATGGGGAATAGATCGAGGCACAATCCTTTCCCTTCTGATGCTAACCACTGTGATATCACCAGTGGCGGATAGTCACTGCCACTGACCATGTGAGGTAGAATGTGAATTACCTTCGCTAGCACAGCCCCTGTCAGGGAAAGGAGATCCGTCCAAGGGAGAAGCAGGAGGCCTCTCTGTCACCAGCGATGCTGCGCCGGACTCTCCAGAGAAGTTCCGCACACCAGACCTCATGAACTCAGACACGGGCACCCAAGGAATTAGGGCCCCCCTCGGATTCCTCCACCCTCGCGGAACTCAGTCGAAGGTACTGAGCCCCAGGCCTCCGCCATAGTACCTCACCCCAGGCTAAAGGTGCCTGGGATGGACTCCATCCTCGCTCCGGCCAGGTCAAGGGCACCTAGGCCCGGAACACTGGAACACCAGCACCCAGGCCGAAGGTGCCTGGGTGCGACCGCGTCCTCCAACTCTGAACTCTGAAAACTCTGAACCCCGTGATAAGGGCGTCCACCCATTTTATCCCCTCTCCCTTTGCGTCACAGCGGGTTCCCCGCCCTGCTGTACCAGCTCCAGGGGAGGACAAAAAGGTACAGTCTTGCAGTGTGAGTTCAGCCCCGGCCCAGGGCAACAGTGCCACCTGTGGGCCGCAAGGAACCTCACACCACCAGAGTCCTCCAAGAACCAGAAAAGGGTCTCGGATACCCTAGCAATCTGTGCGTCTGGGTTACACTACCACCCAGATGCCTCCCTTAAATTCAAGTACCCGCTACAAGTGCATTTAAAATGTTATAAACATAGTATAAAAAAAGACGATATAGATATAAATGTACCAAGATTGCAGATAAAATGTTTGGTCCGTCATAGTTAGAAATCAAGATGTCATACATGACCTCTGTTTATCAGTTAGGTATAATAAGGTAAACATTAGGGACTTTACTAAATAGATAAATGCACATTTATTTGTGGTAACATCTAAGTACAATAAAAAAAGGAGAAAGGACCCCAAATGATTATATTTTACTTTTCCACAATTCTTTTTGCATCTTTCAACTATCTTTGGCATATTGCAATAACTGAACGGCTATATAGAAGAGTGCAAGAGATCGTCCGGGGTATTGGGAGCATTGTGAAACCTTCTTGAGCTCATAGTAAAACATTTATTTCCACATATTGTCTACTCTTTCCTGTAACCAAAAAAAAAATAGGGTGAAGCTAATTCAAATTGTGAAAAGGTAGCAGTCTTGGCAATAATATTTTCTAGTGAAAAATCATGTCAGTAAGATCAGGAGAAATTTTGACTTTTTCTATAATCCTGGCTCCACCTCATCTTATCTACCCTATTGTTAAAAAAAGAAAACTGCGCTAGTGTAATAACTCAAAAACTAAAAATAGCTGCAACTCAAAGCGAAATACACACCAAACAAATATAAACAAAAAAGAATCTGTGCTGATAATGAATAAGCAAATACACGTGATGAAGTGAATTGATGAATAAATAAATGGATAAAATATACCCTGCAATGTTAAAATGGTGAAAAAAGAACAAAAGTACAGATGTAATTAAATACAATAAAAAATCCTATGAAGTGAGAAAAGGAAAAACAACCTGTTAGGTAAAACAATAGCAACCAATTCAGCAGATAAATTAATATTGTAAATTGTGCAATAATAATAAGTGAATCAACAAAAACAGCAACAAAAAATAGAAAATTAAAAACATGAAAAAACATAAAAATAAACGTCGCTTCCAAATGCTTCCCAATCAGGGAGTAAATACTGAAAGAACCCGTGAAGAATCTTCAATATTCAAAGGACACCGTGAATCCACCACAAAAGGTCTGTACAGACAAACAGACTATGCAAAAAGCTCCTCAGCTTTTTGCATAGTCTGTTTGTCTGTACAGATCTTTTTTTACAATAAAACAACACCTGGTTTTACCGATGGCGAACCTTTTTTGTTTCTTTCTATGGGCTTAAAATTCACCCACCGAGGATACGTTCGTGGCCACTTGCTTTGATAGCTGAGTACACATCAAGACTTCAGGAGCGCTCGGCTTGCTGGCCACTGGAGGTTGCCGGGAGGATTCAAAGGCCCTGGCGGGGTATTAGCCACAAGCTCTCACAGCTTGTTTTTTTTTAACAAGAAAAAGAAATCTCACAGCTTGTTTAGTTGGTAACCCTTCAGACTATGTGGTGGTGGATTCACGGGTGCTTTCATTATTTACTCCCTGATTGGGAAGCATTTGGAAGAGACGTTTATTTTTATGTTTTTTCACACATTTTTAATTTTCTATTTTTTGTTGCTGTTTTTGTTGATTCACTTATTAATATAGCACAATTTACTATATTAATTTATCTGCTGAATTGGTTGCTATTGCTTTACCTAACAGGTTGTTTTTCCTTTTCTCACTTCATAGGATTTTTTTATTGTATTTAATTACCGGTACATCTGTACTTTTGTTCTTTTTTCACCATTTTAACATTGCAGGATATATTTTATCCATTTATTTAATCATCAATTCACTTCATCACGTGTATTTGCATCTACCCTATTGGTCTATGAAGTCACTTATCAAACCATTGATAAAAATGGGATCAAACTCAACGTTTTGAAGAAAATCTGAGATTTCCATATAATCAGCTTTTTATATGTCTGGATCTGCTTATTCCACTAAAATTACTATCTGCTTATGCATTTTTCACTATATACTTGAGCATTTAAATAAACCTGTCACTAATGCAGGCAATTCACACTGAAGATATGATAAAAAATCAAAACATACGGTAGGTGTCGGGGTGGCTGCTCTTAGGTGAGCTAGAAAAAGTATGGCAGATGTCAGTAGTGATGATTCCTTTATCACTTCTAATAAATGACCTACCACCAGTTCAGCAGGGCTGTAGAAAACCACTGGTTAGCTTTAATGTTTGTTTTCCACTGCATTAGTGTTATAATACACAATTTAATAAAATAATATACCTGTATGTGCAAAGCAACACTTAAAAACAAAAGAACTTTTATATTTTTACAGGAGACATAGTTACATAGTATACATAGTATATAGTAGTAGACGAGGTTAAAAAAAGACACAAGTCCATCAAGTCCAACCTATATGTGGGTTTTTATGTCAGTATTACATTGTATATCCCTGTATGTTGTGGTCATTCAAGTGCTTATCTAATAGTTTTTTGAAATTATCGATGCTCCCCGCTGAAACCACTGCCTGTGGAAGGGAACTCCACATCCTAACCCCTCTACACAGTTTAAGGTTAAACCGCTTTTCTTCTCATTTTATTGAATGGCCACGTGTCTTATTAAATTCCCTTACGCGGAAAAGTTTTATCCCTATTGTGGGGTCACCCATACAGTACTTGTACATTGAAATCATATCCCCTCTCAAGCGTCTATTCTCCAGAGAGAACAAGTTCAGTGTTCGTAACCTTTTATAACTAATGTCCTCCAGACCCTTTATTAGTTTTGTTGCCATTCTCTTGACTCTCTTTAGTTCCAGCGCATCCTTCCTGAGGACTGGTGCCCAGAACTGGACAGCATACTTCAGGTACGGCCGGACCAGAGTCTTGTAGAGTGGGAGAATTATCGTTTTATCTCTGGAGTTAATCCCCTTTTTAATGCATGCCAATTTGCTTTTAGCAGCTTGGCATTGCATGCCATTGCTGAGCCTGTCATCTACTAGGACCCCCAGGTCCTTTTCCATCCTAGATTCCCCCAGAGGTTCTCTCCCAGTGAGTAGATTGCATTCATACTTTTTCCACGCAAATGCATTATTTTACATTTTTCCACATTAACCACTTCAATACCATGCACTTATACAGCTTCCTGCCCAAGCCAATTTTGAGCTTTCAGCACTGTCGCAATTTGAATGACAATTGTGCGGTCATGCTACACTGTACCCAAACAAATTTTTTATCATTTTGTTCCCACAAATAGAGCTTTCTTTCGGTGGTATTTGATCGCCTCTGCGATTTTTATTTTTTGCGCAACAAATAAAAAAAGAGCGAAAGTTAAAGAAAACAGTGTTTTTCTTTGTTTCTGTTAATTTTTTTGTAAATAAGTACCTTTTCTACTTCAATGACGGGCACTGATAAGGCGGCACTGAAGGGCACTGATAAGGCGACACTGATGGGCACCGATGAGGTGGCACCAATGAGGTGGCACTGATGAGGTGGCACTGATGGGCACTGATGATGGGCACTGATAGGCGGCACTGATGGGCACTGATATGTGGCACTGGTATGCGGCACTGATGGGCACTCATAGGCGGCACTGATTGGCACTCATAGGCGGCACTGATTGGCACTCATAGGTGGCACTGATGGGCACTCATAGGCAGCACTAATGGGCACTTTTAGGCGGCACTGATGGGCACTTATGGGTGGCACTGATAGGTGGCACGGACGGGCACTGATAGGTGGGCACTTATGGGCACAGATGGGCACGGATGGGCACTGATAGGTGGCACTGATGGACACTAGTAGGTGGCACTGGTGACACTGCTGCCTAGCAATGCCAGCCACCACACATTTGTTTCTTGGTATGAACGTGCCAGTCAGTGCCCATGTGTGGGCACTGATTGGCATATTTTTTTTATATATATATTTTTTTTACTACATGTGGATGGCCATGGGGGCCATCCACATGCTTAGGGCTTCCCTGGTGGTCCTTGGGGGCTTCCCTGGTGGTCCAGTGTGGGTATCCGAGGGGGGGCTGCGCTGATAAACAATCAGCGCGAACCCCCCTGTCAGGAGAGCCGCCGATCGGCTCTCCTCTACTCGCGTCTGTCAGACGCGAGTGAGGAAGAGCCGATCAACGGCTCTTCCTGTTTACTTCCTGATCAGCCGTGATTCGACACGGCTGATCACATGGTAAAAAGCCTCCGACGGAGGCTTTTTTCCGAGATCAGTGTAGCGGTGGGTCAGAATGACCCACCGCTCCACCGATCGCCGCGATGCGCGCCCCCCGGTCGCGCGGCGGGTGTTATCCCGCAGGACGTCATATGACGTCCAGTGTGGATAACAGAACCACTTCCCGGACGTCAATTTGCTATTGACTGGGCGGGAAGTGGTTAAACCTCATTTGCCATGTAGTTGCCCTCACCATTAATTTGTTCAGATTTCCTTGAAAGGTTTCCACATCCTGCGGAGAAGTTAATACCCTTCTTAGCTTAGTATCGTCCGCAATTACAGAGATTGAACTGTTTATGCCATCTTCCAGGTCATTTATGAATAAATTAAATAGGATTGGTTCCAAGACAGAACCCTGGGGGACCCCACTTTCCACCCCTGCCCATTCTGAGTACTCCCCATTTATCACTACATGGTTACATCATTGTTGATGCTTTTGTTTTATCTTGTTAGAGTGGTCCAGGCTGTACTGGTTAAAAGCATATAGTCTGCAAGAAGGTCCTGAACATATTCGTGATATCAAATATAAGTGCTTGGGTAACAATTCTGGCTGCAGAAAATTTCAAAATTAACATCACCTGTGTATGTTATTCAAAAACAAAGAATGTAAAAAAAAAATGTCAAAATGTAAAAGAAATGAAGGAAGAATTTAGACATCATAACAGTACCATTTTTTTCATTCCCTAAATAGTATAATTTAAAGCCTCTAAAGTTCTTCCTTTTTTTACCTTGCTCACATCACAATCTACAACATCTGGATTCTACTTTTGGCAGATTAAAAAAACAAAAAAACTTTTTTTAGTCTATAAAATACAGTAAGGAGATATTTTTAATCACTGGCTAAAACAACTTACGGTCAAATGTTGTCTCAGTTAGATTTGCAGAAACAATCATTGTCCTTTTTAAAAAAAAATCTGACGTGTATCTAAACGTAAGCTGGATTTCATAAGTACTCGGAATCCAATTCATATATATATATATTTTTTAAATGTCCTGTAGGGTATTGCACTAATAATCCCAGTAATCTATTTTTCTCTGCAAATGTTTCCCCATGAGTAATAATAAAAACACCTTCATGGGTTTATTACGTTATGGGTAACAAACAATATGGTTGCTGTGGTTGCCACTTCCAACAAAAACAAGCAAAACAATATTAACAGTATTAACAATTCAGAAAAACAACTCTAGAATTTTTAAATATGGTTATGACAATAATGGTATCAAAACATACAGTATCTCACATTTTTGTAAATATTTTATTATATCTTGTGACAACACTGAAGAAATGACACTTTGCTACAATGTAAAGTAGTGAGTGTATAGCTTGTATAACAGTGTCAATTTTCTGTCCCCTCAAAATAACTCAACACACAGCCATTAACCACTTAACGACCGCTCACTGTATATATGCGTCGGCAGAATGGCACCGACAGGCACAATCACGTAGAGTGTACGTGATTGCCTTTGTATAGTTGGGGGGTCCAATCGGACCCCCCTTCTGTACAGTGAGCGGTGGCTAAGTGTCCGGGAGCGTTCCGGGATGAGGGGGCAGCCATTCGTTTCTGGCCACCCCCTCGCGATCGCTCCCGGCGAATGGAAATGCCCCCTCTGTCTGTGTCAGACAGAGGGAGCAGGAGGAAGTGATGTCATCTCTGGTGCGGCGCTCACATATACCGAGCGCCGTACAAGAGAAGACATCAGGTCAGTGCACACAACACTACACTGACACCAGGACACATAGGGACATAAATCGCCCCCCCAGGCCCCCCAGACACCCCAGATCACCCCCTAGATCACCCCCCAGCCCCCAGTCACAGTGTCACTGATTGCAGTGACCATTTATTTAGTGATCACTGCAATCAGTGACATTTGTGACTGTAAAAGTGTCACCAAAGTTTAGTCTTAGGCCCAGTGTAGCCCCCTAACCCCCCCATATAAAGGTTTAACCCCCTGATCACCCCCCAGATAACCCTTTCACCGCCTATCACCACTGTCGCTTAGCGATCATTTTCTGATCGCTGTCTTAGCGTCAGTGATGCCGATCGGCAGCCAGTAATTTTTTTTAGGTTCTCCGCAGGTTTTTATAGCATCAGGTACCCCAATATATTATCTAATAAAGGTTTAACCCCCTTGATCGCCCCCCAGGTAACCCTTTCACCCCTATCACCACTGTCACTAAGCAATCGTTTTTCTAAACGCTGTCTTAGTGTCTGTGATGCAGATCGGTAGCCGGTAATTTTTTTTAGGTTCGCCGCAGGTTTTTATAGCGTCAGGTACCCCAATATATTATCTAATAAAGGTTTAACCCCCTTGATCGCCCCCCAGGTAACCCTTTCACCCCCTATCACCACTGTCGCTAAGCAATTGTTTTTCTAAACGCTGTCTTAGTGTCGGTGATGCAGATCGTAGCCAGTAATTTTTTTTCGGTTCGCCGCATGTTTTTATAGCGTCAGGTACCCCAATATATTATCTAATAAAGGTTTAACCCCCTTGATCGCCCCCCAGGTAACCCTTTCACCCCCATCACCACTGTCGCTAAGCGATCGTTTTTCTAAACGCTGTCTTAGTGTCGGTGGTGCAGATCGGTAGCTGGTAATTTTTTTTAGGTTCGCCGCAGGTTTTTATAGCGTCAGGTACCCCCATATATTATCTAATAAAGGTTTTAACCCCCTGATTGCCCCTAGTTAACCCTTTCACCAGTGATCACCATATAAGTGTTACGGGTGACGCTGGTTAGTTAGTTTGCTTTTTATAGTGTCAGGGCACCCGCCGTGTATATAACCCAATAAAGGTTTAACCCCCTGATCACCCGGCGGGTGATATCAATTAGGTTTTAGCATCAGAGAGGGTCTGAGTCACACCCCAGGCAGCGTCAGGTTAGTGCCAGTAACGCTAACACCCACGCGTGAAGCATACACCCACTTTAGTGGTATAGTATCTGAACAGATCAATATCTGATCTGATCAGATCTATACTAGCGTCCCCAGCAGTTTAGGGTTCCCAAAAACGCAGTGTTAGCGGGATCAGCCCAGATACCTGCTGGCACCTGCGTTTTGCCCCTCCGTCCAGCCCAGGCCACCCAAGTGCAGTATCGATCGATCACTGTCACTTACAAAACAAAAACACACATAACTGCAGCGTTCACAGAGACAGGCCTGATCCCTGCGACTCCAGTGCTGTAGGAGGTGATTTCACCACCACAGTTAAAAAAAAAAAGCAAATATGCCAAAGCATTGGGGCAGCAGGGGCGGAGGAGCGATTTTGCTCCTAATGCCGCGTACATACGGTCGAAATTCCGACGGAGGCTTGCCCGTTGAAAAGTCCGACCATGTGTGTGCGGCATAACTTTTTTGCGGGAGGATGCCCCCATGCTTCGGCATATATAAATGGTGCGTGTATGCCCATCATTGGAAGTGGGTGGATGAAGGGCGGTATTCTAATGGTGGGCATACCCACCGATCAATCTCTTTTTTCGTTCAGCCAACTGGCTGCATGAAATAAAAAGATTACAATACATGTCCAACAAGGACCAGCAACGTACTGGTATGTTGCTGGACTTTGAATGTTTATACCAGAATGATGCCTGTGGGTTTAGGTATCATCTTGGTATCATTCTTTTCAGCCTGCGGCCGGCTTTCATGTAAAAGCAATCCTAGCGGCTAATTAGCCTCTGGACTGCTTTTACAAGCAGTGGGAGGGAATGCCCCCCCGGATATAAAAAGCGCCATTGGGAAATTGGGAAAGCATTTTATCACACCGATCTTGGTGTGGTCAGATGCTTTGATGGCAGAGGAAAAATCTAGGGTCTAGAAGACCCCAGTTTTTTCAAAAAAAGAGTACCTGTCACTACCTATTGCTATCATAGGGGATATTTACATTCCCTGAGATAACAATAAAAATGATAAAAAAAAAAAATACTTGGAAGGAACAATTTAAAAATAAAATAAAAAAGCAAAATTAATAATAAAAAAAAAATAAAAAAAAGCACCCCTGTCCTGCCCTGCTCTTGCCCAATGGCGAACGCAAGCGTCGGTCTGGCGTCATATGTAAACAGCAATTGCACCGTGCATGTGAGGTATCACCGCGAAGGTCAGATCGAGGGCAATCATTTTAGCAGTAGACCTCCTCTGTAAATCTACTGGGGTAACCTGAAAAGGCTTTTAAAGGCTTTTAAAAATGTATGTAGTTTGTCGCCAATGCGCGTTTGTGCGAAATTTTAAAGCATGTCGTGTTTGGTATCTATGTACTCGGCCTAAGATCATCTTTTTTATTTCATCAAACATTTGGGCAATATAGTGTGTTTTAGTACATTAAAATTAAAAAAAGTGTATTTTTTTAATTTATTTTTTTGCACAAAGTTGTCACTAAATGATATATTGCTCAAACATGCCATGGGCATATGTGGAATTACACCCCAAAATACATTCTGTTGCTTCTCCTGAGTACGGGGATACCACATGTGTGAGACTTTTTGGGAGCCTAGCCACGTACGGGACCCCAAAAACCAAGCACCGCCTTCAGGCTTTCTAAGGGTGTAAATTTTTGATTTCACTTCTCACTGCCTATCACAGTTTCGGAGGCCATGGAATGCCCAGATAGCACAAAACCCCCCCAAATGACCCCATTTTGGAAAGTAGACACCCCAAGCTATTTGCTGAGAGGTATTGTGAGTATTTTGCAGATCTCGCTTTTTGTCACAAAGTTTTGAAAATTGAAAAAAAAAATATATATATATATATTTTCTTTCTTCATTTTCAAAAACAAATGAGAGCTGTAAAATACTCGCTATTCCTCTCAGCAAATAGCTTGGGGTGTCTATATTCCAAAATGGGGTCATTTGGGGGGGTTTTGTGCGATTTTGGCATTTTATGGTCTTCGCAACTGTGATAGGTAGTGAGGAGTGAAATCAAAAATTTGTGCCTAGAAATCCTGAAGGCGGTGCTTGGTTTTCGGGGTCCCGTACGCGGCTAGGCTCCTAAAAAGTCCCACACATGTGGTATCCCCGTACTCAGGAGAAGCAGAAAAATGTATTTTGGGGTGTAATTCCACATATAACCATGGCATGTGTGAGCAATATATCATTTAGTGACAACTTTTTGTAATTTTTTTATTTTTTTGTCATTATTCAATCACTTGGGACAAAAAAAAATATATTCAATGGGCTCAACAGGCCTCTCAGCAATTTCCTTGGGGTGTCTACTTTCTAAAATGGGGTCATTTGGGGGGGTTTTGTGCTATTTTGGCATTTTATGGCCTTCGAAACTGTAATAGGTAGTGAGGAGTGAAATCAAAAATTTGCGCCCTTAGAAATCCTGAAGGCGGTGCTTGGTTTCCGGGGTCCCGTACGCGGCTAGGCTCCCAAAAAGTCCCACACATGTGGTATCCCCGTACTCAGGAGAAGCAGCAAAATGTATTTTGGGGTGAAATTCCACATATAACCATGGCATGTGTGAGCAATATATCATTTAGTGACCACTTTTTGTAATTTTTTTTTTTTTTAGTCATTATTCAATCACTTGGGACAAAAAAATAAAAAATTCAATGGGCTCAACATGCCTCTCAGCAATTTCCTTGGGGTGTCTACTTTCCAAAATGGGGTCATTTGGGGGGGGGTTTGTACTGCCCTGTCATTTTAGCACCTCAAGAAATGAGATAGGCAGTCATAAATTTAAAGCTGTGTAAATTTCAGAAAATGTACCCTAGTTTGTAAACTCTATAACTTTTGCGCAGACCAATAAATATACGCTTATTGACATTTTTTTTACTAAAAACATGTGGCTGAATACATTTTGGCCTAAATGTATGACTACAATTGAGTTTATTCGATTTTTCTTATAACAAAAAGTAGAAAATATCATTTTTTTTCAAAATTTTCGGTCTTTTTCCGTTTATATCACAAAAAATAAAAATCGCAGAGGCAATCAAATACCATTAAAAGAAAGCTCTATTTGTGGGAAGAAAAGGACGCAAATTTCGTTTGGGTACAACATTGCATGTCCGCACAATTTACAGTTAAAGCAGCGCAGTGCAAAATTCTGAATTCACCTCTGGTCCTTTAGCTACCAAATGGTCCGGGGCTTAAGTGGTTAAAGGGGTTGTAAAGGTAAAAAAAAATTCACCTTAATGCATTCTATGCATTAATGGTGAAAAAACATACGACGATACCGCCCCCCCCCCCCCCCCGAGCCCGCGTTTTACTTACCTGAGCCCTCGAAAGTCCCACGCTCACCCCCGTCATCCTCCTTGTTTCTGAGCCTGGCCGTTGATTGGCTACACTGGATGGATTGAAAGCAGCGCAGCCATAGGCTCGCGCTGCTGTCAATCACATCCAATGACGCAGCGTGCCGGGGGGCGGGGCCAAGTGATACAGTGAGCGGCTATAGCTGCCGGCTGTATCACTGGAGCGTGCCCGCAAGGACTCACCACCATGGGAGCTCGCTCGCATATAGGTGGGGAGTTCTTGCTGGGAGGAGCCGAGACAGCCGCCGAGGGACCCCAGAAGACCAGGTTCGGAGCCACTCTGTGCAAAACGAGCTGCACTGTGGAGGTAAGTATAACATGTTTGTTATTTTAAAAAAAAAAATATTATTATTTACAACCCCTTTAATGTCTAAACCGCTGGCAACAAAAGGGAGTACACCCCTAAGTGAAAATGTCCAAAGTGTGCCCAATTAGCTATTTTCCCTCCCCAGTGTCATGTGACTCATTAGTGTTACAAGGTCTCAAGTGTGAATGGGGAGCAGGTGTGTTCAACTTTGGTGTTATCGCTCTCACTCTCTCATACTGATCACTGGAAGTTCAACATGGCACCTCATGGCAAAGAACTATTTGAGGATCTGAAAAAAAAATGTTGCTCTACATAAAGATGGCCTAGGCTATATGAAGATTGCCAAGACCCTGAAATGTAGCTGCAGCACGGTGACCAAGACCATACAGCAGTTTGACAGGACAGGTTCCACTCAGAACAGGCCCCACCATGGTCGACCAAAGAAATTGAGTGCACGTGCTCAGCGTCATATCCAGAGGTTGTCTTTGGGAAATAGATGTATAAGTGCTGCCAGCATTGCTGCAGAGGTTGAAGGGGTGGGTGGTCAGCCTGTCAGTGCTCAGACCATACGCCGCACACTGCATCAAATTGGTTTACATGGCTGTCGTCCCAGAAGGAGGCCTCTTCTAAAGGTGACGCACAAGAAAGCCCACAAACATTTTGTTGATGACAAGCAGACTAGGGACATAGATTTTTGGAACCATGTCCTGTGGTCTTATGAGACCAAGATAAACGTATTTTGCTCAGATGGTGTCAAGCGTGTGTGGCAGGGGCAACCAGGTGAGGAGTAGAAAGACAAGTGTGTCTTGCCTACAGTCAAGCATGGTGGTGGGAGTGTCATGGTCTGGGGCTGCATGAGTGATGCCGGCACTGGAGAGCTACAGTTCATTGAGGGAACCATGAATTCCAACATGTACTGTGACATACTGAAGCAGAGCATGATCCCCTCGCTTTGGAGTCTGGACTACAGAGCAGTATTCCAACATGATAACGACCCAAAACACACCTCCAAGATGACCACTGCCTTGCTAAAGAAGCTAAGGGTACACAAAAGTACGATAAAGTTTGGCGTACCTGGTTGGCTGAACCTGAAACGGCCTAATGGATGGGGGTTCTGTTCTGATAGCTTGCTGATTTATTGGCCAACATCTGGGAGTAGGTTGTAATGAAATTTTTTTTTTGGGACACCGTTATTGTCAGATGCTATTGGTGGATATTTTGATAAGGATCTAATGAGGCATTTCCCAAATTCACGCTCGGAGCGTGTGGATGCGCGTCACACGATTGTTGTTTTTTTTCCAACTGTTACACCCACATATGCAGAATTGTACTGTAACACCATGAATGTTCTTGTGTACTGAAGGCACTTAAGTTGTGTGTGTTTTGTTTTTGTCTATAAAATATGCAATAAAAATAATTTTCAAAATAAAAAATAAGAAGCTGAAGGTAAAGGTGATGAAATGACCAAGCATGTCTCCAGACCTAAACCCTATTGAGCATCTGTGGGGCATCCTCAAATGCAAGGTGAAGGAGTGCAAGGTCTCTAACATCCACCAGCTCTGTGATGTCGTCATGGAGGAGTGAAAGAGGACTCCAGTGGGAACCTGTGAAGCACTGGTTAACTCCATGCCCAAGAGGGTTAAGGCAGTGCTGGAAAATAATGGTGGCCACAAAAAATATTGACACTTTGGGCCCAATTTGGACATTTTCACTTAGGGGTGTACTCACTTTTGTTGCCAGTGGTTTAGACATTAATGGCTGTGTGTTGAGTTATTTTGAGGGGGCAGCAAATTTACGCTGTTATACAAGATGTACAATCACTACTTTACATTGTAGCAAGGTGTCATGTCTTCAGTGTTGTCACATGAAAAGATATTCTAAAATATTTTCAAAAATGTGAGGGTTGTACTTACTTTTGTGAGATACTGTATACACTCATCTATATACTACATATTATTTTGAGACAGTGAGGCTGATTTACTAAAGGAGTTGAGAATGTTTGCAGAATTAATTGTGTGATTATTGACTTCAATCATGGGCAGATTAGGGATGAGGTTTGGTTAGAATGTTACACATTTGCCGTCATGTCAAGCGGCAAACTTTCTAGGATGTTTGGTAAGAACACCAAGCTGAATGTCCCATAATGCAGTGCAGTGAACTATGGTCGAGTGCAATACTTTGGCCCCTTCGTTAAAAAAAGTCAGCTATCCCAGCAGCCAGGCTTGGACTGACCACAGGGCACTGGGCATTTGCCTGGTGGGCCTGAGCCACCGGGCTGCATGTCCCAGGGCCAGTACCCGCATCATCCCTTATCGCCTGTCATGCTAGACGAGGGGCCTGGAAGGGCCTCTCATACCTTCACCCCCCAGCCAGCCTGCCGCACTCAGAGGCTGGTTAGTGTCCTGGCTCATCACTACGGACTGGACCACGGGATGGACAATGAGATCCGCTGGCCGATAGGCTTGACCAATATCTGCAGGAGGCCTTTCATCACCTGGACTGGAGGGGAGAGGGAACCATTTCTGGGGAAGAGCTCTGCATCCTGGACCTACAGCCTGGTATGGATGAATGCGAGTGGCTGCTGCAGCAGCTGCTGGAGTGCCTCCCCTTCCGAGCCAAGAGGGCCAGATTCGGTTGAACATGAGCAAGAACCCAGGGATGATTCTGACAGAGGAGGACGAGGAGCTAAAGAGACTGAAAGATGAGAACGGACATCTTTGGGAACTGCTGGAGGACCTGAGGATACCGCTGCCTGGCACTGCAGATGAGCCAGAGCCAGAGGATCCACGGGGGCGCTGCCACTAAAGGGGGAACAATTACTGGATAAAGGCTTAAAGTAAAGGAACCTGATCACTAACACTTCTTGTATGTTTTACAATGTCAGTGTATTTTCAAAAGCTGTTTTCAATCTTTTTTTTCAACCCTCCCAAACCCTGGGAAATGTATGCACTTGGGGGCTAATGATGTAGATAAAACTCCTTCCCTTCTCCAACCAACACTCAAAAGAGGATGTCCTCTTACCAGAGCTAGAGGACCCCTTGTGACAAGGTAGGTCAAATGGGCTTTTGGGAACTTCCCCTATCAACACTACAGCGGAAATCTGGCAGCCAGTACAGTGATGCCATAACACGATCACAGGATGGATACCACCTATTTCCACAAGTGTAATGCATATAGATACGAAAACACTAGATAGTGTAAAACCTTAAAAGCAGATTCTTTATTTAAAACGAGGACTACTCACAATTTGTAAAACATACATGCACATGTCTCCATAAACAATCCTGGGCAAGAAAGATGGCATTGGCCTTCACTTCTGGGTAACGTGATGACACGACTTATGCCGCGTACACACGATCGTGATTCACGGCGGTGAAAACACCGCCGTGAATCACGACATGAAAAAAAATGAAAAACGAGGGAACGGCATGTTCCCCCACACACGACCGTTTTTCCCATCATTTTTTTCTTTGTCGAGAAAAACGACCGTGTGTGGGCTCCGTGGCAGTGATTCCCTATGGGAAAACTGCCGCGGAAAAAAATGCTGGAAAAAACGATGAGAAAAATTAGAACATGTTCTAATTTTTCTCATCGTGATTAATGCCGTTTTTCCCGTCGGGAAAAACGGCAAAAAGCCCACAGACGATCGTTTTTCTCGTCCAAAGGAAAAAATGTCATTTTTCCCGACGGGAAAAATGATCGTGTGTACGCGGCATAAGCCACTCTGCCCTATGCATCTCGTCACTACAGGAATTCTTCTGGGGCCTGTTAATGGCAAAAGTTAATGGCCTCTTTCCTTTCCATGTAGCCATATCGCCACATACTGCCACCATTAATACCTTCTACTGCTGCTGGCCTGACACCATATCATAATTTTTCCATAGCTGTTTTACAGTTGCAAAAAAAATTCCCTTTGAAACATGTGCTCTAAATAAATATTTTATTGAGTTATGGTGCTTCTGCACTAAAAATACTCCCATTATTCCCAATTCCCAATATTTAATGCTTTTTTAGGCAGGTTTAATCCTGCATTTACTGCTAATACAGTTCACTCTATGAAGTAGCTGCTTCATTACACCGTTCATTGTGAGCACAGCAATCTCTATGCACTTTGTACACAGTGCAGAGGTCTCTCTCACATTTCCTCTTCTGGTCAAATATTTTTAGCCTATGGTGTTAGGTTTTTTCTGCATTGGTTGAATATTCTTTAACTCTCCCCCGAAGACCCTATCGCCACTGCCTGCATCGACCAACTAGAAAAACTAGGCTTGCAACAATTGATAAATACTCCTACTCATGTATCAGGTCACACTCTTGACCTAATCTTCAAACAAGATATGGACATCAACACACTGGACAACCAGCCTCTACCATGGACAGACCATCATGCCATCAAGTTTACTATAACGACCAACACGGCCCTCCAAAAATCAATACAATCAGCAACAACACACTGGACAAGATCACAGAAGAAACTATACTCTGAGCTTTTCAAAACCACGCTATTGAACAATATGGAAATGCTAAACCAAAACCACTCAACAGAAGAAACACTCAACTTCCTGAACAATGCTTTGCTACAGACAGCAGATACAGTTGCTCCAAGACGCAGAGCACTCATCCGCAAAAACAATGCAGGCTGGTTCAATGACGCTCTTACTTTACTGAAACAAGAACGCAGAAGAGCAGAAGGAGCCTGGAGAAGAAATGCAACAAAGGAGAACTACACAATCTACAAAGCACTCACTAGGAAATATCATAAAGCAATCTTCAAAGCAAAAAGAGACCATTTCGCAAACACCATTGCAAAAGCCCTAAACCGCCCCCGCGAACTCTTCAAACTAGTAGCTCAGACCATGAATCCCACCTGTTTGGAGTCTTCAGCAAACGAAACACAGGAATTCTGCAATGAACTATCCAATTTTTTTATCGACAAAATTGATAACATTAGGAAAATAATTCAGCAGGAAAAATCAAACAACCCCACACAGCCAAAGGAAGAAAAGAACCAGATAAATATTCTGCAATCAAAGAAATTTACTCTGGTCCCAATTACAATCGACACTACTAAAAACATCATCAGAAGCCTCCGAGATAGCACTTCACCGAACGACATCATTCCGGCAAAACTGCTGAAAGAATGTACCGACATCTTGGCACCCCACATAACACACTTCATCAACCAATCGTTCAAAGAAGGTATTGTGCCGACTTCCCTTAAACAAGGAATAATCAAACCCCTCCTAAAGAAACCTAACCTTGACCCGAATGACCCAAATTTTAGAAGACCGGTAACAAGCCTGAACACCATCTCCAAGATTATCGAGAAAGTTGTAACACAACAGCTACAACTTCATTTGGATACCCACAATCTCCTGGACCCACTTCAATCGGGGTTCCGCCCAGGCCATGGGACGGAAACGGCACTTCTCAAAATATGGGATGACGTACTAGAAGCAGCAGATGACGGAGAATCATGTCTCCTGGTGCTGCTGGACCTCAGTGCAGCCTTTGACACAGTAGATCACAAAATCCTACTTACGCGTCTCACCGAAGTAGCAGGAGTCGCAGACACGGACCTACCATGGTTCGCATCCTTCTTAGAAAACCGATCCCAGACAGTGAAACTGGGAGCCTTTACCTCGGCACCACGCACAAATACATGCGGAGTACCTCAAGGATCACCCCTGTCACCGGTACTCTTCAACATCTACCTTCGGCCACTCCTCAAAATCATCAGTGAACAGGACATGCGTTATCACTCCTATGCAGATGACACTCAACTATACTTTCGCATCAACAACAAAAAAGATCAATATTACGGACTGGAAAAATGCCTTACATTGATCAACAATTGGATGACAGAGAGCTCCCTCAAGCTTAATGGATCCAAAACAGAACTGCTCATTTTCCACGCTAACCGAAAGAAAAACGCCAGGACCACATGGACGCCACCCACCATCCTGGGACAAAACATAACCCCAAGCACCAAAGTTAAAAGCCTGGGAGTTATCTTTGACTCAGACATGACTATGGACGCACAAATAGGATCAGTAGTCAGTGGATCCCACCACCTTCTCCGCCTGCTACGAAGACTCATCCCGTTCATCCCGGAAAAAGACAGAGCAGTAGTAGTCGGAACCATTATCAATTCTCGGCTTGACTACGCTAACTCACTTTACCTAGGACTACCCAAATACCAAGTTGCACGTCTACAAGTCATCCAAAACACAGCGGCCAGACTGGTAACAGGGAAAAAACCCTGGGAATCAATCGCACCATCCCTGAAAAGCCTCCATTGGCTAGCCATAAAGGATCGGATCACATTCAAGACTCTCTGCCTCACCCACAAATGCGCACAAGGAAACGCTCCTGAATACTTATGCGAGAAAATAAAACACTACACCACTACTCGTGACCTTCGATCAACTAACCAAAACCTCCTCCACATCCCCAAGACCCGCTACAAAGCCAAGGGAGAACGAAGGTTTGCTGTCCAAGGACCAAGGCTATGGAATGCGCTACCCACGAATATCCGCATGGAAGAAGACCATCGGGCCTTCCGGAAAATACTAAAGACCCATCTCTTCTAACGATCTCAACGACACTGGATGCAAAGCGCCTTGAGGCGATTTAGTTCGCAATTGCAGCGCTATACAAGTTACTCACTCACTCACTCACTCAAATGTTCTTAGGGCTTTTTTCTTTTAGGATTGAACGTTAGGGAATGGAATTTTCACATTTACCCTGTGAAAGGCAATAAATAGAAACTGGCATTTCACACAAATTACAATCCTTATGGGTATTATTTGTGACTTTTGTGCTAATGCTGAGCAAATACGTAAAGCACATTTTTAAAAATAAATAGAACCCTAATTTTTCCACATGCGCAATTTGTTTTGGTTTGATGGAGGCTAAATCATTCTTTTTGTCCTATTCTTTTAGACCTATTGCAGTGCACTGGCTCATTTAATATTTTTTGTGGATGTGTTCTTTTTGTAATAGTGTGGCCTAACAGTGATTCCTTAATTATGAAATGCCTGGACTCTGAAACGCTGAAATAGTGACCTATAAACAATATTAGCAGATATCCTGCACATTATTTTTGCACCATGTCATAGGATGAATACAATGTAGTCTTTTGATTACATATGCAGTCTGATGCTTAGCATCCTGTTGAAAACTCTATGCAGCCAATATATGCAATTTTTGTCCTATGGGAAATATGTTATAGTTGAATATTTCTGGCTGAAATCTGCCTTCTCTCTCTCCGAAATTGAATCCTATTAATAAAGACGAGATTATGTGCAGGAAATCTGTAGTTTTTTTTAAACTGTCTCTGAAAAATAAAGTCTAATTGAATATTTCTTCCTGCTCTTTTACTCTCAAATTGCATCCAATTAAAAAGGCTGAGATCATGTGTAGAAAATCTGTACAAAATGTATATTCTGTCTCAGAAAAACACACAGTCTAATTTTAATATTTCAAGCTGAAATCTCTGCCTCTGAAATTACATCCTATTAAAGGGATGAAACTATTAACAACTGTTATAATCTTTCTCTAAAAAAAAAATACAGTTGAATCTAATATTTATAGATGAAATCTACCTGCTTGTTATCGCTGTAATAGTGGCCTATACAAAAAAGAATCAATAGCTGTAGTGCAATTATGTTAAATGTTTCAGTCTTCAATTAAAAATATGCAATCTGCCTGCTCTCTCACTCAAATTGTAGATTATCCAATAAAAGCTTTCATTTGTAAAAAAAATTCAGTTGTCAGTTGCAGAAAAAAACTTTTTATTACTAGATGCAATATGTTTACTTTTTTCAACCTATAGCACATTAGCAGACACTACTTTTTGATTTACAGATGTAATATGTCTGCTTTATCCCTCAGAAATTGCAGCCTATCAAAAAAGTCTTAATAGCAGTTTTCCAAACGTGTGAAATTTATCCATCTTCAGTATCCAAAAACTCGAATATTTATTATTTCTAGATACAATATTCTTGCTCTGTCCCTCATAAATTGAGGCCTCTGCAATTAAGGCTTAAAAGGTGTGCTGCGAATCTGTACATTTTTTCTACACAAATTTTTAAGTGCAATTTGAATACTCTCTTTCAGAAATTGTGACTTGCCCAAAAAGGCTTAAAGTGTTTGTAACCCTAACTCTTACATTCACTTCCAGCCCCTCACTTTTATGCCTCTATAATGTACTGTATAAGTTTTTGTTAAAAACTATGCCTCTAAATACCTTTTTGCATGTATCTTCAGGCCGGTCACATGACTCCCAGCCGCTCTACACTTCTGATCAAGGGCCGAGATCTCCTTCTGACATCAGCCAGGTAGGTCACGTGACCACTCAGCCTCTCCCGCTGTAGCTCTGGATTGGAGGTTTAGAGCGGCCAGGAGTCACGCAACCGGCCTCAAGATACATGCAAAAAAGTGTTTAGAGGCTTTGTTTTAAACAAAAAGTTATACAGTACATTATGGCTACTTTAAAGTTCCCTTTTCTACTAACAGCAGCAGGATGGGGGAGTCGAGACAGCTCACACAGAAGAAACAGGAGCTGACAGGCAGGGAGGGGAAAAAAGAGGCGTGCTACGGATGATGGAGGCACGTAAACTGACCACAGTGTCAGGGCTCGGCAGCCTTGATAAACTGTGGTCAGTTTACAGGGGGGAGGGCAGAAACAGGCAGGGTTACAAAAACTTTAATAGTTGTGGTTCAGATGTGTTAAATGTACTTATCTTCAGTCTCTAAAATGAAACACATTGTTTTCCCACATGCAATATGCTTGTTCTTTCCCTCAGAAATTCCAACCTAACCAATTAAGATTTAAGGAGGGCTGCTGTAAATCTGTATGGTGTTTCAGTCTTTAATCTCAGTAAAAAGACAGTATATATTTATTTGTAGATTAAATCTGCCTCTCTCTAAAACAGCAGACTATCAAAAAGGTTTAACAAAATATATATAATTTTTCAGTTTTCAGTCTTAGTCTTCATTACAGATGAAATATGGTTCCCGACCGGTTCAAGCAGATATACTGTGGCAGAATGGCTCACCTGGGCGAAATCCTGTATGGGTACGTCATTCTCTTTTTCGGCCCTCAGAGGGCGTGCACGTGCCCGCTGCGCATAGCGAATGGGCACGATCGCCGCCGGCCACGTGCGATCGCGTGCACGAGCGCCAGCACGGGGATTTGTGTGTGTAAACACACAAATCCCTGTGATATCAGGGAAGAGGAAACATATCGTTTGTTCCTACTAAGTAGGAAAATCGATATGTCTCCTCTCCTAGTCACCCCCAATCCCCACACAGTTAGAACAGACTGAGGGAACATGCAGTTAACCCCTTGATCGCCCCCCAGTGTTAACCCCTTACCTACCAGTGACATTTACACAGTAATCAGTGCATTTTTATAGCACTGATCGCTGTATAATTGTCAATGGTCCCAAAGATGTGTTAAAAGTGTCCGATCTGTCCGTCGCAAAGTCGCAGTACCGCTAAAAATCACAGATCACCGCCATTACTAGTAAAAAAAAAAATGCCATAAATCTTTCCTATAGTTTGTAGATGCTATAACTTTTGCTCAAACCAATCAATATACGCTTATTATTTTATATACCAATCAATATATGCTTATTATTTTATATGAAACTGCTAAAAAAACGTAATTCTCTATTAATGTTGAATGTACACATTGCTAAAGATTTTTTTTTTTATTCAAGTTGTTATGGGTAATGTTCCACATTAAACTGTATTGTAAAAATGCCATAAATCTTTCCCATAGTTTGTAGATGCTATAACTTTTGCGCAAACCAATCAATATACGCTTATTGCAATTTTCTTTACCAAAAATATGTAGAAGAATATATATTGGCCTAAACTGATGAAGAAATTATTATTTTATTTTTTTTAAATTGGGGATATTTATTATAGCAAAAAGTAAAAAACATTGTTTTTTTTTTCAAAACTGGTGCTTTTTTTTTATTTATAGCGCAAAAAATAAAAACTGCAGAGGTGATCAAATACCATCAAAAGAAAGCTCTATTTGTGGGAAAAATAGGACGCAAATTTAGTTTGGGTACAGCATTGCATGACTGAGTAATTGTCAGTTAAAGCGACGCAGTGCCAAAACATAAAAAGTGCTCTGGTCAGGAAGGGGGTAAAATCTTCTGTGGTTGAAGTGGTTAACAGTGCATGTTAGCAAAAAATTTGTTCATATTGTTACTGAAAATCAGTTCTATTTTTCTGGCTTTTGGCTCTAAAAAGGATATTCTAATTGCCGTCATGATAAACCGTAACTGGTTTAATTGATCTACAAGAACTACATTTAGCAAAGTGTTCTACTATAAGTTTTTTTATTTTTTATTTGTCCAGTTAGAATTTTCCTTTGCATTTGAAGCACCCTCTAGTGTACAGTGAGATGAGCAGTGGCTGTGCGTCCAAAGAGGGTGCAGGAGTGCCGCCCCCTCTCTTCTGCACCACTCTATCCCCAATAGTTCATGCATTGTATGAATCTATCTATTGTCGCCGCTGCCGCCCCCTATTCAGGTGTCCGACCCCTTGTCGGGCGCTGGGCATCTGAATAACAGCTGCGGCAGTGTTTTTGGAAGTGCCCGATTAGAGCCGTGGGCTCTAATAGGCGTCCTGATTAGAGCCGTAGGCTTCCAAATTGGTAAACAGCGGGTGCAATGCTGTGCGTTCGCTGTTTACACAGTGTTGTTTTAGAGAAGCGAATCAATCGCTTCCCCAACACTGACCCACCTCTCAGCCAATCAGGTGCACCAGGTCTGGTTACCTGTCACCTGATTGGCTGAAGCGACAGGCGCTGTGATTGGATGCCTATCAGGCATCCAATCATAGCAGAAGAGGATGGGAGAAGACATCGAGGACTAGGAGGGAGCGTGGAGAACAGCGCTGTGACCCGAGACAGGTAAGTGCCGGGCGGAGGGAGGCACACTGGCAGCATTTGATGGGGCAAACTGGCGGCAATTGTTGGGGCACACTGGCGGCAATTGATGGGCACACTGGCAGCAATTGATGGGCACACTGGCAGCAATTGATGGGGCACACTGGCAGCATTTAATGGGGCACACTGGCGACAATTGATGGGCCAAACTGGTGGCAATTAATGGGGCACACTGGCGGCAATTGATGGGGCAAACTGGTGGCAATTGATGGGGCACACTGGCGGCAATTGATAGGGCACACTGGCAGCAATTGATGGGGCACACTGGCAGTAATTGATGGGCACACTGGCAGCAATTGATGGGCACACTGGCAGCAATTGATGGGCACAGTTGTGGCAATTGATGGGCACACTGGCAACAATTGATGGTTACAGTAGCTGCGTTTGATGGCACAGTGGCGGCAATTTATGGGTACAGTGGCTGCGTTTGATGTGCACAGTGGCTGCACTTGATGGGCACAGTGGCTGCACTTGATGGGCACAGTGGCTGGGTTTGATGGGCACAGTGGCTGCAATTGATGTTTTTTTTTCAGTTTGTTTGCGCTCCCTAAAAAATTTTGAGCACCAGCCGCCACTGGAGATGAGGTAAATGTATGCTCATGTGAGTCTGGTAATTGCTGTGACTTCAGCTTAGTGTCAGGCTGGAAGGCTCTGCATGCCAATCATCTATCTATCTATATTCAAGGGACAATGTGTGTACTTCTGCACTAGTGATGAGCCGTACACCCCCGGGTTCGGTTCGCACCAGAACCCGCGAACGGACCGAAAGTTCGCACGAACATTAGAACCCTATTAAATACAATGGATGCGAACGTTCGGATTCTAAAGTGCTAATTATAACGACTATTATCCATGTTATTGTCCGAAACAGAGTTTGGGAACCCGGGTTCTGCACCAGGGGACATGTATCAATGCAAAAAGAAGTTTTAAAAACGGACGTTTTCCGGGAGCAGTCATTTTAACCACTTAACGACCGCTCACTGTATATATACGTCGGCACAATGGCACCGACAGGCACAATCACGTAGAGCATACGTGATTGCCTTTGTACAGTTGGGGGGTCCGATCGGACCCCCCTTCTGTACAGTGAGCGGTCGGAATTCGTCTGGGAGCGTTCCGAGATGGGGGGGCGGCCGTTCGATTCCGACCACCCCCCCGCGATCGCTCCCGGCGAATAGAAATGCCCCCTCTGTCTGTGTAATGTTTACACAGACCGAGAAAGCAGGAGGAAGTGATGTCATCTCCTGTGCGGCGCTCACATATACCGAGCGTCGTACAAGAGAAGACACACAGGTCAGTGCACACAACACTACACTAACACCAGCACACATAGGCACATAAATCGCCCCCCCAGGCCCCCCCAGATCACCCCCCAGCCCCCCCCAGATCACCCCCCAGCCCCCAGTCACAGTGTCACTGATTGCAGTGACCATTTATTTACTGATCACTGCAATCAGTGACATTTGTGACTGTAAAAGTGTCACTACATTTAGTTTTAGGTCCAGTGTAGCCCCCTAACCCCCCCTAATAAAGGTTTAACCCCTTGATCACCCCCCAGATAACCCTTTCACCCCCTAGCACCGCCGTCGCTTGGCGATCATTTTTCTGATCGCTGTCTTGGCGTCGGTGATGCAGATCGGTACCCAGTAATTTTTTTTAGGTTCGCCGCAGGTTTTTATAGCGTCGGGTACCCCCATAAATTATCTAATAAAGGTTTAACCCCCTTGATCGCCCCCCAGGTAACCCTTTCACCCCCTATCACCACTGTCACTAAGCGATCGTTTTTCTGATCGATGTCTTAGCGTCGGTGATGCAGATCGGTAGCCAGTATTTTTTTTTTAGGTTCGCCGCAGGTTTTTATAGCGTCGGGTACCCCCATAAATTATCTAATAAAGGTTTAACCCCCTTGATCGCCCCCCAGGTAACCCTTTCACCCCCTATCACCACTGTCACTAAGCGATCATTTTTCTGATCGATGTCTTAGCGTCGGTGATGCAGATCGGTAGCCAGTAATTATTTTTAGGTTCGCCGCAGGTTTTTATAGCGTCGGGTACCCCCATAAAATATCTAATAAAGGTTTAACCCCCTTGATCGCCCCCCAGGTAACCCTTTCACCCCCTATCACCACTGTCGCTAAGCGATCATTTTTCTGATCGCTGTCTTAGCGTCGGTGATGCAGATCGGTAGCCAGTAATTTTTTTTAGGTTCGCCGCAGGTTTTTATAGCGTCAGGTACCCCCATATATTATCTAATAAAGGTTTTAACCCCCTAATTGCCCCTAGTTAACCCTTTCACCAGTAATCATCATATAAGTGTTACGGGTGACGCTGGTTAGTTAGTTTGCTTTTTATAGTGTCAGGGCACCCGCCGTATATAACCCAATAAAGGTTTAACCCCCTGATCGCCCGGCGGGTGATATCAATTAGGTTTTAGCATCAGAGAGGGTCTGCGTCACACCCCAGGCAGCGTCAGGTTAGTGCCAGTAACGCTAACACCCACGCGTGAAGCTTACACCTCCCTTAGTGGTATAGTATCTGAACAGATCAATATCTGATCTGATCAGATCTATACTAGCGTCCCCAGCAGTTTAGGGTTCCCAAAAACGCAGTGTTAGCGGGATCAGCCCAGATACCTGCTAGCACCTGTGTTTTGCCCCTCCGTCCAGCCCAGGCCACCCAAGTGCAGTATCGATCGATCACTGTCACTTGCAAAACACAACACACATAACTGCAGCGTTCGCAGAGACAGGCCTGATCCCTGCGACTCCAGTGCTGTAGGAGGTGATTTCACCACCACAGTTAAAAAAAAAAAAAGCAAATATGCCGAAGCATTGGGGCAGCAGGGGCGGAGGAGCGATTTTGCTCCTAATGCCGCGTACATACGGTCGAAATTCCGACGGAGGCTTGCCCGTGGAAAAGTCCGACCATGTGTGTGCGGCATAACTTTTTTGCGGGAGGATGCCCCCATGCTTCGGCATATATAAATGGTGCATGTATGCCCATCATTAGAAGTGGGTGGATGAAGGGCGGTATTCTAATGGTGGGCATACCCACCGATCAATCTCTTTTTTCGTTCAGCCACCTGGCTGCATGAAAAAAAAAGATTACAATACATATCCAACAAGGACCAGCAACGTACTGGTATGTTGCTGGACTTTGAATGGTTATACCAGATTGATGCCTGTGGGTTTAGGTATCATCTTGGTATCATTCTTTTCAGCCAGCGGCCGGCTTTAATGTAAAAGCAACCCTAGTGGCTAATTAGCCTCTGGACTGCTTTTACAAGCAGTGGGAGGGAATGTCCCCCCCCGGATATAAAAAGCGCCATTGGGAAATTGGTCAGATGCTTTGAGGGCAGAGGAAAGATCTAGGGTCTAGACCCCAGTTTTTTCAAAAAAAGTGTACCTGTCACTACCTATTACTATCATAGGGGATATTTACATTCCCTGAGATAACAATAAAAATGATAAAAAAAAAAAATATGGAAGGAACAATTTAAAAATAAAATAAAAAAGCAAAATTAATAATAAAAAAAAAAAAAAAAAAGCACCCCTGTCCTGTCCTGCTCTTGCCCAATGGCGAACGCAAGCGTCGGTCTGGCGTCATATGTAAACAGCAATTGCACCATGCATGTGAGGTATCACCGCGAAGGTCAGATCGAGGGCAGTAATTTTAGCAGTAGACCTCCTCTGTAAATCTAACCTGTAAAGGCTTTTAAAGGCTTTTAAAAATGTATGTAGTTTGTCGCCAATGCGCGTTTGTGCGAAATGTTAAAGCATGTCGTGTTTGGTATCTATGTACTCGGCCTAAGATCATCTTTTTTATTTCATCAAACATTTGGGCAATATAGTGTGTTTTAGTGCATTAAAATAAAAAAAGTGTATTTTTTCCCCAAAAAATGCGTTTGAAAAATCGCTGCGCAAATACTGTGTAGAAAAAAAAAATGCAACACCCACCATTTTATTCTGTAGGGCCTTTGCTTTAAAAATATATATAATGTTTGGGGGTTCAACATAATTTTCCTGCAAAAAAAAATATGTTTTCATGTAAACAAAAAGTGTCAGAAAGGGCTTTGTCTTCAAGTGGTTAGAAGAGTGGATGTAAGCTTCCTAATGTTGTGTATAAAATGCCAGAACAGTTCAAAACCCCCCCAAATGACCCCATTTTGGAAAGTAGACACCCCAAGCTATATACTGAGAGGCATGTCGAGTCCATGGAATATTTTATATGTTGACACAAGTTGCGGAAAAAAGAATATTTTTTTTTTTTTTTGCACAAAGTTGTCACTAAATGATATATTGCTCAAACATGCCATGGGCATATGTGGAATTACACCCCAAAATACATTCTGTTGCTTCTCCTGAGTACGGGGATACCACATGTGTGAGACTTTTTGGGAGCCTAGCCGCGTACGGGACCCCAAAAACCAATCACCGCCTTCAGGCTTTCTAAGGGTGTAAATTTTTGATTTCACTTCTCACTGCCTATCACAGTTTCGGAGGCCATGGAATGCCCAGATGGCACAAAACCCCCCCAAATGACCCCATTTTGGAAAGTAGACACCCCAAGCTATTTGCTGAGAGGTATTGTGAGTATTTTGCAGATCTCGCTTTTTGTCACAAAGTTTTGAAAATTGAAAAAAAATAAAAGAAAAAAAAAAATTCTTTCTTCATTTTCAAAAACAAATGAGAGCTGTAAAATACTCACCATGCCTCTCAGCAAACAGCTTGGGGTGTCTACTTTCCAAAATGGGGTCATTTGGGGGGGTTTTGTGCTATTTTGGCATTTTATGGCCTTCAAAACTGTGATAGGTAGTGAGGAGTGAAATCAAAAATTTGTGCCTAGGAATCCTGAAGGCGGTGATTGGTTTTCGGGGTCCCGTACGCGGCTAGGCTCCTAAAAAGTCCCACACATGTGGTATCCCCGTACTCAGGAGAAGCAGAAAAATGTATTTTGGGGTGCAATTCCACATATAACCATGGCATGTGTGAGCAATATATCATTTAGTGACAACTTTTTGTAATTTTTTTTTTTGTCATTATTCAATCACTTGGGACAAAAAAAAATTCAATGGGCTCAACAGGCCTCTCAGCAATTTCCTTGGGGTGTCTACTTTCTAAAATGGGGTCATTTGGGGGGGTTTTGTGCTATTTTGGCATTTTATGGCCTTCAAAACTGTGATAGGTAGTGAGGAGTGAAATCAAAAATTTGCGCCCTTAGAAATCCTGAAGGCGGTGCTTGGTTTCCGGGGTCCCGTACGTGGCTAGGCTCCTAAAAAGTCCCACACATGTGGTATCCCCGTACTCAGGAGAAGCAGCAGAATGTATTTTGGGGTGCAATTCCACATATAACCATGGCATGTGTGAGCAATATATCATTTAGTGACAACTTTCTGTAATTTTTATTTTTTTTTGTCATTATTCAATCACTTGGGACAAAAAAAAATATTCAATGGGCTCAACATGCCTCTCAGCAATTTCCTTGGGGTATCTACTTTCCAAAATGGGGTCATTTGGGGGGGGTTTGTACTGCCCTGCCATTTTAGCACCTCAAGAAATGAGATAGGCAGTCATAAATTTAAAGCTGTGTAAATTCCAGAAAATGTACCCTAGTTTGTAAACGCTATAACTTTTGCGCAAACCGATAAATATACACTTATTGACGTTTTTTTTACTAAAGACATGTGGCTGAATACATTTTGGCCTAAATGTATGACTAAAATTGAGTTTATTCGATTTTTCTTATAACAAAAATTAGAAAATATCATTTTTTTTCAAAATTTTCGGTCTTTTTCCGTTTATATCGCAAAAAATAAAAATCGCAGAGGCAATCAAATACCATTAAAAGAAAGCTCTATTTGTGGGAAGAAAAGGACGCAAATTTTGTTTGGGTACAACATTGCATGTCCGCACAATTTACAGTTAAAGCAGCGCAGTGCAAAATTCTGAATTCACCTCTGGTCCTTTAGCTACCAAATGGTCCGGGGCTTAAGTGGTTAATGATGCATAAAGTGAAAAAAAAAGTCAAATATTCCTTTAAATATTGTACCTGGGGGGTGTCTAAAGTATGCCTGTGAAGTGCCACGTGTTTCCCGTGTTTAGAACTGTCCCTGCACAAAATAACATTTCTAAAGGAAAAAAAGCCATTTAAAACTGCTTGCGGCTTTAATGCAATGTCTGGTCCCGGTAATATGGATGAAAATCTTTAGGAAAAATGGCATAGCTACCCCATCAACCCCCCCCCCCCACCCCAGCCCATTACCAGCCCCTTTGGGTCTTGTATGGATATTAAGGGGAACCCCGCACACAAAATAAAAAAGGACCTATATACTCTGAACAGCCGTATACAGGCGGTGCATACAAGACGGACTGTAGGTTTGTTCTTATGTAGAATCTGTTTGTAATTTTGAACAGCTGCATTGTTTAAGTGTAGCTCCATGCCAAATTCCTTTTTTTTAGCTTTTTGTAAAACATAGGGAACGGTTATCACCCCTGTCACATTTTTTTTGCTGTCTGTGCCCCTGTTCAGAACATTTCACCTCACTTTGAGTCCCAATGACAACTGTTTTTGAAATGTGGTGTTTTTATTGAAACAAGGATTGGTGATAAAGCATCAGTAGAGAGGAGACACCTTTCTCCCATATTAATTCTTACAGGAGAGAATTTTCCTTCCAAGGGGTAGATTTCCTCTCACTTCCTGTTGTCTTCTTCCGTTTGCAAGTAGTAGTAGTTTGTAAGTTGGATGTTTGAAAGTAGGGACCTGCCGTATATACTCTGCAGAAATTGGCCCCTTAGGTGTTGGTGTTGGCACAACACTGAAAGCACTCACAGTTATTCTTGGTGGGTGCTGGAACGCCCTGCTGTCAACTATTATATCAGGAATTGTAATAACATATAATTGTTGATCAGTGGTAGTAAAAATTGGGCCTTTGATGGTGGTGCTGGTGCCACAACACTGTAAGGCCTGACAGTTACTCTTGGTGGGCGCAGCAATGGGCCCTGCTGTGAATTATTAGATCAATAATTATAATTGCATGCCCCTGTTGAATAGGGGCTGAAAAATTGGGCCTTTGGTGGTGGTGGTGGTGGTGATGGTGGTGCTGGTGCCACAACACTGTAAGGCCTGACAGTTACTCTTGGTGGGCGCAGCAATGGGCCCTGCTGTGAATTATTCGAACAATAATTATAATTGCATGCCCCTGTTGAACAGGGGCTGAAAAATTGGGCCTTTGGTGGTGGTGGTGGTGGTGATGGGGGTGCTGGTGCCACAACACTGTAAGGCCTGACAGTTACTCTTGGTGGGCGCAGCAATGGGTCCTGCTGTGAATTATTCGATCAATAATTATAATTGCATGCCCCTGTTGAACAGGGGCTGAAAAATTGGGCCTTTGGTGGTGGTGGTGGTGATGGTGGTGCTGGTGCCACAACACTGTAAGGCCTGACAGTTACTCTTGGTGGGCGCAGCAATGGGCCCTGCTGTGAATTATTAGATCAATAATTATAATTGCATGCCCCTGTTGAACAGGGGCTGAAAAATTGGGCCTTAGGCACTGGTGGCACAACACTGCAACCCCTCACAGATACTGTACTTGGAGCACAGCAATGAGGCCTGTTGCAAAGTATTGCATCAAAAATTTTAATTACACGCCCCTGTTAAACAGGGGCTGAAAAATTGGGCCTTAGCCACTGGTGGCGTCACCCATAAACCAAAATGATCTTCCAAGCTATCATCATTAATCGTATCATTGAGGAGGAGGAGGAGGATAGCCAGTCAACATAACAGCACAGGCACTCAGCATCAGCATCAGTCTTGAAGGGATGTGACATTTTAAAATCAATTAGTCTGTTATATCAGCATCTGGTGTGTGGTAGCTGGTGGTGATCCAAGACTGGTTCATCTTGATGAAAGTCAGTCGATTAACCGAGTCGGTGGACAGGCGCAGCCTGTGATCCGTGACAAATCCTCCAGCAGCACTGAATGTGCGTTCTGAAAGAACGCTGGATGCAGGACAGGCCAGTAGCTCAATTGCATACTGTGCAAGCTCTGGCCAGTGATCCATCCTCAAGACCCAGTAAGCCAGAGGATTTTCGGTGGGGAAGGTGTCCAAGTCTGACCTTGCCCCTAGGTATTCCTGGACCATGTATATCAGACGCTGGCGATGGTTGCTGGAACCGATCATACTTTGAGGCTGCGGACTAAAGAATTGTCTGAACGCATCGGTCAGACGGCCACCTTCCCCACCGCTCCTTCTTTGACTGCCCGAAGCCTCAGCAACTCGTAGTTCAGGACCAGGAGTTTGTAACCTCCCAGTCTCTGGGAACGCGTTGCACAGACCTTTCTGCAAGGCCTCCCGGAGTTATCTCATACTCTGCTCCCTCTGCGACGGTACGATAAGGTCCGCAACCTTACCTTTGTACCGTGGATCAAGGAGAGTGGCCAGCCAGTAATGGTCCCTCTCCTTGATGCGAAGAATACGAGGATCCTTCCGCAGACTTTGCAGGATCAGGGAGGCCATGCAGCGTAGGTTAGCTGAGGCATTCAGTCCGGAGTCCTCTGGGTCACTAAGGACGACATGATCCGCAGCCACCACCTCCCAGCCACGTACAAGTCCACTGGTTTCTTGGGACTGTAAATCATCCCTAAAAGACTGCTGCTGATGATGCTGAGTGCCAGCCTCCACCTCCATGCTGACACAATCCTCCTCCTCCTCCTCCTCCTCTTCCTGTGCGATGGGTGGGACAGAAGGAACACTGTCTGGGTAAAGGGGGCCTTGAGAGGCAAGGAAGTCCTCCTCTTCCTGCCTCTGTTCTGCCTCAAGTGCCCTGTCCATTATTCCACGCAGCGTGTGCTCCAACAGGTGGACAAGAGGTACAGTGTCACTGATGCATGCACTCTCACTGCTCACCATCCTCGTGGCCTCCTCAAATGGTGCCAGGACAGTGCATGCATCCCTGATCATGCCCCACTGGCGTGGTGAAAAAAACCCGAGCTCCCCTGACCCTGTCCTGGTGCCGTAGTCGCACAGGTACTCATTGATGGCCCTCTGCTGCGTGTGCAGCCGCTGCAGCATGGCCAACGTTGAGTTCCACCTGGTGGGCATGTCACATATAAGGCGGTTCTTGGGCAGGTTCAACTCCTTTTGCAGCTCAGCCAGGCGAGCACTGGCATTATAAGATCTGCGGAAATGCACACAGACTTTCCTGGCCTGCCTCAGGACATCCTGTAAACCCGGGTACCTGCCCAAGAACCGCTGCACCACCAGGTTAAGGACGTGAGCCATACAGGGCACATGGGTCAGTTGTCCCTGTCGGAGGGCGGAGAGGAGGTTGGTGCCATTGTCGCAAACCACCATTCCTGGCTTAAGCTGGCATGGCGTCAACCACCTCTCGGCCTGCCCCTGCAGAGCAGACAGGACCTCTGCCCCAGTGTGGCTCCTGTCCCCCAAACACACCAGCGCAAGCACGGCATGGCATCTTTTTGCCTGCGTACTTGCGTAGCCCCTTGAACGCCTACGGAGCACCGCTGGTTCCGAGGACAAACCAGAGGAAGAGGCCATGGAGGAAGAAGAAGAGGAGGGGGTGGAGGAGAGAGGTGTGTCACAACCAGTAGTAGCATTTTGGAGGCGTGGCGGTGGAACAACCTCCAACACTACTGCACCAGTCAGCGGTAATATGCACCTTACCGCTGACCGCCCTGTCCTGCGAGGCCAAGACATTGCCTTCCACATGCCTGTAGAGAGCCGGAATCGCCTTCCGTGCGAAAAAGTGGCGTTTGGGAACCTGCCACTGAGGAACCGCACATTGCACAAACTCACGGAAGGGGGCCGAGTCTACCAACTGAAAAGGCAGCAGTTGAAGCGCTAGCAATTTAGCCAAGCTAGCATTCAACCGCTGGGCATGTGGATGGCTGGGAGTGAACTTCTTTCGACGGTCCAGCAGCTGGGGCAGGGAAATTTGCCTGCTAGAATCGGACGTTGGTGTACTGCTAGCAGAGTGCCCGCAAGTACTTGCCTGTGACACACCTAATTCTACACCTTCATTCCTCTCAGAGCAGGTTTCAGAGAGGAGTGAAGGTATAGTGGGGTTGGAGATCCCAGCTGATGCGGTGCAAGAAGAGGTCAGCTTTGTTCTTTGGTGTGGGTCTTTAAGGTAGGCTTGCCAACGAGCTGCATGGCAGGTCAACATATGTCTGATCAAGCATGTGGTGCCCAAGCGGCTGATGTTTTGGCCACGCGATATACGCTTGAGACATATGTTGCAAACAGCAGCTGTGCGATCTGATGCACTCGCCTCAAAAAAGGCCCACACCAAAGAACTTTTTGAATGACGGGCAGAGGCAGCGCCCTGCACAGGCGGAGCTCTGCGGTGTGATTCCGTCGGTGTGCTGCCCATACGCTGGCCACTCAAGGGCATCCTGCCTCGTTGGAGATGTGCCTCCTCCTCATCCTCCTCCTCCTCCTCCTCTCTCCTATTAGGCACCCACGTGGAGTCAGTGACCTCATCATCCCCTCCCTCCTCATCACTGGAGCCAATCTGGCAGTATGCTGCAGCTGCTGGAGCATGATTGCCAGATTGGTGTTCTTCTTGAGCATCCCCTCTCTCTGCTCTCACGCTGCTGCCTTCCTCTAGCTGGGTATCATCATCAGATCCTTCCAAACGCTGGGCATCCTCCTGGAGCATGTACCCAACACTGTGCTCAAACAGTTCGGGGGACTCCTCAGGAGGAGGACATGGTGGGTCTAGGGAAGGATTGACTAATGAAGATAATGATACCAGAGAAGAGGACGCTTTGGCAGCTGCTTTGCCAGTACCCTGAGCCTGGGTGAGAGAGGATGAGGAGGATGAGGTGGGCTTGGTCATCCACTCTACCAAGTCTTCGGCATGATGTGGCTCGACATGTCCAGCTGCGAAAAGAAGGACAAGCGTGTCCCATGGCCATGTGCTGATGACAATGCACCGCGTCCACGACCAGCACTGTTGCCCCCAGACACAGAGCCTGCTTGCCCTCTTTTTTTCCCTCCTGACTGTCTGCCTCTCCTTGTTTGCCTTCCAGACATTTTAATGGATGGCCTGCAGGGAGATGGGAAAAAGAGCAATAAGGGCTACCTTCAGGTGTATACTGTGCAGGAGGCTTAGCAACAATGACACTGACACTGTCCCCTGCCTATCCTTCTCTGTCCCTGAAAATATGGAACAGCAAAATTGGTTTAGAACAGAATAGCACACTGACACTTTCCCTCACTGTCCTACTCTGTCCCTCCCTACAAACAAGATTTAGCACAGAATAGCACAATGATAATTTCCACGAGTATCCTTCTCTGTCCCTAAACTCAAGGATTGAAAATATGGAACAGCAAAATTGGTTTAGAACAGAATAGCACACTGACACTTTCCCTCACTGTCCTACTCTGTCCCTCCCTACAAACAAGATTTAGCACAGAATAGCACACTGATAATTTCCACGAGTGTCCTTCTCTGTCCCTAAACTCAAGGATTGAAAATATGGAACAGCAAAATTGGTTGAGAACAGAATAGCACACTGACACTTTCCCTCACTGTCCTACTCTGTCCCTCCCTACAAACAAGATTTAGCACAGAATAGAACACTGATAATTTCCACGAGTGTCCTTCTCTGTCCCTAAACTCAAGGATTTGAAATATGGAACAGCAAAATTGGTTTAGAACAGAATAGCACACTGTCAGTTTCACTCACTGTACCTCTCTGTCCCTAAACTCAAGGATTGAAAATATGGTTCAGCAAAATTGGTTTAGAACAGAATAGCACACTGACACTTTCCCTCACTGTCCTACTCTGTCCCTCCCTACAAACAAGATTTAGCACAGAATAGCACACTGATAATTTCCACGAGTGTCCTTCTCTGTCCCTAAACTCAAGGATTTGAAATATGGAACAGCAAAATTGGTTTAGAACAGAATAGCACACTGTCAGTTTCACTCACTGTACCTCTCTGTCCCTAAACTCAAGGATTGAAAATATGGTTCAGCAAAATTGGTTTAGAACAGAATAGCACACTGACACTGTCCCTCACTGTCCTACTCTGTCCCTCCCTACAAACAAGATTTAGCACAGAATAACACACTGATAATTTCCACGAGTGTCCTTCTCTGTCCCTAAACTCAAGGATTGAAAATATGGAACAGCAAAATTGGTTGAGAACAGAATAGCACACTGACACTTTCCCTCACTGTCCTACTCTGTCCCTCCCTACAAACAAGATTTAGCACAGAATAGCACACTGATAATTTCCACGAGTGTCCTTCTCTGTCCCTAAACTCAAGGATTGAAAATATGGAACAGCAAAATTGGTTGAGAACAGAATAGCACACTGACACTTTCCCTCGCTGTCCTACTCTGTCCCTCCCTACAAACAAGATTTAGCACAGAATAGCACACTGATAATTTCCACGAGTGTCCTTCTCTGTCCCTAAACTCAAGGATTTGAAATATGGAACAGCAAAATTGGTTTAGAACAGAATAGCACACTGTCAGTTTCACTCACTGTACCTCTCTGTCCCTAAACTCAAGGATTGAAAATATGGTTCAGCAAAATTGGTTTAGAACAGAATAGCAGACTGACACTTTCCCTCACTGTCCTTCTCTGTCCCTCCCTACAAACAAGATTTAGCACAGAATAGCACACTGATAATTTCCACGAGTGTCCTTCTCTGTCCCTAAACTCAAGGATTTGAAATATGGAACAGCAAAATTGGTTTAGAACAGAATAGCACACTGTCAGTTTCACTCACTGTACCTCTCTGTCCCTAAACTCAAGGACTGAAAATATGGTTCAGCAAAATTGGTTTAGAATAGAATAGCACACTGACACTTTCCCTCACTGTCCTACTCTGTCCCTCCCTACAAACAAGATTTAGCACAGAATAGCACACTGATAATTTCCACGAGTGTCCTTCTCTGTCCCTAAACTCAAGGATTGAAAATATGGAACAGCAAAATTGGTTTAGAACAGAATAGCACACTGACACTTTCCCTCACTGTCCTACTCTGTCCCTCCCTACAAACAAGATTTAGCACAGAATAGCACACTGATAATTTCCACGAGTGTCCTTCTCTGTCCCTAAACTCAAGGATTTGAATTATGGAACAGCAAAATTGGTTTAGAACAGAATAGCACACTGACACTTTCCCTCACTGTCCTACTCTGTCACTCCCTACAAACAAGATTTAGCACAGAATAGCACACTGATAATTTCCACGAGTGTCCTTCTCTGTCCCTAAACTCAAGGATTTGAAATATGGAACAGCAAAATTGGTTTAGAACAGAATAGCACACTGTCAGTTTCACTCACTGTACCTCTCTGTCCCTAAACTCAAGGATTGAAAATATGGTTCAGCAAAATTGGTTTAGAACAGAATAGCAGACTGACACTTTCCCTCACTGTCCTTCTCTGTCCCTCCCTACAAACAAGATTTAGCACAGAATAGCACACTGATAATTTCCACGAGTGTCCTTCTCTGTCCCTAAACTCAAGGATTTGAAATATGGAACAGCATAATTGGTTTAGAACAGAATAGCACACTGTCAGTTTCACTCACTGTACCTCTCTGTCCCTAAACTCAAGGATTGAAAATATGGTTCAGCAAAATTGGTTTAGAACAGAATAGCAGACTGACACTTTCCCTCACTGTCCTTCTCTGTCCCTCCCTACAAACAAGATTTAGCACAGAATAGCACACTGATAATTTCCACGAGTGTCCTTCTCTGTCCCTAAACTCAAGGATTTGAAATATGGAACAGCAAAATTGGTTTAGAACAGAATAGCACACTGTCAGTTTCACTCACTGTACCTCTCTGTCCCTAAACTCAAGGATTGAAAATATGGTTCAGCAAAATTGGTTTAGAACAGAATAGCACACTGACACTTTCCCTCACTGTCCTACTCTGTCCCTCCCTACAAACAAGATTTAGCACAGAATAGCACACTGATAATTTCCACGAGTGTCCTTCTCTGTCCCTAAACTCAAGGATTGAAAATATGGAACAGCAAAATTGGTTTAGAACAGAATAGAACACTGACACTTTCCCTCACTGTCCTACTCTGTCCCTCCCTACAAACAAGATTTAGCACAGAATAGCACACTGATAATTTCCACGAGTGTCCTTCTCTGTCCCTAAACTCAAGGATTTGAAATATGGAACAGCAAAATTGGTTTAGAACAGAATAGCACCCTGACACTTTCCCTCACTGTCCTACTCTGTCCCTCCCTACAAACAAGATTTAGCACAGAATAGCACACTGATAATTTCCACGAGTGTCCTTCTCTGTCCCTAAACTCAAGGATTGAAAATATGGAACAGCAAAATTGGTTGAGAACAGAATAGCACACTGACACTTTCCCTCACTGTCCTACTCTGTCCCTCCCTACAAACAAGATTTAGCACAGAATAGCACACTGATAATTTCCACGAGTGTCCTTCTCTGTCCCTAAACTCAAGGATTGAAAATATGGGACAGCAAAATTGGTTGAGAACAGAATAGCACACTGACACTTTCCCTCACTGTCCTACTCTGTCCCTCCCTACAAACAAGATTTAGCACAGAATAGCACACTGATAATTTCCACGAGTGTCCTTCTCTGTCCCTAAACTCAAGGATTTGAAATATGGAACAGCAAAATTGGTTTAGAACAGAATAGCACACTGTCAGTTTCACTCACTGTACCTCTCTGTCCCTAAACTCAAGGATTGAAAATATGGTTCAGCAAAATTGGTTTAGAACAGAATAGCACACTGACACTTTCCCTCACTGTCCTACTCTGTCCCTCCCTACAAACAAGATTTAGCACAGAATAGCACACTGATAATTTCCACGAGTGTCCTTCTCTGTCCCTAAACTCAAGGATTGAAAATATGGAACTGCAAAATTGGTTTAGAACAGAATAGCACACTGACACTTTCCCTCACTGTCCTACTCTGTCCCTCCCTACAAACAAGATTTAGCACAGAATAGCACACTGATAATTTCCACGAGTGTCCTTCTCTGTCCCTAAATTCAAGGATTGAAAATATGGAACAGCAAAATTGGTTTAGAACAGAATAGCACACTGACACTTTCCCTCACTGTCCTACTCTGTCCCTCCCTACAAACAAGATTTAGCACAGAATAGCACACTGATAATTTCCACGAGTGTCCTTCTCTGTCCCTAAACTCAAGGATTGAAAATATGGAACAGCAAAATTGGTTTAGAACAGAATAGCACACTGACACTTTCCCTCACTGTCCTACTCTGTCCCTCCCTACAAACAAGATTTAGCACAGAATAGCACACTAATAATTGCCACGAGTGTCCTTCTCTGTCCCTAAACTCAAGGATTGAAAATATGGAACAGCAAAATTGGTTTAGAACAGAATAGCACACTGACACTTTCCCTCACTGTCCTACTCTGTCCCTCCCTACAAACAAGATTTAGCACAGAATAGCACACTGACACTTTCCCTCACTGTACCTCTCTGTCCCTAAACTCAAGGATTGAAAATATGGTTCAGCAAGATTGGTTTAGAACAGAATAGCACACTGACACTTTCCCTCACTGTACCTCTCTGTCCCTACAAACAAGGATTAGCACAGAATAGCACACTGACACTTTCCCTCACTGTACCTCTCTGTCCCTACAAACAAGGTTTAGCACAGAATAACACACTGTCACTGACACTCTCCCTACCTATCCTTATTTGTCCCTAAACACAAGGAATCCAGGATTAGTAAAGGAAAAAAAATGACACTGTCCCTGCCTATGCTTCTCTTTCCCTGCTCCGGAACACACTACACAAGGCCGCCGCGCTGGCAGCCTTTTATAGTGTGGGGCGTGTACTAAACCCCCTCAGCAATAATTGGCCACAGGCATCCTGCCTGTGGCCAATCATTGCTCTCCTCGCTGCCGGCGCTGTGATTGGCCAAGCATGCGGGGTCACAGTGCATGCTTGGCCAATCAGAGCGCCTGGATGACACTGCGATGGCGTAGTGCATTGTGGGCCGTTCGCGTCACTCAAATTTGGCGCGAACGGCCCAAATCGTTCGATCTTCGTCGAACGATCGAACAGCCGATGTTCGAGTCGAACGTATGTTCGACTCGAACACGAAGCTCATCCCTATTCTGCACTCTTAGGGCCTACAAGGGAGAAGGCTGCCAGATGCAGAATGCTTTCACAGGGACAGTGTCACAGCTAAACCTACATTCCTTGCTCTGGGACACTTTCCAAGGTAGCCAGGTAGGCTGGTATTTTCTGCAAGAATTGGAACTAAGCAGGCAGGCTTCATTTCCTGACACTCAGTAGTTCCAGATGGTGGCTGTAGCAGCCCTGACAGTCCCTGGTAGAGTGATTCTCAGCTGCAGTCTGCCTCTCCCTGTATCTCTGCCTTCCTCCTTGTTTTTGCACCAGTAGCAGGCTGCAGGGAGAACTCCACTGCCTTTGCCAACTGCAAATGTTCTGACTGCTCCTGGATGAGTTTTCAATTTATTTTTCAATGGTTGTACATGTTACATATGAAAGGAGCGAAAAGGCATATTTGTTGCCGCTAAGGGACGAGAATCTATTGCTTCTGCTGGAGGAGGCTACTGTCACTGGTAGGTGTTCCAATTTTTGCTGTGGGGGGGTATTGATTTTTTACTGCTGGTGGATTCATTTTTGCTGTTGGTGGATCTATTGCCACTGTAGGAAGCCTATTAGTACTGCTGGGGCGTGGGGTCTATTATTGCTGGGGACAGTGGGGGTATTGTTGCTGCTGCTGCACACTCTAATGGCTCTCACACATCAGTGCTTAGAGGTGTACAGTTTAAAATATGTGTGTGTTTTGGAGTCAGTGGGTCTTGTGTACAGCTAGTAAAAATGATTGGCAAGCTGAACTACACAGAGGCTGTATGCATATATTGATACACAATCCTAGTGGTATTTGTATGCAATGATGTATGCGTACAGGGATGTATACCCTGAACATAGTATGTGTTGGGGGCATACGTCCTTGTATGCATCTATCCCACAAAATGATACTTGGTTAAATGTTCCTTCAAAATGAGGTGGTGCTAAGAGGTTTCCTTGCACCCGTTCTCTGAAAAAAACCCCACCCCTGTTGTAGATTTTATTGCTTATAATAACAATTATGATATTGTCTACTGCATCTAACACTCCTGACCCATGATAGCTGTTGGTCTCATTTCAGCATCCTGGTATTGGCTGAGCTGCACTCTCCCTGCCTGTTTGTCTGTCTACCTGCAGGGTAATTGCTAGAGACAGCCTCTGGGTGGTGTTCAAAACTGTTTTAAGCCTGCCAAGTTCCCAGTGTCACACTTGTGGTAGTGTTTGCAACACATGCTTTAAAGTGGTTGTAAACCCTTACAATCCAATTTTTGCTACAGGTAAGCCTATAATAAGGCTTACCTGTAGCTACCCTGGATACCTCCTAAAACCATATCCCCTGTATCTGCATGTGCCAAAGTCATCTGCACATGCGCACTGAAGCAATGGCATGTGGTGCCGTTGCTTCAGTTTGACTGTGTTGTTACCGGCGGCTCCCTTGCCAAGACCAAGTACCTGTTTGCTTTGCTTAGTTCGAGCCTGGCTCTTCGTGGTGGCATTGTGTATAAGACCAGGGGGGAAAACGAGTACTGGTAGGCCTTTTTGGCTTAGGGGAAAGGGGGCTGTTATAAGCGAAGAACACAGCAGCCAGCTATAGTGCCTGACCACCAACGCAAGGGGTAGGCATGACACATATATTATAAACGTATAGACTGTATACTAATGCTGGCCATACACTATACGTAAAATCATCCGAAATTCAGTCATTTAGACAGTTTGTTCGTTTTTCGGCCAGTTAATGAGCACAAAATCGATAATCGTTGGGATGTTTTTGAGCCAAAAAAACAAAGGACAAGTTTGGAAATTTTCTGCAGAACAAACGATAAATTGAAAGGTTAATGTGTTTCCCGTCCGAACTGTCTGCACTACGTATATGTAAAGAAATGAACAAAAAATGTATTAATTTATGTCCACTTTGTGAGTTATCGGTCATTACACGATGGCACTATCGTTTGCACTCACTGCCGAATGTTAGTTTTTCGAAAAATGGACGGTTTTTTGTATAGTGTATGGCCAGCATAAAGCTTCCTGCAGAGCATATGATCCCAGTGTAAATGAATATTTCATGATTTCCCTTTAACATTACTATAAGTAACGAGTGCCTCCGACATTATTTCATAAATATTGTACACATTTATTTAGACATACAGTAGGTTATTAAAGCTTTAGTCTATAATGGCATACAATTACTAATATATATAATAAAGAGACAGTTCTTCAACTCATATGTCATTTTTAAGATTTGAAAAGCTGTGGTTGTGACCTAGCTGCAAATTATCTGATGAAATGAACAGACAATTTTCTATTAAAAAAAAGTACCCCCACTTCATCTGAGTTTTAAGATTTTAATCATCTGCTGAAGCTAGCTTTCTAACAGGTACTCAAACTCTTTTTTTAAACCTCTTAACCTTTTCAAGTCCATGGAGCTCAGGGCTGTAGATATTTTTTTGTTCTGGGGGGGGGGGGGGGTTGTTCCAGCAGCAGGTACTAGGTAAAAGCCTTTATAAATAAAAAACATTGCACCAAATTCATAAAGACTGGAAAAAGGAAAAACGATGTGCTTCTTATCGTAAGACCCGATTTCAGTTTTGCCATCTTCCAATTTTTATGAACGTTGTCCAGTGAGGTTGGCTATTGTCTAAGGCCTGGTACACAATGTCAGCTTTTTTCCCGAAAAAAAACCTGACAGATTACTGTACTAACACACACAGTGTTAGTACAGCGACCTCCCCCCCACTGTGCTATTCTGTTCTGAGAGGGGATGCCCCCCACTAGAACACAGCGGTCAGTGCTCTCAGCCATTGGACTGCCTATCACAGGGTGGTGCACTGTAATAGACAATCTTACTGGGCAGGTGCAAAGGGCATCATCTTTTGGAAGGTAGCACACTCACTGAGTGCATACATACAAAACATACCTCTGAACTTTTTAACTTGAGAATGAGGGGTATGCCAGAGAGGGAATGACCTACGATCAACAAAAAAAATGGGTGTGGCCAAAAAATATATTGTGGGAGGGGCATAAGGGTAGAGGGGGAGAGCCTGCGGATGGATTGCAGGAGATAATCGGAGACTGCAGATGGATTCCAGGAGATAATCAGAGACTACGGACAGACAACAGGAGATAATTAGAGACTGCAGATGGACTACAGGAGATAACCAGAGACTGTGGACAGACTACAGGAGATAATCAGAGACTGCTGGCGAATTACAGGAGATAATCAGAGACGGCGGATGGATTACAGGAGATAATCAGATACTGCGGAATGGATTACAGGAGATATTCAGAGACTGCAGATGGACTACCCTTATCTTAGGGTCCCTACTCTCCTCTTACATGAGTAACCCCCTGCAGATTATTTTCAGCAGATAGCAGGGCAGTCTGACAGTGGAGTGGAGCTGGCATGCACTGACCTTATGTAGCAAGGTCCCAGGCCTCCTTTGATCCAATGACAACCTCCAGGGCCAGGGATAGCTGACATCCTTCTGTATGCAGTGGGTTGTGATGCATGGTACCACCACCCCTCCCTTTAGAATGTAAGCTCTATGAGCAGGGCTCTCCTGTACCTTTTGTATTGAACTGTACTGTAATTGTGTTGTCCCCCCTATACATTGTAAAGTGCTGCGTAAACTGTTGGCGCTATATAAATCGTGTATTATAATAATAATAATAATAATAATGGTGGGTGCAGAGTAGTTAAAGTTATTGGGCACCAAATACTTCTTGAATGCAAAAGAAAGTTTATTTCTCTTAACAAATTATTTTTTGGGGCGAGAGGTCTAGGGCCAGGACACCCTTAGGTAGTTGCAAGATTAATTGGCAGACTCCGAGACTTCAATAGGAGGACAGCCATTCAGGGAAAAGCATCCAGCTAGACGCCACATCTGCATGTGCAGGAATGCTGTCTTCTATGGCAACAGTCTAACAGTTCCTAACACAAAGCGTAACAGTTCTTTCACTTTCACTACAATCGCTCCGTGTAGTTCTTCAGCCTACTGAGCTCCCGGTCTCTCACTAGACCCACTGATTCACTGCCACTGAATCCCTTGAGCTTCTTCAATCTCCTGGTATCTTCCTCAAGCGTCACCCCCTCCTCTCTGCTGGGTCCCTAGCTTGACACTCAAGCTACCTCTAAAGCTTAACCCCCCTGACTTGACACACAAGGCTGCTCTGCAAGCGTCACCTCTGCTGGATGAGTCCCTGGCTTGATGCCCACTGATTCTTCCCGGTTGGTACTTGCTTAAGTTACTGACTGTGGTCCCTGGTAATTAGGCGGATAGTCCCTTACTGGCGACAGCTTCCCCTCTACCTCCGACCACTACAGGTTCTCCGGCCGGCAGAACCGGCATTTTTGGTTGGACTGCAAGCCGCAGTTCCAACCCTGCGCTGCTCTCTTGCTTGTGGATAGTCCCTCAGACAGACTAGCAGCCAGATGTGCCCGGGATAGGCCCCATCTCCGGCCTAGCAGCCCAGGCAACACAACACACATCCACCCAGACAGCCTTCCAAGTTGCACAGAACCCAGATCACCTGACTCCACCTAAATATATAGGTTCTCTCAGCAGTCCAAGGGATTCAAAAAAACCTCTGCCCATTGGCTGAGATGCCCCATATACCCATAATCTGACCTTGCATTGCCCTCCTCATATCTAGTACCACCAAGTACCTGGCCACCTAGTAGTAGAAGAGAAAAGTGCAACAAGGCCAAACTTAGGGAGAAATCAATGCATTTCTAACAATTAGCCAAGATGACTATTCCTGGCAAGTAAATTTCAAGGAGCAACCCCGACTAAACTCCAGGGTGCTACATCAAATTTTCTGGTGCAGTCCAGGGCACTGAAGCTAGGAATTGATCCTCTTCTCCTCCCGCTTCCCCAGCTAGCAGTAATTTTTTTTTTTAACTAGGTGCCTTTATGTCACCATGCAGTGTGCACAGAGTTAGCGGAGTGCCCCCCCCCATCGAGTCAAGCCGAGCTGTCCGTCAGCAGAGTGCCCCGCCCAAGCCATCCATCAGTGGAGTGCCTTGACCCCCGCCCGGGCCGAGATGTCAGCGGAGCGCCCCGTCCCCTGTCCGAGCCGAGTCGGGATCTAAAGAGGCCTGGAGAGAGGAGGAAGGAGTGAGAGGATGACATCAGCAGTGGCTGGTTTGACACAGGAGCTTGCCTTGTTCCCTTCCATCGGACCAGATGGGGACGAGTGCAAAAACTAGCTTTTTTTCACAAACACAACTCTGCTCTGGGGCGGGGGGATTTTAGACACCCTAACCCCACCCTTATCTACGTCCATGATGGAGCTAGAGTGACCTTTTAGTCTTGGCTGGCTGATTTTGTAGATTAACAGAAGCATGGCCTCCTAATAGCCTGAACCCCTTCCCCTCACCATCGGATTGCAAATCAAAGTACCCTGTGCCCGGTAGCCCATTTATGACAGTTGAAAAAGATTGCGGTTATAGTGATCATCATTGTAACAGCAAACAAAGTGTAAAATAATAACCCTGATCACCCCCTCAAAGTAGTACAGTGTTACTATGGTACACTGAACATCTCTGATGAAAGTATGTAAAAAAATAAAAAATAAATTGGTATAAAAAATTGAATAAGAAAATGTTTTTTTTCTTTTATTTTTTATTTTTAATTCACCAGTCAGTGACCCTGATCACCGCCACATCAATCAAATGATGACACAGTACTGCACTGGTGATAGTATGGAAAAAAATTGTGGCAAACAATTACAACTTCAAAAAACATGCCTCTACTTTCCAGAGATAGGTCATTTGGGGGTAATTGTACTGTCCTGGTATTTTAAGGGCCTCAAGAAATGAGAGAGGCCATCAGTACATCAGAATTAATTTTCAAATATACAGAATATACAGTATATACCATAGTTTGTAGATGCTATAACTTTAACAAAAACCAAAATACCAAAGACATGTAGCAGAATACATTGATTGTATTGGATTGTTTTATAACAGAAAGTAGAAAATATTTATATTTTTTCTAAATGTTTGACCTTTTTTTGTTTATGGAGATGTATCCCATACAAAATATACAACATACAAAATATACAAAATAAAATAACATTTTCATAATTTTTTTTTTTTCTAACGCATCACCATACATACAGTCAGCTGCATGAGGATACATTCCATATCTCCCCCCCACTTGGGATACCTTTTCTTTCTATAGATTACCTAGGAGAATGTGCCAGAATTTTTTGTACAATCTCCCCCACCCAATATTCTCTTTTTTTGTTTATATTGCAAACAATATAAAAACCCAGTGGTCATCACATACCACCAAAAGAAAGCTCTATGAAAAAAGTGCTAACATTTTTTTTGTGTAAAACAACAATGTTTGTCACGTTAAGGCACTCCCAGGTGTAAGCAGGGATACTGTTATGGGAAAGTCAACCTTTTGACCATACACAATAATTAAATTGTTGTAAATGTTGACAGCATTCAACCAATATATGGTATGGATAAGGAGTGGTGGAAATGGTAAGGGGATGATGTTGCTGGTTCAGAACATTAAAATCCCCCAAAAATTACATAAAAATTACTTAATCAATTTGTGGGCACATCGTTAGTAGCAAACAGAGGATGTCAATGGAGTCCAGGGCAGCTTTAGTACAGCGCAGTCTCATTGGGCTCGGCTGCGGCGGTGGCTTCCGGTATCCCAGGCTGGATGTGGAGGGCGCAGGAGGAAATCGTCAGCCGGACATCACTGGTGTCAAGTTGTTGCTGATGGGCAGTTACAAGATGATGATGCATGCGTTCGGAGCATGCATGCTCCTTCTTCAGGCAGTCTGCCTGAGGAAGGAGCATGCATGGTCCGAACGCGTGCATCATCTTGTAACCGCCCATCAGCAACCACCTGACACCAGTCCGGCTGACGGAAACCTTCTGGAGCTGAGGTGATTAATTAAGGCTGATTAACATAAACTAAATATTAATAAGGGGTTAAACAGAGGAACACTTTAATGCCCAGGTGCTTGACTGGTCTGCCTGTAGTACAGATTTTTCAACAATTTAAATTATTTGCTGCATCTTGAAATGAAAAATATGATGAAGAAGACCAAGGACTGTTTAGCAGTTAGAATCCTATGAACAGCAAGAATGGGGTAACGTTCCCTTCCCAAATGTCCAGCAACTGGTCTCCTCAGTCCATAGACATTTAAAGAGTCCTGTTGCTATATTGTGGTAAACATGGCCCTTTCACTCATTTTTTGAGACTTGTTGCTGCCCTCAATTTCAAAATGACTTTATTCTTTTCCTTAAAATGGTACATTTTCTCAGTTAAACATTTGATATGTTTTCTCTTCTCTATTGTGAATAAAATATGGGTTTATGAGATTTGCAAATCATTGCATTCTGTATTCATGTAAATTTTACACAGTGTCCCAACTTTTTTGAAATTGGGGCAATATTAAAAAGAAATGTACCTGGCAGGTTGCGTTCAATGACATCCTAATAACCTAACCGATCATCTGCAGATCACAGATAATTCATTTGATCTACAGATGAATGAAATACAATAGATAAAAAGGTAACATCGTTCCTTTACACAGCAACTCTGATTCAGACTAAAAGAGAAGTATGGCCAAAGCTGTAGAAAGTAAATTCTACACTCTAGTCATGAGTTGTTAAAAGGTCAGGAAAACAATGACATAATAATAAGGTATGAAAACATGGATTGTGTAATAATGACACACCGGCATTATGAACCTGCATGATGGGTTCCATGGAAAAGATGATGAAATGCTACTTACTGAAGCCATTGCTGTCATAGGATGTAATCTGAACATAGATCTGTGTTTAATGTTGTCAGCAAAAACTAAATCAACGGTGACATTAATAGAGCTGTTAAAAGAATTAAAAGATTCTGTAGGTGAGAAACTAATATCAGTTATCATGATTCATGGTAAGACTCTTGAATTTTAACTCAGCTAAACTGTAGCCAGGAAGGAAAGACTAGTATGTGCAAGCTAGAGGCTTACCTTGTTCAAAAATTATGGTCTTTTTCTACACAAACATCTCCCTCATTTTTCCTGGGCAGGAAAGCTTCACTGTGGTACCATTAGGAATAGGGAGGAGCTCTGAGTGCAGTCTGAACTCATGTTTGGACTGAGATTTGCTTGTTCTGGTTGCAGCGTTATTACTACCATTACTACATTTGACAGCTTCCTGCTCATGTTGGTTGCTAGGAAGCCAGCAGTTGTTGGCATCATAACAACCAGTGACATATTCCAATCTGATTCTTGGGATTCTGACTGACAGTTGAATCTAAACAAAGGGGTGGGGATGATGTAAAAAAATTACAAAAAAGAGGTTTGGCCCCAAAAAATCCCATACTGGGTTTGATATGAATTTTGAGGGAGAATCCCAAGGAAAAACTAAACAAAACATGTGGCGCCCCAAAAAATCCATGGCAGTCCCTATTGCTGGCCAGGAAAGGAGGGGGGGGGGGAGGTAGCATGTGCCCCCTACTCCTAAACCGTACTACGGCCACATTCCCTCAACATGCGACCGTGGGGCACGTTGCATATGTTGTACAGATGCACCACTTCACAGACAGGGTTAGGTCTTTCCCCAGCCATGTTATGTAAAAATAATTTTGCATTTTTAGACAAGTATATATTTATTAGTTATCAAAAAACAATACAGGTAAAAAAAACATTATCCTCTTCATCTCCAAAGGAGAGTAGACTAATTACCATCCATATTCAAAATATCTATAGAGGGTTAGAAACAAACCCTCATTTTAGAAATAAATACATTTCATTAATCTAAGTGAGTGGAGGAGTACGGACGTAACATAGATCATTACTATCAAAACATTTTTTTCCTATGAACAATAATGCTAAGAAAAACAAAATCGACAAAACAAAAACAGAAAAAAAAAATGCATTTTATTGTTTCACTTTCAGCATTAGTAAAATTGCTGTTTCCCGTCAAAGGTGATTTAAATTTTTTTTTTTTTGATGCATGTTCTCCAGGGCAGTGCCATGTCATTTGTTTGACAACCCCTTGCCTATCAGGCTAGAAAATGGCCATTACTGACTTCTAAAATATGGCTCCAATTGACTTCTATGGGGTTCAGATTCAGTATCCATACTTCAGTAAAGCTTGCCAAACACACCTCGAACCGACCACATGTTTGTGCGGCATATCACTGGAGAGCCACTTGCAGTTTTGTCCTCTTAGTAGTTGTTTTCTTTAGTGGGTGGGTATGGTCTGCGCATCAACTGGTGACCCACCTATAGGATTTTTAGCCCAGGTAAAGATGTCTGAAGTGACATGCAGCATCTCTGTTGATCCTCTGCAATAGGCTCCTGATGATATCCATGTAGACAAAATGCATTGGATGGGACTTGCGTACTGTGACATTAGCACACTAAAAGGAGGCCACTCACAGAGCAGTAAATGCATTGGTTTGGTGCTCGATTCATGTCTTAGCTGTCAGATCCCTAGTGCTAAGCTAAACACTCTGTTTGTGAGTACAGCTGGATTGTTTTTAATGTGACCTTTTAATAAAGAAGTTGTTTTATGCTATGAGATTTTTTGTTCTTCCTTGAATGGGACCTTCTTTTCATGAGTGTTATGAAGATTGCAGAATCCAAGGGATTCCTGTGCTTTTCAGCATTGTCACCCTGCGCTGTTTGACTATTTTTTAACAAATGGTCAATCAAATCTGGGGAGTTAGTTATACCACTGGTGTGCATCACGAAGGGTGTGGAGGATGTTTATTTAAACGTGGCTCGTGGACATATAATTCATTTATTATATACAGTTGGATTGATTCTACACAATTTATTTATTTCACTTGTTGAAAGGATTATTGATGTATTGCTTTATTATTATTATTATTATTATACAGGATTTATATAGCGCCAACAGTTTACATAGCACTTTACAATATAAGGGCAGACAGTACAATTACAATACAGTTTAAAGTGGAACTTTACCCATAACAACTTGAATAAAAAAACGTTCTTAACAAGGACATTCCACATTAAAAGAGAAGTATGTTTTATTTGCAGTTTCATATAAAATAATAAGCATATATTGATTGGTTTGCGCAAAAGTTATAGCGTCTGAAAACTATGGGAAAGATTTATGGCATTTTTTTTTTTTTTTTTACTAGTAATGGTGATTTTTAGCGGTACTGCGACATTGCGGCGGACAGATCGGACACTTTTGACACATTTTTGGGGCCATTGGCATTTATACAGTGATCAGAGCTATAAAAATGCACTGATTACTGTGTAAATGTCACTAGTGGGGAAGGGGTTAACACTAGGGGCGATCAAGGGGTTAAATGTGTGTTCCCTGGAGGTGTTCTAAATGTATAGGGATAGGACTGACTGGGGGAGGAGACATATCGTTGTTCCTACTTAGTAGGAAAAAACTATATGTTTCCTCTCCCCTGACAGAAGAGGGATTTGTGTGTTTACACACAGAATTGTCATTAAGGGCAGTGTTGCCAACCGTTCGTATTTTTACGGACAGTCCGTAAAAATGTGCATTTTTCCCCTCCGTACGTAAATGTCCGTAGTTGCGGGAATGTGCCAGTAAAAATAGCCAAGATTGGTTCGGCTTAGAACTGCGCATGCGCAGTTCCGGAGGTTGCCGAGCCGAGCATATGCTGTATTCGGCAGGTGGATTTCACAGAGGCTGTGCCGCACTGGTCGGCGAGTGATGTATTAGGACATCCCGCCAGGCGCGCACGCACCAGAATTTTAAATCTGTAACTAACCAGGAGTACGGAGGAGCACAGCACTGGAGCAGGAGTCAGGTCTCGGAGGCTGTGCAGCATGTGGCGGCAGCGGAATGGAGTAGCCTGCTGCATCCAGGCAATACAAAGTTCACAGGGGAGTCGGGGATGGACAGAGTGACAGACAGCCCAGCCGACAGTAACATCAGGTGATGGTGGCAAAGGGGGATCCGATGGAGGCAGGGGGTGATGGTGGCACCGCAGAGGGGGACAATGGTGGCAGGGGGTTAAATGGAGGCAGGTGGAGATTGGAGGCAGGGGGAGATGGTGGCACCGCAGAGGGGGATGGAGGCAGGGGGCAATGGAGGCAGGGGGAGATTGGAGGCAGGGGGTCCTGGGGAGATTGGAGGCAGGGGGAGATTGTGGCACCGCAGAGGGGGGTGAAGGCAGGGGCAGGGCCGTCGGAACAGGACAGGCAAAACAAGCAATTGCTTGGGGCCCCGAGCTGGCCTAGGGCCCCAGCCTGCTGCCTGTCACTGTCCTCGATTTTCGCCCGGAGCCGATCCGCGGATTGCAGCCTTAGGAAAGGCCGTGGCTTCGGCCTAGCTCCGGAGCGGCGGCCATCTTGGTACACCCGGCGGTGACAGGCCGCCGCTATTGCTTATGGGAGTTGTAGTCCACAACGGCGGCTACGTGCTGATGCTTCCTGCTCCTGGGGGGAGGAGTCAGTGTCAGTCACAGTCACTCAGGAGGGCAGCGCAGGCGTGATACAACTCCCATTGCGGTCGGATCAACTTTTGCCCGCCAGACAGTGCCTCTGGAAAAGGTAAGTCAGTGAATGACTTTTTAATGGAGTGATAAAGTCTCTAATAGTTCCACAAATAAAAAATTAAATACATTTTCTTGAAAAGTAGTAAAGAATCTGTCTTTCTTTGGCTCCACAAGCATGTACTTGTACTGTTGTACATGATTATTCTGTTCTTCTGTCTAGTAATTCAGCCAGGCCAGGATCAGGATCCCTGAATATTAGTGCACGGCTGCAAACAACTTCCTGGTCACAGCAGCCTGCTTCTCCATCCCAATCCCCACTATTGGAGAAATGTCCAGTATCAGGGTTTTTTTTATTTTTTTATTTAAATAATAAAAAAAAAAAAACCCTGATACTGGACATTTCTCCAATAGTGGGGATTGGGATGGAGAAGCAGGCTGCTGTGACCAGGAAGTTGTTTACAGGAGAAAAGCGCACGAATATTCAGGGATCCTAATCCTGGCCTGGATTACTGGACAGAACAGAAATCATGTACAAGTACATGCTTGTGGAGCCATAGAAAGACTGACAGATTCTTTACTACTTTTCAAGAAAACGTATTTACTATTTTATTTGTGGAACTATTAGAGACTTTATCGCTCCATAATTATTTTTGAATACTTTCATTATTTTAACAGTGGACATTACAGGGGGAGATGTGGACAGTACAGGGGGGAGATCTGGATATTACAGTGGGGAAGATGTGGACATTACAGGGGGAGATGATGTGGACATTACAGTGGGGGAGATGATGTGGATATTACAGTGCGGAGTCCCCCTGTCCATCCCACGGTCCCCCTGTCCATCCCACTGTCCATAAACAGTCCTAAGCAGCATCTTAATGTTAATGTGAGTGCGTATGTGTTTTAAGTATGTTGGATTATTTGCAACAGCAGTATTTGCACTGTAAACCTTTTTTATTTATATAAAGTGTGGGTGAGCTTAAACTGTATTGCTATGCTGTGGTTCCTGTAGGCTTTGCGTGAGTGCGCGGGGGGGGGGGGGTTGGGGGGGCCTCCATGTCCATTTTGCTTGGGGCCCCCAAATTCCTTCAAACGGCCCTGGGCAGGGGGTGTTGGTGGCAGAGGGGGATGGAGGCCGGGGGTGACGTGACTAAATAATTTGGCCTTATTATATCGAAAATAACAAAAATATGTTTTTTTTACCTTAATATCTACCTTAAATCACATTGCTATTTGCCTAGCGTACTTGTTTGTAGCCTAAATACTGAAATTTGCACCTAAAAATAAAATTTAGTAACTTTTGTGAAATGTCTGTAAAAACGTGGCTGTGCCAGTAAATTTCGGGTGTCATGCCAGTAAATTTCAATCTGGTAGGTTGGCAACACTGATTAAGGGGTCCAGAAGGGTCTTTTGAAGAGGTCAGACAGCCCAGCCAGAACCCCTTAGACAGAGGGTCTCAGTTCCAGGAGTCAGGTCTACTCCTATCAGTGTGTCAGGAGAACCCCAAATCATAGGCCAAAGATGGGCCAAGCAGCAGGGCCCTGTGACTAGTGGCTAGAGAGCCAAGTATCCAAGAGAGATGGACAACAGAGTCTATGGCCCCATACACACTATTAGATTTTCAGCAGATTTTTGTCTCCAGATTTACCAAAACCATGTAGTGCAAGGGCCTGCCTGATTGCATACAAATTGAAACACTTAAGGTTTGACCTCATATTATATGGTTTTCGTAAACCTGAAGACAAAAATCTGCAGAAAATCTAATAAGAGACTAGTAAGAGGTAAAGCGTGGTACTGCAGGTGAAGCTGAGTGAGCTTATGAGCCAGGTGGCTCAGCATTTTCCTATTCTAATATTTTTGTATTCTGCTGAAGCTGGAGGTCACCTGCATGGAAAGTCATTTGTTTGTGAACCTTTGCATTTTATTTTATTTTTTATAAAAGTGGGCTTCCAGATCCTTAAGAATAGTTCCTGACTGACGTGAACTTACTTGACAACGCATCTACCACTGAGCTAAACATCCCCCATGTCACAAGATACATACATATCTTCCTTCTTTTTTTTTTCTTTTTTGTGTACCCCTCATTCCCCCCCCCCTTATTTGTTCTATTTTTGTTTCAGTTCATTTCAACGCACCTGGAATCTCTGCAGGTATAGGCAATTACCCTCCCCTCTTCCCCAGTGGCTCTGATGGGTACACACAGAGTGGCATGTTTTTAACCAACCTTTGTAGGCTGTCCTTCCGTCAATCGTATTATTATTATTATTATTATACAGGATTTATATAGTGCCTACAGTTTGCGCAGCGCTTTACAAAGTTAGGGCAGACAGGAGGAATCAGCGGGCCCTGCTCGTTAGAGCTTACAATCTAAGAGTAAGGGTCAAGTAATACAAAAGGTAATAACTGTGGGGGATGAGTACGGTATGTATTATCCATCCAACAATTTTGTAAGTGGTATTGCAACCATGGAAATATTTAAAGGAGTTGTAAACCATTGAGGTTTTTCACCCTAATGCATTCTATGCATTAGGGTGAAAAACCTTCTGTAGTGCAGCAGCCCCCCAGAGCTCTCCTTTTACGTACCTGAACCAGATCTTTGCAGCAAAGAGAATGAGCACAGCAGCTCCAGCCGCTGCATTAGGTCCTCGTTGGATAGAATGAGAGCAGCAGGAGCCATTGGCTCCCGCTGCTGCCAATCAAATCCAGTGACATGGGAGCCGAGGGCGGGGCCAAGTCCTGCTGTCTGTGTCAATAGACACAGCAGCAGGACTCGGGAGCGCGCTCCGCACGTTTGCCCCCATTGAATGCGGCTTTCTGTGGGGGCACTCAATGCAGAGGAGGAGCCAGGAGCACCGCTGGGGGACCCCAGAAGAGTAGGATCAGGTCACTCTGTGCAAAACCCTTGCACAGAGGAGGTAAGTATAACATGTTTGTTATTTAAAAAAAAACACCCACATACATAAGTCCTTCTCTTGTACACAACTTAAGCCGTGTACACACGATAGGTTTTACCGATGAAAACAGTCCGATGGACTTTTTTCATCGGACAAACCGATCGTGTATGGGCCCCATCGGTCTTTTTTCCATCGGTGTTTAAAAATAGAACATGTTTTAAATTTATCCGATGGTTAAAAAACGATAGCAAATTACTATCGTCTGTGGGGAACTCTATCGGATAAATAACCCACGCATGCTCAGAATCAAGTCGGCGCATGCTCAGAAGCATTGAACTTCATTTTTCTCGGCTCATCAGAGTGTTTTACGTCACCGCGTTTGGAACGGTCGGTTTTTTGACTGATGGTGTGTAGGCAAGACTGATGGAAGTCAGCTTCATCGGTTTTCCGATGGACAAATCCATCGGTTTAAAAACCATAAGAAATTCGATCGTGTGTACAGGGCTTTACTGTAATGTAAATTACTGTCATTTTTTATTTGAATTCTATTCTTGTATGAAGGTTCATTATGCCAACCCTGAAGAAGAGCGAGTCTCAAAACGCGTCAAAATATGGGCTTCCTATATGATATACAGTAAATGGATTGAATATGTTGAGATAAGTTACACTGCATGTAGATATACAATTTCAGTAATGTCAGCAATAAATAATGTATTATGAGGTCATGGCCTGTGTACGGTTCTTCTATTGTATGTTTTGAATGTATAAATAATAAAGCTTTGTTAATTTTATATATTGGTTTGGCCATTGGTACCTCAAAAGATTCAGCTTTCTAAACCTGTTCACTAGTTTTAGATACATGGACTTGAATTTTTGCCACCCATACATGATCCCTTTTTCTAGTTTATATCTGACCTACTAGTTAATTTATTTTCAAATTTTGTACCTTGTCCTGCTGATTTCTTGTTAACCATGCATCCCATTGTTTCTTGTGCATTTAATTCTGTGTTACCCTCTCTGTTCTTTCATGTCCCCTTTATTTTTGAGCCTGCAAGAGCGTGTAAATACAATCCCCCTTAGGTATGTAAAACTTTAGCAATACTCCTATAGGGAAAATTGATTGTACCATATATACATCATCCCTGTGGGATGACTTTTTGAATCCATCTGACCTTATCTCTTTTCCTTTAAACTAGATTAACCCCTTCCTTACCGGGCCATAGTCATATGACGCCGGCAGGAACCCTCCCTCCCTCCGGGTGGACGTCATATGACGTCTTTTGTTCCCGGACGTCTAGGGGGCGTGCACGCGCGCACCGGCGGCACCACTCGTGACCTGGTGAACGTGCCCAGCGGCCGCAATGTCCGCCGGGCACCCGTGATCACGGCAGGAGTGTGGATCTGTGTGTGTAAACACACAGATCCACCTCCTGTCAGAGGTGAGGAGACCGATGTGTGTTCCCAGTACAGAGGAACACACATCGGTCTCCTCCTCTTGTGAGTCCCCTCCCCCTACAGTTATAATCATTCAATAGGGAACATATTAACCCCTTCAGCGCCCCCTAGTGTTAACCCCTTCCTTGCCAGTCACATTTACACAGTAATCAGTGCAGTTTTATAGCACTAATCGCTGTATAAATGTGAATGGTCCCAAAAACGTGTCAAAAGTTTCCGCAATGTCACGGTCACAATAAAAATCGCAGATCGCCGTCATTACTAGTAAAACAAAAAACGAAAAACAAAATACCATAAATCTATCCCCTATTTTGTAGACACTATAACTTTTGCGCAAACCAATCAATATACGCTTATTGTGATTTTTTTTTATACCAAAAATATGTAGAAGAATACATATCGGTCTAAACTGAGGGAAATTTTTTTTTTTTTAAATTGTGATATTTATTAAATCAAAAAGTAAAAAAATTGTGTTTTTTCAAAATTGTCGTTCTTCTTTTGTTTATAGCGCAAAAAATAAAAACCGCAGAGATGATCAAATACCACCAAACGAAAGCTCTATTTGTGGGGGGAAAAAAACTAAAGATTTCATTTGGGTACAGTGTTGCATGACCGTGCAATTGTCATTCAAAGTGCAACAGCGCTGAAAACGAAAAATTGGTCTGGGCAGGAAGGGGTTGAAAATGCCCTGTATGGAAGTGGTTAATGATAGCTGGTTTGTGTGTCTCTTGGGGGCTCCCCTGCCCTCTGGGGTGGGTCACCTCTTTTTCCTGGTCCCCAGTTTCTTTTTGACGCCCCCCCATCTGGTAAGACATGTGAATGAAGTTTTGGTGTTTCACAACAGATGCCTTTGTTTTTATTTGAACTATGACCATGTGTACTCACAAAATGTACCTTATTAATAATATGTATATGTTTTTTCTACTCTTGTAGTTACATGACAATCTTTTTCTGCATACCATCTGATCATAGAAAGCTCCTGAAGAAGCGGCTAATATAAACCAATATATGGATGGTTTTAGGCTGGGTTCACACTGGGGCGACAAACGCTCCGACATTGGGAGCTCATGTCGCATGACGTGTGAAAATCAATGTTTCCCTATGGGAGCCGTCTTAACTGGTCCGACACATGTCGGTCTGACTTTGAAAATGCTCCCTGTACTACTTTGGTCCAACTTTGATCCGACTTCAGCCCATTGACTATCATTGAAGTCGGATCAAAGTCGGACCGCAGTCTTGCATGATCCAACTTTGGCATGCGACTTGTGCTCTGCTGCTGTTGAGGGGGAACTCCACGCCAAATTTTAAATAAAAAAAACGGCATGGGTTCCCCCTCCAGGGGCATACCAGGCCCTTGGGTCTGGTATGGATTTTAAGGGGAACCCCTACGCCAAAAAAACGGCGTGGGGGTCCCCCCAAAATCCAAACCAGACCCTTATCCGAGCACGCAACCTGGCAGGCCGCAGGGGAAGAGGGGGGGACGAGAGAGCGGCCCCCTCCCTCCTGAACCGTACCAGGCCGCATGCCCTCAACATGGGGGTTTGGTGCTTTGGGGCAGGGGGGCGACCTGCGGCCCCCCACCCCAAAGCACCCTGCCCCCATGTTGATGAGGACAGGGCCTCTTCCCGACAACCCTGGCCGTTGGTTGTCGGGGTCTGCGGGCGGGGGGATTATCGGAACCCGGCAGCCCCCCTTTTATATCGTACCCCTACCCATTCACCTGGTGGAAAAAATGTCAATAAAAACACACACACAGCTTTTTAAAGTAATTTATTACACAGCTCCGCGGGTCTTTTTCTGACTTCGGGGGTCTTCTTCCGACTTCGGGGGTCTCCGGTGTCGTCTCCGCGCTCTTCGGTTCTTTCTTCCTTCTGCCGGGCCTCCGCTATCTTCTTCCAGCACTTTTGCTAGCGGGGCCCGGTCTTCTCCGTCGCCTTCTTCCCTCTTCTTCTCCCGCTCTCCGGTTCTTTCTTCCTTCTGCCGGGCCTCCGCTATCTGTTGAGGGCATGCGGCCTGGTACGGTTCAGGAGGGAGGGGGGCCGCTCTCTCGTCCCCCCTCTTCCCCTGTGGCCTGCCAGGTTGCGTGCTCGGATAAGGGTCTGGTTTGGATTTTGGGGGGACCCCCACGCCGTTTTTTCGGCGTAGGGATTCCCCTTAAAATCTATACCAGACCCAAGAACTGGTATGCTCCTGGAGGGGGAACCCATGCCGGTTTTTTATTTAAAATTTGGCGTGGAGTTCCCGCTCAGGATTCATACCAAACACAGTGCCTGGTATTGGCGGGAATCCAAGTCGGATCCCCGTTCATTGAAAGTCGGACATATGTTGGCTTCATGTCGCAGGGTAAAGTCGGATCCAAAGTAGGACGGCTGTCGTGTCGCACAAGTGTGAACCCGGCCTTAAAATATTACTAATGCGCTACTACTGTGAAATTTGTGTATAAAAATCAAACAAAATTAGGATAACCAAATAGTGACAGCTGCAACCAATCAAGGAAATCTGTGATCCTAAACGTGTAAGTGAATAAATATATTGGTGCGCTGAGACCAACCCTATTATGTGGCACAAATCAACAAATATATAAAAACATAATAACAAAATAAATCCACTAATAAAGTGCTATATATAAAGTGATGCTGTGCTAATATTGCAAAATAAAGTGCAAACTAAATCCTCGTGGATGTTGCTCCGTGCATAAATAAATAGCAGCAATAGGCTTGCATAAAGTGCAAAGAGTAGAAATAGACCGTACTCAAAAACATCAATTAGGCAATAATGGCATGAATAAATACAAATCCTAAAGGAAAGAAGTTCATAAAAGTCTACTTATGGTGCTGAATGTAATTCCACAAACTTCCACCGGAGGCACTAATCCGTCGTGCAGGAATAATGGTGCTTGTTACTTGTTAATCCATATGTGGAGTAAACACATTAAAACAAGAGAGAACGATCATGGTGCAGCATATTATGTGAATAATGATCCAAGCAGATTTAGCTGGTATACCACTCACATGTAACCATGAGACAGAAGCGCATAGCACAGCTCAGCAGAGCGATCTCCTCATTCAGTGTCTGTGTATGATAGACTACTGCTGACAGCATCACTCGGTTCCCTGGGAGTATATTTATTCAAATATATGGATGGTATCTATGTTCTATCTGTGATGATAGGATGTATAAAAATTCTCACTCAATTGTCATGATTTATTTTTATATTTTTTTCTGTGAATATGTTATTATATATATTTTGTAATAAAAAACTTTTGTAATTATCTTAATCCTGACTGTGCAATATCAGTTTATATATGTGTAGCGGCCTCCACTCTCCCCTCTATCTCATCGGCTCGTCTCTCTCTTGTCTAGGGGTACCTTATGAGGAGAGAGTGCGGGGTCACCACGCCAATCCTCCACCACAAGTGTGGTGTTCTGAACCTGGAACCTCCAATGAGAGTTACCTTGAACAATGTCTGCCAGAAAATGAGCCCCACACCATTAAAGTCCAACACTCCTTTATTCTTCTCAATGCAAAAGTGAACACAATCAGTTGGACCCCTTAGAGAACAGAACAGACAAGGAGGTGTGGATGCGAGTAGGCCCAGACACAATGAACTCTCCACTTTCCTTCCTGAAAGTGGGTTGCGGTCTCCCAGCGAACAGGGATTTCCTTCCAGGCGGTCTCCAATGGAAGGCTCACCTGTCACCGGCAATATGCTGCACCGGGTCTTCAAGCAAGTGTCTCCCACCGGGCCACTACGCCCTCCGGATTCGGGTACCCTCTCCCAGGGTCCCCTAGGATCTCCTTCCCTCGCGGAACTCAGTGTTGGGCACTGAGCTCCAGACCTCTGGGACTCGACCCCGTGACAAAGATGGCCGGCCCCTTTATACCCTCTCCCAGCAAGCACGGCGGGTTTTCCCCGCCCCACCATACCGCTGCCGAGGGAGGACAAAAAGGAAGCACAGCACACAGCAATGGTTCAACCCCAGCCCAAGGCGACAGCGCCACCCGTGAGGCTGCAGGGAACTGCACATTACTGGTGTCTCTGCCAGTTTTAAATACACAGAAAGTGTATACCCGCTACATATGGTACCATTAAAGTCCAAATATAGCCTCTCCCTTTCTTTATCTACATGTCCCCTTTATAGCTTTCCAAATGTCAACCTGCTTTTTTTTCCTTGATCTATCTATTTGAACCGAGGCACCATGGAGTTTGCAACTTTGAAAGTTGAAATATAACTGCTGTAAGAAATATTGTAGTCATGTGATGTTTAATGTCATGGGTTGAAAACCTATATGATGTAATAATACCACGCCATCATGAGTGTATATTTTTCCAAAGGAAAGGTGATGAAACACAATGTACTCATATATTTGAAACCAGTGCTGCCTTAGGACTTAGTCTTAAACAAAGATTTGTTTTAATGCTGTAAGCAGAAACCAAGATCACTAAAAGACAGTATTCAATGTGAGGGATACACAATGCCTTCCATAAATAGATCTTCTATGGATCAGAAGACTCTGAAAGGAGAAACAAACCTAAATGTTTGGGTCATATGTTCTAGTAAGACCGGATGTGCTGCATTTTTTTCTTGATCACCAGGGCTCTCCAAACAATGACATAATAGCTAGGTTTGAAAATGTAGATGCTGTAATAAAGCCACACCAACAAAACACCATTTATTGTCTTAGAAAGAACAGTATGGGAGACTTATTCACATAGCTAGCTCTAATCATCTCACTAGTCCATGTATTCTTGATCAAAACAAAGAATGAAATAAAGACATATAGAACATGTACAATGAAAGTTTCTTCATGTTCACAGTCATGTAAATATGATATTTTGATCCGGTACCATAATAAGGGATAACATTTTTTGTCCCTGACATAGCAATAGTATTATAGCACTGCATTTCTTGTTATGCATTTTTACGTTTATTTCTATCTAAAATATTTGTAGCGCACCCACCTATCCCCCTCCTGCATTTAACTCGGCTCCTCGCAGGGGGAGACAGGCACATCGCACCACAAGCCCGTACCCTCCTGTGTAAAGAGGTTGAGCGGTGTTATTTTTGGGTCTGGTCTGCAGCCAGAGTCAAAAATCCTCCTGAGAAGTCCTTGACTTCCGCAGTAATGTAAATGTCCACACCAGCTGAAACTCCAACTCAGTATTTATTCTCACTTTGTATAAACAGTCTCTTTGGATAGGAAAGGGTTGGAGTGAAGAAAACAGGACAGCCGAAGGTGTGGTGGAGGTCCAGGCACAAACGTAGCTCAAACTCTTCACTGCTCAGATTCTCAAACAGTTTTAGGCACACAGTCTCTGCCACAGACCGTTAAGTTGGTCTCTGCCACAGACCTGGTGAATAGGGCCCCTGCCCTGGACCTGATGAACTTGAACTCCCTTCCTAGAACATGGCCGCTATCAAGGAGAAGATGTCCCCCCAGAGAGTCAACAGACCCTTCCTTCACCGTGACTCCCACATCGGTTCCTCAGAATGATCCTCCCTTCTCTTAGGGTGTGGGTCCCCTCGCAAGGCGGCACCCTGGACTCCTCAATCCCTAGTGGACACCAGCCGAAGGCGCTGGGCCCCGAGCCGTCACTGCAGCTCCCGGGTCTCCATACCCAAGCGGACAGGAACGGTGAGGTAGTACCTCACCCCAGGCTAAAGGTGCCTGAGGTGGAACCGGAACACAGCCTCCGGGCCGAGGCTACCCGGAGATGAGCCACACGCACTCCCAGGCTGAAGGTGCCTGGGGGTGGACCCCGATCAGCAGGTTCCCCGCCCCACTGTACGGCTGCCGAGAGGGGTCACAAAAGGCACAGCACTGTATTGATAGTTCAACCCCGGCCCAATATGGCAGCGCCACCCATAGGCCACAGGGAACTTCACACCAATACTATCCCCTGAGGACAAAAAATGGTCCATAACTCCTAACAATTCAAGGTGTCTGAGCCTGGTTACCACTCAGACACTTCCCCTAAATTGAACAACCCGCTACATATTTTTTATGTGGTTTTTTTTCATACGGTTGGGAATGACTGGAAGCCATCTCGGTAGCTATCCCTGTGACTACGGCAGAGAGTCGTGTAAAATTCAAGTGTCTACAGTTGTTACTAGACCAGAATTCAAAGGGAAATCTTTAATGGCAACATCTGTCATTTTGATGAGATTTCTCTGCCACTTAGACCCCTTTCACACTGGGGCATTTTTCACCTGTAAAGCGCCTGAAAAACGCCTCCCCTGCACTCCCAGTGTGAAAGCCTGAGTGCTTTCACACTGAGGCGCTGCGCTGGTAGGACATTAAAAAAAGTCCTGCAATCAGCATCTTTGGGGTGGTGGAGCAGTGGTGAATACACCGCTGCTGCACCGCTCCTGCCATTGAAATGAATGGGCAACGCTGCCAAGGTGCCTGCAAAGTGCTTCAGCAGCAGCGCTAAACGGGCGCATTTAACCCTTTATTTGGCCGCTAGAAGGGGGGTTTAAAGCGCCTCACTAGCGGCCGAATAGCGCCGCTAAAACAACGGTGAAGCGCCGCTAAAACTAGCAGTGTTTTACCATCAGCGCCCGCCCACCCCAGTGTGAAAGCACCCTTTATGTTGTGACCCCAGGACTAACAATGCCAGGGGTTCCAACTATTGAATACTGTTTCCAAAAAAAAAAAGAAAAACATTTTTGGCTAGAGAATAATTAAAATTTTACTAATCATATCAGCGTAAAAACATGGATAAACGTAAAAGCACACAGAAACAATCAACACTTCTGCAACACTTTTGCAAGGTAAAAAAAAAACAACTTCTACACACAGTCATCTAGCATTCAGGTAGGGAGTATGTGCTACTGCTGATCATTCTATACATAAATGGACGTTGGTGTTGATAAAACAAGTCATGTGGCAGTCATCATACCATTTAAATTATAGTTGAAAATTGGAGGTCAATGTCAGCTGACTTTAGTAAATGCAAAAACCCCTGGATCAAAAAATTTGAATTCACATGTGTATGTGCTTTTTAAAAACAGGGGAAGGCAGTCCATGTAGTATAGCCTTTATTCTTGTGCTGAACAATCATTTGTCCATAGCATGTAATAAAATAAGTAATCCATATAGGATATTTATTATTATCCTTGATTAAGCAAAATTATAGGGAGTTTAACTGGGTGATGAAAAGGAACAATTAGTAGAAGAAGAATAACGCGTAATGGGGACAAGGATACAGACTAAGCAAACATTGCTCACTCAACTTCACTAGGAAAACAAAGAATGGAAATAGTGAAGACGTGTTCTTCTAAAGGAATTTCCAATGCATACATTTAAAAAATAGGATAAAGGTGAAAGCAATGTAGAATGTAAATTGGAATGTAAAACAGTAGTGCATTTTGTGAATAAATTCTAAAGTAATCTTTCATATTATACCCTGATCAGCCATAACATTATAAACACTGACAGGAAAGTGAATAACATTGATTATTTCATTACAATGGCACCTGAAATTGGGTTTGATATATTTGGCAGCAAGTAAATATGTTGTTCAAGAAGTTGATGTGTTAAACGTTGACAAAAAATGGGCAAATGTAAGGATTTGAGTGACTTTGACAAGGGCCAAATTGTAATGGCTAGATGACTGGGTAAGAGCAACTCCAAAACTGCAGCTCTTGTGGGATGTTCCACGTGTGCAGTGGTCAGGAGTCAGGACCAATCAAAAGTGGTTCAAGGAAGGAAAACCAGCAAACCGGTGACAGGGTCATGGGCAGCCAAGGCTCACTGATGCACATGGGGAGCAAAGACTGGCCTGTGTGGCTAATGTAGCTCAAATTTTTGAAAAAAGTTATTGCTGGTTTTCCTAAAAAGGTGTCAGAACATACCGTGCATCTCAGTTTGTTGCATATGGGGCTATGCACTCCAGTCAGGATGCCCATGCTGACTTATGTCCGATGCCAAAAAAGCCTACAATAGGCACATGAGTAAGCATCAATTTTTGATGTGAAACGCGTCAGCCGTTCACCCCTGCATGTCTACTGTCTGTTTTCTGCTTGCTTTTGGATTTATGGATTAAATTTGGGATTTTTATTTTCATTTTTGAAACTCAATAAACCATTTATACAGAGTTCCGCAGTCCAGGGCTCTTTCCTCTTCCAATAGGCACATGAGCAGCAAAACTGGAGCACAAAGCAATGGAGCAAGAAGGTGGCCCGGTCTGATGAATCCTGTTTTCTTACATCATGTGGATGGCTGGGTGAGTGTGCGTTCTTTACCTGGGGAAGCAATGGTACTAGGGTGTACTATGAGAAGTATGATCCATGGAGGCCCCACCTTGCAACTTACAGAACTTAAATGATCTGCTACTGACAGCTTGGTGCTAGATACCAAAGCATACCACCAGAGGAGTAGTGGAGTCCATATCTCAATGAGTCAGGGCTGTTTTGGTGACAAAATGGGGACCTACTCAATATTAGGGGGCTGGCCATAATGTTATGGTGGATGGTCATATAGTTATGGCTGATTAGTGTATGTGAAATCTAGAAAAAATTTTAATCTTCAGGCAGAATTTAATGATTTTAAAGCAAATACTGTTATTTTAGGTAACTCCTAAGCTTGCCATGAATAAAACATTTAATTTACACATAAAAATCCTGTCTCTTACCCATATATGTAACTTCTACGACATCTTACACAATACATGGTAACAGCAGTATGTATAAAATGTATAACACTAAGAGAGTGTTTTAAGGGATTTGTCACCTGTTTACATACCTTTATTATACCAATGAATATAACCAACCTTGAAATCAACTACTCTCTGGCTTTTTGGTTCTCAAAGATGAATTCTGTGGAAAAAGATGCCCCCCCCCCAAGAACATCAAGGGTTAAATGCTCATTTTGTCTAGGGATATCATAGAAAGCAATTATACTTACTAGACATGTGCACACTGAAATATTTCGTTTCGGAATTTCGTTTTCGTCCGAAAAATAAATTTATTAAGTTACTCCCGAAATTTGTTTTTATTTATTTCGTTTTTCGTTAAAAATTGCATTCGTCCGAAAATCTGAATTAATTAAGGTTGAATCTGTCATTGAAGGCTTATTGTGTCTGTCGAATGTTCAAAGAAGATTTGACGGAGCAGCGAAACTGTACGACTCTGCAATCATACATTTCCGGTCGAATGTTCCGCCCACAAGCAGTGATCTTTTCTCTCTATGTCGAATCTTTTCTCTCTATAATAACGAATCTTTTCTCTCCTATGTCGAATCTTTTCTCTCTATAATGTCGAATCTTTTCTCTCCTATGTCGAATCTTTTCTCTCTATAATGTCAAATCTTTTCTCTCTATAATGTCAAATCTTTTCTCTCCTATGTCGAATCTTTTCTCTCTATAATGTCAAATCTTTTCTCTCCTATGTCGAATCTTTTCTCTCCTATGTCGAATCTTTTCTCTCCTATGTCGAATCTTTTCTCTCTATAATGTCGAATCTTTTCTCTCTATGTAGAATAATCTTGGACTAATAGAGTTAAGGTTAGGCACATTCGACCACAGGTTCGATAGACACAGATTGTTATTGTCAGCGTCACGTCGAATCTCCTATCTATATCGAACTGTTGTAGCAACGAAAACGAAAATAAAGCATTTGTTTATGTCGGATCTTTCGGTTTTCGGATTCTGTGCTTTCGTTTTCGTTTGTTAAAACGATAACGAAAATAGCTGAAATTCGGACGAAAATGCATTCGGACGAAAACGAATGCACATGTCTAATACTTACCTAATTTCTCACTTCTCCCATGGGCTTAGTCTCAGCTGCATGATTGGCCCCTGTAACCACTTCTCTTCACTGCTTCATTAATATCAGGCATTTTGATGTCATCTTATACAATGCAGAACCAGCCCACAACCCAGGGCATTCGAGAGAGTTGAAAAGCACTGGCTGGGAGAAAGAATGAGAGATAAGGTAAGTATAACTATTGATTGATTGATTCTGTTCTTCGTAGATAAAACAAGCATTATTTTCTCAGAGGCACTAGAACCATGGTTCTAATACAAAGTATTTTTTAAATTTGGTGTTACAAATATGAATTAACGCAAATTTAAAAAGTTTACATACCAATGATTTTAAAATAATTAATCATCAATGAAGTGTCTGAAATCAGTCGCTAACTATAACGATCAATAAGCTTCTTACACCTCTCACCCGGAATTTTGGACCACTCTTCCTTTGCAAACTGCTCCAGCTCTCTCTTATTGGAAGGGCGCTTTTTCCCAACAGCAATTTTAAGATCTCTCCACAGGTGTTCAATGGGATTTAGACCTGGACTCATTGCTGGCCACTTTAGAACTCTCCAGCGCTTTGTTGCCATCCATTTCTGGGTGCTTTTTGACATATGTTTGAGGTCATTGTCCCGCTGGAACACCCAAGATATTGGACGCAAACCCAGCTTTCTGACACTGGGCTCTACAGTGCGACCCAAAATCCTTTGGTAATCCTCAGATTTCATGATGCCTTGCACACATTCAAGGCACGCAGTGCAGAGGCAGCAAAACAACCCCAAAACATCATTAAACCTCCACCATATTTCACTGTAGGTACTGTGTTCTTTTCTTTGTAGGCCTCATTCCATTTTCGGTAAACAGTAGAATGATGTAGTTTACCAAAAAGTTCTATCTTGGTCTCATCTGTCCACAAGATGTTTTCTCAGAAGGATTTTGGCTTACTCAAGTACATTTTGGCAAGCTGTAGTCTTGCTTTTTTATGTCTCTGTGTCAGCAGTGGGGTCCTCCTGGGTCTCCTGCCATAGAGTTTCATTTCATTTAAATGTCGACGAATAGTTTGCGCTGACACTGATGCTCCCTGAGCCTGCAGGACATCTTGAATTTCTTTGGAACTTGTTTGGAGCTGCTTATCCACCATCCGGACTATCCTGCGTTGCAACCTTTCATACATTTTTCTCTTCCGTCCACGCCCAGAGAGATTAGCTACAGTGCCATGGGTTGCAAACTTCTTGATAATGTTGCGCACTGTGGACAGAGGCAAATCTAGATCTCTGGAGATGAACTTGTAACCTTGAGATTGTTGATATTTTTCCACAATTTTGGTTCTCAAGTTCTCAGATAGTTCTCTTCTCTTTCTGTTGTCCATGCTTAGTGTGGCACACACAGACACACAATGCAAAGGCTAAGTGAACTTCTCTCCTTTTTTATCTGCTTTCAGGTGTGATTTTTATATTGCCCACACCTGTTACATTATGTCCAATTTGCTTTTTTTCCTCCCTTTTTTTGTTTTGTTCCTGTAGCGGCCTCACCCCTCTCCCTTTCTTTATCGGTTAAATGGCTGTTGTCTAGGGGTACCTGGGAGAGAGAGATGATACACACCACGGCCCATGTCATCCGTAACCAAGAGGTGAAGGCCTAAAGCTTGGGCTTTTGTGTAGGTGTCCTAGAGTCAAGTCCAGTCCTTCGTCCCTGACTCCTTTGCTTTAGTAACCCAAGTTCCACACAGTGAATAGGTACAACTCAGTTTTATTCTTCTTGCCAAGCAATAAAACAATCTTTCTCCTTTGGAAAATGAGGGGACAGATCGAGGCACAATCCTTTCCCTCCTTGCTGCTGCCCACTGTGCTGTCACCAGTGGTGAATAGTCACTGCCACTGACTAGGTAATATAGAACGTGTCAGGGGAAGAAATCCATCCAAGGGAGAAATAGAGGCCTCTCCGTCACCAGCGATGCTGCGCCGGGCTCTTCAGAGAAGTTACTGCGCACCAGCCCTCACGAACTCAGACACGGGCACCCAAGGAGTTAGGGCCCCCTCGGATTCCTCCACCCTCGCGGAACTCAGTCGAAGGTACTGAGCCTCAGGCATCTGCCATAGTACCTCACCCCAGGCTAAAGGTGCCTGAGATGGACTCCATCTCCGCTCCAGATAGGCCAAGGGCACCTAGGCCTGGAACACCGAAACGCCAGCACCCAAGCTGAAGGTGCCTGGGTGCGGCCACGTCCTCCGACTCTCTCCCCAAAATCAGGACGTCCGCCCCTTTTATCACCTCTCCCTTTGCGTCACAGCGGGTTCCCCGCCCCGCTGTACCAGCTCCAGGGGAGGACAAAAAGGCACAGTTTGCGGTGTGAGTCCAGCTCCGGCCCAAGGCAACAACGCCACCTGTAGGCCCCAAGGAACTCCACACCCCCAGAGTCCCCACATAAATTCAAACATCCGCTACACTCTCCCCCTGATGATTTTACACTGGTCCCCAGTGTCTGGTACAAACTCATACCCCACAAGGGTGGTGACATAAGTTCAGCCCAGAAACCAAACTACACAATTTAGCCCTGAATTGTGCCAAGACATGAATGGGAAAGAGAACACTTAAAACAATACAACTATAAAAGTTTTCAATAAAACACATTAAATATCTCACACATTTACATTCTTCCCTCCCTCCGGCTATCTAAGGACCACCCATTCTCAGTAGTCTTGACAGACGAGTCTCCTGCAGAGGGAAAGAAAAGACACATACATCCTACCAACATGTGTGTTTGCTTGGAATGAATAGGTCAGGCCTCACGAACTCAGACACGGGCACCCAAGGAGTTAGGGCCCCCTCGGATTCCTCCACCCTCGCGGAACTCAGTCGAAGGTACTGAGGCCCAGGCATTCACCATAGTACCTCACCCCAGGCTAAAGGTGCCTGAGATGGACTCCATCTCCGCTCCAGATAGGCCAAGGGCGCCTAGGCCTGGAACACCGGAACGCCAGCACCCAAGCTGAAGGTGCCTGGGTGCGGCCGCGTCCTCCGACTCTCTCCCCAAAATCAGGGCGTCCGCCCCTTTTATCACCTCTCCCTTTGCGTCACAGCGGGTTCCCCGCCCCGCTGTACCAGCTCCAGGGGAGGACAAAAAGGCACAGTTTGCGGTGTGAGTTCAGCTCCGGCCCAAGGCAACAACGCCACCTGTAGGCCCCAAGGAACTCCAAACCCCCAGAGTCCCCACATAAATTCAAACACCCGCTACATTCCAATACACACAAAGGGAATAAACATGTGTATAGCAAAATGTGTTACTGCAATACTTTTCTGTGAGAAATACTTGATTTTCTGGAAAAATTTCTGGGGTGCCAACAATTTCGGCCATGACTGTACATAATCATAATCAGGTCATTGCCCTAGTAAATGAATGCCCTAACAGCCTAAAGTTCGGTTTGTACTTGTGTTGGAACTGAACCTTGAGCTCATCCTTACTCCTGACGTTTATGAGAATACATGCATCCTGATATACTGCTGATAACAATTTAATGCTTACACAGACCTTGACTACATGCTGTATAGAGATAAGGAATTTTGACACATTTTTGACTCTAAGCCCTGGTTCACACTGGTGCGTTTTGACATGCGATTTGGCATGTCAAATCGCATGTCAAAACGGCGGTATTTGTCGCAATTTGCCGGCAATGGCACCGTCCTAATCCGCGGCGCTGCACCGATTTCAAAAAGTAGTTTATGTACGACTTTTTGCGATTTCGAGCCGCCGATTTACATTGACATCTGTGAAGAAACCTGCACAGATGTCTTTGTAATCGCGGCTGAAATCGGGACTGCCAGCGAAAGTGAAATCATGCGAGTTCAGCTGAACTTTCACGGCTTCACTCCCGCAGCCCAGTGTGAACCTGGGCTTAAATGCTGAATTTATAGCATGTTTGTTCCGGGTGTGTGAAACATAATGCCACCTAGCTGACCAAGGAACTGGTAAGCAACGGTACAACCACAATCCAAGATCAAGGTCATGGGCAAGCTGGGTCGGTATCAGGAATCAAATACAGGACACAAGCAGGACTCAGGATACAGCTGAAGACCAGTCAGCAGCACTGACATTGCATTAGAGCATCCCTTAAATAGGCCATCTGCTGTCAATGACAATTCTAGGACACCTCCAGGTAACTAGCATTTACAGATGCAAGTCAGTCATAGCCACAAGGACTGGATAAAAGCAAGCAAAGGGCTGCATCTGGCCCGGGCTGCAGTTTGTAGACCAGTGTTCTAAAATTAAAGTGAATGTTTGACCATTCTTCCAGAAGCGCATTTGTAAGGTCAGGCACTGATGTGGATGAGAAGGTCTGGCTCACAATCTTCGCTCTTATCCATCCCAAAGGTGTTCTATTGGGTTGAAGACTGTGCAGGCCAATCAAGTTCCTCCACCCCATACTCACTCATCCATGTCTTTATGGACCTTGCTTTGTGCACTGGTCCAAATCATTTGGTGGAGGGGGGATTATGGTGTGGGGTTGTTTTTCAGGGGTTGGGCTTGGCCCCTTAGTTCCAGTGAAGGGAACTCTTAACCACTTAACGACCGCCGCATGTACATATACATCGGCAGAATGGCACGGACAGGCACATCAACGTACCTGTACGTGCCTGCCTTCCCGCGGGTGGGGGGGTCCGATCGGACCCCCCCGGTACATGCGGCAGTCCGTTTCGATTCAGGAGCGATCCGGGATGAGGGGGCGGCTATTGGTTTCTGGCCACCCCCTCGCGATCGCTCCCGGCGAATGAGATGCTACCCCTGCCAGTGTAACACGGGCAGGAGGAAGTGATGTCACTCTCCTCGTGGCGGTCTTTTTGTCCAGCGCGAGGAGAGGAAAACATCTCAAGGCCCGTACACACGGTCTGACTTTTTGCCAACAAACTTCAAAATGAGCAAGTTTTCCAAAAAATCCTACCGTGTGTACGCTCCATCGGACAAACTTTTTCGGTTTTCATTGGACAAAAGTTCGCTCTGCAAACGGACAAACTTTTCGGCAACAAAAGTCTGATGGTGCAAAGTCCGACCGTGTGTACAGAAATCCATCGGACTTTTGTCCGAAGTACAAATACGCATGCCCAGAATCAATGTTAAAATCAACCAACAATAGCAGAAGTTGACCAAAGGGTGGCGGTAAAGAGCAGAAAAGAGCAGAAAAACCACATGATGTTGGGAACGTTTGCAGAAAAGTCCTGCCGTGTGTATGCTATGGGTGTGCCCGGCCAACTCCCTTCGGACAAAAATCCACGGAAAAGTTTGTTTGAAGTCCGACCGTGTGTACGAGGCTTTACAGTAAGTTGCACCAACAGCTCACTGACACCAGTACACATAGGCACACAAATCACCCCCCAGTTCACCTCCCAGATCACCCCTTGTACCCCTAGTCACAGTGTCACCATTTGCAGTGGTCATTTTTTTACTGATCACTGCAATCAGTGTCATTTGTGACAGTATAAAGTGTCAGGGCAAATAGCTTTAGGTCCCTTTAGGTCCAGGGTAGCCCCCTAACCCCCTTAATAAAGGTTTAACCCCTTGATTGCCCCCTTGGTAACCCTTTCACCCCCTATCGCCAGTGTCACTAAGCGATCGTTTTTCTGATCGCTGTATTAGTGTTGCTGGTGCCGCTAGGTAGCCAGTTATTTTTTTAGGTTTGCCGCCAGGTTTTTATAGTCAGGAACCCGCATATACAACCTAATAAAGGTTTTAACTCCCTGATTGCCCCTAGAGTTAACCCTTTCACCAGTGATCACCGTATAAGTGTCACTGGTGACACTGGTTAGCCAGTTAGGTATTTAGTTATTTGGGTTACCTGTCAGGTATTTATATAGCGTCAGGTACCCCCATATATTACCTAATAAAGGTTTTAACCCCCTGATTGCCCCTAGTTAACCCTTTAACCAGTGATCACCGTATAAGTGTTACGGGTGACGCTGGTTTGTTAGTTTTCTTTTTATAGCATCAGGGCACCCGCCGTATATAACCCAATAAAGGTCTAACCCCCTGATCGCCCGGCGGGTGATATCAATTAGGTTTTAGCATCAGTTAAGGTCTGGGTCACCCCAGGCAGCGCCAGGTTAGTGCCAGTAACGCTAACACCCACGCACGAAGCATACACCTCCCTTAGTGGTATAGTATCTGAACAGATCAATATCTGATCTGATCAGATCTATACTAGCGTCCCCAGCAGTTTAGGGTTCCCAAAAACGCATTGTTAGCGGGATCAGCCCAGATACCTGCTAGCACCTGCGTTTAGCCCCTCCACCCAGCGCAGCCCAGCCCACCCAAGTGCGGTATCGATCGATCACTGTCACTTACAAAACACAACACACATAACTGCAGCGTTCACAGAGACAGGCCTGATCCCTGCGATCACTAACAGTTTTTTTGGTAGCATTTGATACAGTTGTTGACAGTCAGGTGCTTTTTTACCTGTGAATCCTTACTAGTTTACTACTAAATTTAGAGCCCAAAATGGCAAATCGAAGGTACACTAGTAAAGAGTGTACAAACCTCCTGTGGATATGGGGTGTATGATCTGGATACTGTGATTTACGGTTCATCCGAACGGGACGTACTGGCTCATGAAGGGAGGATTACAACACTAAAGGCCGCGGCTGGGTTACAGTCGAATGTCCCAAACCGCTTGCCCTCTGGTAAGCTGCTTCCCCTTCTGTTGGTGGTGGATACCTCACGGTTTACTTTGAGTAGTCACTGTGGTGTGATATCTGTGGCTCCCCTGCTATAAGGATTTATGGACATTTGTTGAATACCATTGGACTATTTGGTGTAAAGCCTGCTAGTTCATTATGTGCATTTAAAATAAGCATAAAATTCCTATTAGGCTTCGGTCCAAATTCCTAAAAGTGGCACAGTTTTTTCTTTTCCATTGTTTGAGGTGTTGTCACACTATTTCTGCTGCCTAAGGTTTAATTTTTAATTTTTAATTGTTTGCTAGTGCAGTTTTTTATCCTTTATACACTAGTAAAGAGGCCTACAAGATTCTGAGCATGACAGATAGTGAAGAGGAGGTCACGCATCTGTCAGATTCAGGCTCAGAATACAACCCCGTAGAAGACAGCGGCTCCATGTCAGATAGCTCTGACAACGAAGGTGAGGTCCCTGCTAAGGTCAGGCATACCCGATCCCGATCTTCTGATGTTGTTGAGGAGCAAGAACCGCAGGGCTCTTGTATTATGGAGCAGAGAAGTACTAGCACCGCTATTCCTTCTGGTGAACTGGCAAGCACCAGCGGCCTAGTACACCCTGGACGTACATCAGTGGCGGCTGGTGCTCAAAATTTTTGGGGGGGCGCAAACAAACTGAAAAAAAAAAAAAATCAATTGCCGCCACTGTGCCCATTAAACGCAGCCACTGTGCCCAAACGCCACCAGTTTGCCCCCTCAAATACAGCCAGTTTGTTTCCATATACAGCCAGTGTGCCCCCATATATATACAGCCAGTGTGCCCCCATATACCGCCAGTGTGCCCCCATATATATATATATATATATATATATATAGCCAGTGTGCCCCCATATACAGCCAGTTTGTCCCCATATATATAGCCAGTGTGCCCCCATATACAGCCAGTGTGTCCCCATATATATAGCCAGTGTGCCCCCATATACAGCCAGTGTGCCCCCATATACAGCCAGTTTGTCCCCATATACAGCCAGTTTGTCCCCATATACAGCCAGTTCCCCCCAAATGCAGCCAGTTTGTCCCCCATTTACAGCCAGTTCCCCCCAAATGCAGCCAGTTTGTCCCCCATATTCAGCCAGTTTGTCCCCATATACAGCCAATTCCCCCATATTCAGCCAGTTTGTCCCTCATATTCAGCCAGTTTGTCCCCCATATTCAGCCAGTTCCCCCCAAATGCAGCCAGTTTGTGCCCCATATTCAGCCAGTTTGTGCCCCATATTCAGCCAGTTTGTGCCCCAAATGAAGCCAGTTTGTCCCCCAAATGCAGCCTGTTCCCCCCCAGCCCTGCACTTACCTTCCTCGGTCCGCGCCGTCCTCGATGTGTTCTTCCGCCCTCAATGTCGCTTCAGCCAATCAGGTTACCGGTAACCAGATCCGGTGAACCTGATTGGCTGAAACCTCCACACAGTCTTCTTCCAGGAACGCACCCCCGTGCGTACCTGGGAGGAGTTTTTGGAAGCCGAATACAGCGTGAGAGCTGTATTCGGAAAGCCTATCAGAGCCGCTGGCTCTGATAGACACTTCCAAGTCACACCCACCGCCGGCCACCGCTCTAATTCATATGGCTGGCGCTCACCAGGAGGCCGGTCATATGAATAGTGGGCAGCGCGGCAGCGGCGACAATACACAGATTCATGCAATGCATGAATCTGTGTATTGTCTTTCAGTGGCGGTGCGGGAGTGAGAGGGGGCGGCGCTCCGGCGCCCTCTATGGACGCACCGCCACTGACGTACATCCAGCACTTCAGTGACGTGGTGAGTCCCATAAGTGCAGTTCAAGCTGGCGAGATGGCAAGCACAAGTAGTGTCCCGCTGCCACCAAGAAGAAGACAAAGGCAGGCCCATCGTGCCCATAGTGCCCTTCCTGCAGAATTTGCCAATCCACCACTTCTGCAGCACCCGTACTTCCCCCATTCACTGGTCAACCCGGTATTCAGGTGGAAACAGCTGATTTTACGCCACTTGATTATTATTCGCTGTTTTTCACGGAAGATCTCTATAGATCTATTGTGGACCAGAGTAATTCATATGCTGGTCAATTCATCGCCGCTAAGCTAATCCCCAGTTGCCTTCCCTTGCCAGAGATTGGAAACCAATTACGGTTTCCGAATTTAAGACCTTTCTGGGCCTTTCTCTCAACATGGGCACACATAAATTCTCGTTGTTGTGCGCCTATTGGTCCACGTGCCCAATTGACCATATTTCTGTGTTCTCTGCCTCCATGTCCAGGAAACGATACGAGCAGATCTTGCGGTTCATGCACTTCAACGACAATGAACTTTGTCATCCTCGTGGAGACCCTGAATTAGAACGGCTCTACAAAATTCGGCCCCTCATAAACCACTACAACAAACGTTTTGCAGCCTTGTTTACGCCGATCAAGTGGTCTGCGTTGATGAGTCCCTGATTACATTTTCTGGCCGCTTGTCTTTCAAACAGTACCTTCCCAGCAAGCGTGCAAGATATGGGGTCAAGCTCTATAAGTTCTGTGACAGGGCAACAGGCTATGTATGGAGCTTTATGGTTTATGAGGGAAAAGACAGTCACGTAGAGTCGGAGAACTGCCCAAATTACATAGGGAGCGCTGGCAAGATAGTGTGGAACTTGGTGTCACCCTTATTCGGAAAGGGGTACCACTTGTATGTGGACAATTATTACACGAGCATGCCACTTTTTAGTCACTTGTTTGATCATCAGATTGGAGCATGTGGCACCGTGTGACCTAATCGCCGGGGCTTTCCCCAGGGGCTTGTAGATTCTCGTCTTAGGTTGGGGTAGAGAGCCTGCTTGAAGTGTAATAATTTGCTCGCTGTGAAGTGGAGGGATAATAAGAATGTTTTCGTTCTTTTTTTTTTTTTCACAATAAGGTTTTTATTGAAAAATGTAGTTCAGGTTTACAATATGCAAGGTGTAACGTACAGGCATTTATAATATGTAATTACATTTACAACTGTGTTGCCTGGGAGAAAGGATCAATAGAATGATTTATAACAATTTGGCTAATCACATACAGGTCATAGATCAGTCGTATAGTATTCACTATGTGACTATAAAGGGGTAAATGGGGTAGGAGGGGAGGGGGGAATTGGTATTGGGGGGGAGGGAGGGTAGGGAGTAACAGGACATCTGTAAATACATTTCAAATATATGTTTATATGCATAGTACATCGTGAGTATTAGCATAAAGTTGACAGATAGTGTTAAAGAAAGGGTATATCTAGACTGATTTATTTTTTAGTAGTAAGGGCTCGGTAGTCTTCTGAGAGGATGAACAGTAGCCAGGGTTGCCACACCCCATTGAAGTCTGTACTGTTTTCTTTTTTCATCGCAATGATTTCCTCCATTTTGAATATGTATTGGACCCTGTCTAGCCATTCCCTGATGGTTGGTGTCTGGGTTGTTTTCCAATGCAGGGGGATGAGTGTTTTGGCAGCTACTAGGAGATGTTTGGTTAGTGTTTTTTTATATTTGCCGATGGTCAGGTCAGTGATGTGTAGCAAACATGCTGCAGCGTCAAGGGAGATTGTTGTTTCTGTGATGAATCTAATCCATGTGATAATGTGTTCCCAGTATCTCTTTATTGGTAGGCAGTCCCACCATATGTGTAGGAAGGAACCTATCTCTGATTTACACCTCCTGGTATCTAGTGCTTAGAGAGCACTTATGGGCAAGGATGCAAGCCTTCTCCCACTGAGTTTTGCTTATATTTATGTTCAGATCATTTTCCCATTTGTCTCTGTGTTTGTTGCTGTCTAGGTGTGAAGCGTGGCATAGCCATGAATACGCCAGAGAGGTAGTCTTGGGTGTCTGAGATCCATTAAGACAAATGGTTTCAAGGTTGGTGAGTGGCAGAGTGAAGGCTGATTTCATTTTGTTGTTTACCAGGAAATCTGTTAATTGGATATAGAACCAACGGCCAGGAAATGATTCCCCGAATTCCTCTCGTAATGTGTTATAAGGCTTAACTTTAGGGCCTGTCATACAATGGGTTACCAGGAACTTCGGAGTCGCCTTCAGGTCGAGACCCGGGAGGAAGTCAGGGTTTTTGGTGATAGGTGTCAGGGGTCCTGGTATTGATGCTAGTTTATGGGGTCCTGCAACCTTATGCCAGATTCTAAGCGTGTTTGCAACCAGTGGGTGCTCTGTCGCTGTGATGTTTTTGGAGTGTAATGACCATGGGCGGAAGGGGGCGCAATTGGCTGCTAAATGTTGTTTTAGTTGAACCCAGTCTTTTTCTGCAGTGTGGCAATGCCAGTCAATGAGTCTGGTGATATGTGAGGCCTGGTGATATTTCCTAAAGTCTGGAAGACCTATACCCCCCAAGACTTTTGGGAGGGAGAGTAGTTTGAGACTGAGTCTGGGTTTTTTATTTGCCCAGAGGAAGTTTCTTTGCATTTTCAGTAGGTTGGTGAAGAAAGATTCTGGAATTCGGGTGGGTAGTGCGTTAAATATGTATAATAGTCTAGGGAGCACTGTCATTTTCAGTATCGAGGCTCTTCTGAACCAGGAAAACAGTTTGGGTGTCCAGTTCTGTAGGTCTTTAGTAATTGCCTGTAAGAGGGGTATGTGATTGGCTTTGTAGATGTCCTCTATCTTGTTAGTTAGGTTAATCTCCAGGTATTTGAGTCTATATGCTTCCCATCTATATTTGCAGTTTTTCTTTAAAAGGTCAATCTGTTTCAGGTCTAAGGAGAGATTCAGTGCTTCAGATTTGTTCTGGTTTATCTTAAAATTCGAGATGTACCGGAACAGATCAATGGTCTTCTGGAGGTTAGGTATAGAGGTGTGTGGCTGGGTTAGAAAGAGCAGTAGGTCGTCTGCATTAGGGATGAGCTTCGTGTTCGAGTCGAACATACGTTCGACTCGAACATCGGCTGTTCGATCGTTCGACGAAGATCGAACGATTTGGGCCGTTCGCGCCAAATTCGAGTGACGCGAATGGCCCACAATGCACTACGCCATCGCAGTGTCATCCAGGCGCTGTGATTGGCCAAGCATGCACTGTGACCCCGCATGCTTGGCCAATCACAGCGCCGGCAGCGTGGAGAGCAATGATTGGCCAGAGGCAGGATGCCTGTGGCCAATTATTGCTGAGGGTGTTTAGTACACGCCCCACACTATAAAAGGCCGCCAGCACGGCGGCCTAGTGTAGTGTGTTCCGGAGCAGGGAAAGACAAGCATAGGCAGGGACAGTGACATTTATTTCTTTCTTGCTTAACCTGGATTCCTTTAGTTTAGGGAAAGAGAAGGATAGGTAGGGAGAGTGTCAGTTTCTTTCACTGTGCCAGTCCTTGTTTCTAGGGACAAAGAAGGAAAGTGAGGGGAATTCTCCTTGTGCTATAGTGTGCTTTAAAAAAACATTTTTTCTAGGGACAGAAAACTCTAGGTAGGGAGAGTGTCAGTTTCTTTCACTGTGCCAGTCCTTGTTTCTAGGGACAAAGAAGGAAAGTGAGGGGAATTCTCCTTGTGCTATAGTGTGCTTTAAAAAAACATTTTTTCTAGGGACAGAAAACTCTAGGTAGGGAGAGTGTCAGTTTCTTTCACTGTGCCAGTCCTTGTTTCTAGGGACAAAGAAGGAAAGTGAGGGGAATTCTCCTTGTGCTATAGTGTGCTTTAAAAAAACATTTTTTCTAGGGACAGAAAACTCTAGGTAGGGAGAGTGTCAGTTTCTTTCACTGTGCCAGTCCTTGTTTCTAGGGACAAAGAAGGAAAGTGAGGGGAATTCTCCTTGTGCTATAGTGTGCTTTAAAAAAACATTTTTTCTAGGGACAGAAAACTCTAGGTAGGGAGAGTGTCAGTTTCTTTCACTGTGCCAGTCCTTGTTTCTAGGGACAAAGAAGGAAAGTGAGGGGAATTCTCCTTGTGCTATAGTGTGCTTTAAAAAAACATTTTTTCTAGGGACAGAAAACTCTAGGTAGGGAGAGTGTCAGTTTCTTTCACTGTGCCAGTCCTTGTTTCTAGGGACAAAGAAGGAAAGTGAGGGGAATTCTCCTTGTGCTATAGTGTGCTTAAAAAAAACATTTTTTCTAGGGACAGAAAACTCTAGGTAGGGAGAGTGTCAGTTTCTTTCACTGTGCCAGTCCTTGTTTCTAGGGACAAAGAAGGAAAGTGAGGGGAATTCTCCTTGTGCTATAGTGTGCTTTAAAAAAACATTTTTTCTAGGGACAGAAAACTCTAGGTAGGGAGAGTGTCAGTTTCTTTCACTGTGCCAGTCCTTGTTTCTAGGGACAAAGAAGGAAAGTGAGGGGAATTCTCCTTGTGCTATAGTGTGCTTTAAAAAAACATTTTTTCTAGGGACAGAAAACTCTAGGTAGGGAGAGTGTCAGTTTCTTTCACTGTGCCAGTCCTTGTTTCTAGGGACAAAGAAGGAAAGTGAGGGGAATTCTCCTTGTGCTATAGTGTGCTTTAAAAAAACATTTTTTCTAGGGACAGAAAACTCTAGGTAGGGAGAGTGTCAGTTTCTTTCACTGGGCCAGTCCTTGTTTCTAGGGACAAAGAAGGAAAGTGAGGGGAATTCTCCTTGTGCTATAGTGTGCTTTAAAAAAACATTTTTTCTAGGGACAGAAAACTCTAGGTAGGGAGAGTGTCAGTTTCTTTCACTGTGCCAGTCCTTGTTTCTAGGGACAAAGAAGGAAAGTGAGGGGAATTCTCCTTGTGCTATAGTGTGCTTTAAAAAAACATTTTTTCTAGGGACAGAAAACTCTAGGTAGGGAGAGTGTCAGTTTCTTTCACTGTGCCAGTCCTTGTTTCTAGGGACAAAGAAGGAAAGTGAGGGGAATTCTCCTTGTGCTATAGTGTGCTAAAGCATTCCTCATCAACCATCTTTGAAATCCTTGTTTTTTGGACAGTCAGGGAAATTGTCGTTGTGCTATTCTGTGCAAAAGCAATAATCCTCAACCATATTTAGAAATCCTTAAGTAAAGGGACAGAGAAGGACACCTGAAGGTAGCCCTTATTGCTTTTTTCCCATCTCCCTGCAGGCCATCTATTAGAATGTCTGGAAGGCAAACAAGGAGAGGCAGACAGTCAGGAGGCAATAAAAGAGGGCAAGCAGGCTCTGTGTCTGGGGGCAACAGTGCTGGTCGTGGACGCGGTGCATTGTCATCAGCACATGGCCATGGGACACGCTTGTCCTTCTTTTCGGCAGCTGGACATGTTGAGCCACATCATGCCGAAGACTTGGTAGAGTGGATGACCAAGCCCTCCTCCTCCTCCTCATCCTCTCTCACCCAGGCTCAGGGTACTGGCAAAGCAGCTGCCAAAGCGTCCTCTTCCCTGGTATCAATGTCAGACTCATCATCAGTCACTCCTTCCCTAGACCCACCATGTCCTCCTCCTGAGGAGTCCCCCGAACTGTTTGAGCACAGTGTTGGGTACATGCTCCAGGAGGATGCCCAGCGTTTCGAAGGGTCTGATGATGAAACCCAGCTACAGGAAGGCAGTAGCGTGAGAGCAGACAGAGGGGATGCTCAAGAAGGACACCAATCTGGCAGTCATGTTCCAGCAGCTGCAGCATACTGCCAGATTGGCTCCAGTGATGAGGAGGGAGGGGATGATGAGGTCACTGACTCCACGTGGGTGCCTAATAGGAGAGAGGAGGAGGAGGAGGATGAGGAGGAGGCACATCTCCAACGAGGCAGGATGCCCTTTGGTGGCCAGCGTAAGGGCAGTACACCGACGGAATCACACCGCAGAGCTCCGCCTGTGCAGGGCGCAGCCTCTGCCCGTCATTCAAAAAGTTCCTTGGTGTGGGCCTTTTTTGAGGCTAGTGCATCAGATCGCACAGCTGCTGTTTGCAACATATGTCTCAAGCGTATATCGCGTGGCCAAAACATCAGCCGCTTGGGTACCACATGCCTGACCAGACATATGTTGACCTGCCATGCAGCTCGTTGGCAAGCCTACCTCAAAGACCCACACCAAAGAACAAAGCGGACCTCTCCTTGCACCGCATCAGCTGGGATCTCCAACCCCACTATAACTTCAGTCCTCTCTGAAACATGCACTGAGAGGAATGAAGGTGTAGAATTAGGTGTGTCACAGCCAAGTACTTGCGGCCACTCTGCTAGCAGTACACCGACGTCCGATTCTAGCAGGCAAATTTCCCTGCCCCAGCTGCTGGACCGTCGAAAGAAGTTCACTCCCAGCCATCCACATGCCCAGCGGTTGAATGCTAGCTTGGCTAAATTGCTAGCGCTTCAACTGCTGCCTTTTCAGTTGGTAGACTCGGCCCCCTTCCGTGAGTTTGTGCAATGTGCGGTTCCTCAGTGGCAGGTTCCCAAACGCCACTTTTTCTCACGGAAGGCTATTCCGGCTCTCTACCGGCATGTGGAAGGCAATGTCTTGGCCTCGCTGGACAGGGTGGTCAGCGGTAAGGTGCATATTACCGCTGACTCATGGTCCAGCAGGCATGAGCATTCCTCATCAACCATCTTTGAAATCCTTGTTTTTTGGACAGTCAGGGAAATTGTCGTTGTGCTATTCTGTGCAAAAGCAATAATCCTCAACCATATTTAGAAATCCTTAAGTAAAGGGACAGAGAAGGACACCTGAAGGTAGCCCTTATTGCTTTTTTCCCATCTCCCTGCAGGCCATCTATTAGAATGTCTGGAAGGCAAACAAGGAGAGGCAGACAGTCAGGAGGCAATAAAAGAGGGCAAGCAGGCTCTGTGTCTGGGGGCAACAGTGCTGGTCGTGGACGCGGTGCATTGTCATCAGCACATGGCCATGGGACACGCTTGTCCTTCTTTTCGGCAGCTGGACATGTTGAGCCACATCATGCCGAAGACTTGGTAGAGTGGATGACCAAGCCCTCCTCCTCCTCCTCATCCTCTCTCACCCAGGCTCACGTTACCTTTCTTTCACGGCCCATTGGGTCACTCTTTTGGCAGCTGGGAAGGATGCAGGACAAGGTGCAGTAGTGTTGGAGGTTGTTCCACCGCCACGCCTCCAAAATGCTACTACTGGTTGTGACACACCTCTCTCCTCCACCCCCTCCTCTTCTTCTTCCTCCATGGCCTCTTCCTGTGGTTTGTCCTATGAACCAGCGGTGCTCCGTAGCCGTTCACGGGGCTACGCAAGTACGCAGGCAAAAAGATGCCATGCCGTGCTTGCGCTGGTGTGTTTGGGGGACAGAAGCCACACTGGGGCAGAGGTCCTGTCTGCTCTGCAGGGCCAGGCCGAGAGGTGGTTGACGCCACGCCAGCTTAAGCCAGGAATGGTGGTTTGCGACAATGGCACCAACCTCCTCTCCGCCCTCCGACAGGGACAACTGACCCATGTGCCCTGTGTGGCTCACGTCCTTAACCTGGTGGTGCAGCGGTTCTTGGGCAGGTACCCGGGCTTACAGGATGTCCTGAGGCAGGCCAGGAAAGTCTGTGTGCATTTCCGCAGATCTTATAATGCCAGTGCTCGCCTGGCTGAGCTGCAAAAGGAGTTGAACCTGCCCAAGAACCGCCTTATATGTGACATGCCCACCAGGTGGAACTCAACGTTGGCCATGCTGCAGCGGCTGCACACGCAGCAGAGGGCCATCAATGAGTACCTGTGCGACTACGGCACCAGGACAGGGTCAGGGGAGCTTGGTTTTTTTTCTCCACGCCAGTGGGGCATGATCAGGGATGCATGCACTGTCCTGGCACCATTTGAGGAGGCCACGAGGATGGTGAGCAGTGACAGTGCATGCATCAGTGACACTGTACCTCTTGTCCACCTGTTGGAGCACACGCTGCGTGGAATAATGGACAGGGCACTTGAGGCAGAACAGAGGCAGGAAGAGGAGGACTTCCTTGCCTCTCAAGGCCCCCTTTACCCAGACAGTGTTCCTTCTGTCCCACCCATCGCACAGGAAGAGGAAGAGGAGGAGGAGGAGGATTGTGTCAGCATGGAGGTGGAGGCTGGCACTCAGCATCATCAGCAGCAGTCTTTTAGGGATGATTTACAGTCCCAAGAAACCAGTGGACTTGTACGTGGCTGGGAGGAGGTGGCTGCGGATCATGTCGTCCTTAGTGACCCAGAGGACTCCGGAGCGAATGCCTCAGCAAACCTACGCTGCATGGCCTCCCTGATCCTGCAAAGTCTGCGGAAGGATCCTCGTATTCTTCGGATCAAGGAGAGGGACCATTACTGGCTGGCCACTCTCCTTGATCCACGGTACAAGGGTAAGGTTGCGGACCTTATGTTACCTTCGCAGAGGGAGCAGAGGATGAGACAACTCCGGGAGGCCTTGCAGAAAGGTCTGTGCAACGCGTTCCCAGAGACTGGGAGGTTACAAACTCCTGGTCCTGGACAACGAGTTGCTGAGGCTTCGGCCAGTCAAAGAAGGAGCGGTGGGGAAGGTGGCCGTCTGACCGATGCGTTCAGACAATTCTTTAGTCCGCAGCCCCAAAGTATGATCGGTTCCAGCAACCATCGCCAGCGTCTGATAAACATGGTGCAGCAATATCTAGGGGCAAGGTCAGACTTGGACACCTTCCCCACCGAAAATCCTCTGGCTTACTGGGTCTTGAGGATGGATCACTGGCCAGAGCTTGCACAGTATGCAATTGAGCTACTGGCCTGTCCTGCATCCAGCGTTCTTTCGGAACGCACATTCAGTGCTGCTGGAGGATTTGTCACGGATCACAGGGTGCGCCTGTCCACCGACTCGGTTGATCGACTGACTTTCATCAAGATGAACCAGTCTTGGATCACCACCAGCTACCACACACCTGATGCTGATATAACAGACTAATTGATTTTAACATGTCACATCCCTTCAAGACTGATGCTGATGCTGAGTGCCTGTGCTGTTATGTTGACTGGCTATCCTCCTCCTCCGAGTCCTCAATGATACGATTGATGATGATAGCTTGGAAGATCATTTTTGTTTATGGGTGCCGCCACCAGTGGCTAAGGCCCAATTTTTCAGCCCCTGTTTAACAGGGGCGTGTCATTACAATTTTTTTAGCAATAATTTGCCATAGGGCTCATTGCTGTGCTCCAAGTACAGTATCTGTGAGGGGTTGTAGTGTTGTGCCACCAGTGCCTAAGGCCCAATTTTTCAGCCCCTGTTTAACAGGGGCGTGTCATTACAATTTTTGAAGCAATACTTTGCAACAGGGCTCATTGCTGTGCTCCAAGTACAGTATCTGTGAGGGGTTGTAGTGTTGTGCCACCAGTGCCTAAGGCCCAATTTTTCAGCCCCTGTTCAACAGGGGCATGCAATTACAATTCTTGATCTAATAATTCACAGCAGGGCCCATTGCTGCACCCACCAAGAGTAACTCTGAGGGCTTACAGTGTTGTGGCAACGCCACCACCACCACCACCACCACGAAAGGCCCAATTTTTCAGCCCCTGTTCAAAAGGGGCATGTAATTACAATTCTTGATCTAATAATTCACAGCAGGGCCCATTGCTGCACCCACCAAGAGTAACTGTCAGGGCTTACAGTGTTGTGGCACCAGCACCACCATCAAAGGCCCAATTTTTACTACCACTGTTCAACAATTATATGTAATTAAAATTCCTGATATAATAGTTGACAGCAGGGCGTTCCAGCACCAACCAAGAGTAACTGTGAGTGCTTACAGTGTTGTGCCAACACCAACAACTAAGGGGCCTATTTCTGCAGAGTATATACGGCAGGTCCCTACTTTCAAACATCCAACTTACAAACGACTCCTACTTGCAAGCGCAAGAAGACAACAGGAAGTGAGAGGAAATCTACCACTAGGAAGGAAAATTCTCTCCTGTAAGAATAAATATGGGAGAAAGGTGTCTCCTCTGTACTGATGCTTTATCAGCAATCCTTGTTTCAAGAAAAACACCACATTTCAAAAACAGTTGTCATTGGGACGGAAAGTGAGGTGAAATGTTCTGAACAGGGGCACAGACAGCAAAACAAATGTTACAGGGGTGATAACCCTTACCTATGTTTTCCAAAAAGTTTAAAAATAGATTTTTGGGCTGGAGCTACACTTCAACAATGTACCTGTTCAAAATTACAAACAGATTCTACATAAGAACAAACCTACAGTCCCTGTCTTGTATGCACCGCCTGTATACGGCTGTTCAGAGTATATAGGGCCTTTTTTATTTTATGTGCGGGGTTCCCCTTAATATCCATACAAGACCCAAAGGGGCTGGTAATGGGCTGGGGTAGGGGGGGGGGGTCATGGGGTAGCTATGCCATTTTTCTTAAAGATTTTCATCCATATTACCAGGACCAGACATTACATTAAAGCCGCAAGCAGTTTTAAATGGCTTTTTTTTCCTTTAGAAGTGTCATTTTGTGCAGGGACAGTTCTAAACACGGGAAACACGTGGCACTTCACAGGCATACTTTAGACACCCCCCAGGTACGATATTTAAAGGAATATTTGACTTTTTTTTTTTCACTTTATGCATCATTAAAATGACTGCTCCCGAAAAACGACCGTTTTTAAAACTTCTTTTTGCATTGATACATGTCCCCTGGTGCAGAACCCGGGTTCCCAAACCCTTTTTAGGACAATAACATGCATAATAGTTGTTATAATTAGCACTTTAGAATTCGAACGTTCGCATCCATTGTATTTAATAGGGTTCTAATGTTCGTACGAACTTTCGGTCCGTTCGCGGGTTCTGGTGCGAACCGAACCCGGGGGTGTTCGGCTCATCACTAGTCTGCATAGGCGGCTGTTTTATATTCTCTACCGTTTACCGTCAGACCATGTATATCGGTGGATAAGTTTATGGTTCTAATCAAGGGTTCAAGCGTGATAATGAAAAGGAGCGGTGAGAGTGGGCATCCTTGGCGTGTACCGTTTTGGATAGTTAGGGGGTTGGATAAGATATTGTTAATTTTTATCTTGGCTTGTGGGTTTATGTATAAGGCTTCTATCCATGAGAGCATTGAATCTCCCAGTCCTATATGTCTGCATGTGGAAAACATATAGTTCCATGACATTCTATCAAACGCCTTTTCGGCATCTGTTGATAGTAGCATTCCGTTGGTTTTAGAGATTTGTGTGGAGTGGATCAGGTTTAACGCTTTGATTATGTTATCTCGTGCCTCTCTGCCCGGCATGAAGCCAACTTGCTCTGGGCCTATGATTCTAGAAAGCAGGGGCTTCATCCTGTTTGCCAGAATTTTTGCCATGAGTTTCAAGTCAGTATTTAGAAGCGATATAGGTCTGAAGTTGGCACAGTCTGTGTGGTCTTTGTCGGGCTTAGGAATTACAGCTATGTGTGCTTGGAGGAAGGATGGTGAGTTATGCTTGTGTGATGCTAAGTAGTTAAAGGAGTCTAGTAGAGGTTTACCTAGTATATCAGTAAATGTCCTGTAATATTGAGAGGTAAAGCCATCAGGGCCAGGGCTTTTTCCGGTCTTTAGGTCTTTGATAGCGTTTTGGAGTTCAAGTATAGTCATGGGTTCGTCCAGTCTGTCTGATTCTTCAGGAGTCAGGGATGGTATCTGACTGTCTGTCAGGAAATCTCGGATGATGTTATGTTTTGAATCAGTCGCCTGGGGTGGTCTGTGTTGTTCTGGGAGATTGTAGTTTGTTGTAGAAGGAGTGGAATAGGCCTGCTATTTTTTCAGAATTGTGTTCTAACTTGCCTGTCTTATCTCTGATTGCATGGATATGGCTAGATACAGATGCGTCTTTAAGTGCTCTTGCTAGTTGTTTCCCGCTTTTGTCGCCATGTTCGTAGTAAATGTTTTTTTTGAAAAATAGGGATTTTCTAACTTTAAGGTCTAATATGTTTTTGAGCGAAATCCTGCATTTAGTCAATTCCTCTTCTACGGTGATTGAGAGGGATTGTTTATGTTGCGTCTCTAGTTTGGCGATCTGTTTGGAAAGTAGGGTCAGTTCATGTTCTCTTTCCCTCTTCTTCCTTGCTCCCCATTTGATTAAGTCACCTCTGATGACACTTTTGTGGGCTTCCCAGTTGTTTAAGGGGTCTGTCTGTTCTGCTAAATTTTCTTTGAAGTAGGAGGTAATGGAGTTATGTATGTCATCTTTTATGGGTTGATCTGTCAATAATGATGCGTTGAGTCTCCAGTTAAAGCTAGGTCTGTTGGACGAGTTGATTTGTAATGTGGCAGAGATTGGGGCATGGTCTGATATAGTGATGATTCCTATGTTAGCTTCGAGTACATTGTTTAAGTCCCTTTGAGATATGAATATGAGATCAATTCTTGAATATCTTTTGTGTGGGGGGGGAATAATATGAGAAGTCTTTGTCTGATGGGTGCATCAGTCTCCAGGTATCAACAAGAGAGAGTGATTGTAGAAGCGTCTTGATCTTCTTTAAGATCCTATAAGAAACGTGAGAGTAGCCTGTGGAGGTGTCTTTGAGAGGTGAGAGGGGTATGTTAAAGTCTCCGCCTAATACAATGCAACCCTCGGCGAACCATTTCAGTTCGTCTATGATTGTTCTGCAGAACGTTATGTGTGCAGAATTGGGAAAGTAAACGTTCGCTATAGTAATTGGTGAACCCTTCCATGTGCCTTTGATCATTATGAAGCGCCCTTCAGGATCTGCTAATTTGTGTTTTAAAACAAATGGAGCATCCCTGTTAAGTAAAATGGAGACCCCCTTCGTCTTAGCATGTGGGTTTGTAGCATGGTATGCTACTGTAAATGTATTGTCCGTAATTTTGGGAATATCCTGGTTTTTAAAATGGGTTTCCTGCAGGAGGACAATAGAGGGGTGAGCCTTTTTGAGTTCTTTCAAGAGTTTCGACCTTTTTTCGGGGATATTTAAACCATTAACATTGTGTGAGATGATGGTCGGTGCCTTGCCTAGGCATGCAAAAACCATGATGTGCCTTTGAGTGTAGTAATGTATTAACGGATGAGAGGGGTGGGAGGTAGAGGAGGAATGTGGAGGGTTGGGGGGGATGGGGTGTGTTGAAGTTGGGGGGGTGTATGAGATTCTGGGGGGGGGAGAGGTGGTAGGAAAAGATGTGAGCGCTGCTCTTAAATCCACCTATGAGGTGGAGAGTAGTGATGAGCCGAACACCCCCGGGTTCGGTTCGCACCAGAACCCGCGAACGGACCGAAAGTTCGTACGAACATTAGAACCCTATTAAATACAATGCATGCGAACGTTCGAATTCTAAAGTGCTAATTATAACAACTATTATGCATGTTATTGTCCTAAAAAGGGTTTGGGAACCCGGGTTGTGCACCAGGGGACATGTATCAATGCAAAAAGAAGTTTTAAAAACTGTCGTTTTTCGGGAGCAGTCATTTTAATGATGCATAAAGTGAAAAAAAAAAAGTCAAATATTCCTTTAAATATCGTACCTGGGGGGTGTCTAAAGTATGCCTGTGAAGTGCCACGTGTTTCCCGTGTTTAGAACTGTCCCTGCACAAAATGACACTTCTAAAGGGAAAAAAAGCCATTTAAAACTGCTTGCGGCTTTAATGTAATGTCTGGTCCCGGTAATGTGGATGAAAATCTTTAAGAAAAATGGCATAGCTACCCCATGACCCCCCCCCCCTACCCCAGCCCATTACCAGCCCCTTTGGGTCTTGTATGGATATTAAGGGGAACCCCGCACATAAAATAAAAAAGGCCCTATATACTCTGAACAGCCGTATACAGGCGGTGCATACAAGACAGGGACTGTAGGTTTGTTCTTATGTAGAATCTGTTTGTAATTTTGAACAGGTACATTGTTGAAGTGTAGCTCCAGCCCAAAAATCTATTTTTAAACTTTTTGGAAAACATAGGTAAGGGTTATCACCCCTGTAACATTTGTTTTGCTGTCTGTGCCCCTGTTCAGAACATTTCACCTCACTTTCCGTCCCAATGACAATTGTTTTTGAAATGTGGTGTTTTTCTTGAAACAAGGATTGCTGATAAAGCATCAGTACAGAGGAGACACCTTTCTCCCATATTTATTCTTACAGGAGAGAATTTTCCTTCCTAGTGGTAGATTTCCTCTCACTTCTTGTTGTCTTCTTGCGTTTGCAAGTAGGAGTCGTTTGTAAGTTGGATGTTTGAAAGTAGGGACCTTCCGTATATACTCTGCAGAAATAGGCCCCTTAGTTGTTGGTGTTGGCACAACACTGTAAGCACTCACAGTTACTCTTGGTTGGTGCTGGAACGCCCTGCTGTCAACTATTATATCAGGAATTTTAATTACATATAATTGTTGAACAGTGGTAGTAAAAATTGGGCCTTTGATGGTGGTGCTGGTGCCACAACACTGTAAGCCCTGACAGTTACTCTTGGTGGGTGCAGCAATGGGCCCTGCTGTGAATTATTAGATCAAGAATTGTAATTGCATGCCCCTGTTGAACAGGGGCTGAAAAATTGGACCTTTCGTGGTGGTGGTGGTGGTGGTGGTGTTGCCACAACACTGTAAGCCCTCAGAGTTACTCTTGGTGGGTGCAGGAATGGGCCCTGCTGTGAATTATTAGATCAAGAATTGTAATTGCATGCCCCTGTTGAACAGGGGCTGAAAAATTGGGCCTTTCGTGGTGGTGGTGGTGGTGGTGGTGGTGTTGCCACAACACTGTAAGCCCTCAGAGTTACTCTTGGTGGGTGCAGGAATGGGCCCTGCTGTGAATTATTAGATCAAGAATTGTAATTACATGCCCCTTTTGAACAGGGGCTGAAAAATTGGGCCTTTCGTGGTGGTGGTGGTGGTGGCGTTGCCACAACACTGTAAGCTCTCAGAGTTACTCTTGGTGGGTGCAGCAATGGGCCCTGCTGTGAATTATTAGATCAAGAATTGTAATTGCATGCCCCTGTTGAACAGGGGCTGAAAAATTGGGCCTTTCGTGGTGGTGGTGGTGGTGGTGGTGTTGCCACAACACTGTAAGCCCTCAGAGTTACTCTTGGTGGGTGCAGGAATGGGCCCTGCTGTGAATTATTAGATCAAGAATTGTAATTACATGCCCCTTTTGAACAGGGGCTGAAAAATTGGGCCTTTCGTGGTGGTGGTGGTGGTGGCGTTGCCACAACACTGTAAGCCCTCAGAGTTACTCTTGGTGGGTGCAGCAATGGGCCCTGCTGTGAATTATTAGATCAAGAATTGTAATTGCATGCCCCTGTTGAACAGGGGCTGAAAAATTGGGCCTTTCGTGGTGGTGGTGGTGGTGGTGGTGTTGCCACAACACTGTAAGCCCTCAGAGTTACTCTTGGTGGGTGCAGGAATGGGCCCTGCTGTGAATTATTAGATCAAGAATTGTAATTACATGCCCCTTTTGAACAGGGGCTGAAAAATTGGGCCTTTCGTGGTGGTGGTGGTGGTGGCGTTGCCACAACACTGTAAGCCCTCAGAGTTACTCTTGGTGGGTGCAGCAATGGGCCCTGCTGTGAATTATTAGATCAAGAATTGTAATTGCATGCCCCTGTTGAACAGGGGCTGAAAAATTGGGCCTTAGGCACTGGTGGCACAACACTACAACCCCTCACAGATACTGTACTTGGAGCACAGCAATGAGCCCTGTTGCAAAGTATTGCTTCAAAAATTGTAATGACACGCCCCTGTTAAACAGGGGCTGAAAAATTGGGCCTTAGGCACTGGTGCCACAACACTCCAACCCCTCACAGATACTGTACTTGGAGCACAGCAATGAGCCCTATGGCAAATTATTGCTAAAAAATTGTAATTACACGCCCCTGTAAAACAGGGGCTGAAAAATTGGGCCTTAGCCACTGGTGGCGGCACCCATAAACAAAAATGATCTTCCAAGCTATCATCATCAATCGTATCATTGAGGACTCGGAGGAGGAGGATAGCCAGTCAACATAACAGCACAGGCACTCAGCATCAGCATCAGTCTTGAAGGGATGTGACATGTTAAAATCAATTAGTCTGTTATATCAGCATCAGGTGTGTGGTAGCTGGTGGTGATCCAAGACTGGTTCATCTTGATGAAAGTCAGTCGATCAACCGAGTCGGTGGACAGGCGCACCCTGTGATCCGTGACAAATCCTCCAGCAGCACTGAATGTGCGTTCCGAAAGAACGCTGGATGCAGGACAGGCCAGTAGCTCAATTGCATACTGTGCAAGCTCTGGCCAGTGATCCATCCTCAAGACCCAGTAAGCCAGAGGATTTTCGGTGGGGAAGGTGTCCAAGTCTGACCTTGCCCCTAGATATTCCTGCACCATGTTTATCAGACGCTGGCGATGGTTGCTGGAACCGATCATACTTTGGGGCTGCGGACTAAAGAATTGTCTGAACGCATCGGTCAGACGGCCACCTTCCCCACCGCTCCTTCTTTGACTGGCCGAAGCCTCAGCAACTCGTTGTCCAGGACCAGGAGTTTGTAACCTCCCAGTCTCTGGGAACGCGTTGCGCAGACCTTTCTGCAAGGCCTCCCGGAGTTGTCTCATCCTCTGCTCCCTCTGCGACGGTAACATAAGGTCCGCAACCTTACCCTTGTACCGTGGATCAAGGAGAGTGGCCAGCCAGTAATGGTCCCTCTCCTTGATCCGAAGAATACGAGGATCCTTCCGCAGACTTTGCAGGATCAGGGAGGCCATGCAGCGTAGGTTTGCTGAGGCATTCGCTCCGGAGTCCTCTGGGTCACTAAGGACGACATGATCCGCAGCCACCTCCTCCCAGCCACGTACAAGTCCACTGGTTTCTTGGGACTGTAAATCATCCCTAAAAGACTGCTGCTGATGATGCTGAGTGCCAGCCTCCACCTCCATGCTGACACAATCCTCCTCCTCCTCCTCTTCCTGTGCGATGGGTGGGACAGAAGGAACACTGTCTGGGTAAAGGGGGCCTTGAGAGGCAAGGAAGTCCTCCTCTTCCTGCCTCTGTTCTGCCTCAAGTGCCCTGTCCATTATTCCACGCAGCGTGTGCTCCAACAGGTGGACAAGAGGTACAGTGTCACTGATGCATGCACTGTCACTGCTCACCATCCTCGTGGCCTCCTCAAATGGTGCCAGGACAGTGCATGCATCCCTGATCATGCCCCACTGGCGTGGAGAAAAAAAAAACAAGCTCCCCTGACCCTGTCCTGGTGCCGTAGTCACACAGGTACTCATTGATGGCCCTCTGCTGCGTGTGCAGCCGCTGCAGCATGGCCAACGTTGAGTTCCACCTGGTGGGCATGTCACATATAAGGCGGTTCTTGGGCAGGTTCAACTCCTTTTGCAGCTCAGCCAGGCGAGCACAGGCATTATAAGATCTGCGGAAATGCACACAGACTTTCCTGGCCTGCCTCAGGACATCCTGTAAGCCCGGGTACCTGCCCAAGAACCGCTGCACCACCAGGTTAAGGACGTGAGCCACACAGGGCACATGGGTCAGTTGTCCCTGTCGGAGGGCGGAGAGGAGGTTGGTGCCATTGTCGCAAACCACCATTCCTGGCTTAAGCTGGCGTGGCGTCAACCACCTCTCGGCCTGGCCCTGCAGAGCAGACAGGACCTCTGCCCCAGTGTGGCTTCTGTCCCCCAAACACACCAGCGCAAGCACGGCATGGCATCTTTTTGCCTGCGTACTTGCGTAGCCCCTTGAACGCCTACGGAGCACCGCTGGTTCCGAGGACAAACCACAGGAAGAGGCCATGGAGGAAGAAGAAGAGGAGGGGGTGGAGGAGAGAGGTGTGTCACAACCAGTAGTAGCATTTTGGAGGCGTGGCGGTGGAACAACCTCCAACACTACTGCACCTTGTCCTGCATCCTTCCCAGCTGCCAAAAGAGTGACCCAATGGGCCGTGAAAGAAAGGTAACGTCCCTGTCCATGCCTGCTGGACCATGAGTCAGCGGTAATATGCACCTTACCGCTGACCGCCCTGTCCAGCGAGGCCAAGACATTGCCTTCCACATGCCGGTAGAGAGCCGGAATAGCCTTCCGTGAGAAAAAGTGGCGTTTGGGAACCTGCCACTGAGGAACCGCACATTGCACAAACTCACGGAAGGGGGCCGAGTCTACCAACTGAAAAGGCAGCAGTTGAAGCGCTAGCAATTTAGCCAAGCTAGCATTCAACCGCTGGGCATGTGGATGGCTGGGAGTGAACTTCTTTCGACGGTCCAGCAGCTGGGGCAGGGAAATTTGCCTGCTAGAATCGGACGTCGGTGTACTGCTAGCAGAGTGGCCGCAAGTACTTGGCTGTGACACACCTAATTCTACACCTTCATTCCTCTCAGTGCATGTTTCAGAGAGGACTGAAGTTATAGTGGGGTTGGAGATCCCAGCTGATGCGGTGCAAGGAGAGGTCCGCTTTGTTCTTTGGTGTGGGTCTTTGAGGTAGGCTTGCCAACGAGCTGCATGGCAGGTCAACATATGTCTGGTCAGGCATGTGGTACCCAAGCGGCTGATGTTTTGGCCACGCGATATACGCTTGAGACATATGTTGCAAACAGCAGCTGTGCGATCTGATGCACTAGCCTCAAAAAAGGCCCACACCAAAGAACTTTTTGAATGACGGGCAGAGGCAGCGCCCTGCACAGGCGGAGCTCTGCGGTGTGATTCCGTCGGTGTACTGCCCTTACGCTGGCCACCAAAGGGCATCCTGCCTCGTTGGAGATGTGCCTCCTCCTCATCCTCCTCCTCCTCCTCTCTCCTATTAGGCACCCACGTGGAGTCAGTGACCTCATCATCACCTCCCTCCTCATCACTGGAGCCAATCTGGCAGTATGCTGCAGCTGCTGGAACATGACTGCCAGATTGGTGTCCTTCTTGAGCATCCCCTCTGTCTGCTCTCACGCTACTGCCTTCCTCTAGCTGTGTTTCATCATCAGACCCTTCGAAACGCTGGGCATCCTCCTGGAGCATGTACCCAACACTGTGCTCAAACAGTTCGGGGGACTCCTCAGGAGGAGGACATGGTGGGTCTAGGGAAGGAGTGACTGATGATGAGTCTGACATTGATACCAGGGAAGAGGACGCTTTGGCAGCTGCTTTTCCAGTACCCTGAGCCTGGGTGAGAGAGGATGAGGAGGAGGAGGGCTTGGTCATCCACTCTACCAAGTCTTCGGCATGATGTGGCTCAACATGTCCAGCTGCCGAAAAGAAGGACAAGCGTGTCCCATGGCCATGTGCTGATGACAATGCACCGCGTCCACGACCAGCACTGTTGCCCCCAGACACAGAGCCTGCTTGCCCTCTTTTATTGCCTCCTGACTGTCTGCCTCTCCTTGTTTGCCTTCCAGACATTCTAATAGATGGCCTGCAGGGAGATGGGAAAAAAGCAATAAGGGCTACCTTCAGGTGTCCTTCTCTGTCCCTTTACTTAAGGATTTCTAAATATGGTTGAGGATGATTGCTTTTGCACAGAATAGCACAACGACAATTTCCCTGACTGTCCAAAAAAACAAGGATTTCAAAGATGGTTGATGAGGAATGCTTTAGCACACTATAGCACAAGGAGAATTCCCTCACTGTCCTTCCCTGTCCCTAGAAACAAGGATTCGCACAGTAAAAGACACTGACACTCTCCCTACCTATAGTTTTCTGTCCCTAGAAAAAATGTTTTTTTAAAGCACACTATAGCACAAGGAGAATTTCACTCACTTTCCTTCTTTGTCCCTAGAAACAAGGATTATCACAGTGAAAGAAACTGACACTCTTCCTTCCTATAGTTTTCTGTCCCTAGAAAAAATGTTTTTTTAAAGCACACTATAGCACAAGGAGAATTCCCTCACTGTTTTTCCCTGTCCCTAGAAACAAGGATTCGCACAGTAAAAGACACTGACACTCTCCCTACCTATAGTTTTCTGTCCCTAGAAAAAATGTTTTTTTAAAGCACACTATAGCACAAGGAGAATTCCCTCACTGTTTTTCCCTGTCCCTAGAAACAAGGATTCGCACAGTAAAAGACACTGACACTCTCCCTACCTATAGTTTTCTGTCCCTAGAAAAAATGTTTTTTTAAAGCACACTATAGCACAAGGAGAATTCCCTCACTGTCCTTCCCTGTCCCTAGAAACAAGGATTCGCACAGTAAAACACACTGACACTCTCCCTACCTATAGTTTTCTGTCCCTAGAAAAAATGTTTTTTTAAAGCACACTATAGCACAAGGAGAATTCCCTCACTGTCCTTCCCTGTCCCTAGAAACAAGGATTCGCACAGTAAAAGACACTGACACTCTCCCTACCTATAGTTTTCTGTCCCTAGAAAAAATGTTTTTTTTAAAGCACACTATAGCACAAGGAGAATTTCACTCACTTTCCTTCTTTGTCCCTAGAAACAAGGATTATCACAGTGAAAGAAACTGACACTCTTCCTTCCTATAGTTTTCTGTCCCTAGAAAAATTTTTGTTTTAAAGCACACTATAGCACAAGGAGAATTCCCTCACTGTTTTTCCCTGTCCCTAGAAACAAGGATTCGCACAGTAAAAGACACTGACACTCTCCCTACCTATAGTTTTCTGTCCCTAGAAAAAATGTTTTTTTAAAGCACACTATAGCACAAGGAGAATTCCCTCACTGTCCTTCCCTGTCCCTAGAAACAAGGATTCGCACAGTAAAACACACTGACACTCTCCCTACCTATAGTTTTCTGTCCCTAGAAAAAATGTTTTTTTAAAGCACACTATAGCACAAGGAGAATTCCCTCACTGTCCTTCCCTGTCCCTAGAAACAAGGATTCGCACAGTAAAAGACACTGACACTCTCCCTACCTATAGTTTTCTGTCCCTAGAAAAAATGTTTTTTTAAAGCACACTATAGCACAAGGAGAATTTCACTCACTTTCCTTCTTTGTCCCTAGAAACAAGGATTATCACAGTGAAAGAAACTGACACTCTTCCTTCCTATAGTTTTCTGTCCCTAGAAAAAAATGTTTTTTTAAAGCACACTATAGCACAAGGAGAATTCCCTCACTGTCCTTCCCTGTCCCTAGAAACAAGGATTCGCACAGTAAAAGACACTGACACTCTCCCTACCTATAGTTTTCTGTCCCTAGAAAAAATGTTTTTTTAAAGCACACTATAGCACAAGGAGAATTCCCTCACTGTCCTTCCTTGTCCCTAGAAACAAGGATTCGCACAGTAAAACACACTGACACTCTCCCTACCTATAGTTTTCTGTCCCTAGAAAAAATGTTTTTTTAAAGCACACTATAGCACAAGGAGAATTTCACTCACTTTCCTTCTTTGTCCCTAGAAACAAGGATTATCACAGTGAAAGAAACTGACACTTCCTTCCTATAGTTTTCTGTCCCTAGAAAAAATGTTTTTTTAAAGCACACTATAGCACAAGGAGAATTCCCTCACTGTTTTTCCCTGTCCCTAGAAACAAGGATTCGCACAGTAAAAGACACTGACACTCTCCCTACCTATAGTTTTCTGTCCCTAGAAAAAATGTTTTTTTAAAGCACACTATAGCACAAGGAGAATTCCCTCACTGTCCTTCCTTGTCCCTAGAAACAAGGATTCGCACAGTAAAACACACTGACACTCTCCCTACCTATAGTTTTCTGTCCCTAGAAAAAATGTTTTTTTAAAGCACACTATAGCACAAGGAGAATTCCCTCACTGTCCTTCCCTGTCCCTAGAAACAAGGATTCGCACAGTAAAACACACTGACACTCTCCCTACCTATCCTTCTCTTTCCCTAAACTAAAGGAATCCAGGTTAAGCAAGAAAAAAATAAATGTCACTGTCCCTGCCTATGTTTCTCTTTCCCTGCTCCGGAACACACTACACTAGGCCGCCGTGCTGGCGGCCTTTTATAGTGTGGGGCGTGTACTAAACACCCTCAGCAATAATTGGCCACAGGCATCCTGCCTGTGGCCAATCATTGCTCTCCTCGCTGCCGGCGCTGTGATTGGCCAAGCATGCGGGGTCACAGTGCATGCTTGGCCAATCACAGCGCCTGGATGACACTGCGATGGCGTAGTGCATTGTGGGCCGTTCGCGTCACTCGAATTTGGCGCGAACGGCCCAAATCGTTCGATCTTCGTCGAACGATCGAACAGCCGATGTTCGAGTCGAACGTATGTTCGACTCGAACACCGAGCTCATCCCTAGTGGAGAGCTAGGTAGTGTCTAGTGATAGACACTGATGATTGCCCTGGGGGTTGAGTAGGAGGCGCGTTTGTGGATGGTTGTTATTGTAATTCTGTACAATACAGAACAAATGTCACCGAGTGATGCGGTGAGTATCTAGGACTACGTTGGTGTGATTGGGTGTTTCTAGTGGCGGGCGAGAGACCTGGGGTTTCAGTTATCGTAGTTCGTGTCTAATACTGGGACCTTAGGACCTTACGGGTCAAGAGAACAAACTATAACAGGCATGACAAACAAAAGTATAAAGGTAACAAGTGGTAACAGGAAGTACAACGCAAAATGGTAAACTGCACACCTGCTGAGATCCTTCGTGAGAGTTCCTTCCCCATAAACAGCAAAGGTGTTGCCTATGCAACAGGGTAAAGGAGGGTAGGTGGATATGAGGGGAAGTGCATCAGGGTCATTAATTTTAGACATAACCGTTTCCACAGCACATACTGATATAGGGTACACTGAGCGGGCATGGGCTGTGTGAGATGTTGAGGCAATCTTAAACTAAGCATCGAGCACAGTCTTCTGTTATCCCCCCGTGAGTAAGTCCTTTCCCTTCTGGTTGTGCTATAAAAATGTGCATATTCGTTCATGGGAGACTGTTTGCACTGCATGTTTTCCATTACTCACGGTTGCACCATCACTAGAATGCGGAAAGGGAGTAGATGCTTCACGAACGCTTCTCCATCTGGTGTCGATCCGGTCTGCAGGGTGGGTGAAGGAAGTCCGTGTGGCATAGAAATGCAACCTGTGGGACAAAAAATGTTAGTGTTCAGCAGTTCAGGAGAGTGTATAGGTAGGGTGATTGATAGTTCCTCATCGTCCCTCCGGTAGAGTCATTTCCTGCTAGTATATTTAAGGATGGGATGCTGTGATGGGTTCTGCGAGTCTATTTGATCCTAGAGCTCCCTCCAGTGGTACAGTTTAGAATAGCATTCCTGAGGATGTAAAGTTGTAGCATGCTAGACCGTGATGCTTTGAGAGGTGGAACGGTCTTGAATAAAACATAAGAATGATGTGAGATATATCTCGGGTAGGAAAGGGTGTTGTCTTCCTATGTGAAGGGTAGAAGCAGTTTAACCTGCCTGTTACCAGTAAGGCTCAGAGAGGATTTGTAATGATCCTGTTCAATAATGACCTGCTTCCCTGGCTCTCGGGCTTTTATAGCTCTTGGAGCTGGTTGGGGAGTCATGTGCATCTCTGTCAGTCTTCCTGCGTTGGTTCCGTTGCTGAGATGGCGTGTGTGCTGAGGAGTGACCTGGGACAAACTGTGGGTTATTGATGGGTGGAGGTAAGCAGAACTCCGTGTACCAATCTGGCAGGTCTACCTGATCTATCTGTAAGTTCTCACAAAATTTGGGTAGATCGTCCGGAACTCTGAGCACATGTTGTTTCCCTGAGAAGGTCGTTTGCAGGGAAAGGGGAACTTCCAGCGGTATACTATTCCCTTTTCTCTAAGTACCGCAAGCAGAGGTTTCAAGGCCTTTCTGTTATTTAAAGTGATGGGGGATAGATCCTGGAATAATTGAATCTTTGTGCCCTCAAACATGATTTGATAATTTCTTCTGGCTTTTTGGAGGATTTCTTCTTTTAGGCAATAGTTCGGGAGACAGCAAATTATGTCTCTGGGCGGATTATCCTCTGGAGCTCTGGGTCTTAGTGCCCTGTGCGTGCGGTCGAATTCAATGGGGGATTGCTCTGGCCTCTCAACCAGGCCATTAAAAATGGTGGTCAGCGCGGATTTTATTTGTTCTGGTACAATTGTCTCAGGGACCCCCCGGACCCTAATATTGTTTCTCCTCCCCCTATTGTCCAAATCCTCCACTTGTCGATTAATATCGATCAGATGTTGTGAGTGGGCCATCGTGATGTCGTCTAGCCTGATGAGGGCCCTGTCCCTCCTTTTCCCTGCCCTCTCAGTGACCGCCATCTGTTCTGAAAGTTTTAGCAGCTCAGTTTTGATGTCTGTTATGGCGGCCGAAAATGAGTTCTTTATGTCCGCTGCTATATCGGTCATTACTGCATAGGTCAGTGGGATGTCAGGGGCATTACCTCTGGATGAGTCCTCTGATGCTGGTAGAGAGATCTCATCATCGTCTATGTCCTCCTCCATGCTCGTCTTGTTAGTCGGCGCCATCTTGGGAGCTGTGCCTCTGCCGCAGAAGCTGAATTTGCTGAGGTTTGTCGGCGTGAGTTTCCCCCTCTGGGTGGTCGGCGAGCGCAGGGAACGATTGTGGTTTCCTCTCCCTGTTCGAGTGGACATAATCCCCACAGAGTAGGTCTGTTTTTAGGGCCCAGGTCTCTCTAGTGCCGGGAGCTCCTTCACACCGCTGCCATCCGCGTTGCGCGCCAAGCCACGCCCGCCTCGTTCTTACCTCCCTTCACGCAGACACGACTGTCCAAATTCGTACGGCGACTGGTGTTGTGGAGAAACCCCTCTGTGTCCACTAATATAACCAAAATATGGGAGGGGTGGACCTCAACGACCAGTTGTTGGCGCTGTATCACATTGCCCGTAAGGCGAGATGCTGGTACAAAAAAAGTATCTCTATACTTATTTCAATTGGCATTGCTGAACACTCATGTGCTATACAGAGCTTCAGGTAGGACTTTATCCTTCCTTAAATTCCAGCATGAGATAGTCACAGACCTCCTGTATCCATGCGGTTCTGCACCTCACCATTCCCAACCAAATGCAGTAAGCCGGCTGCATGAGAGGCATTTTCCGTATGTCCTCGAGAGTACCCCTACCCAACGAGCCCCCCAAAGAAGATGTTGTGTCTGTAGCAAGCGCGGATTTAGGCGTGACACCCGTAATTATTGTCCACGCTGTCCTGACAATCCTAGTCTTTGCATTGGTAAATGTTTTGAATGCCTCCACACACTAGTGAAGTTTTAGCATAGGGTGCAGCATTTCAGACTAGGACACACTTACACAGGTGCCATTGCATTTTGAGAGACCCGAACCGTTACAGTTGTTACATTTACAAACAAAAGTGTAAAAAAAAAAAAATAGTTTTCGTTTTATTGTTCTCTCTCTCTATATATATTTTCTCTCTATTGTTCTGCTTATTTTTACTGTATTCTATTCTGCAATGTTTTATTGTTATGTTTTATCATGCTTGTGTAGCGGGTACTTACTTTCCCGGGGTAATTTTTGAATTTTTCAGTGACACCAGTGGTGTGTTCCCGGCGGCCCACCGGGTGGCGCTGTCACCATGGGCTGATGGACAGACATCGCTGTGTGCTGAGCTTCCTTTTTGTCCTCTCTCGGCAGCGGTATGGTGGGGCGGGGAACCCGCCGTGCTTGCTGGGAGGGGGTATAAAGGGGCCGGCCATCTTGGTCACGGGGTGGTAGTCCCAGGCACCTTCAGCCTGCGGACGGTGGTTCGTGTTCGTCCCCTAGGCGGCCTAGGCCTAGAGGACCACCGGAGATCGTGTTCCACCTCAGGCCTCTTTAGTCCTGGAGTGAGGTACTTGGATGGAGGTCCGGAGCTCAGTGCCCAACACTGAGTTCCGCGAGGGAAGGATCCTAAGGCACTCCAGGGATGGATGCCTGAATCCGAGGTGGGCGTAATAGACCAGGAAGAGCTCCTCATCTGAAGACCCGGTGCAGCAGACTGCCGGTGACGGGTGAGTCTCTTGTCTTGAGACCGTCTGGAAGGAGAATGTCCCTCGTGCGGAGACCATAGCTCACTCTCAGGGAGGAGAGTGGACGATCAAATTTGTGTCTGGGCCTATTCGGACCCACACCTCCTTTTCCGTTCTATAGCCAAGGGAGTCCATGTTATGTTCTACAATAAAAGTGTGTTGGACTTTAATGGTGTGGGGCTCAATTTCTGGCAGGCGAGGATCGTGGAGACTCTTGGAGGGAGGATCCAGATGCACAGCACAGACCCGAAGGTAAAAACAACAGAGCCTGGTGTAGCTCACCCTCTCCCTCCCCTATCATACCCCTAGACCAGAGACAGTGCGAGTTGAACTTTAATAGAGGGGACTGGGGAGAGGGTGTCCGCTACACTTGCTTTTCAGGTATGTAATTTTTTTTTCAGGTGCGCCATTCAGCTGCAGTGCGGATTTATTTATCTTGAAAGCAACAGCGTTTGCTCCCATGATACATAAAGCCGTGACTCCAGTGCTGTAGGAGGTGATTTCACCACCACAGTTAAAAAAAAGAGCATATATGCCGAAGCATGGGGGCAGCAGTGGCGGAGGAGCGATTTGGCTCCTAATGCCGCGTACATGAGGTCAAAATTCTGACGGAGGCTTGCCCGTGGAAAAGTCCGACCGTGTGTACGCGGCATAACTTTTTATGCCACGTACATACGGTCAAAATTCCGACGGAGGCTTGCCCGTGGAAAAGTCTGACTGTGTGTGCGCGGCATAACTTTTTTGCGGGAGGATGCCCCCATGCTTCAGCATATATATATTTTAGGCACAGGCTGCGTTAAAAAATGTTTTATTTTTTACTATGTTTTTTTTTTGGTATTTGCTTTGCAGGTATGGTATGGTAAGGTCTTACTGTCATACTGTAATGTTACTTTGTTTTAATGTTAACCATCATTTGCTTAGCAGGTACGCCATTCAGTTGCAGCGCGGATTTATTTATCTTGACAGCAACAACGTTTGCTCCCACGATACATAAAGCCGTGACTCCAACGCTGTAGGAGGTGATTTCACCACCACAGTTAAAAAAAAAAGAGCATATATGCCGAAGCATGGGGCCAGCAGGCGTGGAGGTGCGATTTTGCTCCTAATGCTGCGTACATACGGTCGAAATTCCGACGGAGGCTTGCCTGTGGAAAAGTCAGTCCGTGTGTACGCGGCATAACCTTTTATGCCGCGTACATACGGTCGAAATTCCGACGGAGGCTTGCCCGTGGAAAAGTCTGACCGTGTGTACGCGGCATAACTTTTTTCGGGAGGATGCCCCCATGCTTCAGCATATATAAATGGTGCAATTATGCCCATCATTAGAAGTGGGTGGATGAAGGGAGGTATTCTAATGGTGGGCATACCCACTGATCAATCTATTTTTTTCGTTCAGCCAACAGGCTGCATGAAAAAAAGATTACAATACATGTCCAACAAGGACCAGAAACGTACTGGTATGTTGCTGAATTTGAATGGTTATACCAGAATGATGCCTGCGGGTTTAGGTATCATCTTGGTATCATTCTTTTCAGCCAGTGGTTGGCTTTCATGTAAAAGCAATCCTAGCGGTTAATTAGCCTCTAGACTGCTTTTACAAGTAGTGGGAGGGAATGTCAACCCCCCGGATATAAACAGCGCCATTGGGAAATTGGGAAAGCATTTTATCACACCGATCTTGGTGTGGTCAGAAGCTTTGAGGGCAGAGGAAAGATATAGGGTCTAATAGACCTCAATTTTTTTTAAAAAAGAGTACCTGTCACTACCAATTGCTATCATAGGGGATATTTACATTCCCTAAGATAACAATAAAAATGGTAAAAGAAAAAAAAAAAAGATGGAAGGAACAGTTTAAAAAAAAAAAAAAAAGCTAAATAAATAATAATAATAAAAAAAAAGCACTCCTGTCCCCCCCTGCTCTTGCGCAAAGGCAAACGCAAGCATCGGTCTGGCGTCATATGTAAACAGCAATTACACCATGCATGTGAGGTATCACCGCGATGGTCAGATTGAGGGCAGTAATTTTAGCAGTAGACCTCCTCTGTAAATCTAATGTGGTAACCTGTCAAGGCTTTTAAAAATGTATGTAGTTTGTCGCCACTGCGCGTTTGTGCACAATTTTAAAGCATGTCGTGTTTGGTATCCATGTACTTGGCCTAAGATCATTTTTTTTATTTCATCAAACATTTGGGCAATATAGTGTGTTTTAGTGCATTAAAATTAAAAAAGGTGTATTTTTTCCCCAAAAAATGCGTTTGAAAAATCGCTGCGCAAATACTGTGCAACACCCAAAATTTTAAAATGTAGGGCCTTTGCTTTAAAAAAATATATAATGTTTGGGGGTTCAACGTAATTGTCTTGCAAAAACAAATTTTTTTTTTCATGTAAACAAAAAGTGTCAGAAAGGGCTTTGTCTTCAAGTGGTTAGAAGAATGGATGATGTGTGACATAAGCTTCCTAATGTTGTGCATAAAATGCCAGGACAGTTCAAAACCCCCCCAAACTACCCCATTTTGGAAAGTAGACACCCCAAGCTATATACTGAGAGGCATGTCGAGTCCATTGAATATTTTATATGTTGACACAAGTTGCGGAAAAAAGATTTTTTTTTATTTTTTTTGCACAAAGTTGTCACTAAATGATATATTGCTCAAACATGCCATGGACATATGTGGAATTACACCCCAAAATACATTCTGTTGCTTCTCCTGAGTACGGGGATACCACATGTGTGAGACTTTTTGGGAGCCCAAAAACCAAGCACCGCCTTCAGGCTTTCTAAGGGTGTAATTTTTTTATTTCACTCCTCACTGCCTATCACAGTTTCGGAGGCCATGGAATGCCCAGATGGCACAAAACTGTGGTATATTTTGATATTTTCATATACTAAATAAAGCACCATGCCCCAATGGATGTATATGTAGGGGGATGGGTGTAACCGTATATAATGTTACAGGAATATATATATATATATATTTTGTGATATAATGCCAAGTTATGTTCCTAAAGGACAGTTTTTACTGCCTACTGAGAATATAAGGGAGGTTTCATATATATAAGGCAGGCTAGGTAAAGAGACTTGAGATTTCAACCAATCAGGTGGTCAGCTTTAAACCAATAAGACCACAGGATTTTGGGTTCTGGTTGGCATAGGGGGTATAAAAGTCAGATACACTCATGGCTAGGGCCCTTGCGAATGAAGATCTGACGCAGACGACATGGTGACGTAATAAGCTCTCTCTCTCTCTCTTTCTCCCTCTCTCCCTCTGCCTCTCCCTCTCTGTCTCTCTCCCCCTCTCTCTCTCTCTCCCTCTCGCTCGGCCTCTCTCTCTCTCTCTCTCTCTCCCTCTCTCCCTCTGCCTCTCCCTCTCTGTCTCTGTCTCTCTCCCTCTCTCTCCCTCTCTCTCTCTCTCCCATGTTTAAGATTAATATTACTTCGCGTTTGCTCTCTTGTTCCTATTATCATGTTTGTCATAGCAATATTCCTATTATGTATCGTGTAACATTGGTATCACCTTGCTATTAGGGGGTACCAGTTCTGTATAAATAAATGTCATTGTTTTCTCTTTTCCCGACGCTATCGTTTGATTTCATTTTATATAGACAAAAGGTTTTTAATCACTTATTTTAAGCATTTAAGCGAGGTTTGGACTATCTCCGTAACAGATGGTGCCCTGTGTGAGGATGGGTGTAACCGTATATAATGTTACAGGAATATATATATATATTTTGTGATATAATGCCAAGTTATGTTCCTAAAGGACAGTTTTTACTGCCTACTGAGAATATAAGGGAGGTTTCAGGTGATACTCAGATATCTTTTGTCTACACCGCAGGGGCCCTTAGCATGCTAATGCGGGAACTGGTTACACTGCTGATAAAGCAACCAGTATTTCAGCTTTAGAGTGGGCAGGCTAGGTAAAGAGACTTGAGATTTCAACCAATCAGGTGGTCAGCTTTAAACCAATGAGACCACAGGATTTTGGGTTCTGGTTGGCATAGGGGGTATAAAAGTCAGATACACTCATGGCTAGGGCCCTTGCGAATGAAGATCTGATGCAGACGACATGGTGACGTAATAAGCTCTCTCTCTCTCTCTCTCCCTCTCTCCCTCTGCCTCTCCCTCTCTGTCTCTCTCCCTCTCTCTCCCTCTCGCTCGGCCTCTCTGCCTCTCTCCCTCTCTCTCTCTCTCTCCCATGTTTAAGATTAATATTACTTTGCGTTTGCTCTCTTGTTCCTATTATCATGTTTGTCATAGCAATATTCCTATTATGTATCGTGTAACATTGGTATCACCTTGCTATTAGGGGGTACCAGTTCTGTATAAATAAATGTCATTGTTTTCTCTTTTCCCGACGCTATCGTTTGATTTCATTTTATATAGACAAAAGGTTTTTAATCACTTATTTTAAGCATTTAAGCGAGGTTAGGACTATCTCCGTAACACAAAACCCCCCCAAATGACCCCATTTTGGAAAGTAGACACCCCAAGCTATTTGCTGAGAGGTATGGTGAGTATTTTGCAGATCTCACTTTTTGTCACAAAGTTTTGAAAATTGAAAAAAGAAAAAAAAAACATTTATTTTCTTTCTTCATTTTCAAAAACAAATGAGAGCTGTAAAATACTCACCATGCCTCTCAGCAAATAGCTTGGGGTGTCTACTTTCCAAAATGGGGTCATTTGGGGGGGGGTGGGGGATGGGCTATTTTGGCATTTTATGGCCTTTAAAACTGTGATGGGTAGTAAGGAGTGAAATCAAAAATTTGCGCCCTTAGAAATCCCAAAAAGTCCCACACATGTGGTATCCCCGTACTCAGGAGAAGCAGCAAAATGTATTTTGGGGTGCAATTCCACATATAACCATGGCATGTTTGAGCAATATATCATTTAGTGACAACTTTTTGTAATTTTTTTGTCATTATTCAATCACTTGGGACAAAAAAAAAAATATTCAATGGGCTCAACATGCCTATCAGCAATTTCCTTGGGGTATCTACTTTCCAAAATGGGGTCATTTGGGGGAGGGGGGGTTGTACTGCCCTGCCATTTTAGCACCTCAAGAAATTAGATAGGCAGTCATAAATTAAAAGCTGTGTAAATTCCAGAAAATGTACCCTAGTTTGTAGACGCTATAACTTTTGCGCAAACCAATAAATTTACGCTTATTGACATTTTTTTTTTACTAAAGACATGTGGCTGAATACATTTTGGCCTAAATGTATGTCTAAAATTGAGTTTATTAGATTTTTCTAACAAAAAGTAGAAAATATTAATTTTTCAAAATTTTCGGTCTTTTTCCATTTATATCACCAAAAATAAAAATCGCAGAGGCAATCAAATACCATCAAAAGAAATCTCTATCTGTGGGATAAAAAGGACGCAAATTTCGTTTGGGTACAACATTGCATGACCGGGCAATTACCAGTTAAAACAGTGCAGTGCCAAATTGTAAAAACACCTCTGGTCTTTAAGCTGCATTATGGTCCGGGGCTGTGGTGGTTAACCACTTAACGACCGCCCACTGTAAATATACGTCGGCAGAATGGCACCGACAGGCAGAATCACGTATATCTACGTGACTGCCTTTGTATAGTTGGGGGGTCCGATCGGACCCCCCTTCTTTACAGTGGGTGGTCGTTTTACCTTCGGGAGCGATCAGGCATGAGGGGACGGCCGTTCGATTCCGGCCCCCCCCTCTCGATCGCTCCCGGCGAATGAGAGAGCTTCCCCTGCCTGTGTACTGTTTACACAGGCAGGAGGAAGTGATGTCATCTCTCCTGCGGCGCTCACATATACCGAGCGCCGTACAGGAGAAGATGCAGGTTAGTGCACAAAACAGCACACTGACACCAGGACACATAGGCACATAAATCCCCCCCCCCAGGCCCCCCCAGATCACCCCCCAGATCACCCCCCAGCCCCCAGTCACAGTGTCACTGATTGCCGTGACCATTTATTTAGTGATCACTGCAATCAGTGACATTTGTGACTGTAAAAGTGTCACTACATTTAGTTTTAGGTCCAGTGTAGCCCCTAACCCCCCCTAATAAAGGTTTAACCCCCTGATCACCCCCCAGATAACCCTTTCACCCCCTAGCACCGCCGTCGCTAAGCGATCATTTTTCTGATCGCTGTCTTAGCGTCGGTGATGCTGATCGGTAGCCAGTAATTTTTTTTAGGTTCGCCGCAGGTTTTTATAGCGTCAGGTACCCCCATAAATTATCTAATAAAGGTTTAACCTCATTGATCACCCCCCAGGTAACCCTTTCACCCCTTATCACCACTGTCGCTAAGCGATCATTTTTCTGATCGCTGTCTTAGCGTCGGTGATGCAGATCGGTAGCCAGTAATTTTTTTTAGGTTCGCCGCAGGTTTTTATAGCGTCAGGTACCCCCATATATTATCTAATAAAGGTTTAACCCCCTGATCGCCCCCCAGATAACCCTTTCACCCCCTATCACCACTGTCGCTAAGCGATCGTTTTTATGATCGTTGTCTTAGTGTCGGTGATGCCGATAGGTAGCCAGTAATTTTTTTTTAGGTTCGCCGTCAGGTTTTTATATAGCATCAGGTACCCCCATATATTACCTAATAAAGGTTTTAACCCCCTAATTGCCCCTAGTTAACCCTTTCACCAGTAATCACCATATAAGTGTTACGGGTGACGCTGGTTAGTTAGTTTGCTTTTTATAGTGTCAGGGCACCCGCCGTATATAACCCAATAAAGGTTTAACCCCCTGATCGCCCGGCGGGTGATATCAATTAGTTTTTAGCGTCAGAGAGGGTCTGCGTCACACCCCAGGCAGCGTCAGGTTAGTGCCAGTAGCGCTAACACCCACGCGTTAAGCATACACCCCCCTTAGTGGTATAGTATCTGAACAGATCAATATCTGATCAGATCTATACTAGCGTCCCCAGCAGTTTAGGGTTCCCAAAAACGCAGTGTTAGCGGGATCAGCCCAGATCCCTGCTAGCACCTGCGTTTTGCCCCTCCGTCCAGCCCAGGCCACCCAAGTGCAGTATCGATCGATCACTGTCACTTACAAAACACAACACACATAACTGCAGCGTTCGCAGAGACAGGCCTGATCCCTGCGACTCCAGTGCTGTAGGAGGTGAGTTCACCACCACAGTTAAAAAAAAAAAAGCATATATGCCGAAGCATTGGGGCAGCAGGGGCGGAGGAGCGATTTTGCTCCTAATGCCGTGTACATACGGTTGAAATTCCGACGGAGGCTTGCCCGTGGAAAAGTCTGACCATGTGTACGCGGCATAACTTTTGCGGGAAGATGCCCCCATGCTTCGGCATATATAAATGGTGCATGTATGCCCATCATTAGAAGTGGGTGGATGAAGGGCGGTATTCTAATGGTGGGCATACCCACCGATCAATCTTTTTTTTTCGTTCAGCCAACAGGCTGCATGAAAAAAAAGATTACAATACATGTCCAACAAGGACCAGCAACGTACTGGTTAGTGATGAGCCGAACACCCCCGGGTTCGGTTCGCACCAGAACCCGCGAACGGACCGAAAGTTCGCGCGAACATTAGAACCCTATTAAATACAATGGATGCGAACGTTCGGATTCTAAAGTGCTAATTATAACGACTATTATCCATGTTATTGTCCGAAACAGAGTTTGGGAACCCGGCTTCTGCACCAGGGGACATGTATCAATGCAAAAAGAAGTTTTAAAAACGGACGTTTTCCGGGAGCAGTCATTTTAATGATGCATAAAGTGAAAAAAAAAAGTCAAATATTCCTTTAAATATTGTACCTGGGGGGTGTCTAAAGTATGCCTGTGAAGTGCCACGTGTTTCCCGTGTTTAGAACTGTCCCTGCACAAAATAACATTTCTAAAGGGAAAAAAGTCATTTAAAACTGCTTGCGGCTTTAATGCAATGTCTGGTCCCGGTAATATGGATGAAAATCTTTAGGAAAAATGGCATAGCTACCCCATCAACCCCCCCCCCCTACCCCAGCCTATTACCAGCCCCTTTGGGTCTTGTATGGATATTAAGGGGAACCCCGCACACAAAATAAAAAAGGACCTATATACTCTAAACAGCCGTATACAGGCGGTGCATACAAGACAGGGACTGTAGGTTTGTTCTTATGTAGAATCTGTTTATAATTTTGAACAGCTGCATTGTTTAAGTGGAGCTCCATGGCAAATTCCTTTTTTTTAGCTTTTTGTAAAACATAGGGAACGGTTATCACCCCTGTCACATTTTTTTTGCTGTCTGTGCCCCTGTTCAGAACATTTCACCTCACTTTGCGTCCCAATGACAACTGTTTTTGAAATGTGGTGTTTTTATTGAAACAAGGATTGGTGATAAAGCATCAGTAGAGAGGAGACACCTTTCTCCCATATTAATTCTTACAGGAGAGAATTTTCCTTCCAAGGGGTAGATTTCGGCCTCGTACACACGACCGATTTTCTCGTCGTAAAAAACACGTCGTTTTTTTCGACGAGATTCTTGTTAAGCTTGTCGATTTTCTCGTCAAGCTTTCTATGCGTACACACTGTCATTTCCCAATTTCCTTGTGGTTCTCTGCGCTCACGTCCAGCACGTACGACGGCACTATAAAGGGGAAGATCTTTTTTCTTGGCGCCACCCCTTGGGCTGCTTTTGCTGATCTCGTGTTACCGCGTGTGAAGTAAAAGTTTGGGAAGAGACGATTCGCGCTTTTCAGTCTTCGTACTTTTCAGATCGTTTTCTGCCGTTCAGTTTGTGCTTGTGGGTTCGTATCTTGACTTTCAGGGCGTCTAGGCAGGTCGTATCTGTTTTACAGTGCGTTCTTGCCTGTTCGTTTCTGAATTTCAGTTCGTTATTCATAGGCCTTGCTGTTCTAAAGTGCGTTCTGTTCTGTACGTTCTGATTAGACGACCGTTTCCTAGCCATGTCGCCTGGACGTTCTCGTCGTCGAGTTCGTGCTGTGCGTGCGCTTGGTGTTGGTCTGCTTGTTTTGGACCAAGACCAGTCCATGAATGGTGTGAGGAGGAGTTCATGGACCAAGAATTGGTTGCTCCAGCGGGACCAATTCTGCCACATGCCTCTGCTGCGGGAGATCGTCGAGAATAATCCTGAGGACTACAGGAATTTTCTGAGGATGTCTGACCCCGTTTTTCAGGAACTGTTGGCTTTGGTGTCCCCCTATATTACCAGGAAGGACACCGTTATGCGGGAAGCCATCAGTGCTGAGCAGAGGCTCATCGCCACGTTGCGTTACCTGGCGACAGGGAGAAGTCTTCAGGACTTGAAGTTCACCACAGGCATCTCCCCCCAGGCTCTGGGCCTCATAATCCCAGACACCTGTTCTGCTATTATACAAGTCCTGCAGGAGGACTATATTAGGGTAAGTTTTCTCCCTTCACATCACATTTTATGTATTACATGTATGCTAATGTATTGTATTTCTTTCATCCTTTCCTAATTACCATGATTGTAATATGCTGAGAATGTCCCCTTTGTCCCCATGCATGCTGGAAGTTTTTAAATGCCCCTTTTTTATCCTCCCTAAATATTTCCCCTCACTAACTTTTCCAGCAGGGGCGCCTGTTGCTCCAAATGTTGGGGGGTTACAACCCCAATTTCGGAAATAAACTTCCTCCTTTTTTGCTCTGTTGCCTAATAAACGCCCCCAGTTGTCCCCTCCAATGCAGCCATTTAGTCCCCTCTATTGCAGCCAGTTTCCCCCCAGCCCTGCACTTACCTTCTTGTGGTCAGCGCCATCCTTCTTCTGTCCTTGATGTCTTCTCCTTCCCTTCATGTTGCATCAGCCAATCATGTTACCATTAAACAGACTTGGTGAACATGATTGCCAGAGCTGCCTGTCAGTGTTTACACAAGGAATGCCCCCTCCTTGCGTCCCCGATTTTTCTTTGAGGAAGCCAATTACATCCCTCAGGTTGTAATTTGCAAGACTTTTTTAATACCTGTTTCTGCTCTGCAATTTTAACCCCCTAAATGACGCAATTAATCATATGTCGGTCGCTTTACAAGAGGCCATCCACCTGAATAGTGTGCGGCATAGACAATACATAGGTTCATGCAACGCATGAACCTATGTATTGTTCTGAGTGATGGGCACAGGAGAGAGGGGACAGTGCTCCAGCGCCCACTCTGGACGCACCGCCACTGCAATGCTATCCTGTGGCCAAACACATCTCCCCCCCCCCCAAAATAATTTAGTAATGGCCCATCAGAGGGGGTGATGAATATGATAAATGAGCCTTCCATTATACTTTTTTTACACACCTTAATAAACGTATAATTAGATTGATGTTGGTCTCTAATTTTTTGGTCTTGAATTTGCTTGTAATGTATGCCTTTGTTTTTCTAATATTATTTCATCTTGTTTCACTCCACAGCTTCCTTCAAAGCCACAGGAATGGCAGACTGTGGCATCAGAGTTTGCCACGCGGTGGGACTTCCCCAACTGCGGTGGTGCCATAGACGGGAAGCACGTCCGCATCGTGCCGCCACCCCGTTCTGGATCCTACTACTACAACTACAAGGGGTTTCATAGCATTGTGCTGATGGCGGTGGTGTCAGCACGGTATGAATTCCTCTATGTTGATGTAGGGAAGAATGGCCGGATGTCCGATGGGGGATCCTTCATCCAGACGGAGTTTGCCCTCCGTCTCCAGAGTGACGACCTTGCATTGCCACCGGATGCAGGGAATATTGAAGGACTCCCCTTTGTTTTCTTGGCTGATGAAGCCTTCGGACTCGGACGGCATCTTATGAGGCCATTTCCACAGAGGACCCTGACCCCAGAGAAGAGTGTGTTCAATTACCGGCTGGCCAGGGCCCGAAGAGTCGTTGAAAATGCCTTCGGCATAATGGCCAGCCGGTTCCGCCTTTTTATGACTTCCATCCACTTGGCGGACTACAAAATAAACTATGTAGTGTTATGCTGCTGTGTGCTACACAATTTTCTTTGCCGCAAAGCGAATTCATATATGGCCTCAGTTTTGCCAGAGGCTGGACTTTCCCCTGCAAATCCCCTTCCGGGCCTGGAATCTGCCCGTCTTGGCTTGCCCCCCCAAAATGCCCGTGTGGTTCGGGACAAATACATGGAGTATTTCACGGGTAGGGGGGCAATTCCTATGCCAGCCTATGTCTAAGTATCCCAATAAAAATCTTGTTTAAACCTTTAATTATTTGTTCTTTCCTGTCTCCTAGTTTGTCTTTGTGCATTTGTAGTGGCAAGTGTATTTTACTTTAGTAAATAACAACCAATTTCACTATGTTACCTTACAAAAGAACCAAATAAGCTTAGAGAGTATTATAAAAAGAAGCTACACGTTGTTTGTGGTCAAATATTTTACTCTCTGCACATTTTTTTTTGTTTTACTTTGGGGTTGGCCTGACCACAACCCGTCAAATTTTGGCTTATGAAAATACAAAAATACCACTTGCATTTCTAAAATGACAACATTGGATACCTCTGAGCAATCTGAGACATTCAGTTACACAAACTATGTCTCTATGTGCCCGTCCTAATATGGGGTCCTGCCACCCCTTGCCCAGCCAAAAATTCAATATGCACACATTTTTACTTTTTTGCAAATAGGAAGTTTACAATCCTGATCCCTATTGTCAACATGTGCTATCTGCCATCAGGGGTGATCAATGGATGTGTTTTGGGGGTGCATCCCCTTCCTCAGTTCACCGACTTTTGATACGAGGAAGGGGTTGCACCCACAAAAGACGTACATGGATATCCCCTGATGGCAGATAGCACATGTTCACACACTGTGTGCATATTCAATTTTTGGCTGCTTTGTTACTCAAAAAATTAGTAAAAATATAAAAACAAACATGTAAAAACAAATGTGTTTGGATGGCTTATTGAATTCTCCCCAAAACATCGAGAATGTCTTTAAATGTTTGTTCCATCACATGGATTCTTTGTTTAATTAGGTCCAGTTCCGTGCTACATTCCATCACTTGCTGGATGAGGCGGAGGGCACTGTCAGCAGAGAACGGTGTGCTATCCTTCACAACATTTCCATCCCCTAAAAACCATAAAAAAAAATTAATAAAACTCTGCAGGCCTACCTCGCTTACCTTAAGCTGTGGTGTCAGATACTGACCTGTTGTGGTGACCAGATCCACAACGTCATCCACCTCTCCTTCCTGCACTTCTCCTTCCTCCACCTCAACTTCCTGCACATCTTTCGGTTGTGGATCTTTGGGAGTTTGGGGTTGCTTGGAAGTTGTGGGGTGCATGTGCTCCCTGGAGTGTCCTCCTCCCAGTCTTCTCTCCCCTATGAGAATAAAACCAAAGGTCTATTTATCACACTGTAAAAATCTCATTTTTAAACTTAAAACAGGCTAAATTGTTTGGAAGTGGGGTACAAGTGTGTGTTTGTGCGGAATTTAAAGAAAAAAATGCATTCTTTATGACCCCAAATATGTTTATTATTCACATTTGGATGTAATTTTTTGGACATGGAGGCACCACAAATAAACTCTGATGCACCTGTGTGGGACACCCAAAAAAGGCGGGTCTGGTGGCCCACACTATAGTGCTCCAAAGTACAGATGTGGAAGCAGCTGCTGAGTGTCCTCTCCTTTACACTGATTAAAGTTTGCATTTCATTCTCCTTACAAACACATCATCTAGACTTAAAAATTATCCACAATACTTGATCAAAAATGGCAGATGTCTAATTACTTTTGGGGGTCTTAAATAAGCCAAAACCACGGATAGTGGCCGAACGAAGTGTCGGTAACGTAACGAACGATTACTGTGCCCAACCTAGTTCAAAATAATACATTTTGGAAGGGAGTCCAATATGCTTTAAAAAAAAAAAAAGTCAGTTTCTAAAAAGATTAATAGCAGAAAGGTCGTCATTTTACTTTTTTTTAGCGAGCATCCTCTTTATGCTCCTCAACTGGTCTGGCTCCCTCAGTTTGAGGTCTGACCACCTCTTTCTGAGCTGCTCATTTGAGCGTTTCACCCCGAACTTCGCCCTCAGACTCTTCACAACTTTAGTGAGGATTTTGGCCTTCCTTCTATTTGGTTTGCTATACGGCCCATGCTTGGCATCATAATCAGCCTTGACCAAGATGTCCACCATCTCCGCCATCTCCGCCAAAGACATATTCGATGCCTTGAATCTCCTCCTTGATCGTGACGTGTCCTCGGTCTCCGGGCTTGTCTCCTCGCTAGTTGCGGAATTATCAGACACCTGCTGTAACTCCGCCATATCTGTCTGCGCGCCGAAAGAGAAGGGGCGGGGAAAAGATGTTAGTTAGAACGTCATGGGCGGGCGACGTGTGCGGAGCGACGTGTTCGAATTTGGACGCATGCGTGGTGTGTATATAGCAAACACACATGTGACTATAGTACGTTCGGTGTGCGGAGAGAGGAGTTCAAGTGACGGACGTGCGAACGAAGGTATGTGATTTTGTGAGACTTGTTAAAATTGTTGGCCTATACTGTCTTGAGATTGTTGGAGGATATATATGGTGACTAGGATGTGAAGGAGGTTAGACTGTTTGCCTCACATTATTTAAATATAATTTATTTTACTTGCAGATACAATATGAATGTATTTATTAGCGACAAAGAGTTCCTGGCGGAATTTATTGACCGGGTAAGGGAGCTGCCGGCTCTGTGGGAGACCAAAAACCCCATCCATAAAAAAAAAGGGGTGAGAAAAGCAGCGCTGGAGAAGCTGCTCCCATTTGTGCATACCAAGGTGCCCACAGCCACAGCAAAACAAGTGGACACTAAAATTGGGAGCTTGAGAGGTACCTACAGGACTGAACGCTCTAAGGTGCTGGCTTCTCAGAGGTCAGGAGCAGCAGCAGATGATGTTTATGTCCCGGTTTTGTGGTACTACAGCAGGATGTCCTTCCTGGATGACCACATTGAGCCAAGGCCATCACTCTCCACTCTTCCCCCCAGACTTCCCTGCAGCCAACCTGAGCCTTCTCTGGAGCAAGAGGAGGCAGCCATCCTGGATGATCCTGATTTGGCCATCTGGAGCCAGGTATAGTATTAACTGAAAATGTAGTGGGATAAAATTAATGTTTCCCAAATATGTCAGGATGAGAAACATACATTATTTTGTATTCAACAAGTGAAATCATGATCTGTAGACATTATTCTGCACTTAATTGTGTGGTAAATAGTCAAGCTGATGTAGTGGTAAATTTAAAGCAAGGATTTATGCATTTACATTCTAATTGCTTCCATCAGGATTACAAAGTTTGATGCAAAGATTAAACCAACATATTAAACTATGTTTCTTTTTCATACACAGGATGAAATCAGCCAGGAGGAGGGTCTGGAAACTGTCAGGCAGGAGGAGGAAGGGCCCAGTGGCAGCCAGGAGGTGGCAGGGCCCAGTGGCAGCCAGGAGGTGGCAGGGCCCAGTGGCAGCCAGGAGGTGGCAGGGCCCAGTGGCAGCCAGGAGGTGGCAGGGCCCAGTGGCAGACAGGAGGTGGCAGGGCCCAGTGGCAGACAGGAGGTGGCAGGGCAAAGGAGAAGCACCAGATCCCAGGTGCCTCCCATCAGGCTTCACAAAAGAGGCAGGAGGGACAGGACCACCAGTGAGGCAGCAATGGCCCTTATTAAAGAGGCCCATGCCACCCTCAAGGAGCCCACATCCCCTGAAGAGGCCATTGCCGGCCTAGTGGAGGCTAAGTTCAAGGTGATGAGCATGGAGCAACGCCTCCTATGCGAACCCCTGCTCATCACCTTGCTCAACAAGGGGGTGATGGAGCAAATTACCCCCAATACCGCCATATGTGAGGTGGCCCAACTGACCCAACCTCAACCTCCACCTCCACCTTCCTCTTCTGCCCCACCCCCTTCTGCTACCCCTCCACCTTCTGCCCCACCCCCTTCTGCTACACCTCCACCTTCTTCTTATGCCCCACCCCCTTCTGCTACACCTCCACCTTCTGCCCCACCCCCTTCTGCTACACCTCCACCTTCTGCCCCACCCCCTTCTGCTACACCTCCACCTTCTTCTTCTGCCCCACCCCCTTCTGCTACACCTCCACCTCCTCCTCCTGACAGGAGTACCCCTCCAGTGGGCCAGCCTCCAGCTAAACGAAGAAGGAAGGCTTCAGTAAAGGCTGCAGGGAAGGTTGCCAGGAAGAAGAGGAAGTGATGGCCTTGCTTCATTGTGGTCGCACTGGTCGGACAGAAGGCAGCCTGTTGTAGTACCACACACTTGGGACATATATCTCACCTGCTGCTGTTCCTGACCTCTGGGAGGCCAGCATCAGATTGTGTTCTGAAATGTGGGCCTTCTCAAGCTCCCAATTTTAGTGTCCACACAGGGTTGCTGTGTGCTCTGGGGTCCCTGGGATGCACAAATGGCAGCAGCTTCTCCAGCGCTGCCTTCTCTTTATTTAATTTATAAACATGAATAAATGTGTTTTTTGTTTAAGTTCATACTTGACTATGTGTATTTTTAAATAAAAAAAAACAAGCTTTGGAGTAAGCAGATACATTTGACTGACAATAAAAGGCACAAATATCACCCCCCCAAAAGAATAACTAAATCTGATTAGCTCAAAAACATGGTGTGAAATTTTAAAAATATAGATTAGAAAATTAAATGGGAGATCGCTATCAAAACATTGAGAAATTATAATTAACATCATTTTGAAAAATCTAACCATTTAAATTATTCCTAAAAACTTGCACGATATAATACACATAAATCTTATAAAGAGCAGCATGAAAAAGGTTAAAAATAAGGCATAACTCTGTGTGAATATCAGCAGCAAAAGAAGGTCTCTCGTTTTGATTAATGTAACATTCTAACGAAGAATTCAATGCAGAACATTTAAACGATGAAATATTTATGAGCGTGACGAATGTGCTCTCTCCATTATGAAGGCTTGTTTTACCAGAAGATGCGCTCCCGTCTCATAGTTGCTTGTGAGCATGCGCACTTTTGGAAGAGTCGTAAAAGCATACACACGAACCATTTTCTCGTCACAAAACAGGCCGACGAGAAACACGACGAGGAAATCTGGACTCCTGACGAGAAAATAGAGAGCAGGTTCTCTATTTTCTCGTCGAGATTCTCGTCAAGTTTCTCGTCGTAAAACCATACACACGAACGTTTTTCTAGACAAAAAAACTCTCGCGGCACTTTTCTTGACTGTTTACGACGAGAAAATCGGTCGTGTGTACGAGGCCTGACTCTCACTTCCTGTTGTCTTCTTCCGTTTGCAAGTAGTAGTAGTTTGTAAGTTGGATGTTTGAAAGTAGGGACCTTCCGTATATACTCTGCAGAAATTGGCCCCTTAGGTGTTGGTGTTGGCACAGCACTGAAAGCACTCACAGTTATTCTTGGTGGGTGCTGGAACGCCCTGCTGTCAAGTATAATATCAGGAATTGTAATAACATATAATTGTTGATCAGTGGTAGTAAAAATTGGGCCTTTGATGGTGGTGCTGGTGCCACAACACTGTAAGGCCTGACAGTTACTCTTGGTGGGCGCAGCAATGGTCCCTGCTGTGAATTATTAGATCAATAATTATAATTGCATGCCCCTGTTGAACAGGGGCTGAAAAATTGGGCCTTTGGTGGTGGTGGTGGTGGTGCTGGTGCCACAACACTGTAAGGCCTGACAGTTACTCTTGGTGGGCGCAGCAATGGTCCCTGCTGTGAATTATTAGATCAATAATTATAATTGCATGCCCCTGTTGAACAGGGGCTGAAAAATTGGGCCTTTGGTGGTGGTGGTGGTGGTGATGGTGGTGCTGGTGCCACAACACTGTAAGGCCTGACAGTTACTCTTGGTGGGCGCAGCAATGGGCCCTGCTGTGAATTATTAGATCAATAATTATAATTGCATGCCCCTGTTGAACAGGGGCTGAAAAATTGGGCCGTTGGTGGTGGTGGTGGTGGTGATGGTGGTGCTGGTGCCACAACACTGTAAGGCCTGACAGTTACTCTTGGTGGGCGCAGCAATGGGCCCTGCTGTGAATTATTAGATCAATAATTATAATTGCATGCCCCAGTTGAACAGGGGCTGAAAAATTGGGCCTTTGGTGGGGGTGGTGGTGGTGATGGTGGTGCTGGTGCCACAACACTGTAAGGCCTGACAGTTACTCTTGGTGGGCGCAGCAATGGTCCCTGCTGTGAATTATTAGATCAATAATTATAATTGCATGCCCCTGTTGAACAGGGGCTGAAAAATTGGGCCTTTGGTGGTGGTGGTGGTGGTGATGGTGGTGCTGGTGCCACAACACTGTAAGGCCTGACAGTTACTCTTGGTGGGCGCAGCAATGGGCCCTGCTGTGAATTATTAGATCAATAATTATAATTGCATGCCCCTGTTGAACAGGGGCTGAAAAATTGTGCCTTTGGTGGTGGTGGTGGTGGTGATGGTGGTGCTGGTGCCACAACACTGTAAGGCCTGACAGTTACTCTTGGTGGGCGCAGCAATGGGCCCTGCTGTGAATTATTAGATCAATAATTATAATTGCATGCCCCTGTTGAACAGGGGCTGAAAAATTGGGCCTTTGGTGGTGGTGGTGGTGGTGATGGTGGTGCTGGTGCCACAACACTGTAAGGCCTGACAGTTACTCTTGGTGGGCGCAGCAATGGGCCCTGCTGTGAATTATTAGATCAATAATTATAATTGCATGCCCCTGTTGAACAGGGGCTGAAAAATTGGGCCTTAGGCACTGGTGGCACAACACTGCAACCCCTCACAGATACTGTACTTGGAGCACAGCAATGAGGCCTGTTGCAAAGTATTGCATCAAAAATTTTAATTACACTCCCCTGTTAAACAGGGGCTGAAAAATTGGGCCTTAGCCACTGGTGGCGTCACCCATAAACCAAAATGATCTTCCAAGCTATCATCGTTAATCATATCATTGAGGAGGAGGAGGAGGATAGCCAGACAACATAACAGCACAGGCACTCAGCATCAGCATAAGTCTTGAAGGGATGTGACATTTTAAAATCAATTAGTCTGTTATATCAGCATCAGGTGTGTGGTAGCTGGTGGTGATCCAAGACTAGTTCATCTTGATGAAAGTCAGTCGATCAACCGAGTCGGTGGACAGGAGCACCCTGTGATCCGTGACAAAGCCTCCAGCAGCACTGAATGTGCGTTCTGAAAGAACGCTGGATGCAGGACAGGCCAGTAGCTCAATTGCATACTGTGCAAGCTCTGGCCAGTGATCCATCCTCAAGACCCAGTAAGCCAGAGGATTTTCGGTGGGGAAGGTGTCCAAGTCTGACCTTGCCCCTAGGTATTCCTGCACCATGTATATCAGACGCTGGCGATGGTTGCTGGAACCGATCATACTTTGGGGCTGCGGACTAAAGAATTGTCTGAACGCATCGGTCAGACGGCCACCTTCCCCACCGCTCCTTCTTTGACTGCCCGAAGCCTCAGCAACTCGTTGTCCAGGACCAGGAGTTTGTAACCTCCCAGTCTCTGGGAACGCGTTGCACAGACCTTTCTGCAAGGCCTCCCGGAGTTGTCTCATCCTCTGCTCCCTCTGCGACGGTACGATAAGGTCTGCAACCTTACCCTTGTACCGTGGATCAAGGAGAGTGGCCAGCCAGTAATGGTCCCTCTCCTTGATCCGAAGAATACGAGGATCCTTCCGCAGACTTTGCAGGATCAGGGAGGCCATGCAGCGTAGGTTAGCTGAGGCATTCAGTCCGGAGTCCTCTGGGTCACTAAGGACGACATGATCCGCAGCCACCTCCTCCCAGCCACGTACAAGTCCACTGGTTTCTTGGGACTGTAAATCATCCCTAAAAGACTGCTGCTGATGATGCTGAGTGCCAGCCTCCACCTCCATGCTGACACAATCCTCCTCCTCCTCCTCCTCCTCCTCCTCCTCCTCTTCCTGTGCGATGGGTGGGACAGAAGGAACACTGTCTGGGTAAAGGGGGCCTTGAGAGGCAAGGAAGTCCTCCTCTTCCTGCCTGCCTCTGTTCTGCCTCAAGTGCCCTGTTCATTATTTCACGCAGCGTGTGCTCCAACAGGTGGACAAGAGGTACAGTGTCACTGATGCATGCACTGTCACTGCTCACCATCCTCGTGGCCTCCTCAAATGGTGCCAGGACAGTGCATGCATCCCTGATCATGCCCCACTGGCGTGGTGAAAAAAAACCGAGCTCCCCTGGCCCTGTCCTGGTGCCGTAGTCGCACAGGTACTCATTGATGGCCCTCTGCTGCGTGTGCAGCCGCTGCAGCATGGCCAACGTTGAGTTCCACCTGGTGGGCATGTCACATATAAGGCGGTTCTTGGGCAGGTTCAACTCCTTTTGAAGCTCAGCCAGGCGAGCACTGGCATTATAAGATCTGCGGAAATGCACACAGACTTTCCTGGCCTGCCTCAGGACATCCTGTAAGCCCGGGTACCTGCCCAAGAACCGCTGCACCACCAGGTTAAGGACGTGAGCCATACAGGGCACATGGGTCAGTTGTCCCTGTCGGAGGGCGGAGAGGAGGTTGGTGCCATTGTCGCAAACCACCATTCCTGGCTTAAGCTGGCGTGGCGTCAACCACCTCTCGGCCTGCCCCTGCAGAGCAGACAGGACCTCTGCCCCAGTGTGGCTCCTGTCCCCCAAACACACCAGCGCAAGCACGGCATGGCATCTTTTTGCCTGCGTACCTGCGTAGCCCCTTGAACGCCTACGGAGCACCGCTGGTTCCGAGGACAAACCACAGGAAGAGGCCATGGAGGAAGAAGAAGAGGAGGGGGTGGAGGAGAGAGGTGTGTCACAACCAGTAGTAGCATTTTGGAGGCGTGGCAGTGGAACAACCTCCAACACTACTGCACCTTGTCCTGCATCCTTCCCAGCTGCCAAAAGAGTGACCCAATGGGCCGTGAAAGAAAGGTAACGTCCCTGTCCATGCCTGCTGGACCATGAGTCAGCGGTAATATGCACCTTACCGCTGACCGCCCTGTCCAGCGAGGCCAAGACATTGCCTTCCACATGCCTGTAGAGAGCCGGAATAGCCTTCCGTGCGAAAAAGTGTCGTTTTGGGAACCTGCCACTGAGGAACCGCACATTGCACAAACTCACGAAAGGGGGCCGAGTCTACCAACTGAAAAGGCAGCAGTTGAAGCGCTAGCAATTTAGCCAAGCTAGCATTCAACCGCTGGGCATGTGGATGGCTGGGAGTGAACTTCTTTCGACGGTCCAGCAGCTGGGGCAGGGAAATTTGCCTGCTAGAATCGGACGTTGGTGTACTGCTAGCAGAGTGCCTGCAAGTACTTGCCTGTGACACACCTAATTCTACACCTTCATTCCTCTCAGAGCAGGTTTCAGAGAGGAGTGAAGGTATAGTGGGGTTGGAGATCCCAGCTGATGCGGTGCAAGAAGAGGTCAGCTTTGTTCTTTGGTGTGGGTCTTTAAGGTAAGCTTGCCAACGAGCTGCATGGCAGGTCAACATATGTCTGATCAAGCATGTGGTGCCCAAGCGGCTGATGTTTTGGCCACGCGATATACGCTTGAGACATATGTTGCAAACAGCAGCTGTGCGATCTGATGCACTCGCCTCAAAAAAGGCCCACACCAAAGAACTTTTTGAATGACGGGCAGAGGCAGCGCCCTGCACAGGCGGAGCTCTGCGGTGTGATTCCGTCGGTGTGCTGCCCATACGCTGGCCACTCAAGGGCATCCTGCCTCGTTGGAGATGTGCCTCCTCCTCATTCTCCTCCTCCTCCTCTCTCCTATTAGGCACCCACGTGGAGTCAGTGACCTCATCATCCCCTCCCTCCTCATCACTGGAGCCAATCTGGCAGTATGCTGCAGCTGCTGGAACATGACTGCCAGATTGGTGTCCTTCTTGAGCATCCCCTCTCTCTGCTCTCACGCTGCTGCCTTCCTCTAGCTGGGTATCATCATCAGATCCTTCCAAACGCTGGGCATCCTCCTGGAGCATGTACCCAACACTGTGCTCAAACAGTTCGGGGGACTCCTCAGGAGGAGGGCATGGTGGGTCTAGGGAAGGATTGACTAATGAAGATAATGATACCAGAGAAGAGGACGCTTTGGCAGCTGCTTTGCCACTACCCTGAGCCTGGGTGAGAGAGGATGAGGAGGATGAGGTGGGCTTGGTCATCCACTCTACCAAGTCTTCGGCATGATGTGGCTCAACATGTCCAGCTGCCGAAAACAAGGACAAGCGTGTCCCATGGCCATGTGCTGATGACAATGCACCGCGTACACGACCAGCACTGTTGCCCCCAGACACAGAGCCTGCTTGCCCTCTTTTTTTGCCTCCTGACTGTCTGCCTCTCCTTGGTTGCCTTCCAGACATTTTAATGGATGGCCTGCAGGGAGATGGGAAAAACAGCAATAAGGGCTACCTTCAGGTGTATATTGTGCAGGAGGCTTAGCAAGAATGACACTGACACTGTCCCCTGCCTATCCTTCTCTGTCCCTAAACACAAGGATTGAAAATATGGTTCAGCAAAAAAGTTTTAGAACAGAATAGCACACTGACACTTTCCCTCACTGTCCTACTCTGTCCCTCCCTACAAACAAGATTTAGCACAGAATAGCACACTGATAATTTCTACGAGTGTCCTTCTCTGTCCCTCAACTCAGGGATTGAAAATATGGAACAGCAAAATTGGTTTAGAACAGAATAGCACACTGTCAGTTTCACTCACTGTACCTCTCTGTCCCTCAACTCAAGGATTGAAAATATGGTTCAGCAAAATAGTTTTAGAACACAATAGCACACTGACACTTTCCCTCACTGTACCTCTCTGTCCCTCAACTCAAGGATTGAAAATATGGTTCAGCAAAATAGTTTTAGAACAGAATAGCACACTGTCAGTTTCCCTCACTGTACCTCTCTGTCCCTCAACTCAAGGATTGAAAATATGGTTCAGCAAAATAGTTTTAGAACACAATAGCACACTGACACTTTCCCTCACTGTACCTCTCTGTCCCTCAACTCAAGGATTGAAAATATGGAACAGCAAAATTGCTTTAGAACAGAATAGCACACTGTCAGTTTCACTCACTGTACCTCTCTGTCCCTCAACTCAAGGATTGAAAATATGGTTCAGCAAAATAGTTTTAGAACACAATAGCACACTGACACTTTCCCTCACTGTACCTCTCTGTCCCTCAACTCAAGGATTGAAAATATGGAACAGCAAAATTGCTTTAGAACAGAATAGCACACTGTCAGTTTCCCTCACTGTACCTCTCTGTCCCTACAAACAAGGATTAGCACAGAATAGCACACTGTCACTGACACTCTCCCTACCTATCCTTATTAGTCCCTAAACACAAGGAATCCAGGATTAGTAAAGGAAAAAAAATGACACTGTCCCTGCCTATGCTTCTCTTTCCCTGCTCCGGAACACACTACACAAGGCCGCCGCGCTGGCGGCCTTTTATAGTGTGGGGCGTGTACTAAACCCCATCAGCAATAATTGGCCACAGGCATCCTGCCTGTGGCCAATCATTGCTCTCCTCGCTGCCGGCGCTGTGATTGGCCAAGCATGCGGGGTCACAGTGCATGCTTGGCCAATCACAGCGCCTGGATGACACTGCGATGGCGTAGTGCATTGTGGGCCGTTCGCGTCACTCGAATTTGGCGCGAACGGCCCAAATCGTTCGATCTTCGTCGAACGATCGAACAGCCGATGTTCGAGTCAAACGTATGTTCGACTCGAACACGAAGCTCATCCCTAGTACTGGTATGTTGCTGGACTTTGAATGTTTATACCAGAATGATGCCTGTGGGTTTAGGTATCATCTTGGTATCATTCTTTTCAGCCAGCGGCCGGCTTTCATGTAAAAGAAATCCTAGTGGCTAATTAGCCTCTGGACTGCTTTTACAAGCAGTGGGAGGGAATGCCCCCCCCGGAAATAAAAAGCGCCATTGGGAAATTGGGAAAGCATTTTATCACACCGATCTTGGTGTGGTCAGATGCTTTGAGGGCAGAGGAAAGATCTAGGGTCCAATAGACCCCAGTTTTTTCAAAAAAAGAGTACCTGTCACTACCTATTGCTATCATTGGGGATATTTACATTCCCTGAGATAACAATAAAAATGCTAAAAAATAAATAAATATGGAAGCAACAGTTTAAAAATAAAATAAAAAAGCAAAATTAATAATAAAAAAAAAAAAACACCCCTGTCCTGCCCTGCTCTTGCCCAATGGCGAATGCAAGCGTCGGTCTGGCGTCATATGTAAACAGAAATTGCACCATGCATGTGAGGTATCACCGCGAAGGTCAGATCGAGGGCAGTAATTTTAGCAGTAGACCTCCTCTGTAAATCTAACGGCCTAACCTGTAAAGGCTTTTAAAGGCTTTTAAAAATGTATGTAGTTTGTCGCCAATGCGCGTTTGTGCGAAATTTTAAAGCTTGTCGTGTTTGGTGTCTATGTACTCGGCCTAAGATCATCTTTTTTATTTCATCAAACATTTGGGCAATATAGTGTGTTTTAGTGCATTAAAATTAAAAAAGTAATCTGTAGGGCCTTTGCTTTCAAAATATATATAATGTTTGGGGGTTCAACATAATTTTCTTGCAAAAAAAAAATATGTTTTCATGTCAACAAAAAGTGTGAAAAAGGGCTTTGCCTTCAAGTGGTTAGAAGAGTGGATGTAAGCTTCCTAATGTTGTGTATAAAATGCCAGAACAGTTCAAAACCCCCCCAAATGACCCCATTTTGGAAAGTAGACACCCCAAGCTATATACTGAGAGGCATGTCGAGTCCATGGAATATTTTATATGTTGACACAAGTTGCGGAAAATAGACAATTTATTTTTTTATTTTTTATTTTTTGCACAAAGTTGTCACTAAATGATATATTGCTCAAACATGTCATGGGCATATGTGGAATTACACCCCAAAATACATTCTGTTGCTTCTCCTGAGTACAGGAATACGACATGTGTGAGACTTTTTGGGAGCCTAGCCGCGTACGGGACCCCAAAAACCAAGCACCGCCTTCAGGCTTTCTAAGGGTGTAAATTTTTGATTTCACTTCTCACTGCCTATCACAGTTTCGGAGGCCATGGAATGCCGAGATGGCACAAAACCCCCCCAAATGACCCCATTTTGGAAAGTAGACACCCCAAGCTATTTGCTGAGAGGTATGGTGAGTATTTTGCAGATCTCGCTTTTTGTCACAAAGTTTTGAAAATTAAAAAAAAAACATTTTTTTTTCTTAATTTTCAAAAACAAATGAGAGCTGTAAAATACTCACCATGCCTCTCAGCAAATAGCTTGGGGTGTCTACTTTCCAAAATGGGGTCATTTGGGGGGTTTTTGTGCTATTTTGGCATTTTATGGCCTTCGAAATTGTGATAGGTAGTGAGGAGTGAAATCAAAAATTTGTGCCTAGAAATCCTGAAGGCGGTGCTTGGTTTTCGGGGTCCCGTACGCGGCTAGGCTCCCAAAAAGTCCCACACATGTGGTATCCCCGTACTCAGGAGAAGCAGCAAAATGTATTTTGGGATGTAATTCCATATATAACCATGGCATGTGTGAGCAATATATCATTTAGTGACAACTTTTTGTAATTTTTTTTTTTTTTGTCATTATTCAATCACTTGGGACAAAAAAATAAAAATATTCAATGGGCTCAACAGGCCTCTCAGCAATTTCCTTGGGGTATCTACTTTCTAAAATGGGGTCATTTGGGGGGGGGGGGTTGTGCTATTTTGGCATTTTATGGCCTTCGAAACTGATAGGTAGTGAGGAGTGAAATCAAAAATTTGTGCCCTTAGAAATCCTGAAGGCGGTGCTTGGTTTTTGGGGGCCCGTACGCGGCTAGGCTCCCAAAAAGTCCCACACATGTAGTATCCCCGTACTCAGGAGCAGCAGCAAAATGTATTTTGGGGTGCAATTCCACATATAACCATGGCATGTGTGAGCAATATATCATTTAGTGACAACTTTTTGTAATTTTTATTTTTTTTTGTCATTATTCAATCACTTGCGACAAAAAAAAAAATATTCAATGGGCTCAACATGCCTCTCAGAAATTTCCTTGGGGTGTCTACTTTCCAAAATTGGGTAATTTGGGGGGTATTGTACTGCCCTGCCATTTTAGCACCTCAAGAAATGAGATAGGCAGTCATAAATTAAAAGCTGTGTAAATTCCAGAAAATGTACCCTAGTTTGTAGACGCTATAACTTTTGCGCAAACCAATAAATATACGCTTATTGACATTTTTTTTACTAAAGACATGTGGCTAAATACATTTTGGCCTAAATGTATGACTAAAATTGAGTTTATTCGATTTTTCTTATAACAAAAAGTAGAAAATATCATTTTTTTTCAAAATTTTCGGTCTTTTTCCGTTTATATCGCAAAAAATAAAAATCGCAGAGGCAATCAAATACCATTAAAAGAAAGCTCTATTTGTGGGAAGAAAAGGACGCAAATTTCGTTTCGGTACAACATTGCATGTCCGCACAATTTCCAGTTAAAGCAGCGCAGTGCAAAATTCTGAAAACAGCTCTGGTCCTTTAGCTACAAAATGGTCCGGGGCTTAAGTGGTTAAGGTGTCAGCATACCAAGACATTTTGGACAATTTCATGCTCCCAGCTTTGTGGGAACAGTTTGGGGATGGCACCTTCCTGTTCCAACATGACTGCGCACCAGTGCACAAAGCAATATCCATAAAGTCATGGATGAGTGAGTTTGGGGTGGAGAAACTTGACTGGGCTGCACAGAGTCCTGACCTCAACCCGATAGAACACTTTGAGATGAATTAGAGTTGAGACTGTGAGCCAGGCCTTCCCGTCCAACATCAGTGTCTGACCTCACAAATGTGCTTCTAAAAGAATAGTCAATCATTCCCATAGACACACTTCTAAACCTTGTGGACAGCCTTTCCAGAAAAGTTGAAACTGTTATAGTTGCAAAGGGTGGGTCAACTTAATAATGAACCCTACGGACTAAGACTGGAATGCCATTAAAGTTCATGCCCGTGTAAAGACAGGTATCCCAATACTTTTGACAATATAGTGTATATCCTCTTACACGAATGAACACTTGAAATGGTAAACTTTTGCTCATTCCACCACATGATGACTTTTTTGCGTAATCTACTTGATAGGTATCATATGTGTCAGTCATGGGAATGTGTAATATTACTTGAAAGGTTGGTATGAAAACATTTTAAAGGTTGTCTGGTTTGTAAAAACAATTAAAAACAAAACAATGTTCTGGGAAAATGTTGTCGCTTAAATTGACCCTGCAACACTGAAAACCTTATCCAGCACATACATTAATTTTTTTTTTCAATTAGCCAAAGCTGAATTTACTTCAATTATCCAATCATGTCTATAGGAAATTTTACATTTTTATATTCCAATAAATTTTATTAATGCTCAAATATAGACAGCATTAGAAATTAACATAGCCCATATTGCCCACATTGAGCATACAAATATGAAATATCAAGTGTTGAAAAGTTTATAAAAATGAGAAAATACAAATAAGTACAAAAGTTAACATACACCAGAAGTCCACTGGTGACTATAGTGTATAGTAGGGCACCAGATCTCAACAGTCCTTATTATACAATGGTGTAATGCATCTGCATCCAAGGTGTCCACTTAAAGTGGAAATTAGGGAGTCTTTGATAATTTTCAGCTCTGGTCCTCACCGGCGAAGCATTGAAATTGCGCTACTTCAGCATGATTTTAAAGCCACACATTAGTGCAATTTGCATTGCTGATTTAATTGCGGCTTGCAAATTAATTTAACAGAATTCTTCTGCAAGTCACAATGAAATCGGTAAAAAGTAGTGTAGGAACCTTTTTCATAATAGCTGTGACATGAATCATGGTGATATGAACAGTTCCATTGCCGGCAATTGGGGTGTGACTTATAATGCGATTTGACAGTTCCTAATTGCATGTTAAGTCGCACTGGTGTGAGCGGGGGCTAAGCTAAGAATTGCTCATAGTTGGATTCAGTATTAACTGTATGTATAACTTATAAAATGTTAGGGGCAGAGATCATCTATTAGAAATAGGTAGCTTCGCAGCATATATTGTAAAACGGTAGTCAGCAAACCGTTGATCGCAAACGACCGATAGAAGGCGGGGAGCCAACAGGTGGATCGCAGAGCGGAGAGTGGGAGGCAGCATAGTGCTGGATGGAGGGCAGGGGCGGTAACTGCATCAGTGATTGGTTGTAACCAATCATCAGTTTGTTATGAAAATGTTAACTCTGATAGCTCCTGCTCCCACCTTTCACCCAGCAATGCGCTGTCTCCTGATCTCAACTCTGCTATACACAAGCTGGCAGATAGGAAGTGCTATCTACACAGCACTGTGTGTATGTGTGTGGGGGGGGTGATGTGAAGGGGACAGAGAAGATACTTTTTTGGGGGGATGGGGAGGCAGAGGATACTGCTTTTAGGGGGCATAGGATACTTTGTGGGGGAGAGTAATGTGAAGGGGGACAGAGGACACTGTTTTGGGCGGGGGTATAGAATACTACAGTGATTGAGGGGTGATGTGAAGGGGGCAGAGGGCACTAATATGGCAAGAGGGGGGCAGAGAAGACTGCTATGGGGTGCAGAGGACACTACAGTGGGGGGGGTAATGTGGATGGGGCAGAGGTCACTGCATTGTGGGGGTACAGAACACTACATATTTTTATTGGCAGCTTGATAGTCTTTCATGGTTTCCTTCATGTTGTCCAGGTAGATCTCAACCTCTGAGTGGGTCATGGAATTCTAGCCCTAAATCCTGTTCCCATCTTAAAATAGTGAAAGTCTTGGAAAACATTACACCATTTTAAAGGGAATTTTAAAACTAGGAGATACCTCCCTTTGATGAGGGTAAAATCTAAACAAAATTCCAAACAGATGTTTTAAGGTCAATCTGTGTTTGTGTGCTTGAGTGCTGGTAAAAATTGATGATTTGCAGGTGTTTATACCAACAGTACCTCCAAATTTCACATTATTTCTGCGTGACTTATCCTCAAGATCAGCTAACTTGAGTTTGAGTTTCTATATTTCCTCCTCTTCATCATTATGAGCATCAACCAGTTCACTACTGGAAAAGGAGAAAATATCCAGTGAGCGGAGGTTGTGTGGATCAAAATGCCTTCCTGATGTCAGAGGTCCGAGGAGAATGGGCAGACTGGTTTGAGATGATAGAAAGGCAACAGTAACTCAAATAACCACTTGATACAACCAAGGTATGCAGAATATCATCTCTGATTGCACAACACATCGAGCCATGAAGGAGATGGGCTACCGCAGCAGAAGACCACACCAGGTGCAACTTCTGTCAGCTAAGAACAGGAAACTTAGGCGACAAATCGCATAGGCTCCCCAAAATTGGACAATAGAAGATTGGAAAAACGTTGCCTGGTCTGATGAGTCTTGATTTAAGCTGCAACATTCAGTTGGTAGTGTCAGAATTTGGCATAAACAACATGAAAGCATAGATCCATCCTGCCTTGTATCAATGGTTCAGGCTGGTGGTGGTGTAATGATGTGGGGGATATTTTATTGAGACCTGAGCAGCAGGGTTGCCATAGAGAGCCAGGAGGCTTAATGTTGTTAATGTTGTATTGAAGATGGAAACCCCCTGTGGGGGAATGCTCTGTATGTTTGTTGGATGTTTTTCTTTCTGTTTTAATAAAAGTGGGCCAACAAGCCCTTAAACATCAAATTTGATGTGGACTGAACTCACTCCAAAACCTTACCAATGAGCTAAACAACCCCCAAATCAATATATATATATATATATATATATATATATATATATATATATATATTAAATTTTTTTTTTATTAAACACAGCAAACTAAATGTCGTTTTGTTTACAATTACAATAATCCTCTTCTTTCTCTTTTCTTTAATCCTTTATTCATTTTTTCTACTGCCTTCTGCGTCATTCCATTCCTTCTTTGGCTTTTGGTACCAAAGCAATTCCCTAGTGAAATATCTTTATTTTGTAAAGGGTATCTATTTTTAGCACTTGTATTTATAATATATTAGCATTTCTTGTGGATCTATATCATATGATATCTGAAACATTCAATACAGCAAGAGCAGAAAAAAAAGCTGTATGGAAGGCACAGAAAGAACGAATAATTGACTCCCTGAGATATAGATGCTGTGTGAAACATGAATAGTATTTGTGTCTTTTGTGCTGACATTCCAAAGCACTGTCATGTGTGCACTCAGGTGATCCACATCCCATCACCTTTGTTTTCTTAACCAAAATGATATTTGCAGAGTCATGCTCTTCTTTCCCTCCTACTCACCTGGATAGACAAATCAGGGAAAAAATCTTCAAAGGGGCAGGTCTGAGAGAGGAGTTTAAATATAGCTCAGGATTCCCTCATCTTTCCAAACTAGTAGAATCCTTGTCTACAGACTAAACCTCATCAGAAGACATGAAGTACCTGGTCCTTTTTGCCATAGTGGTTCAGGCCCTGGCTGCTCCACGAGATAAGCCTGGTAAGTGTTCTTCTCTGCTTAAAGCGGAGGTTCCGCGGTCCCTAGTTTTTTTTTTTCTAGGTGCATGTAATGGGGTTACAGATAACATGTTAGTACTCACTTGTCCTGCGATTAGAGACGTCCCCCGTCTATTTCCATTCTAAATAATAACTTTTATAAATAGATCTTGTTCTTTGCCATTTTGCTTGTGGGCACTGTGAAGCCCACAAGCAGAGACTTCCGGGATGCGGTGAATGCATCCCAGCATTCACCGCTGTATCATCAGTGTTGACGGTGACCTGATTCTGCCAGCTCTGTTCTGCGCATGCGCAACACTTTAGCAGATTTCGCCCGCTCTGACCTGCGCATGCGCAACACTTGCGTGTCCATTCACGGCAGATCTCCGAAAATAGCCGAATGGATTATAACCCATATTCGGCGCATGCGCTTTGAGCACAATATTGTGCCACACGCTCCCGATGCTCGCTCCACTCAGCAAGGGGGGCGGGTGTATTACTATTCTAATGAGCGGATGCATGTTTAAATAAAGAAATTGATGGACAGAGAGGGCGGGTAGTTCAATGTGGATGGCCGATTTGAATACTTGTCAGAGAATTGTTAAAAAAAAAAATACTTTTTTTTAACAATTCTCTGACAAGTATTCAAATCGGCCATCCACATTGAACTACCCGCCCTCTCTGTCCATCAATTCCTTTATTTAAACATGCATCCGCTCATTATAGCAATACACCCGCCCCCCTTGCTGAGTGGAGCGAGCATCGGGAGCGTGCGGCAACGACTGTCACAATACCCTGTTGATTGCGCAGTCGCAGTCTACAGCTCTTAATGTTCGGCAATTTTCGGAGCTAGAGCGCTGCGCCTGCGCAGTCCAGGGCTGGCAGAATCCGCAACGGCTCCCAGGAGACATTGCGAGCACCTCCCAGAAATCAACGGGGCTCCGAGGAAAGAAAGATACGCCCACTCCCGCGGGAGGAATACCCGGAAGTCCACATTAAAACGACTGATTCACGGTAAGTACAACCACAAGAAAAAAAATCAATAGGAATATGTATATGTATCTGCTAGCAAGATCACTATAAGATAATGTCAGTATTTAGGGTGAACCTCCGCTTTAATAATAAGTGACTGACATCATTTATACAATGATCTTAAAAATATTGCTTAATCTACTTTACTTGAAACACAGACTACAACAGGTATCTGATATTCTCAGACTAATGTGATCAAAGTTAACTATTGATTTATTAATATGCCTATTTTTTTTACTGAAATCAGGTTTTAATTGTATTTTGGAGGCAGAAAAATTATTTAAAATGTTTATCTAAAAGTATTTATTACTATTCGTATATTTTATAAGAGATATTGTATGTTTGAAGTGTTGATATATAAATAGAAGAACATATAAAATGAAGAACTACTGGAACGGTTTTAAAATGATTTAACTTTTTTCTTTGTGTTTTATTCGTTTCATTTTTCAAATATTCTTTAGAGTTGATTTGCTAAAATTAGAGAGTGCAAAATCTGGTACACTTCTGCAAAGAAACCAATCAGCTTCCAGGTTTTATTGTCAAAACTTAAATTAACAAGCTGAAGTTGGAAGCTGATTGGCTACTATGCACAATTGCACCAGATTTAGCATTCTCCAGTTTTAGTTAATCAACCCCATTGTGTCTGATATTATTTTTTATTGCCAAGTATCTATTATTATTGTCCAAGTAATTTACTTTTATGTAGAGTGGTAGCGGTGCATTCTGTAGTTCAGGCTATTGGCTCCCTACTGGTGCTGGAACACATGCATTCCATCTAGCAATCCTTTACATATAGATAGATGGAACAGAGCCTTATTGGGAAAAAATTAGTTGTTACATCCAGTAGTGTATTTAGGTTTTGTGCTGCCTTAGGCCTGACTAAACTTGTGCACCCCCTAATTTAAATATGGCCCACCCCTTCCTGTCAAGGCCACACCCCGTGTTGTTTAAGACCCACCCTGACATTTTCGAGTGGGGACACTAGTTCTGAGGGCCTGGGGGGGGGGCAATGGATTCCCTTAATTTGAATACATTTCCTCTCACTTCCTGTTTGGCTATGGGGCAGGAAGTGAAGGGAAATCTCCGCAATGGGACAGGGATGGTAAAAAATAAACTGACAGTGGTTATAACCCTCCCTTACTCTATCCAAAATGAAAAAAAAAAGTGTTGCCTATAGTTCTACTTTAGGTAGATGGTGCAGCAGAAACATAAAGCACGGTGAGGAAGGTTTGTGGTCCAGGATGATAGGACAGTTAAAATTAGAAGCGCCCCCCCCACAGTTGCGGAATGCCGGCCGCCCGCATACCGGAAGCAGTGCGTCCGCTTTATAGGGGCGCTAGACTAATTTGCCTAACAGTGTAGCACAAGCCGACGGGGACTCTTTTCGTGCTGCCCCCCTGCAAAGTGCTGCCCTAGGCCTGGACCTTGTTGGCCTAGGCCAGGATACAGCGTTGGTTACATTGTTGGGGGTTCGTCTATTGCCACAAAAGGAGTATACATTCATGCACACCATTACTATGGGAAAATAGTCTTTTGGTATTCAGCCATTTAGCTGCAGAAATCAAGTAGGTTCCTGTTACCTATTTCCTGGGGACAGATAACAGGATGGCTCACCTTGAAGGTGCATGCAGGCTGATTAGGGTGCTGACAGCTGTAAATTATATATGAAATAGGATGCGAGTGACACCCAGAGAGTTTTTTTCTTTATATGGCTTGCAAGAAAAAAATGGAAGGTACCACTTATAAGACCAAGAAAGCAAAATCAGCCTTGCATAAAATACAAAATGACTTGTACATGTCTATATTTGTTTAAAGGCCTTAATAAGGTAAAATGACGTCTATGCTAGTCAGTGATATCCTAGAGTACAGTTACCGAAAAAAGGGGATGTTGATTCAGTTAAGATAGTTAAATAAATGTTGGAAGCAAATGATACTTTGTTCTTGTTGTTATTGTTTAGCAACAATTTTACACCAAAAGCAATTTGTAGACCTCCCCAACTCTGTGCTTTGAACACAAAATTTTCCCCAATGATCTTTCTATGTTTTGTTGCTCCTGTATTTACCATCATACCCCCAACTATAGTTAATGAAACAAGTGAAATATTCACCTCTAAATACTGCACTACAATGTCTATATAAACTTCACAAAGTTAGATAATGTGTGAAACAACTAAAAAAAACTAACTTAAAACATCAATATCAGTGAAAAAAAAGTCCAAAAGCAAGTGCAGCTCAATCTTGCTTTTGTACAAAGTTCATTCATTACCAGTGTGGTTCTTTGTATAAACAGCAAAAAACATGAGTCTAGTGCAGAATGACATATCCCTTCACCAGTTCAAATGGTTAGCCGCTCAACAGATAATATTGCCACTAAACAAAAGATTGCCAAAAAGGTGCTCAAAATTCAAGTTAATCAGTATAGGTTCTTCGCTCATGCTATCAAATCTCCTCCTCCTCATCTTTTCTCCACAGCATTCATATCATGAGGACATAGCATAATACCGATAGACCAGTTATTTGTATATTAGAAAGCTGATATACTCACATATATATATCTTCAATCAATATATATATATCTTGCACAGCTGATCATAAAATATGTGATGCAATGTGCAAATCACTCTCAATGAAAGTTCCAAAAAATTTAGTGCAGATTCCACATTCAAGTGTCCCTCCACCAATTCAGTTAGACAGCTACTCACCAGCTAATATTGCTTATCTTTAAAAAAAGATCAGCAAAACAGTTTTCTGGTTGGCCTTCTTCTTTTTCTCTAATTTTACAGTATTCACATTAACTTAAGGGGAAAAAAACAATACATGGTATAGCATCGTAAAACCAAGTGATATTTATTCAAGAGGAAATATACTCACAAACATAAACCTTAAGAGGATCACAAACCATGTAAAGCAGTCTACAGGTCCCATTGGGATCTCTTTTACAAAGCTGACGCTGGTTGCGGTACCTCACCAGGTCTCTGCTAATCAGTCCACATCCAATTGATGCTAAGCCCCACCCATTTTCCTCATCTCCACAACCTTTGCCCGGTGATTTTGGAGGTCTTTAGGAGGTTTATTATCAGAATTTGGAAGCCTCCCTTAATAATAAGGGGTCTCCCCATGTAAATGAGTAGGGGTGGTTGAGGTACATAGTACCCCTACTCATTCACAAGAAAAAGAAAATGTAACCTAGAAAAGAAGGTACTCAATCTTGATCATCACTGTAATAAGCAATCAGAGTGTAAAAAATAAATCATGATCCCCTCTTACAAAGCAGTACAGTGTCACAATGGTAAGATTTTACATATTGTCACCAGTCAGTGTCCCTCATCACTGCCACACCAGTCATATAGTGAAGCTGCACTACGCTGGTGACAGTATGTAAAATGTGAAAAAAATAAATGGTATATAATTTCTTAATTTTGCCAAAAATTTTAACAAAAAATTGCAACTTCAAAAAACTCATCATGCCTCTTACTTAATACATTTGGGTGTTTACTTCCCCCCCCCAAAAAAAAAATTACCATATTTATCGGCGTATAACACGCACCCTAGAGGGAAGTTTCAGGAAAAACACTTTCCATAGCCCCCTGCGTATAACACGCAGGCACAGTTTACCCTCTATTTTCAGGGTAAAAAAGTGAGTGTTATACGCCAATAAATACAGTATTTTGGAGCTATTTATGCTGTACTGGCATCTTAGGGCCCTTTTCAAAATTTGGGGTATTTTTTCATTTATATAGCAAAAAAATTAAATGCTCAGTGGTGATTAAATACCACCAAAAGAAAGCTCTATCTGTTTGAAAAAAAAATTATAAGAATTTCATTTGGGTACAGTGTTGCATGACTGAGTAATTGGCATTCGAAGCGTGACAGCGCTGAAATCTGAAAATTGGCTTAGGCAGGAAGGGGGCAATAGTATCTGGTATTGAAAAGGTTAAGAAAAATATATGCTTATAATAGAGCAGTAATACTTATGAACATAATGACACTTATTAATGCAGCAATTACAATAGATGTATTGGTAAATAGTATTCTAAAGCATGACGTGATATGTTGCTGTCATAGTGATTTACAAAGTTGTTCAAATATTGTCTACAACAGGAAACCCTGGCCCAGTAACTGGGAATCCACCTGGTCCACCAGGCCATCCTTTTGATCATCCCAATGTAACTGGCCCACCCCCACCCCCACCTGATGGTTCTTCTGACACCAGACCACATGGCAACGGTCCTCCTCCAAGAGGGCGCAGGGCCGCCAGTGACGTTGTCCCACCACCAAAGAGTGGAAGCCCTCCCCTTTCTGAAGATGGCCCAAGACCAGCCAAAGGAAACCCACCTCCTAGTGGTAAGCCACCAGCAAGTGGGCCATCTGAGTACAAAACTGGAAAGGTGAGTTATTAAGAGGTAATATCAATGGATCATGAGAGCAAGTTATAATAGTTTAAAATGATACTGAGAATTTCAGTTTAGAAAGCTTGTACTAAAAAAAGTACAGGTACTGCACTTCAGTAACTAATTGCCTGGCTTTCTCTGGCTTCAGCACATTTGAGACACTGAAGTTCAATTAGCATGCAGATCAGAAAGGTAAAATCACAAACTTCATTCTTGCTCTGTGTCAGTGATCAAGGTACTGAAGCCTATGAATCATCACAAATGTCAATGTAAACTGTAAACTGCCTTGCTCTAGTTCGCACAGGAAACATTTTGAAGTGCATAAAATATTTATTCTTTTTAATAAAGCAATACTGACTGTTATTAGTACATTAAACATTGCTCTTTTACTAACAAATAAGCCTGAGAAACTCATACAATTCAACTTTTTACATTATAGTAACAATAATTTGTCTTGGACCTATTTCACATTGAGCCACCCCCAACGTTCGCGGTAAAGCGGTGCTAGATTTAGCGGTGCTTTACTGTTGTTTTAGCGTCACTTTTCGGCCGCTAGCGGGGTGCTTTTAACCCCCGCTAGCGGCCGAATAAAGGGTTAAAAGCGCCCGTGTTGCGGCGCTGCCGAAGCGGTTTGCAGGTGCTTTGGCAGTGCTGCCTATTCATTTCAATGGGCAGGGGCGGTTTAGGAGCACTGTATACACCGCACCCAAACCGCCCCAAAGATGCTGATTGCAGGTCTTTTTCTAACGTCCAGCAAGCGCACCACCCCAGTGAGAAAGCACTCAGGCTTTCACACTGGGGAGGCATTTTCAGGCACTTTACAGGTGGTATTTTTAGCGCTAAAAATGCCCTCAGTGTGAAAGGGGTCTTATGTGGCAGTTATAATTAATGATCTTTTGATCACTGAAAGTGTTCCTTGGTGAAAAACACTGTGCATTGTTTTATTTTGGAAATGTGATTTTACAGCCACCCGCCGGAAATGTCAGACCCAAAAGACATCTGAATGGTGTAAGGGGCCAACCTACTAGGACGCCACATGTAGAAAATCATACTCGTGACTTCACAGGAAGCCATCCTCACACTGATACTGCTGGAAAGCATAGTGGAGAGAAGGGCCACGACTCTAGACCTGGGAAGAGACACTGACCCTGGTATGTATATCACAGAAGAGTTGTGTAACATTTTTATTTTTTATACCATTATTATGTAGTTTAAGTAAGCAAAATTACCCAAATGATGGAAATCCTACACAGTTGCTGAAGGCTCATTTATAGTGTCCGCAGAGGAGCAGCTCTTGGGAAAAAAAATTATGGTTGGAAAGATCTACCAACTGTGGGTACCCACTGAAATCGCAGACTGCTGATATGTGCCATAATTTTCACCCTATCATGAACAACAAATGGGTTTGACATAGATACATGAAAGGTTTTATTGAAGAACTGAGGGAACATTTGTTCATCTGCGTGTCTAAAAACCTCTTTGTGGAACAATGGTGGTTTATGATGCTCAAAAGTCCTTATTCTGTTGCAAAATGTATTCGAGAGAAGAAGACATGGACTTTAGGGGCACACCCATAGTATTGTAATACAAAATAAACTTTTATTTTTGTTTAAAATTCACATTATTGGCAACATGGCGTTTAGTCTAAACAACAATCACACCACCTAACCCAACGGACTATTACCACAGTAATTCGATCAAAAACTGATTCAAATGGAGTGATGTTAGTGAAGGGAAAGCTGGTTGGTGGCAGAGGCATAGTGAAGAAAACTCAAACTCAAAGAATCAGTTTTTGATCGAATTTCCTTACTGTGGTAATAGTCGGTTGTGTTAGGTGGTTTGAGCATTGGTTTAGACTAAACGGCATGTTTTGTTTTTAACATGTTATGCCAATAATGTGAATTTTAAACAAAAATAAAAGTTTATTGTGTATTACAATACTATGGGTGTGCCTCTAAAGTCCATGTCTCTTCTCTCGAATAAATTTTGCAACATAGTTAGGACGTTGGCACACTTATACTTGTCTGTATCCACAATGCCATCTTGTGGTGACACATTTAAATCTAAATGTCTTATTCTGTTGTTGTCAAATCTTACATAGTGTGATTGATGCGACTGCTTGTGGGATCTGATAAAAATTACGATTTAGTTAAATTTATGTAGAACATAACGTTTAATTTGTGTCCAAGTAGTGTTCCTTAAAGGGGAGTTCCAGCCTTTTAATGTTTATTAAAAGTCAGCAGCTACAAAAAGTATAGCTGCTGACTTTTATTAAACAGACACTTACCTGTTCCACGGTTCAGCGATGCAGCCACGCGGAGCGTCGCTCCTCTCCCCGCTCCTCTCCTCGGCGCCTCCATTCACACTCTGGGCACCCGGCCATGAGAGCTTTCAGCTTCACGGCCGGGCACGCACGCAGAGTGGACAGGCGATCTCCTGGGACCTGTCACGTGTCCCAGGAGATCACCTAGAGGGAGGGGCCACCTAGGGGCAGAGGAGGAGTCGCCTAGACGGCCCCTAGGTGGAAGTAGGAAGTGGGACAGGAAGTCCCACTCCTAACGAAGCCCCCACTCCCCCCCCCAAAAAAAATGACATACCAAACGTGGCATGTAAGGGGGTGAGGAGTGCTTAACGCAGGAAGTTCCACTTTTGGAACATTTCAGAACAGTTTTTTCATTATAGCATGCATGTGGCCACATATCACATATGATATCACAACAAAGAAATATACTTCTTTGACAGAGTATGAGTGATTTTTTTTTTTTTATTGAATAAGACCGCTTTCACGCATGCGGACCATTCATTTCATCAGTTCAGTCACATCAAAACGGATGAAGTATTCATCAGTTTTTCATCGTTTTTTTTATCCGTGCTCATCAGTCTTTCATCCATTTTTCATCAGTTTACATCTATTTTTCATCCAATTGTTTTTATTTTTTTAACGTAAGAAAACCAGAGCTTTGATCAGTTTAAAAAAAAAAACAGATGATGACGGATGCGGATGTAAACTGATGTTTTTCCATAGAGATGCATTGACTTCCGTTTTTCATCCGTCAATGAATGGATGAAAAACAGACAAATGTGTGAAAGGGGCCAATGTATTTACAAAGAGCTGCCCTGTGTACCTTAATGCCCTGTACACACAATCGTTTCTTCCGATGAAAATGGTCCGATGGACTTTTTTCATTGGAAAAACCGATCGTGTGTGGTCCCCATCTGACTTTTTTCCATCGGTGTTAAAAAATAGAACATGTTTTAAATTTTTCCGATGGGAAAAAAAACGATAGGAAATTCCGAACGTCTGTGTGGAACTCCAATGGAGAAAAAACCCGCGCATGCTCAGAATCAAGTTGACGCATGCTCAGAAGCATTGAACTTCATTTTTCTCGGCTCGTTGGAGTGTTTTATGTCACTGCGTTTTGGATGGTCGGAATTTTGTCTGATGGTGTGTATGCAAGACTGATGAAAGTCAGCTTCATCGGAATTCCGACGGAAAATTCCATCGGATTTTATTCCATCGGAAATCCGATCGTGTGTACAGGGCATTAGAGATACTCCAAGCAGTAAAGAAACAGTTGCTGCTAACAATATGAATCAATAAACATATTAGGAACATACTTGTCATTGCTGGAGGCATGTACACCCCACAAATGAATTTTCAGAGTTGTTGTCTTCCTGAAATCATTGTGGGTTTACTTACATTGTTAGTTTAAATACAAATAGTGTCTAGATACTAATTTATTTATTTCTTTTTTTTGCAGAAAGATAAAACCAGAAAAATACGGTGACAGCAAAACCCTACACTAGACAAGTAGATCTACAGTCTGTAGAGTATTTTAATGCAAATAAACATATATTAAACACAAGTGTCTATGAAGTCTTGTTTTGCTCACATTAATATACAGTAAAACCTTGGTGTAAGAGTAACTTGGTTTGAGAGCGTTTTGCAAGACAAGCAAAATGCATAAATTTTGACTTGATATACAAGCAATGTCTTGATATACAAGTAGTGCCATGTCACATACATGAGTATAAAAGAGAAGAGAGGCACCTCTAAGTGTAGCAATATGGTTACATTTAATGAAGGTACAACATTTAGCAACATATTGCTCCACTTGGAGGCGCCTCTCTTCTCTTTAATACTCTGGAGCTCCTGCTGGATTTTGCTTCTAATCCCCTTGTGGAGGCTTCCATTTGTGGATGGGCATTTTATGGTTACACAACCTATCACATTGCTATAATCTTTTTATATGGACTATAAACTGAAGGACCTGTGAATAAAAGGTTGTGGAATGAATCATCTGAGTTTCCATTATTTCTTATGGAGAAATTTGCTTTGATATACAAATGCTTTGGATTACAAGCATGTTTCTGGAACGAATTAGGCTTGCAATCCAAGGTTTTGCTGTAATTACTTTTCACAAGAATGTACTTTGGAAACAAATTTCCACAAAGAGACAGAGTTTTTGTGATTTTTTTATTTTAGTTTTTTGTGTTAGAGAGGGGTGGGTTAAAAGCGTTATTGCAGATTTATCTCCTGCTTGTTGTGTCAACTACATTGTTACAGAAACAGGAACTGATAGAAAATCTCTAATGGGGACAAAGCCTTCCATAAAAAAAAAAAAAAGAAAACAAAGAAAACAAACTGTGAAAGATTTTATCTCTGTCTGAATACCTTTTGGACATTTCCTCTTACTTTCTTTCCTAGTGACACGTGGCCACTAACATAGGAAGTGAGAAACCTCCCCAAAGCCTCGTACACACGGTCGGACTTCCATCGGACTGTTCTGTGGATTTTGTCCGAAGGGAGTTGGCCGGGCACACCCATAGCATACACATGCTCTGACTTTTCTGCAAACTTTCCCAAAACTTTTCCAACATCAAGTGGTTTTTCTGCTCTTTTCTGCTCTTTACCGCTACCCTTTGGTCAACTTCTGCTATTGTAGGTTGATTTTAACATTATTTGTTTTGTCCATCGGACAAAAGTCCGATGGATTTCTGTACACACGGTCGGACGTTGCTCCATCGGACTTTTGTTGGCAAAAAGTTTGTCCGTTTGCAGACCGAACATTTGTCCGATGAAAACCAAAAAGTTTGTCCGATGGAGCGTACACACGGTCGGATTTTTTGTCAAACTTTCTCAAAATGAAGTTTGTTGGCAAAAAGTCCGACCGTGTGTACGAGGCTTTAGAGCAGGGATATGCAATTAGCGGACCTCCAGCTGTTGCAAAACTACAAGTCCCATCATGCCTCTGCCTCTGGGTGTCATGCTTGCTGCTGTCAGAGTCTCGCTATGCCTCATGGGACTTGTAGTTTGGCAACAGCTGGAGGTCCGCTAATTGCATATCCCTGCTTTAGAGAAACATTGCGTGACTCTTACCCACCTAAAAACAAAAAGAAGAAGGAAACGCTTTAATCACCTAACAATTGCTTGTGTACTGTATGTGTGTGACACATTTGCCATATTTTACCATTTTAAAAATAAATCCCTTGAGATCCATTGCCTAGACATAAAGTGTAGTAGTACTAAACAGAAATTTTGTTGAGATTTTTATTCCTCCCAAACTAAAAAAGAAGAAGAAAAAAAAATCACTTGTATTGATTTACTTTATAGACCTTAAAGCTGAACTCCATGCAAACAGCTGAAAAACACATTAAATACAAAAACAGTTCTAGCGACCTCACCCCTCTCACCCCTTCTGCTTCTCGGCTTGTTGTCTCATCTAGGGGGGAGGGATGCGATACACCACGGCCCATGTCCTCTTTTGGAAAGAGGTGAAGGCCAGAACCTAATTTACCATCGGGTCGTGTGCATAACCCAGAGCCACGTCTTTCCTGTAAATGACCCCCCACTGAAAAGGTCCAACTCGTATTTATTCTCCAACAGCAATAAATCGTCATTTAGCACAGACAGGTTGTGACCAAAGAACAGTTCAGTATAGGTGGGGAGTAGGTCGAGGCACAATCCTTAGATAGAACCAACCATTGTGGTGTCACCAACGGTCATGGCGTACAGTCGCTGCCACCGACTGTGTAGAACAGAAACCTAATTACCTTCGCTAAGCGCAGCCCCTGTCAGAGGGAAGACATCCGCCCAAGAGAGTTACCAGAGGCCCCGCCGTCACCAGCAATGCTGCACCGGACTGTTCAGAGGGGTTACGCTCCCTGGCCTCCTCATCTCAGACTCAGGCACCCAAGGCTTTAGGGCCCCCTCGGATTCCTCCACCCTTGCGGGACCCAGTCGAAGGTACCGGGCCCCAGGCCTTCTCAATAGTACCTCACCCCAGGCTAAAGGTGCCTGGGATGGACTCCATCTCCCGCTCCGGCCAGGTCAAGGGCACCTGGGCCCGGAACTCCGGAACGCCGGCACCCAGGCTGAAGGTGCCTGGGCGCGACTCTGACCTCCGACTCTGAAAACTCTTGTTCAGGGCATCCGCCCCTTTTATCTCCTCTCCCTTTGCGTCACAGCAGGTTCCCTGCCCCGCTGTACCAGCGCCAGAAAAGGACAAAAAGGATGCAGTCTTGCAGTGAGGGTTCAACTCCGGCCCGGGGCAAAAACGCCACCTGCAGGCCGCAGGGGACCTCACACCACCAGAGTCCTCCAAGAACCATAAAAGGATCCCAGATTCCCCAATAATCAGTGCATTGGGTCATACTACCACCCTTGCACTCCCCCTGGATTTTAAATACCCGCTACACAATATAACCTTCAAGATTTGCAGAATGCAGTCCAGAGATTTACAGAATTCCGCCACACAGCCTTTTCTGGCACACCAGGGGACTTAATGAAATAACAGTGTACAAAAGAAAATAACCGCCTCTCTTCTTCCCTTATACACTCCACTGCGCTTTGGAGCGAGCCTGATTAAACAGACTAAAACACCCTAACAGCTGCCACTTTAAAAAAATTAAGAAATGAAAAAAGATTTTGAATAACCCAAAATAGTAGCGCTATGTGTTAAAACACAAATCTAAATAATACATATGCAATTGAACATACACTCTGTACAAAAGAATGTGCACAAACATATATATATATATATATATATATATATATATATATATATATATATATATATATATACACACACTAATATACACCCTGTGAAAATGTGCAAAAAGTGAATATTAAGTGTCCATAACATTCAATCAATGCTTCAGAAAAAGTAAAAATAAAGTTGCTATAAAGTGATTTCTGTAACAAAGGTCCATAGATAATACTTATCAATCCAAGTGAAGTAACTTCCAAAATCGAAATATATAAATTCTTCTTGTGATATCTTGAATAAAACAACAATGCAAGTATACAATGGCAGCCGTGATGTATTACGGTCTCGGCGGACCCAAACTGCTGAATGTGTCTCACCCTCCTCCACGTATGCTTGCCTCTCCACTCCAAATCAAAAGCACTGCAGATTCGCGCCCAAACACCGAACTGTGTGTAGGATGAGCGGCTGGGAATCCCATTGGAAGAAGTCCTGAGTGATGGAACTTGTCTGGGAGGAGCTACACGATCGTCGCTTGTGGTGTACAACGCTCTGATTTCCCGCCACTCATCCTACACACAGTTCGGTGTTTGGGCGCGAATCTGCAGTGCTTTTGATTTGGAGTGGAGAGGCAAGCATACGTGGAGAAGGGTGAGACACATTCAGCAGTTTGGGTCCGCCGAGACCGTAATACATCACGGCTGCCATTGTATACTTGCCTGGCGTTTGAAGAGATTTGTCTGTTGAAGTGCTTGATTTAGAGTTTTCAAATGTGAGTGCAACCATTGAAGGTTACTTGTGATGTGCTGTTTTAATAAAGTTTTGGTATACTTCACTTTTGGAGATATTTGTTTTTTCATGTGGGAGACTTGACTGATCTTAAAACAACATTGGAATCGTTTGATACCCTGGGGGGTAATTAAGCTGTATAGCCAAGCATGAGAGTGCGAGGCATATCCTATCGGTGAGTGCAAGTCCTAAGGGAGTGGAAACACTGAGCACGCTGGTGTGGTGAAGGTTGTTTTATTCAAGATATCACAAGAAGAATTTATATATTTCGATTTTTGGAAGTTATTTCACTTGGATTGATCAGTATTATCTATGGACCTTTGTTACAGAAATCACTTTATAGCAACTTTATTTTTACTTTTTCTGAAGCATTGATTGAATGTTATGGACACTTAATATTCACTTTTTGCACATTTTCACAGGGTGCATATTAGTGTATGTGTATATATATATATATATATATATATATATATATATATATATATGTTTGTGCACATCCTTTTTTACAGGGTGTATGTTCAATTGCATATGTATTATTTAGATTTGTGTTTTAACACATAGCGCTACTATTTTGGGTTATTCAAAATCTTTTTTCACACCAGGGGACTTGATCCTTCTTTGCTGCAGTTACACTTTTGCCTAAAGGCCCCCTCTCCACACCAACCCTGTGACGGGACAGAAAAAAAAATAAAAATAAAAAAAAGACTTTGGAACTTATCTGCCTACCACTCTTTCCTCCTATCGGCATGACATTTTCACAGCAGCACACCTTATTGGCTCATTGCACTGCTTCTGTATTTCCCAGTCTAAGCTCTGCTGTGCAGGGACTGCAAGAGGCTGATACCAATTAAATTGAGACACATATAGTGCTTGCATTTAAGTAAATACATTTAAAGATGTATTAATGAATCGAAAGCTGCATTATTTTAACTTATTTCAATATTTACTATGTCTGTACTAAATAAAGAACTCACCTTAGGCACACAGTTTCAACAATGAAATAAAATAGTAAAGAGGTTCTAGGTCAAAAAAGTCAGAAAAGAGAGATATTTTCAATAAAAATCATTTGACGTGGTTTGGAGTTTGGTTTTAACCTTAGAAAATATCCAAACAGCTAACGACACAGTTGAAATACATATGTGATCTGTAGAGCTGTTTCAAGACACTGGTAGGCCCAGGCAAACATCTCAACGATGGGACCTCCACAGGGCCGCCATCAGGAATTTTACACAGCCTCAGGCATGGGCCGCCCCCTGGAGCAGAGGAGAAATGGGGGGGGGGTGCTGCCGACCGCAAATTGAGAAGCGGGGGGGGCGGCCGCGAATTGAGAAAGTGGGGGGTGCCACGAATTGAAAAGCGGGGGGTGCTGCAGCCGCGAATTGTTGAGGTCAGGGGGGGGGGCTTTGGGTGCTAATGAAGGGGGTTGCCATCCGGGGCCCTGGGCCCCTTACAAAAAAGAAATTATAATAAATTAAAAAATATATATATAGATTTTTTTTTATATATAAAAAATACATAAAGGGGGGTTACCATCCGGGGCCCTGGGGACCTCCGGGCCCCTTACAAAAAAAAGTGGTGTTGCCATCCGGGCCCCTTACAGGTAAGTGTACTGCCTGTACCCCCCTGATGGCAGCCCTGGACCTCCATCACATCTTATCATTTCTCCAAAACACAAAAAAAGCATAAATGCAAAAGGGGAGCGTTACCTGCTTTGTGTCACTATAAGTTCCAGCATAAATGCTTAGACTTGTAATTCCACACAGGTTTATCTATTTCTCCATCTTTCTCTATGGCAGTGTTTCTCAACTCCAGTCCTCAAGGCACCCCAACAGGTCATGTTTTCAGGCTCTCCATTGTTTTGCACAGGTTATTTGATCAGTTTAACTGCTTTAGTAATTCCCACAGCTGTTTCATCTGAGGGAAATCCTGAAAACATGACCTGTTGGGGCGCCTTGAGGACTGGAGTTGAGAAACACTGCTCTATGGAGCCCTCCTGTGCATGATGGGATGTCAAAAAAAGGTCAGATTTTTTTTCATTTGGGCCCCATGCACACAGGGTGTCTGTTTAGTCCCTCTAAATGGCAGGCGAAAAGCTGCTTAAAAAACATAATAAAAGTAATATAGACTCCGCGCTTAGAATACGAACTAGGTTGCAGCCTCCCTTAATAGGCTCCCCAAGGGGGGTGGTATAATAAGAAATAAAATAAAGTGGGGTGTATGGCGCTATCTATAGGCCAAAAGGTGAAAACTCCAGTCACTCTAAATGTGAGAGTGAGTATCTGGTGTGTAAAAAAACTCAAGTACTAGATACTCATAGGAGCATTCAATATTATAAATAATAAAATAAGTTACCATAAGTATACAGGTGTCAATGTGTGAAGTGACAAACAAACGTGTAAAGTAGCACCTTAATATATAAAGTATTAGTATACTTGTGATCAAATTGCAAACCTAATGCAAACAAAATCTCCCTAGTATAAATAGCAGGTGCATCCAAAAAAACGTAAATATAACCAAAATATAACACAAAAAAACATCAATCAAAAATGCATCTGTAATCAAACAAAAAGTTCATAGGTAGCTTCAGCATATACAGTCCAATCAAAGGTGCAGCAATGCTGTGGCTAGTGCAGACAATTCCAAATTGAGAGGTGCTTGTTGTTTCATAAGTAATCAGGTGACTCTTGTGCTCCCCCTTTTGGGTCCCCACTCACCAGCTCCTATTACCCCTGCAGGGGTATTCGGCATTAAAGAGTATACAAGCGGCTGTCCCTTGGTACTTCCTCCTACGGGTCCACCGGGTCAGGATACCTTCTGGCTCTCCTTTATTGTGTCCAGCGATTCGTGGGTATAGAGCAGTTCCTGGTATGCTTCTATGCACTTCCAATAATGTGTCCTCATAAGGAAGAGATATGGACTCCCATGGTGTAGTATCAAAGGGTTATTTTATTAAAAACTATTTAAAGTGGTTGTAAACCCACTTTTGCAACTTGTACCTACAGGTAAGCCTAGATTAAGGCTTACCTGTAGGTGCAAGAAATATCTCCTAAACCTACACGGTTTAGGAGATATTTGCTAAAAATTACATGCATCCATGTCTACGGCGCATGCGCGCTGTAGACAACGGCGCATTCATAGGGTTAATCCCATTCACAAATCAGGCTAAATTCCAGCAATGCTTCGGCTTAGCCGGATTTGACGGCTCCCGTGCGCATGCGCGGAGTCACGTCTTCGCCGCTCCGGCCAATCACAGAGCCAATCGGCGCTGTGATTGGCTGGAGCGGCGATACCCAGAAGTAACCTCCCGGCTATCGCAGCAGCGATGGCTGCGGCTGAAGAGGGAGACAAGGACGGCTACGGGGGCCCCGATCTAAGGTAAGTGATGCATAATGAGCTATTATGCTAGTCATATTAGCTCATAATGGCTTACAGGTGGTTTTAAAAAAATATATTTTTTTTTATGGGTTTACAACTACTTTAAAACAAGCGTCCCATAACAGGGTATTAAAAAATAATCCCGAAGGAAACTACAGTCTGGGGTAAACCAAATAGTCAGGGGCCGGTGTAGCAGCATGCGCTCCAACTGCATTCCACACTCCCTGGTATAGTTACCGGAAATGACGTGGGTGCGTGGCTCCGCACCCACTACATATGAACTTTGTTTGATTACAGATGCATTTTTGATTGATATTTTTTTCTGTTATATTTTGGTTATATTTACACAAGTTTTTTGGATGCACCTGCTATTTATACTAGGGAGATTTTGTTTGCATTAGGTTTGCAATTTGATCACAAGTATACTAATACTTTATATATTAAGGTGCTACTTTACACGTTTGTTTGTCACTTCACACATTGACACCTGTATACTTATGGTAACTTATTTTATTATTTATAATATTGGATGCTATTAATTTTTTATGTCCATTGGAATGCATTAACGCTCAAGTGTTAGATGTGTCCAGCGTTTAGGAGCATTTAGATGCGTTTACACATGTTTAGGCGTTAGGTGTGGGGTATATGGCGCTACCTTTATGCTCTGGGAACTTATTCGGATTGGTGTTGGGTTTCCTCTACGGGTGCAACTGATAAGCCCCTATGGGATAAGTGCAGGACTGTGTATATTTTATGCTAGTAATCCTGGATTCTATATATGTGATCCTCCACTCCTATATATGTGAAATAATCCTAACCCTCCAAAGGTGGTGACAATAGTGCTAAATTAATAAATAAATGTTACCCTTATTGATGTGTATGATATCTATCTGGGTGTGATATCACTTCATATTGTATGCAAGTTCCATAATCCAAACATTAATCTCAAAAATCCAACAAACTTCTAATGAACTCAATATTTCAAAAAAATCAAAAAATCAAAAAGACAAAAATCAAAAATCAAAAATCAAAATTCCAAAATTGACTTCCTTGCCGTATAAATCCCTGTATCTTATTCCATACAAATCACACCTTAAAGTGTTGTGTGTGTGTACAATATATCCTGTGTCTAAACATTGGTATTGCCCAATTTCCGTTGTAGTCCCTGGTCACTGCCCCAGGTGGGAGCTGCTGGACGTCTAGTTATTCCCTTGTAGGTTAACCCATTAACTGCACCAATGAGATATATTCACAATGGTCATGTAATGGTCAGCCACTTTAGTGGTGAGAATTAGTAACTAAGTAATTCTCAGTGCAAAAGGTTAATCAGAATAAAGAAAAAGGAAAAAGTAATGAGGAAAAAATAATAATGACAAATATGTGCATATATGCTATAGCCAGGATAAGTTCATGCGGCTACACCAAATCCATATGTAAACATAGTAAAAGTTCAAGTATTCTTCATGCGTTTTTTCAGTGACTTAGGTGATTATATATTGCCAATGGAGATCCTCCAGCTTGCAGGTAAAGAGGTGACTTTTGGTGCTCCCCCCTCGTATGGGTCCCCACTCACCAGATAGACGCACCCCTGCAGGGGTCACAAGCTCATTGGGTATCCCCAGCAATTTATCCTCCACTCCTGTAGGCTGTTCCACTCTCTGCTCTCTCCTCCTCCACCAATCAGATCCTCAGAAATGAACCACAGAACAGAACTTCCATAGCGTAAAATCGCTTATTTATTCATAAAAATAGTAAAAATTCCAAACATAAATAAAAAAATAATAATTAAAAAAAATTAATTAAGGCCTGCTGACCTTACTAGATTCACTCCCTTGTGGTTTGTAATTACCGCCAGGTGCCTAGTGAATCCACACCGCAAACCATATACCAATATCAGACAGGTCCCATGGAAGTCACGCCAGCCTGCTATGTCAGCCTCAGCTTCGGCGTGCGTTCCACCGCTCGAGCCTCACTAACCGGACGTGACGTGGACGTGTCTGGATGGTCACCTGACGCGTTTCGACGAATGGTCGTTATCAAAGGTGCTGTCATCCCTTCATGTCCGACGTCTATAAGCAAGCACTGGCACTATAACTCCGCCCCTTCAGGGCGTACCTTCCTTTTCCAATTCACTATATGTGGAGTGTGTAATCGCTCCCATCTATCCTATTTGGCTCCATCTAGTGGTGGTTACGTAATTGGTTTTTACTACGCCAGTGATTGCTTATATTAGTTCATAGAGACTTTTGTTTGTCTTCTAAGGGGAATGTTATTGAATTCAGTAAATGATACCCCCAATGCATTTGTTCTGTGTTTGGTTGAACATGTGCCATATTAATTTAAGCAAACATTGGGGATATGATATTACATCTATTTATCCTCTAATGGGAATAACATGAAATACATAAAGTATTACCCTCAATATACTTCCATTGTATTGATTATATACCTTATTATTTAAACAAACATTGGGGGCATCCCCTGATACACTAACCCCACTTTCCCCTCCTGGATATTTGTATCATTACTGACCTAGTGGGGTTATTATATCTTACAATATTCAAATGCTTGGCCCCCCTATTGTTATCATTATGTGTATATTGATATAATTGTCCCCATAAGTTCTTTTACTAAGTGGTCATATCTACTATATATAACCATTTAGAATACCTTACTACATTTTACATCAGTTTGTCCTTCCTATCACTTGGGGATTACCAAAGATGTGTTATATGAATCTCATCTCTTTGTGGTATAATTTTCAATGTATATTGTTTATTGTCTATTTCCCCCCCATCTATTTTATGATTCCAAGGGGGTTCATCTCATGTATTGATATCTTCCCTATTTGCCTATAATCTGCATAAGCTATAGGGACAACCTATATTTATTTGTGTCCCATACCCCATATCTGGAGTATGGCTTAAAAACTAGGTTTAGAAATTAGAGAGAAAACAACTGAGGCTTGAAGACTTGGTTTAGAAATTAGAGAGAAAACAATTGAGGTCGATATCTAGGTTGAGGCCCCTGGGAGCAAGGGACCCCAACCTATGTATCCACCTTGTTTCATTTTGGGATACTTGAATCAACTTAAGGAACCCGAGACAGAGAAGGAAGACAACAGGAGTGGGAGAGACACAACGAAGCCCCCCAGAGATACAACGACCGTATAAACGGAGAAGAGGAAAGAGAGGGGGGAAGAAGAAAACGCCAAAGGGAACATTAGGGGAAGGCATTTATAACTTAAGCAATGCCATTTTTTCAAAAGAGGAGTTAGCAATTTTGGATAAGGGATTAAAATATGCACCAGAGAAACAATTGGACAAGTTCGAAGTGTATATAGATCTCCAAAAGTTTATGAGGAAACTAAACCTCAAAAAGCATTTTGAGCTGAATAAAGATTTAGGAAAAATTGAACCAACAACCTACAAACACACTACATTGAAAAACAACTCATTGTTTAACCCACCGACCCCGGGGAACCAATGCCTGACAGCATTCAAAAAGATGGTAGAGGAGGATATAATGAAAATGGAGAGAAAATCGCATAGGAACAATAAGAACATTTGGAAAATAATCAAACAAATAGGGGAAAAAAAGGAAGTGATAATAAGACCAGCGGACAAGGGGGGAGGGCTAGTCATACTTAACAAACTGGACTATGAAGAAGAGATGAACAACTTACTGCAAGTAGAGAACACCTACAAAAAACTGAAAGGGAACCCTAAGGGAGCCCTGGAAGGCAAGTTACAAACATTTGTCTCCAAGGGCAGGGACATTGGTATTCTGAACCAAAAAGAAGCAGAGTACCTAGTTTCTCAATCAACCAAAACCCCAGTCATATATCACGTACCTAAAGTGCACAAATGTATATTGAAACCGCCAGGGAGACCAATCATAAGCGGAATCAATTCCATCTTTTCAAGACTAAGTGAATATATTGACAAATTCTTGAACCCAATGGTTAGCCAAGGGAAATCCCATTTGAGGGACAGCTCGCATCTGTTAGGTGAGCTTCAAAAACAAACAGAAGTCAGAGAATGTTTAATCGCCACGATAGATGTGGAATCCCTATATACAAGTATAGTGCAGGAGGACGGACTGAAAGGAGTAGAAAAAGCCTTATATGAACGTACAGATTTAACACAACAACAGATGGACTACATTCTTGAAGGATTGAAACTGGCCATGAGTAATAATTATTTCTGGTATAATAAACAATACTACGTCCAAACCAGGGGAGTTGCCATGGGGGCACGTTATGCCCCCAGTGTGGCAAACCTGTTTATGGAAATGTGGGAGGAGGAGTACATTTATAATAAGAACATACCAGAAATCAAATTTTTTAAGAGGTATATTGATGATCTGATCATTTTATGGGCAGGTACAGAAACCACGTTCGAGCATTTCTTATCTAATCTAAACAACAACAGATATGGCATAAAGTTCACAGGGAAATGTCATAAAGAAAAAATGGAATACCTGGACTTGGAGATAATGAAGGAAGGAGATATGCTATATACACAAACCTATTTCAAAAAAACGGATAGAAATGGGTACATACCCAATAACAGCTGCCACCATCCTAAATGGAAGGCTAATATTCCTAAAGGACAACTATTAAGAATCAGACGAAATTGCCATGAAGAAGAAGATTTTGATAGGCAAGCCGAGATCATAGTGAACAGATTCAAAGAAAAAGGGTACCATGACCACCATCTGCAGAAACGTAAAGAAAAGGTTAAAAGGGTGGATAGAAAAACGTTATTAACAAAGAAAACCAAAACACCAACCACTCATGAGAAAATAGCATTTATCACTGGGTACAGCAATCAATATTCCCAAGTTGAACATATTGTTAAAAAATACTGGCCCATTCTGATGGAAGACAGAATACTTTCAAAAGTAATTCCAAGAAAACCCACCTTCATTTATAGGAAAGCTCCTACGTTGAGGAATAAGCTTGTACATAACGTCATAGATGCCCCTTCCCAAATTCAGCTATGCCCAGAACTCAAGGGGTTCTATAAATGCCAACGGTGCTTAGCTTGCAGAAAAAGTAGACCACAGCCCAGGAGGAAAATTACGTTCAAATCACAGGCATACAATAAAGAATATATAATAAGAGAACTGATCACATGTAACAGCACGCATGTCACTTATGTGATAGAATGTCCTTGCCACCTGCAATACGTGGGACGAACCACCAGACCATTAAAAGTGAGGATCCGAGAACATATTGCCAACATTAAAAAGGGATTCCCGAAGCATAGTCTTTCGAGACACTTCGATGAAGTACATCAAAGAGACCCGTCTGGAATGATCTTCTATGCAATAGACATCATAAAGGACCATTGGAGGGGTGGTAATAAGTTGATTCAAGTATCCCAAAATGAAACGAGGTGGATACATAGGTTGGGGTCCCTTGCTCCCAGGGGCCTCAACCTAGATATCGACCTCAATTGTTTTCTCTCTAATTTCTAAACCAAGTCTTCAAGCCTCAGTTGTTTTCTCTCTAATTTCTAAACCTAGTTTTTAAGCCATACTCCAGATATGGGGTATGGGACACAAATAAATATAGGTTGTCCCTATAGCTTATGCAGATTATAGGCAAATAGGGAAGATATCAATACATGAGATGAACCCCCTTGGAATCATAAAATAGATGGGGGGGGGGGAAATAGACAATAAACAATATACATTGAAAATTATACCACAAAGAGATGAGATTCATATAACACATCTTTGGTAATCCCCAAGTGATAGGAAGGACAAACTGATGTAAAATGTGTGGAAAATGTAGTAAGGTATTCTAAATGGTTATATATAGTAGATATGACCACTTAGTAAAAGAACTTATGGGGACAATTATATCAATATACACATAATGATAACAATAGGGGGGCCAAGCATTTGAATATTGTAAGATATAATAACCCCACTAGGTCAGTAATGATACAAATATCCAGGAGGGGAAAGTGGGGTTAGTGTATCAGGGGATGCCCCCAATGTTTGTTTAAATAATAAGGTATATAATCAATACAATGGAAGTATATTGAGGGTAATACTTATTGTATTTCATGTTATTCCCATTAGAGGATAAATAGATGTAATATCATATCCCCAATGTTTGCTTAAATTAATATGGCACATGTTCAACCAAACACAGAACAAATGCATTGGGGGTATCATTTACTGAATTCAATAACATTCCCCTTAGAAGACAAACAAAAGTCTCTATGAACTAATATAAGCAATCACTGGCGTAGTAAAAACCAATTACGTAACCACCACTAGATGGAGCCAAATAGGATAGATGGGAGCGATTACACACTCCACATATAGTGAATTGGAAAAGGAAGGTACGCCCTGAAGGGGCGGAGTTATAGTGCCAGTGCTTGCTTATAGACGTCGGACATGAAGGGATGACAGCACCTTTGATAACGACCATTCGTCGAAACGCATCAGGTGACCATCCAGACACGTCCACGTCACGTCCGGTTAGTGAGGCTCGAGCGGTGGAACGCACGCCGAAGCTGAGGCTGACATAGCAGGCTGGCGTGACTTCCATGGGACCTGTCTGATATTGGTATATGGTTTGCGGTGTGGATTCACTAGGCACCTGGCGGTAATTACAAACCACAAGGGAGTGAATCTAGTAAGGTCTGCAGGCCTTAATTAATTTTTTTAAATTTTTTTTTTTTATTTATGTTTGGAATTTTTACTATTTTTATGAATACATAAGCGATTTTACGCTATGGAAGTTCTGTTCTGTGGTTCATTTCTGAGGATCTGATTGGTGGAGGAGGAGAGAGCAGAGAGTGGAACAGCCTACAGGAGTGGAGGATAAATTGCTGGGGATACCCAATGAGCTTGTGACCCCTGCAGGGGTGCGTCTATCTGGTGAGTGGGGACCCATACGAGGGGGAGCACCAAAAGTCACCTCTTTACCTGCAAGCTGGAGGATCTCCATTGGCAATATATAATCACCTAAGTCACTGAAAAAACGCATGAAGAATACTTGAACTTTTACTATGTTTACATATGGATTTGGTGTAGCCGCATGAACTTATCCTGGCTATAGCATATATGCACATATTTGTCATTATTATTTTTTCCTCATTACTTTTTCCTTTTTCTTTATTCTGATTAACCTTTTGCACTGAGAATTACTTAGTTACTAATTCTCACCACTAAAGTGGCTGACCATTACATGACCATTGTGAATATATCTCATTGGTGCAGTTAATGGGTTAACCTACAAGGGAATAACTAGACGTCCAGCAGCTCCCACCTGGGGCAGTGACCAGGGACTACAACGGAAATTGGGCAATACCAGTGTTTAGACACAGGATATATTGTACACACACACAACACTTTAAGGTGTGATTTGTATGGAATAAGATACAGGGATTTATACGGCAAGGAAGTCAATTTTGGAATTTTGATTTTTGATTTTTGTCTTTTTGATTTTTTGATTTTTTTGAAATATTGAGTTCATTAGAAGTTTGTTGGATTTTTGAGATTAATGTTTGGATTATGGAACTTGCATACAATATGACGTGATATCACACCCAGATAGATATCATACACATCAATAAGGGTAACATTTAATTATTAATTTAGCACTATTGTCACCACCTTTGGAGGGTTAGGATTATTTCACATATATAGGAGTGGAGGATCACATATATAGAATCCAGGATTACTAGCATAAAATATACACAGTCCTGCACTTATCCCATAGGGGCTTATCAGTTGCACCCGTAGAGGAAACCCAACACCAATCCGAATAAGTTCCCAGAGCATAAAGGTAGCGCCATATACCCCACACCTATTACTACAACTATCCAGTAATTTGCCTTGTGACAGATTGCATATTAGGGGGGGGGGGGGGCAGCAGCCATAATATAAATCCACATTGCGCGGAACACCACTACAAGTTTACATGTTTAGGCGTGTTCAGCATTTTTTCTCTACTTCTGAAGGTGCCTTTACAGGCTGAAAAAAAATGCAGCGTGTTTTAGGTCCAGTGTGCATAGGGCCATATTGGTTGTTCAGTGTATTAAAGAGGAACTGCAGTCTGCTCACATCATTTGTAATAAACACATCTTTGCCATTCTGAAGCTTCCCTCCAACCACTTTGCATATTATTTTATATATACTGTGATTTTGTACTTGCCAAATATGCTGCAGAAATCTCCATCCAGTCTATGACTAAAGAATAGACTGTTAGACCAAAAAGCGACTAGATTGATGCCAACATCCACTAAGTCTGGCTGCAACTATTTTACCTTTGGGCAGCTGAAGCCACTGCCTGTTCACTTCCTGCATTTACACAGACACACAGAGGCACACCTCCAGCTCTGCAGTCCGGAAGCTCTCATTGGCCCTCTTATGACTCACCTCCCTCCCTTTCTGGGAAACTCTCACGAGAGTGAGAGAGAGAGCTGTGCATGATGTCATAAGCCTAGGCTAATGACCAGACAAGAACCAGGAAGTGGGCTGTATAAAGTATTTACTGGCAGAAAAAAAAAATGTTTTACTATCCAAAGTTAATACAACAAGGGCAGAGGATTAAATAGATGGAAAGATAAAAAAATGACTGAAGTTCCACTTTAAGTACAGTGTATATATAGCCATTGCCCACTTTAGCAGATCTTGGGGATGTACTATACAGACATTCATAGGGCATTTTACATTGAAGAAAATAATGTCACGTTGGCACCAATGACAAAGTCAGAGGCAGATGGAGTGTCCTAAAGAACGATTTTAGGGACTTAGGAGCTAAATTGAGGAAAAGGACCTCCAAGGTAGTATTCTCGGGAATACTACCAGTACATCGAGCCACACCAGAAAGGCAGAGGGAGATTAGGGAAGTGAACAAGTGGCTGAAGAGCTGGTGTAGTAAGGAGGGGTTTGGGTTCCTGGAGGACTGGGCCGACTTCTCAGTCGATAACCAGTACTATAGAAGGGACGGACTGCACCTAAATGAGGAGGGTGCAGATCAGCTGGGAATAAGGATGGCCAAAAAGTTAGAGGGGTTTTTAAACTAGGTGACAGGGGGGAGGGTCCAGAGATAGTGAGAGTCAGCGGGGAACATATTCTAAAGGGTAGTATTAGGGGCATTAGTGGTAGGGTAACCAAAGAACATAAACCCAAGGTAAGTATAGTAGCAAGTCCTAGTTGCAATCTGGGAACACCCAAGAGGATAGTATGTGACCGGTCAAATAATATTATTGCATTAAAGTGTCTGTTCACCAACGCCAGAAGTCTGCCAAGCAAAATAGGTGAGTTGGAAGCTCTGGTGCATGAGGAGAGTTATGATGTAATCGGTATTGCTGAAACTTGGCTTCATTCCTCACATGACTGGGCTATTAATATTCCTGGCTATGCACTCTTTCGGAAAGACAGGGTAAAAAGGAAGGGTGGAGGGGTCTGTCTCTATGTGAGAAGTGATCTCAAAGCGAGTGTGAAAGAGGACCTGGTGGATGGAGAGTGTGATGAGTCTGAAGTATTATGGGTGGAACTCCATACAGATGTGCGTAGTTCAAAGCTAATCATTGGAGTTTGTTATAGACCACCCAATGTTAATGAGGAGTTAGAGACTCAGCTCCTTGCACAGATGGAAAGGGCTGCAAGGGCTGGGACGGTGATAATAATGGGGGATTTTAACTACCCAGAAATTGACTGGAGTAATGGAACTGCTGGGACAGTTAAAGGGCAAAAATTTATAAACCTATTGCAGGACAATTTTATGGTCCAGTTTATTGAGGCCCCAACTAGGAATGATGCTCTGTTGGACCTGGTAATCTCAAACCATGCAGAGCGTATTACTAATGTTCAGATAAAGGAACACCTGGGTAGCAGTGACCATAACATGATTTCATTTGATGTTAGTTGTAAGCAAAAATCACATACAGGAAAGATAAAAACACTTAATTTCAAGAGAGCAAATTTTCCAAGGATGAGTGCTGCTCTCCAGGACTTAGACTGGGAAGGAATATTGGCATCAATGGGCACAGAACAGAAATGGGAATTCTTCAAAAAGACTGTTTGTGAACTCACTGCAAAGTATATTCTCATGGGCAATAAGTTTAAAAGGCTAAAAATAAAACCTATGTGGCTCACTGCCAAAGTTAAAAAAGCTATAAACTATAAGAAAAGAGCTTTTAAAAAATATAAAAATGAGGGAACACTAGTGTCATTTAAATGTTACAAAGAATATAACAGGATATGTAAAAAGGAAATCAAGGATGCAAAAATTCAAAATGAACGACAGATTGCAAAAGATAGTAGGACAAACCCCAAAAAATTCTTCAAATATATTAATAGTAAAAAGGTCAAGTCTGAGCATGTAGGCCCTTTACAAAATAATCTAGAGTGGGTGACTGGGGACAAAGAGAAGGCTAATTTATTAAATACTTTCTTCAGCTCTGTGTATACAATGGAGCATGGGGGAGCTCATGTCCAAAATGGGGGTGGTAGTGACACAGCCCCAAATCCACAATGGCTCAAAAGTGATATGGTCCAGAAATATTTAGATGGAATAAAGGTGGATAAAGCACCTGGACCAGATGGCATACACCCACGGATCCTAAAAGAATTGAGCTCTGTAATTTCAAAGCCATTGTATTTAATTTTTAGGGACTCATTAATGACAGGAATAGTACCACTGGATTGGCGCAGGGCAAATGTGGTGCCTATATTTAAAAAGGGAATTAAGTCTTTACCAAGTAACTATAGACCTGTTAGTTTAACTTCTATAGTTGGGAAAATACTGGAGAGATTAATAAAAGACCACATAGATGAGTTCTTGCTGGAAAAAAACTATTTAAGCAACAGACAGCATGGATTCATGAAAGACAGAAGTTGTCAAACAAACCTGATTTCTTTTTATGAAGAGGTAAGTAAGACCTTGGACAGAGGGGTGGCAGTGGACGTGGTATACTTGGATTTTGCAAAAGCGTTCGATACAGTTCCCCACACACGGCTCATGTGTAAGGTAAAGTCTACAGGATTGGAAATATCAGTTTGTAAATGGATAGAAAACTGGCTAAAAGACAGAATTCAGAGAGTAGTGGTTAATGATTCTTACTCTGAATGGTCCAAGGTTATCAGTGGTGTACCCCAAGGTTCAGTGCTGGGACCCTTACTTTTTAATATGTTTATAAATGATATTGGGTCTGAGATCAAAAGTAACATTTCTGTCTTTGCAGATGACACCAAGCTATGCAGTGGAATAACGTCCTTACAGGATGTCGCCAATTTACAAGCCGACCTCAATGCTCTGTCTAATTGGGCGACTATGTGGCAGATGAGGTTTAATGTTGATAAATGTAAAGTTATGCACTTGGGGGCTAATAATATGAATGCATCATACATACTAGGGGGAGTACAACTGGGGGGATCCGTAGTGGAGAAGGATCTGGGGGTTTTGGTAGATCATAAGCTCAATAATGGCATGCAATGCCAAGCTGCGGTTTCCAAAGCGAGCAAGGTCCTTTCTTGTATTAAGAGAGGTATGGTCTCCAGAGAGAGAGATATCATTTTGCCCCTGTTCAAATCATTAGTAAGACCTCATCTGGAATATGCAGTTCAGTTTTGGGCCCCAGTTCTCAAAAAGGATATTGGGGAACTGGAGAAAGTGCAGAGAAGGGCAACCAAACTGATAAGAGGCATGGAGGAGCTCAGCTATGAGGAGAGATTAGAGGAACTGAATTTATTCTCTCTTGAGAAGAGGAGATTAAGGGGGGATATGATCAACATGTACAAATACATAAGGGGTCCATATAGTGAACTTGGTGTTCAGTTATTCACTTTACGGTCAACACAAAGGACAAGGGGGCACTCTTTGCGTCTAGAGGAAAAGAGATTTCACCTCCAAATACGGAAAGGTTTTTTCACAGTAAGAGCTGTGAAAATGTGGAATAGACTCCCTGCAGAGGTGGTTCTGGCCAGCTCAGTAGATTGCTTTAAGAAGGGCCTGGATTCTTTCTTAAATGTACATAATATAACTGGGTACTGACATTTATAGGTAAAGTTGATCCAGGGAATATCCGATTGCCTCTCGGGGGATCAGGAAGGAATTTTTTCCCCTGCTGTAGCAAATTGGATCATGCTCTTCTGGGTTTTTTTGCCTTCCTCTGGATCAACTGTGGGTATAGAATTGGGTATATGGGATTGTACGATATATGTTTATTTTATTTATTTATTTTTATTTTTTTTTACGGTTGAACTGGATGGACTTGTGTCTTTTTTCAACCTGACTAACTATGTAACTATGTAACTATGTAACTATGTAACTATGTCACTCACTGAAAAATAATGTCACAATAGTGCCACGACAAGTTGATGTAGCATCAAGGGAGAAGATGACAAACTGCACCATCACATGATGTGTGATCATCATGTCTCCCCCCACTAAACCTTAATTACATTTTCCCCAAGAACAATGCAAAAAAATCCCTTTCCTCCCAGTACAAATCCCCCCTCCCAGCAGAAATCATTGATCCCCCCCAATCTGCCTTCCAGCATCAAATTCCTTGCCTCATCTGGCTATTTTAATGGATTTTGTGATTTAAGCTCCTGGGTGTACTATTTACCATTACAAGCCTGGTTGGCTCACAAAGTTGTTACAGGAAAGGGATCACCCTCCTTGTGGTGAGAGCGGACCCCCACTTGGAACATGCACTAGGTGACCCAGGTTATGCTACAGGCCCCTGGTGCTCAGTTGGACTCCTGGAGCCATAATCTGGACCATGTCAAAGCATAGGCCTGTGTGTGGAGTGCTCTGGGCACAGGGGGTTAACAAGAACTGTAACCAGGAGAACAAGTCAGCCTCGGGCCAGCATCTCTGCATGTAAACTAAATAAGTAGTTTTGATAAGCTATAAAACACCTCAAAATTACAGAAGAAGCCCAGCTGGAAATACCAAACTACTACTAGCAAGTGTTACTTAACCCACAGCCGTAAAATCAGTCTGTATATGCAGTAAAGCATGCTTGTTATACTCACTGTGGAACCTAAATGGTTAATCCTCTGCATTGTGTAAAATGGATGTTTAATCCTGTATGAACTGATCCTCCCCTTCTTGCATTGTCCCCATAACATGTCCAGAAAAGACAGAGTTAAGCCCCGTACACACGATCGTTTTGACTGATGAAAACCGTCCGATGGATGGTTTTCATCAGACCAACCGATCGTGTATGGTACCCATCGGTCTTTTTTCCATCGGTTGTAAAAAATAGAACTTGTTTTAAAATTTTCCGATGGATGAAAAACCGATGGGAATTTCCGATCGTCTATGGGCAAGTCCATCGGTTAAAAAACCCACGCATGCTCAGAATCAAGTCGACGCATGCTCAGAAGCATTAAACTTCATTTTTCTCGGCTCATCGGAGTGTTTTACGTCACCGCGTTTGGAACGGTCGGTTTTTTGACTGATGGTGTGTGGCCAAGACTGATGAAAAACAGTTTAATCGGATTTCCGATGGACAAATCCATCGGACGAAAATCCATAGGTTATCCGATCGTGTGTACGGGGCTTTACTGGAGTCAGTCTGCACATGCTCAGTTTAGTGTGTATTACTAGAGAGTTTTTTTGTTTGTTGGGAGAGTGCATGTGATCAGAGCAGGGCCAATCAGCACTGTCCAGATAGGGGGGGTTAGGGGTCCTTCATCCTGATAGGACAGCTAGTGCAGTATGAAAACTTTTCCTACAAGCTTTAACCAGACATTGATACAAGTCACAAGACTCCTCTAACTGCTGATGAGAAAAGATATTTAGAAGTTTATATTAACTAAAATTATTTCATTTCCACGTTCTGTGTACTGTAGGAGACCAGAAATAGTGAATGCAGGGTCCTGGGGTTAGTAACACTTTAACCCATTATAACCACCTTTTCTCTTTTGGTTCCTCCTGCTCCCTCTTCTAAAACTGGGAAAAAAATTATATTTTCTGCAAAGTACAGCATCTTTTTGGGCTACAATGTAGCACCTCTTGCTTTATGGCCTAGGCTGAGGCCCTACTGGCTCCAGAGATTGCCACGTCACACCTATCCCAGAAAGCAATGTGGCGCTGAGGGCACATGCAAGCCTCAATATTCAGTGCACACAAAACGTCACTGGTACGGGTATGTCTACACATGCACAGGGGATTTCTGTGCATGTGTCTAGATGCAGTGGGTTGGCACAATACCCATATAGCAGAAACTAGTGGCATTTGTGTGCAGACACAGAACCCCAGCCTCACCCCCCTACACATCCCAAATACAGGGCAGAGTCCTTTGGCACATCTGCATACAACCAGATTTTTTAAGATGCCGATGTGGTAGAGGGATGGAGGGAAGGAATTTATACGGGGGGGGGGGTAAAGTTCCTATGGGTTGGTTAAATATTTATTTCAGCTTATGATTTGACAATAAAGGATCTCAGCACACCAATGAAATCCCTATTCATTCCCCAGTGAAATTACTGTGCTCTCTCTTCTGGTAAGTCTGTTCGTGTTATTATGCCGCGTACACACGACCGTTTTTCATGACGAGAAAAATGCAATTTTTTTATTTGGTCATTAAAAACGACTGTGTGTGGGCTCCAGAGCATTTTTCACGACGTGAAAAATAGGCATTAAAAATTTGGAACATGCTCTAATTTTTCTCGTTGTTTTTCACGTCGTCGTTTTTCTCATTATGAAAAACGGCCGTTTGTAGGCTTTAACGACGTGAAAAAAACGTGCATGCTCAGAAGCAAGTGATGAGACGGGAGCGCTCGTTCTGGTAAAACTAGCGTTCATAATGAAGATAGCCCATTCATCACGCTGTAATGGACTGAAGAGCACGAGGCTGAAAAGCGCGAATCGGCTCTCACCAAACTTTACTAACACGAGGATCAGCAAAAGCAGCCCAAAGGGTGGCGCCATTCGAATGGAACTTCCCCTTTATAGTGCCGTCGTACGCGTTGTACGTCACCGCGCTTTTTTCAAGCATTTTTTTTCATGATAGTGTGAAGGCAAGGCAGACTTGAGAAGAATCACGTCGAGAAAAACGTTGTTTCTTTCGATGACATTAAAAATGGTCGTGTGTACGCGGCATTAGGCTGACAGCAATTGTAAAATGTGATAGAGTCCTTATTGGCTCTGAATGCTGGACTCCCTCCTATACCAGTGGGAGTGCTGCTGTACAAGGAATTACAGGAAACAAATGTAAAGACATATTTACATATTTCTATTAATTGTAGTAATTAAAGTTTTTGTAAAGCCTCTTGTTTTATCTTATTAAAATAACAAAAATGTAATGCTTACCTGATCTGTGTAATGGTTTTGCACAGAGCAGCCCCAATCCTGCTCTTCTGGGGTCCCCAGTTGGTGCTCTGGGCTCCACCACCCCCACTGAGTTCCCCCATAGCAAGCAGCTTGTCATGGGGGAACTTGTGTGTGCTCACCCCTGAACCCCGCTCTGTGTACTCTGTGTATCCATAAGACATACAGAGAATTTCGTAGCCCCAGCTCCATCCCCGCTCCCTCCTCACAGGCTATGATTGACAGCAGCAATCAATGACTCCCACTGCTGTTTCTGAGCCAATGAAGCGCAAGAAAGATGAGAGAGCAGAAAGAGCCTTGGCTTTCCTGCACATTGCTGGATCAATATTGGGCTCAGGTATGTATTTAGGGGGCAGCTGGCATGCACGGGGGGGGGGGGGAGGCGTTGCATGCACAACGTTTTTTACATTACTGCATAGAAGTGGAGTGAGTAATGTACAAAACCGTACAAAACCTTCTGCCTTTACAACCTCTTTAAAAATCCTTGAAGTATATCCAAACCGAAGAGCAATGTTCTTTTAATGATTATGTCAATGTTTATGGGTTTCACAATGTCTTATTTCATAAACTATTATTTCTTTAAGCTAGTCATTCGTGATAAGCCCCAGTTACCTGAGAACTCAGAATTTGACATGCAAAGCAAATCGCTTCCTAGTAAAAACTGTATTGCTCTAGACCTGAAGCTTCAAACAAAACTAATGGTCAAAACTAATTTTACTGTTCTATTTTAAAAATGCAAATAACCTGTCCATAGCATGTCAGAATACATATTTTCTTCATGACCTGATAAATAAATGCAAACATACATTTTTCATACATTTGTAAGCTCAAACTAAGCTAATTACTTTTGACATATAAGTACATTGCTGAACCATTTCTCTGAGAGGCAAAAATATATATGGTTTAGAAAAAATAAATATATATATATTTATGGTCGGAGCCCTCTGTCTGAAGAGATATGGATCACATAAACACGTCACAAGACTAACAACACAAATAAGACCTGAAGTGTGGCCTGGCCTGCTGGACGGTATGCCAAGAAAAGGGGCCATACCTTAAGATAGATATAATGGATAATTCTGTTGAGAATTGTTTAGAGAGGAATGCCCTAAAAAAGGGGATATGGGTGGGTGGGTACCACGCACTAGAGCCAACACTGACCGTGGTGGATGGTCTGCTTAGGTACCCCTCGAACTCCTCCCATAATTTCAGGCCAGCATACTGGCCTTCCTATTTATGGTCGGAGTCCTCTGTCTGAAGAGATATGGATAACATAAACACGTCACAAGACTAACAACACAAATAAGACCTGAAGTGTGGCCTGGCCTGCTGGATGGTATGCCAAGAAAAGGGGCCAAAAACTACACTTGGTTAGGGAAGGAATTGTTTTATCGTGCAAGACAATTAACTACAGAGCGGGTCTGTTAAAGACTCCTGATATTCTGTTTGAGGATTGGGGACGTATCGGGCGAAACGCGTGGATTTCCACCTGCCCATCATCCTGATTGCGTGGTCTGGAACTCTGTTTCACAATGCTGCTAAGGCTGCTCAAATGCAAAAGAATGTCCTGAGTAACGTCCTGGGTCAAGGCCTAAGATGCATAGGAGCGTTCTGATGTAGTTGATGAACTGGTTCCCGCTTAGGGGTTCAGTTGGGAAAGGTAGTAGAGGGCTGTCCTCTAATAGGTCAGACAGTAGAGTTTACCAATTGCTCTAGAACGGCCATGGGGCACCAGGCGCCATGCATCTGGAATAGTTTGATGTCTACTGCGGGACCGGATTGTAGCATTTTTCTGATACCGTCGGGTGTAGGATGAAATGACTCCGGTGGCGAGTCGGGTGGTGCCTGAGTAGTACTTGGCATTTAGGGCTGGTGACAGTAATTCGCTGTGCCGTAAAACCGTAAAAGGCTAGGTAAATGGCTGCTTGAATTACCAGGCTGGGCCATAGACCGAAGGGAGAATGTGAAAGGATAGCAGACATGTCTCGGAGTATGGCGCTGGTCACTGGTAAGCGTTTGGTACTAGAGTGTGGTTGCTGCCACCTGTAGTGTGTTGGAAGATCAGGATGCATTGATGAGGGAGGTAGCACCATGGAGGTGCTATTTGATTCCAGAGTTGGTTGCGACTAATGTGGGATGCCGGACATGGTCGGGTCGGCTCCGGGCTCCTGTGAAAGGATGTGGCATGGTTAAGCGGGATAGTGCGTCGGCCGAGGTATTGCATTGACCAGGGATGTGGACATGAGGCTATTGAGCTGATGTTGTAGGGAAAGTAGCAACAGCCTGCGTGGGAAGGACATGATGGTCAACGATTTATGACCTGCCTTTGTTAATGACTGTGGCTGTAGCCTGGTTGTCTGTGGCGAACGTGGCGGTCTGTCCTGCCCAGGTGCTGCCCCATACTTGAGCCGCTGTGACTATGGGGTAGATCTCAAATAGAGAGGAGGACTGACTAAACGTGGAATTGTGAGTATCTCTGATGGTCACGGTCCCGTAAACCAATAATGGCCAAAGATTGCAGCGAAGCTTGTGGAAGCTGCTACGTCCGTGATTATCTGTGGTGACGAAGAGGATGCTGATGGGATGAACAAGGGTCTACCTTTCCAGTTCTCAAGGAATTGGTCCCACATGGCCAGATCCTGCTATAGCGGCTGCGTCTAGCTTAAAGACTTGGTCAGGGTCTTGTGCCTGGGAGAGGAACACTAAGAAGCGTGCGATAAAGAATCGCCCTTGAGGGACGATCCTCATCGTGAGTTGAGCATGCCCAGTAGGGATTGTAGCTGTGGGTTAGTGCACCCTTGCGTGTCGGTAGACGTATGGACGACTGTCCTGATGCGGGTCAATTTACCGAGAGGTGGGCTAGCCTGCATAGCGCGTTTGTCTAGAATGATTTCCAGGAAGGAGATGAACTGTGCTGGGCTTTCTACTTTCTTCTCAGTTATGGGCACGTCAAGGTTTTAAAGACCTCTCTTGGATTTTCTAGGTCTCCTGGAGGTTTAGTATTTTTGTGAGAACTCCTCTGAGGGTATGAAGGAGTTTAACTGGGTATGTTTAGAAGAATGAGTCAGGCAGTGTAATGAGTCCGGTGTGGAACCCTGTAGTGCCCCCTGCACTAGAAAGGCTGCTAGAGAGGGAGTTGGATGTGAGGAGAGAAAAGTCGAGCCGCCCCGAAGTGCACGTGGCCTAGTCAAGCTGGACTCTGCTGCTTGACACCGCAGGTATTTCTAGGGAGAGCCTTCTGGTACAAGAGGCAGATGTGCAGAAGTTTGCGGTGGGGGTAAAAGCAACCCTTGAAATTAAAGTTGCTGGAGATGGCTGCGCCCCCCGGTGCTCGAATTGGACGTCCTAGTCTGACTGGGAGGACTGGTTACATCTCTAAGCCTTCCAGAGGCTACCATGAACTTTGTCACTTTAGAGTTTGTGAGTGAGCCTAGGGTTCTTGGCCATTAGGATTACTGAGACGTCCCCCTAGGCATATGACTTGTTCCCTGTTATGACCTGTACCGAAATGAGTAAGGACGCTAGGTTCACGTCCTTGCCGCCTAGGATGTCCTTCCTGATGCCCGCTGGGACAAGGTGCGAAGGAAAGGGTGCAAGCGTTGGGCGTACCTAAAAGTGGGGGGTTCGGTAACGACGGTGGAGACTGGGGCTGATGGGAGCGTGGCTGACCGTGTTCCCAGGGCCCCCTACTCTAGCCTGGACATCGGCGACTGCAGTTGCCAGTGTGGTCACCAAGGCGTGCAGCTGGGTAATTGCAGAGGATATCGACTGCAGCGGAACTTGTGTGTCTGGTAGAGCTGCCGCTGGTGATGGAAACAGCAGCCTAACAGCTTGGCTTTCCTGGCTGTGGTAAGGTAGGGAATGCCCCTACGTCGTAGTTCGGCCGTAGCCTGGGGATGGTCCAAGCTCTGGGGGACTGTGTAGCGCCGGCCGCTGGACCCGCGAAGGGTGGCGGCGGGGCAGAGGCGAAGACTTCGCTGTCGGCTCGCGACATGGCCTCGGCTAAAAGGAGGGGAATGCATATGTTAAGAATAAGATTGCGAGGTTGGAGGGGATAGAAGGATTTAGAAAACGGGGAGAAAGAAGGAAAGCAGGGTGGACAGGACAAGGAGCGATAGGCGTAGGGGACAGTTTAGTTTGCGTACGAGCGCTGTTGAGTGTAATTTAGAAAACTCAAAAGAGTGCGTGGCAACCGAGGTGAGCCAGGAGGTGACTGGCTAGGTAACCGATGCTCGGGTGCCGTCTGTGCTCGGCACAGACTGATGAACCAGAGCCCCCAGGGCGTACTGGGGCGGGATAGCTGAAGTCTGGTATGCTAAGTAGGAATGTTTCGATCTGTAGTTCATTGACGTGTGGTCGGTCTGCCAACTCCTGCACTGCCAGCAAGGTGGATGTTGGCGACCTTGTCTGCCTGGTGAAGGATCTCGGATCACTCTTCGAAAACAGAGTGAAGTGCACAGAAGTATGTGACAGTTACTAACGCCTGGTGAGCAAGTCAAATTGTGTATGTGAAGTACAATGTGTCGTGAAACAGTGCGAGGAGAAAGCATGGGGGAGCCTTGAATTTACGCATCTGTTTTGTACCCTAGTAGTGACGTCTCAGTTGGGGTCGAGAAGTGGGTCGACCGGGGACCTGTAGTAAGGTGACATAGAATTTATTTTTATTTTTTTTTGTGTGAGGGGGATGCAGAGAGCTGTTTTGGAGCAGTAGCTGGCTCCCTGGTGAAGATGTGAGCCCTAAGATAGTTCCCCCTGTTTTTTTTTTGTATCCTGAGGGGAATATTGTCCAAACCTGGTGCAGGGTGGACCAACTGGAACTCAAACTGACCTGCATGGGGAAAGGGACAGAGAAAACGGTGAGTAGCCGTGTTGCTACTGGAGATGATGAGTGGCTGATGTTTGAACCACTTGTCGAATGCTCGCAGTGATTGCAAGGAACACAGCCTTACTGAGAAGGCGAAAGAAGGAAAGTTTGTGAATTGTGAGTATGTAGGAATGACCGTCCGTGAGGAAGCTGGAATAGTTGGAGTAAGTTGTGTATGTAAATGCTTGATGGTTTTTAAAGAAGAGGAAAAAAAAGAAAAAAATAATGTTTTATTTTTTTTTATTAATATTTTTTTTTTTTTTTTTTATATATTTTTTTTTTATTTAATTTTATTTATTTATTTATTTATTTATTTTTTTGCACAGATTGAGGTTTGGGGAATGGTTCTTACGTAATCGTAACGCTGATGCGACTGGTAATGACCTGGCACTTTGTATTGCCGACGATCTGAATCGTTTTGAGCCGATGCTACGTTTGGAATCGGTTAGAGGTTTGTTTGCTAGAGATCCGAGTCGTTTGAGCCGGTGGTGCGACTGCACTTGGATGGACAGTGTTAGCCAGGGATCCAAATGTTGAGCCGATGCTACGACTGTGTTTTGGATTGGTTAGTGAGGTTGTTGCTGGAGATCCGAGTCGTTTGAGCCGGTGGTGCGACTGGACTCGGATCGGTTGGATTTGCAGAGGATCCGAATCTTAGAGCCGATGCTACGACTGGATTCGGATCGGTTAGGGAAGTTTGATGCTAGAGATCCGAGCCGATTGAGCCGGTGATGCGACTGTGCTCGGATCGGTTGTGTTTGCCGAGGATCCGAATCTTAGAGCCGATGCTATGACTGGATTCGGATCGGTGTGGTTGTGTTGTGAGGATGGGGTTATTGATGCGCCGGGATCCGAATCACGGCGCCGGAGATGCGACTGGACTCGGATCGGCTGTCTGGTGTTTCGAAGGTGAGGGGGCTTGTGATTGCCGAGGGTCCGAACTGTAGTGCCGATATTTTGCGACTAGATTCGGACCGGACTGTTCGGTGTATGGTGTGTGTAGTAAGAGGTGTGGGGCATCAGTTGGGTGAAGGGAGAGTATCGTAGGAGGTGTAGGGCGTCAGTAGGTGCGATGGGGTTTGTAGAAGGTGTGGCGTGTGAGGAGCCGTTAAGCCTTCGGCCTATGCAATGTGTCTGATACAAATCGGTTGTAAAATGTATGAAATGAAGCCGATACGAATTGGTAGTGAGGAGTATTAGTTAATCTGATACAAATTGGTTGTATGGTGTATGCCACCCCTTGCTCTGAAAGCTAACACCTATCAACCACCCATCCCCCCAGGCTAATCCAGTGCAGAGAAGGCACCAGGTGGGTCTAATTACCACCTTGCTCAGCCACAGAAACCCATACAAAAATACATTCTCATCTCCAAATGAATGAGACTTGAATCCCATGGACAGTGACTTTTATAACCAGTGAAGCCTATGGCGAGTGTTATCGGGCAACGACCGACAGCGGCTCGGAGACTTGGATGTACGAATGAATCGTATTTTTGGCAGAAGGAACTTATAAATGTACTACGCCTGTGCTGAATGATGCCCGAATACGAGCGACAACAACTCAGGGGCAGGCTTTTTATGCAAGGGGTGCAGGATGAAAAGCATAACAAACCGCAAGATTGTACCTGATATGAAAAGTTTGGATACTACCTGCGACCGTGAGCGGGAACCGCCGTCGAAGACCCCGAACGAAGAAGCCGAAATGTACCTGCGATCGCATGCGCCGACTCAAGAATATGAGGTGAGTCGGGAAGAGTCAGCCCAGTGACATGTAGTACCGCGCACTAGAGCCAACACTGACCGTGGTGGATGGTCTGCTTAAGTACCCCTCGAACTCCTCCCATAATTTCAGGCCAGCATACTGGCCTTCCTATATATACATACTTTTACATACTTTGCAAAATCATTTGCAAATCATATCTTAAGAAATACAAAACATTCTCATTCGTAAAGACTGGTGCAGACAGATTTTGCAAAAGTGTCTTGTATGAATTCTAAAAGTGGTGCAGCGTGCACCAAATTCATGTACAGTACATCTCTAGAACTTATACTTGAATTTAGTGAATGCAGCACCACTTTTAGAACACATTCAAGACACTTTCACAAAATCTGTCTCTCTATGCCAAAAAAAAGTTGGTCTTAATTAGCTCCACTTTTGTAAGATACAAACTGTCTGTATTTTATTTTGAATTTTGCGCAGGTGTTGTGCCTAGAGCTTTGAAGTGAAGCAAATTAGGACTACCTGAATTTGGTTAATGAGTTGCTGTCAGAACAAAGATGTCTTTTAAATTAGGTGCAACACAATAATAAGAGCAATTAACGCCAGAAAAGTAGCACAGTAGCATTAATGAATTCCCCTATTTGAATTTTCATTGACCATTTTTTTTCGTAGTTTTACTGTTCTACAAATATACTGTATTAGTAAGTCTAAATCATCTAATCTTCCAGATTTTCTGAAATAACTAATAGCAAAATGCTCTACTTTGATTGAGGCCGGGTTCACATACTGTATGTACGGCTGCGGTTTCCAGCCTGAGATCCGGTGCGTTTCTGTTCACTGGTTCAGGTGCGATTCAGGTCTGAATCCCTGAATTCGCACCTGAATCGGACCCAAAAACGCACAGGACCCTTTTGGAATCCGCATTCAATTCGCACATATGTGAACCTGGACTAAAGCATACACATTTTGTTTTTTTTAGTTTGGTCTGCAATTTTAGTTTTTTTGGTCTTTAGTTGGTCAATTTTTGGGCTTCAGTTTTTGGTCTGAAAGTTTTGAGATTTATTAAAATATAGCCATAACTTTTGTTTCTTTTTCAGTTATGGATAGATTAGGGAATAGTTAGAACCCTTGTCAGGTATTTTTTGTCTGTATATGTCCAACTTTCTGTTCCTAAAGCCTCGTACACACGGTCGGACTTCCATCAGACTTTTCCTTGGATTTTTGTCCGAACGGTGTTGGCCGGGCACACCCATAGCATACACACCACAGGACTTTTCTGCAAACTTTCCCAAAACTTTTTGCAACATCACATGGTTTTTCTTCTCTTTTCTGCTCTTTACCACCACCCTTTGGTCAACTTCTGCTATTGTTGGTTGATTTTAACATTGGTTGTTTTGTCCATCGGACAAAAGTCATATGGTTTTCTGTACACACAGTAGGACTTTGCTCCAAAGGACTTTTGTTGGGCAAAAGTTTGTCCGTTCGCAGACCCAACTTTTGTCCGATGAAAACAAAACCAAACTCAAAAAAATTTGTCCGATGGAGCGTACACACGGTCGGATTGTTGGTCCAACTTGCTTAAAACTAAGTTTGTTGGGCAAAAGTCCGACCGTGTGTACGGGGCTTAAGATACAACATTAAGTGAGAGTAATTCTCTCAGATTTAAAGGGAATTCCTCTTCTAAACAGTTGTCACTGGGGCAGGTGTCCCCTGCTGCAAAAGTATGGATTTGCCATTACTTTCTGTCCTGGTCAATAGGGAAAAGAGAGAGAGTGAATTTCTTCTACAGAGTGACAGACAACAATTGAAAGGTGCACCTACAATTTAAGGGCATGTTTTAGGGGAACAATGTTATCTATGCTTATTGTCATTATCCTTTACCTGCATATACTCATGTCATAGCACAAGTCAACCCCATAACTAGAACTGTGGCAAGACATCTGATGGTGGTGGGTAACCTATGTGGACAGGTTAGGCCAGTGAAGAAAAATTACAGCATGCATGGATGTCTGATTATTGCCAATAACGAAGAAGTATTTTTGGTCACGCCCGATGTTTCATCACTTTATACAGTGATTAACCATGACGATGCCCTACTATCTTTGAAAAGCAAGAGGGACGATATCCCATTTCTCCAGAAGAAATTCCTAGGGATTGGCCTTGATTATTGTTTGAGTCACAATTACTTCTGGTATTCTGGTAAATTCTACACGCAAATCAAAGGAGTAGCTATGAGTGCCAAATTTGCACCATCCATAGCGAACCTGTTCATGAGCGTCTGGGAGGATAAAACGATATACAGTATAACCAACAAAGGAAGGAGCTACTTTTCTACAAAAGATATATAGATGACCTGTTTTCCATCTGGGTAGGGACCGAATCCTCTTTAGAATTGTTCATCAGCGCCCTGAACAAGAATACGAACAACATTAAGCTCAAATGCAATTGGAGCCGTGAATCAATTAATTACTTGGATGTCACTGTAATGCATACGAACCAACAGATTACGACTAAATGTTTCTTCAAACCAACTGACCGTAACAGTTACCTCTCAATACATAGTGGGCACCACCCCACTTGGTTGAGGAACATTCCGAAGGGACAATTCACTAGAGTGCGGAGGAATTGCACCCATGATAGTGACTATTTGGAACAAGCCCAAGTTTTAAAAGGTCGCTTCATAGAGAAAGGGTACCACACAGTTAAAGCGGTTGTATACCACAAAACTTTTTTTTTTTCAACCTGCAAGGCAAAGGCATAATGAGCTAGTATGACTAGCATACTAGCTCATTATCAATCACTTACGTTAGATCGAAGCCCCCGCAGCGGTCCTCGGACATGTCCTCCGTCGCCACCATGATACCCGGAGTGACTTCCGGGTATCGCCGCTCCGGCGCTGTGATTGGCCGGAGCGGCGATGACGTCACTCCCGCGCATGCGCAAGGAACGGCACGATCCCCGCGCATGCCCGAATTCCGGCAGTGTCCGGCGGGCTCCCATTCAAGAGCCGCCGCACTCAGTGCGCCTGCGCCGTTATCTACGGTGCGCATGCGCCGTAGATATCAGTACAGTCTTTTTTGCAAATATCTCCGAGACCGTGTAGGTCTCGGAGATATTGCAAGCACCTACAGGTAAGCCTTAATGTAGGCTTACCTGTAGGTGCATGTAAAATTTTGGGGTATACAACCGCTTTAACTTGGAGAGAACGATACAAGAGATACAGAATGTACCCCAAAGTAATTGTCTGACAGATAGACCAAAACAAAATACTAGCAATCATGAATGGGGTTTTATCAGTGGATACCATGCCCAGTACAAAGACGTTGAAGCTCTTTTTAACCACTTAAGCCCCGGACCATTTGGTAGCTAGAGGACCAGAGGTGAATTCAGAATTTTGCACTGCGCTGCTTTAACTGTAAATTGTGCGGACATGCAATGTTGTACCCAAACGAAATGTGCGTCCTTTTCTTCCCACAAATAGAGCTTTCTTTTAATGGTATTTGATTGCCTCTGCGATTTTTATTTTTTGCGATATAAACGGAAAAAGACCGAAAATTTTGAAAAAAAATGATATTTTCTACTTTTTGTTATAAGAAAAATCGAATAAACTCAATTGTAGTCATACATTTAGGCCAAAATGTATTCAGCCACATGTTTTTAGTAAAAAAAATGTCAATAAGCGTATATTTATTGGTTTGCGCAAAAGTTATAGAGTTTACAAACTAGGGTACATTTTCTGAAATTTACACAGCTTTAAATTTATGACTGCCTATCTCATTTCTTGAGGTGCTAAAATGACAGGGCAGTACAAAACCCCCCCAAATGATCCCATTTTGGAAAGTAGACACCCCAAGGAAATTGCTGAGAGGCATGTTGAGCCCATTGAATTTTTTATTTTTTTGTCCCAAGTGATTGAATAATGACTAAAAAAAAAAAAAAAAAAAAATTACAAAAAGTTGTCACTAAATGATATATTGCTCACACATGCCATGGTTATATGTGGAATTTCACCCAAAATACATTTTTCTGCTTCTCCTGAGTATGGGGATACCACATGTGTGGGACTTTTTGGGAGCCTAGCCGCGTACGGGACCCCGGAAACCAAGCACCGCCTTCAGGATTTCTAAGGGCGCAAATTTTTGATTTCACTCCTCACTACCTATCACAGTTTTGAAGGCCATAAAATGCCAAAATAGCACAAAACCCCCCCAAATGACCCCATTTTAGAAAGTAGACACCCCAAGGAAATTGCTGAGAGGCCTGTTGAGCCCATTGAATATAATTTTTTTTGTCCCAAGTGATTGAATAATGACAAAAAAATAAAAAAATTACAAAAAGTTGTCACTAAATGATATATTGCTCACACATGCCATGGTTATATGTGGAATTACACCCCAAAATACATTTTTCTGCTTCTCCTGAGTACGGGGATACCACATGTGTGGGACTTTTTAGGAGCCTAGCCGCATACGGGACCCCGAAAACCAAGCACCGCCTTCAGGATTTCTAGGCACAAATTTTTGATTTCACTCCTCACTACCTATCACAGTTTCGAAGGCCATAAAATGCCAAAATCGCACAAAACCCCCCCAAATGACCCCATTTTGGAATATAGACACCCCAAGCTATTTGCTGAGAGGAATGGCGAGTATTTTACAGCTCTCATTTGTTTTTGAAAATGAAGAAAGAAAGTATGTATATATATATATATATATATATATATATATATTTTCAATTTTCAAAACTTTGTGACAAAAAGCAAGATCTGCAAAATACTCACAATACCTCTCAGCAAATAGCTTGGGGTGTCTACTTTCCAAAATGGGGTCATTTGGGGGGGGGGTTTGTGCTATCTGGGCATTCCATGGCCTCCGAAACTGTGATAGGCAGTGAGAAGTGAAATCAAAAATTTACACCCTTAGAAAGCCTGAAGGCGGTGCTTGGTTTTTGGGGTCCCGTACATGGCTAGGCTCCCAAAAAGTCTCACACATGTGGTATCCCCGTACTCAGAAGAAGCAACAGAATGTATTTTGGGGTGTAATTCCACATATGCCCATGGCATGTTTGAGCAATATATCATTTAGTGACAACTTTGTGCAAAAAAAAAAAAAATTTTTGTTTTTCCGCAACTTGTGTCAACATATAAAATATTCCATGGACTCGACATGCCTCTCAGTATATAACTTGGGGTGTCTACTTTCCAAAATGGGGTCATTTGGGGGGGTTTTGAACTGTTCTGGCATTTTATACACAACATTAGGAAGCTTACATCCACTCTTCTAACCACTTGAAGACAAAGCCCTTTTTGACACTTTTTGTTTACATGAAAACATTTTTTTTTTGCAAGAAAATTATGTTGAACCCCCAAACATTATATATATATTTTTAAAGCAAAGGCCCTACAGATTAAAATGGTGGGTGTTGCATTTTTTTTTCTACAAAGTATTTGCGCAGCGATTTTTCAAACGCATTTTTTGGGTTAAAAAATACACTTTTTTTAATTTTAATGCACTAAAACACACTATATTGCCCAAATGTTTGATGAAATAAAAAAGATGATCTTAGGCCGAGTACATAGATACCAAACACGACATGCTTTAAAATTTCGCACAAACGCGCATTGGCGACAAACTACATACATTTTTAAAAGCCTTTAAAAGCCTTTACAGGTTACCCCAGTAGATTTACAGAGGAGGTCTACTGCTAAAATGATTGCCCTCGATCTGACCTTCGCGGTGATACCTCACATGCATGGTGCAATTGCTGTTTACATATGACGCCAGACCGACGCTTGCGTTCGCCATTGGGCAAGAGCAGGGCAGGACAGGGGTGCTTTTTTTTTTATTATTAATTTTGCTTTTTTATTTTATTTTTAAATTGTTCCTTCCAAGTATTTTTTTTTTATCATTTTTATTGTTATCTCAGGGAATGTAAATATCCCCTATGATAGCAATAGGTAGTGACAGGTACTCTTTTTTTGAAAAAACTGGGGTCTTCTAGACCCTAGATTTTTCCTCTGCCCTCAAAGCATCTGACCACACCAAGATCGGTGTGATAAAATGCTTTCCCAATTTCCCAATGGCGCTTTTTATATCCGGGGGGGGCATTCCCTCCCACTGCTTGTAAAAGAAGTCCAGAGGCTAATTAGCCGCTAGGATTGCTTTTACATGAAAGCCGGCCGCAGGCTGAAAAGAATGATACCAAGATGATACCTAAACCCACAGGCATCATTCTGGTATAAACATTCAAAGTCCAGCAACATACCAGTACGTTGCTGGTCCTTGTTGGACATGTATTGTAATCTTTTTATTTCATGCAGCCAGTTGGCTGAACGAAAAAAGAGATTGATCGGTGGGTATGCCCACCATTAGAATACCGCCCTTCATCCACCCACTTCCAATGATGGGCATACACGCACCATTTATATATGCCGAAGCATGGGGGCATCCTCCCGCAAAAAAGTTATGCCGCACACACATGGTCGGACTTTTCCACGGGCAAGCCTCCGTCGGAATTTCGACCGTATGTACGCGGCATTAGGAGCAAAATCGCTCCTCCGCCCCTGCTGCCCCAATGCTTCGGCATATTTGCTTTTTTTTTTTAACTGTGGTGGTGAAATCACCTCCTACAGCACTGGAGTCGCAGGGATCAGGCCTGTCTCTGCGAACGCTGCAGTTATGTGTGTTTTTGTTTTGTAAGTGACAGTGATCGATCGATACTGCACTTGGGTGGCCTGGGCTGGACGGAGGGGCAAAACGCAGGTGCCAGCAGGTATCTGGGCTGATCCCGCTAACACTGCGTTTTTGGGAACCCTAAACTGCTGGGGACGCTAGTATAGATCTGATCAGATCAGATATTGATCTGTTCAGATACTATACCACTAAGGGGGGTGTATGCTTCACGCGTGGGTGTTAGCGTTACTGGCACTAACCTGACGCTGCCTGGGGTGTGACTCAGACCCTCTCTGACGCTAAAACCTAATTGATATCACCCGCCGGGCGATCAGGGGGTTAAACCTTTATTGGGTTATATACACGGCGGGTGCCCTGACACTATAAAAAGCAAACTAACTAACCAGCGTCACCCGTAACACTTATATGGTGATCACTGGTGAAAGGGTTAACTAGGGGCAATCAGGGGGTTAAAACCTTTATTAGATAATATATGGGGGTACCTGACGCTATAAAAACCTGCGGCGAACCTAAAAAAAATTACCAGCTACCGATCTGCATCACCGACACTAAGACAGCGTTTAGAAAAACGATTGCTTAGCGACAGTGGTGATGGGGGTGAAAGGGTTACCTGGGGGGGCCATCAAGGGGGTTAAACCTTTATTAGATAATATATTGGGGTACCTGACGCTATAAAAACCTGCGGCGAACCTAAAAAAAAATACTGGCTACGATCTGCATCACCGGCACTAAGACAGCGTTTAGAAAAACAATTGCTTAGCGACAGTGGTGATAGGGGGTGAAAGGGTTACCTGGGGGGCGATCAAGGGGGTTAAACCTTTATTAGATAATATATTGGGGTACCTGACGCTATAAAAACCTGCGGCGAACCTAAAAAAAATTACCGGCTACCGATCTGCATCACAGACACTAAGACAGCGTTTCGAAAAACGATCGCTTAGTGACAGTGGTGATAGGGGGTGAAAGGGTTACCTGGGGGGCGATCAAGGGGGTTAAACCTTTATTAGATAATATATTGGGGTACCTGACGCTATAAAAACATGCGGCGAACCTAAAAAAAATTACCAGCTACCGATCTGCATCACCGACACTAAGACAGCGTTTAGAAAAACGATTGCTTAGCGACAGTGGTGATGGGGGTGAAAGGGTTACCTGGGGGGGCCATCAAGGGGGTTAAACCTTTATTAGATAATATATTGGGGTACCTGACGCTATAAAAACCTGCGGCGAACCTAAAAAAAAATACTGGCTACGATCTGCATCACCGGCACTAAGACAGCGTTTAGAAAAACAATTGCTTAGCGACAGTGGTGATAGGGGGTGAAAGGGTTACCTGGGGGGCGATCAAGGGGGTTAAACCTTTATTAGATAATATATTGGGGTACCTGACGCTATAAAAACCTGCGGCGAACCTAAAAAAAATTACCGGCTACCGATCTGCATCACAGACACTAAGACAGCGTTTCGAAAAACGATCGCTTAGTGACAGTGGTGATAGGGGGTGAAAGGGTTACCTGGGGGGCGATCAAGGGGGTTAAACCTTTATTAGATAATATATTGGGGTACCTGACGCTATAAAAACATGCGGCGAACCTAAAAAAAATTACTGGCTACGATCTGCATCACCGACACTAAGACAGCGTTTAGAAAAACAATTGCTTAGCGACAGTGGTGATAGGGGGTGAAAGGGTTACCTGGGGGGCGATCAAGGGGGTTAACCCTTTATTAGATAATATATTGGGGTACCTGACGCTATAAAAACCTGCGGCGAACCTAAAAAAAATTACCGGCTACCGATCTGCATCACAGACACTAAGACAGCGTTTAGAAAAACGATCGCTTAGTGATAGTGGTGATAGGGGGTGAAAGGGTTACCTGGGGGGCGATCAAGGGGGTTAAACCTTTATTAGATAATATATTGGGGTACCTGACGCTATAAAAACCTGCGGCGAACCTAAAAAAAATTACTGGCTGCCGATCGGCATCACTGACGCTAAGACAGCGATCAGAAAAATGATCGCTAAGCGACAGTGGTGATAGGGGGTGAAAGGGTTATCTGGGGGGGTGATCAGGGGGTTAAACCTTTATTAGGGGGGGTTAGGGGGCTACACTGGACCTAAGACTAAACTTTGGTGACACTTTTACAGTCACAAATGTCACTGATTGCAGTGATCACTAAATAAATGGTCACTGCAATCAGTGACACTGTGACTGGGGGCTGGGGGGGGGGTGATCTGGGGGTGATCTGGGGTGTCTGGGGGGGCCTGGGGGGGCGATTTATGTCCCTATGTGTCCTGGTGTCAGTGTAGTGTTGTGTGCACTGACCTGATATCTTCTCTTGTACGGCGCTCGGTATATGTGAGCGCCGCACCAGAGATGACATCACTTCCTCCTGCTCCCTCTGTCTGACACAGACAGAGGGGGCATTTCTATTCGCCGGGAGCGATCGCGAGGGGGTGCCCAGAAACGAATGGCTGCCCCCTCATCCCGGAACGCTCCCGGACACTTAGCCACCGCTCACTGTATAGAAGGGGGGTCCGATTGGACCCCCCAACTGTACAAAGGCAATCACGTACACTCTACGTGATTGTGCCTGTCGGTGCCATTCTGCCGACGTATATATACAGTGAGCGGTCGTTAAGTGGTTAAGAAATACTGGCCACTTTTAACAACAGAATTTTTTTGAACTAAGGCTATTCCTGAAGAGCCTGTTTTTATCTATAAAAAGGGACAATCTTTCGGGAACAAGATCGTAAAGAAAATTTGAAATCCCCCCATTAAACCAACCATGTTTTGGGATAATCCCGTTTTTTTTGCCTGCCGCAGGTGCATATCATGTCGGCAGGTTCGCACAAGGTTACGAGGTCTTACAGAATTTCAATCTACAGCGAACCAGAAAATGTTTAAAATTAAAGACTTTATATCTTGCATGACCACCCACGTGGTATACGCCTTGTTGTGCCCATGTAATCTGATGTACATCGGACGTACTAAACAAACTCTTGGCAAAAGAGTGTCTGAACACATTAACAATATTAAAAATGGCTATAAAGATCATAGCGTTTCATTACACTTCAGAAACAAACATAAACGAGATCCTTCAGTTTTGGGGTGTAGAAAAATTACATCCAGATTGGCGAGGGTGCAATAAAATCAGAGAACTATCCAAGTGTGAAACTAAATGGATATTTTTAACTGATGCATTAAGTCCTAATGGTATGAATGTTGAGTTGGACTTAAATTGTTTTATTAGTGACTTTTAAAATTGAGATTTTAAATCTATATTTTATGACTTTTTTTATGCGTACATTTTATGTGATTTCTTTTTTTGTATTCATTATTTAATGGCAATGTATACCACCTTTATGTGTATATAGTGTTATGATTTTAATAATATGGTTGGGCAGTTTGATTATAAATGCCGGGTATGCGACTTAGATTGGGTCTGAGTCGCTTTGAGGTTTCATAGCACTATGTCACTCACACTTAATAGTTATACCGGGTTTATACATCTCTGGATAATTTTTAGTGCATCTGCTTATTACCGCTATTGTGTAATCCCAATATGCTAATATAAATAATCGCAGAATGCGATTAAAATTGTTTATGAGGGAGCGAGTGTCCTGAAGACACACATCGTGTTGCTCAGTTAAATACCACATATCTTGTGGTTTTGCGGCCACCTGATGTGCAGTTTTTTTGAAATTGCAGATCTTTAATTGGCTCAGCAGCTTCATAAGCAACATACACTAAGGTCAGACTTGAAAGCATGGCTTTTATCATTGATTACTACATGCCCTATTGATTTTTATGTTTGTAAGTGTATGATCATAAGATTTCCAACAAATAAAATTGCGTTATATTGGATTACGCTATGTACATTTTTCTTCTGTTTTGCTTATCATGAGCAACATTTAGATGGCTATTAATCAGCGCTTGTGATCACATCTCACTACTGACAGGCTTTTTACCCAGAGCAATCTGGTAAGTGGAATACCTAGAGTGTGATAACACATGTGGTGTGGTGAAGGAGTTTTACTACAGATTTGGATTCCAACCTCTTCTGCTGCTTCTTTATGAATGGACCTTCTGCTACAACAAAATTTTACTATTTATTTAGTGGACTGTTTCTGTGGATATCATCCTAACTTTATTATATTTTTTTATCATTATATGGTATTTATATGTGGACTCTCCTCATGTTCTAAACCCAGATGGGCAATTAATTATCATTGATTGTCATCTACACATGCACCTTTTTAGGCCGGGTTCACACTGGGGCGACAAACGCTCCGACATTGGGAGCTCATGTCGCATGACATGTGAAAATCAATGTTTCCCTATGAGAGCCGTCTTAACTGGTCCGACACATGTCGGTCCAACTTTGAAAATGCTCCCTGTACTACTTCGGTCCGACTTTGATCCGACTTCAGCCCATTGACTATCATTGAAGTCGGATCAAAGTCGGACCGCAGTCTTGCATGATCCGACTTTGGCATGCGACTTGTGCTGTGCTGCTCTTGAGGGGGAACTCCAGGCCAAATTTTAAATAAAAAACCGGCATGGGTTCCCCCTCCAGGAGCATACCAGGCCCTTGGGTCTGGTCTGGATTTGAAGGGGAACCCCTACGCCGAAAAAACGGCGTGGGGGTCCCCCCCAAGATCCAAACCAGACCCTTATCCGAGCACGCAACCTGGCAGGCCGCAGGGGAAGAGGGGGGGATGAGAGAGCGGCCCCCCTCCCTCCTGAACCGTACCAGGCCGCATGCCCTCAACATGGGGGGGTGGGTGCCTCGGGGCAGGGGGGCAACCTGCGGCCCCCTACCCCAAAGCACCCTGTCCCCATGTTGATGAGGACAGGGTCTCTTCCCGACAACCCTGGCCGTTGGTTGTCGGGGTCTGCGGGCGGGGGGCTTATCAGAATCCGGGAGCCCCCTTTAATAAGGGGGCCCCCAGATCCCGGCCCCTCACCCTATGTGAATGAGTATGGGGTACATCGTACCCCTACCCATTCACCTGGTGGAAAAAAATGGCAATAAAAACACAACACAGCTTTTTAAATTAATTCATTGCACAGCTCCGGGGTCTCCGCGCTCTCCGGTTCTTTCTTCTGCCGGGCCTCCGCTATCTTCTTGCAGCTCTTTTGCTAGCGGGGCCCGGTCTTCCCGTCGCCTTCTTCTTCTCCCGCTCTCCAGTTCTTCTTTCGCTCTCCGGTTCTTTCTTCCGCCGGGCCTCCGCTATCTTCTTGCAGCTCTTTTGCTAGCGGGGCCCGGTCTTCCCGTCGCCTTCTTCTTCTCCCACTCTCCGGTTCTTCTCTCGCTCTCCGGTTCTTTCTTCCGCCAGTAGGGATGAGCTCGGTGTTCGAGTCGAACATACGTTCGACTCGAACATCGGCTGTTCGATCGTTCGACGAAGATCGAACGATTTGGGCCGTTCGCGCCAAATTCGAGTGACGCGAACGGCCCACAATGCACTACGCCATCGCAGTGTCATCCAGGCGCTGTGATTGGCCAAGCATGCACTGTGACCCCGCATGCTTGGCCAATCACAGCGCCGGCAGCGAGGAGAGCAATGATTGGCCACAGGCAGGATGCCTGTTGCCAATTATTGCTGAGGGTGTTTAGTACACGCCCCACACTATAAAAGGCCGCCAGCACGGCGGCCTAGTGTAGTGTGTTCCGGAGCAGGGAAAGAGAAACATAGGCAGGGACAGTGACATTTATTTTTTTCTTGCTTAACCTGGATTCCTTTAGTTTAGGGAAAGAGAAGGATAGGTAGGGAGAGTGTCAGTGTGTTTTACTGTGCAAATCCTTGTTTCTAGGGACAGGGAAGGACAGTGAGGGAATTCTCCTTGTGCTATAGTGTGCTTTAAAAAAACATTTTTTCTAGGGACAGAAAACTATAGGTAGGGAGAGTGTCAGTGTGTTTTACTGTGCGAATCCTTGTTTCTAGGGACAGGGAAGGACAGTGAGGGAATTCTCCTTGTGCTATAGTGTGCTTTAAAAAAACATTTTTTCTAGGAACAGAAAACTATAGGTAGGGAGAGTGTCAGTTTCTTTCACTGTGATAATCCTTGTTTCTAGGGACAAAGAAGGAAAGTGAGTGAAATTCTCCTTGTGCTATAGTGTGCTTTAAAAAAACATTTTTTCTAGGGACAGAAAACTATAGGTAGGGAGAGTGTCAGTGTCTTTTACTGTGCGAATCCTTGTTTCTAGGGACAGGGAAGGACAGTGAGGGAATTCTCCTTGTGCTATAGTGTGCTTTAAAAAAACATTTTTTCTAGGGACAGAAAACTATAGGTAGGGAGAGTGTCAGTGTGTTTTACTGTGCGAATCCTTGTTTCTAGGGACAGGGAAGGACAGTGAGGGAATTCTCCTTGTGCTATAGTGTGCTTTAAAAAAAACATTTTTTCTAGGGACAGAAAACTATAGGTAGGGAGAGTGTCAGTGTGTTTTACTGTGCGAATCCTTGTTTCTAGGGACAGGGAAGGACAGTGAGGGAATTCTCCTTGTGCTATAGTGTGCTTTAAAAAAACATTTTTTCTAGGGACAGAAAACTATAGGTAGGGAGAGTGTCAGTTTCTTTCACTGTGATAATCCTTGTTTCTAGGGACAAAGAAGGAAAGTGAGTGAAATTCTCCTTGTGCTATAGTGTGCTTTAAAAAAACATTTTTTCTAGGGACAGAAAACTATAGGTAGGGAGAGTGTCAGTGTCTTTTACTGTGCGAATCCTTGTTTCTAGGGACAGGGAAGGACAGTGAGGGACTTCTCCTTGTGCTATAGTGTGCTTTAAAAAAACATTTTTTCTAGGGACAGAAAACTATAGGTAGGGAGAGTGTCAGTGTGTTTTACTGTGCGAATCCTTGTTTCTAGGGACAGGGAAAAACAGTGAGGGAATTCTCCTTGTGCTATAGTGTGCTTTAAAAAAACATTTTTTCTAGGGACAGAAAACTATAGGAAGGAAGAGTGTCAGTTTCTTTCACTGTGATAATCCTTGTTTCTAGGGACAAAGAAGGAAAGTGAGTGAAATTCTCCTTGTGCTATAGTGTGCTTTAAAAAAACATTTTTTCTAGGGACAGAAAACTATAGGTAGGGAGAGTGTCAGTGTGTTTTACTGTGCGAATCCTTGTTTCTAGGGACAGGGAAGGACAGTGAGGGAATTCTCCTTGTGCTATAGTGTGCTTTAAAAAAACATTTTTTCTAGGGACAGAAAACTATAGGTAGGGAGAGTGTCAGTGTGTTTTACTGTGCAAATCCTTGTTTCTAGGGACAGGGAAGGACAGTGAGGGAATTCTCCTTGTGCTATAGTGTGCTTTAAAAAAACATTTTTTTCTAGGGACAGAAAACTATAGGAAGGAAGAGTGTCAGTTTCTTTCACTGTGATAATCCTTGTTTCTAGGGACAAAGAAGGAAAGTGAGTGAAATTCTCCTTGTGCTATAGTGTGCTTTAAAAAAACATTTTTTCTAGGGACAGAAAACTATAGGTAGGGAGAGTGTCAGTTTCTTTCACTGTGATAATCCTTGTTTCTAGGGACAAAGAAGGAAAGTGAGTGAAATTCTCCTTGTGCTATAGTGTGCTTTAAAAAAACATTTTTTTCTAGGGACAGAAAACTATAGGTAGGGAGAGTGTCAGTGTGTTTTACTGTGCGAATCCTTGTTTCTAGGGACAGGGAAGGACAGTGAGGGAATTCTCCTTGTGCTATAGTGTGCTAAAGCATTCCTCATCAACCATCTTTGAAATCCTTGTTTTTTTGGACAGTCAGGGAAATTGTCGTTGTGCTATTCTGTGCAAAAGCAATCATCCTCAACCATATTTAGAAATCCTTAAGTAAAGGGACAGAGAAGGACACCTGAAGGTAGCCCTTATTGCTTTTTTCCCATCTCCCTGCAGGCCATCTATTAGAATGTCTGGAAGGCAAACAAGGAGAGGCAGACAGTCAGGAGGCAATAAAAGAGGGCAAGCAGGCTCTGTGTCTGGGGGCAACAGTGCTGGTCGTGGACGCGGTGCATTGTCATCAGCACATGGCCATGGGACACGCTTGTCCTTCTTTTCGGCAGCTGGACATGTTGAGCCACATCATGCCGAAGACTTGGTAGAGTGGATGACCAAGCCCTCCTCCTCCTCATCCTCTCTCACCCAGGCTCAGGGTACTGGAAAAGCAGCTGCCAAAGCGTCCTCTTCCCTGGTATCAATGTCAGACTCATCATGAGTCACTCCTTCCCTAGACCCACCATGTCCTCCTCCTGAGGAGTCCCCCGAACTGTTTGAGCACAGTGTTGGGTACATGCTCCAGGAGGATGCCCAGCGTTTCGAAGGGTCTGATGATGAAACACAGCTAGAGGAAGGCAGTAGCGTGAGAGCAGACAGAGGGGATGCTCAAGAAGGACACCAATCTGGCAGTCATGTTCCAGCAGCTGCAGCATACTGCCAGATTGGCTCCAGTGATGAGGAGGGAGGTGATGATGAGGTCACTGACTCCACGTGGGTGCCTAATAGGAGAGAGGAGGAGGAGGAGGATGAGGAGGAGGCACATCCAACGAGGCAGGATGCCCTTTGGTGGCCAGCGTAAGGGCAGTACACCGACGGAATCACACCGCAGAGCTCCGCCTGTGCAGGGCGCTGCCTCTGCCCGTCATTCAAAAAGTTCTTTGGTGTGGGCCTTTTTTGAGGCTAGTGCATCAGATCGCACAGCTGCTGTTTGCAACATATGTCTCAAGCGTATATCGCGTGGCCAAAACATCAGCCGCTTGGGTACCACATGCCTGACCAGACATATGTTGACCTGCCATGCAGCTCGTTGGCAAGCCTACCTCAAAGACCCACACCAAAGAACAAAGCGGACCTCTCCTTGCACCGCATCAGCTGGGATCTCCAACCCCACTATAACTTCAGTCCTCTCTGAAACATGCACTGAGAGGAATGAAGGTGTAGAATTAGGTGTGTCACAGCCAAGTACTTGCGGCCACTCTGCTAGCAGTACACCAACGTCCGATTCTAGCAGGCAAGTTTCCCTGCCCCAGCTGCTGGACCATCGAAAGAAGTTCACTCCCAGCCATCCACATGCCCAGCGGTTGAATGCTAGCTTGGCTAAATTGCTAGCGCTTCAACTGCTGCCTTTTCAGTTGGTAGACTCGGCCCCCTTCCGTGAGTTTGTGCAATGTGCGGTTCCTCAGTGGCAGGTTCCCAAACGCCACTTTTTCTCACGGAAGGCTATTCCGGCTCTCTACCGGCATGTGGAAGGCAATGTCTTGGCCTCGCTGGACAGGGCGGTCAGCGGTAAGGTGCATATTACCGCTGACTCATGGTCCAGCAGGCATGGACAGGGACGTTACCTTTCTTTCACGGCCCATTGGGTCACTCTTTTGGCAGCTGGGAAGGATGCAGGACAAGGTGCAGTAGTGTTGGAGGTTGTTCCACCGCCACGCCTCCAAAATGCTACTACTGGTTGTGACACACCTCTCTCCTCCACCCCCTCCTCTTCTTCTTCCTCCATGGCCTCTTCCTGTGGTTTGTCCTCGGAACCAGCGGTGCTCCGTAGGCGTTCAAGGGGCTACGCAAGTACGCAGGCAAAAAGATGCCATGCCGTGCTTGCGCTGGTGTGTTTGGGGGACAGAAGCCACACTGGGGCAGAGGTCCTGTCTGCTCTGCAGGGCCAGGCCGAGAGGTGGTTGATGCCACGCCAGCTTAAGCCAGGAATGGTGGTTTGCGACAATGGCACCAACCTCCTCTCCGCCCTCCGACAGGGACAACTGACCCATGTGCCCTGTGTGGCTCACGTCCTTAACCTGGTGGTGCAGCGGTTCTTGGGCAGGTACCCGGGCTTACAGGATGTCCTGAGGCAGGCCAGGAAAGTCTGTGTGCATTTCCGCAGATCTTATAATGCCAGTGCTTGCCTGGCTGAGCTGCAAAAGGAGTTGAACCTGCCCAAGAACCGCCTTATATGTGACATGCCCACCAGGTGGAACTCAACGTTGGCCATGCTGCAGCGGCTGCACACGCAGCAGAGGGCCATCAATGAGTACCTGTGCGACTACGGCACCAGGACAGGGTCAGGGGAGCTTGGTTTTTTTTCTCCACGCCAGTGGGGCATGATCAGGGATGCATGCACTGTCCTGGCACCATTTGAGGAGGCCACGAGGATGGTGAGCAGTGACAGTGCATGCATCAGTGACACTGTACCTCTTGTCCACCTGTTGGAGCACACGCTGCGTGGAATAATGGACAGGGCACTTGAGGCAGAACAGAGGCAGGAAGAGGAGGACTTCCTTGCCTCTCAAGGCCCCCTTTACCCAGACAGTGTTCCTTCTGTCCCACCCATCGCACAGGAAGAGGACGAGGAGGAGGAGGAGGAGGAGGAGGATTGTGTCAGCATGGAGGTGGAGGCTGGCACTCAGCATCATCAGCAGCAGTCTTTTAGGGATGATTTACAGTCCCAAGAAACCAGTGGACTTGTACGTGGCTGGGAGGAGGTGGCTGCGGATCATGTCGTCCTTAGTGACCCAGAGGACTCCGGAGCGAATGCCTCAGCAAACCTACGCTGCATGGCCTCCCTGATCCTGCAAAGTCTGCGGAAGGATCCTCGTATTCTTCGGATCAAGGAGAGGGACCATTACTGGCTGGCCACTCTCCTTGATCCACGGTTCAAGGGTAAGGTTGCGGACCTTATGTTACCGTCGCAGAGGGAGCAGAGGATGAGACAACTCCGGGAGGCCTTGCAGAAAGGTCTGTGCAACGCGTTCCCAGAGACTGGGAGGTTACAAACTCCTGGTCCTGGACAACGAGTTGCTGAGGCTTCGGCCAGTCAAAGAAGGAGCGGTGGGGAAGGTGGCCGTCTGACCGATGCGTTCAGACAATTCTTTAGTCCGCAGCCCCAAAGTATGATCGGTTCCAGCAACCATCGCCAGCGTCTGATAAACATGGTGCAGCAATATCTAGGGGCAAGGTCAGACTTGGACACCTTCCCCACCGAAAATCCTCTGGCTTACTGGGTCTTGAGGATGGATCACTGGCCAGAGCTTGCACAGTATGCAATTGAGCTACTGGCCTGTCCTGCATCCAGCGTTCTTTCGGAACGCACATTCAGTGCTGCTGGAGGATTTGTCACGGATCACAGGGTGCGCCTGTCCACCGACTCGGTTGATCGACTGACTTTCATCAAGATGAACCAGTCTTGGATCACCACCAGCTACCACACACCTGATGCTGATATAACAGACTAATTGATTTTAACATGTCACATCCCTTCAAGACTGATGCTGATGCTGAGTGCCTGTGCTGTTATGTTGACTGGCTATCCTCCTCCTCCGAGTCCTCAATGATACGATTGATGATGATAGCTTGGAAGATCATTTTTGTTTATGGGTGCCGCCACCAGTGGCTAAGGCCCAATTTTTCAGCCCCTGTTTTACAGGGGCGTGTAATTACAATTTTTTTAGCAATAATTTGCCATAGGGCTCATTGCTGTGCTCCAAGTACAGTATCTGTGAGGGGTTGGAGTGTTGTGGCACCAGTGCCTAAGGCCCAATTTTTCAGCCCCTGTTTAACAGGGGCGTGTCATTACAATTTTTGAAGCAATACTTTGCAACAGGGCTCATTGCTGTGCTCCAAGTACAGTATCTGTGAGGGGTTGTAGTGTTGTGCCACCAGTGCCTAAGGCCCAATTTTTCAGCCCCTGTTCAACAGGGGCATGCAATTACAATTCTTGATCTAATAATTCACAGCAGGGCCCATTGCTGCACCCACCAAGAGTAACTCTGAGGGCTTACAGTGTTGTGGCAACGCCACCACCACCACCACCACGAAAGGCCCAATTTTTCAGCCCCTGTTCAAAAGGGGCATGTAATTACAATTCTTGATCTAATAATTCACAGCAGGGCCCATTGCTGCACCCACCAAGAGTAACTCTGAGGGCTTACAGTGTTGTGGCAACACCACCACCACCACCACCACCACGAAAGGCCCAATTTTTCAGCCCCTGTTCAAAAGGAGCATGTAATTACAATTCTTGATCTAATAATTCACAGCAGGGCCCATTCCTGCACCCACCAAGAGTAACTCTGAGGGCTTACAGTGTTGTGGCAACACCACCACCACCACCACCACCACAAAAGGCCCAATTTTTCAGCCCCTGTTCAACAGGGGCATGCAATTACAATTCTTGATCTAATAATTCACAGCAGGGCCCATTCCTGCACCCACCAAGAGTAACTCTGAGGGCTTACAGTGTTGTGGCAACACCACCACCACCACCACCACCACGAAAGGCCCAATTTTTCAGCCCCTGTTCAACAGGGGCATGCAATTACAATTCTTGATCTAATAATTCACAGCAGGGCCCATTGCTGCACCCACCAAGAGTAACTCTGTGGGCTTACAGTGTTGTGGCAACGCCACCACCACCACCACCACGAAAGGCCCAATTTTTCAGCCCCTGTTCAAAAGGGGCATGTAATTACAATTCTTGATCTAATAATTCACAGCAGGGCCCATTCCTGCACCCACCAAGAGTAACTCTGAGGGCTTACAGTGTTGTGGCAACACCACCACCACCACCACCACCACGAAAGGCCCAATTTTTCAGCCCCTGTTCAACAGGGGCATGCAATTACAATTCTTGATCTAATAATTCACAGCAGGGCCCATTCCTGCACCCACCAAGAGTAACTCTGAGGGCTTACAGTGTTGTGGCAACGCCACCACCACCACCACCACGAAAGGCCCAATTTTTCAGCCCCTGTTCAAAAGGGGCATGTAATTACAATTCTTGATCTAATAATTCACAGCAGGGCCCATTGCTGCACCCACCAAGAGTAACTGTCAGGGCTTACAGTGTTGTGGCACCAGCACCACCATCAAAGGCCCAATTTTTACTACCACTGTTCAACAATTATATGTAATTAAAATTCCTGATATAATAGTTGACAGCAGGGCGTTCCAGCACCAACCAAGAGTAACTGTGAGTGCTTACAGTGTTGTGCCAACACCAACAACTAAGGGGCCTATTTCTGCAGAGTATATACGGCAGGTCCCTACTTTCAAACATCCAACTTACAAACGACTCCTACTTGCAAACGCAAGAAGACAACAGGAAGTGAGAGGAAATCTACCACTAGGAAGGAAAATTCTCTCCTGTAAGAATAAATATGGGAGAAAGGTGTCTCCTCTGTACTGATGCTTTATCAGCAATCCTTGTTTCAAGAAAAACACCACATTTCAAAAACAGTTGTCATTGGGACGGAAAGTGAGGTGAAATGTTCTGAACAGGGGCACAGACAGCAAAACAAATGTTACAGGGGTGATAACCCTTACCTATGTTTTCCAAAAAGTTTAAAAATAGATTTTTGGGCTGGAGCTACACTTCAACAATGTACCTGTTCAAAATTACAAACAGATTCTACATAAGAACAAACCTACAGTCCCTGTCTTGTATGCACCGCCTGTATACGGCTGTTCAGAGTATATAGGGCCTTTTTTATTTTATGTGCGGGGTTCCCCTTAATATCCATACAAGACCCAAAGGGGCTGGTAATGGGCTGGGGTAGGGGGGGGGGGGGGTCATGGGGTAGCTATGCCATTTTTCTTAAAGATTTTCATCCATATTACCGGGACCAGACATTACATTAAAGCCGCAAGCAGTTTTAAATGGCTTTTTTTCCCTTTAGAAGTGTCATTTTGTGCAGGGACAGTTCTAAACACGGGAAACACGTGGCACTTCACAGGCATACTTTAGACACCCCCCAGGTACGATATTTAAAGGAATATTTGACTTTTTTTTTTTCACTTTATGCATCATTAAAATGACTGCTCCCGAAAAACGACCGTTTTTAAAACTTCTTTTTGCATTGATACATGTCCCCTGGTGCACAACCCGGGTTCCCAAACCCTTTTTAGGACAATAACATGCATAATAGTTGTTATAATTAGCACTTTAGAATTCGAACGTTCGCATCCATTGTATTTAATAGGGTTCTAATGTTCGTACGAACTTTCGGTCCGTTCGCGGGTTCTGGTGCGAACCGAACCCGGGGGTGTTCGGCTCATCACTATCCGCCAGCCCCTCCACTATCTTCTTCCAGCTCTTTTGCTAGTGGAGGGGCCGGTCTTCCCGTCGCCGTCTTCTTCTTTCTTCTCCTCCTCGATGTTGACGCGTCGCTTCCTCCCGCTGTAATACTGGCTGTTCGCTCCGCTCCGCATTAATATAGGCTTCTCATGAAGTCACAGTCACATGCTCCCATGACGTCACAGTCACATGCTCCGGGGCCACCCGGAGCATGTGACTGTGACGTCATGAGAAGCCTATATTAATGCGGAGCGGAGCGAACAGCCAGTATTACAGCGGGAGGAAGCGACGCGTCAACATCGAGGAGGAGAAGAGAGAAGAAGACGGCGACGGGAAGACCGGCCCCTCCACTAGCAAAAGAGCTGGAAGAAGATAGTGGAGGGGCCGGCAGAAGGACAACGGAGAGCCGAACGAGACGACGGGAAGACCGGGCCTCTCCGCTAGCAAAAGAGCTGCAAGAAGATAGCGGAGGCCCGGCGGAAGAAAGAACCAGAGAGCGAGAGAAGAACCGGAGAGCGGGAGGAGAAGAAGGCGACGGAGAAGACCGGGCCCCGCTAGCAAAAGAGCTGCAAGAAGATAGCGGAGGCCCGGCAGAAGAAAGAACCGGAGAGCGCGGAGACCCCCGGAGCTGTGCAATAAATTAATTTAAAAAGCTGTGTTGTGTTTTTATTGCCATTTTTTCCACCAGGTGAATGGGTAGGGGTATGATGTACCCCATACTCATTCACATAGGGTGGGGGGGCCAGGATCTGGGGCCCCCTTATTAAAGGGGGCTCCTGGATTCCGATAAGCCCCCCGCCCGCAGACCCCGACAACCAACGGCCAGGGTTGTCGGGAAGAGGCCCTGTCCTCATCAACATGGGGACAGGGTGCTTTGGGGTGGGGGGGGGGCGCAGGTCGCCCCCCTGCCCCGAAGCACCCACCCCCCCATGTTGAGGGCATGCGGCCTGGTACAGTTCAGGAGGGAGGGGGGCCGCTCTCTCATCCCCCCCTCTTCCCCTGCGGCCTGCCAGGTTGCGTGCTCGGATAAGGGTCTGGTTTGGATCCTGGGGGGGACCCCCACGCCGTTTTTTCGGCGTAGGGGTTCCCCTTCAAATCCAGACCAGACCCAAGGGCCTGGTGTGCTCCTGGAGGGGGAACCCATGCCGGTTTTTTATTTAAAATTTGGCCTGGAGTTCCCCCTCAAGATTCATACCAAACACAGTGCCTGTTATTGGCGGGGATCCAAGTCGGATCCCCGTTCATTGAAAGTCGGACATATGTCGGCTTCATGTCGTGGGACAAAGTCGGATCCAAAGTAGGTCGGCTGTCGTGTCGCACTAGTGTGAACCCAGCCTTAACCTTTACTAGCGCTGCTAATGTCATCGTTTTACTTGGACATAGAAAAAAAATATTTTAGACCAATATAGTAGCTGCTTTTTGTCTCTTTTTGATACTTTCCGTGTGCGCTGAGGGAGTTATACTGAACTTTGGTTTACTATTACTCATTTTCTGATGTATGGATGTCAATCTTCCTGACTCTGGCCCACCTCATGTCAGCATACTATAGAACGTAATGCCATGTTCCCAGAGGCTGAATGTCGGGAGACATTGGCGGGTTAGAATAAAAAAAAAACGGCTGACATTCGGCCTGTGTGTATGTTGGTCTGTCCGACAGAAGCTGGCCATTTGCCCGGCTTCTGTAGGGCGTCCATGCTGGAAAACTAGCAGCCGACCACCAACTCCCAATCAGCGCTCCCAGCCAATGGCAGAGAGCGCTGATCAAATTGTTCTGGTGGGGGGCCGTCCCCTTGTCAGAACACAACAGCTCTGCGGGGGAGGTTGCTGTACTAATGTCGGATGTTTAGTACAGCAGCACCGGAGCTGTCAGGCTTTTTCGGGTTAGTGTGTACCAGGCTTTACTTGCTTCAACAACAGATGACAAAGAAATGACAACAATTGAAAGTAAAAGGAATTTATTTCATTGATAAAGCATCAGAAAGTACTGAAGACGAGAAAAGCATGGATTCCTTTTGAACACATCCGATCAAAAGCACCAAATAAATGTATTCACAGAACTCCATCTGGCTGTTTTACAGATGTCATCTGCGGAAACCAATGGCATGAGTGGCCTGCGAGCTCGCCATCTCTTTAGTTCAAAGAATTTGCATCTCAGTCAGCGGGGATAAGCCTTCTGCTAGACATGCTGAATGAATCCTTTTCTGAATCCATGTCAAAACCAAATATAGAATTTAAATGTATACTTTTTATCTACAGTAACACCAATTTGTTTTACACCAACACTTATCAAAAAAGAAAACATTTTTATTTATTTTTTATTTTTGTTATATTTTATAGTCTATGTCCTGCAGTGCGGTACTAATGAGGGTGCTGTCTGACCAGGGGTATCATGGTTGCCTTATATTACATTTTTGTGTTGCACAGTACTGCACAACAGTGCTGTGTAACGCTTAAAGAATATGTTACCTCAACATTTCATATTCCTGACATGTGCCTGCTGTACCATGTACTTGTATCAAAAAGTTTGCTGTTCTCTTTGTATTGCTTCCTTTGTGTGAAATACCTGGTTTTCCTGATATTCCCTCTGCTGACCACACTAGCCATGAGAGCACAGCATGGTCAGTTTTCTGGCTGTGCTGGTAGCTAATCTAATGATTGCGCTTGTGTTGGCATGCCTCCCCCTACTCAGCCATTTGCTGGGAAGACCAGTGTCCTGCTGTTTCATCCCCACCCCCAGGCTCTCTGACATCCTTATGCAGCTGAGAACAGAGACTATGTGATCACTTATAAAAAGGAAAAATAAAAGTATTTATAATGTTTTTTATATGTATACACAAATGTTTTGACTTTCATTTCTATTTTAAACTGTATGGGTTGTTTTCCAAGGTGAGGGTTCAGATGTACATACATTAACCATTTTTTTTTTCATTCAATCGGCTTTTGAATGGAAAAAAAAGTGATCCAATTCTACCATTCACACATTCGAGGTGGATGGGGGAATCCTCCCACTGTGGTATTGTATTCTGACATCTGGGAGTCTTCCCCACCATCAGAATACAATGATCAGTGTTGTCGGCTATAGCCTGTGACACTGATCATTTGGGAAAAACATGACAGACTGGTTGTACACAAGTTGATCGATACTGTAGATTGACTTGTGTACAACCAGCCTGTCAATACATGGATTGAAATTTGGCTAGTCCCTGCTGAACCAAATTCTCGACCCATGTATGGCCTGTCTTAAATGTCAGGTGACTGTAGCACCCCCCAGTGAGCCCTCTTGCTGCTGGAGTGAGAGCTCAGTTTGAGAGGAAGTCTCCTCTC